>CM066195.1:40573836-41966231 GCA_033675215.1 Rhodiola kirilowii | reverse complement strand
TTTCCAAATCCAGATGTCAAAATCGTGCAATAGTCAGACTTGATTATATAGATGAAGTCTTAACACACGAGTACGTACTGTGTAGTCATTATTGTAGAATCTTCGAGATTTGTCAGAAATGAAATCCATGCATGGAGATTTAGGATTAAGCTTTAACACATCACAGTAATGATCGATCAATATTGGGTTAGTCTGAGTATCGGACTGAACTAGCTAGATGAATGTTTCAGTTATTTCGCTAATTATACTCATGTTGATTATAATTATGCATGATTAGTCTCATAAAAAATAGTTGAAAAACACAGCCTTTTGAGACAGTCTCACATGCGGGACGAATTAGATTTAACAAAACATGTATACTTATATTTATTCATTTTTCTCTTCATTAGCTATATATACGTATATATATATAGGGCGCTTAAATGTTATGGGTTGTTAGAGTGTTATGTGTTACTTTATTGTGCACCTTTAGGTCATTTGATCTAAAGGTGGAGATTTGATTTTGCACTTTTGTCTTTTAGGTAAAAGACAAAAAATGCTAAATGACAAACAACTTTGTCTTTTTTGACTTTTTGACTTTCATTTTGCAGCTTTAGATCACTTGATCTAAAGGATGAGATTTGTGTAACACATAACACCATAAGAGAGGCATAACATTTGAGCACTCCTCTATATATATATATACATATAGAGGTGCGCTCAAATGTTACCACATCTTAGAGTGTTACCCAATTACTCGATTTTGATTGGTTGATAGTGACAGGAATAGTATCGAAATAGTGGATTTTTGATAGTGAGTTTTACTGTTTGCTTTTTGAATAGTGCAGGATTTTGGTAGTGAGACACGTGACGCACCCACAAAGCACGGAAGGGTTTGGATGTGTGGCTTAAATTGGAGTAAGAGGTAACATGCTAAGAAGGGGGTAACATTTGAGCGCTCATCTGTACATATACGTATTGAAGTAGTATTTAAGTGTTTTGCAGCAGCTCATCATCTGGTTTCAACTACAGCAACATCTATCCGTCACCAAAACCTGCACGCGAAGAATAAATGTGAATGGAGGAGGACAGGACAGAACATAGCTAGCTTTGATAAATCAAGACGACTGAGAAAGCTAGCAATGAATATGGGAGAGTTTTTTTAGGTCAGGCAGCTGACATGTTAGGAACCGTCCTATTAATGGGATGGCCGGATTGTAGTTTTTCGGTTTTAATGCTCCAATGTCCAAACCAAACTTTTAAAGAGTCAATTCTCCCTGGGGGGTTTCATTTTAGTTATCTCACTACTCACTAGCAAAATAGGCAGCTTGGGCAGGTATTGCCGTATTAGACATGTTTTTTTAACGGTTAGCGGGTTCAGTCCGTGAAGAAGACTAAACGAATGGATATCGTGTAAACGGGGTCTTTAGAGCATCCCCCACCATGCTTTTTTGGAGCATAAAAAGCGAGCATGAGAGATGATCAAAAAAATCATGCATCCCACCATGATTTTTTTTATCATCAAAAAGATCATCACATGTTTTTTTTAAAAAAATGAGCATCTCATGCTCTTTTTTGTGTTTTGAGCATGAGAATGAGCCAATCGCAACACGACACGTGTTCTGTGTAAGAAACAGTACAGTTTTTATTTTGATCTTGCAACGAATATATCTTCTAAATTACAAATTAAAAAAAATCAAAATAAATACCAATATTCATAATTTTTTGAGCTCTATAAAACGAGATATATTTGATATATTTTTATTAATCTTAATATTTATGAACTATAATTTATGTAGTGATGAGAGAGACTGATGATAAACTTTTTTTTTATCATGAGTGGGATGCATGTGATTGAAAAAACCATGAGGGATGATTAAATGAGAGAGAAAAAAGATGAGAGAGATGGATGATATGATTTTTTGATCATGGTGGAGGATGCTCTTAATGGTGGGTAAGGAGTGTTTTTTTTCTTCATGGCGGGTAAGGAGTTAGATTAACAATCTTTTACGGGTTAAACATGTAGCACGTTAAACAGGCTACCCGTTTAGTCCTCATTTAATTTAAAGTATGATTACATTTGTTTTAAGGTTAAATAGTAAAATTTTATAATTCGTTGTAAATATTAATACGCAGTCGAAATTTCAAAGGAATAACAAATGCTAAATCTAGAATAGATAATAGAATTCACAAGAGATGAACTCGAACAATAACTCTGAAATCCACTAGAAAAATAACAAAGCTAATATTTTTTATTCAAATAAAAGATGAAAAAGTTCTACAACCACTACAAATTTTGGATCAATTTTACGACGCAAAATGTCTGATAAGAACTGTCGACGCTATTGATTTTCGTCGTAGCATTGACGAACCTACGACATCATTTCGACATCTTTGCGTCAAATTTGTGGTGTCGAAAAGCTCATATCAAATTTGTAATGAACCCAAGGGAACTATAAATAGTGGAAAAAAAGAAAAAGAAATAAACAGCTATAAAATTGCTATTTCGCAACCTTTAGCCCTCGTACAACAATGTGAGACTCTACTTCTATCGACTCTGATATGGTTACACTTTGAGATAATATCAGCATCATCAACAACAAAAAAACTATGATAATATCAGTCACTTAATATACCAATTTATTATGAACTTGTGGATGAATGTGAAATGAGCGATCATCATCATGTATTGCTAGCTAGCTTGCCTGAACCAATTTATTAGACGGCCGGTCGACAGTGACATATAAATATCTACAAATATATCTCGGTGACATATAAATAGAGGAGCGTTCAAATAAGAACTTCTTATTTTTTCGAGAACTTGAGACCCTAATTTTCATCTTTCAAAATGCAAAATGTATTTTCTAAGATGCATTTTATTGATGACACGTGTCTCATGTGTATTTTCCAATATGCATTTAATACAATGTCAAAGTCACTTTTTTGACTTTGCTTTTTGGACCTGTGTCACATGCAGATTCAAAGATGTATCATGATCTAATGGTGAGATTTGAATTCTCAAGTTCTCGAATTTTTATGAATTCTCAACCGAGCGCTCCCCATATAAATATATCTTATAGGTCGGTCTCGCATTTTTCTCGCCAGCTTAATAATTATTTTATCAATCCATATTCTGTAGAAACTTAAACTCTAAAGACATTAGGAGTACGAGAATCAGATGTAGTGCATAACATAACAAATTGCAAAACGACATAGTTTAGTTCAGTTAAATTGAAACCAACATATATTTTCCGATGATTTTTAAATATTCAAAATTCAACACAATGTCGTACGTGTAAATTAAGCTAAATCACATCGTTTTCAATTAAGAGCAGAGTAATGCGGTGCTGCATTATTTAATCTGAATCCAAGAGTAAGCAAAACTTGAACTCTAATGACATTTTTTAGTTCAGTCAAATATGAAACAATAACGTTTTTGACGAATTTTAGTTTTTAGAAATTGAAGTAACGTCTTGAATATATATAATTGACTTGGTTTTCATTAGAAGTAAGTTGAAAGTGAGAGTCCTTTTCGATCTACATGCGTCATGTGATCCCTATTGAAAGTTATGAGGACGATTGAGAGAGTTATTGACATTTAGATTGACAGACAGTCGACCAATTAATCATTATATAAAGATTTCCTAACTTGTTAACTAGGGTTTGTGTATCTTTGAAACAAATACACCAAATCGGTTAGAAACATCTTTAGATTCTAACCATGATACTGATCCCATGTGTAGGTATCACATTTTCCAGGAATCATGTGACGCCGTGGATTCGGATTCGATCAAAACATCTTCGTTTTGTTATATTTCAGAAAAAATATTAATCGAAGCAACGTCTTTTTATTGGTTGATAAGTTGAGTTTTTGATTTATTATTCGCCTCATTTTACTTGGGCTTTAATCCGTTTCCGACGTTTTTCGTGTCATTTGACTCGTGCCTTGCATATTTCAGCTAAAAAAATGATTCTCCATCGAATTCAAGACCTCAAAGATCAAGTTTGCACGAAACGTCGAGAAATCAGGCATAATTGAGCACTTTGAGTCGTACACGAATGAGTACGAATTGGCCCTGACGTATACTCGCCCGAGTACTACCATCAAAAGTCAAGGCGAATGGCTCTGAGCTCCGTACTCGCCCGAGTCAGAATCGACCTGCCGTGACAACATGAAATTCTTCTGACCATATCACCCGGCCAAGTACGACGCCTTTACCCGCCCGAGTACCAGCTTCCCCTGCACCATGCACCCTCGGATAATAGTACTTGCCCGAGTACGAGTCTGCCTGCGAGTTTGCCTACCACAGTACTCACTCGAGTATGGCCGATGTGCCTGATTTTTGGACTCGATACTATAAATAGAAAGGGAGAGAGTTTTGACGGCGAAGTAAGGCTAGCTAATCATCATCAAAGGATTGCTTGGGGGAGAAGAGGAAAATCAAGGAATAAATAATCTAGTCTTCTACTTGGGTTTTCTCTACTAATCTATCCTTCCCTTTGTTGTTTTATATTGAAACATGTTATCATGATGATGTGTGAGTAGTTCTTGTGTTTTGAGGATCTAAGACCCTCCTTGACACTCTATGATCATTGTATATACATTGAAATTCATATGGATGATTGTTGGTTTCATTTTCTCTTGTGTTATGAAAATGCTATGTTACAAGGTCTTTGATAAAATGCTTATGTGACAAATTAAACTAAAACTTGAACATATGACTTGAGAGAGCTAGGAAATAGTTTTGGTATGGAGAAAATGATCCATATCTTAGTCATGAAAATGAACTCTAAGATATGGATGCTTGACTAGGATTAAATGTTTAATTTATTGGATTTGTTTTATAATGAAAGTTGTGGACTAAATGGTGAATTAAAGTGGGTCAGTAGTCTTGAAATTAAAGAGTGTGAATCCACCTTGGATGGTATAAGTCTTGAGGAATTGTCAACGAAAATTGATTTCAATAACTCTTATACTAGGTCATTAAGCAAATCATCAATTAATCTCATGAGTTAATTGTATTTATTTATTAGAGTTGATAAGGAGAGAAATAACCCTCGAAACTCCTTTTATCCATCTTTTAATCTCTAATTGCTTGCCATTAGGATTTAGATTCACACACCTTCATTATTTTTTAATTAGAATAGCTGAACAAAAATACAATCTTAAATAGTGCATGTGCTTAAACTTGCTACTTAAGGTTCGATTTGATCTTACTGATAATATAAATTGTTTTTGACTAGTTTAATACACCTTGGATCACATCGATTTAAGGGGTAGAAAAACTGCAACATCAAATGACGTCATTTTTGTTAAAGAAATATTTAGGATTTAGTTAATATGTATTCTCTGCATAGAGTGCGATTCAGGTGAGAAGTGCAATTATGATGAGAATGAGAAATATTCTCAGCCTTTAATCTTAGTTGATTGACGGCCAAGATTAAATCGAATTAAAATTTTAATTAGACGAAAACCTGTTGATTTCGTCGACTTAGGGGCAATTTTGTCCGATCTACGAGGACGAAGACGAGCACCGACGATCTATCACCACCAATCGACGCGTCATCGTCTTCGACCCATTCTCACTCGACTCATTTCACGGCTGAAGGAAGAGGAAGTCGCTCATTCCAGTTGCGTAAGAAAATATCCAAATTATAGATTTAGGGTTTTGGATTGGGGTGCTTTCCCACTAAAATGCATAGCAATTACAAACAAAATTTGTAACAGTCTGAGTCCGCTACAAATTTCATGTTGAAAGCTATGCATTATATGCAATGCAGTTTGAGTCCGCTACGAATTTTATGTGCAAAGCTTACGCATTATATGCAATGCACGCAATCTGAGTCCGTTACGAATTTTATGTTGAAAGCTACGCATCATATGCAATGCATGCAATTTGAGTCCGCTACAAATTATATGTTGAAAACTACGCATTTTGGTCATAGTGATTGTTATGAATTTTGTATGTAATTGTTACGAATTTTGGTCGCAGAGCATCCGCGCAATCTAAAATCCTAAATTTACGGTTTGAGAATTGCTTATACAAATAGAATGAGTGACTACAATTTCAAGTCTACGATCTGAAGACGCAATTTGAATATTGGCTATGTTGCGCACGCGATTGCGACGATTCCGGACATGAACAAATCGATCAATAGGGGAGAGAAATATTTCTGGACGAAATTACCCCTAATTACGAATATATATGCAGAATCAACGAGATACATCAAGGTCGTTCGATCGTGGCTAGCCTTTTTTCTCATTTCTCATATATATTATTATTTCTCATAAGATCCCAATTTTTATATATCTTAACCATATATTATTTATTGATTTGATTCGTCTTATGTACACTATATATAAATTGTTAGCCCAATATCAATAATACGTATAATATTCATATTAACATTATTAACATGCACGACATTAGGATGTGCTGCATCGGATTCAAAACCAAAATTTACATAGCATTTTCTTTTTAAAGAAAACTGACCATATTTATGAAGACAAATTGGTAAACAAACAAACCAAGACGACAAGAAATGCCTTTCAGCGTTACTTGGCCATGTTGTTCATTGTTCTTAACCAATCGATCTCCACATTTGTCACATCCAAATTAAATGAAACAGTTGTCATGACAAAAGCCTCCAAATCAACACTTATATAGTAACAATAATCCAATAAAGCTACTAGTCTTAACTATTCCAATAAAACTACTAGTCGTAACTATACATAGTACATATTAGTTTTATATGACATCTCCCTCTTCACATTATATCATTTATATTTTGATGAACGGATATTTAGGTACTCCAATTCGGTTCGATATATTTTCAAGTTCGAATCATAATCGAGTATAAACGAGTTACTCGAATTTTACTCCAAAATTGATAAAGCTTGAAGCATTATCGAGCTATATATATGAGCTATTCATCATTTTGAGCTCGTTTATATGATAAAAATTAGTAAATTACTGAACAATCGAGCAATCGTCGAGTAATAATCGAGTTCTAAACGACGAACTGTTCACGAAGATAAATGAACCGAGTATCAGTTGATTCGTACTCGGCTAATTTAATAAACAAGCCCCAAGCTGTGCTAGTACTCGACTCATTTAAAATCGAATCAATTTTTTACTGACTTATTCACGAGCGACTCATGAGCGTATTGATTCGTTTACCGCCCACGACTTTATCACACTAGGATGAAATGATCTTGAGTCTTACCTCTTTTCTTACCATTAGACCACAATAAGTGCCACTGAATTATTGCTAATTGGTGGACAATAAAATCTAGGTAGGATGTTGGTTGAGGAAAGAATTGAAGAAATTAATTAGTAATATTAATATATACTATAAAGCTGGAATCACAAAAAGGTTCGCCTTGGAGTTATCTACAAAGTCTTCCATCACACACCACAAATGTCTATGAAAATATTAAAAATTGTTGAGAAATAAATCAAATTGTGTAATAAAAAGTAAAAACAAGCATGGTGTATAATAACTAACAACTTTCCACCACAACATGACAAGATGGTCCTTTTTAGTATGCGAATCTCTTCTTCTTGTTCCCAACTTTGGTCCCACGACACATTGAATTGGTCGACAGACTTAAATATTTTGGTTTGCTGGTTGTGCCCTCAACTGGTCATGGCATGCTTTCTTGGACTATACATGACATGCTTGGCGTGGCCTTTCCCTACTACCTCAATTAATTTTATTCACTCGTATTTTTTTCTTCTGTAAATGATAAGAACCGTACAACATTCATTCAGACTCATGTAATAAATATGTTACGATACGGCTCGAATCCTTAATTCAATTTAATTGTGCAAGCATCTAGCCTGAGCCAATTTCTTTGAAAATGTAACGCTTTTTTTTGCGTTAAGGAGTCAGCAACTCTATTCATCTCTCTCCGTATACATGAAACTTTTCAGTTATATGGTATAGGATTATTTGTTGACTTTGTCGTACTACTTGTAGCGGATGATATTTGTACAAAATCTGAATTCCCAAGCTTCGAATACTTGTTAATTGTCCGTATCCGTAATAAGAGAATCTATGTTGAGCCTTGTTGCTGATCTTAATCCCTATAACACTACCATTCCCTTAATTTGCCTCCAAAATGCTATGAATATACACTCGTAAAATTTAGCCTCGACTGCCAAAACATGCCCCTTGTCATCTATGATGATACTTCTGATTTTTTTGATAATAGGATTCAACAACTCATAACATTACAATGCATATCACTAACTCTTTATCATCTAGTATATATATTAATCTTTTCTTTAAAGCTCTAGCAAGACATCTTGATCGGATCTGAAATCATCTGGTACATTTCTCTATTTCTGAAGCGCTAGCCATGTTTGGCACTTTTACCATGGATCCGCACATCCACGTACCTCATCGGTACATTCTTCGACACTTCTTGGAGCTCAGGCCACCGTGAGCATCTTTACCGTTGGTAGACACCTCCACAAGGGAGGAATAAAAAAGAACACATTCACGCGCGAGGCGTGAAGAGAAAGGCATCCGCGAGGGATGTAGGAAGCATCCACACGCGAGGTGGGCGAGGAAAAAGAAGAAATTCTCACAAAATTGTGATGAAAATTGGTGACCCCAGGATTCGAATCGGAGTGTAAGAATCTATGACGGACTCCTTAACTAACATGTCAGCACCCCTATTGACAATAATGTTGATTTCAACGTTGTGAGAACCTGCAGCTTGCCATGACATTATTGTGGAAATCTTTTTTATGGGGATTTTTACATATTGTACAAGACCAATGCATTTATAAGTAAATCATAAAGTACATTTATATCTATTGAAGCACAAGCCATGCGGCGTCTTGACTCATCCACTCTTGAAGCAAATCTTCGAGCAATTGACCTGCTCACGGTCGAAGCAAGCACCTCCTGTGAAGGGAGGAAGAACACCTCCTTGTGAGGGGAGGAAATTCCTCACCAAATACTGGTGGGAATGATGCATTTGTGGGGGTTGAACTCATGACCACTTGATTACAAAGTCAAAGATTGAGCCAACTCAACTAGAACGGTAGAACCCCACAAGCAAACACCCAATTAACACATGTAAATGCCACGTTGTAATGTGGGATCATGAAGAGCAAGCAAACATCAATTTTTCAAGGAAACAAATTTTTTTGTTGTTGATAATTTCAAGGAAACAAATTAAATGCAATAATATCTATTAAGGCTGCCAACCAACTGCTGATAATCAATTTCCATCTCTCTCTAAAATCAAACTCCACAATTAGGTATTTAGGTGGCCAAATATTGATGGGAAATGGACTACACATAGTATTGGATAATTATAATTTAGTATGAGAATCATGTTGTGAAAGGGTGTTTAGTCGAGTCACTTGAACTTTTGATAATTTGTCAAGATGTTTAGGGTTCGATTTTTTCAAGTAGTGTATTTCTCCTCACTTTTGTGTATCAAATCCGAATAGATGCCGTGATTGGTCTATGCTCCAAAAATCCAATAACCTGATAGAATTTTCATAGAGTATGCATGAATTATTATTAATAAATCAAATACAACTCTATCAAAATTTATTCAACCTCTTATATAATAAATTAAAAATAAGGAATATATATATTTTCGACTGAAATTTTACTCGAAATTCATTTATGAAAAATAAACTATGGTTAAATGTAATTTACCAAAAATTGGAAATTAATTAAATAGATAAGTGGATCATTTTAGTGGGATTAGGTAAAAGAGTCAACGTCAACATGTCCTTTCCATATTAAAACATAAAACTAATCCAACGCTTCACGACAAAACTCAACTTTACCGATCACAGATATTGACCATTTTACCCTATGCACTCAACCCATTTCACCATTATACCCTTGCAAACTCCTTTATATAACAAAACAAAGCCAAGCAAAAACAAGCACCACAAATCATCTTCCATCATCTTCTTCTACGAGCCCCTTGCTTACACTCAACAAGCACCAATCATTAATAGTTATGTTGGAAAAGGGTCTCGTCGAAGCTCTAAACGCCCAAATCACAGGCTCGGGCGTAGAACTCATAATTTTAGCTCATGGGTTCGGAGCTGATCAGTCAATCTGGGACAAGATCGTCCCCAGTTTAACTGAAAAGGCTCGTGTTCTCCTCTTCGATTGGGCCTTTTCCGGGACCATCAAGGATGAGAAACTATTCGATCCGATCAAGCACGAGTCATTCGAAGGGTTTGCGGACGATTTGATTGAGCTCTTGGAGGAGATGGGGTTGGAGAATGAGGAGTGCGTTTTTGTTGGACATTCCATGGCGTGTATGGTTGGCTGCATTGCTTCGGTTAAAAGGCCCGACCTATTTAAGAAACTTGTGCTAGTTGGAGGATCCCCAAGGTACAACTTTGTCATGACCATGATGAGAATGAGATGCATGAATTTCATATCATTGTTTCACTTTCTTTAGGTTCTACGCTATATAGTTTAATATGCGTTCAAAGATTCGTATTTTTTTCTCTCGATATATTCAAAGATTCGTATTTGAACAGAAGAAAAAAAAACCCCCTTTTCTTGTGCTTCTTGTCTTTTTTTTTCTTGGTTGATTTTGTTTAGATTCCTTTTTTTAATACAGATTTGTTAAGATTCGACCTGGCTAAATTTTATATAGGAATTCTATTTTAAAAGTTAGAAGTCAGAAGTATTAAAATAATATTTAAGATAAAATTTCATATTTTCTTAATGATGCACGACAAATCTTAAATAAATATATCAATATAAATATTAAATATTTAAATAAATATTAAATAAATAAATATAAATATTTAAATAAATCTTAAATAATCGCAGCATTTTGTTGTGAATGTAAACGTTTTCGTAGATTTTAAGTCATAACAATGTTTAATAAGTAGCGTTTGAAAAGGAAAATATTGTCTAGTTCTAGAACAAACATAAAACCGGTGGATGACTAAGATATAAAAAACTACAGACAATTAAAAGAAAAAGGTGTTTTGTATTGACAGTTTTTAAATGTTGATATTTTTTGTACTACTATAACAATAAATATTTTCTCAATCTTTAGAAATCTATAGAAAATTAGTTATATCTTTCAACAGATCTGAAACTTGAAAGTTTTTTTATTGATCTAAAACTTGAAAGTTGAAACACATCAATTTTTATAAAATTAAATGGATATAATAAACCCTTTTACTATCTTATTTTATAGGTACATGAATACAGATGACTATGAGGGTGGACTAAAGCCATCAGAAGTAGAAAGCATCCTAACAAACATAGAGACAAACTTCGATGCATGGACATCCTTCTTCCCCACCCTCGTCATTGACTCGACTGACCCATCATCAGTTGCAAAGTTCGAAACCTGCCTGAAGCGTATGAGGCCTCACATCGCGCTTCAGGCGGCCAAAACCACGTTTCTATGCGACGAGCGTGAACTTTTAGGCAAGGTGACTACCCCATGCACTATTGTTCAAACGACTAATGACATGGTGGTTCCGATGGGTGTGGCGGAGTATATGTGCGAGAGGATCGAGGGGAAGACGATGTTGGAGATCATAGAGTGCGACGGTCATTTCCCGCAGTTGACAGCTCATGCCCGCCTTTTTGAGGTGCTTGAAGAGGCTATTGGTTTCGACCACTATTGAATCGAGTGTTATAATCATAGTAGTTTTTAGTTTGTTCGATTCCTGATATGATCAAAATTAAAATTTTGGATCATTTCAAGCATGGCCTTGTACTTGTATGTGTTTTGGAATATAGTGAAGTCTCCAAAATTAATGTAAAATATGATATCTTGACTTTGGTTGATGTTCACAACCCCAGAATTCGAACCCAGATATAAGGATTCAATCATCTTAGGGTGAACTCTTTAACCAACATGATATCACCCCTCTGTTAGCGATATATCTAAGAATTAAGACCACTTGATTTGGACACATAACTTTCTGAAGATAAAAAATAATTGTATGAAATTTATAAATTCAATGAAAATCCATCCAACAACAGAAAAAATAATATTTAAAACCATTCACTAAAATATTTTTAATTACAACTTATATTGACTGATATTAACTTATCATCATCATCATTATATCATCATACCATCATCATCATACCATCATCATCATATCACCATCATCATCATACCATCATCATACCATCATACGATCATCATCATCATACCATCATACCATCATCATCATCATACCATCATCATCATCATACCATCATCATCATGCCATCATCATCATCATCATCATCATCATACCATCATCATCATGCCATCATGCCATCATCATCATCATACCATCATCATCATCATACCATCATCATCATACCATCATCATACCATCATCATCATCATACCATCATACCATCATCATCATCATCATACCATCATCATCATCATCATACCATCATCATCATCATACCATCATCATCATGCCATCATCATCATCATCATCATACCATCATCATCATGCCATCATCATCATCATCATGCCATCATCATCATCATCATACCATCATCATCATCATACCATCATCATCATACCATCATCATCATCAGCATACCATCATCATCATACAATCATCATCATCATCAGCAAACCATCATCATCAACCTACCATCATCATCAACCTACCATCATCATCATCATCATACCATCACCATCGGTGGCGGTGGTGGTGACGGCGGTGACGGCGGCGGTGGTGGTGGCGGTGGTGGTGGCGGCGGCGGCAGTGAGGGTGGTGGTGGTGGTGGCGGTGGAACAAACGATTTAAATCAAACTTCATTTAACTTAAACTGAAATTTATATTAACTGAAAGTAACTTATATTAACTGAAATTAACTTGTATTAACTTATATTAACTGAAAGTAACTTATCTTATCTTAACCGTCAAAATATAAGTTCAAATGGACATGACCAAAGTCTGATCATTTCTGCTTTAAGTCTGCTCATTGCTGTTTAAGTCTGGATATTTGATGTTTTAAGTCTGGATATTGCTGTTTTAAGTCTGATCATTGTTGTTTAAGTGTGATCATTGTTGTTTAAGCCTAATCATTGATGTTTAAGTCTGGATATTACTGTTTTAAGTCTAATTATTAAGTCGGATCATTCTAAGTTAAGTCTGATCATTGTTGTTTAAGTCTGGATATTGCTATTTTAAGTCTGATCATTGCTGTTTAAATCTGATCATTGCTGTTTAAGTCTGATCATTGTTGTTTAAGTCTGGATATTGCTATTTTAAGTCCGATCATTCTAAGTTAAGTCTGATCATTGATGTTTAAGTCTGATCATTTTTGTTTAAGTCTTGATATTGCTATTTTAAGTCTGATTATTAAGTCTGATCATTCCAAGTTAAGTCTGATCATTATTGTTTAAGTCTAATCATTGCTGTTTGATTAGTCGAAATTTCGACTAGTTAATTGCTCCATACGATGAAGGATATCACTTGTTCTCCCGGCAAATTATCATTATTTAACCTCTTTTCTAGTGTTTCAGATCATATATCACATATCTAATACTTTTGGATTGATCTGAAGCAAAGCAAAGTAATTGGTGAAGATTTGGGCAAAAATAGGACAAATTAGGGCAGATTGACCTTTCCATCTTATTTTGCACGCACAGATCGCATATGGTGTCCAAATTGACAGATTCAAAGCTTGTTGGAAAGCTAATTCAAAGGCCTACAACTTTGTAGTTGATAGCAAAGCAGATTCGAAGGTGTAGACCTCCAAAAAGGTGACGGAAGTCAGGTCCCGTGACGCTCCCTACTGTCACGGGACATAAGAAGTGTCACGGGACTTGGCCGTGGCAACAAAATCTTGGGGATCCGTGACAGGTCGTGACAGTCAAGGTGTCACGGGACTTTCCTAATTTGGAATTTAGAATATTATGGAAATTCGAGCTATAAAGAGAGGATTCGACCAGATTCATCGGTGTGCTTATTTTGAGAGAAAAGAACCCTAACTTGGGAGAGAAGACAGAGTTCGAACGAGATCGAGGATCCAACAAGCACCCGCATCATTACTGTTTCCTCGTCCTTAATCTTTCTATTTACACTACTTTTGGTTAACTTACCATGAGTAGTGAGTAGTCTTCTAATTCTGGGATCCTACGGATCCCGTGCTCTGTACCCAACTCTTATGTGATCAATTAACGTTTTTATTTATGCGATTCGAATATTCAATTTCATCATGCTTAATTTTATCGTTCCTGCAAGTTTTACATTGAATGGGATGTTTACATGCTAGAGCGTATTTAGGTTAATTACCGAAAGATGGATGGGTCCTAGGTATTAACCGGATTGTATGAAATTGTATGAAAAACCCTTTTGCTTAAATAATTGAGATCGTTGATAATCCGTGGATCGGCGGCGTTCAACGATTGAGATTAATCTAGACAATGATCCGTGGATGGGTAGCTTGTCTAGTGTTATTTTGGTTTATTTCCATATTCGATAGCATGATGAATTTGCGTGATAATGATTGCATGATTAGTGGGGCTAGCACGAGTGAAGTATGGTCCTGGAATTCTTTCTCTGATAAAGTCACAACCTTTTTATTTTCTGTTATTTAATTTCTGTAATTTACATCACAACAAAACCTTTCGTTAATTGGGATAGCTAAATAGGTCACTTGTTAACTAGTATTCACACACGTCTGTTTCTTGGATCGACCCTTGGCTTACCAAGGTTATAAATTTTGTTTGACTACGATTTGACCCCTAAAACATATAACTTGACAACTATAAAGGGTTAAAAATACGCTTGTCAAAATGGCGCCATTGCCGAGGAACATCGTTTAGTGTGATAGTAGATTTAACGTGTGTAGTTTAGACTATTCCCTTTCCTTTTTCGTTGCTCGTCTCTGACTGCTTTTTCCTGCTACATTCACTCTTCCCTTGGCTGTTTGCAGTTACTATTTAGTACATGCTAAGGAAAACACCCAGGCCGAAGAAGAAGGTTTAGATTTCAGACGAGGATACACAAGACCAATGAAGAATTCTTCGCACGGTCCAAAACGAGGCTCGGTAGCTACGAGCACTGAATCGAAATCTTGCAGCACTCAACATGAATCAAAGTCTAGCATTTCTAAATGAGGTGGTTGGGGATGACCAGCAGCGTCATGTGCAACAACCAGTGCGCAGGACTCTTGGAGACTACACTGCTCCACGAGTCTCTGGATTTCAGTCTGCCATTGCCCCACCTAATGTAGACAACAACAACTGGGAAATCAAAACCGGACTTATTCAGATGGTGCAGAGCAGTGACATATGCTTGTCGTCAGAGCAAATGTACAAATAAATTTATAAGTCCGCTACTCGCGACTTCACTACTGGGTAGTTGACGTGTGTATTTTTGGGATACGGTCAAAAACAATTTATAATCAACCGGTAAGACCGGTGTCGAACCCAAGGGAGCAAATGGACTACACGCTAGTTCTATCAAGTTTTCTACTCGGCTAATTCCTAAAATTCAATTGGTTGAGTTATCAATGATTGTAAAACAAGAATGAAGTGGTTTTCAAAGGATTGAATTCAATTAAAAGCGAGTTTCGAGGGATTAATCCCCTCCTTGGCAATTTCCCAATGATCATGCAAACAAGAGTTCAATTAATTAAGAGTTGATAGGTTTTGAACCTAGCCTAGACTAAGAATTAGGCTATTACGCGTATCTAATCTTAGTCAAGCCATCTTAGTTAGGATCTCACTAATTAAAGGGTGTTGATCCACTATATAGCATTTACTCTCATAAATGCTATATGCATAAAGTTCTAGTTCACCTCTCACCATGCATTTACTCTCATAAATGGAGGTTAAGTTCAATTTTACTATATCAAAACCATCCCTAAGCTTTCTCAAGACTTAGATCAAAGTTCTAACATAAACATGTCACTTAGGCATTTTATCAAACACTTAGAGACATGTCTAACATGAAGAGCATAGTAAAAATGAAATCAACTTCAATAGATCTATTCAAATGTGTTCACAATGATCATTGAGTACCAAGGAGGTTCATAAAACCCCTCAAAACACAAGGGAGACTACTCACTCATTATGTAAGACAACATGATGAGTAGGTTTTTACAAGCAAATCTAGGAGAAAAGAAGAGGGAAAGAGTAGGATGATTAGTCCTAGTGAACTCCCTTGGTCTTGATTCCTCCTTGATTTGATGATGATGAAACCCTTGATTTGATCACTTTCCTTTGTCTTCTTCTCCAGAAAAATCCCAGATATTAGGTCAAACTTGCCTCTTTCTATTTATAGGCTCGTCAGAAATTCGGCACTGTAGCAGGTCCAGTCGATCGACTGGCGTTGGGATGTTGGCCCAGTCGATCGACTGGAGGAAGAAAAGTCGTTTGGCTAGCAGGTTCTCAGTCGATCGACTGAGACAGGGTAGGATCCCAGTCGATCGACTGACAATTCTCAATTTGCAGCACCTCCTGTTAGTCCATTAAGTCGATCGACTGAGATCCAGTCGATCGACTGGGCGTCACGTGATCTGCATGCTCTGGGGCAGGGTACTCTTCAGTCGATCGACTGGCGCTGAGCGATTTGCAGCACCTCCTAAAACATCATTTAGTCGATCGACTGGAGCAGGGGGAGCTTCCCAGTCGATCGACTGGAGACCAAATTCAGCCAACTCTTGCTCTAAAACCCGATTTTCCCCGAGTTTCCTTCCAATGGCTCTTGACACTAAGACATCTAGCTTTGTACCTGAAACGCACGAGAAAAGGATCAAATGACATCAAATAGTAGTCGGAATCGAACTAAAGCTATAGTGAAAAATGGGCATTAATGAGTCGAAAACTCGACTCATCAACACTCCACACTTAAGCTTTGCTCGTCCCGAACAAAGTATGCAAATATGCCAAGGAAGTGCAAATGTCGAAACGCTAGTGGTGCTATGTTTTTCGTGCATTTGCCACACTAGATTTCACGAGGTCTCGATCCTTATTTCTAAACATGTTATTGAAAAGTAAATGACAAGTATACACAATCTATCTAGCTCCTTTTCGTAGGCGTTACGAATGCATTTAGCATATGCATTAAGCCTTTAAACCCCTAGGCTACCCTAGTGGACGAGTTGTAGTCTCGTGAGAGTTTTCAGAAAAGGGAATACTCACAAATCCCATATATGCACATGTCCCATAAGAGTGAATGCAAGAGTGCTCAACCAAGGCTACGATTTTTCAAAACAAATCCCTCACCTCAAGCTAGACTAGCGCCACAATATCATAAAAAGAGCTTTCTCAACCTTTTGAGTACCTTTTTCGACGTGCATTCAAGAGCGTCAATACTAGGGCTATGAATTGACTATCCAAAATTCTACTCATTTTCAAAGCAACATAATAGAAGTAAGGCTTATAGCTTGCACAATAGAGTGTCAACCGCTCACCTATGCTAGCTAGGGCTAGTCCATGGGCTCGCGGCAAGAAACTCATTCCCAAGTTTTAGGCGCTTAAGCCGTAATCCATAAGGGAAGTGGAGTTCGACACTAATGTTTCTTAATAAACAAGCATAGACCAAATGATAGCTCTCGTGCAAGCACAAGGATCGTCCAAGAATTATTCTAACAAGCACACGATGGAAATGACTAATCCCGCACAAATATAGAATGATGGAAGAACATAGGGTCAAGTCGTAAGTGCTTCTCATTTTCTTATTGAGACAAATGCTTTCGAGGGGGGACTTACCTCCCTAACCCCCGGCATTTGCTCATTCATTCAGGCTTTTTTTATATATTTTTTATTTTTAAATGACTCCACACTTAAAACTTGACAATATGTTCAGAAGTTGTAAGGGATGTGCGGGAATTAATCATGAACAAGGCACTATGTTAGAGAACTCAAGTCACCAAAGAGCATTCAAATGATCTAAGTTTTTCACAACGATTTTTTAAAAGTGTTTGCTAGCTTGATCCAAGGTGTTGCAACGAAAATACTTAGAAAGTTGGATAGTCAAGATGTAGCAATGATATTGATTCTCAAAAATGCATGCTTAAAGGACTAGGTCGGTAAATGTGGCACATAGGCTAGATGCGATCTATAGGGATTTAGAATTCAAAATCACAAGCCTATGCGGTTAAAAACACTCTCATGTTGGGACAATGTGCAAGTATGCAAGTGTCCATCTAGAAATGATATGTATAGCATGCAATCATGTGAACTATGCGCATCAAAACCACTCCACAATTAATTCAAGCTTAGTCCCTAAGCGCAAGGAATGATAAAATAAAGGCAAAGGCGCATAGGAACTCCCCTCGTTTGTAGTGCCGGTGATATAATCCATAAGAGTGAGAAATAGCCTTTTGGTTGCAAGTGTAGATATAAGAGGGTGTTTTAGACATGATAGGAATATGTGGATGTATATCCTGCAGAGTGAACAATCTAAATGGTAAACACCTCCAATATCATCATAAGAATATAGCATACAACCAATAGGCAAGAAAGGATAGATATCACCAAAATAGCATACATCATAAAAAATGCGCCAAAAGGCGACTTATCATCCAAATCAACATCCAATGCAACAAGTCAAATAAGGAAAATACACATGTGGAAATAGAAATGAAGCATGGACTAAGATGTAGCCTCGTCGTCTCCCGGAGGGGTCCTCCTAGCTGAATCAACGACTCCATCGTCCTCAAGTGGCTGCGTGACACCGGGGAAGAGAGGGCTATCGTCTAAAGCAGAATCCACGTTGGGGATCGTCTCTCCTGGGAGTGGAGTGCCCGCCTCCCCGAATGCTGAAACTGGCGAGAAAGGTAGTGGGGAGGCGCCACGCGGTGCTGAGAACTCTGGAGCGAGTGGAGTGGCAACTGGAGTGCTGGGGCCTCTGCCGAATGATAAGACCGTGGATCTCAGCCACTCCCACTCCCGGCGGGCTCTAGCATCAGACTCTCGGACAAAGTCCTCGAGGCGAGTCAGTCCACTCCTCAAGTCTGCCACGCCGGTCGTCAAGCCAGCAATATCTGATGTGACTCTCTGTCTCCACTCTGCCGTGTCATCAACGACTGGAGGGGGAATATCGGCTGCTGGCTCTGCTGGTGGCAACTCCTCATCTGCCTCTGGAATGACTGCCGGTGGGGGTGGAGGAGGTGAACCGGGAGGAGAGGGAGAGGGTGAGAGGTGGGCGAGGCAGTAAAGGGGAAACTTCTGCTTGAAGGCCCTCCTCTTCGCAGCAGCATCAGTCACAAGGGTCTCCACATGAGGTGACGGGTCACTACTCCATGTCTTACCGTCCCGCTTCACCATGTGCATATTCTTCATCAAGGTGATGTCAAGCAAACTCCTAGCAGGGGCCTCACAACCCTCATGGCCAAAGGTGAAGTTACACCTCTGGGCTATCAATGTAATCAAGGAGCCACCTCCCAAGCCCTTGTTCCTCGCAGTCGGCTTCACAACGGCCTCAAACCGATTGGCAAGGACCACTAGCCAATCAATAATCTCCCCGTGATCCATGGCAACCATTAGGTCCATATCTGGCAAGGTCACCTTCCTACCCCTCTCAGTCCTCGTATTAATACCAATAGAAATGACGTGGTGCATAATCTTCCAAACTGGATCAACGATCGCCGAAGAATTATATGAAGATATGAACCACTCATTTCTACCAGAGATCCTCTTCCAAAGTCTGGACTGGTCGTGCTCGGTGAATACCTGGGGTGAGCCCGTAGGCTGTGGGAACCCAAGCCACTCTCGGATCGTACTCTCCCTAATCCAGAAATCTCTACCCCCCAAAACGAACTCCCAATAATACTCTGAGGAGCCATCCTCCCCCACTCTTTCCTTCACCGAAATGGGCATCGGTCCCGCATAGGGCTCCTCATGAGGCTCGGTTGGCACTAAGGCCATGGAGGAAGGTGCAGCAGCAGGGGAGGGCTCTCTATGCACAGGGGGCGGAGGGACTCTAGGGGCAGGAGGCACTGGCGCTTTCTTCTTCGGCGCCGGTTTCCTCGGTGGAGGCTTCTTCTTCTTTGGGGGCGGTGGGGAGACCGGCGCGGCCTCAATCTCCTCCTCTGAACTCCGGTCAGCAAGAGAATCCCTCAAAAATCTCCTCTTGCGGGTAACAAGAGGTCTATCATCCTCGTCCTCTAACGTGAAGTCGTCAATTTGCTCATCGATCGAGGGCTCGTGAGCGATCCCCTTTCCTTTTGCTTTCGAACTGGAAGATGAATCGGCACGACCCATAGTGCACTGGAATTGGAAGCCTGAGTCAAAATGAGCAAAATCTCAAAAATGGCACTGAACTGCAGTCGAGTCGATCGACTGAGATGGAACTGGAATTCCAGTCGATCGACTGAGGGCCGAAATTCGCACGGGATTAGGGCAAAATTAGGGGTTTTCGCCGGAGGAGTTTTTGACTCGAATTGATGGGTGGGGTTTGATGGCGAGGTGATTTGGGGTGGATTGGTGGTCGAATTGAGAGGAGCGGATGGTTGACGGCGGAGATCGGAGGAGGTGGTGGACTTCCGATCGGAAATCGGGTTTTGGGGTGGCTGATGGCTCGGTTGCGCGGTGGCTTGATGGCGATGGAGGGGCGGGGTGATGGCGAAGCTATGGGAGTTGAGCGGCGAGGATCGGTGGAGTTGGAAATCGGATTGATTCGAAGGATTTTGGAATTAGGGTTTCGGATGGAATGAAGAAATGAGGAAGAAGGTTGATTTGGATAGGAAAATCCCAGTCGATCGACTGAGAGGCCAGTCGATCGACTGGGAAAACATGAAATGCAAGGGCTCCTGAACCTCTGTCCAGTCGATCGACTGGCTTATCACTTACCTCCCAGTCGATCGACTGGACCCCAAATTCCTGCAAAAAATATTTTGTACTTCTCATTGAATCCCAACTCCACACTCAGAATTTTTACTCATAATCGAGAATAGGTACCACTCAAAATATCACATATAATCAAGGCACGCCCCTTCTAAGCAATCACTAGCACATAGCATACGATTTTCAAGCAACCAAGCTAGGATTACCACTCCACACTTAAAACGCCACCATCATCAAGAAAATTCATGCAAGCCTCATATCACATCACACACACCTAATCATGCATTTAGGATCATCCCAATCACCAAGCCATATCACAAGTTCACAAAAGGCATGCTACACATTTATGAAAGTTACTTGTGCATAGATAGACAACTCACAAACCGGGGTACCTCCCGTGAGGTGCCTAGTTTAACGTCTTGGCAAAGACCGAGCCGATCCTTTTCTCACTAAGAAGCACACTTGAGGAGTCCATAGCTAGGATCCCTCCTCAAGCGGATTAAGGCACTCTATGGGTCGGTCAAGGGGAATGTGACATTTTGCTCATCACGAAATCCTTCTCTATAGTGCTTTAGCCTTTGTCCATTTGCCGTGAAGGTAGTCCCATCATTGTTGAGCAATTCTACGTGTCCATCCTCATAAGGCTTGTGGACAATAAATGGGCCACTCCATCGGCTCCTCAACTTTCCCGGGAATAGCTTAAGCCTATAATTAAAGAGCAAGACCTTCTCTCCCTTCTTGAATTCACGACGAAGTATCCTTTTGTCGTGCCATTTCTTGGTCTTCTCTTTATAGATCCTAGCACTTTCGTAGGCCTCATTCCTTATTTCTTCTAACTCATGGAGTTGAAGCACCCTATGGTCTCCCGCCATTTGTAAATCCATATTCAACATTTTGATTGCCCACATCGCCTTGTACTCCAATTCCACCGGCAAGTGGCACGGCTTCCCATAAATAAAGCGATAGGGAGACATTCCAATAGGGGTTTTGAATGCCGTACGATAGGCCCATAGAGCGTCATCTAGCTTCGATGACCAATCTTTTCTTGAGCTCCCCACGGTTTTATCCAAGATTGCCTTGATTTCTCGATTTGAAATTTCCACTTGCCCACTAGTTTGTGGGTGATAAGGAGTGGCAACCTTGTGACTAACTCCATATTTGCGAAGCAAGGCCTCGAAATGTCTCTCCTTGAAATGCGAACCACCATCACTTATAACGGTCCTTGGCACCCCAAATCTTGGAAAGATGATTTTCTTGAATAGTTTCGTGACCACCTTGGCATCACAAGTGGGGGAAGCGACGGCTTCAACCCATTTTGAGACGTAATCAACCGCCACCAATATGAATCGGTTCCCAAATGAAGAAGGAAGAGGGCCCATATAGTCAATGCCCCATACGTCAAATATCTCGACCGGGAGGATGCTTTGTTGGGGCATTTCATGCCTCTTTGAGATATTGCCGGTCCTTTGACATTGATCACATGCTTTCGCGAATTCATAAGCATCGCCAAATAGAGTTGGCCAATAAAAGCCGCATTGTAGTACCTTTGACGCGGTTTTTGCTCCACTCCCATGTCCTCCATATTGAGAAGAGTGACAATGGTAAAGAATATCTCTCATTTCCTCCTCGGCGACACAAGTTCTATATAGCCCATCCGCGCAAAGCCTATAAAGGTAGGGCTCATCCCAATAGTACCTCTTGGTCTCGGAAAGGAACTTCCTCCTTTGATGGTGGTTCATATCGTGGAGGATAATCCCACAAACCACGAAATTAACGAAGTCCGCGTACCAAGGAAGGGCCTCCACCTCAACTCTCATGAGTTGCTCTCCAATAAATGAATCATTCACCGGTCTAGCATCCACTTCAATCTCTTCATTTTCCTCTAGCCTTGATAGGTGGTCGGCTACCACATTTTCTACTCCTTTTTTATCCTTGATCTCTATGTCAAATTCTTGAAGCAATAGAATCCATCTTATCAATCTTGGCTTAGAGTCCTTCTTTGCTAAGAGATATTTGATAGCCGCATGATCCGTGAATACTATAACCTTTGAAGCCACAAGGTATGGACAAAACTTATCAAAAGCGTACACGATAGCAAGAAGCTCTTTCTCCGTAGTTGTGTAATTCAATTGAGCACCACTAAGAACTTTGCTCGTGTAATGAATAGCGTGAAGCTTCTTATCCACCCTTTGCCCAAGAACCGCCCCAATGGCGTAGTCACTAGCGTCGCACATAAGCTCAAATGGCAAATCCCACCTAGGGGGTTGAATAATAGGAGCCGAAATCAATGCCTCTTTCAACTTCTTGAAGGCTACTAAGCAATCTTCATCAAAATGAAATTTGGTATCATTGCATTGGAGATTTGTCAATGGCTTTGCAATCTTCGAGAAGTCCTTTATAAACCTTCTATAAAATCCGGCATGACCAAGGAAACTCCTTATTCCTTTCACATCTCTTGGAGGGGGCAATTTTTCCATAACTTCAATTTTGGCTTTATCCACCTCAATTCCTCTTTTAGAGACCAAGTGACCAAGAACTATTCCCTCCTGCACCATGAAATGACATTTTTCCCAATTTAGTACAAGGTTCGTCTCAATACATCTTTTCAACACTTTAGCCAAATTGGCTAAACAATCATCAAAAGAGGAACCATAAACGGAAAAGTCATCCATAAACACTTCCATAATCTTTTCAATAAATTCCGAAAAATAGCCATCATGCATCGTTGAAAAGTACCGGGCGCATTACAAAGTCCAAAGGGCATTCGCCGATAGGCAAATGTTCCATAGGGACAAGTAAAGGTCGTTTTCTCTTGATCTTGGGGATGAATAGGGATTTGGAAGAATCCACTATATCCGTCAAGATAGCAAAAATAGTCATGCTTAGCTAATCTTTCCAACATTTGATCAATGAAAGGAAGGGGAAAGTGATCTTTTCTAGTGGCTTGGTAAAGTTTTCTATAGTCCACACACATACGCCACCCGGTTACCGTTCTTGTGGGGATTAGTTCATTCTTCTCATTTTTAATAACGGTCATTCCCCCCTTTTTCGGCACTACATGAATGGGGCTCACCCATTTAGAGTCCGCAACGGGGAAAATAATTCCCGCATCAAGCAATTTAAGGACCTCTTTCTTAACAACCTCCCCCACAATAGGATTCAACCTCCTAGCTCTCTCCCTAGATGGCATACTATCACTCTCTAAGTTGATTTCATGCATGCATAAATTAGGGCTTATTCCCTTTAAATCATCAATAGAGTAGCCAATAGCATCCTTATGTTTCCTAACCACATCAAGCAATTTTGAGGTTTCAACATCATTCAAAGAAGAGTTCACAATGATAGGCAAGCTAGAATTTGGGCCTAAGAATTCATACCTTAGGCTTGTTGGTAGAGCTTTTAGCTCTACCGAACAAAACTCCTTACCTTTGTCGCTTAGAGTCCCTTCTTCACAATTCTCCTCTAGGATAGCCCAACAATCGCCAATGTCGGGAAGCTCATTGTCAGGGTCAATTGCACTCATGAGAAGGTTAGGCACATCATACAATTCATAAGTATCAACTAGGTCAAGATAATTACAAGTCATTGTAGAATTAGGACCTCGTTGTGCTTTTTCAAGATTAAACTCAATTTCCTCATCTCCTACCCTCATGGTAATTGACCCCTTAGTCGTATCAAAAATAGCCCCCGCGGTGTAGAGGAAGGGCCTTCCCAATAGAATGGGAATTTCATTGTCCTCCTCCATCTCTAACACCACGAAATCCCCCGGGATATAGAAATTCCCTACTCTAACCGGGACATCCTTAAGGACTCCCTTAGGAAACCTCGAGGAGCGGTCCGCGAGCCTTAGAATCATGCTAGTTGGTTTAGGCTCACCCATATTTAGCTTTTTACACAAAGAATAAGGCATCAACGATATGCTTGCACCCAAATCACACATTGCTCGTTCAATCTTAATATCATTAATAAAGCATGAAATGGAAAAGCTACCGGGATCCTCAAGCTTTGGGGGCATGCGAGGTTGGAGTATGGCACTACATTCGCCATTGAGGGACACCGTATCGACATCCTCGATAGTCCTCCTACAAGTAATGACATCTTTTAGAAAATGAGCATATGAAGGAGCTTGAGTTATTTCCTCGGTGAAGGGCATTGTCACATAGAGCTTCCTCATCATCTCCGCGAACTTGGAGAATTGCTTATCATTTGTTTTCTTCTTTAGCCTTTGAGGGAATGTAATAGGAGGAGTGTAGACTCTAGGTTCGGCTTTCTCCTTTTCCACCTCGATTTCTTCCTCAACTTGAGGACTAGGGATCTCTTCTTCCAATTCTTCGATATCGGCACTAGCTTGGCCTCCAAGATCAAAGGTAACTCTCTTCCTATTAGGTAGCTCTACCTCTAAGTCTTTCCCACTTCTCAAGGTTACCGCATTACAATGCTCTCTATTCCCTTGTTCGGGTCTAGCCGGTAGCTTCCTCGGTGCCCTTGTAGATGTCTCGGCTTGTTGAGCAATTTGACTTTCAAGCATTTTGTTGTGTTGCTTAACCTCATTCAATTCTTGCCTCATCTCATTTTGGTTTGCTAAGAGCTTTGCAAACATTGCCTCAATACCGGAGAGTTCACTAGGAGGTTGTGGAGGGGCTTCAACTTGTTGATAGGGCCTTTGAGCTTGAGCTTGATATTGTAGCCCTTGGTTCCTTTGAAGCAAAGTCGGTCCTTGACTTTGATATTGGTTCCTAGGTTGGAACCCTTGATTGGATTGAGTATGTTTAGGACCGAATCCGGGAGGTGTGGATCCGAAGTCGGGGCGAGTAGGATTAGTGGTCTTGTAGGAGAAATTCGGGTGATTCCTCCATCCTGAAGAGAACTTGGGTGTGGTATAATTGGCTTGAGAGCTTTGCCCTTGATTGGCACTACTTCCATAGTCCCTTCCTTGATTTCCTCCCACAAAATTTACTTCTCCATAGCCTTCCCCTTGCACATCCCTTTGAACCAATGGGCAAGAAGTTGTTTCATGCTCGTACACCTCACAAATGTCACATCCTTGCCTTGTTGAAGCTTCCTTTTCCGGATGTTTTAGCTTAAATACCTCATCCGAGAGGCTCTCAAAGTCTTTCCTCAAAGCATCATAATGACTAGAGCTCACGGCTTTTACCTCGTGCCTTTCATGCCTTCTTCTCGGGTTTCCTCTTTCGCTTCCCCACATGAAGTAGTTGTTGGTAATCTTCTCTATTACCGCATATCCTTCATGCGGGTCTAAGTCCATTATAGCACCACCCGAAGCGGTATCAAGAGCAAGACGAGAGTTCCCATCAACCCCGTGGTAGAAAGTATGGAAGACTTGAAGATCATCAAGGTTGTGGTGAGGACACAGCCTTTGATATTCCGTGTATCGCTCCCAAGCCTCATATAGATTTTCGCCATCCAATTGCGAGAAGTTGGTGATTTGGTTTTGATAGTAGGCCGTCTTGGAAGGGGGGAAATACTTGTTCAAGAAAGCCACGGCTAATTCTTCCCATGTAGTGAAGCTATCGGGAGTTTGACTCCTCAACCAATCTTTAGCCTTTCCCGTGAGGGAAAAAGGAAAAAGCCTCAATAGCTTTGCATCCTCCGAGACCCCATTCACTTTAAATGTAGCACATACTTCGAGAAACGTTGTCAAGTGAGAATTGGGATCCTCGTTGTCTCTACCCGAAAATTGGTTCGATTGAACCATTTGAATAGTGGACGTCTTCCAGTCATAGTCCCGGTTATCGACCGTAGGTAGTTGGATGGGAGAACGGTATCCATAAGCTGTGGGAACGGCATAGTCCTTGAGGGCCCTTCTAGCTAGGGGCATTTGTTGAGGATTGTCTTGGTTTCCTTGACGAGGAGGGGGCGGAGGAGGAGGTAGTCTACTATCCCTATCACCCATGACTACTTGAGTAGTGGAAGTTGATCCTTTGTCTTTGTTGGTCTTACTCCTTGTAAGATGAGGGTTAACTAGCTCTCTAATAGGTTGGTTCAAGTCTCTATCCACAATATGAGTAAGCTTCTTGGTCTTTGGTGGCATAAAAGAGGTGAACCTACAAGGGGAGCCAATTAAAACAAGTAAGCGTAGTGAATAAGCTCAAGATTTGCAAGTATCAAGTAAAATAAGGTAAAACATGGAATAGTCTGAGCACTAAATGACTTTCCTAGGGGTAATCTAGCTATTGCTCCCCGGCAACGGCGCCATTTTGACGTGTGTATTTTTGGGATACGGTCAAAAACAATTTATAATCAACCGGTAAGACCGGTGTCGAACCCAAGGGAGCAAATGGACTACACGCTAGTTCTATCAAGTTTTCTACTCGGCTAATTCCTAAAATTCAATTGGTTGAGTTATCAATGATTGTAAAACAAGAATGAAGTGGTTTTGAAAGGATTGAATTCAATTAAAAGCGAGTTTCGAGGGATTAATCCCCTCCTTGGCAATTTCCCAATGATCATGCAAACAAGAGTTCAATTAATTAAGAGTTGATAGGTTTTGAACCTAGCCTAGACTAAGAATTAGGCTATTACGCGTATCTAATCTTAGTCAAGCCATCTTAGTTAGGATCTCACTAATTAAAGGGTGTTGATCCACTATATAGCATTTACTCTCATAAATGCTATATGCATAAAGTTCTAGTTCACCTCTCACCATGCATTTACTCTCATAAATGGAGGTTAAGTTCAATTTTACTATATCAAAACCATCCCTAAGCTTTCTCAAGACTTAGATCAAAGTTCTAACATAAACATGTCACTTAGGCATTTTATCAAACACTTAGAGACATGTCTAACATGAAGAGCATAGTAAAAATGAAATCAACTACAATAGATCTATTCAAATGTGTTCACAATGATCATTGAGTACCAAGGAGGTTCATAGAACCCCTCAAAACACAAGGGAGACTACTCACTCATTATGTAAGACAACATGATGAGTAGGTTTTTACAAGCAAATCTAGGAGAAAAGAAGAGGGAAATAGTAGGATGATTAGTCCTAGTGAACTCCCTTGGTCTTGATTCCTCCTTGATTTGATGATGATGAAACCCTTGATTTGATCACTTTACTTTGTCTTCTTCTCCAGAAAAATCCCAGATATTAGGTCAAACTTGCCTCTTTCTATTTATAGGCTCGTCAGAAATTCGGCACTGTAGCAGGTCCAGTCGATCGACTGGCGTTGGGCTGTTGGCCCAGTCGATCGACTGGAGGAAGAAAAGTCGTTTGGCTAGCAGGTTCTCAGTCGATCGACTGAGACAGGGTAGGATCCCAGTCGATCGACTGACAATTCTCAATTTGCAGCACCTCCTGTTAGTCCATTAAGTCGATCGACTGAGATCCAGTCGATCGACTGGGCGTCACGTGATCTGCATGCTCTGGGGCAGGGGACTCTTCAGTCGATCGACTGAATAGGTCAATCGATCGACTGGCGCTGAGCGATTTGCAGCACCTCCTGAAACATCATTTAGTCGATCGACTGGAGCAGGGGGAGCTTCCCAGTCGATCGACTGGAGACCAAATTCAGCCAACTCTTGCTCTAAAACCCGATTTTCCCCGAGTTTCCTTCCAATGGCTCTTGACACTAAGACATCTAGCTTTGTACCTGAAACGCACGAGAAAAGGATCAAATGACATCAAATAGTAGTCGGAATCGAACTAAAGCTATAGTGAAAAACGGGTATTAATGAGTCGAAAACTCGACTCATCAGTAGCAAGTGGTAAGTAGGGGTCGAACCCAAGGGAATTAGGGGGATACGCTATTCTTTGAGGGAATTGTACAGCGAGGGAGCGTGTTTTTAGGTTGATTGAGGTTTTAGTGCAGAAAAGTAAGTGTTTTTTTGGTTGGTTTTGGTTTTTAGTGCGGAAAAGTAAATGATAGAAAAGTAAATACTGAAAATAAAAGAGAAGACTTACAGCGATTGTTGCGTGATTGGCAAGTCTTCCGGAAGGTGAGCAGTTGATAAGCAGTTTATACTAAAATTGAAAGTAAGTGCAGGTGGTGTTTACATCTAAGGAAAGCATTCGGTTTCGGGGGCCTTGTATCATAGCCTGTTTATCATTGACCCTTAGTGATCCTACTAAGTATTCAAATGTGTATCAAGGCCATTTCAAGCGCTCGATTTGCCACATTGTCTAGCCCATTTCAAGGTCGTAGAGCACTTGTTCTATTTTGACTAGCACCCCATTTCAAGGTATACTAGCCTATGTGCATCCATTTGATCAATCATTTCCGATCAAACTAAATGGTGTTTTAGAGAGGTCGAACTCCTCAGATAAGCTTTGCCATTTCAAGCATCCACTTACCCGAGTATGTTCACGAACCCCACGGAAGAGCTTTGCCATTTCAAGCATCCACTCAACCTTGGAAGTTCTGACCTAATATATGACACATAGAACAAGTTTTGAATACAAAGAGGCACTAAGAGTATAGCCTAAAACATTTTATGAGACAAGTACTCCCCTTCAACCGAATGAAGAGTTTAGCTACAAATATCCATAGAGGTGGATACCATAGCTAAGTACTCGAGGGTTTTTGAAAGACAGTAAGTAAAGGAGAATACTCAAGAACCAACAGGAGTAAACTCAAAAACTACTAGAATACTCAAGAACCAACAGGAGTATTATAGATTTAACACAAAAGCTTACAAAAGTGCCCAAAAGTCTAGAGAGATAAGTGATTGTGTTGTGTGAAGATGGGATGAAGATTACAAGTGAAGAGGAGGTGTATTTATAGGCTTAAGGGAAGGGAAGATGTGGTTTTGATGAGGACACATGGCAAGCATCCAAGGGGAGGAGGGGAGCCGCCGGTTGGAGATCATGAGGGGGAGGAGCCGCCCCCCATGACTCATCAATTCCCCAAAGCCGCCGGTCACAAGGAGGGGTGGAGGAGGTTTTGTGAGTTTTGTGAAGTTTTCACAAAACTATCGGTCATTTCAGCTCCGGACTGACTCTGGTTACTCTTCGGTTGGACTTGTTTTGGGTGATTCCATGTCAGGATCTTGAGATTTCTTCAGTCGGCATCTGGTCGTGACCTTGGAATGACTCGTAATATATTTTCAGCTTAAAAACTCCTCCTTAGCCTGTATTCTCTCTAGACTCCAAATACCCTGTAGATAAATATCGGAACTAACAAGCAAAAGTTAAATAGACAAACAGTCTAATTTGGTGGGTTTAACTGTGTTTATGATTCATACAATTATGGTCCATCAAGAAGCCAGTTTTCCGGGAGGATGAATGAAGACCCTCATCAGCACCTAAAGCGGTTGTCCAGATGTGCAACACAGTAAAAACTAATAGTGTTCCTCCAGAATTCTACTACCTGAGGCTATTCCCTTTCTCACTCTCTGATAAGGCTAGTAGGTGGCTCGACAGTCATGCAGAGGGCATATTCACTACTTGGGGTAAACTGGCCGAAGCTTTTCTACAGCAGTACTTCCCGCCATCAAAGACAGCTCATTTCAGAAATAAGATCATCTCGTTCCGTTCTATGGATGGTGAGACTCTCTACGAAGCTTGGGAGAGATACAAAGAGCTGATGAGATTGTGCCCACATCACAATCTGGAGATGTGGCAGATTATAGAGACTTTCTATCAAGGAATTGACCAGGGGATGCGCACCTTGATAAATCAAGCAGCTGGTGGAGGACTGAATGGAGTCCCGCTGGAAGACACCTATGATATTATAGAGAGAGCAGCTCAAGACTATCACCACTGGATGAGTGATCGAGGAAATCCTAAGGACAAGAAGGGTGTGCAAGATCTCTACCTCGGTGATAGCACCAACGCCATAGCTGAGTTGACCAACACGGTGAAGATGCTTGCAGCCGAAGTCAAAAATCTGAAGACAGACTCCTCTATAAATTCTCTGTTGTTACTAATGTGGCTGTCTATTGTCAAATATGTGGCTCTCCTTCCCATTTCGTAGATAGCTATCTGGTTATGGGACAAGATAATAACGGCGGAAACTAGGAGAATGCTAATTATGTAGGGCAATACAATCAAGGAAATGGTTTCTCCACCAGTTCAGGCATGAATAGGTGGGACAACCAGACCAGGAACAATCCTAGCCTCTCTTATAAGCCGCAGAATCAGGTTGCACCAGGATTCCCTTACAGACAGCAGCAAGACACTGCTCCCTACAAGCCCAAGAACCAGTACAACAATCAGCCCCAGCAACAGCAAAATCAGAATTAGGGGCCAGTGTTCAACCTGGAATCACTGCTGACTAGTTTCCTTGCAAAATAGGACAAGTGGAACCAGGACCAGGAAAGGCGATCAATGGAACAAGATAGGAGGCTTCAAGGAATTGAGCAGTCCATAGAGCAGATTACTATTCATGGCAGAATGGTGGACAATCAGATATCACAGCTAGCAAGCTCGACAAGCAGGGAGCATGGGAAACTCCCATCGAAACAAGATCCGAATCTTAGGGAATCAGTAAATGCTATCACACTCCGAGGAGGGAAACAGATTGAAATGGTGCCAGCTCAAGTCACTCGATCTCCAGCTACAAAATCAGCGTCTGATTCTACACCCGCTGAAGCGGAAACGTCAAAGGATGTTGAAAACTGAGCTAAAAATTCTGCGCAGATAGAGGAGCCAGGCCCTTATTGACCCCCAGTTCCATTCCCTCAGCGGCTAGTACCAGGAAGGAAGGATAAAGAATTCAAGCAGTTCATGGATAAGATGCGTACTCTGTACCTCACTTTGCCCCTCACCGAAGCAATCACCCAGATTCCCACCTATGCTAAATTCATGAAGGAAATTCTGACTGGGAAAAGAAAAATTAACGGGATCGAGACAGTGGCCCTGAGCGAGGAATATAGTGCTGCCATGCACCAGCCCATGCCACCCAAACTACCAGATTCAGGGAGTTTTTCTATCCCTTGTGATATTGGTGGTGTTACTGTTCATCGTGCTTTGTGTGATCTGGGTGCTAGTGTGTCTATCATGCCATATTCCTTGTATGCTAAATTGAATTTGGGTGATCTTTGTCCTACTAATGTCGCTATTCTCCTTGCAGATCATTCCTATAAACTCCCGAGAGGGATTCTAAGGGATGTTCCTGTCAAGGTGAAGAATATTTACAACCCTGCTGATTTTATAGTGCTAGACATCTCAGAGGACATAGATATCCCAATTATTCTAGGTAGGCCATTTCTTTACATGGCTAAGGCAGTCATTGACATGGATAAAGGTTCTTTAGCCTTGCGAGTAGGCAGTGAAAGAGTTGTATTCAATTTGCCTGACATGTGTAAGAGTCCTAGTCTGTTAGCTAACTGTGATGTACTGGACTCTGTTGATGAACCTATTACGCTGACCTCTATTGAGCCCTACAGAGTTATACCAGGCTGTCCGATATCGATGAACATATGCGCAGTGAGCACTGAGGGAGTAGCTGTAGTTGAACAGGCCACCGGCTCAGGTAAGGAGCCTTGCAAGGTAGAGCTGAAATCTCTTCTTGACCCGGGTGACATCTATAAGGAGAAGATGAAGAAGTGGGATTACAAACAAATAGCGCACAGAAAATTCAATAATGGCGAGCAAGTTCTCCTCTACAACTCCCGCCTTAGATTATTTAGTGGGAAGCTGCGCACCAAATGGAGTGGTCCTTACACAGTGGAGAGACCACACTTAGACGGACACGTTGAGCTTAACATTGAGGGAGGAAAGTCAATGGTGGTCGACGGACAACGCCTTAAGCATTATCACATCCTGAAGCATCGGGAACCACCTGACGACATTGATGATAACCTGCTTCTCGGGAAGGGATCTCAGCAAGGGACTTCTCGAGAATGCTTCTAGTCCTACCTTCCTAGCTATGTCTCGCCAAGACGTTAAACTAGGCCTCTTCGGGGAGTAACCCGCGCTGTAAGTATTCAGCTAGTTTTCATTTGCATTCGCATTGTGTGATTGCATATGTGTGCAGCAGTTTTAAGTGTGGAGTGCCAGCAAAGGGAAAAGCCGAAATAGCTCAGTCCCGTGACAGTCCATGACACCAGGATTGTCACGGGACAATGGACCTGTCACGGAACCAAGCCGTAGCAATGATAAAACCAGGCCCTGTGATGTCCCGTGACACCCCGTGACAGCTCAGGTGTCACGGGACCAAACCGTAGCAATGCATATTCTCACTCCCGTGATGTCCCGTGACAGCCCATGATAGGTTTCTCCACGATTATCGATGCTAACCTATTACTTGTGAAGCTTTGTGTGTTTCTCTATATATCTACTAGCTCACAAGTCGTGTTTCACTCACCGGACATCGCTTAATCTCTATGGATATCGAGCTATCACACACGAGGGAAGTTCCTATGCACCTTTTCTTATCTTTTATTTCTTTGCTTAGGGACTAAGCTCATTTTAAGTGTGGAGTGGGTAGCGCATAGTCACACACATTGCATATCACATTCACTCTTGCATATGCTCAACTATCTATGTATTGCGATTGAAATCCTCATTTTCTACAATACTCCTTGACTGATTGACATTCTTTTGGATTCGAAGTCTAGGACTTGAAATAGTTTTACTCGTGTGTGCATTCCCTCGAGTCAGTATCATTGCTAGCCTTTTCCTATCACATGTTCTACGTATTTCTTGAAGCATGTTTAAGACTTGATATTAGTAGGCACCGGTTCAAAAACAAAATTTCAAAAACTTAAATTTGCATCTCTTTTTCTAGGTGACCTTAGTACAAGTATGCGTTTCTCTGTACTTGTCGTGATTTGCATGCACCTGGCTTCTTACATACACTATGTCAAGTTTTAAGTGTGGAGATAGCAAAAAAGAAAAAAAACTTTTTCTGCGATATTTTTTTTATTATCAAGAATGAAGTTCTGAATTTTCAAAACAGGGTGAAAGGTTGTTCCCCAAGCATAGTTGTTTTTGAGAGAAAGAAAATACCAAGGGCAAAGTGAGAAAAGTCACCCCTTGTGTAAAAAAAATAGAAAAATACCAAGGGCAAAGTGAGAAAAGTCACCCCTTGTGTAAAAAAAATAGAAAAATACCAAGGGCAAAGTGAGAAAAGTCACCCCTTGTGTACAAAAAAAAAAGAAATTTTCCGCCCCCTTTTACTTGATGTAGTGTAATTCCACCTTTTCATTGCGTGTATTCATGACTTGTCTTGAGAATTCATGTGCTAGAGTCTAAGGGAGGATCCTCGTACTTGCACTAAAATTTTGATGCAAATTTTGTACTATTTTCCAGAAAATCCTTAAGCCAGGCTCCTCTTCTCTTACGGGTCATTGCCTAGTCCTTGGCACTTGGGAATGAGCTTTGTGCCAAGAACTCGTGGACTATCCCTAGATAGCATAGGTGAATGGCGAGCATGTTTTGTGTAACTATTCGTGTTCTTTATACATTGCCATAGAACTGTTTAGAACTTGTGATTAGTCGATTGCTAGCCGTGTGTATTGACCACTTGAATGCATAACTCGTTTAATCTATGATTGTCTGAAAACTTTGATGAAGATGTTTGACTTGAAGTTGAGGTAACACGATGAATCCGAGGTATGACATGACTTTACTGTGACTCGTTGAGCATCATCTCATGCATACACGTTAGTTAGTTGTACAGGGGATTTGTAGGTAGTCCCATTCTTGAAAACCTTCACGAGACTTACTAGTCCTACTAGGGCAGCCTAGAGGTTTAAAGGCTTGATGCATATGTTAAATGCATTCGTGTCCTCTACGACAGTGAGTTATCTTTTTGTGTTTGTTTTAGTTAGAATTGATCACATGACACTTGAGTGGGTAGCTTAGAAACATATGGTTGTTGAGCCTCACATGGACTTGCATTAATTCTGCTATTTGTTCGACATTTGTTCGGGACGAACAAATCCTAAGTGTGGAGAGTTTTGATTAGTCGAGATTTTGACTAGTTAATTACTCCATACGATGAAGGATATCACTTGTTCTCCCGGCAAATTGTCATTATTTAACCTCTTTTCTAGTGTTTCAGATCATATATCACATATCTAATACTTTTGGATTGATCCGAAGCAAAGCAAAGCAATTGGTGAAGATTTGGGCAAAAACAGGAAAAAAATAGGGCAGATTGACATTTCCGTCTTATTTTGCACGCACAGATCGCATATGGTGTCCAAATTGACAGATTCAAAGATTGTTGGAAAGCTAATTCAAAGGCCTACAACTTTGTAGTTGATACCAAGAGCAGATTCAAAGGTTTAGACCTCCAAAAAGGCGACGGAAGTCAGGTCCCGTGACGCTCCCTGCTGTCACGGGACATAAGAAGTGTCACGGGACTTGGCCGTGGCAACGAAATCTTTGGGTCCCGTGACAGCCCATGACAGTCAAGGTGTCACGGGACTTTCCTAATTTGGACTTTAGAATATTATGGAAATTTGAGCTATAAAGAGAGGATTCGACCAGATTCACCGGTGTGCTTATTTTGAGAGAAAAGAACCCTAACTTGGGAGAGAAGACAGAGTCGAGGATCCAACGAGCACCTGCGTCATTACGGTTTCCTCGTCCTTAATCTTTCTATTTACACTACTTTTGGTTAACTTACCATGAGTAGTGAGTAGTCTTCTAATTCTGGGATCCTACGGATCCCGTGCTATGTACCCAACTCTTATGTGATCAATTAACGTTTTTATATATGCAATTCGAATATTCAATTTCATCGTGCTTAATTTTATCGTTCCTGCAAGTTTTACATTGAATGGAATGTTTACATGCTAGAGCGTATTTAGGTTAATTACCGAAAGATGGATGAGTCCTAGGTATTAACCGGATTGTATGAAATTGTATGAAAAACCCTTTTGCTTAAATAATCGAGATCGTTGATAATCCGTGGATGGGCAGCGTTCAACGATTGAGATTAATCTAGACAATGATCCGTGGATGGGAGGCTTGTCTAGTGTTATTTTGGTTTATTTCCATATTCGATAGCATGATGAATTTGCGTGATAATGATTGCATGATTAGTGGGGTTAGCACGGGTGAAGTATGATCCTGGAATTCTTTCTCTGATAAAGTCACACCTTTTTATTTTCTATTATTTAATTTCTGCAATTTACATTACAACAAAACCTTTCATTAATTGGGATAGCTAAATAGGTCACATGTTAACTAGTATTCACACACGTCTGTTCCTTGGATCGACCCTTGGCTTACCCAGGTTATAAATTTTGTTTGACTACGATTTGACCCCTAAAACATATAACTTGACAACTTTAAAGGGTTAAAAATATGCTTGTCACTGTTTAAGTCTAATCATTGTTGTTTAAGTCTGATCATTGCGGTTTTAAGTCTGATAATTGTTGTTTAAGTCTGGATATTATTTATTTAAGTCTGATTATTAAGTCTGATCATTGTTGTTTAAGTATGATTATTACTGTTTAAGTCTGGATATTACTATTTTAAGTCTGATTATTAAGTCTGATCATTCCGAGTTAAGTCTGATCATTGCTGTTTAAGTCTGATAATTGTTGTTTAAGTCTGATCATTGCTGTTTTAAGTCTGATTATTAAGTCAGATCATTCCAAGTTAAGTTTGATCATTCCGAGATATGTGAAATGACCATAATATCCTTCCGTGTTATATCCGAGATTTTGAAAAAAATTGGACACGTGTAAGCTTGAAATCTGGTTTTTAGTTTTCATATATAATAGTGGTTTTTACCTGAACCGCGTTATAAATAAAAGAAAAAAATTACATATTACTGTCTTTTCTTTTCTTTTGAGCGAATATTGTTGTCTTGAACTAAGGACATTTTTTTCATTGAAAACTTCGTCCTATTAATTTTTCTAATTAGAGGCCAAATTTAAATGTATATAGATATAGAAGAGCGTTCAAATGAGGCACCCCTTCTTAAAGTGAGGTAGTGAGGCACGATTTGAGCAAACCACATGTCCAACTCAAACCTCCCAGACGTGAGGCAGTGTGAGGCACGATCTCAACCGTCCATAACCCCCCCCCCCCCCCCCCCCCGTGCATTGTGGGCGTGTCACGTGGCACCAAATAGTAAAACACTATGCTAATAGTAAAAGCAGTTTGAACGCAAATGGCGGCTCGTGCCACGTGGCTTCGCCACATGCGTCCGATCAACTCCACAGAAGGCCGAGTTCGTGCCTCACTGCCTCATTCTTACAGTCTGCCTTAAACGAATGCCCCATATATATATATATAGAGGAGCGCTTAAATGTTACCCCCAAATTAGAGTGTTACCCAATTACTCTCTTCTGATTGGTTGATGAGTTTCATCCAACCAATCAAAATTGAGCCACATATCCACTACCATGCACCTCCACCCACCAAACCCCATGGCCCCCCATGCTTTTGAGGTGGCATATCCCCTCAACCAATCACAAATGAGTAATTGTATAACACCATAAGAGGTGGTAACGTTTGAGCACGCCCCTATATATATATATATAGAGGAGCGCTCAAATGTTATGGCCAAATTAATGTGTTATGTGTTACGGAGCTTCTGATTGGTTATTGAAAATCAAGGAACCAATCAGAAGCGAGGAACACCGTAACTACGGTGCACCCTCACCCATAAACCCCCCCGTGCTTGTGAGGTGCACCATAAGAACCGTGTTCCTCGCCTCTGATTGGTTCCTTGTTTTTCATCAACCAATCAGAACACCGTAACACATAACACATTAGTAAGCCATAACATTTGAGCGCGCCCCTATATATATATATATATATATATGGGCGTTCAATTGAGAACACCTCCAGAAATGAGGTCGTGGGGTCAAATCTAAAACCATTAGATCAAATGATCCAAAAGTGCATAATGAGTCAAAAAGTACTTTTTTGGAGTTATACACTTTTGTCTTTTAGGTAAAAGACAAAAGTGCATAATGACAAACAACTTTAACTTTATGGATTTGTTTTGCACCTTCGGATTATTTGATCAAATGGTCCAAATTTGTCCTTACGTTCTCACAAAAAACACATGTCCTCAATTGAACACTCCTATATATATATATATATAAAGGAGTGTTCATGGCTTGAGCCCTTGACCTTTCTTAGTACACAGGGCGTTTGGTTTAGCCCAGGGACGGAGTTAGACTGACGCAGTTTGGGCTGCAGCCCTACTAACTTCGGCCCAAATGAAAAAAAATTATAATGCATTCAGAAATTTCTGGGGTTTGAGGTTGCTGCGAATTTCAGTGAGTAACGATCCCGCAGATACATTCGAAGAAATTTGGGCGAAAGCCCTAGTAAACGCACCGCAGCTCAATCCCTTGCATTGCAGCCATCGTCTGAAAATATCGCCACAGGTATCGATTCTATCCTCACCGCATTCCAATTGCGTTGTTGAATCTCGACATCATTTTCTTCTTCTGTTGTGTTGTTCTCAGATTTACTTACAGTAGCGATTTCGTTTCGATTGGATTTGTGTGTGTGAATTCTTCATGATTCTTGTTTTTGTTGTTTTTCTTGGTGGTGTTTATTGTGCTGCCAGTTCTTGACAATGGCCGTAGAGGGCAAGGGGGAAGTATCTGCCTGCGAGCATAGGGTAGGTGAAGATCTCGGAATTGGAGATTTAGGGTTTCGTGGTGATGTCACTGGAGCGTATGTGTCTGAGGAGGAGGAAATTGAGGTCTATTCGGATGGGGAAGATATTATGGTTGGAGTTATGGGCGCTGATGTTTTCTTTGATGGGATTTATCATACTGAAGGTCAACAAGATGATATGAATGATGAATTTAGGAAATTTGAGTTCCACATTGACGAGACTCTTGAGATTAACGAAGATGAAGACTATGGTTTATATGAGGTTAAAGAGTCTGATGGTGCCAAATCTGAAGAAATTGTTAGCTGTGTCAGAGCCTTAGTGCCAAACCTGGCTAGATAAGTCCGCAGGAGCTGGTGCCGGTAAATACCCAATCATTCGCATCTGAGAATGAAGAGACTACTTGTCCCGTGAGGCCCTCTCTCAAAAAAAAAAAAGCCCTACCTAGTTTTAGATCCTGGCTCCGTCCCTGGTTTAGCCTCATATATATATAAAGGATTTTAGTAACCGAATCTTGGCTCAATCATGACTAACAAATCTATTAATAATATTATTTTCGGCCACTATAAGTATTTTTGTTTCTCAAATTAAGAGGCAATGTCAATCCTAATTGGAAAGTCACAGAAGACCATAACGTTCTGATGGTTTATTTTGGATTTATAAAATGCTGATGAATAATCGATTGATTTCGAATTAGCAGATCAACGTTCATCCAAGCAACTCAATTGTATCCGGCATGTTTTGTAGAGTGTTTCGCGCTATGTTGTCAACACCATTGATTCGATAGAGGTTCGGATCTTGCTCAAATCGATCGAGGCAATGATATCAATGTTGTGAAAGAGCTTGCAAGTCGTATGCTTCATCGCCTTACGACACAAAAGTCGGGACAATCTCCGATGTTACTAGGAATATGGTAGATAGGCCACCAGTAATTAAATAGAATACAAACAATATATAAAAACAAAACCATAGGAACGATTTTACAAACCTGTAACCAGTGACGGTTTTAGGGGTGGGTCTGGGGGGTCCAGGACCCTCTCGATTTTGGCACAAATGTTTTTATATATATAATATTATATATATATTTTGAAAAATTTGATCAAACATGTATCTTCGGTCACTATTTTTGTGAGCTTAACCTCCGAATTTCATCTTGGAGTAAACATAAAAGTTATAGAACATTCAATTAGCTTTCTATCCATATAAAGAACATCTTAAACGGACAGCAGATGACGGCTCTATGAGCTTTCGAAGGTAGGCTTGTACCCCCTCGATTTTGGCTAATTTCGATCAATCTTCCATCTTTGGTGACTGTTTTTATCAGCTTAACTGTCAAATTTCATCTTTAAATAAACATGAAAGTTGTAGAGCATTCAATTAGATTTCTATACATATAAGGATCATCTTCAACGGATACCGGATGACGCCTCTATGGGCTTTAGAAGATTGGCTCGGACCCCTCAATTTTGGCAAATTTCAATTAATCATCTATCTTTTGTCGCTATTTTTATCGGCTTAACCTACGAATTTCATCTTGAGTTAAACATGAAAGTTATAGAACATTCTTCTAGCTTTCGATCCATATGTAGATCATCTTCAATGGACATCGGATGACACATTTATGAGCTTCAGAAGGTTGGTTGATCATTAGCGGACCTTGTTGTTCGGAAAAAAAATGCCGGATCATTAGCGGATCTTTTTTTTCCAGATCCGACTTATATTATTGTTGTTCAAAAAAAAAATTAGGACCTCCCTCAGACGAAGCTCTGGATCCGCCACTGCCTGCAACGACGCTGGCTAAATCGCCAATCTCTTAATACGGCTAACTTAAGATTATATTGAATTGAATAGTTAACGGAGTTTGGACTAAATTGAAACTAAAATTATTTACAATAATAAAGGGATTATGTGGAATGACTATAATGCCCCTTTGTATTCTATATAGGCAAAATTGGACACGTGTCAGCTTGAAATCCGTTTTTAATTTTCATATATAATCCTGATTTTTACACGAACCGCACTCTTTGTTTATCATGTCACTTATCACGAATATTTTTTAATTGTGGTTTACACTCATACAAATCAAGTAAAACTTGAATACATCGTCGGCTACATATGAATTACTAGACTTTGAAGCACGGACCATGCACGGTACCAACCCGAAATGATACTTGTATAGTCCGTTGAAACACAGGCCTTAAGGCACTTTCTAACTTGAATCCACGAGCAAACATGCGTCTCCATGAATGCATGTAAGACTGGCGAAGCAACACCTGTGGACCGCCAGGACACAACACGTCCACAAGGGACGAACAACACCTCCGCAAATGAGGGACAACACGTCCACGCCGAGGCAGTACGAACAACACCTCCGCAAGGGAGGAAAAACACTTCACCGGAGTCGAATCCTTGACCATTTGACAAATTATCAAGGGTACAAGCCACTCGACTGAACCTTATATTAAGTTTTGGGAGGAGCGCTCAAATGAGAACCCCTCTTTTTTTTCGAGAACTTTGAGAACCTTCTTTATGCAGTTTTGTTTTTGCCTAAGTGCACTTTTCGAAACTCAAAAATGCATCTAGGAATAAATAATGCTCGAAACTGCACAATGAAAGAGAAAAAATGAATGGAACACATGTCACCTCCACGTTCAAATATGCAACTTGATCCAATTGTGAGATTTGAGGTCTCAAATTCTTGAATTTTCAGGGATTATCAACCGAGCGTTTGGAAGTGATATTTGGCGGGTCAAAAAGGTTTGCCACTAGGATGAATATGAACCGTCAAACGTGGATCCCAATCCAACTGTGTTCCGTCTCTGCTGGGTTGGGTCAAGTCTTCCAAATAGATAGGAGACGCCGCAGATCGGCCCTTCCAAATCCGGACACTTGTCTCCATTCGTTTATTCCTATTAATTAATAAGTCAATCAACCTCGGAACAAAAATTATCCACGCACACACATGTTTAATTTATTAATTGCTCCTCCTGAAATGTCGAGTTACTAAAAGAGCATGCAGTCGTATCAAAAAAGAAAAAAGAAAAAAAGAAAAAAAAGCATGCAGTTAATAATATTTAATCGACGGTCAAACTTACCCATGCTCCATCGAACGGCTCGTATTTCATCTACGTAACCCATTGTACCAGCATACACACAAAATTAAAATTATAATACTTAAAAAAGTAGCAAATCTCAATATTATTTTTAATCTGTTTTTATTTATTTATTTCATTAGTTCGATTAGGAAGAGTTGTCTCTGCTTACAGCTAGGGTTTCACACAATGTGGGGATCTTCGTTCTACCAGCGAACCGCTCGGATATTCAATGACCACCCCACCGTCACCAAACTCCTCCTCGTTGTCTCTGTCAGGTTCTGTTGTTGTTTTTGTAATTTTGTCGGATCTGTGTACTTAGCGAATGCCTGCTTCAATATTTAATTTACAGATCTTGACAAAAGCAGGCAGTTATACTTTTAGTCGCTTTAGATCATAAAGTTATGTTTTTATATTCATGGTTTAAGTAGATATTATATATGCATGTGGTTTAGTGGATGGGGATGGATGTTATGTTTTAATCACTTTTTATCAACGGAATTGAAGCACTCAATCCAAGCCAAGTCCTAACGGTTTGTGACGTTGTTGTTAGCAAAACTGTGGCTCTTGTTGCTATTTGTATACGGTAACATATTTCGGTCTGTCACATAAGGCTCAGAGTTCAATCACATAAGGATACTTATCACAGACTTAGGACTGTCACATAAGCCCTTAAGTGATTTACTATTCATTTTCAGTCACTTAAGGGGTACTTATGCGATCGACCTTATGCGGCTGCTGATGATTAGAGATATATATATAGATAGTTATGTTAAGATAGAAGAGCGATCAAATGAGGCAGTAAAATTAGAATGAGGCAGTGAGGCACGATCTGAGCCACACATTTACCCGCGCGCCACGTGTCCCTCTACCAAAAAGCAAACAGCAACACACTATTCCCTGCCACATCTGCACAATGAGTGGCTCACAACGTGCCTCACTGCCTCATTTGAGCGCTCCCCTGTTAAGATATACATCAAAATATTTAGTTATTATGTTATGTATACATTTGATATTATCTGTATCAGCCTGTTTAACCTTCTATCAATATCATCAATCATTCATATTAACAACTGACACAAACTTAGTGACCTTAGAGTCCACCTGGTGCAGTGATATCTCTGCGGTAGGGAGGGTGTTTTTTGTGTGAGTATTTGCCTGAATCTTATACGTTATGGGATTTGATGCAGTGGTGGAGGCATTGCTGCATTTTCTGATGCTAAACCAGTCAGTGCTGATATCCAGCCGATTCCTCTTGGAGGAGACGGGTTTAAAAAAAAGAAAGTGGTGGTACTTGGAACAGGATGGGCTGGGACAAGTTTCTTGAAGAGCTTAAAGAGTGATCGATATGACGTTGAGGTTGTCTCACCTCGTAATTATTTTGCATTCACACCTTTGCTACCAAGTGTTACTTGTGGCACAGTCGAAGCTCGCAGCATCGTCGAGCCCATTCGTAATATTGTCAGAAAGGTACCTCACATCTATGATTTATTCTCGGTCTTGTTGGTTCATTGTGGTTTTCTAACATCATACTTGTTGCGCTTTTTTACTTTTTGACAGAAAGGTTTGGATGCCAAGTTTACAGAAGCCGAGTGTTTCAAGATTGATCCCGTGGCTAAGAAAGTCTACTGCAGGGCTTCTCCACACAAAAAAGTTGAGGCTAAAGAAGAGTTCACAGTAGACTACGATTACCTAGTCATAGCCATGGGAGCGCGATCGAATACATTTAACACCCCTGGTGTGGTTGAGAATTGCCATTTCTTGAAAGTTAGTATATAAATTTCTACTCTTTAAATATGAACTAAATATGATTATATGTTATGACACTGACATATTTGAATTGGTTCCCAGGAAATCGAAGATGGCCAGCGTATTCGAAGGTCTGTGATTAATTGTTTTGAGAAAGCAAGCCTCCCGAACTTGACCGATGAAGAGAGGAAGAAGATTTTGCATTTTGTAGTTGTTGGAGGGGGTCCAACTGGTGTGGAATTCGCAGCTGAGCTTCATGACTTGGTGACTGAAGATTTAGCTAAACTTTATCCCGTTGTCAAGGACTTTGTTAAGATAACTCTTCTCGAGGCCGCAGACCATATTTTAAACATGTAAGGAAAAACAAGCAGCATTAATCTACCACAGATTTTCCTTTTCTCAAGGCGTGATTGTGCCTTGGTTTTAAAGAGATTTTTTTTCCTTCTTCTGATCTTTCAGGTTTGACAAAAGGATTACTGATTTTGCTGAGCAGAAATTCAGCAGAGATGGTATCGATTTGAAAACAGGTTCAATGGTTGTTAAAGTAACAGATAAGGAGATTTCTACAAAAGAAAGAGCAACTGGAGAATTGAAATCAGTGCCATATGGAATGGTGGTGTGGTCTACAGGGATTGGTACCCGGCCCGTGGTGGCAGAGTTTATGAAGCAAATTGGGCAGGTTTTGTTTCTGTTAACTTTCACTCCTTCAGAAATCAGAATGTTCTAGTCACCTGAAATCCATGCTCAACTTCTTTCGCTCTTTTCTTCTTTTTTTTTTGGTACAGAATAATAGACGTGCTTTGGCCACCGACGAATGGTTGAGGGTCGAAGGATGTGACAATATATATGCCCTGGGTGATTGTGCTACAATCAATCAGAGAAAAGTCATGGTATATTATGCTTTAGATTTTTAGAACAAGGTATCTTGTTTATCATTATGATCATCACAGACCTTCTTTGTTTTTACTGTCTTAGGAGGACATTGCGGCTATATTCAGTAAGGCAGACAAGAACAATACAGGCAAGCTTAGCGCAAAAGATTTCAAAGAAGTTGTAAAAGATATAGTGGAGAGGTATCCACAACTGGAAATTTATATGAAGAGGAAACAATTGAAAAACATTGTTGACCTGCTGAAGAAGGCGCAAGAGACTGACAAAATGTCTGATGAGGTGATTGATATAGAGAAGTTGAAGGCCGCTCTTTCTGAAGTAGATGCTCAAATGAAAAGTCTCCCCGCAACCGCTCAGGTGAGAAATATTATATTTCGGGTCAACTTCTTTACAAACTGGTTTTCAGCTCACTGGATAAACATTGAGTTCGATTGTGGCAGGTGGCTGCGCAACAAGGATCCTACCTTGCAGATTGTTTTAACAGAATGGAGCAATGCGAAACGTACCCAGAAGGCCCTCTGAGGTTCCGAGGGACAGGTCGCCATAGGTTCCATGCTTTCAGGTAATATCAAATATCACTTTGTTGTCCTTAGCTTCCAAAATCAATGTTTTACCTAGCTGGAAAAAAATCTTGCAAACTGCAAACTGATGAATTATGGTACACTCCCTACGAACTATGCTATGTTTTTATCCAAACGAATTATAGATCACTTTCCGAACTGTCATAATTCGTAGGAAGTGTATCAAAATTCGTCGGTTTGTAGTTTGCACCAAATATCAGGTTTGCACTTGATCTTAAGTCTTACCTAGCAATATGTATTCCTCTGTCGCTCTAGGTATAGGCATTTCGGACAGTTTGCCCCGTTAGGAGGAGAACAGACAGCAGCCCAACTTCCGGGAGATTTTGTAAGCATTGGTTACAGTTCACAGTGGCTCTGGTATTCTGTCTATGCAAGGTAATAACCATCTGCTGATTCAAAAAGAGTCATTCTTCAGGATTTTCTTTTTTTCTTCCATGTATTAGTGTGTAATATGCTTATGTAATGTAAACAGCAAGCTTGTGAGTTGGCGAACGCGGTACCTTGTCATATCTGACTGGACGAGGCGCTTTGTGTTTGGAAGAGACTCAAGTAGAATATGAGGAAGCCTGACTGCCGCCAGGCCACACACAGTCAGCTGTTGCCTCACAGAAATTACAAGTTTTGTTATTCCAAATTAAGATTTGTTTACAGGCTGAAAAAAATTATTTCCATGTTGTGCTCGAATTCGGATATATAGTTTTTTATTATTATTTAGATTATATCACATCTGTGTTTTACAATGCCATTTTATTAGTGCTTGCCCTGAGAAATAAAACAGCTGAAAAGTCACTACGCTATTTTGTTAATTACGCGACAACATTTGTTTGTCGCCGCTTAAAATTGTGTCCCATAAAATGTTTTACCCGACACAAATTGGTTTTCGTATCGCGTATATGTACTTACGCGATAAACAATTACGCGACGTCTCTTGCGTGCCGCGTTATCCAGCTAACGCGACAATTGTTAACGCGACGAAGCAAAACACGTCGCTTTTAATTGTTTTCGCGACAAATGTTTACGTGACCTGTGTTGTATGTCGCGTGTAATGCCATACACGACATAGGCTTATGCGACCTTCCAAAGTATGCCCCTTTATTGTTTACTCTTGACGACCTCATATTCTTCACACTTTGTTTAAATTTGAATTTTAGACTTTATTATTTACGCGACATGTGGACCCAATGTATGACACATAAACAAACGAAAGAATTAACATTAAAATCCAGTTATAGGTCCAACAATAATCTGCAGATAGACAAATTAGGTCTTCCTTCTACACAATGCGCTGCACTCCTCTTGACCGTTTGTAGATCCACAGACGAATACCACCAGACACAATCCCTCTCCCATATCGAGGCCGGACTACACCCGCCTCATTCATATCTTCTTCTTTATCGATTTTCATTTAAGAGGTTCGGCTCAGGTCGCGAATTTGCAAGGCAACTCCCTTCAATGTCGATTGATCTGATGATATAAAGAGAAACGCTTTGATTTCATTTTGGAGATTTAGCAATTGATTTGATTCCGGCCGGAGCATCAGCAGTTCACTACAGATCAGGTTTGTATTTGTTTTTTTGTTGATATACTAGCCATTGAATTTGATTCGTAGACATAGCTTCAATATTTAGTGTTTTTGTTATTTGAAATTCGTAATTTGATTAATTAAAGATTGGTTATCACGACCAGGTCCATTTTTGTTAGTTGAGCATCAATTCTTTGTCAAAACACATCTCAGTTTCATTTTGCCAAAGCTGCAATTCGACAAAACCAGCAGCATGTATATTTATATAGCTAGCACTTAAATGTGACTACAAGCTCTAGAGCAATGAAAAATTATGTGCAAGTTTTCTAGGTAACACATGAATTAATTGTCCAGTGTATAGAAAAATTTATACTTATTTGATTTCAATGTTGAGTGTATAGATTTTTTTTGCTTCTTTGATAGCTAGTGATTGTTTCAAGTCAAGCTGTGAATTAATATATATGCTTGAGCTTGTTTTGCTAATGTTTCCTTACAACCTTGAGTGTGTGCTAGCTAGTATGTGAGTTGTTTAACTTTGTTCCATCGTTAAAGTGTATAGATAATTTTGCTTGTTTTATACTAAGAAATATCTAACACATGTATACTGTTGATTGTTATACAACAAGCATGGATAAAAGTTGGATGAAACTGCAAAGATACGACCTACGCTATTTTGACGGGATTAATAATTTCTTAGACTTTGTGAGACAGAACAGGCCCGAGACCATGCATTTGTGTCTCTGTACACGTTGTAGATTGCATCATAGAAAGCTCACATTGGATCAAATGTATGCACATTTGATTCAGAATGGTATGATGATGGATTACACTACTAGGACATCACATGGTGAAGTTTGCACAGATCCTTCAATATTAATGCTAAGGCAACAATACATTATGGAAACGAGTCAGGGTAACATGTCTCGTAATAGTAGTTGTGATACTTGTCTGACGAATCCTACAATGGATATTCTTAATGATGCTTTCCCTTTTCGAGATATGTATCAAATGACCGATGTTGTCGATGATTCATTGGGTAAGGATGCTTATGAGAAGTATACTCAGCTTCTTTTAGAAGCTCAAACACCCATATTTGCTGGCAACAATAAGAGTGTGTTAGACACCGTATTAAAAGTGATGCAAATGAAAGTAGATAATGGCCGGTCGATAAATCTTGTACCGCTCAGTTAAGGTGGTTCAAAGAGTTTCTCCCAAGTGACAATAAGTTTCCTGGTTCTTATCGAGATGTTAGAAGAAGCTTGAAGAATTTGGGATTGGGATATGAGATTATCCATGCCTGTGAATATAGTTGTATTCTATACTACAAAGAGAATAAAGATCTTGATTATTGTCCGGTGTGCCATGAGTCGAGATATGTATGTGTTGAAGGTACTAGCAGGACACCAAGGGGAGTTGTTCGTTACTTCCCATTAACACCGAGATTACAACGTTTGTACATGTCTGAAACAATAGCCAAGGAGATGCGGTGGCACGGAGAAAGACTTGTGAAAGAGGGTCAGATTAGACATCATAATGACGGGGAGGCATGTCAAGATTTTAATAAGGAATTTCCAGAGTTTGCCGGTGAGATTTGGAATGTCTGTCTTGGATTAGCGACCGATGGATTTAACCCATTTGGAGCACTAGGTGTTTCACACAGCACTTGGCCTATTGGTTATGCCATATAATTTAGCACATTCAATGTGCATGAAAAAGGAATTCAACCTACTTACTTTGTTGATATCTGGTCCGAAGTATCTGGGAAAGTGTTTGAATGTGTTTATGAGACCATTAATTGAGGAACTGAAAATGTTGTGGACACATGCGTCATTACTTATGACATGTACGATGGTTCATCCTTTCGTATGAAAGCAACAGTAATGTGGACCATTAGCGATTTCCCAGGGTTGGGCATTTTGGGAGGTATGAAGACTAAAGGTTATAAAGCTTGCCCAATTTGTTTGGATGGTGTCGATGCTGAACATTTATCTGGGAGAATGGTGTATCAAGGTCACCGCAGATGGCTTCATAGGGATCATCGTTAGAGGCAAGCCGCTGATAAGTTTGATGGAATAGTTGAGTTGAGGAATCCACCACCTTCTCTTTCTGGCCATGATATTATGGATGTTTTGATCGGTCGAATTATCGACCTGAAATTCACCTCATTCGATGAAGGATTTAGTTTGATTTCCCAAACTTTTATTATCATTTAATCCTTTTCTCCTAGTGTTTCAGGTTAATCGACGCGATGAGCACTTTGGGTTCCATCAAAAGAAAATCAATGCAAAATAAGCGAACTCGGGAAAATAGACCTATTCAACTTGTTTAGAATGCCAAGAACAGATACAGTGTCGAAATCACACATGCCATAGCTTGTTAAAAATATAACTCAAGTGGCTACAACTTTGTAGTTTGCATCAAGAGCAGATTCGAAGGTTAAAGTGGTCGAAAATCCAACTGAAGTCCAACAAGTCGTGATAGTCGTGATAACGTGACCATCGAAGTCTGTCACGGGCTACCATTCTTTGCCGAGAGCAAGAAGATGCATTGATGGTTGTGAAAACTATGCCATCACGGTCTGTCACGAACCAATATTCTTTGCCGAGAGAAGCAAGAGGCCGTGATGACTTGGCCATCACAGGCTTCACGGGCAGAACCAATTTTTAGGAAATTAAAAGATATTTAAAGAGGATTTTGACCCACAATCAAAAGACGCTTAATTTTGGAGAGTTTCTGTCCTAACTTGGAGTAAAAAGACTGAGCAGAACATCATCAGAGATCAAAGACTCAACGAGCTACATCGTCAATACGGTTTCCTCGTCCTTGATTTCTACTTCTACATTATTTTTTGTTAACTTACTATGAGTAGTGAGTAGTCTTCCTTATACTAGGATCCTATGGATCCCGTGCCTTGTACCCAACTCTTCATGTTATCAATTAAACGTTTTTCATTAATGCAATTCAAGTATTCAATTTCATGGTGCTTAATTTTATCGTTCTTGCAAGATTTACATTGAATGAGATGTTTGCATGCTAGAACGTATTTAAGTTGATTACCAAAAGATGGATGGGTCCTAGGTATTAACCAAATTGCATGAAATTGATATTAGGTCATGGTAGCTACACTGGTAGTACATGAATTAATAGGAAAATTGACTTTATTGTCTTAAAAACCCTAGGCTTAACTAATCAAAATGGTTGATAATCCGTGGATGGGCGGCGTTCAACGATTGAGATTAATCTAGACACTGATCCGTGGATTGGCGGCTTGTCTAGTGTTATTTTGGTTTATTTCCAAGTTCGATAGCATGATGAATTTACGTGATATCTGTGCATGAATTGTGGGTCGGCAAGGGTGAAGTTTGGTCCTGGGATTCTTTCTCTGATCAAGCCCAAACCTTTTTATTTACTGCATTTAATTTCTGCTATTTGTTTCACATTCACTAACCTTTAATTATTCGGGATAGCTGAATAGGTCACTTGTTAGCTAGTATTCACACATGTTGTTCCTAGGATCGACCCTTGGCTTACGAAGGTTTACAAATTGGTTTGACTACAATTTGACCCTGATGGACCATAATTATACGAATCAAAAACACAGTAAAACCCACCAAATTAGACTGTTTGTCTATCTAACTTCCACTTGTTAGTCCCGATATATTTCTAGAGGGTATTTTGGACACTAGAGAGAAAACACGCTAAGGAGAGGATTTTACGCTGAAAAGATATTACGAGTCAGTCCGAGGTCACGATCAGACGCTGAATGCAGAAATCACAAGATCCTGACATGGAATTACTAAAAGCAAATCCAACCGAGGAGCAACCAAAGTCAGACCGGAGCAAAATTGGACTGTTGGTTTTGTGAAAATTGCACAAAACCACATAACCTCCTCTTTCCTTCTAGAAGGGGCGGCTATGGGGAGGATAAGGAGGAGGATGACTCATCTCCTCCATCCTTATCCATAAGTGGCGGCTACTTGCTCTCCAAGCAAACTTGCCATGCACTCCTCCCTTCTCCTCCTCCTCCTTTGGATGAAAACCAGAGTGCCACCATCTCCACCCTCCATCCTCCTCCCCTTTGGCTATAAAAGGAGCTCCTCTCCTCCTCATTTGTATCATCATACACACTTCACAAATGTTTTAGAGAGATAGAGGGCTTAACCCTCTTCTCTTCACTTTCAATAAATATTTTGTTCTTCATTGTGGAGCTACTTCTCTTGCGTGGATCTTGTCTAGGAGCTCCTCTCCTCCGCTTATTGTAAGGTATAAAATTACTTTCAGTATTATTTGTTTTTACTGTAAAGTTATTTTATTATTCGGTACCCTTGTGCAAGGCATTAGTTTGCTTGTATTCCTTGACATGAATACTAGTAGCTAAAAGCTTGTACTCGGTCGCAGGGGTGTACTTGTATTATAAATGTTTTAGATCTTACTCTTAGTACACCTTTGTATTCAAAACTTGTTCTATGTGCCATATATAGTCAGAGTTTCCAAGGTTGAGTGGAAGCTGTAACAAGCAAAGCTCTTCCGTGGAAATTCGTGATCACACTCGGTAAGTGGAAGCTGTAACAAGCAAAACTTATCGAGGAGTTCGGCTTATCTTAAAAAACCATTTGGAAACTGGACCAAAGAATTCAAATGGATGCACATAAGGATAAGATACTTCGAATGAAGGAATTAGTCTAAATAGAACAAGTGTTTTAAATGGTGTTGCAAGTCTTGCGCTAGAAATAGCCTCGATTCATCTTTGAATACTTAGCATGATCATTTCAAGTGTCCTACGCGATGTTGCAAGTCTTGTGCTAGGAATAGTCTCGATTCATCTTAGAACACTTGGTATGATCATTAGCGGTCAATGATAAACAAATATGATACAAGGCCCCTAAAACCGAATCCTTTCCTTACAGTCTATTATTGTAATTTACTTTCAGTTCTCAAATCACACTCAAACTCAAACCCAATCGCATTTAATTTCTGCATAAGCTTCATTAAAGAACAACTAATCCACACTGACTCCCTTGGGTTCGACCCCTACTTACCACTTACTACCCAGTAGTGAAGTCGCGAGTAGCGGAAAATATAAATTTATTTGTAAAGAGAACATTGCACCTCAACGACAGTGCAGTGCGCTCCGTCAAAATTGGCGCCGTTGCCGGGGAGTTGTGCATCGGAATAGTTGTTCTATTTTGTTTGTTTTTTTCTTTTTTATTTTATCATGCAATTCACTAAGTCCTACTACTACGGAATGGAACCTTGGAACACTGAGGAGTTTTCCCCACCACCCTTCGAACTTGAAGTCCGCGAGAAGATCAACAACATAAAACAATCCCGGGATGAAACATTGGACGAGTACTTGGCGTATTTTGACTCCATGTTGATAAGCTGCCCGCACCACGGATTCACCAACCACGATCTTCTTCAAAGATTTCTCAATGGGATGATGCCACAAGAGTGGGATTGGCTAAACGATGCAGCGGGAGGCTCGGTGAACAACTTAAGCATAGATGATCTTTGGAACTTAATAGATAATTTGGCCGCGAGGCCAAGACAAAGACAAGATCAGGCCATGCGGAGCGAAGAACTAGACAACATAATGAACGAAATCAGGGCAAAAACTGAGTTATGGGCGGCAGAAAACGAGCTGGCAACTAGCACCCAGCAATTGGCCGCAGACATGCAGCAAATGAATGCCTCGATGCACCAATTCACGGCCAAGACATACCCGGACCTCAATGACGAGTTACCCATATCAGACCCATACCTCAGTGTGATTACCCCCGGAGACTATACGAATGACAAGGATAAGGACCCTTGGTTACCTGAAGAAGAGCTACATTCAGATTATCCCTGGGAGTTAGAAGAAGAACTGCCCAAATCAGGCCCGGTCCTTATCACCAATCCATCCGAGGAAATCACAGTCCTAACTGCCGAGTCAACAGAAGTCCCGAACATCACTACCAAAGCGGCCGAAGAAATCAAGCCACGCCCGGTCCTTGCACTCAGAACACCCGAGGAAGTCCCGGACCTCATTGCCGAACTGTCCGAGAAAGCCCCAGTCCCACTCACCACGACTCAACAAGGAAAACCGCTTGAAAACTCACTCGTTCCAGGACAACCATCCATCACTACCACAATGAAGAGGATTGGCAGAGGTGCATGCTTGATGTCGCCTACAGTTAATGGCACAAAACCAAATTTCCAAACTCACAAAGGTGCCAACTATTCCAACATGAAGAGGCGGCAAAAACATGGGCTGAAAGAATGGAAACCCGGAAAGAGTAACAAACAAGCACGACTCATTGGACCAGCAGCTATGGTCAAAGAAACCCCACCCTCTCGGAGCAAAAGGGCTGTCGAGAAGAAGTTTGACCTCACTCACCCTTGGGATCCGACCTTATGATCCGTGATTGAGGTATCGTCGAGCCAACGACGTTAAACAAGTGCACTGGTCGGGAGATAACCCGACACTATCTTACTTTCTGTCTTTTTATTTTTCTGTCTTTTAGTTTTTATCAATAAGTCGCTCTCACCCACTTAGTGCATAGAATGATTTGACTATTTAGGATTTGGTTTTTGGAGCACGATCGGATCAGCCAGGTAGCTTCCGTGAACTACCGGGCCTGCGCTGAGAGTTCAAGGCCCCAGCCGAACTCCCTCGATTATCCATCCTCATGCCATGTCATTCGACACAAAAAGGGAGTTCTGATCTTACCTTTCCTTAATATCATTTCCTTCTCGTAATTGTCTGCTTGCATGGCTTTTAAACTAAGTAGTGCTGAAAGGCACGCCTTCGTTCAAAAGTGTGGGGTGAGATCCGCATGTGTACATAAATAAATAACATGTTTTTCTTTTTTAGTATTATCTTTTTGAAAATATGAACTTAAGAATGTGAAAAAGATAGATCTAAAATTCATGCATTTACCTTGTGAAAATTCAACTGTCTAAAAACTTAGAACGTAACTTCTCATTTGTCCCTTTGTGCTGAGATAAACTAGGGATGTGGAGTTGATAGAAATGCCCTAGAGAGGCTTGGCAAGCAATCGAAGGATCGAATCAAACTATATGGTTTTCGAAGTCAGTGGAGGCTGCACTTCGGGTTTTAGTGAAGATTGAAGTCATCTCCGCCATGCAGTGTTTATGCAAAAAAAAAAAGGCGAGGACGGGAATCAGGCCGTCCTCTCTCTAGTCAAAGTAGCCGAGAAAATAGATGAGCGACCCTCATCTTGACCCGCGCGAAACAACAACGATGAGAGGAGCGGGGAGGTATTTCCATAGGCTTGCGGGCGATGATTGGACCTCCCAAAAAGGCTTGAGAAAATGGACTAGCAAGTCACAAAGACGCAAAAAGCTCAAAGAAGCAAATCAAGAGGCCAAAGGCCCAAAATTGTGAAGGTTTTAACCGAACAAAAAGTGAAGTACTCAAAGAGTCAAATCAAAGGCCAAAGGCCGATTCACTACAAAAGCAGTCCCTCGCCAAAATAAAATCAAAGTACTCAAACCAGTGAAACCCGAACCAAATCACGTGCTAGAGAAAGCTGCAAGGAAACCATATAGTGCGAGACGGTCCTGAGGTTGCAGTCCAGGAGCCTAAAAAGGACTATCTCCCGAAACATCCAAAATAATTTGCATCACAACACGAAGGTACAAGTATCAAGTTTCTTCTATTTATTTACACAGTTCAATTTGGTAATAAGTAAGTAATGCATGAATTAGGATAAATCGAGTACCACAGTCTAATTTTCATATTTCAACAAACTTACTTAGTGTGCCGCCCTTTAATAGCATTCTTCGGGACGAACAACTAAAAGTGTGGGGTAATCTGATGGACCATAATTATACGAATCAAAAACACAGTAAAACCCACCAAATTAGACTGTTTGTCTATCTAACTTCTACTTGTTAGTCCCGATATATTTCTACAGGGTATTTAGGACACTAGAGAGAAAACACGCTAAGGAGAGGATTTTACGCTGAAAAGATATTACGAGTCAGTCCGAGGTCACGATCAGACGCTGAATGCAGAAATCACAAGATCCTGACATTGAATTACTCAAAGCAAATCCAACCGAGGAGCAACCAAAGTCAGACCGGAGCGAAATTGGACTGTTGGTTTTGTGAAAATTGCACAAAACCACACAACCTCCTCTTTCCTTCTAGAAGGGGCGGCTATGGGGAGGATAAGGAGGAGGATGACTCATCTCCTCCATCCTTATCCATAAGTGGCGGCTACTTGCTCTCCAAGCAACCTTGCCATGCACTCCTCCCTTCTCCTTCTCCTCCTTTGGATGAAAACCAGAGTGCCACCATCTCCACCCTCCATCCTCCTCCCCTTTGGCTATAAAAGGAGCTCCTCTCCTCCTCATTTGTATCATCATACACACTTCACAAATGTTTTAGAGAGATAGAGGGCTTAACCCTCTTCTCTTCACTTTCAATAAATATTTTGTTCTTCATTGTGGAGCTACTTCTCTTGTGTGGATCTTGTCTAGGAGCTCCTCTCCTCCGCTTATTGTAAGGTATAAAATTACTTTCAGTATTATTTGTTTTTACTGTAAAGTTATTTTATTATTCGGTACCCTTGTGCAAGGCATTAGTTTGCTTGTATTCCTTGACATGAATACTAGTAGCTAAAAGCTTGTACTCGGTCGCAGGGGTGTACTTGTATTATAAATGTTTTAGATATTACTCTTAGTACACCTTTGTATTCAAAACGTGTTCTATGTGCCATATATAGTAAGAGTTTCCAAGGTTGAGTGGAAGCTGTAACAAGCAAAGCTCTTCCGTGGAAATTCGTGATCACACTCGGTAAGTGGAAGCTGTAACAAGCAAAACTTATCGAGGAGTTCGGCTTATCTTAAAAAACCATTTGGAAACTGGACCAAAGAATTCAAATGGATGCACATAAGGCTAAGATACTTCGAAAGAAGGAATTAGTCTAAATAGAACAAGTGTTTTAAATGGTGTTGCAAGTCTTGCGCTAGAAATAGCCTCGATTCATCTTTGAATACTTAGCATGATCATTTCAAGTGTCCTACGCGATGTTGCAAGTCTTGTGCTAGGAATAGTCTCGATTCATCTTAGAACACTTGGTATGATCATTAGCGGCCAATGATAAACAAATATGATACAAGGCCCCTAAAACCGAATCCTTTCCTTACAGTCTATTATTGTAATTTACTTTCAGTTCTCAAATCACACTCAAACTCAAACCCAATCGCATTTAATTTCTGCATAAGATTCATTAAAGAACAACTAATCCACACTGACTCCCTTGGGTTCGACCCCTACTTACCACTTACTACCCAGTAGTGAAGTCGCGAGTAGCGGAAAATATAAATTTATTTGTACAGAGAACATTGCACCTTAACGACAGTGCAGTGCGCTCCGTCAGACCCCTAAAACTAATAAGTTGACAATAAAGGGTTAAAAATACGCTTGTCAAAACGGCGCCGTTGCCGGGAAATAGCGCTTAGTGTGATATTAGATTTAACTAGTGTAGTTTGGAGTATTCCCTTTTCTTTTTCGTTGCTCATCTCTGGCTACTTTTTCTTGCTACATTCACTCTCCCCTTGGCTTTTTGCAGGTACTACTTAGTACATTCCAAGGAAAACACCTAGGAGAAAAAAGAAGGCGCGGGCAAACGATCAAAGTGAATCGGGGGGTTAACAGACACATCGGGTAGACAAAGAAGACGTTCCTTTAACCAGGTTACGAGCTCAGCAACTGGCTTAACTAAGAATGAATTAAAACCGAGCATTGCTACCTGAGCTGATCCAGGATGACTAGCAGGGTCCCGCGCAACAGCCAGCTCGCAGGACTCTTGGAAACTACACTGCTCTGGGTGGCTCAGCAAGCAAATTTGGTAAACAGAGAACATGTAAAACTCCCTTCAAAGCTGGATCTGTATCCTAGGGCATCAGTGAATGTCATCACACTCCGAGGAGGAAAACAAATTGAAATGCTGCCAGTTCAAGCCACTCGATCTCCAGCTACAAAATCAACATCTGATTCTACACCTGCTGAAGAGGAAACATCGAAGGAAGCTGAAAACTGAGCTAAAAATTCTGTACAGATAGTGGAGCCAACTCCTTATAGACATCTAGTTCCATTTCCTTAGCGGCTAGCTGCTACAAGGAGGGATAAAGATTTCAAGCAGTTCGTGGATAAGATTCATACTATTTACATCACTATGCCCCTCACCGACCCAATCACCCAGATTCCTACTTATACCAAATTCATGAAGGAAATTCTTACTGGGAAAATAAAATTTGACGGGACCAAGACAGTGGCCCTGAGTGAGGAGTGTAGTGCTGCCATGCACCAACCCATGCCGCCCAAACTTAAAGACTCTTAGAGTTTTTCTATCCCTTGTGATATTTGTGGTATTACTATTTGTCGTGCTCTATGTGATCTAGGTGCTAGTGTGTCTATCATGCCATATTCTTTGTATGCTAAACTGAATTTGGGTGATCTCTGTCCTACTTATGTCACTATTTGCCTTGCGGATCGTTCTTGTAGACTCCCGAGAGGGATTCTAAAGGATGTACCTATCAAGGTGAAGAACATTTACATCCCTGTTGATTTTATAGTGCTAGAAATCTCTAAGGACATAGCTATCCCAATTATTCTTGGTAGATCATTTCTTTACACGGCTAAGGCAGTCCTTAATATGGATCGAGGTTCTTTAGCCTTGCGAGTGGGCAGTGAAAGAGTTGTCTTAAATTTACCTTACATGTGTAAGAGTCCTAGTCCGCTTGCTGATGACTGTGATATACTGGACTCTGCTGATGTTGATGACCCTATTACACTGACCTCTGTTGAGTCTTACAGAGTAGTACTAGGCTTCCCGATACCGATGGATATATGCGCAGTGAACACTGAGGGAGCAGCTGAAGCTGAACAGACCACCAGGGTAGGTAAGGAACCTTACACGGTAGAGCTGAGACCTCTACCTGCAAGTCTCAGAAAGATTAAGAGATTGTTGTAGCTAAACGAGCTCGATGAGATTAGATTGGACTCCTACGAGAATACTCGTATCCATAAGGAGCGGACGAAGAACTAGCATGATAAGCAAATAGTGTGCAGAAAAATCAATAAATGCGAGCGAGTTCTTCTCTACGACTCCCGCCTTAGATTATTTCCTGGGAAGCTACGCACCAAGTGGAGTGGTCCATATACATGGGAGAGAGCATACCCAGACGGCCACATAGAGCTGAGCATTGAGGGAGAAAAATCAATGGTGGTCAACGGGCAGCGCTTTAAGCATTACCACGTTCTGAAGCACCTGGCACCACCTTAAGGCATTGATGATAACCTACGTCTCGGGAAGGGATCTCAGCAAGGGACTTCCCGAGAATGCTTCTAGTCCTACCCCCTTTCTATGTCTCGCCAAGACGTTAAACTAGGCCTCTTCAAGGAGTAACACACGCTGTAAGTATTAGTTAGTTGCATTTTTCATTTGCATTGTGTGTGAACATTTCAGGATTTTAAGTGTGGAGTGCACCGCTAGCCCCTCCATGATTTTCGATGCTAACCTATCACTCGTGCCACTCTATGTTTTTATCTATAAATCTACCAGCTCATGAGTCGCATTTCACTCCCTGGGCATCGCATAATCTCCATGGATATCGAGCTATCACACACGAGGGAAGTCCCTATGCGCCTTTTCTTATCTTTTATCTCGTCGCTTAGGGACTCAACTCATTTTTAAGTGTGGAGTGGGTAGCGCATAGTCACATGCATCGCATATCACACATTCACACTTGCATATGCTCAACTGTCTATGTATTGTGATTGAAATCCTCGTTTTTTCTACGATACTCTTTGATTAATTGTCATTCTTTTGGATTTGAAGTCTAGGACTTGAAATAGTTTTATTCGTGTGTGTATTCTCTCGTGTCAGTATCATTGCTAGCCTTTTCTTATCACGTGTTTTACGTATTTCTTGAATCATGTTTGAGACTTGAGATTAGTAGGCACCAGTACAAAATGTCAAAAACTTAAATTGCATCTCTTTTTCTAGGTGACCTTAGTACTAGTATGTGTTTCTCTATACTTGTTGTCATTTGCATGCGCCTGCCTTTATTCATACATTATGTCAAGTTTTAAGTGTGGAGTTAGAAAGAAAAAAATAGTCAAAAGAGGGGTGATAAAAAGGCCCTCAATCAAGAACAAAGTTCTGAAATTTCAAAAGAGGGTGAAAAATTGACCCAAGTATAGTTTTTTTGAGAAAGAAAAAAAAGAAAAATACTACCAAGGGCAAAGTGTCACCCCTTGTGTATGAAAAAAATGAAATTTCTGCCTCTTTTGCTTGATGTAGTGTATTTTCCACCTTTTGATTACATGCAGTCATAACTTGTTTTGAGAATTCATGTACTAGAAACTAAGGGACGATCCTCGTGCTTGCACTGAAATTTTGATATGTTTTTGTACTATTTTTCAGAAAATTTGCAACCCAGGCTCCTCTTCTCTTACAGGTCATTGCCTAGTCCTTGGCTCTTGAGAATGAGCTTTGCGCCAAGAGCCCGTCGACTATCCTTAGATAGCATAGGTGAATGGCGAGCATGTTTTGTGTAACTATTCATGTTTTTATTATGTTGCTATAGAACTATTTAGAACATGTGATTAGTCGCTTGCTAGCCGTGTGTATTGACGATTGGAAAGCATGACTCGTTTAATCTATGATTGTCTGACAACTTTGATGAAGATGTTTAACTTGAAGTTGAGGTAACACGATGAATCCGAGGTATGGCATGACTTTACTGTGACTCGTTGAGCATCATTTCATGCATACATGTTAGTTAGTGTACAAGGGATTTGTAGGTAGTCTCTTTCCTGAAAACCTTCACGAGACTATACTCGTCCTACGAGGACAACCTAGAGGTTCAAAGGCTTAATGTATATGCTAAATGCATTCATGTCCTCTACGACAGTGAGTTATGACTTACATATTGGTTTAGTTAGAGCCAATCACATGAAATTTGAGTGAGTAAATTCTGCCAGAAGCTTAATGTTTGTTCGGGATGAACAAACATTTAGTGTGGAGTGTTTTGATCGGTCGAATTATCAACCTGAAATTCACCTCATTCGATGAAGGATTTAGTTTGATTTCCCGAACTTTTATTACCATTTAATCCTTTTCTCCTAGTGTTTCAGGTTAATCGACGCGATGAGCACTTTGGATTCCATCCGAAGCAAATCAATGCAAAATAAGTGAACTCGGGCAAATAGACCTATTCAACTTGTTTAGAATGCCAAGAACAGATACGGTGTCAAAATCACACATGCCATAGCTTGTTGGAAATATAACTCAAGTGGCTTCAACTTTGTAGTTCGCATCAAGAGCATATTCGAAGGTTAAAGTGGTCAAAAATTCAACTGAAGACCAACAAGCCATGATGGTCGTTATAACGTGACCATCATGGTCTGTCACGGGCTACCATTCTCTGCCGAGAGCAACAAGAGGTCGTGATGGTCATAAAAACTATACCATCACGGTCTGTCACGGGCCAATATTCTTTGCCGAGAGTAGCAAGAGGCTGTGATGACTTGACCATCACGGGCAAAATGGATTTTTAGGAAATTAAAAGATATTTAAAGAGGATTTCGTTCCACAATCAAAAGACGCTTAATTTTGGAGAGTTTCTGACCTAACTTGGAGAAAAAGACTGAGCAGAACATCACCAGAGATCAAAGACTCAATGAGCTACATCGTCAATACGGTTTTCTCGTCCTTGATTTCTACTTCTACACTATTTTTGGTTAACTTACCATGAGTAGTGAGTAGTCTTCCTTATTCTGGGATCCTACGTATCCCGTGCCTTGTACCCAACTCTTCATGTGATCAATTAAACGTTTTCATTAATGCAATTCGAGTATTCAATTTCATGGTGCTTAATTTTTTCGTTCTTGCAAGTTATGTCAACGGTGTCAAGTTCGTGGTGTGGGAACGTGATCGGAAGCTGAAAACTCAGAATTCTGGATTGATGGTTGAATCGGAAGACATGACTTACTATTGGTATTGTGGAGAATGTGATTGAAATGAAGTATTCTGATTGAATGCCTGTAGTTTTATTCCAATGCAGGTGGTTTAACAATGATGGCACTAGGAAAGATCATGGCCTTTTATCAGTTGACACGTCTACGAGTTGATACGAAGATGGACCATTTTGTTTGGCATCAATGGCTAGACAAGTATTTTATTTGGATGATCCGAAGGAAGGCGAGCCTTGGAAGGTTGTTAATGTAGTCACACACAACGGTATATATAGTGAAAGTTCCCTTGCGAGAGACGACAGTGGTTTATTGTTGTCACCTATGGCTGAACCGTATCAAGAAGATGTGCCCGCTAATATCATCTCAGGCAATATACCTATTAGCGGCATAGATATTGATTTAGGATCTCTTCCACGGGAATTTCTACGTGAACGAATGATGGCTAATGATGTGCTTGAAGATGATGAGTCAATTGATTTAGAGAATGGAGGAATGTATGGATCAAGCGGTGAAGAATATGAATACGACAAAAGTGAAGGTGAGTTGGGAATAAATGACGCTAATTCGATTTGCGGCCGTAGCTGGTGGTTGATTCTGATTTGCGGTTTCGTCTGCTGCCAAGATGGACAAGCGAACAATGACGATGACCATGAACTGGGAGGCATTGGGAGAGATAGACGATGATGATTGACAGATGCTCGTCGTCAGAGCAAATGTACAAATATTAATTTATAAGTCCGCTACTCGCGACTTCACTACTGGGTAGCAAGTGGTAAGTAGGGGTCGAACCCAAGGGAATTAGGGGGATAAGCTATTCTTTGAGGGAATTGTACAGCGAGGGAGCGTGTTTTTAGGTTGATTGAGGTTTTAATGCTAACAACTAAGTGATTGGTTGGTTTTGGTTTTTAGTGCGGAAAAGTAAATGACATAAAAGTAAATACTGAAAATAAACGAGAAGACTTACAGCGATTGTTGCGTGATCGGCAAGTCATGCGGAACGTCAGCAGTTGATATTGCAGTTTATACTAAGAAAGTAAATGCAGGTGGTGTTTAAATCTAAGGAAAGTATTCGGTCTTAGGGGCCTTGTATCATAGTCGTTTATCATTAACCGCTAATGATCATACTAAGTGTTCAAAGATGAATCGAGGCTATTTCTAGCACAAGACTTGCAACATCGTTTAGAACACTTGTTCTATTTAGACTAATTCCTCCTTTCGAAGTATCTTAGCCTTATGTGCATCCATTTGATCTTCAGTTACGATCAACCAAATGGTGTTTTAGATAAGTCGAACTCCTCAGATAAGCTTTGTCTGCTAAAGCATCCACTTACCCGAGTATGTTCACGAACCCCACGGAAGAGCTTTGCCCGTTAAAGCATCCACTCAACCCTGGAAGTTCTAACCTAATATATGGCACATAGAACAAGTTTCGAACACAAAGATGCATTAAGAGTAGGGTCTAAAATATTTTATGATACAAGTACACCCCTTCAACCGAATGAAGAGTTTAGCTACGAATATCCATAGAGGTGGATACCATAGCTAAGTACTCGAGGGTTTTTGAAAGACATTAAGTAAAGGAGAATACTCAAGAACCAACAGGAGTATTCTCAAAAACTACTAGAATACTCAAGAACCAACAGGAGTATTATAGATTTCAAACAAAAGCTTACAAGAGTAGTGACCAAATCTTAGAGAGATAAGTGAATTTGTGTTGTGCTTTTATTTACAAAGGGAAGGCATGGTATTTATAGGCTTGGGAAGGAGAAGGATGTGGTGAAGAAGGAAGACACTTGGCACAAATCCCATGGAGCCTCCAAAATCCGCCGGTGGTGACTCATGAGGGGGAGGAGCCGCCCCCCATGAGTCATCAAACTCACAAAGCCGCCGGTCATAAGGTAAGGGGGAGGAGGTTTTGTGAGTTTTGTGAGGTTTCACAAAGCCATCGGTCCATTTCAGCTCTGGACTGACTCTGGTTGCTCTTTGATTGAACTTGTTTTGAGTGATTCCATGTCAGGTTCATGATATTTCTTCAGTTGGCATCTGGTCGTGACCTTGGAATGACTCGTAATATATTTTTAGCTTAAAAACTCCTCCTTAGCCTGTATTCTCTCTAGACTCCAAAATACCCTGTAGATAAATATCGGAACTAACAAGCAAAAGTTAAATAGACAAAGAGTCTAATTTGGTGGGTTTAACTGTGTTTATGATTCATACAATTATGGTCCATCAATGATCATCATTTATTCAAATTCCGCGATCGAATATTTTGCGCTCTTCCCGTTGATTTGGCTTTGCCTGGCTCAGACGAGGAGGAGTTTGACGACAGCCGGATCTCCTTCGCTGAGTGTGTTAGATTTATGGCATGGAGTTTGGCAAAACTTAGTACAGTTGTTCAAGCTGTTGTTTAAGACTGGAAGAGACAACTATCCTGGAACAAGTTGAAGCAGATGAAATGTTTCCTAATTCAAATTAGGAAACACAGTCGACTGTTGGAGATCAAGGCGGTTGCATATGGAAAGACAGAAGTTGGAAGTTTCCTATTTCAGATTAGGAAACTTGTTTCAACCGACATAGCACGACTTAGACACAACAGATATATCCTAGAGTGGATTTGGAAAGTCGGTGCTTGATGAATATCGAAGATATCTAAAGAGTCGGTTGTGAGATTACTTGTGCTTGAAGATAACTTAGCAAAGAAGATCATCAAAGGTTTCTTAAACGGAGTTGAAGATATTTGGAGGATTATCTACAAGAAGATATGCGCAAGGTTTTAGGAAAGATTTCCTAAAAGATTAGGAAAGGTTTCCTAAAGATATAAGCGGTTGAGATTAGGAATCTTATTCGTTTTAGTGTTTCTATCGCACTACATAAGTAAGGCTAACGCTTTGGTATTAGTCAGCACTTATGGAGAAATTATACACGCTCATACTCACTAAAGGGAGGAGGAGGCAATGGTCGGTGAACTAATTGTCACTGATTACTCACGGTGCTCGGATTCAGTCTATTCTCGTGCTCGGCAGACTGATCGTAGAACAACATTAATGCTACATGCACTGGTGTTCTTTTGCGCATTCGGTAGAAGGCGCTGATGCTCTTTGAGGATCATATTCGTGGAATCGGAGGTGAGGCTCAGATCTAGGGGGAGACCTAGTTGGCAGTTGCTAGAGTGTTCGAGGCTCAGGTTGTTTAAGAGGGATTCTGTAAACGTAAGATCATGTACTCGCCATACTCATTATTAGTGAATTGATATCCACCGGGCTAAGGAGACTACCCCTCAGACGTAGGCTTGTTAACGCCGAACTGGGTAACAACTTTGCGTGTCGTTTACTTTTCGCACTGCATTTATTTTTGCATAAGTTGTTCTAGTATTTGTTCGGCACTCGACCAGAATAACATCTCAACTACTACGAGAAGATTTCAATTGGTATCAGAGCAAACACTCAACACACAGAGTGAGATCCAGAAGTTGTTTGAGATGAATTTGAGAGAAGGGCAGAACATCACGCGACCACCATTACTGGAAGGAATCAAGTATGGATATTGGAGAGTGCGAATGAAGGCCTTCCTAAAGTCACACGATGAATCAGTATGGGAAGCTGGTGAAAACGGGTGGACACATCCATTGACTACCGAAGCTGGCAAAGTCATCCTTCTTGCTAAAGACAAGTGGACCGAGATACATAAGAATGCTGAAGCCGCAAACTCCAAAGTGATGGACCAAAATTATACGAATCAAAAACACAGTAAAACCCACCAAATTAGACTGTTGGTCTATTTAACTTCTGCTTGTTAGTCCCGATTTATTTCTACAGGGTATTTTGGCGCTTAGAGAGAAAACACGCTAAGGAGAGGATTTTACGCTGAAAAGATATTAAGAGTCAATCCAAGGTCAAGATCAAACGCCGAACGAAGAAATCTCAAGATCCTGACGTAGGAATTACTCAAATTAAATTCAACCGAGGAACAATCAAAGTCAGACGGAGCGAAATTGGATTGATAGTTTTGTGAAAAGACTGCACAAAAATTGTCAAAATGCACCCATGGACCAAGGTGACCGGCCACCTTGCTTGGAGGTGGCCAAAGCCACCCTTCTCCTCCCCTTGCCACCGGCAACCGGCGGCTCAATCTCTCCATGACCGGCGACTTTTGGCTCCCCCATGTGTCATCTCCTCCTTGCTCCTCCTTCCTCCTCCCTTGGATCAAAACCACATGCCACCCATCTCCACCACCCATCTCCTCCCCTTGTGGCTATAAAAGGAGAGCTCCTCCTCCTCATTTCATCATCCACAAATTTGTAACTTATCTCTCTAAGTTTGTTACTTTGTAAGTTTGGTTTGGTTTTTGAAATAATACTCCTGTTTGTTCTTGAGTATTATACGCTTTGAAATTATAATACTCCTGTCAGTTTTTGAGTATTATAATACTATAGAGAATACTCCTGTTGGTTCTTGAGTATTCGGTAGGAAATTGGGAATACTCCTGTTGGTTCTTGAGTATTCCACCCCTTTCACTCTTACTGTTTTCAAAAACCCCTGAGTATTTAGTTACAATGTCCTTTTCCATGGATATTCGTAGCTAAACTCCTCATTCGGTCGAAGGTATTTTCTTGTATTATATAATGTTTTAATTTCTTTTAGTTTCATTTCTCTGTATTCAAAACTTGTTCTATGTGTCATTTATAGTCAGAGTTTCCAAGGTTGAGTGGAAGCTGTAACAAGCAAAGCTCTTCCGTGGAAATTCGTGATCATACTCGGTAAGTGGAAGCTGTAACAAGCAAAACTTATCGAGGAGTTCGGCTTATCTTACAAAACCATTTGGAAACTGGACCAAAGAATTCAAATGGATGCACAAAAGGCTAAGATACTTCGAAAGGAGGAATTAGTCTGAAGTAGAACAAGTGTTGCTTTAAACGATGTTGCAAGTCTTGCGCTACGAAAGGGCCTCGATTCATCTTTGAATACTTAGAAAGGTTACTAGCGGTTATTAATAAACATGTTATAATACAAGGTACCTGAGACCGAATACTTTCCCTTGAATTACAAAAACCCCCCTGTACTTACTTTTATAAACTGCTCGATCAACTACAACCATCAATCACTCATCTACCGGAGGAATCGCAATTACGCATCACCCACTGTAAGTCTTCTTCCCTTAACTCTTTTACTTTCAGTATTTATTTTCAGTATTTACTTTTCCGCATAAAAAACCAAAAAAACCAAAAACAGTAGCATAGTAATTAGCAGTAAGTCCGCAATCGACCTAAAATCACTCACCATACGATCCCCTAAAGAACAATTATCCCTCTGATTCCCTTGGGTTCGACCCCTACTTACCACTTACTACCCCGTAGTGTAGTCGCGAGTAGCGGAAAAATATAAATTTATTTGTACAGAGAACATTGCACCTTAACGACAGTGCAGTGGGCTCCGTCAAATTGGCGCCGTTGCCGGGGAATTAGCCATCGGATAAGTTCTTTAAATCAATACGCGCTCGAAACAACCATGTCTCTCGAAGGAAGTCACCATGACTACCAAGATGACGACGAGATGAACCTGTACGATCGAAACAATGAGGTGCCACTTCCATTTATGGATGATCCGGAGCAACTCATCCGAAGCAGACGAGCTCGTGATAGGGAAGCCATCAGAAAAAACCAAGAACCACCCGAGGACTGAAATGCAGCTGGTCCAGTACGACAACCCCCTAGATATCCACCACCCCCGCAACCTAGACAAGTGCCGAGACAAGAACCCGCTTTCGATTACTACTACGGAGATAACAACAACTACCGCGCACCTACATTAGGAGAGCTCTCGGCACCAGATTTCAGAGTTCAGTCGTGGTGTATCTATGAAGGCCCGGAGCTAGAAAACATCGTCATCAACACTTCAGTGGCCCACAACTTGCCAAAATTCTCAGGAACTCGTGGAGAATCAGCAATGACTCATCTCCAGCGCTTACATGGGATTTGCCAAAACCTCAAACCGAATGGCGTAAACGTAGACGACTTTAAGTAAAAGGCGTTCTATTTTTCCCTCATTGACGCGGCAAACGATTGGTTCCTTTCATTGCCTTCAGGAAGCATCAGAACATGGACTCAGATGCAGAAAAAGTTCTTAGACAAATATTACCCAGCAGGAAGAGCGATGCAAGTAAGGAGGCAAATGCAGGACATCAGGCAAGGACCCAACGAAACCATGTACGATTACCTGGAAAAATTTAACCGCCTGGAGAGAAGCTGATGTACCCTTGGACTGCCTGAGAAACTCAGCGTCGAGTATCTCATTAACGGATTAAGACCCTTAGATAAAATGCTCCTGGATGCCTCAGCTGGAGGGTCCATGATGAATCTATCATTAAGTGGCATAAGGGATCTTATCACCAACGTTGCTGAGAATGCCCGATTCAGAGAAGAGACAACTCAGCAGGAAGAATTCTCCCGGACAAAAAATGTGGCAAAAGCGGAAACGTCGATGAGCTCTATGCCTGAAGAGATGAAGCAGTTAAAGGAGATGATGATTCAAATCCTACGAAGGCAGCCAGTTTCGGTAAAACCTTGCGAGTTCTGTGATTCTACAGACCACAAAACTGACGCATGTCCAACATTAATAGAAGAGGAGCCGGCAGAAGTGAATGCAGTGGGAGGATACCAAGGATACAACAACAGTAATGACAGAGCCGGACAAAACAGACAGTATGGTCAAGCAACCAACCCAAGCTGGCATAACAATAACTATTCTCAGAAGAATGCACAACCAGCTGTCCCTCAACTAGCTCAGTCATTCTACCAACCCCCCCCCCCCCCCCACCGGCAGTATAACCAGAACGCTCCATCAGCAGGCCAATATCAGCAAAGAGGACCAAATCAGTACCAAACGGCCCGCATAATCAGCAAGAACCAACCAAGTTGCTTGATGACATGATGAAGGAGCTCGCAGGAAGCATAAGTCAATTGGATACTTCGCTACACCAATACCAGGCGAAAACTGACGGGGCAATTTCAGAATTAACAAAACAAATGTCCCATCTCGCCACAACAATGTCAACACTCACTAATGAGCCTGGCAGACTTCCTTCACAAACCATCCAAAACCCAAAGGCGAATCTTAGCATGATAAAAAGGTCAAACGAAAAGGTGACACTGGGAGAAGTAGCACGATCCCCAACGTACAAACTTACAAATAAGCACTTCACCCGCAGGCGTCGACCTCATTGGAATCAAGAGGAAGACCGACCCAATGATGGAAAAACATGGGTTACACATGCTGATAATGGACGGTACGCATTCACCGTTTGTATAACACCACCACCGATCATACACTCTGACATACCAGCATCTGGATGGGATGACACTGACAATTTAAGGTGGAACTCTCCAACTAATATTTATGCTTCTGAGCAAAATATTGAGGGATCCAGTTATACTAATCCTAAGTCAAGGAGTGGGCAGAGTGACCCGACAATTAAAAGAGCCCTCACTTCAGATCATGAGTCACAACCAGAAAGAGATAAAGACCCAGGGGCCTTCACAGTCACCTGCGGTATTGGTGAAACTCAGATTCATAAGTGCCTGGTCGATCTTGGAGCTGCTGTCAACGTCATGCCCTCCTCCTTATATTACTTGTTAGGACTTCGTTCATTAAAACCACCAAGGTCAAATATCGAGCTAGGAGATAAATTGTGCATCCGTCCGATTGGAGTGCTGGAAGACGTAATACTCCATGTGGGAGAGCTCGTCATTGCTGCAGACTTCTATGTGATACAAACGGGAGAGACCAGTGAAGACGACCCTCCAACAATAATCTTGGGACGACCATTCCTCTACGCAACTAAGGCAAGGATCGATGTGGGCAAGGGCTCATTATCACTTAAGTTCGGCGGCAAAATTGCATATTTCTACATTGACAATAGCCGCACGGATGCGAAGAAACCGCCAGATATAATACCTATCTCAGATCGCGGTACGCAGATTTCTGACCTGCCAAAAGAGACCGAAAAAGGAACAAGACCAGCAGCTATGGTCAAAGTTCCCTCACCTTCTCAGAAGCAATGGAGAGAAAAAATACCAAAACCATGGGGTTCTAACACACACAAGAAATCGGGAAAAGGCAAGGCAAAAGTCAACACAGGAACAGTGGCAAAATTCAACCTAAGCCACCCATGGGATCCCAACCAGTGATCCAGAAATAAGGTACTGTCGAGGCAACGACGTTAAACAAGTGCACTGGTCGGGAGGTAACCCGACACTATCTTACTTTCCGCACTTTAATTTTCTGTATTTTACTTTTTCAATAAGTCGCTCTCACCTACTTGGTGCATAGAAGATTTGACTATTCAAAAATCGAACTTGGGTGCAACATTAAGCCAGTCAGGGCTACGCTAAGAGTTCAAGGCCCCAGCCGAACTCCCTCGATTATCCAGCCTCGTGCCATGTCGTTCACTCGACACCTTAAAGGGAGTTCTGTCCTTCCCTTTTCCTTAAGTCATTTCCTTCTCGTATAACATCTGCTTGCATGGCTTTTGAACTAAGTAGTGCTGAAAGGCGCGACTTCGTTCAAAAGTGTGGGGTGAGATCCGCATGTGTACATAAATAAATAACATGTTTTTCTTTTTTAGTATTATCTTTTTGAAAAATGAACTTAAGAATGTGAAAAAGATAGATCTAAAATTCATGCATTTACCTTGTGAAAATTCAACTGTCTAAAAACTTAGGACGTAACTTCTCATTTGTCCCTTTGTCCTGAGATAAACTAGGGATGTGGAGTTGATAGAAATGCCCTAGAGAGGCTTGGCAAGCAATCGAAGGATCGAATCAAACTATATGGTTTTCGAAGTCAGTGGAGGCTGCACTTCGGGTTTCAGTGAAGATTGAAATCATCTCCGCTATGCAGTGTTTATGCAAAAAGAAAAAAAAGGCGAGGACGGGAATCAGACCGTCCTCTCTCCAGTCAAAGTAGCCGAGAAAATAGATGAGCGACCCTCATCTTGACCCGCGCGAAACAACAACGATGAGAGGAGCGGGGAGGTATTTCCATAGGCTTGCGTGCGATGATTGGACCTCCCAAAAAGGCTTGAGAAAATGGACTAGCAAAGCCACAAAAAGGCGAAAAGCTCGAAGAAGCAAATCAAGAGGCCAAAGGCCCAAAATTGTGAAGGTTTTAACCAAACAAAAAGTGAAGTACTCAAAGAGTCAAATCAAAGGCCAAAGGCCGATTCACTACAAAAAGCAGTCCCTCGCCAAAAGAAAATCAAAGTACTCAAACCAATGAAACCCGAACCGAATCACGTGCTAGAGAAAGCTACAAGGAAACCATATAGTAAGAGACGATCCCGAGGTTGCAGTCCAGGAGCCTAAAAAGGGCTATCTCCCGAAACATCCAGAATAATTTGCATCTCGGCACGGAGGTACAAGTATCAAGTTTCTTCTATTTATTTATACAGTTCAATTTGGTAATAAGTAAGTAATGCATGAATTAGGATAAATCGAGTCCCACAGTCTAATTTTCATATTTTAAAACCAAACTTAGAGTGCCGCCCTTTAATAGCATTGTTCGGGACGAACAACTAAAAGTGTGGGGTGATCTGATGGACCAAAATTATACGAATCAAAAACACAGTAAAACCCACCAAATTAGACTGTTGGTCTATTTAACTTCTGCTTGTTAGTCCCGATTTATTTCTACAGGGTATTTTGGCGCTTAGCGAGAAAACACGCTAAGGAGAGGATTTTACGCTGAAAAGATATTAAGAGTCAATCCAAGGTCAAGATCAAATGCCGAAAGAAGAAATCTCAAGATCCTGACGTAGGAATTACTCAAATTAAATTCAACCGAGGAACAATTAAAGTCAGACGGATCGAAATTGGATTGATAGTTTTGTGAAAAGACTGCACAAAAATTGTCAAAATGCACCCATGGACCAAGGTGACCGGCCACCTTGCTTGGAGGTGGCCAAAGCCACCCTTCTCCTCCCCTTGCCACCGGCAACCGGCGGCTCAAGCTCTCCATGACCGGCGGCTTTTGGCTCCCCCCATGTGTCATCTCCTCCTTGCTCCTCCTTCCTCCTCCCTTGGATCAAAACCACATGCCACCCATCTCCACCACCCATCTCCTCCCCTTGTGGCTATAAAAGGAGAGCTCCTCCTCCTCATTTCATCATCCACAAATTTGTAACTTATCTCTCTAAGTTTGTTACTTTGTAAGTTTGGTTTGGTTTTTGAAATAATACTCCTGTTTGTTCTTGAGTATTATATGATTTGAAATTATAATACTCCTGTCGGTTCTTGAGTATTATAATACTATAGAGAATACTCCTGTTGGTTCTTGAGTATTCAGTAGGAAATTGGGAATACTCCTGTTGGTTCTTGAGTATTCCACCCCTTTCCCTCTTACTGTTTTCAAAAACCCCCGAGTATTTAGTTACAATGTCCTTTTCCATGGATATTCGTAGCTAAACTCCTCATTCGGTCGAAGGTATTTTCTTGTATTATATAATGTTTTAATTTCTTTTAGTTTCATTTCTCTATATTCAAAACTTGTTCTATGTGCCATTTATAGCCAGAGTTTCCAAGGTTGAGTGGAAGCTGTAACAAGCAAAGCTCTTCCGTGGAAATTCGTGATCATACTCGGTAAGTGGAAGCTGTAACAAGCAAAACTTATCGAGGAGTTCGGCTTATCTTAAAAAACCATTTGGAAACTGGACCAAAGAATTCAAATGGATGCACAAAAGGCTAAGATACTTCGAAAGGAGGAATTAGTCTGAAGTAGAACAAGTGTTGCTTTAAACGATGTTGCAAGTCTTGTGCAACGAAAGGGCCTCGATTCATCTTTGAATACTTAGAAAGGTTACTAGCAGTTATTAATAAACATGTTATAATACAAGGTACCTGAGACCGAATACTTTCCCTTGAATTACAAAAACCCCCCCTGTACTTACTTTTATAAACTGCTCGATCAACTACAACCATCAATCACTCATCTACCGGAGGAATCGCAATCACGCATCACCCACTGTAAGTCTTCTTCCCTTAACTCTTTTACTTTCAGTATTTATTTTCTGTATTTACTTTTTCGCATAAAAAACCAAAAAAACCAAAAACAGTAGCTTAGTAATTAGCAGTAAGTCCGCAATCGACCTAAAATCACTCACCATACGATCCCCTAAAGAACAATTATCCCTCTAATTCCCTTGGGTTCGACCCCTACTTACCACTTACTACCCAGTAGTGTAGTCGCGAGTAGCGGAAAAATATAAATTTATTTGTACAGAGAACATTGCACCTTAACGACAGTGCAGTGGGCTCCGTCACAAAGCAATGAATGTCATATTCTCAGGAGTTGATGGAAAGAATTTCAAGATGATTTCAACTTGTGAGATTGCGAAGAAGGCGTGGGACATACTGCAGACTGCTCATGAAGGTACGACCAATGTCAAAATATCTAGAATGGAGATGTTCATGTCAAAATTCGAAAATCTAAGAATGCAGGAGGATGAGACCATAGATGATTTTAACACAAGCGTTCTCGATATCTCTAATGAATTGTTTGCACTTGGAGAACCAATGACCAAAGAGACGCTGTTAAGAAAGGTGCTGAGATCTCTAACAAAGCGGTACGCAATGAAGGCACTCATTGTCAAGGAAGCACATGATGTGAAGACCATGAGGTTGGACAAATGACACGCGTCGTCTGACGTATCAAATTTAATATGTATAATTCTCTTGCGTGAAACTAGCTAGTGGTAAGCAGGGTTGATCCCAAGGGAGCTGGTGTTGTTGAAGCTGTCACTGAAAACAATTAAAGAAAAGGGGGTTGTGAGCGATTATGAGTGCAAGAGAGAAAAAAATAACAAAAACTTCCAATATGAGAGAATATTCAGCTTAGGGTTTCTATTGTGACATGTTTATCATTGAGTGCTAAATATCTAATTTCATGTTTCTAAGTGTGGTTGTTCCGACAAAGGTAAAAACCCTAGGTATCCCGACAAAGGTGATACACCACAATCTAACCCGACAAACGTGTTAGACTTCAAGTTCTTTCCTAAACTTAATAATCCAACAAAGGTATTACTTATCCTAGGTGTTACGATCTACCTTTATGACAAAGTTTCCAGTAGATATTAACGGTAAAAATTAACTGCTCAATTAAGCTTTGCAACAAAGCTTCCACTTAATCTAACAAGTTAATTCAAAAGATAAGCACAAGAACTAATGAAACATGAAATAGCATTAAGAACAAAGTCTCAAAACATGTGTCACAATGAACGAAACCCTAAACTGAATAAAGAGTTTAGCTACACATAATGGAAATTAAACACATGAAGAAAGGTAGAAAAATCTCTTCTCTCATCGAAAGCTTCGTCTTCTCCTCCAGAGCCGTCTAGGTCTTCGTAGAATGATTGATGGATGATCGAAACCCTAACCTAAACCTTGTATTTATCGCAAAACTAGGTTTCTAAATCTATTTTTGTGTTGAATTATCAAATTAGGTTTCCAAATCTATTTTTTGGGCTTCAATTATCAATTTTCAGACTGCTGACATCACCAAAACGCGTTGCTGACATCGTGTAGACATTACGCCTGCTCCGCACCTTGACGTTATCGGTACTGGCCGCATTTCCTTCAGACATTAGCGTTGAGCTAATGTTCTCTACCAGATGCGGTCCTCTCGGAGTCTGATTCCTCCTTTCTGCGTGCAGTTCTAACTTCAACACTGGATTTGACCTTCTAAATGACATTGACTGCTCTCAGTATGAACTAGAGAGTTGTAGGGAATCGAGTCAGCTACGCAATGGCATGTGGATCGTATTTTTCTAATCAACGGTCCATTCCCAGCACTCTGTTGAACGTCAGAAGGTCTGATCTGCCAATGTGGTGTTTTCCGCATTAAATGCCATCTTTTATGCGCGTTTTCTCCTAGAGCTTCCGAAACACCTGAAATGCAAAATCATACTAAAAAGTAACTGTTCGCATAATAATGAGTCAAAATAAACGGGATTAGTTGATTCGATGAGTCGTATAAATACGACTCATCAACAAATGATGGCTAATGATGTGCTTGAAGATGATGAGTCAACTGATTTAGAGGATGGAGGAATGTATGGATCAAGCGGTGAAGAAGATGAATACGACACAAGTGAAGGTGAGTTGGAAATAAATGAAGGTGAAGATGACGCTAGCGAAGAAAGTGAATAACTCCCTACTCACTTGAATGATTGTTATCACTCTGAATGTTTTATGTGATCAAAGACAAATGTTTGAATGATTGTAACTAGCTGAACAGTTTTAAACAAGGATGTTTATTTTTTGGCTTTTGAATGGCTGTGTTTAGGCGAGTCATGCTGTCAAAATCTTTACTGGATGTTTAAGTGACATATTTTTAGTTACTATGTCGCCTAATGTATGATACAACACGCTTCTTGGTACATTTTGTTTGTGAAATTCGGATAAGTATAGATTACACATTGAAAACAAACACAAGTTTAAGTCTTTTTTTAAGTGACATACACAACGATTATTTTGTAGCCCAGTAAGTAGCCTAGCCCATTAAGTAGCTTACTGCCTGCTTGGCCCATTAACTGACATACTTAGGGCATTTACCCTAGGGTAAATCTCAACTTCACTTTTACTCGATCCGCCGCTCCCATCTGTAATCTCTACGTTTATCTCAAACCCTTCTCGAGCGCCGATCGATTACCATGGCACCTAAGACGAAGAAGCGAAGCCTTGAAGCGATCCAGAAGACTACTGGGCAACGGATGAAACTTTTCTCTCCTTCGTTGATCAAACCAGTCAAAGGATACATCGTCGAACCCATAGCCAAAAGAGGGAAGCAAGCGAACCCTAAACCAGCCGCTGCATGTCGTCCTCCGACACCTCCATCGGCCACTATCCCACCAGAAGTGAGACCGACCGAGAGGTTGAAAGTGATTATTCGTGGAATGGAGGACGATCGAAGGGCAAATCCAGTGAAGAGAAACCCTAGCCCCAAAAAGCAGGAGCGGAACCCCTGATTTCAACCCCAAAGAAGCATGTAAACCCACAACCTTGTCAAGTTTGAAGGAGCCCTATGCGAATGGGCAACATTGTGGCTTCCACAAGTGCTGCTCCCAATTTGCCAGTGATACCCTCAGTCAATAATTTAGTTCAGCCGCCTACTCAAACCCTTTCAGTCTCAGTTCAGTCACCTGCTTAAACCCTTCCAGCCTCAGTCCAGCCGTCTGCTTGGTCACCAACATCCAATTTAAGCGATATTCCCTCAGAGTTGATACCCTCAGTCAGTAATTCAGTTCAGCCCACTCAAAACACAAATAATGGACCACTGTCGCAAGCTGGCCAGGCTAGAAATAGTCAGCCTATGCATGCCCATGAAAGTGCTCATTTTGTTGTGTCAACAGAGCAACTGCCACAAATTGAACATCCACAACCGCCAAAGTTTGAGTATGATACAGTAACTATTGATAATGTTGTATTTGAATGCCTAGAAGGGGATATTCCTGTTGTAGAGAATCCACGGAGCATTAGGTGCAAGCCCAAGGCCAACGCAGGTTAGTTTCCTTTACAGTTCCATTCATTTCATATATATAGTTGATATTTAATATAATTGATATTACTGGAGTTTTATAGTTTGAGGCACCAACCGTTCTTTAATGTGCTTTTAGTGATATAGTTTCTTTGTGTTTGCCAAATGTAGGAGATCAACCGGCTAGAAACCCCATGGGTGTTTTCAATGGTCAAAAGGTGGCCAATTATGCGAGGTCATTGGGAACAAAGATAAAAGTAGAACATGGCCTGGAACATAATGGCTCTAAGAGCCGTCAACTGAGAAGTATGCTAACACATGAGATAGGGTCATGTGTGCGAGATAAGGTTCCAATGCTTGCACCAAGCTACTGTGAGCTCGAGACAAGGCATTGGGCCATTGTCTTCGACCATTTGACTGTAAGTACTTATTCCTCTACTTCACATTACATATACTACTGATTGTATTTTCTCCCATTAACAAACATCTTTTTCTTATGTAGCCCAACTTCGTGCTCGACTTTGATGACACTTGGATTTGGAGGTTCATTACCCGAATAGCTACAGAAAGATACAGAGACTGGAAGTCAAATTGCATAGTACATTATGAAAAATATGGTGCTGAACTGCCTTTGGAGTTTGTTGACCGCAAAAAGCAATGGCGTTGGCTAGTTGGTCATTTCAGGGAACCAAAAGTTCAGGTAATGCAATTATCAATGGTTTTTTTGTTAAGTTACATTGCAGTTAGAGTATTATGAATAGACTTGATTTATTTCCAATGTTATATTTTATAGGCTCGGGGTCAGAAAATGAAGGATAGGCTCGGGATCAGAAAATGAAGGAAGTGCGAAATGCTACAGGCAGAACAAACCATCACTCGGGAAAGGTCGCCTTTAGCCATCGAGCTAAAAAGCATGCTCTCTCAAATGATAAGGCCCCTTATATTGCTGCATACAGTGAGGTGTACGGCGTTGATGCCAGGGGAGCAAAAATAGTGGTAATGTCCACAAATTTTGAATCGTTTCTATATTTTCCTACAGTCAACAATAAGTTACAATTGTTTGCCTCTTTGACTTACTATTTTGTGAATATTATGTATAGTATTTTGTGTGTAGTTATCACTGTTTGCATTTGAGTTGTTGTAATTGAGTTGCTTAATTTTGTATCTCAGTTGAGTTGTTGTATTTCAACTGCATACAATTGTTGTATTTCAATTTCTATATATCAGTCGCTTGAGCGGTTGTATTTCAGTTGCTTAATTATGATAGTATTGTCATGCGAGTATTGATGCATATATTTATTTATCATCCTCTAGAATTTGCAATTGTTTATCTCTTACTACAGTATTGTCTGTGTATTCTTCATTCAGTGTTTCCATTATACGCAAGTATTGGTCTGCTGGTATTATATAGCTTGTTAGTTTCCTTGTTTACTATCCTTAACAGTTTGACATTGATGTTTGTAGGAAAAAATGAGACAGCGCGTGTGTGAAATGATGGGTGACCATGAGTCGGATGATCCAGGAGCCATAGATGATCCTCTACTAGCCAGTACTCAAATTGAAATAATAAGTCAGATTATGGGGCAGAAGCGTGGGACACACATTTCTGTTATTGGGAAGTCCTTAGCGCGAGAGCCGCTGCCCCGAGGAGGAGCAAGAATTGCTTCGGACACCATTCAAGTAACAGAGGAGCTTCGGAAAACACAAGAGGACATGGCTAAGAAATTTGAGGAACGCATGGCAGATTAGGCTAACAAGTTTATGGAGAATATAATTGCTCGAGGAAATGATCAAGGGGGGATCAGGAGCCATGGCTAGAAATGCATCTGATGGAGCCACTAGTCATCTGCCAGCTCGCAATGGATGAAGTCTGAATTTGGGGATCTAGTTTGGGGAATGTTGCTCAAGTCCGACTTGAACTTATGACTTGTTTACTTTTTTGAAAACTACCTGCTGCTACTTGTTTTATGTGTCTTGGTAACCATTAACATGCGCCAAGTAATTTGGATGTCATTAGGGTTAAACATTGACTTGTGTCCTTTTTTATTGCAATGAACGACATACTTTTAAAATTTTGTGTTCACAACATTCTGTCCAAAGTACAATATATGTCAATTTATATGACATGATTCTCTAATACAACACAAATATTTTGCTTTTAAGCGACAAACAATCGCTATTTATGCGACATGGTTTGCTTAAATAGCACATCCTTAGACCTTTTAAGTGACATAGTTTCTAGCCTTATCCGACACGCCTTTCTTATACAGCATGAATATATAGGTTTTAAGCAACAACAAATCAACTTTTATGCGACACGTAAGTCTTAAATAGCATACCTTTATACCTTTTAAGCGACATAAATGTCGTTAAATGCGGCAACATAAGCCTATATGCTTATAGTGCCGATGTCTTATAAACCTTCTTACGCGACGCTACTACCTTTAACTGACGCAAGTGGCATAGATCTTATGTGATACCATCTGACCATACGACAAATAATATGCATGTAGCCTAAATGCTTTTATGCTTTGTTAGCAATTTTAAGTCACGTGTGTCGCTTAAACCTGATGCGACAAACACTGAAAATGTCGCATAAACGGTTCCACTTTAATGCGACATACCTAAAAAGAGAAGTCGCGTAAAATCTCATGTCACCAAAATTAGGCAACGTTACTAAAGCGACATGATGTTTGTCACATTGGTCTTAAGCGACAAAATTCGACATTAAGCGATGACTTTTTTGTTACCGCTAAAATAGAAATCTGGCGTAGTGAGTCTTGAGACAGATTCCTGTGTTTGTGTTGGAAATCAGAAATCGAAAAACTATATAACATATCCAACATCTTGATTGCATGTGGTTGGAACTTGGAACAAAACTTATCTCATATGAGGTAACATCCTCCTTCATAATTAGTTGCCGAGGGCATTCAACTACATCCACCACTATTTGATTAATACATAAGGGTTAGGTTCCGGTAAGAAGTGTACTTTTGGTGAGAAATAAGAAGTAATCTTATCCATTCATTTTTGTCATCAATGGCTAGAATTAATTTACATAATTCGTAGTTTTTCAAAGGATAATCCGTATCATTACATAATGCGTAGCTTTTCAAAGGATAATCCTTAGTAGTATGTATATAAGAGCTACGGATTATCCTTTGAAATGCTACGAATTATGTAATGCTACGGATAATCCTTTGAAAAGCTACGTATTATGTAAATTAATCCTAGCCATTGATGACAAAGATGAATGGATGAGATTACTTCTTATTTCTTACCAAAACACACACTTCCTACGTGATCTTTTACCTAATACATAAATCTCATCTTTTACATCTAGATCAAACGATTCAAAGGAGAGTTGAACTTTTTTGGGCATTTAAATGATTTGATCTAAAAATGCATATGAGGATTCATGGATGCACCAAATAGTGGTAGATGTATTTGAACGCTCCTCTCTCTTTACATTTATATATAAGGAACGCTCAAATACATCCACCACTATTTAATGAAGCCATAAATCTTATTTTACACCTTTGAATCAAATTATCTAAATGTTTAGATGTCATTTATAAAGTAGATTTGCAATTTTGTGTAGAAGGCAAAAGAGTGCAGCTTTTTTGAACTGTTAGATTATCTGATCTAAAGGTGCATATGTGGATTCATAGATATATAGAGGAGCGCTCAAATGAGAACTCCTCTATATTTCGATAACTACAGAACTTAATCGTTACCTTTGAAAGTACATCATCGAGTTATTGTGCGTGTTTCCGATGTCCATATTTAAAATTAAGTTTCATTTATTGCAAAGTCAAAGTCACTGAGTTTGACTTTGCTAGTGAGCATGTGCTAGATGCACATCCAAAGATGCTTTTTGATCTAAAGGTGACATTTGGCTTTTTAGGTTCTCGAATTTTAGGGGGTTATCAACTGAGCGCCCCACAAAAAACTAAGCAACTTATATGCTAGAGTAACCTAACTTAGAGTTCCCATTTGTTGTGATATGGTTATATGCTTTAGCATGAGTTTCAAAAATTATTTCAACCCCAAAAAGAAATCGTATCATAAGGCAAGCTGGAAGCTGCTGGTTTGCTCATCATATTCGAACCACGAATTGGAACTTGGCAACTAATAAGTTGGAAGTTTATGCATTGCGATTTTATTGGAACTGTGATATTGAAGTTAAGGTTTGCTGCGAGCGTGGTTTTTAAACTTAGGTAAACTGGAATCGTTTCCAGCCTAGTTGTTCGAAAAGGTATAAGAGATAGTTAACGACGTTAATGTTTTAGGACGATTTTATCCTCAACAATGTTATGTTATTCATAATTAAGTCTGTTTTTATTTTTTCATATTTACGAAGAAGACTCGATTTCTTAATGGAGGAAGTTGCCATGTGGCATCTTCTCACGTGGTTTAAAGTTAATATGAGTGAGGATCACATGAGAAATACTTAATCTCATGAGAAATGAGAAATAATCGCAGCCGTTCGATTGAAGATCGTACGACCCTTAGATTTTGAAATAACCTACATATATACGTTTTAAATTTGATTTAAGGGTATACACGTTATTGTGCCCAGCGAAGTATTCTTCGTATCCAGATCCAATTTTTATACACATGTTCCATCGGTTTTTTGCGCATGTTTGATCAGGGACGGATCCAGGAATTGATAGGGGTGACAAACGAAAATATAAAGATCAATATTTTGATTTTTTAGCAATGTTTAAAAAAATTCAGTTACATAAAAACAACGAAGATCCCATTTCTATATAACGAAAATCCTTTATTTTGAATCGAGAGTACAAAGCATATTTTTGGTGAAAATTGCAAAGTTTGTCGAAAATGGATTATAATTCGTTGCCGAGAAACTAAAAGTACGACGTTCATTACGAATAATTTATAATTCATCAACGAAAAATTAACCACAAACGAGATTTAATCTCATCCGTCCAAATGACCAAATCAAAGGCTGTGATTGGTTTGTTTTTTCACAAAAATATATCATTTGCACCGAATTCTTTTTCATTGAGTCAATACTGAAAGTTAAACTATTTCTTTTTTAATATTGACACTAAAACATTTTGGTAAGAAATCCTCATTTGAGGCCATTGTAATTTTGGGTCATGATATTTCTCGTTAGGTAAATGACTATCTTGCATGCACTAAAATTTCAGTAGTAAAAACAAAAATAATAATTCATATTTTCATATAAAAATAAATACCAAAGGTTAGAACCATAATCTCAATTACCAATTAATCCACTCTAAACTTCAATACAAACTTTCAATTCGACAGTAAGTTGTACACTTACAAAATTAACCTTGTTTGATTATTTTATATAATTGACTCTTATGTACTTTAATTTAGATTTTAAGATCCGGTAGGAAGTGATGTTATGGTAAGAAATAGGAATTAATCTCGTTCGTTTATCTTTTTTATTCAACAGCCCGGATTAAATAGCAAAACATTTAAAAAAATCACCTAATCCACGCTTGTGAGGGTAATTTAGTCACACAAAACATCTGTAAAACATCAATCCCGCTATTTGCAAAACTGAAATCGCACATCCCAAATTTCGTAACCCTAATTTGCAATTTGCGAAATCCTCACCTGCGAAACCTTTCGAACGAATCGACTGCGGAACCCTTCAACTGATTCGACAATGAATAATCGTGAAACTGTCAAGTCGACTACCACGGACAACACCTCCGGCAAAGAAATCAAGTCAACAACCAAGCTACGAATCGACGACCAGTCGACAACCACAGACCGAATCGACGACCAACAAGTCATAAAATCAAACCTTGTCCACGGTATGTTTCCTATCTACGTTCTAGGGTTTGATGCGTTTAATCGAAAATCCTATTAGAAATCGAACATTGCTGTTTAATCGACAAACTTGTACGCTTTTAGGGTTTGAACGCAAAAATAGCTATTAGATGCGTAGCATAATACGTAGCACTATCCAGCAAGATGCGTAGCATACTGTAGCATACTTTGTTATGATGATCGATTTCCACAACATTCTGAACATTATATACCTTTCTTTAACAATACTATATAGTTTTGTCTTGTGGTCTATAAAATGCAAATTTTTTTTGTCATAGCGAACGCCATTGTGTTTGCGGCTATCTGGTTCTCTGTCTCTCCATCATCGCCATTATCCGTCCTCACGCACGATTACTCCTACTAATACTGGACATGGTACGTATAAGGTATAACAATTATTACATAAAAAGTCTTCACTGTCACTGCCATGTAGTACTACTATTGCAAATGAAAGAATATATATAATTGAAAGAAAATATTAAGGCCTTAATGATGATCAGCAATAAAATGGCAGTACAAACAGCTTAGCTTCAACAACAGATTTATCAATATAAATCAAGCAGGTGAACTTTCCCCATAAGTATATCATCTTTATTCCATATCTTTATTGTCATGTATAAAATTGCACGGCACAATGTTTGATTTTGATCATAATCCGTGGCATACTTTGTCATAATCCGTAGCAGACTGTGTCATGATTCGTAGCTTGGTATAATACATATTGTCATGTATCAAACTGCACATCACACTGTACCAGGCTGGGTGGTCAGGTTGTGGTAGTAGTTGATTTTAATTCGTGGTATTCATTTGGCCTATCATAATTCATATCTTATAATTGGTGCATTGTATTTTTTGTGAGACATTTGTAGATCGCAAGAGGAAAAAGAACCCATCGAAGAAAATACCAGCCAAAGAGGGAACTCCGAGAGATCAACAAGCCAAAAAACAAAAACAGATTTCTTATCAAACAAGCACCCAAACACTTAGAGGTGTTCTATTTTTTCAATTCAATTTAACTTAGACTTGTAAATTAACTTGTTTTTAAACTAACTTGTTCTTTACACGTTACAGTTGGGCGAAAGCCATCATCTACAACTGAATCTGTGGGGAACAAAGAGAAAAATGGTAATAAGCACTTATAGCAGAACAGTTAACATTTGTTGCCTAAACATGACTAATTATATGTACTTTATTATAGCTGGTGCAAATATGTCTCCCAAAAGATGCGCCAAAATACAGCAGAAAGTGATGGTGATTTTGTACCCGCAACTTCGCAAACAAAGCTCAAGAGCACTGACTGCTAGATGTAATGTACTACGTATTTTGGCTAATATATTATGTACTATGTTTTTTTGGCTAGTATGGCTAATTTGTACTGCAGATGTTATGTTCTACGTATATTGGCTAGTATGTTGCTCAACCTCTTTTAATGTAATAATTAGATTCAGGGCAATGTATCTTGCTCATTTGTATCACACAGGGTATTTATAATTTGTTGCATCATGGTCATAATCCGTAGCATTATAAGTATAATCCGTAGAATTCTCAGCAAAATCCATCATAATCCGTACCATTGTAAGCATTATACTATGATTTGTAAGCATAATCTGTAGCAATGTACGCATAATCCGTAGCAACGTACGCATAATCCGTAACAATGTACACATAATCTGTAGCAGTGTACGCATAATTCGTAGCAATGTACACATAATCCGTAGCATTGTACGCATAATCCGTAGTAAAGGAATCATGTTTTTCCAAAATTCTGGTGATACAAAAACATAAAGAACAATGACCAGTTTTTTATAAAAAAATGTAACGTAATGTAAGAATGATACAATCAGATGCTGTATGTGTTATCAAGTCCAGCTAAATTAACAGAAACACACAAGCAACTTTCATCTTCGAGGGCGCGAGTTTGTTCATTGGTATCACTTGCAAAAATCAGCGCAATGTTAAAGATGTTACGGATTATGAGGTGTTGACTACGTATTATACGAAGCAATTCATACGCAAGTTTAAATCCCACGGAACAGCATCAATGGGGGCGCTCACTAAGAAATTAAACACAGTACGTAAACATACTAAGTCATGAGAATTGACCAACACGAACACAACCATAACTTGATCAAACTTGACAATCTGCAAACATACAAATTTGCTTATGGATGAAAATAATATCATCGCACGTTACGCATGGCTAAGTCAAAAAAAATAGGATACGACATGGGATCATAATCCGTAACATTGTAAGTATAATCCGTAGAATTCTCAGCAAAATCCGTAGCAATATAATCATAATCCGTACCATTGTAAGCATTATACTATGATTTGTAAGCATAATCCGAAGCAGATAATGACAATGCCTGAGATCCAACTGAGCCTATTCCAACCATCATTAGAATTTCAGAACTGATTCTTAACGAAAAATAGGAAGAGTCAGATTAAAACCTAAGAAAATTCAAAATCATCATCATCATAATCACTTCACTAAAAACTTTACATGTTAGAAACTTTAAGTCCTAGTTGAACAACAAAAACAAATAAACAGAGGAAAGCCCTAATTTCCCAAATCGATTTCTTCGTTCTTCCGATTCCCAATTTTTTGGGTTTTTCGAAACTCCCAAATCTTTGTTTCCGCTTCATCGCAGTTCAGCGATCAACCAACCCTAAATTCGGAACCGAAATCAGAATCGGAGTCCATTACACAATCGTAGCCGCGATTCGTTGTCCTCCACATCGATCAAAACTCCATGTAGTAGTATCGGTGTACGATCCGCAGCTTCTGATCACGTGGCTTGAGACTCGAGGTGTTCTTGTTTGATTGACAGTGAATTTCGCAAGTTTCGACACCGACGGGAGGGAGGTTTGGAGGATTCGTACCACTCTAAGCCTCGATTACGAGGAAATACGAGTTTGACAGACGAACAGAATAGTTGCGAACAAACGGGAACGAATCAGTCTGATTCACACGATTTCTGCTAATATTTTGTTCCGAAAATACCCTTTAACCATAATTATCTTATAATTATATTCCAAATATTCTGTTTAATCACAACCTTTGAATCTTTAAAATCAATGGACTAGATAAATTCCTATTTCTCACAAAATTACATACTTCTCACCTGATCTTTTTCCTTAATTACTATACTGATTTTATTATAAAAATATTAGTTTTATTTTATTTTGCTATATAAAATATTAATTAATATATGAAAATAAGTTTTTGGAGAAAAATTGTGGATGACACGTGTCATCCCCGTAATGAGCCCGTTCCGTCCCATTGTTTGATCTTCGATTGTATCTAAGAATTTGATTTTTTGCACCCGTGTTCTAAAAATTATCCATCGTCTATGTCGTTTCTAATTTTTTTGTCTTTTATGATGCATTATTTTCACAACCTGGATTAATGCATTGCATATAATGCGTAGTTGTTCAACATATAATTCGTAGCGGACTCAGAATGCATATAATGCATAGTTTTCGACATATAGTTCGTAGCTACATATAGTTCGTAGAGGGACTCAGACTGCATGCATTGCATATAATGCGTAGTTTTTCAACATATAATCTATAGCATGAATGTATTGTAATAAAATTAAGGGAAAATTACAAAAAGACTTTCGCACATTTCAAATCGCGACCTGGACTATTTTTAATTTAGTGTTTTTGAATTAAATTATACACAATAAATTAACGATGTTAATTAACCCGTTTACCACTAATATTATTTTTTAAAAATAGATTGTCATCTAGGGTTCGTGTTAAATGCGATTTCAAATCACACCATGAATGGAAGGTTTCGGCTACAACAAGAAACCTCAATTTGTGGCCAGAGTAAGAAACCTCAATTTGTGGCCAGAGTAAAGCGACTGAGGAAGACAAATTTACGTACTAATTTCTAAATTTGACCGATGAATATATAGCATGTGATATATTTCTCCCAGAAAGAAGCATCAAATTGATGTTAATTTTACAGTTTTCCACAATTCGTGTCATGGCCCCCACGACACTTCTTCAAGGTTATCTTCAAATAGTTTGATTATCTTTCTTTAATTAGGCCTTCATGTGCTGCTCTTCAGTCCGTAAAAATATTCCTTGCCTTTATCAGTCATTCCACAAATGAGCTCTTATTTCATCTATAGATCTTGGGTTGGTTGCTGAGAATTGTCGATGTTAATGCTTTTCTGATCAGTTGTTAGTTGTTCCTTAATCATTTATCTTTCAATCTTATTCTTTCCGGAAAGAATCGCAGGCTTGTTCTTTGTAGCAACCACATATATTTATCGCTCAGATATATTCATCACTAAAAAAATTGGTCTTCCTCCGCCGTTTCACTATGGACACAAATTGAGTTTTCATGGTATGATTTGTGATCAACGACGTCCCATCCGAACCTAGATGACTTCTGTATTTTTTTTTTAAATAATTATTATTATTATAAACGGTGATAATTAACGACGTTAGTTTATTATGTGCAATATTAGTCCAAAAATATTAAATTGAAAATTGAAGTAGTCCAGGCCGTGAGTTGAAATGAGGTGGTAGTCCATGTAGTCTTTTTGTAATTTTTCCTAAAATTAACGAGAAAAGAGATCCGATGCAAATGACATATTTTTGTAAAAAGTACAAACTAATGACAACACTTGATTTGTTCATTTGGATGGATAAGATTAAATCTCGTTACATGGTTAACTTTTGGTTAATTTCTCGGTGACGAATTATAAATAATATTAAAAAACTATGTCGGACTTTTGATTTCTCAGTGATTAAAACTCAATATTGATGAACTTTGCATTTTGTACCAAAAATATGCTTTTTACCTGATGTTTACTCTATATATGTAAAATACATAGTTTATAATATACAATTCGTATATATTTAAGTGTCGTGTTAGTGATTGAGGATGCTACGTAACCTACGCATTTTGATACAAATGCGGCTACAAATTGTTATTGAGGATGCTGCGCATTGTATAAACTACGCATTTTGGTACGAATGTTGCTTTTATAACTTACACATTTTATTAAGTGGAGTTCTTTGTCACTAGTTGCTACGAATTTTATTTTTTGAATTACGAATTTTGCTCAGTTACAAATTTCGTATCGGCCGAAAACTTCGTCGTCGTCTCTCAAATTATTCTCAATCTCTCAATCTCTCAATCGTCGTCGTCGTCTCTCCAGTGGCTTCCGATGCAACGAAATCCAGGCTTTCGGCGCCGCACTGTTGTGTCGCAGTAGTCTTTAATAGAGTCTACCAAATTTAGTGTAAATATTACACTATAATACCCTTAATGGCGATTGTGTAGCAGATTATTAGTTTTAATTAGTATTTAATTTGAACCCTTAATTAAATTAGATCTAGGGATGGGCTAATTTCTCATTTCTCACCTAAAAAAGTTTTTTTCCCACGATTATAAGCAAGGAATGGACAAACCTCAAACTCATGTAGGTACATCCGAGGGAGTTCGAACCGTCGACCTCCTGGTCATTCGACCAAGACTGTGACCGCTAGACCACTACCCATGATGCCTCACCTAAAAAAGCTTCTCATGGGATCCCAACTCTCAACACTTATGGTTTATTTTTGAACTATTATCTCGACAAGGATCCGGTGCAAAGAGCATAATTTTGTAAGAAATACAAACCAATGACATCCCTTAATTTGGTCATTTGGACGGATGAGATTTAAACCCGTATTAAATCTCGTTTATGGTTAATTTCTCGGCGATAAATTATAAATTATTCTTGACGAACTATGTCATACATTTTAGTTTATCGGCTACGAATTATAATCCAATTTTGACGAACTTTCCATTTTTCACAAAAAAAATATACTTTATGCCTGATCTTTAGTCATTCTCTTAATATATTTATGTTTTATGTTTTTTGAAACTCAATATTTTATGCTTCATTCATACTTACAAAAGTTCAACGGTCAAATGTCTTTTGGATTGGAGGGTGGTGGAGTTGCCTTAGTGGTAAGGCGCTCTCCTCGGGTAGTAGGCGGTCCGAATTCAAGTCCCTATATGCGCGGAAAAAAAAATCAAGTGCGCAATCAAAAAAAAAAGTCTTTTGGATTTGGAAATGACGTCATCTTAGAACATGAAAAAGGAAACATAATTCTGGTTAAAGTTGCATCTTCTACCTTATTGAATCAAACTAAATTAACTCGACAAGTAATAATATGAGTTGAGGAACTCAAAGTTGAAAGAACCTCTTATGATTATTTTAAAACAAGAGGGGAAGGGCCACAAAAATGCAATCAAATACGCCTCTAAGCAAGGTCACGCTGGTTACTGTAAAATCCCAAACAATATTGTAGCAAATTCAAAGCTGCTGCAAATAATAATGCTGAATTTTTGTCCTGTATAGGTCACAATTCCAGAATAATTTGTTAGCTCAGACGTGAGATGTCAACCTCATCTGGAATCTTGAATGTCTCTGCAGCACCAAATTTCCTGAACTCCTCCTGCATCGAGTCTTCTTCCCCACTATCATCTTCCTCGTCATGATGGGTCGGGGTGGAGGGATCATACATGCTTTTCGCGCGGCAACCATGGGTTGCAAGCATGTTCACTTGACCAAGATGAGAGATTTCAACTACAACAGTGTCATCATCCACAGGGAGGGGCTGCTTCCACGGTTCCCCATCTATCCTCATGAATGTATGATCTGCGCCACCTTTGTGGAACTCAAACCGGATTCTATGGGCCTGAATTTACAACAACTTATATGATTATTTGCTAATCGCTAGCCAAATTACCCAAGTTTTGTTGTACCATTTTTTCACGTGTACAAGTACATAACAGAAACATTTTCTACACATAAGGCATTCACGGTGTCAAGGTACGAGTGCATATCAGACAAAGAACAAGAGAGATACAATCTGAACAATGTTCAACTCGAACAACTTTAACCTGTGCAAGACGAGTTCCATGACCATTTGGAGCAAGCAAAACAAGCCCATGCCAAGCATCTCTAAATCCAACAACTTCAATGAGACTGTCATCTACAAATGGCGGAGTCAAGTCCCTCTGCATATCAAGGAAAAATCATAACGAGGTAATGTGAGGCAAACTCATGATAACAAATGCAATCAAGTGAAATGTAAACACTAACCTCGTTCTTCTTTTTCTGATTAGGTGTTCCCCAAGGATTTAATCCTCCAGAAAAGCTGGGCAAGTTAAGACAAACGATGGACCTGATGCTGTATATGCAAGAGCAGATAGCAGATAAACTTCAAACTTGGGCTAATCGATACAAAAATTACTGTGTACCCTACATTTATATCACACTGTTTCACAGTATTAACAGAAAGCAGCATAAACGTGCCTGTGAGGGATGTGGAGATCTTCCCAGTGACCTTGCCTCTTCATTATCTTAACATTTGCAAGCTGAGCTATGTTCCTGTTTTAAAGTTCATATCGCCATACATAGTAACTATTTTCATTTTGTCTTATTCGCTCTCCGGGAAATTATGGTCAAGGAGACCAAATGCAATGTAAATTTTAAAAAATCATGACAATGAGCACCGATGGTAACAATAGCACTCAAACATCATTGATTCATTTTCCCCCCTTCATTCAAGGCATGCTACTATTCATGCTGAACTGCAAATGTTTCTAAACGCTATCCAGGTGCGGAGTTCCGGAGATTACATTTTCTAGCGTGCTTCGATTAATTTACCATTTTCCCTCGATCATAACTCTATATGATTATTAAGAATGTGTACTTAGTGGTATGTAATTCCACACTGTTTGACATATAAATTTATTATGCTCCGCAAACTATACCGACCGGGAAGCAGGATGAAAGATTGAAGCTGCAAACCATCCTTGTGTGCAACCAAGCCTTGCATATGTACTCTAGGGAGAAAAAAAAACACTCCGATAATTTTTTTAAGAGAGAATGTGCGTGCAAAAAATCGAACTGAAGAGAAGGATGTATATTCAAAATATTTCCTACAGTCGAGTCTTAAGACAGCAATGCTCGGAACAGTTCAACACATAAACAAGATAAGGTGGAAGGCATTATTATTATTTCATAAATGTGATCGACTGTAAATGATTTATAATTGAGACGGTACCTGATTAACCAACTGATTTCTAAACTTTTCAGGATGCAACTTCCTTTCAGAATGAAAAGCATAAGATACTTGAGCATCCATCCCTAAAGACAACAAAGCAAATGAGGTTTCCCATTTCCATGTTATTACCTCGGAAGAATATCACTGAGGTGAGGAAGAATGAATTAAAGATGGTCAACTTACCCATACTGAAGTAATTCCAAAATCCCCCACGAAATGTGTGATATCCTTCCTGAAAAGAAGTAAAATCTCTGTGTCCATCAAAAGATATTGAGTTGTGGTTGTAAAACCATAATACTACGATGTTTTCTTAGCGATTGAGACATAACACAACCGGTGATGAACCTATCGCTTACATATCTGCAGGACCATCAGTATATTTCTCTGTACACATTAGCAGAGACTAAGGAATCTATTAAAAAGTCACTGCAGGTATTTATAACAACAGAGATAGTAGTCTCACCATGTTCAGCGAGTCAGTTTCAGACACGCGTTGAAATGCATGCAAAGAGTGAGGCAGTTCAAGAGGCGCAATCGGATCACATGAACCATCTTTTGGAGCTTTCATCCTCATAAGAATATGCCAACTAAATGACAAACAACAAATATTGTTGCCATTACTAAAAGGAAATAGTTCAATACAGTTTTAGCTAATGTGAAATATTACCTGTCGATTTTCATTTCTTTTGCTTTCTGTACTTGATCTAAGAAAGACTCAACCGATTTGCGATCAGTTCCGGGGTTCTTCTTTCCCTGTCACAAAATACAACTTGTAAATTGTAATCCAAGGCTCAATGTAAATTTATCAACCAGAGATGCACTGCAAGGGGGTATTAAAGACTATCACTATGTAAAGACGCTTATGACATACCCAACCAAATGCAAAGGGAAGATTATTTCCAGTTCCTAGAGGCACTGTAGCAATTGGAGGGGGCTTTGATAGCTTAAGATCACTAACAACTCCAAGAAGCCATCCGGCAGTTCCATCACCACCGGCAACCTAACAAGCAAAGAAGTTGTCATATAAATAGAAGATCTAACAGATAATTGTAACACTGGAAATCATAGTTCTATTTCCTGAGAAAGTAAAACGAAGTCAATAGCCGACTCACGATCAGCCTCAATTTCTCTTCAATCTTGGTAGCAAACTCATCACCATCAAGCTTTAGCTTTTCTAAGTTGACATATACTCTACTTAGAGATTTCTCAGGAGCCTCCTCGCTCAGGTCAAACACCTGTAGGCTTATTAGTTAGGATTCAAAACCATACTTTTAGCTATCTAATATGATAAACACGGATGAAAAAGAACCAACCTGTTCTTCATTTAGAAGTGATCGGTATGTCTTATAGAGTTCTCCACCTAGCTGACCTCCACTTTTTGCATTGACGAATACAAGCACTGGGCATTTGGGCACATCAGGAGGCGCGTCCACATGAGTTCCAGGAAGAAGTATGTAACTTGGGATAAGGAACTCCTTCAAGAAGTCAGATTCAGCAGTAGAGTCTGCCATAGCTTGCACCTACAATAGTGATATAAAATTCGTGAGTCTACAGCTCTGAATGGATTTGAAAAATGAATGCAAATGGATAATTGGTTATGACAAAGCATGTCATAAGGAATTTGGAATTCAGTTATAGCGATGACTTTATTTGTTTTCATTAACATAGTAGACAACATTTAACATAAAATGACCAATTTACCAGTTCAAAAGCATATTAGGGGGAGTACAATATCAGCAACAGACCATGACAGAATCACACGGTACAAACTTTGAATCAGAATATCAGATCAAGTGATTCAGTTGTCCACTGGCCAAAAGGGTAACCATTTACATGAAACCAAACTTTCAAGTAAAACAATAAAAGAAAGCGTAATTGTAAAAATCAGGCATGATCCTGACAAAATTGAAGCTGTATTAGATACAGAATGCATAAGTCAAAACCAAATAAAAGGAAAATTCCAAACATCGTGGCCCCCAAAATAGACGAATGAACACGTAATGGCTTTGTGCGGATGAATCAGAGCATGACGAGGTTTGGGAAACATACAAATGGCATCGAGTTACGAAGAAAAGGAAAATAACAAAGTACCTGGAGAGAGAGAGAGATGGAAGCAGCAGCGAGGAGGCGATTGGGATTGAGATTGTGTTTTCTAGGGATGGATGGATGGTTGAATCAACTGATCCGAGAAATGTTTGAGGGAGACGACTGAATCAATAAGTATTAGTTTACTCAATACGACTGAATCATATCGGGATTACCAATACAAATCCAGATCACTTCCTTTTCGTCAGTATTTTTATATTGTTATTCATCGATTCGTATTTTTTTTTATAAAGGTTATTGTTTTTTTTTTGGTGGAAAAGGTTATTGTTATACAAGTAAAAATAGGTTTGGTCGAGTGCCTTTAACTCTTAATAAATTGTTTAGAGGTTTAGTGTCCAATTCTTCCAAGTAGCATATTTCTTTTCACTTTTGTGTAGTAGTGTTATTTAATCCCTCGTGAATGTATTTTCGTCCCGCCTCGGCGCAGACGTGTTGTTCCTCCTTTGCAGAGGTGTTATTCGTCCCTCGTGGACATGTTGTGTTCTGCAGGTAGGTGTTGCTGCCTCGTGTATTCCTTCCATTTGCACGTGGAGGTTTCGAGTTTCAAGTTTATGCTTGTGGTTTCAAGTTCCGCGTGTCGCCTGTGCTCAAAGAGTCTAGTATTCATACGTACTCGATAGAGTTTTCATGCAATATATATAGGGCCAGGTTCGGGTGAGAATCACCATTTAAGTTGAGAACTGAGAACCGACGAACTTTAACCTATTTTCCATGAACTTTAGAGAGTTCGTCACGAACTCAACCTAAAAAAATCATCATCACGAACTTTAGTCTGATGTCGTCATCAAGCAATCATCACCAAACACCTTGATACTAATGTACACCGAATACAGAGTTGATTTAGCCATCATGCTAGTGTGCTCGTACAGAAAGTGGCAATGCATTGGCATTTTGCTAGTATCATCGTCGCTGAAACTGCTGCGTTGATGTTTCAAAAATCTGAACTCGTCATATCCCTGTTTGAAATATAAAAAAAGTCGATTAAACGAGTAAATATAACAAATGAGAGTTGCTTACTGTGATAAAACTGAATGTACGTACTTACCTTTTCATCAATGTCTACGAGCCATTTCGGCCAACCACAAATGCACGCACTGCATCAAATACTCTCTCCATTTCCATGAACTTCTCTGGCAGCTCTGCCGATGGATCGATCTAACCACCTTCACCATCCCATCATGCAACTCCCGATAGTGAACATATCGTCCTTCCATAACTTTGCCAAGTGCCACGATTTTCCTACGCTCATCCAAACCTCCTTCCACGTGGAGTATGCATATCTTCCCAACCTGATATTGTCAAACAAAATTATTAATACAATATATTTGAAGTAAATTACACTTTCTTCATAAATTTAAATGACTGCATAATACTTCGGGTATATCTCCGAAGGGGTCTGGATCGGAACCACTGTGCCGACTCTGAAGCATAGGCGCGTGAGAACCGACAGTAGAGCGTGTGTTGGACGAGGAAGACTGCTACATGAATACCTTCGTCCAACCTACCAAACTCCCTACTGCCCATGTGCGTCCAGGATACTCGTCCTTTCCTGTGCCCCTGTCAATATTTCTCTTCGACCCTGGGAAGTAAATCTTCTCTGATTGGCCTGCTCTTGAAATTCATCCTGTTATCAATCATTTTACATTCATCATGACCACACAGAGTGAGGGTACTATTTATTATTTTACTGTAAACAGACAACTTACAATTTTTTCCGCCACCTCTCTCATGGAGTCACTCACGTACTCTTTATTCCTCCTTCGGTGACCCCTCTTCCATATCTCATGCCTCTCAACATGGATGACAAGCTCATCCCCCCTACGCTAGTAAACCCTGAGACTCCATCTTAGCTTTCTTTTCCACAAGGAGATCCACCCTCGCCTTCTTGTACCCGCTTCGAGACAGTGTATGCTGGCACGGGTTCGATTTTGCTCAAGAAATGTTCTTCTCCCTAATTTCTAGTGCCTCGGGAGTTGACCGATGTTCGAGAAACGTCTTCCAATGCTCCTAATCAATGAAAGAGTACATCTCTCTAGGGTCATCTCCTTGTCTCTTCCCAAAGATGTAATGATTAGCGAATTCATTCTTAAATTTTTTTCCACATGATACTGGCAGCTCGCAACTCTGTCGCCTTCGACTTTAAAGCATTCATGAGCACATCAAATAATGCCTGTAGAAAAAATAGAAATGTTAATAATTTAATAACTAAGAAAGGAACAATCGTGGTACAATATTGAGAGCATACCAGAGTCTCATCCCACACCAGATCCGTAAGCTCATTAGGTATTGCCTTCCAGTTATCATATGTAATCGGCACTCAAGATTTAGCAACAATACCTGCAATTACACAAGAAATCATTTATTTAAGACCTAAACAATTTGTGATTCAATAGTTAAACAAATAGAAGTGAATCATTACCAATGTAGCTTCTGAATGATGTCCCTATTTCACCGGCAATAGTTCCATATGCATCTAGCGTGACCGGCTTCTTAGTTCCATCATTATGCTTCTTGATTAATTTTTTTATATAACATGACCCCCTTGTCTTACGAGATGATGAAGAGCCGCCCTCCTCGCTACCTGAGTGAACCATTGTCCTGTAATTAAACAACAAATGCATAAGATTCACATTGTAAAATATTATAAACAATTTCATAACATACCAAAAATATATACAACTACATTATTAATTTAAATAAATAACCATATGCCTATTAATTTAAAAATATACACTATTACATTACATGAAATACTACAAATCTGCTTGCACTAAGTTTGTTTTTCAATCCACATGCCTTCGTTATGGTCATGTCTTAGTTGTATGTCCTCATCAATCTCAGTATTCAGGACCTCAACAAGAATCGTAGTACACACAAGAATGCAATCCTCTACCAAAAATCAACGGTATTCGAACCGGTTGGACAATTCACTAACTGTTGTTTTCCATGCAAGACAATAAATTGATGACTGACTTAAGGGTCCTCCACGTAAAACACTTTTCTAGCTTGGGAGGCCATTATAAATAGCTCATCCTTATAACCTTCTCTTCGAAAATCAATGAACATCATTCCAAAAGCATCCACTCAAACAGCAGAATTGTTAACCCATTTACATTTAAACACGGGCATACAAAAGTGTACGTAATCCAACTCCGATATTTCTTTAACAACTCCATAATAGTTAATAGAAGCCTGTACTGGATTTCTATCTTTAGCGCTAGACACATGCGTAGTTTCAGCTAATAATGTAACACCGCTGTTTTGGACAATGTGATGAGTTCTCGCATGAAGGCCTTGGAAATTCTGACGAAACCCAAGGCAAGGGCCCAGACAATGTGCAAATTTAACCAAGCCAAGGCTTAGGGCAAGGCCCTGGAGATTCAAGCAAGGCGCCCATTTGGCTGGACACGGTGCGACTAGCCAAAGTCATATTCGAGGAAACCGACGAAGTGACCCAGATGACTAAGTTCGATGTACCTGACGAAGAGGTGCGAGTCAGTCGAACAGACACCACGAAGGGCCTCGATTGCTCGACCAAGTACCAGCGCACCAAGGCACTATGGCCAGATGAAGACACCCAGGGCCTCAGTGAAGAAGTGCGTCTTCGGGGCCTAAGCAAAACGCCTCCTGATGAAACGAGACCATTTAATGAGGTTCATGGACCTAGTGAAATTCGCATTTATGATGGAGGGATGGACGGACTTAGAGACGAAGGACCTGGCGCACTGCATTTAATGCCGATAAAGAACCTGGACGCGTCCGAGAATTCAGCAACGGTCACCAGGGCCGAACAGGCGCAACTCCAGGCACACGCCCACTCGATCAGGACCCTATAAATACCGGGGCCTTCCTCGTTTTTTAGGCATGCAAGTTTTAACTTTCAAACCTTTTGGCATCCTTTCTTTTATTTATGCTTCCGCAGCATTTGTATAGTTTAGGGACTCGATTCAACGTCATTGACAAGAATTAGCCTAAGGGCCTTGTAAACTTTTGACGATTCCTCGCCTTTGAGGGTCATTTTGAGTAAATAGCCAACTTTTCCCACATCTGGTCATTCCATCGCGTTGGGTAGAGATTTTGGGCAATTTTAGTTTTTCGGGTCTCTAACAAATTGGCCTCAGAGCTCCTACGGTCCAGGAACAATGCAAACAATGAGCAAGTCTACATCGGATGAATCGTCCAGAAGTATAGAGAACTAGCTCCAAAGTGAAGAAGAAAGCAACAACCAGAAGACTGATTTGGAGTCTTACAAAGCCGAGAACGATAAGCGTCAAGCCACATTGGAAGCAAAGCTTGGCGGTATAGAAGCAGCGTTGCAAGCGCTCCTGCAGAAGGTGACGCCAATACAACCTGCTAGTTCTGCCCAAGAGAAGGGCCATGGAAATCTTGGTGATAATTCACAAGGTAACGTTCAGCAAGTCTCCGTGATGATGATGTTCCATAAGGCAACCTTCCTAGCGCTAAGACACTAGGGAAGGCGAAGATAGGCAAGCCAAGTGAGCTGCCTAAGGAGATTGGAACCCAGCACGCAGAAGACGAGTTCTGGGTTACCAGCGATGATGAAGGGGACTATCGAAGGAGAGCACCTGCACTAAATGTTGCGAAGTACGCACGTCAGGGAAATCATGTACGCATGACTGGGTACGCAAGGCCTCGACCTGTCGATGACCCAACCGAAGAAGTGGAGCGAAAGGAGCATGGTGAATAAGCCCTTCTTCCACAAGCAACCCGGGGGACTAACCATCTTTCCGAGGATGAGGATGATGATTTAAGGGGCCCGTTTAGAGGAGTTTACCCAATGCGAGGCGACCCAAGAATGAGGTAACTCGAGATGCCCATATTTAGTGACAGCGACATCAATGAATGGCTTTTTAAAGTCGAGAGGTATTTTCACGCTAATGGTCTAGTTGGCCAAGATAAACTTATAGAAGCTACAATGTGTCTTGAAGGGAAGGCTTTCAAGTGGTATTGCTGGTATTGCAAGATGCAACCAGTCTATTCATGGGTGCAACTCAAGGCAGCAATGATAGTTAGATACCGTGGGTTGGATTGCCAAGACGTCCACGAAAGATTTTTCTCACTTGTGCAAACCATGTCCATGTTGGAATACCAGGAGCAGTTTGAAGAACTCGCTGGTGCAATTGAAGGCATCACTGAGAAGGAACTCATGGCCAACTTTATGAAGGGACTAAAGGCAGAAATTTGCGTAGTAGTGAAAATTCAACAGCATGTGGACTTGTACCAAGCAATGACTTTGGCACAGTTAGTTGAAGAAAAGGAAGGCTACAAGTATAATCGAAGGACAACGTCCCATTCGAGGCCGACCAACCCAAGCAACACATTCAACCAAAGGAATGGAGGACCAGATAAGCGACCATTCCATAGGTACAAGCAGCAGCGAGGTCCACCAGTTAGGCAAAGGGACAGGTGAACAAGCAACAAGTGCTTCAAATGCGGAGGAGTACGGGATCCAAGGCATCGATGCACTGATAAATCCTTGAGGAACATTGAAGGCCCTGTTAACGATGATGATAAAACCAAAGTGGTTGAAGTATCGCTCAATAGTGTGGCGGGGCTCACGCCCTCACGAACAATGAAACTCAAAGCAAAGATTGGAGTGAGGGAGGTCACTGTCCTGATTGATAGCGGGGATACGTATAATTTTATCTCGCCGACCATAGTCCGGGAGGAAGGACTAGAAATTCTCGACAAAGGGGCATTCAGAGTGACCTTGGGCACAGGAGTTTCCAAATAAAGCCGCGAACTTTGCCCTGGAGTGGAATTGGAGTTACCTGATTACAAGGTTAAAGTAGATTTTCTACCACTTCCCTTAGGCAGCACGGATGCAATATTAGGCATGCAAAGGCTGCAGAACCTAGGCGACATCAATGTAAATCTGAAATCCCTTTTTATGGAGTTTAAGCATGATGGGAAAAGGATCAGATTGTTCGAAGAACCATCACTCAAGAAAGTCGAGGCATCTGTCTGAGCCATTGTCGAAGGAAGAAAATCCATCGTTGAATGCTACTTGGTGGAAGCAAGAGCACTCGAGGGAAGTCGTCATATGACTCAAGAAGGCGCACCAGACCTTGATGAAGAGGTGCCCTAGTGAATACAAGGCGTCTTGCAGGGATTTCCCGAAGTGTTATAAGAGCCTAAGGGCCTCCCACCAATCCGAGGTCAAGAGCACGTGATAGTGCTAAAGGAAGGGTCGTCTCTAGAAGGATGAAATTGAGAAAATGGTCGAGGAAATGCTAGATGTAGGCATCATTCAATTGACAACAAGTCTGTATTCCAGCCCAGTACTTCTAGTGAGAAGAAGGATGGGGGTTAGAGATTCTACGTCGACTACCGGGCACTTAACAAGCAAATCGTCCCAGATAAGTTCCTCATTCAAGTTTTTGATGAATTACTTGATGGATTGCATGGATCCGTCATCTTTTCAAAAATAGACTTGAAGTCGGGGTATCATCAAATTCAGATGAATAAAGGCGACAAAGGCAAGACAGCTTTCCGAACCCACGAAGGCCAATACAAATTCATAGTCATTCCGTTTGGGCTGACAAATGCACCTGCAACCTTCCAGGCCTTGATGAACTAGGTATTTAAACCTTGGTTAAGGAAGTTCGTATTGGTGTTTTTTGACGACATATTGATTTGTAGCAAGTCTGAAGAAGAACACAAGGAGCATATGTGCTTAGTATTGGCAGAGCTCAAGAAGCATCAACCCTCCGCCACCTTTAAGAAGTGCCTTTTTGTCCAAGAGAGTGTAGAGTACATGGGGTTTTGATCGGTTGAATTCTTGACCTATTATTCACTTCATTCGATAATGAATTATGTTGGTTTTCCTGATATTTTATTGTCATTTAATCTCTTTTCTAGTGTTTCAGGTCAAATATCACGTACGTAAGACTTTTGGATTGATCTGCAGCAAAACAAAGCATTTAGTAGAGATTTGGATAAAAACAGGGCAGATTGACCTTTCCGACTTCTTTTGCACTCACAGATCGCATATGGTGTCCAAATTAGTTGATTCAAAGCTTGTTGGAAAGCTAATTCAAAGGGATACAACTTTGTAGTTTACGCCAAGATCAAATCTGGAGGTTAAGGGCATCCGCAGTAAGAGAGCAATAAGTAATGAGCAATGAGAAATAAGCAAAAAAACATTTTTTTTCATAAAAGTCATGTAGCAATGCAGAGCAAAAAGCAATGAGCGAAAATGGCTCTTTGCTCTATATATTTCAATGCAGCAAGAGAGCAAAGAGCTAAGAGCAAAATGCAACATTTTTTATATAGTCAAAATGCAACATTTTCTTCCATAAATACGCAGCCATCCAAAATTATCACTTCTATTATTTCATCTTTTTGTTTTGCCCCAAGATTCTTTAATTTTTTTTATTTTTTTTATTTATCCATCTAACATTCATTTTTTGACATTTCTATAGTTCTTTCAAAACTAACAAAATGTAATTTACTTTTGTTTTTCTTCATAAATATATGTGGAGCCCACTTATTGCTTTCCTATCCCACACCCTCTCCATTATTGCTCACCTATCAAGCATTGCTTATTGCTCTCTTTTTTGCTCCCTTGCTACATGAGAGCAATAAGCAATAAAGTCTCTCTATTATTGCTTATTGCTCTCATTGTTGCACATGCCCTAAGACAATGAAAAATCCACCCGAATTCTCTGCCATTTTTCATGGCCGTGACAGCCGTGACAAAACACAACATCACGGGTGTCACGGCCCCCTTACCTCCCAGTGCACTTTTGCTTAGTCTGTTACAGCCGTGACACACTTGAATGTCACGGCCCCGTCGGAGACAGTTTCTAAAAATGATTTTTGGGCTGATTTTTGGGAATAAAAAGAGGTCTAGCAGATCGAAATTGAGTGTGGATGATTGGCGAGAGTTAGTGCGACATTGAGAGAGAGTTTAGACCTTGGAGAAGAGAATCCTAACTTGGGATAGAAGACGGACCACATCGCGAGAGATTGAGGATTCAACGAGCTACATCGTCGACACGGTTATCTCATCCTTAATTTCTATTTTTGTAAGACAAGGTGACTACTCACACATCATGTAAAACAAGGTGACTACTCACACATCATGTAAGACAACATGGTGTAAGTAAGGTTTATAGTACTAACAAAGAGAATGGAAAAGGTGTAGAGGAAGTAGGATGGTTAATCCTAGAATCTTCCTTTTGATCTTCTCTTCTCCTTGGTTGAATCTTGTTGATGACCTTGATTAAGCCTCTTTCACTGGAAATTTATCCCCAAGAACACACTAGGTCAAAAATCCATCTTCCTATTTATAGCATTGGGTAGAAAAACCTAAAGTAGCAGGTCTAGCCGGTCGGCTGGCTTGATGCTCAAATTCCAGTCGGTCGGCTGGTGGCGTAAATCAAGTCTGTTCCTATTGTGAACGTCTAGCCGACCGGTTGGCCAGGTGAGCCGACCGGTTGAATATGTGATTTAGCAAGCATTCTGATATCTCTTCTCCAGCCGACCGTTTGAACTCTCATCGATCAACTCAATGAGGGCGGTTGTGAGCATTCAGAGGTCTTTTGCCAGTCGGTCGGCTGGTGAGTCCAACCGACTTACTCAATGTGGGCGGTTGCTCTCAAGTCTGCCTTTTCATCCAGCCGACCGGCTGGTTCAGGGTAATTTCCGAACCGGTCGGCTGGGGGTCCTTTTTGCTCTAAATCTTTGGTTTTTCCCCGAGTGTTCGTATTTAGGCCTTCACTTCGAGGGACTCTCGTTTTCTACCTGAAACGTAGAGGTAGAGGTCAAATGACATCAAAATAACGTCAGAAACGACCCAAAACTATAGTGAAAATGGTTGTTATAAGTCAAAAACTAGACTTATCACTTGTAATGATAAGACTTAACTTGGAATGATCAGACATAATAATCAGACTTAATTGGAATGATCAGACTTAACTTGTAATGATGAGACTTAATAATCAGACTTAAAACAGCAATATCCAAACTTAAACAACAATAATCATACTTAATCTGCAATGATCAGACTTAACTTTGAATGATCAGACATAATAATTAGACTTAATTGGAATTATCAGACTTAATTTAGAATGATCAGACTTAACTTGTAATGATCAGACTTAATAATCAGACTTAAAACAGCAATATCCAAACTTAAACAACAATAATCATACTTAATCTGCAATGATCGGACTTAACTTGGAATGATCAGACATAATAATCAGACTTAATTTAGAATGATCAGACTTAAAACAGCAATATCCAGACTTAAACAACAATATCCAGACTTAACTTACATTGATCAGACTTAGGGTGTGTCCATTTGAACTCTAACTTATAGTGTCTTATCTTATCTTAATTGAAAGTAACTTATAGTGTCTGAAAGTAACTTATAGTAACTGAAAGTAACTAATAGTAACTGAAAGTAACTTATAGTGACTGATATTAACTTAACTAAAACTTATATTGACTGATGAATAGTAATATGATAATGATGGTGAATAGTATTATTATGATGATGAATAGTAATATACTGACGATGATGATGGTTGTGATGATGGTTATGAATAGTAATATATTGATTATGATGATGATGATGATGATGAATAATAATATTATTATGATGAATAGTACTATTATGATGATGAATAGTAATATACTGATGATGATGGTTGTGATGATCGTGATGAATAGTAATATGATGATGATTATGGTTGTGATGATGGGGGATGAATAGTAATGTGATGATAATGATGATGAATAGTAATATACTGATGATGATGATGATGGTTGTGATGATGGTGATGAATAGTAATATGATGATGATGAATAGTAATATACTGATGATGATGGTTGTGATGATGGTGATAAATAGTAATATGATGATGATGATGAATAGTAATATATTGATGATGATGGTTGTGATGATGGTTGTGATGATGGTGATGAATAGTAATATGATGATGAATAGTAATATACTGATGACGATGATGATGGTGATGAATAGTAATATACTGATGATGGTGATGGTGATGGTGATGAATAGTACTATGATGATGATGGTATGATGATGATGATGTTATGATGATGAATAGTAATATGATGATGGTATGATGATGATGGTGATATGATGATATGATGATGGTATGATGATGATGATGATGGTATGGTATGGTATGATATGATGATGATGGTGGTGGTATGATGATGGTATGATGACGATGATATGATGATGGTATGTGATGGTATGATGATGATGGTATGTTGAAAGTAACTTAACTTAATTTAACTGAAACTTATATTAACTTATAGTGACGAAAGTAACTTATAGTGACTGAAAGTAACTTATAGTAACTGAAAGTAACTTATAGTAACTGAAAGTAACTTATGATGATTGAAAGTAACTTATCTTATCTTAACCATCACAAAATAGAGTTCAAATGGACAGAGCCTTAACTTGGAATGAGCAAACTTAATAATAAGACTTAAACCATCAATATACTGACTTAACTTGCAATGATCAGACTTAAGTTGTAATGATCAGACTTAACTTGGAATGATCAGACTTAATTGGAATGATCATACTTAACTTGGTATGATCAGACTTAATTTGGAATTATCCGACTTAATCATCAGACTTATAACAACAATATCCAGACTTAAACAATAATAATCAGTCTTGACTTGCATTGATTAGACTTAACTTGTAATGATCAGACATAATTGGAATGATCAGACTTAACTTGGAATAATCAGACTTAGAACAACAATATTCATATTTTTTTATTTAATTAATTATTTTATTATAGCAATATACATACTTTAGCATCAATTTTCATACTTAAAACAGCAATATCTAGATTTAAACAACAATATCGAGACTTAAACAGCAATATTAATTTTTAGGACGATTATACCCTCGCATTTTTTATGTTTTTAAATAAATCTGTTTTAATTTTTTTATTTACAAAAAACGCCCCAAATTACGCTTGATCGAAATATACATGTGATAATATTAATTTTTATTTATGACGCTGGTTTTTATTTGATCCGTTTTCCTAATTTTGTTATCACCCCTCAGTTTTTTTAAGAACCGAACAAAGCCTTATGGTGGAAAACACAATTTTTGTTTTATCATTTTTTTATATTGAAAACATTAGCCTTGCGGCTCATACAGAAAAAGTTAGCACCCTGAGGCCTGAATGACAATTACAACAGACAAGCAAACAAAAATTAACGGCTTAATCTCTCTTAATTGCGGTGCGATTTTATTTTTTTAATATCAATTGATTTTCTCTCAACGATCAATACCACGCTCAAATTGAAGTTTGAAGATGTCGTCGCCACCGTCGGTCAAGACGGTCACTATCTCGTTCGCCGAACTGAAGGTACGTCTGATTAATCTCATCGTATCAAGCAGCGAGAGGGGGAGAAACTGCATGTGTTTCATTTCAAGTGTACTCAGAGTTGATCGGTGAAACAGTAGAAGTCGGATGTTTCACGTTCACCGTTGAGTTGTTAATTGTTTCATTAAGCTGTTTGTTTCTTGTATGTTTTGAAATATATTAAGTTCTGACTTCTGAGTAATTTTTATGATTGGTTTGATGTGGATTTGACGAGTTTGCGTTTTTGAATTGTTCTACTGTGAAATGATTGATATGTAGGACAGGGATGCTGATCTGTCTGCGAAGATTGAAGAAGGATTTGGACCTGGTGGATTGGGAATTTTGTCAATTACTGAGGTGAAAGAGATTTGTGCTAACTGTACATTATTTTATTTTCGGGCTGTGGTTTTTGTTGGAATTTAGTTATACTACGCATATGTGCTAAAGTTTGTTTCTTAATGCGTCACATTTTAGGTTCCAGGATATTCCTCACTTAGGAGAAACCTTTTAAAGCTTTCTCCAAGGTCAGAGCGTTAACTATCCGAATTCTGAAGTATGCAAGTTGTGTATCTGTCTGCTAACTTGTTATTGTATATCAGATTAGCAAAATTACCTGAAGAAGTGAAAGAGGAACTGCAGGATCCTAGTAGTAGGTAAAAATATGTATTTTTGAATTTCTGTATTGTTGTGTAGTCTCTCTATTTATTATGATTAAGTTTCAGGTTACCAAGATACAGTACTTATATACCTTCCTACTCCTCTATCGACAGGTATAACTTTGGATGGAGTCATGGCAAGGAGCAACTCGAGTCTGGAAAACCTGGTAAAGATTTGATGTTGTAAATCGGGTTGTCCAATGTCTCATTGACTTGATGGTACGGTAGTAGCAAGAGCATTATAAAAAGTTGAGGGCCTTCACCAATTCAGCTGCAAAAATGAGTCCATCAAACTTAGTAACTTACCTAAAATATAAGTCTCATCATTTGTATTTTATAATGGAATTCACATTCTAAATACAGATTGTTATTGATAAAGAAATGTTCCGTACCAATACTGATAGATGAAACTATATGAAACTACCCCATTATAAGGTCATTCATGAATGTTGATTTTTGTTCCTCTAAGTTGTTTAGTATTTCACTGGGACGACTTTTATTTAGCAGCGATGCTGGAGTCAATATTAACTTAATAACTTCAGCATCGAGGAGGGAATTTCATGGCCTTTGTCTTTGAAACCATGTTTTTTACAATATAATTTTACATGGTTGCAACTTGGTCTGACTTCATTTCATTTTCAGATTTACTAAAGGGTTCCTTCTATGCAAATCCTATTCATGATGTCCCTACAACCGATGAGTCCCTAATTACAAGGTAAAAGATACCCTATCTTATCATCTGTCTGCATAATAATTATTTTGTATATATGGCTTGCTAATCAGTTTGATTTGCTGAGGAAAAGTCTTTAATTTGAGCTTGCAAGGATTAAAATTGATTAAGTTGTGCAGTAGAGCATATAAGAAACAGTGATGTGCACTTTGTTTGGCGTGTGTTAATAATATGATGCTTGTTTCTACTTTCAGATACCCATCATACTGTGGATCCAATATATGGCCTGTCAATGCTTTACCAGAACTTGAAACGGGTAACTCAGTTTGACGCCGTGAAACTAAACAATGTGGCTATTGTTTCACTTAGTCTTTGTGTGTCTTAATAGTTTTCTTCTGCTATTAATTTCTTCATTTTTGTAGCTTTTAAAACCCTTGGAAAGCTGATTCTGGATGTCGGATTACTACTGGCATATCATTGTGATCGATATGGTATGTCTTTGCCTACTTTTTTCCTCTGGAAACATTTCTTCATGAACATTTTCAAGTGTTGCTAAAGTATAGTTATCATGAGATATTCATGTGGTAAGGCTAGTGCCTTTAGAATTTCATTTGAGGAAGGTTTTGATTTAACTCTACCTATGTGATCTTTTATGACAACACTACAGTCTCCAGTGGATCGATGTCGAGTGAAAACCAGGGTCTTGAGAACATACTAAACCGCTCACGCTGCCATAAGGGTCGCCTTCTTTATTATTTCCCATCCCAAGAAAGGTATCTGGTTGCATCGAGTTATTTTAATTACAATTTAAAGTTTAAACTATGTTTTCCATCGCACAAGGTGCCCTTGCACACCTTAGTAAAGCCCGATTCTAAGTAGAGAGAATAGGCGTGATATATTTCAAGTTGTAAGTGTGGTCACACAACTGTGAGGACCAAAGTTTTTTTGGTGGTTTTAGGACCACTATGAATCAAAAAAAGGTGCTCTTGCACACCTAATTGAATATTACTATTTCATATTAACAATGCTTATTTGGTAGATTGCCAAAAGCTCTATCGTGCTCGTAGAATCACCTTTACTTAAATTTGAATGCGCTTTCTGATAACAGGGAGGAAGATGAAGATTCTATGTCATCTTGGTGTGGGTGGCATACAGACCATGGATCTCTGACAGGTGATAAGTTGTGCAATGGATCTCAATAGTAGTATCATCCTTGTAAAAATTATTCATATGTTTGTTTGTTGTATATGGTTCCTGATGTTGTGTGTAACAACAAAATATTGAATGTTCAGTCTAAAGAGTGTGAAAGTGGAGCAACAGTGCAACACGAGAAAATATTGCATAGATAAATAGAATACTGCCTCTGCTGGGGTATCTTTGAGTCTTTAAGATGTGTAATTGGTATACACGTTTTAAAGGATGTCCATGGAGGAGAAGATAACATAAAGCTTGGGGGAAAAAAGAAGCAATGATTACATTTATATAAACAAGTGAAGTATGCCATGTGGTAATCTTAGGAGCATTTTCCCACTAGAACCTTATGTTCTTAGTTCTTACTGATGATTAGTCCCTGGTATTATAAGTAGTTATGGTGCTTTACAGCTTAATTCACGGCCATCATGGCTGCCTTCGGATCTATATTCACCCTTGCTTCTTAAAAAGTATCTGTCACATCTTTTTCATTTATCCGCGTACTGCATTTTAGTTATTATGACTCATCTTGGTTGCTAATCAACTATCTCGGGAGATGATTCGCAGGACTAACTAGTGGCATGTTTACGAGAGATAATATTGAAGTACCTTGCCCGGATGCTGCTGCTGGACTTTATATTAAAACACGTGCTGGTCAAATAGTCAGAGTATGCCCTATTAGTCCCAGATGAATCCTACATAGGGACTGATCCATTACAATTCAAATATATGTTCTTTACCGCTGTTTATAATTTTATCTGACTTATAAATTTGACACTGTTGTGCTAACAGTTAACGCCAAATATATTGATTTCACTCCTATTTTTTGTTTTCCTTGTAATACGAGCTTGTTTATTTTGATATATAATAGGTAGTCTACGGAGAAGATGATATAGCATACCAAATTGGTGAAACCACTGAAATACTTTCAAGTGGTTACCTTTGTGCCACACCGCATTGTGTTCGGGTACTTGCAGATTCTTTTTATCTCTATAACATGTGTTCATATAACAAGTGGACATACCGCATAGTTTATCTCATATTTTATCGCATTGTGTTCTTTTTATCTCACTTAAAAAAAAGTAACTGACATGTCCTATAAATAACCTACCTATCCTCAAACAAGCTGGGACTGGGAAGTAGTACGATAGTTTATTGTGCTATGCCTATTTCACTCGCCCATAATTTCTGAAAATGTATGTCCGCTATTGAATTTAGGCACCAAAAGGAGAGAAAGCTTTGGGTCTTGAGAGGTCGACATTTGCACTTTTTATGCAACCTGATTGGTAAGCACATTTGCATTTTTCTCTCTTACTGCCCCTTCTTGAAATCAGCCATTGAAAAACCAGTATTACCATTTCAATTCATAACACTACATGGTTACTGTAACGGGTATAAGATGCCTAACTAGACACAATGCAAATCCCAAGATATCTGTTTCCATAATTTATTGATATAATGAGTTAAAATAAAATTTCTGATACAAAATTGTTTGTTTATCTGGTAGGGATGAAAAACTCTATTTCCCAGCCCAGACTAAAAAGCTAAGCGAGGTACACTTCCTTATTGCTCAATCAAACTTACTGATTTGGAACAATTTTTGTGACTATGGTCAGCTTATTCATTTTATTTCTGTCCATTTACAGTAGCAAAATAATACTAGCACTGACATCAGAAAGTTTACCCATCAACAAATTGTGCATATACTATTTCCTTGAAGTTAAAACAAAACAAAAGCATAGCTCGCATCCAGTCAGACAAACAATACAATATACATGCTCCCAAAGTGCTGAAATTCTTTTTAATCCATTATATATCTCAGTGTCTGATTATTCATCTAGTCTGTAAAGAGCGCTTTCTACTGCGTGTGCATACCTCTCAACTAGAGCCTGATATTGCTACATTTTGTGCACCGATGGCACGTTACCAATAAGTATATAAATCCAGTTACTAACTCGATCTACTTGGTGCTTTTTTCAGTTAGTCTTGCCAGAAGAAACTCTTATGTTTGGTGAGTACACAGAGCGACTCCTCGATAAGTACTACTATGTGAAGAAATCGTAATTATCGGTGTACATACATTTTATAAGCGACCATTCCTGCCGCAGAACATTTGAAACTCCAGTTCTCATTTTTATCATCCCTTAGTCCACACCATCTCTCACCTGGTACTACTTTGTTAGCAAGATTTCGGATCAAAGATTTGTTAAGTTAATAAATATTCTTGGCCAGTCGCTGGGCCAAATTCGGCTTTCATCTACTTGAAGGACCAAACTGTTATACCAAGATTTGTCAATTTATAATTTTCAGCATTCCTCTGTCTTTATACAATTTTGTGAACACACCCCTCGTCTTCTAATTCGTACCGCACCGCAACCCAAAACTTTTTGCCTTGACTTGATTTCGAGTTTCTGCAGATCCGACCATTTCCGATTTCCACCAATTTTCCCGTTTAGGGATCTTAGTCATTCAAAACGACGCTGAATCATTATCTCCCGTCAATTTCCAATTTCGCCGTAGCTTAAATTTCTAGCGATGAAATCGGCGCACTCGTCATACCGCGATCGCACGCAGGAGTTTCAGAATGTAGCCGAAAGGTTGAAAAAGTCGATTCCATCATCCAGCGCTGCAGTTTCGAGTAGTAGCGGACAGAAACCCGATGGAGGTAGATCGGTCGTCGCGATTCAGTCGGAGTTTAATAAGCGAGCTTCAAAAATTGGATATGGGATTCATCAGACTTCGCAGAAGTTGTCCAAGCTTGCTAAATGTAAGTAGCTCACCACGATTATGCATAATTCGGTTGAACTATCTGTCATTTCTGCTATGCATTTTGACATTGAATTAGGTCAAGGATTCGAAGTTGTATAGACTAGTCGTGGTTGATCGATGTGAGGAGTACCTATTACCTGTCATTTTTAGTGGTGTGAATCCTTGGTTTTATGATGAATCCAGCATAGTGGAAACTGGAAATGACCTGATTTGATATGGAAGCACTTTTGTTTCTTATATTTTATCAAGTCTATCTGAATTTCTTTATTGGGGTACACATTTGTGCTCCAATTCACTTACATGGTACCAAGTTGCATTCACGGTTGTGGCCAGTGGATAATGTTTTCCGTAAAATACAAGAACATTGTAATATGGTTTGATGAATATTGTTCCACGTGTCGATTTTATTCAGTTTTAGGTGTTATTGTCTACATTGTATATTTTGATTCACTTTCTAAGAATCTGCAATGATACTTTTCTTGATTAGTTCTTTCATCAATTTGAGATTAGAAGTGACCCCTTTCATTCTGAAGCGTATTCGTTTGTGTCATCGTGGTTATGTATTCAGAGTTCCAACTTGCTTTTTTGTAATAGCTGTAAAAGATTGGTATTTAATTTAATTTGTAGTATTTAGTAGCTGTACAAACATCTGATTGAGTGACTTCTTTGCCAATTGACCAGTGGCAAAGAGGACATCAGTTTTTGACGATCCGACTGTGGAGATCCAGGAGTTGACGGCACTGATCAAGCAGGATATTACTGCTCTTAATTCAGCTGTAGTAGACTTGCAACTCGTTTGTAATTCTCAGAATGAAGGTGGAAATATTTCACGTGACACCACCACACACTCGACCACGGTTGTGGACAACCTGAAGAACCGTTTGATGAGCACCACAAAGGAGTTCAAAGAAGTTCTTACAAAGCGAACTGAGGTACACGCTCTGGTGCATTTAGTAATGAAGGCTGCCATGCCATTATCTATGTTGGGAACTGAATCTGTAAGGCTTATCTAGATATTTGATGAGTGCAGAACTTAAAAGTCCATGAGGGCAGACGGCAGATATTTTCTTCTTCTGCTTCCAAAGAGTCCTCAAATCCATTTGTTCGCCAGCGCCCGCTGGCTGGTAAATCAAATTCTAGTGTATCAACGACACCTCCTCCTTGGGCCAATGGAGAATCATCTTCTTCTGAAGTTTTCCCAAGGTAATCTATGTGAAACAAAATGCTACATTACAAACTATATTTATTGTTAGTTTCATATAGTCAGTGATGAAGTACAGGAATGTCTTACCATGAGCAGATATTATGTGCTATGTTGACCCAAATAGTATGGCAGCTCACTAACATAAATATTTCCAAGAGTTTCACTGACTGGTCTTGATAGCGGTTGCCTTCATCTCCTATCATGTCCTCTGCTTTTAAGATCATTGGAAAACTTCATCATTTGATTTGTAAGGCTTCTTATTTTTCTATGGACTGTGGTTCCAGGAAGCATACAAATGTTGAATCTCAACCATTGCTGCAGCAGCAACAGCAGCAGATGGTCCCACTGCAAGACACCTACATGCAGAGCAGAGCTGAAGCCCTTCAGAATGTAGAGTCAACCATTCATGAGTTGGGCAATATATTCACTCAGTTGGCTACCATGGTCTCACAGCAGGGTGAACTTGCCATAAGGTTGGTTCACTCGGGCTACTTCAATCATCTTAGATAAACCATAAATGCAACATTTTAGCTATCTATCTGATCGAATGGTTATAGTTAATTATTTACAACTGGTCGTCATCAAAAATATTATTTTCTGATCATTGTGTCAGGACATTTTTTCTGCACTTTTGATCCTGTTATCGTGTATAGTGTACCTGCTAATATAATACTAGTCTTGAGTCAGACAGTTGATCACTAATCGTATTAGATAAATCATAAATGCAACATTTGAGCTATTTATCTGAATGGTTCATCAATTATTTACACCTGGTGGTTCATTAAAAATATTATTTGCAGATCATTGTGTGAGGACAATTTTTCGGCGCTTTTGATCCTCTTATCGTGTATAGTGTACCTGCTAATAGAAAGTCTTAGAGTCAATACTGAGCAGTTGATCACTGATGGGTGGTGATATTAACCATTTTGCAGGATTGATGAAAACATGGAGGACACACTGGCCAATGTTGAGGGAGCCCAAGGCCAATTGATGCGGTACCTTACCAGCATATCCTCCAACAGATGGCTGATGATCAAAATATTCTTTGTATTGGTGGTATTTCTCATGATTTTCTTATTTTTTGTTGCATAACTAGTGGCAGATGCCTTCTGTAATCTTTTTGTCCAAATCCAAGACATTTGTAGATATATTGGTCTACTTTCCAAATGATAGATAAAGAGACTTGTATCACTTTCAAGGATTTAATTAACTTGGGGACAGATGGCTATCAAAGATTCAAAGTCATTATTGAATGAGTTTAGTTCCTAATGGGGTGGGAATCAGTTACCTTTCTCAGTATGCAAACTACCCCAACTCTCATGCACCCTGCAAATCTGTATTCGAATTTTGACCTGCATCTAATTGTGATTGTATCGTAACGTCCAGACAATGTGCAATATCCGACAAATCATGAGCTCTGATATCGACTCGATCTTATTGAATTTAATTTTAACTCAATTTACGATTCATATAAACATATTTCAATAGATAGCGCAACCATAGTTAGCTTCGTATTTACGTGTGTAAAGACCAAGGTTACAGAAATTGCTATGCGCTAATCGTGCGGACAAGGTCCTCGAGGATTAATTGGGATTAATCGGTTTTTTATTTTTATCATAGTTTTATGTTTAAATTGAAAAATAATTATATAAATGTTTTATATAGATGCATTTGTTAACCTGTATTCCTGTAAGGCTGTAATCAAAATAAAACAGGATGCATGTCAAAACTAAACAATCCATACTACTTCCAATACATAACATAACACAACTCAAACATAAATCGAGTCACAGAAACTAAGTTAAAGTTAAATACATAAACAAGTCAATAAAACAAGTATACTCCTCAAATTCTTCTTCTCCATGTCTTTCAAGCACTTCCTCATTTTCGGACTCAAAATCAAAGTTCAACGCTTAAATATTCCTTTACAATTTTCAATTTCATTTAAAAAATCTTAAATATTACAAAAACAGTCCTCCAAGTTTATTCCTTTACACTTAGCTATCCAGACCGATTGATCGCCGATTCGGCCGATTACTCGCCAATTTAACCCGATTAATCGGACACCCAATCGCTTCCCCGATTTGGATCATCCGATTTTACCCAAATCGGATCGGCTTCAAGAATTTGGCCGCCTAGGCGCCGATTAATCGCCGCATTACCCCGATTTCTGGAACACTGGTAAAGACAACTAATTAACGTGGCCGTATAAGAAAAAATGGACCAGGTATCGGCTGCTGCCTGGAAAGTAGCAAATCGTGTCCCTGATCAAAAACCCTAAATGAATGAATATGAATTGAATCTCAGTTCCTTGCAGTAGTAGTTCAGCTAACTTCAACCTAATTCTATCTATCAATGCAACACTCCATCATTAATTTCATCCCATCATATTATTAAATGAACAGGCACACAAATAAGACCTGTAATAACATCAACACATACAGAAATCGAAGTTTCGTTGAATGACATTTTCGATCCGTGTTTATAAATACGTGTGTGGTATTGAATGAGTTCCACATATGAAAACGAAATAAAAAAAAGGAGGCTATCTGCATACATCAAGTTCTTAATGAGTAAGATTGTACAAATAAGCAAAGGACCAGTTGGCTGCAAGGAAAAATCCTAATTTGGTTTTTACTTTTTAGCAAGCTTAGGAAAGTGGTATATGTGTCGCGCGCATTCCGATACAGGTGTATTGGTGTTAAGTTTGATGCCAAGAAATCTCTCATAATCTTTCATCAAAAAAAAATAAAAAATAAATCTCTCATAATCTATTTTGTTCATAAATTAGCATTTTCGGGAAGACCAAGACCTTAGCTTCTTCTTCTTCTTTTTTGAAAAAAAAAAGCTATTGAAATTTAGCATCTCACCATGCTCTAACAAACATATCTAATTAAGAATAATAAAGATGATTAATTTACGATCACCTGCAAAATTAAACTTGATGATTCCAAGTGCGGAGTGAGATTCTGTGCAGCCAAACAAAAAACCGTCATTTGAAGAAACGACGTAGTTTTATATGTTTTAAGCCAAAACTGTGTAGTTTTAAAAATAGATCAATTATCAATTTAAAAGTTCTAAAACCTTATAATTTTGATATTATTTATTTAAAATACGTCGTTTTCAAATGACTGTTTTTTTTGTTTGGATGCGCCGAATATGCATCTCTTGGAATGTTTTTTAGGATGAGATTGGATTAGGTCTAATTGATCATTGACGAAATGATTAAGAGGTTAATGATTGTGAATAGAAAGGAATCTAAGCATGAATTAGAGCACTATGCCCGAGGCCCCGACAGCACAACGTGACTCCCCGTAGTCACTGATTTTTTTTAGGGAAAAGTACAAAAAGGGTCTCCGAACTACCACTCAATTCCAATTTGAGGTCCGAACTACCACAATTTCCAATTAGGGGGCAAATTCAAGATATATTTGGTGAATATACAAATAGGGGCTCCGAACTACCACTCAATTCCAATTTGAGATTCGAACTACCACCATTTCCAATTAAGGGGCAAATTCAAGATATATAATCTATATATTTTTCATGGTATATTTTTAACTTTTAATTTTATTGTCATAATTTTATTTTCTTTAAATTTCATACTACAAATGAGTATTATTTTTAAATTAATTATTCACAATTTTTTAATTTATCATATAAAATGTATGAATAAAAATAAAATAATTTGTTTCTTAATTAATATTTTTAACTTTTAATTTTATTGTTATAATTTTATTTTTTATACTTTTCCCGTTAGTTCGGGACCTCTTTTTGTACGTTTCCCTTAAATTAAATAATCCATATTAGATTTGGAACTTCCGATTAATACGCATACCATTGAAATTTTTGACAGGTTAACATCTGTAAATCTTTCAAGACATTTGTTCAATGCATTTTTGAATAGGTGATGCTGCCTTTCAATGCCATGGTATTTTCGGCGGACTAACATCTGAAAAACAATATTGCAACAAATAGCTTTTTTTTGGGTACACATTTGTTAATTTAAAGGGAAAAGTACAAAAAGTACAAAGTAAAATTAAATATTTTTCTTTAGTTTATTCTATATATTTTTCATTTAAATTTTTAAATTTTATTATAATATTTAATTTTCTTTAAATTTCATTCTACAAATGAGTATATATATATATATTTCATTATATTATTTTTATATTCACTTTGTTATGAAAATGAATCAAGAAATAATAATTTAATTTTTCATACATGGTATACGGTAAATTGTCAAATTATATAAATTTAAAATAGTATAGCCATCATGCATAAAAGAAAAAAAACTTGAAAATTTAACAATATGAATTAAGAAATAAATTATTTTATTTTAATTCATACATGTTATACGATAAATTAAAAAATTATGAATAATTAATTTAAAAATAATACTCATTTGTAGTATGAAATTAAAAGAAAATAAAAATATAACAATAAAATTAAAAGTTAAAAATCTACCATGAAAACTATATAGATGATATTTCTTGAATTTGCCCCATAATTGGAAATTGTGATAGTTCGGACCTCAAATTAGAATTGAATGGTAGTTCGGAGCCCCTATTTGTACTTTCCCCTTTTTTTTAAACGTTGAAAAGTGGATATGAAAGACACGTTAAAGTATGTAACAGACAACATATGTAAAGTAAAGGTGTGTCTGACTGTGTTTTGGAAATATTTTGGTTTCTGAAAGAGTTATTATTAACACTATCAACAAAAAAAAAGAGTTATTATTAACCGTTAACAACTTACGATTTGAACTTTTAAAATATTAAAAATGAAAATTCATAAATACATGAATGGTGATGTGGTCTGTTGGCTGGCCTTGGCCATGTGGTTTTATTTTGACAAATTTGTGTTGTACGATTACGTGAGGGATTACGTGGTTCAACTTCAACCATTTTCATTGGGGAAAAAATGCTAATTAAATCGTATGAAAAAATAGTTAATAAAAAAAATAAATATGACAAATTATGGTTGAACTACTAATAAATGTTTATACGTAGTCAGAGGTGTGTATATACCGAGTTTGACAAAATAGTCAACTGAAATCACATTCTTTAATCCATGTGAAAGACATGTGTACAAATTTTGTGGATGAAAATTTTCTTATTTATTGAAATCAGATAAATTATAATTTCAATAAAATGTGAACCTAAAATTTTTATTTGATCAATCGAAGAAGAAAAATTGTGCGGTGTTTAAAGCATGTAATTTTCAAAGTGTATGAATCGTTGGCCGATTAGCGATCATCAAAAATCAATAAATAAATCAGGCCTAAGTCTGAAATATATTGAATTTTTTTGTTTTTTCAACTCATTCTAATTAGTCATCAGATTTGCCACATGATAGTTGAGGTGGTAGTGGACAATGTCCCAAGTCTAATATTCGATTTATATAGACTATATCAATTTAACTCATGATTTATGACGATGGTTAGTTTTGGAGCTGTTGCAAACGTTGATTTACTATTACAATTTGGTTTTTAAAAACAAGAAGAAGAATTTGATATGAGAAACATGCGAAAATATATTAGATAGTGCTTATATGTAGTATGTACCCATTTCGGACCGACCTATAATCCATCTATAAAAAAAACTTAATTTAACTAAATTCTTAGAATGAGTGACATGTAAATTATTATTTTGTTTTTCAAAGTATAACCGAGCTCTGGCACTTGAGGGAGGTCTCTGCTCTAGAACTCCGGTTCACCCTGATGTACATGCCCGGTTCGGGCTTTTTGATCTCATCAATAAATTCGCTGGCACCGTCCATTTTTAACTATAAAAAAACAAAAAATTTAAGGAATCAAAGTTACAAAAATGATGTTTTTTTTTAATTTTTTGATAAGAAAAATGTTTAGTATTATTTAATAAAGCGAATTAGTGCGGGAATAAGTTATTTAATTGTAGATGTCCAATATCAAAATTTTTGTTTAATTAACTTCCGGACAGTCTATAACTTATTTGTCAAGTATATTTAATTTATGTAATTTTGGGTTTATTTGAAAAAGAAAATAATAAATAAAAATGAAAATGAAAATGCCAGGTGGAGGAGAGAGAAAGTATGAAGATGCTATAAGAGGTGGTTGGCCTGTAAATCCATTTTCCAACTCACCACCACCACTTTTTCACTCTCTCTCTCTCCTCCAGAAATTCGAATCCCTAATTTCTGGAAAATCAAAATCATCCATCAATCAATCGTCTTTCTTCCTCTTCATCGTCGTCGATCGCAAACCCTAGCTAGCTACGATCACGCGCTCCATCGATCATCGAAGGGTTTGTAGATCCACCACCGTGTAATGCTGCAGCGGCTGCTTACGACGCTTCACCTTATTCGCCGCTGAATTTTCAACCTTCTCCTCCAGGTACATCACCTTCCATTGAAACCAATTTGTTCATCTTCATTTTCATTTTCTTTCGCGTTTTCTGATTTCAGTAATTTTTTCATTTTTCATCTTTTTTGGATCGATGTTTTCCGCTTTTATTTTTGTATGTGTTTTTAGGCAGCGAGGTTTCATTTGCAGGCTTGCATGCCTGTTTATTCTGCTTCTGATTTTAAATTGTGGAGTTGTTTTTCTCGGATGGTCAGATCTGGATCTGATTCTATTTCAATTTTCATCGTCTCTCTGACAGTCTGTGCACGCGGATTTGTCATATGGTCATCGTGGTCCCGTAGTTAATAATTAATTTGTATTTTCCCAAATTTCTGTTGCCCGAATGTTGTTTATGCTATTAAGGCCTCATGTGTTAGAATTCTATTATTGGTGATTTTACAGCATATAATCAATGATTCCTGTCTGGCTGTATTGAAATAATTTGGCTTTCTTGTGCTGGTGTTTGAAGTTATTATTATTAGTTTTGTTCTTAATTTGCATAAGTTAACAAAGTTGTTTGTGTGATAAAATTTCTCAGGAGACTTGTTGATAATTGATATTGGACATTTAAGCTGAAAATTTCCTACCTTATATTCCTGGTTCTGTAATCTCATCAAATAATCATGGTTGCTACTGCTGCCACTGCGTCCATCTTTCCATTACCTCCTCCAACTCCGGAGTCGAACTCAAAAAACTCGGGCAAGCTGGGAGGGTCTGTCAACTTCAAGTTGAATACTAATTCATCAAGCAATTTGCAAGTTAAGGCAAACGTACAAGCACCCCACAAGATTAATGGCACCCCTGCGGGTTTGACATCACATGCAGAAAGAACACGAGATGAGTATTCGTCGCATCAGCAGCCGAGGACTTTCATCAACCAGTTGCCCGACTGGAGCATGCTTCTTGCTGCTATTACTACTATTTTCTTAGCAGCAGAGAAACAATGGATGATGTTGGACTGGAAGCCTAAACGACCTGACATGCTTGTTGACCCCTTTGGCTTGGGGAGAATTGTTCAAGATGGTCTTGTCTTCAGTCAGAATTTCTCGATCCGCTCATATGAAATAGGGGCTGATCGGACGGCGTCAATAGAGACATTAATGAATCATTTACAGGTAGTGTGGTCACATCATTTTATTTACTTATTGAAGTGCATACTTTCTTTGGCTGCGTAATTTATTCATTTCTGTTTTTATTGTTAGGAAACGGCTCTTAACCATGTCAAAACTGCTGGGCTTTTAGTTGATGGTTTTGGATCTACGCCAGAAATGAGTAAACGGAATCTTATATGGGTGGTTACCAAAATGCGAGTTCTGGTCGATCGATATCCTACATGGTAAGCAGTTCAAGTATTCAACCTTGCTAATGACTTGGCTTGATGAAAACACTTTTTCTTTTTTATACTACCGAGTTGAGTGTTCTTTATCAACAATTAAAATTGGAGACATAAGTAACAGTACGGTAATGAAATAATTTTAGGTTAACAACACTACTGATATTGTACCCGACCTAGAGTCTCCACCCTGATGACACACATCTAGTATGTGATGCAGTTTGATACCACATTAACGACATTGTCTTGTAGACATTAGTACATTTTCTATATAAACGAGTTTCTCTTATGCAGTAACTTATTATAGTACTACACTCCAGAAAGGAGAAAATTATTAAAATTAAGTGGTCATCTAATATGCTTGAAGGATACTTGTACGCAGGGGTGATGTTGTTCAAGTGGATTCTTGGGTGGCTCCATCTGGAAAGAACGGCATGCGCCGAGACTGGCTTATCCGAGATAGCAATACAGGTGAAACCCTTACACGCGCTTCCAGGTAATTTGGGTTTGTCGACCTCAATGTTTACATTTGTCATCATTATCACAAATTCTAGCATAGAGTTGAAATCTTATATCATCATCTGAGTCATCCTGTCCTATGATTGAGTTGATCAAAGAGTGTAAATATGGATACATCATAATATCAGTGAAGTATTTTTCATCGAGTACCCAATCTGTTGGCATTATTGTCTGAGTAACTGACAGTAATCGACTATATCTTCTCTTTGCAGTGTATGGGTGATGATGAATAAGCAGACAAGGAAATTATCTAAAATGCCTGATGAAGTAAGGGCAGAAATAGAGCCTTACTTTATTGATTCTGCGCCAATTGTTGACGAGGACAGCCGAAAGCTGCCTAAACTGGAAGAGGTCACTGCGGACTATGTCCGTAAAGGATTATCTGTGAGTTAATTTATTTGGCAGTCATTAATTTCCATTATGTTTCTCTCTCTCTATTGCATCATATCTCATGGCATTTTTTACTGTATGCAGCCTAGATGGAGTGATCTTGATGTGAACCAGCACGTTAACAATGTGAAATACATTGGCTGGATTCTGGAGGTAACTTTTCCACCCCATAATTATGTGTGAATTTATTTGTCTACAATTACTGCTTGAAAAAAGCCTTTTGCAACTATGCATATATATACTTTCATTAAAACAAATGGAACTACAGACCTAGCAGCCATTTAGAGTTAGCAATCGTTTAGAGTCTGCATGTATATCTCCTATTGAATTTTTTAGACTATACAATAGCCTTAACAAAATGTTCTACAATGCCCATATTATGATTTTATTTTGAATGATGACTGGCCACACATGGAGATTGATACGTGGCAAATTTGACCCTTGCAGAGTGCTCCATTGCCAATCATGGAGAGTCATGAACTTTCTTTACTGACTTTGGAATACAGGAGGGAATGTGGCAAGGAGAGTGTGCTGCAATCCCTTACTGCAGTTTCTGGAGATCAGAAATCAGATTTCCTAGACTCTGGTGATGTGGAGTGCCAGCATATGCTTCAGCTTCATGATGGAGCAGAGATTGTTAGAGGTCGGACCAAGTGGAGGCCTAAAAAGGTGAGCAGCTTTGGCTGCATGAGCCAAATTCCAACTGAAAGTGCCTAGAATCGACATTGAAAATGGTATACATTGCTGAGAATGGTGGTAGTACCTATTGCCGCTTCTCAATTATGTAGGGAACGTCCATTGTTCTAATGCAACCTGCTATATAAATATGTGCGATTTGCAACAACAGCTCCATGTTTCTTGTATCATTTCTCTCTCTCTCTACTCTAGCTGTTTTGTGAGGTTGGGTTGGTTGATGTCACCAGAAAGTGTACAGAGAAGAATATGGTTCTCTCTTTTTATGCCTGCCATTAGCAATATATATTCTTTCATTGTTCTCTCTTCAGTTTTTGCTTTTCAGAAGTTGGGTCTCTCTATTCATTGTTTCCAGCAAATACCTCAGGTAATTTGTATCTGTCCGAGATTAATTGACTATAGGACTTCCATTAATTAAGTTGAGAAAATGTTTACAAAATGGTAAGAGAGGAGAGGAGACATGAAACTTGTGCCGGAGATAAAATATCTTAAACATGTAAAATCAGTTTTCACTAGTTTTGTGCCAATAGACAACGACCTCATCTTCAGTTTATCCCCTACACAATCTAATGCGGAACATAGACACAGCCCACAAGTCAGTCTGAACACTTGTGCAAAGTGATTCACAGACCCCATCATATAGGCTTCCTCAGTAAATACTAGTAATACATACCGGTAACATAAAGCTTTATAAATATTTAGGTTCATAGCCTGTTCCTCTACCTAAAAATAACTTCATCACCAGCATAAAAAAGTTCAATTTTTTTTTTTTTAGTAGACAAAATAGGACCGGAACTCTGCTGATCAAAGTGCAAGCTAGACGACCAGCAAGAGTATGTTAGAACTGGGATATGGACAAAAGTTGAGCAGAGACGAGGTTCCGCAAAAGGTGCCAATAGACCTCTAGTTTTCAGTTGGATGGTGCGAAGGACGATCACTTCCACAGCTTCATGAAACCATCAGGGCTTGCGGACGCTACAAGGCCAGAAATACCTGAGGTAGCTAGAGCAGAGATGCCATCTTCATGGGCTGGTATGTTCATGATCTTGTTCTCCACCATGTTCCAAAGCTCCAACATCTGCAACAACAAATGAGGGAAAATATAACCATACGGCTTGCGCCACTCATTCTAAATATAACATCTGAACATAAGTTTCCCGATATGTGAGACTGGTGATGATAAACAAGGACATATACATCCATACTTGCCACGTCATTGATCAGTATTTGATCTTGTTGCATCAATACAGCTGCTTATATTTACCTGATCACAGCCAATTACTAGCAGGAAATTATAAGTGGGGTGGAAAGTACACGAGCGGAAATCAGCCCTGGTTCCATTTAACTCATGAATGCATTCCCCGTTCCCTCTGGGAGCAAATGACCATATTCTAGCCATATCCTCACTTACAGATGCTAGATATTCACCAGACAAATCCCAACACAAACAGGTCACCTTCTTTTTATGTCCCTACAATAAGAAATAATATGTATCACCAAAATGTTGTTAAGAGTTCTCATTTAATTCTATAAATTTTAACTATTTTTTACTCAAGAAGGATATTAGATCTAGGGTTGAGATTCCATGAGAAGTAATAGATTTGGTGAGAAATGAAAAGTAATCACAACCATTCAATTTTTGATCCAACAACCCTTATTTTTGGATTTTTTTAAATTTTAATATCTATATTATATATTTGTTAGGGCATTATGGTAAATTTGTATACATGTAATTACAGGTGTTACGAATTTTGTTATTTAAGTCTACGAATTTTGATCTTTAAGATTTACTATTTTTACATTACGACTTTTGTTCTTTAAGTTTACGAATTTTGATTCTTTAAGTTTTATTTTTACATTACGAATTTTGTTCTTTAAGCTACAAATTTTGATTACTTCTCATTTCTCACCAAACTTATTACTTCTCATATGATCTCCTCCCATTAGATCTAATACTGTATTCATATTAGTTCCAATTATCTTATGAAAATATAAAGATAGGAATCGTATAAAATATAAGTAGGTAAGCCTCCTCTCTCTAGTCTCTACACTAATAACCAAGTATGAGAAATACAGGGTGACAAAAGCTTGCAAGTGAGCTATTCACAAAGGAAATATCAGATAATTGATATAATGCTTATTGAAGTAATACCAGAACAATTGCATAATATCGATTATCGATGGCTCAAGTGTTGTGAAGGAACAAGCAAGGAACTTAGATAATAACCTGTAGCTTCAGTCTGATAGCTAATGTCTCAGCATCGATGATAGACACAGTATCCTCAGAAGCTCCCGCAAAAAATCTTCCATGGCGAGGTTGGAACCTTATGTACGTTGCATCACCCTATAGGAACCGGAAAAAATTACTATAGACATTTTTCTGATTCCTACAAATAGTTCTCGCGATTGGCGATCAGCCACAAGATTATACCTGTAAGACTTTCTTACAATTACCATTAGTGATACTCCAGCACCGTATTTCTCTGTTTGCATCGGCAGAGTATATTAAGTCCTCTTTGCAAGGATGGAAGTCGAGTGATGTCACAGCAGCAGAATGACCAGTGAAAGTACGCAGGGAATAGCTTGGCTGGAATCCACAAAGCGAAGGCCAACAGTCAGAAGCAAAGAAACAGCAATGAAGCAAACAAAAAAAATCCAACAAGTAAATAAAAACCAATGAACTCATTAACAATACCAACTAGATTAATATCCTAAGCCTATAGGGATCATGCTCCGCCTTCATATTACCAATTCATAAAAGATGACAGGTTCAGAGAATGTTATATGATTTCTAATATGAGAAAATTGAGTTATAAAAATGTTATGATAAGAAAATGTTTTGGAAAAAATTACCTTACTTAAAACCCCAGAATATGTGTGAAACTCTTGCAAATGGGGCAGTACAAGTTCTAAACATAAGAATTTGAGCTTCATAAATTATCATGCTCAAGCAATACCATTTATTATGGTCTCTACGAGACCAGTTCGATTAGCCTTTCACTGTTAATTGTCTATTATGTGTGAGATGATTAGTGCAACTGATGAATTCCCGATCACAAGTCTGGTGTCACTATCCTGGTTTAGCTCATTGGTCATTGTGCACTTACAGATGATACCACTTACATTATCCGCATCCCATACTCTGATGGTTTGATCGGCAGAGCATGTAGCAAGCCTCGGCTTGGTTGGACTAAACCGAATATCAGTAACCATCAGCGTATGTTCATCGAGTGTCGATCTCATTGTAAACGATTTAGTACACCACAGTACAACCTGTACGTACAGATGCAAGTGAGCCCTTATATGTTTCTTGATAAAGCACACTTCATGCCTAAAGTAACAAATGAGTGCAAGACCTTACCTTTTTATCATGCCCACCAGTGGCTAGTAGCTTTCCATCTGATGAGAAGGCGCAACATTCAAGTTTTGTGCTAACTGGAATGGCTTGATGCTCAACAAATGTGAACCCTAAGAATACACTCATCATATTTAGGTCACATATTTTGAACTACAAAAATACAAATATTTTTGATTTGAAGGTATAATACCTTCGTTAACATCAGCTTGGGTGTCAGCTGAAACTCTCACATCAGGAGGCAAGAAGGATTCAACACTATCTTCCAACGGTCCATCGATCAGTGAATGATCTACATCCGCCTGGAACTTGCTTTTAGTAATTGTATTGTATGAATAACTTAATTGCCAAACCACTAAATGTTTCATATTCAGTTTTGTTTCCTCGAAAATTCAAATTCTTACAGATCAACTGAAGACAAAGAGTTAATCAAGCATAAATGCGGACCTTAGTTTATACATACTAGTTCTCAGATACAGTCCATACAAATGACAGAATTGGGGCATGGTTCAGCTTTTGAAAAGGAACAGGAATTTAGTGCAGAGGGGCCACGGCCCACGGTGATAGCTTTAATACATTTTCTCAAACTGTGTGTCATCCATGTGCAGGGGTCATTCACGAGGATGGCCAATAGTCAAGATCATTTTAAGCATGATGATACGTTCCATTAAATCGATACTAGCAATACATGCACAAACTAAAGTATGTTTGAACTTTGAAGTAATTAACATCAAGTAAAAATGAAACAGTAAGGCTCACCAATTGATTTGGCGCCAATGGTAGAGATTCAGTTTCATCCAGAGCAACCATTGCTGATGCTCTAGAACCACCATTTTTTGACAAGGATAGCATCGATATAGCTTCCGCTGCGTTGTGGGTAGGAGTTGAAGGAACTGGACTGGCAGACGGTCCACCAGTATTCAAGGTTCCTGAGGAATTTGCTGGACCAGTAGACAATTTTCTCTTCCGTCCCAGTTGTATTTTAGAAGCCTAGTCCAGAATCATATGAAAGGGAAGAAGACACACATGTCACTTCTTGTTGAAAAGCTAAAACCAAAGTACAAAAAGGAAAAGGGCGTAAATTGGTATATGACAATAAAGCAATAACATTTGGAATCTATTGTAAGAAAACAAGATAACACGAGCATCATTGATGAACATGCAGAATGTGTAAAAACCATAGAGATGAAACTTAATTATGCATATCTTACAAATATGCAAAGATTTGTAGATTTATATTATATGGTTCGAGAGAAGGCATTTTACTCCAAATAAGAAGGGAAACAAAATCTACAAACCTGATCGGTTCTTTGCAAATTATTGGACGGGCATGCTTCAACTGTAGCACTATCAATCACTTTATCAAGTGGGTTGTTGTACTGATTAAGGTTAGGAAGCTGCTGAACTGAAAGTTGATGTTGCATATACAGTTGCTGCATCGGATTGGACTGCGTTGTCTGGTAAGACATACAAAGCGAGCAAAAAATATTCAGCATAACTTTGCTTGCATTCAAACAAATTATTATTAAGCTCACATTAAGCAGCTGTGTGGAGTCACCTTATCCAGCATATCAGCATCGGAATCTTGAATCTGTGATCCGACATTAGCTATCACATCTCCAATAAAATTCCCATCCAACCCAAAACAATTTGTAGAATTCAGAAGCATTCTCATTTTTCGGTTTTCAAGATCCGTGATTGGCGGTACAATCATATTTTGCTTTGCCTGGAGGAGAAGTTTTTGCTGCAAATAGAGCTGACAGGGAGGTCCAGATTTCTGCTGCTGCGGGAGACACGACCTAAGCTGATCTAGTCCCTACAAAAGAAACAGAACATACTACAGATCGTCATCGTTTCTTGTCATGATGAACTCATCTTGTCCTACCAATCTATCAGAAAATAACTTCTTCGCACATGAGATAGGAAATATCAGAAATGAATAGAATTATCGATAAATGTTTATGGCGTGAATCCCATATACAGCCAACTTGAAAATCAATTTTTGTTAATACTTGCCAATTTTGGCTTTGAAACAACTGCAGTCTACAATTCTCAATATACAACACCAAATCCAAAAGTCTGCGAGCATGACAACTGAGGAATCCATGGCTTATTTACTCACCGTTAGCGGCCAGCCATTGAGAGTCCGATCGTTCCCGCCTTGATTTGATCCTGAAACAGCATGAACATGAGACACTCCAAACAGAATACCTAAATTCATTCTTTCAATAAAATAATATGAGGATGAGGACAAAAGGTTGACTCAGACTGCAAAATTTTAATGATGCAATTGCTATATGGTGGACGACAGGAAATAAATTGCCGCTTCCATTTCTTGTTTTCAAACAGGAACATTATATTTGGACTCCCCAACTTCAGAAACAACTATTTTCCAGAATGTATTTCTTAGACAGTAGATACCAGTACGCCACAGAGAGAACACTAGCTGCTTAAAAATGCAAATCAGTACTATGTTCATGTGACCAAATTGAATATCAAATAAACCTTACTACTTGTTCGTGAAAGTTCATCCAAAATAAAGGTGAAAGTGGCAACTACAAGTATCAGAGACTGCAATATGTTGAATGATGAGGTTGCTAAATAGATGAAAGGATTACAATCAATACCATGAAATCCCAGTAAAGATCTTTCTTGACTATCCACAGCACTTCTAGTGTCTGTAACTGCAACTGGAGACAGTTTGTTCTTCATAGCCTGAATGCAGTACCTTGGATAAATATTGATATTTTCAATGACAAACATCAGTGATACAAAAATACTAGGTACCTGCCGAAGCAAGGGGAGTGGTGCGTTATGGTTCTGCACACGCTGCAGATTTCCTCCAGCGATTCCATTTAATGTTCGTCTGCCACACAAACATACAAGGTGACCCATGAACAACATGTTGATGGAGAATCAAATGCATGATTTGTACACAAAATGGGATTTACCCCTTGGATTGGACACTTGTAGCATCAAAATTTAAACTAGAAATATGCTTGCTATCCGGCAATTGACCGTTGGTTTCATCCAATCTCTGCAAAAAGTTATTTTGGCAACGTAAGATTAAGAAAAGATATTTACTAATAAATGGAAAAACAGAACAAGCAAATATCTCACACTTCTATCCATTCTATCCCTCCGAAGCGGATCCCTCACTGCACTTTCACTAAACTTTGATGTGAGTACACTTGCAGCTCCAGAGGGCTGCCTTCTAAGAGCATCCAGAAAACCGACAGGATTCAACGCAGTATTTGGGGACATATCTCTCTGTTGCTGCTGCTGCTGTTGAGCATGCCTTTGCAATAAAAGTTGCTGCATCTGAAGTTGATGAGCCTGTTGTTGTGTTTGAGGCTTCTGATGAGGATGTTGCTGTTGCATCTGCAAGTCCCGAGCCTTGATCATCTGGGTCTGTTTTTGTGCCACATAAATCAAGTGAAAAATTAACCAGGATAATTCATACTTCCAGTTGGGGCTCCACACTTCATGGTAGCCCTACGAACCAGAATACTGGTATAAAAGAGTTAGCACTATTTTATATGCTCCTAAAAAGATAGCCAACAGATAATATTTAACAATCAATTACTTTATAGCCGGAACACCAGGAGCGTGCATGCAAAACAGAACCACCAATCATCCACACTATATTTCACAGTCCTTTGCACAATACATGAATAAAAAGCTATGATATGAAACATCTTGAACGGGCACAACTTAACCATTGCAGTAATGAAGTATCACCAGATACGTAACTACAGTATGCAACAGTGAAAAAGCTTCCAAGTTTTAGATTCAGCCAACCTCAATATAAGAAGCAGCAGCTTCTGAATGCTTCTCATTAGTCCTAGCAATGAAAATATCCCAAAACACTGACCACCACTCCAGGAGAAACCCACCAGGCGCATCAATAGCTGTAAAACCGTATGAACCGTAAGTTAGAAAACTACTTATCATGACTGTATACATCACCAGTTACCACAAGCCTGTCAAACATACCAACAGGGTCTGTAGAAACTTTTGCTTCCTCACGGAAGGCTCTAGCAGAAGCTTGTAACTTCCTCTTTACTAAGTAGTCATTTATGTAAACCTCCAACCTGATTTTCACAAATCATTTCAAAAACAAAAGTCTCAACAATCAATGATTTCACAACACTTTCACTAACGCAAAAAGCACAAATCTCGTCAACCACCCGAGTTCAAATATTCTCCTCTTTTGAAAAAACAAAATCCAGTGACGGCTTAATAAAGGCGCGAAATAAAATCTACAGTCTCATCGCCGTCCACGATCGACAACATCATTTCAAAGCAGCCACATCCACGTCCGCAAACGTTAAAAAAAAAAGAGACATACGCTAAAAAATCGAACTACGAAACACGACCACATCACATCATTTCAAAAGCAGCGACGTCTCCGTACACGTCAAAAACGAGACATACGCTCAAAAATCAACACTCACTGATCCGCACGAAACAGAAAACGACGATCAAAACCCTAGAACTACAAAAAACCAGAGGAAAAACTTCATTTTCACCCGAGAAGCTTGTAAAGACTGAGAGTAGTTACATCTTATCGGCCTCCCACTCCCAGTTGGTGGCCTGAGCCATTGATTTCAGTCGTAACTGATTTTCGAAGAGAGATTTGCGCGTCGTCGTCGTCGGGTTTTAGAGTGACAGTCGGCTCCGTTTCTGGTAATAATAATTTCAGTCCAGCTGCCAGTCGGTTCGCATGAACCTTCCTCTGCACGCTTTTTCTATTTCCTTTTCTTTTTCATTTTTTTGTCTTCTAAAAAAATCTTAAAAGTCAAGCATAAGTTGAGTTCATATTTAAATTAATTTATGGCTAGATTCAAAAAAAATACTAATAATTTATGGCAAATTTCTAATACGCATTTTGAGTAAATATTTATTATATGTGTAATTTCCAGATTTATATTATTTTCTAATAATGTGTACATGAAATAGTATTCTGATTTGGTGCGGTTCAGGTACAAACCAAATTATAAATAAAAACTACAAACCGATTATAAAGCCGACACGTGTCCCAGTTTAGTCGAAATCCCGGAGAAAACACGGAGTGGTATAATAGTCATTCCACACTAATGGGTATAAAACCTAATAATGTTATTTTCAATTTAGTCCAAAAATTGTTAGTGTTCAGACTTAAAATACTGATGTTCAGACTTAAAAATACTTAATAATCAGACTTAAATGGTAGTGTTCAGACTTAAAAATACTTAATAATCAGACTTAAATGGTAGTGTTCAGACTTAAAAAGGTAGTGTTCAGACTTAAAAAAAGTAGTGTTCATACTTAAAAATACTTAATAATCAGACTTAAATGGTAGTGTTCAAACTTAAAAAAGGTAGTGTTCAGACTTAAATGGTAGTGTTCAGACTTAACTGGTAGTGTTCAGACTTAAAAAAGGTAGTGTTCAGACTTAAATGGTAGTGTTCAGACTTAAATGGTAGTGTTCAGACTTAAAAATACTTAATAATCAGACTTAAATGGTAGTGTTCAGACTTAAATGGTAGTGTTCAGACTTAAAAATACTTAATAATCAGACTTAAATGGTAGTGTTCAGACTTAAAAAAGGTAGTGTTCAGACTTAAATGGTAGTGTTCAGACTTAAATGGTAGTGTTCAGACTTAAAAATACTTAATAATCAGACTTAAATGGTAGTGTTCAGACTTAAAAAGGTAGTGTTCAGACTTAAAAAAAGTAGTGTTCATACTTAAAAATACTTAATAATCAGACTTAAATGGTAGTGTTCAGACTTAAAAAGGTAGTGTTCAGACTTAAAAAAAGTAGTGTTCATACTAAAAAATACTTAATAATCAGACTTAAATGGTAGTGTTCAGACTTAAAAAGGTAGTGTTCAGACTTAAAAAAAAGTAGTGTTCATACTTAAAAATACTTAATAATCAGACTTAATTAAATTGTAGTGTTCAGACTTAAAAAAGGTAGTGTTCAGACTTAAATGGTAGTGTTCAGACTTAACTGGTAGTGTTCAGACTTAAATGGTAGTGTTCAGACTTAAATGGTAGTGTTCAGACTTAAAAATACTTAATAATCAGACTTAAATGGTAGTGTTCAGACTTAAATGGTAGTGTTCAGACTTAAAAATACTTAATAATCAGACTTAAATGGTAGTGTTCAGACTTAAAAAAGGTAGTGTTCAGACTTAAATGGTAGTGTTCAGACTTAAATGGTAGTGTTCAGACTTAAAAATACTTAATAATCAGACTTAAATGGTAGTGTTCAGACTTAAAAAGGTAGTGTTCAGACTTAAAAAAAGTAGTGTTCGTACTTAAAAATACTTAATAATCAGACTTAAATGGTAGTGTTCAGACTTAAAAAGGTAGTGTTCAGACTTAAAAAAGTAGTGTTCAGACTTAAATGGTAGTGTTCAGACTTAAAAAAGGTAGTGTTCAGACTTAAATGGTAGTGTTCAGACTTAAATGGTAGTGTTCAGACTTAAAAATACTTAATAATCAGACTTAAATGGTAGTGTTCAGACTTAAATGGTAGTGTTCAGACTTAAAAATACTTAATAATCAGACTTAAATGGTAGTGTTCAGACTTAAAAAAGGTAGTGTTCAGACTTAAATGGTAGTGTTCAGACTTAAATGGTAGTGTTCAGACTTAAAAATACTTAATAATCAGACTTAAATGGTAGTGTTCAGACTTAAAAATGTAGTGTTCAGACTTAAAAAAAGTAGTGTTCATACTTAAAAATACTTAATAATCAGACTTAATTAAATGGTAGTGTTCCGACTTAAAAAAGGTAGTGTTCAGACTTAAATGGTAGTGTTCAGACTTAACTGGTAGTGTTCAGACTTAAAAAAGGTAGTGTTCAGACTTAAATGGTAGTGTAGACTTAAATGGTAGTGTTCAGACTTAAAAATACTTAATAATCAGACTTAAATGGTAGTGTTCAGACTTAAATGGTAGTGTTCAGACTTAAAAATACTTAATAATCAGACTTAAATGGTAGTGTTCAGACTTAAAAAAGGTAGTGTTCAGACTTAAATGGTAGTGTTCAGACTTAAATGGTAGTGTTCAGACTTAAAAATACTAAATAATCAGACTTAAATGGTAGTGTTCAGACTTAAAAATGTAGTGTTCAGACTTAAAAAAAGTAGTGTTCATACTTAAAAATACTTAATAATCAGACTTAATTAAATGGTAGTGTTCAGACTTAAATGGTAGTGTTCACACTTAAAAGCTTAATGATCAGACTTAAAAAAAAAAAAGCAATGATCAGACTAAAAATTCTTAATGATCAGACTTAAAATGGTAATGATCATACTTAAAAAGAATTCTATGATCAGACTTAAAATTAAAGAGTCTTGCCCTAAGAATTCTATGATCAGACTAAATTTTTTTTTATATTTTTATTTTTGATTAAAACATGAATTTGACCCTTCAGATGATCGAATTTGCCCTAAAAACACCGACCTCACCACGTGGTTGTGAGTCTTGCTCAGAATGCCGTTTCCACCCAAAAAATACTAGGCTTTCATCAAATTCTGACACAGGCGCATAAACATCAAATTTTGCATAGCATTTTTCAGATGTTCCAATTTCTGCATGTAAGTCTGATCATTACCATATTAAATCTGATCATTATCAATTTTAAGTCTGATTATAACCATTTTAAGTCTTGTCATTACTGATTTAAGTCTGAACATTGTAGTGTTCAGACTTAAATGGTAGTGTTCAGACTTAAGATGGTAAGACTTAAAAATACTTAATAATCAGACTTAAATGGTAGTGTTCAGACTTAAATGGTAGTGTTCAGACTTAAAAAGTCTGATCGTTAACAATGTTTTTTAAGTCTGAACAATGTTTTTTCAAGTATTGTCATTACTGGTTTAAGTCTGAACATTGTTTTTTTAAGTCTGAACATTGTTATTTAAGTCTGATCGTTAATGGTTTAAGTCTCATTATTATTTTTTAAGTCTGAACAATGTTTTTTCAAGTCTGAACAATATTTTTTCAAGTATTGTCATTACTGGTTTAAGTCTGAACATTGTTTTTTTAAGTCTGAACATTGTTATTTAAGTCTGATTGTTAATGGTTTAAGTCTCATTATTATTTTTTTAAGTCTGAACACTGTTTTTTTAAGTCTGAACAATGTTTTTTTAAGTATTTGTCATTACTGGTTTAAGTCTGAACATTGTTTTTGAAGTCTGAACATTACTGTAGCAAATTTTGGACGTTTATACCCCTCATATCGTTTATATATTTTTAAATAAGTCCACATGTAATTTTTTTATTTACAAAAATAACCCCGACTGGATGAAATCTCGGCTGAATTTTAATTGGTTCATTTTGACACGTGTCGAATTTTTTATGGGTTTGTAGTTTTTATTTATAATATTGGTTTGTATTTGATCCAAACCCTTCTGATTTAGGGAAAATGACAAATATGATCATGATTATCACATTTTTGTTAAGTTCTGGTCCAAACTTTCAAAACTGACAATTCATATGCCAATTAAGATTTCTAAAACTAATTTATCACCCCAAAAAAATGTAGGTTATGATAGGTTAATTCATTTGGTCATTTTGAGGCAAAGAGATTAGCCTAGTGGAAGGGCGTCCTCCTGCGCTCAAAGTGGCCAGGGTTCAAGTCCTCACCAGCTCAAAATGAGCAGATACTAACTTTAACCCACTAACCCCCATCAAAAAAAAATTCATTTGGTCATTTTAACATTAATTTGTTGTTTTAGGTGATAAATCAATTTCAATTTCCCCATGAATCGACATTTTTTATAATTCGGATTGTAATTTAACAAGAGAGGGTAGTTCATTACCCTTTTCATAATTTTCCCTTTGATTTATTAAAAAAATGTTGTCCTTTTAAATTATTGTGATTAAATGACATTTAAAAAGAGAAATGATTGCTCTTACATTGGTAGTATTTAATAGGGGGCGTTCTTTTGAGGACGGCTCTAGATGTAAGAACGTGAGTACAATCAATCACAACGCGCCATGTATGCAGAATATGGTAGTGGGTTTTACTGTTTGCTTTTTGAATAGTGCAAGATTTTGGTAGTGGGACACGTGGCGCACCCACAAAGCACGGGGGTTAGATGGATGATGATCTAATAGATGAGATTTGTCCCCACGACCTCATCAAAAACACATGTCCTCAAAAGAACACTCCTCGTATTTTATATATATAAGTGTTCTTTTGAGGACATGTGTTTTTGGTGAGGGTGTAGGGACAAATCTCATCCATTAGCTCATCATCCATCTAACCCCCCGTGCTTTGTGGGTGCGCCACGTGGTTCACTACCAAAATCCTGCACTATTCAAAAAGCAAACAGTAAAACACACTACCATATTCTACATACGTGGCGCGTTGTGATTGGTTGTACTCACGTCCTTACATCTAGAGCCGTCCTCAAAAGAACGCCCCTTATATATATATATATGAGCGTTCAAATGAGGCAGCAAAATAAGAATGGTACCGTGAGGCACGATCTTGATCGTCCATCCAACCCCCGTGCATTTCTGGTGCGCCACGTGTCGCAAATAGTAAACCCACTAACTTTTGAAAAGTCAACAATTGCGGCTGACACGTGGCTTCGTCACGTGCGTTCGATCACAAAAACAGACGACCGAGATCGTGCCTCACGGTACCATTCTACCAACTTGCCTCAAAATAGTGCTCCCCTATATATATATATATATTGTCAATAATGTGTCGGTTGAAGTGGTTAAACACTAGAATCATTATTATTAATTAGGGCATCTGCAACAAGGTGTGTAATTGCAAAAAGACTTTATTGATTATTACTCTTATGCAACATATAAACAACAACAACAAAAAGCAAAAAGCAATACTGATAGAGAATCAATAATGAAGATGGTGTTGCAAAGTGAAGCAATAGATGGACCAATATGCATTTATGAAAAAATAGAAAGGAAAATATGTGTTTTAATAATTTTAAATTAAATAAAAATCACAAATATCAGAAAATAATCGGAACACGGACATCTAACTATTCAAATTGAAGGGTTGAGATCACATGAGAAAACTAAATTAGGCATAAAAAAGATCAAGAACATATTGATATCCCGAAGAAATCTCAACTCATCCCACGACATAAACAAAATCGCAAAAATAAAACGTAATCCCACATCCTAGCAAGTTCGATGGTCGCTCCATCGTCGACATCCGATAATTCTGATTTGGATTCGCTGCGTCCGACGTGGTCGAGTTAGGATTTTGAGGCTTTTTTTGGTGTTGTGTCGAGATTTTTGGTTTAGACGTTAGGTTAGGTGTTGAGACTTTTTTTTGGTGTTGTGTTAAAATCCTAACTCATCCACGTCAAACTATCTACAAATCCACGTGCGATTGAAAATGGAAATTCAGTTTACAGGTGACAAATTTTTATTCAGTTATGGGGTTGATTGGAGGTGCTTTCCGACTAAAATGCGTAGCAATTATAAATAAAATTCGTAACAATCACTATGACTAAAATACGTAGATCCTAAATCAAAATTCGTAGTATGTAATTGGAGGTGCTTTCGAACTAAAATGCATAGCAATTACAAACAAAATGCGTAGCATTCACAATTTTAAACAGAATGATACGCATTATAAATGTACGGCCATCAGAAAATTTTAAACAAAAAAGCTACGCATTTTAACTAGAAAGCTACGAATTTTAAACAGAAAGCTACGAATCATAAAAGCTTCGCATTTTAGTCAGGAAGCATCCAAAAATCCAAAACCCTAAACCTGCGACTTGAGAATTTCTTAGGCAATTAGAATGATCCACTACAATTTCCGATCTATGATTTAAAGATGTGATTGAAAATCAGATAGGTTCTGCGCACGGTTGCACAATGTTACGATCGATCAAATCTGTTTTGCGAAAAATAGGATCTGAAATTTTTTGGCAACTTAATTATATGTAAAAGATGATGATCATTCAAATGAGAACCCCTTTAAATTTCGAAGATTTGAGACCCCAATCTTCACCTTCCAAAATGCAAGATGCATTTTGGTGGTGACACGTGTCACATGTGCAGTTTCCAAGATGCATTTAATGTAAAGTCCAAACTACATTTTTTGACTTTACTTTTTGGACATGTGTCACATGCAGATTCAAAGATGCATCATGATCTAATAGTGAGATTTGGATTCTCAAATTCTTGAATTTTTAAGAGTTCTCAACCGAGCGCTCCCCTGTATAAGATCATGTTAATTATAAGCCACGAGATCTGTGATCAAACGGTTTAGAAAACTTCTCATTTCTCATGATTTTACACACTTCTCATTTGAATCCTCAAATTCAAACCCAAAAATAAAAATAAAAATATTTTTAACGAAAAATAATAAAATGTCAGAAAAATCAAAGAATCTATGGGGGGAAATAAAAAATATAGACATTAAGAAAAAAGTTAGTTTTTTCTAATTTTTTTTTTGCTATTTTTCATTCTTAGCTTTTTTTTCTTTGGTTGTGCGTTAAAATATAGAGAGTAAAAACATTTTTTACACATAACATTTAGCTTTGTCTAAATCACTATTACGAAAGTTGCTATGTTTGCACATTGTTCATTGATCATGGCTTTCTTGTTGGATTGGAGTTGCTCTTACAAGCGCAAGGGCTAGAATATTATTCTATCGTAATATTTTTATGGGAGCTGCTAATCGCACCCCCCGGCGACAAAAACTCCCCAGCCAAATGACTCTTTTGCCCTCCTCTGTTTTCTTAATTACATTCATATGCCAATAGTTTATATATTCTTTAATTCAATTAAATGATTATTAAAATTCAATTAAATGATAATTAATATTCTATAAATTAATTGTACCATATTTATTTATTATTATTAATCAAAAAATATTCTATAATAATTAATAGTAAAAAATTAAAATAAAAATACAACATGTAGCAATTTTTAAAAAAATTATATTCTACTTGATTTTTTTTAAAATTTTAATAGAACTTATAATTAGGAGTGAGTGAGTAACTAGTTTTATTTTATTTAGGGCGAATAATAAATTATTTCGTTTAGTTTGGATTTAGGACGAATAATAATTGATTGGATAGCTCAACATTAAATTAGATTCAACAAAACATGCAACGGTGCTAAAAATAAATACATAAACAAGTAGACATATTTAATCAATATTTCCTCCAAATTGTGCTCCTGGAGGCCCCATGCTTGTGATTTCGCGTCATAAATCAGCTCGTACTTGATATGAGGATGCCCATCCTTTAGCTTCGTACGATGAATGATTCCACCACCATGTTGGTATAGGTGGCACCGGATGATAAGGGTGCAAAAAAAGTTGTACGAAGTGATTGCCAACGTGTCCGATAACTATTTCCATGCGCTCATTGTCTCTAATCGGAGGGGATCTTAATGGCAAATGGGTATAACAACTCCAATTAGTTCCGCCAAATATATAAAGTACAATATTATACCTTGATGCTATGACAGTTTCCAAAGTCATAGACTCCATCCAATGCCTCTCAGGTGCTGGTGTCTCAAAGTAATTCAGCAAAATTAGTAGATTGTCTGATGTACTATTATCTGGGAAAATGACATCATATTGAGCCTTATTTTGCTGAATCTCATCAATAAGCTCCGCTCGTACTTGCATCCAACCCTCTTCGCCGTATCCGATTAGTGCGGCTATCGCCCTAAATCCACAATGACCATCTGGTGCAACGTCAACAATTTTAGAAATATATTGATGCATAACCGCAGGTAATTGATCAATGTAGATGTCATAAGTACTCGGAAATCTAGAGTGGTCATTGTTTGGTGTAGTACTACGAACCCCAGATCCACTCTTATGTCGGCCCCTCTTTGGCTCTATTAAACTTTTTTGATTGACCCCAGATCCTGAAGTTGATATATCCACAAAAGAAGGCATGCGCGTCTGTTTCGCTCGTCTTTATCACTAGGTCATCCTTTACGCTCTACATTGTACGAAGGGACTCGAACTGTGCTTTGGGATGGATCTGCCATATCAAGAAACCGATCTATCATATGGTCCCGCATTTCTGGATTCATCTTATCTAATATCTCAACAACGTAAGATGTCCTATCTCGCCGTGATTCCTCATTAGGTTGGTTCCATGCGTGCATTGATAACCTCCTCCAGTGACCATGGATACTTATTATAGGAATTGGAATAGATAAGTGGCGATAATTTGCAAGATCATGCTTGCATGGCAATCCATATATTTTTCTTATTGCACAGCTGCAGCTGCCCACTGGTTGGTACGATGATTCATCAACACATTTCAGCTCGGCTGAAATAATTTCCATTGCCTCCAGCGAAATCTGACACCTCACTTCAGAGAAAATATTATCATGTAAATGTGCACGGCGCGGAATGTGGAGAGATCTCTCAAATGACTCTTGAATGTCTCCAAATTGATTTGTCAGCATCTTGTGTATTTTATCAAATGATGTATCTATGGACGACATAGTGTCTCCCAAATACATTTTCAATCTTGCATGTGCACCTTCCGCTCTGAAAGATATATATTATTCTTCATCAGATGAATATACTATAAAATAAAATAAAAATAACATTCAAAATAATAAGTTAGGTGTACCTTTGGCTTGAATTGCTTCCCAGATGCATATATGCGTCGATCCATGCTGACATAAACTGTTCTCGATGAGGCTGCAACCATGTCTCCCATAGGTATTTTAGGGCGCGATCAAATCGTTGATACTCCTCGCGCATTACGTTCCACTTCTTGTTATAAGACCACTCCGTCGATGAATTTATGAGGGAGTGCCATGATGAAGAAAACTTGTTCCACTCCAGGCCAAGCATGGGTCTACATTTCTTCAGTACACACTGGTTTATGTGCCAAATGCAGAGGATGTGATGCGACGAAGGAAAACATTTTCCTATGGCATTTAAAAGCGCCAAATCTCGATCCGAAACAAATACAGATGGCAATGTCGCCCCTTTTTCAAGCACCAGTCTCTTCAAAATGCTTAATGCCCACTCCAGATTTTCTACCTTCTCATGGCTAAGATATGCGAACATAAGGGAGTAAGTTCGCAGTGTGGATGTTATACCCACAACCTCCAGTAGTGGCGAGCGATACTCATTAGTTTTAACCTTGACGGGTACTCGTGGCCATCCATGAACTCTACTGTCGGATGGTTGTGAATACCACATAGCACCCTCAAACCCCACATGACACCATCTGGAAGAACTGGAATACCTCTTAACTCAAATGGACATTCACATTTCTTGGTTTCGGTATTTCTTATTTGGGATGTCTCTGGTCTGTACTTCCCTCCTCTTTCACATGCAAGAATACACTTCGGCATCTTACCACCACTTTTTTTGCAGAATTTTTAATTACCACTACAATGCCATTTTCCAAACCAACCCTCTTTGCCCAATTTAGCATATCTTCTCTATTTTCAAATATCTGCACAAATGGTGGACATTTATGATGTTTTTTTAATTATGTAAATAAGCATACAATAATGACACTAACCTGGTTTGTGGTGAATTCGGATGTATAATCCCGATTCTTGTTGGATATACTTTCCTCACTGCGAGGATCACTCCCGTATGACCAGCTATTTGAAAATCCCGCAAAACTATCATTATCCATGGTAGAGAGATACGGTTGTCTTAAAGAAGTGTGAGTGAATGACTTGCTACTTATAAGTCTATCCATTATATAGACTACATTATGTACGTTTAAAATTTGAAATCCAAAAAGTTAGTGGGAAATAACAGATTTGACAATACATTACGAAACAAAACTAGACAACTCACTGCCAAGATTCTCTAGCAAAAGCAAATTACACTATTCATAGATAGTGGACAGAAACAGATTTGACAATACATTACGAAACATAGATTGACAACTCACTGACTAGATTCTCTGGCAAAAGAAAATTATACTATTCATACATAGTGGACAGAAACAGATTTGACAATACATTACGATAGACAACTCACTGATACATCATTTATAGTATATAATATATATTATATTAATACTAAATTTTAAATATTTTAAAATCATTTGTATATATTAATATGAAATTTTAAATATTTTAAAATCTTTTTTTAGAAATTTTAAATATTTTAAAATCATTTTTTATAATATATATAATATATATAATACATATAATAAGTAGAAGGGCAGAATGGGAATTTTACCTGGGCCCCACATGGGGGGTGTGGGGGGGGGGGGTGCGATTAGTGGTAGCCTATTTTTATACAGTTTGAGAGTGTCATATTCTTATGCTTAAAGAAAAAGAAAAAAAATGTTTCTTCAAAAATACACCTATTGAATTGAAGGAGGATTTTATCAACAACAAAAAATTGAAAGAGGATTGAATGATCGACACGTGATCAGGTTAATTACTTTAAAATTTAAGAAATTATGTATTTATTGTTTTTTTAGTGATTTAATTTTGTTAAGTAGGCAACAAGTAATTAAAGAATTAATTGGTTTATAGGATAGAGATGGACAACCACTTTTACCAAAAACGGCTAAAGCTTTTACATGGGGATTTGAAAAGGTTGTATACACAAAAACAGTAAAGAAAGCTCTGCTCTTTAAGTAAGTTTTGTAGGGTATAGACCTACAAGAATAAGAGAACAATTTTTGGTGTGTTGGTGGGGCTCACTTTTTCTGATGTTTACTGCAAATTGTGTGGTTTGCCTTTTTTGCAGTTTGCCCCCAATATCAAAATTTTGAATTCTGAACTTTTTTTACAAAGACCAAGAAAAAAGAAGGCATCAGAGCCAAAATCAATCAGTTCGGATGCCTTACCCCTCTCTTCTTTTCATGGTTCAGCACTTCAGTTTGAATAAGTTTTTACAAGTTTTTTTTATTTTGTTCTGTCAAGTCCCATTCTTTTGTCAGTTTTTTTAACACCTGATTGTGGCCTACTGTTTCATCTAGCTTCAACATAGGTCTAATCTTTTCAATGTGCCTTGACTTTGGTCAAACTTTGACTATGTTTTTGAGCTAGTAAGTTTTATTGAACTTAGAGCATCCCACCATATTTTTTGAACCATACAAAGTGATCATGGGAGATGATCAAAAAAATCATGCATCCCCATCATAATTTTTGTGTGTTTTGATCATGAGAATGAGCCAATCGCAACGCGACACGTGTTCTGTGTAAGAAATAGTACAATTTTTATTATGATCTTGCAACCAATATATCTTCTAAATTACAAATTTAAAAAAATCAAAATAAATATCAATATTCATAATTTTTTGAACTCTATAAAACGAGATACACTTTGATATATTTTTATTAATCTTAACATTTATGAGCTATAATTTATGTAGTGATGAGAGAGATTGATGATAAACTTCTTTTGGATCATGAGTGGGGTGCATGTGATTGAAAATATCATGAGGGATGATTAAATTAGAGAGAAAAATGATGAGAGAGATGGATGGTATGATTTTTTTAATCATGGTGGAGGATGCTCTTAAATTGAAACAGGTGAACTTATCAGAACTTTTAGTCCATGTGCGTTGTTCAAGGATCTGATTCTGTCATTTTTATTTTAAGCTTAATTTTCAATAATTTATCTTTTCTTTATGTTGCTGCTTTAACAGACGAGAGAGAAGATACTGTTCAAAAGTAAACTTAAAATGAAAGTAACAACAGCAACTCTACTTGCAACACTGCATTCTTGCAGCAACAACTGCGCATGTTTTTAATGGCGGCACATGCCCTTGAACTATTAAAGTTCAATAGACACAGCAAAGTGCATAGTGCTGCATGCATTATACACCAAAGTGTAGCGACTACAGCAAATATATCTACACTACTTTTGTACATAGCAAAACTTTCTATTCCTTGAAATCATCTTTGTCGTCGGCTGGGATAGGCTTGTTCCTCCAGAAGACGGCTAAAGCGCTACCGCCAAGCTGCAACAAGAAAAATATGCTTAATGGTTAGGACATTCACACCAAGGGGAGCAATAAGCAATAATAGAGAGACTTTATTGCTCTCATGTAGCAAGTGAGCAAAAAAAGAGAGCAAAAAGTAATGCTTGATAGGTGAGCAATAATAGAGAGGGTGTGAGATAGGAAAGCAATAAGTGGTGCCCATATATATTTATGAAAAAAAAAACAAAAGGAAATTACATTTTGTTGGTTTTGAAAGAACTAAAAATCAGAAATGTCATAAAATGAACGTTAGATGGACAAAAATAAAAAATAAAATAAAGAATCTTGAGACAAAACAAAAAATGTAATAATAGAAGTGATAATTTTGGATAATTGAATGGTTATCAGTATAGCTTTTTGCTTTTTGCTCTCTTGTCGCGTTAAAATATATAGAGCAAAGAGCCATTTTTGCTAATTGCTTTTAGCTCTGCTTTGCTACATGATTTTTATGAGAAAATGCTATTTTTACTTATTGCTCATTGCTCCCTTACTACGTATGCCCTTAGGGTCTGTCCGGTTGAACTTAAATTCCAGTTTTTTCAGTTCAGCACCATTTATTACCTCTATTTAAGCACTTAAATGTTTGATTTTATTAGCTCAAAAGTTAAGTACAATAATCAAATACTTGAATTAAGTCACAAAGTTAAGTCCATCAATTCATTTATAATTTATAATTTCAGCTTCAGCACAAAAGAACACCCCTAAAATGGTAATCAGGCAAATAGACTAAAAGTAGCAGTGAGAGATGGGGAAGTGTTAAGATGCTTACAGCCATACAAACAACGCTCACAGCAGAAGGTACAGCGACGAGTGGGTTTGTGAAATGCTTTTGTGCAAGTAGGAATCCGAGGGCTGAGCTCTGCGTAATAAAAGAGAGAAAAGTTAGCGCGAATTTGAATGTGTATGAAGCTTGAATAGTTAGTTAGTCTACTTTGCAGTACTAATTACCTGCATTCCGCATTCGATGGATATCGTACGAGAAGTGGACTCTCCGAATGATAATCTGGAAATCCAGTATCCAAGAGCAAATGCAGCTCCGTGCAATAGAGCCACGGGAAGTAACAGCTGTGCGCCTTGAGTTTTTAAAACTTCCGCTACTTGACCAATCTTCAGAAAGAATATCAAAAATTAGTTTCTTCATTGTTCAGAAATTAGCGCGCGCGAACAAATCGGTGAAATGGATAGGTGAAGGATGAGTGAAACAAGAGAGGACTTACAGGACTTGCGCAGAGTAAGGTGGTAAGAATAACTCCGATCAGCGGAGTCACTGTGATTATCTTGGCGGTGAATTTAGGGAAGAACTCATTTGCTAGTACTGCAATTTAGGGAGATAATAAGACATATAACCATAAGAGCTTATACAACTGTAGTAAGCATTTAAATTACCTCCGAGAACTGTCGGTACCAACACCACCTGAAATGTACTGAGGGCGAGCCCCTGCGTATAAAATAAGATCATTTGCTTACCAAACTAGAAAATGCAAACTCCAATTGACTGACGAACTCTACTGACTATCCAGAAATTCAAATGGAGGCCAACGACCTTTAATCAAATTTAGTCAACAGCTCGGTTCAACAATGAAAATTCATATTCTGTAAACTGAGTATACATTTTGCATGAAAAGGGCGTAGCTGAAAACCGATGGAGGGCAAAATTAATTCTGAGCAGTGGAGATCAGCATACTTACAGCAGCATCAACTGGAACCAGCTGACCAGCCAAAAGTTTGGTCAAAAGAGGAGTCATAATGATAGCTCCGATTGTTGAGCATCTATGGCAAATTCCAAAGCATATTTAGATTTATCAAGTACAAATCTATATAAACTAGTGTATTATAGCAAATTCATAAGCAGTATCGGAGGTTGGCAATAAGAAAAAATCTTTTGCGCAAAAATCAATTGAAACTATCTTCGTTCATCTACTCGGAAATGTAAGATTACACTGTCGGACAACAGTCTTGCAATTTACTTATATCAACTACAATTAAGCACAAAAATCGCCCTGCAATTCATCATATGTTAGTTTAATCTGATCCGACATCAACCAATAGCTATCTAATTCAAACTCACGTTGTCATTAGAACAGACAGCGCGACATTGCCCTTGGATATGTATGTAGCTACATTTGATGCCTGACCACCAGGGCAGCATGAAACCAGAATAAGACCAGTGGCAAGTGGCGCAGAGAGTTTTAGGTACTGAAAACAAAGACAAATTCAGTTATCCAACAACTTCTTTAATAAATGTTCTAAAGGTGACTATAATTACAATGTACGAACTACAAATCATTTGCATACATGACGTATCATTTTCTTGACTGAGAGTGAAAGTGTCAGTTACAAATGAAATTCAGACTTAGTTCTTTTTTATTTCTGACTACATAGTTCTTTTCGGCGTAAATTGAACAAGTATTTAACTAAACATAATTGAATTTAACTGAATTTAGTATTTATTTTGACACGAATAGGAGTTGAAATGAGCTGAAGATGAAGATCAATAATTAGTATCATTTTTAGCCAAAAATAACACGCCATAATTAGCATAAATCTGAGACTGTGTACTTCTCCGCTTAAATTGAACAAAATTGAATTAATCAAACTGAATTTTATTTGACTGAACTTCATATTATTTTGACATGAAAAAAGGGGTTGAAATGAACTGAGGATCAACAATTAGTATCACATAAGCCCAAAAGAGCACACCGTAACTAATTAATATATTTTTTCATACTAATAAAGGCATACCATTGCAATTAAAAATCCAAGGATCGGTTTAATCATGTACTGAGCAAGGAATCCTACACCCACCTGAAACATAGATGAAACAACAATGACTGTTTTTTTTGTTTTTTCTTATTGGTTTTTCTTTTTAGGAATTCGGAATCCAAAGCGAAAATAGTAATAATAAAAATGGATTCTCACAGTCCAAGGATTCCTAAGACAACGTCTGAAGTCTTCGAATGTCAACGTAAGTCCCATTGATAGCATGAGGAAACCCAAACCAACAGTGAACAAGTCAGTTTCTAACCAGGTCACCTGTCGTGGGAGCAACAAAAGACTAAATACTCCGACATGAAATACAAAATATCACTTAGGCGAGCAATTATGATATGTGTAGGCGAAACTTACGGCTGAAGGTTTGTATATACCAATTACCGTGCCTATTATGACCTGCAAACCCAGAATAAAATTCAGAAGGTGCTCACAGAAACCAATGGTCACAACAGATACATGTAGACATCGATTTATATGGTACTTACCCACAAAGGGAAAAGGGTCGTCAATGTTTCGATAATTTTCTCATATTGGCTCAGTTCAGTAGAAGGGGCATCAGGAACACTTCCAGCAGCACCAGCTGTCGCCTTGCATAAAATTTTTGCGCCCCTGAATACAAAAGTGCATATATTTCTCAAAATCATCTCAAATAGGCACTTGCATTACATGTATAGAAACATGAAACAATCAAAAGCCAAAAACTTCACAAACTCCAATTCTGAGGTGAAAATGTGAAATCAAGTAAGTTCAATGAACGTAAAATACATAAATCATACGGAGCAAGTATATAAATCTTAATCCTCTTGAACTCAAAGTTCAACTCCTTTACAACCACACGCTCGGAACATATCGCGGTATCGAAGAAAATCGATGTTAAGAAATTAAAAGCAAATACATAACACTTAACTCTATACTCTAAAAGACTAAATTAATTTTATCGCTTTTAAATATATTACACTGCAACCGAAGCCATCCCGGAGCACATCCTACCCAATTCCTGAAATGCATATCTTAAAACTGAAGTTCAAGTCTATTCAAATACAGTAAAAAATCTTAGCATACCTTGGGTTACGAGGAATCAAAGAAGACGCGGATAATGCAGCAATTGAATTCTGCAATTTTCCATGAATGGACAAGCCTCTAACTTTCTCATCTGAAACAAGCTCATTACTAAAGCCTGAAAAACCAAACAACAATCAAAATCAAAACCACATGATTACCAATCACAACCAAATCAAAATCACATGATTTCACCATACTCAAATGTGTCTGCAGCCTCCTCGGCGGCAAGCAAAGTCCTTGCCTCTGCACTGTACTTGAAGTTCGCAGCTTGTAATCACCGACCACAAATCTCAAGAGAGACGCCATTGAAATCAGGTTGGATTAGAAAAAAGATCAAATCTTTGCAGACGCGAGGGAAATTGGAGTGTGAATTGTGATTCAGTTCAGTGTGGCGTAGTTTTAACTTTAAAGAATGCATGTGGGAGATATAATTAGGGGATTTGCGTGGAAAACAATGAAGGAGAGCCACACAAAACCCCAAGTGTAAGCTCATCCGATGCCACGCCAAATGGGGTTAAAGCGATTGATTTGATTGATTTCGAGCTCATTCTGATCCTGCTGGATCAATCGCTCTCGGATGTCGTTTAGCTGATAATGCATCTGCTGATGACTTCGTTCTGTCCCTCATCGGTCTGTCGTGTCTCTAATCCGGCTTTCTCCATCGAACCGGAGGCTTGCTTATTAACTCGGTTTAGGTTGGAATTGTGCTGACGAAATGAACCGAGCATTGGAAGTTCGTTTATAAGAAAAATCATCACAATGCGGCAATGCCCTTTTTGGTATCTTGATACATTGATAAAAATAAATTCATTTTAGAGTCTGAGGCTGTTGAATTGAATTGGTCTGGTTTTCTTACTAAACCGGATTGATCGAAAAGAAAAATGGAATGGACCGGTTGGTTCAAAGTTGGTGGGTGGGTCCAATTGGAGAAGAAATCTCGGGTAAAAGCCAATGTTAGAGGCTAATTTCCCAATAAGGTGTGATGGCAGGTGGGTCCTGAAGGGATCTAATTTCGACAGCATGGCATTGGACCAACGACTTCAATTGAGCTTCGATCCAATTACATCGTTTTGTCCACTGATGGTCATGAATCTAGCTTTAGACCCCCATCTCCAAATACATGGACACATGTTTTTTTTTGATTGAAACAGCAAGAGACTATAACAGAACAATCTGGGGACCGACACACTGAATTAGAAATCTAAAATCTAACAGGAGCCCAAAGTAGTGAACACAACTGAACAACTCCTAATTTGATAAACGTAACACAAAAAACAACTGAAGATAACTGTACAGCATACAAGACTCCCCGACTGCTTCCTTGTAAAGCCTCCAAGCTAGACAGGCGCCTTTAGAGAAAATGATTCTTCTGCATTTTTCACGTAAGCTCAGGCCTTCATTGCTTGATCCCGCTACTCCAATCTTCTGCAATTTGTCTACTTCTTGCCAAGGAAAACACGCCAATTCAATAGAAGGCATAATAGAGGGCGTAAAGCTAGGAAATACCATCTCGCTAGGAACCGCACGGACAAAGGAAAAACTCCGGATTTAGAACAACCGACTTCTCCACTTCGCCTCACGCCCGTGGAAGAGAGCGTACTCCTCGAGCACTAAGCAAACGAACAATAAGAAGAAGACCCCAAGAGCAGGAAGAAAATTAAAATAGAAAACTCTCATAAGACAAAATACGTAAAAAGAAACAAGTACATGCAAAATAAACACGAAAACAACTACTAAACAGAAAGCGAAAAATTGCCGCCAGCCCAACTCCTCCAGCCCAACCCTAACCGCCGCCCTGCATCTTGCACCGCCCGCCGGCCCCAAGCAACCCACCATCCCCAAATCCGAAGCCAAACCACCCACCCCACATAATTGGTTCATCAAGCATGGTGGCTCGGAGGCCAGATCCGCCGCCGACAACACCAAGACCGAGCTTGATGAGCCAGTACAGTAGGGGGAAGAGGGAGACGGACAGGCTGACGACGGGTGATAAGGGAAGGAGAGGGAGGACGGAGATCCAGCCGGTGGCGGAAGAGAGGAAGAGGTGAGGAGCGGCAGAAGATGAGCTTGGCGGTGGTGGTGGTCGAACCTTTGGCAACCTTCTTGCTACATGTTACATGTTGATGTAACATGTATTTGGTTCATATTCAAAGGTGGTTTGCTCGAACCTTCGACAACCAATGAGAATAAGGTGTTGTTCGTTCAAGTTAGAATTTAATTCAACTAACTGAACTGTGTCAGTCACGAATTTTAAAATCTTCTTAACGAATTGTGTCCTTCTTTTAATTTTCCGGCGACAAATTATACCCAATTTTAACGAATTTTGCATTTTGCACCAAACCATGTTTTGTACCTGCTCTTTACTCATTGAACTAAACTAAATTTAATTGAACCGAACATTGAATGAAATGAACCGAAACTAATGAATGGTTAAAACTTAAAAGCTTAATGGATGAACTATCACTACAAATTTTTGACAAATTTGCGTCACAACAACGTCTTCAACTAAAGTGACAAAAAATTAAACGTCACATTTTCGACACAATTCCGTCAAAAGAAAAATATCGTTGCGATTCCAGCATGATTCCGTCAATATCATTCCGTCAAACTTCCGTCAGTTTTTCGGCAACGAATATTTTCAATATTTCTGTCTCTTGACAGTCAGTTTTCCGTCAATATTGATCCGTCAAATGTCCGTTATTATTTCATCGACAAAACATTTTCAATGTTTCGGTCATTTATCCGTCCGTTTTCAGTAAATATCATTTCGTCACACTTCCGTCATTATTCCGTTGGCAAAAATTATTCAATGTTTCAGTCATTTATCCGTTAGCGTTCCGTTACGGATTTAGTTACCGTTTATTTTGACCGTTGGTAATTTCAGTCACAGTTCCCTCACTATTCCGTAATATAATTTACCATTTTTTTGACCGTTGGTTGTTCAAAATTTTCCTTCTCATTTCCATACGTTTTCCGTCATTTTCGACGGAAACGTAACGGAATTCCGACGGACACTTTGGACACATATTACACACAAGTACCCTATATATATGAAGTCTTTTGAATCATTCAACCCTCAACATACTTCCTTACAATTGACAATCGTCAACATGTCTCCTTCATTTGAGCGTGTTGATTTCGCTGTCAATCCACATGACGTCGATCGTAGACAGCATATTACACCTGTTGGAAGAAACGCGTAAGAACTGATCGTACCGTTCATATTGAATGTTTTGAAAAATCTAACCATTATGTGATCCCAACATTTGTAACAATTTCTGGCCATTCGACTTTCATCGACGGATTGTACGAGAATGCATAACAAAATGATGGGATGAAACGTGGACATCGTGGCACATGATCCCAGAAACCGTGAAGGGAATTTGGTACGAGGAGTTTCTGGTATAAAGCGGAAACTCAATTTTGTTTTTTAAATACATCAATTTGTTGACAAGCAGTAATTGGTATTAAAAATGATTTCCTTGTAGAGTATTGCTACTTGGGATGCACGGTATGACAGTTGCATTCGGGGTAATTTCATGAGGAGATGCAATATGATCGTCAAGGACGAAATAAGAATGCAAAGGACTAAAAGGATTTCACGTTTATCATATTAAACCAACTAGAAAAATGCCATAATTGTGAGCGGCTGCCCATGTTTTCAATAGATTAGTGACAACTTTACATTCCATGAATTAAATAAATTAGTGACTTGCAACAGCTTACAATGTATGTCATAAATTTTATATTACATTTGTGTTAGAATTGAATTTGTACTGGAAATTGCCAACGAATTAAACGGCTGAAAATTTATGTTTGAAATCGGGACTTGTAGAATAAATATTACCAGAAATCGAAATTGTAAAATTGATTTGATTTGAAATTTTTGAAATCGGGACTCTATAGACAGCGCTTAATGAAAAAGCAATGTATCACGTATACTTAACACATCGCTTAACTAGAAGGCGCAGTCTAAGTTACATTATAAACAGCGCCTTACACATGAAGCGTTGTCTTATGTGACATAATAAACGGCGCCTTACACATGAAGCGTTGTCTTAAGTGCGAATATAAATTGACAATATTGATTGATTCAAACAATCCCTTGCACAATACCATTTCATTAAAAAACAGCGTTTGGAAAAACAAATATGCTGAACATTAAATTACATTGCTCAATATTATTAAAAAAATGAAACAAAAACAAACAAATTACATTGCTCAATATTATACAACACATTTGTATTCGTTTACGTCTGAATTTTTTGATACTGGACACGTCCATGGTACAAAACTTTTGTACCAATTACTAATACAATATATGACTTGTTTACACCGGATTATATGATTGCCGTAAGTAATCTACCAATTCATTAGCAAAGTCAGACCTCATATCATTCAGGACATTGTTACCATACGAGTCCTCTCCTATAGGGAAAGACTGGAAAAAAAATCCATAGTTACCAAATTTATCGATACATAGACTAATTGGTAATGATCTATTACTTATCGAGGCATATATTTACCTGTGCGATGTCGTCCTGAAGAGATCCATTGGTTTGATGAACGAACTTGATTATGTCGCGAATGTATTGTAACACATAGTAGCCACACGTACACTTGAGTGTTGAAGGGCTGTTTGGGGCACTGAAATAAGAAATGATTTATAAAAATAAATGAAACATATTAAGTAAAGGAATAAAAAAATTCGGTCATTGTTGTTGTTATTTGTTAAGTCCATACCGTTACAGTCCTCCACTGTATATCTGAATCTGACGGTATATTGAAGTACGTACTCATGCTCCTGTAACATTAATGTAATTAATATAAGTTGTAGCACATGTAGTACTGGTAACAAATAGTGGATTAGCATAGTCGTTACGTGTTGACGAAATTGATTACATCATCCATCGGTGGTTTTGCAGTTGGATCAAGCCAAAGGACCAAACGCTTCTCAGGGAATAGGACAACTAACATCCAATTCCACCTAATAAATAGTTATTGAAATGTTATATTCGTATACAATGCATTTCATAGAAAACATAGAACAGTACGAAAAATATCAACTTACTTTTTCACATGTACGTAGGGGAGGAAGTAGCAGAAATGATGAGGGTCAAATGAGAACTGAAATGCCTGTATTGGTCACCGAAATCGAATCATACGGGAACCTCGATGATGATGAGGTTTACGAGTACACCGAAGAAGACGGGAACGACGAGCACGTAGCTGATAATCCAGATACCGAAGAAGAGTCTGACGAATCGGTGAGTCAATCAAGATAATCCATGTAATAATTGTATGTTTTACATGTTCAATAAATTGCAAATAAAATTCAATAAATAAATCTTCAGTACGAAAAATAATTTGTACTTTTAATAATTACATTTGTAATTTTCTAGAACGGTTCTTTTAATGTCATTTTTTTGAAAAAAATGCAAAGGGCTGGAATGTTTATTTTAATGCAAGTAATCTCGAAAAATACAAATGTGTTCGAAAAATGCAAAGGGCATAGACGTTTGTTTTAATGTAATTTTCTGAAAAAATGATAAGTAAACAGAGCTTAAAATATATGCGCTGTGTAAAGGTTTTCGAAAACAGTGCTTTATCTGTAAACGCTGTCTTAATGTAAACAAAATACAGCGCTTGAATGGTAAGGCGCTGTTATAAATCATTCGTAAGACGGCGCTTTCTGTGTAAGCGCCGTAGTAAATCACAACTACAACGCCTCATATATATGCGCTGTATTAACTAAGATATACGACAACGTTTAATAGGTAAAGCGCTGTCATATGTGAATATGGACATCGCTTCAATAACAAAGCGCTGTCGTATTCCTATCTAAAAAATCGCCCGCCGTATTTGCTCGCCTAAAGAAGCCTAAAATAGACTAATAATGAAAAGGCAACGGTTATTTGATGGAATTACAACGAAATAATTTAATACATGTTGACGAATTGAAATTACATGCGTCAGTGGATTGTGGAAACAAGTTGTTAGACCGATTTTCATCCGTCTTCCAAAACGTTTGTTGTACTCCGCCGAGTTCTTCTCTCGATTTTGGGCAATTTTGGAAGCAAGTTTCGTTACCCAGGTATGAAAAAGTCATCGGCTTTGTCCTGTCAACTTGATTTCCGTAATTTATATTCCATGGCTGCGTTTGTTGTTGTTCAAATGATATGCGTGTGTATCTGCTAGATTGTTCGGTGTTTGTTTGTCGTATAAAGTGTTGATTGTACTGTAAAAAATGTTCCAGAAATGCGATTGTTCTCATATCTGATAATGAAATACTCATAGTCTGATAATGAAGTTGTGATTTTCATTCGTTATCGTTTAGTACAATGTTGGCTTGTAGGTCACACGTTTGGTACAATTTGGGTTTAATTTAATTTTGTCATACAGATACAAGCTACTTGCTGTTTTCATTGAATTTGTTGATTAACAAAACTATTTGTGTTCGCTTGTGCGAATTGTGGTATATTTATGTATTAAAAATACTAATTTAATTTTTGTGGCAGAGCAAATGGGACCACTCAAGCGCAATGTACCCGGTAAAAAGAATACCGTGGCTGGTAGAGGTACTGGGAATTCATCACAAACGCGGCTAACTGACATACGCCATCCAAGACAGTTGAGTCAGGACATGCAACATCAGCTTTCAACTGGGGACACCAGTCAAAATCGAGATGCGTACAGACCTTCTATTCCGGTACAAGATCATACCCCTGCGAGACAAGGGGGTGAGGACAGACAACGTACACCATCGTCAACCGGGGACAGACGTCCAAGTCCAAACCATTACAGGCCTTCTATGCATGTACCTGACCCTACCCTAGATCCTATGGATGAAGACAGAAACTTACCAGAAGTGGATGATTACGACTTCAACGACCTGATGAATTTGGTCGTGGGGAACAGGGAGGTCGACGAGGATGCCAAAGAGAGGGCCTCACCTTTGGCATCTGATGACGATCATGATGATGCAATTCGGCCAGAGTTCGTTAGAGGAGGGACTTCGGCCGGTGGCGGACCCAGTGAAGAGACACTGTTGGGTTTGATGCCACATGATACTCGGCCTTGGATCACTCTAGCTGGGGATGACAAGTGAGTACTTTTATTGCACATAAATTTGTGCAGCTTGTTTATACTAACCATATTATAAATGTTTCTACACCTTGTATTTTTTCCAGCTTTGACCCCCTTCAGCTTTTAATAAAATTGAACTTCAATGTATTGGACCTGGCTTTAAGATTGGTTGGACGACAATGGGGACGTGTGATCCACAAGCTCCGGTGAAGTGGTTTCGACACTTTAAGGTAAAATGTAGTAAAACTGTAGTAGTTGCATAATTTTTGGGTAATTTGTTTTTGATTACATAGTTTTGTATTTCTATTAAATTGTTTGTAACACAACTATGTAATGTACATGTAGAGCTTGTACCGGTGGGATCCGATCCACACCGACCAAATTGAGGCCAACTTTAGGAAGAAGGCGGCTAAGATTCTACAAGATACCTGGAGAGGATTGCGAACCGGGAAAACTAAAGACCCGAAATGGTTGACCAAAGATCACAAAGCTGCGGGAAGAGCTCGATTTAACACGGACCCAGCATTCATAGTCCGCAATGAAAAGAACAAGCAGACTTATTCTGCCCAGCATGCCAGAAACGGCCCAGCATTGCACGCATTTGGGCCTAGACCAGCACATTTTCACTTTGCAAAGCTGGTAATACATACTATTTTACAATAATTCAATTTTCAATATAATTTAGTATAACACATTTATCATTAAATTTGCAAGAAAAGGGTAATAAAAGACAAGTGTTGCCAACTGATATGTTTGACAAGAAATACAAGCGGAAGGATGGGACGTATTTGATACCCGACGGGGAGAACAAAAGGGTATTACACTTACCAAATTATATTTGGTTATTACATTTGTTTATCTTATTATATTGTATAATCAGTGTTGACAACTAATATGTTTCTTGTTGTATTTTCTTATAACATTTGTTTGGGACTTGATCACAACTTTTTTGTTTCATTTGTACAAATGTGCAGAAACAGCTTGCCGATGCTCAAGCTCTGGTCCTGAAGGATCGCGTTGCAGATGAAAGGGTACCGGAGGAAAAGCTGGTAGAGGCCGCTACAACTGTCATGGGAGTTCACCTGAGGTTGGGGATACCGTATCTGCACGGTCCTGCAATGACATTAGTGTCGGACAAATTCTCTTCAACGGGCAGCCAGTCGTGTGCCAGCTCGCACAGAGCAAGGGGCCATTCATCGGACGAGTACACTCAAGAGCTGGTGCCGCGTTTAGAGCGCGTGGAATCCCGACAGGAGGCTAATTTGAGGTGCATGGAATCCCGACAGGAGGCCCTGAAGGAGAGCATAGATCAAATGATGCAAATGCAAGCTGCTATGATCAAGATGCTCACTACTCTTGGATACCAGCCGCCCTCCAGTCAAAGCCCGAATGGAAACAACCGTGATCCGCGTAATCAGGGATCAAAAGAAGATAACCGCAGAGATTAGACATTTTACTTTTATTTGACTCGAAATCTTTGATATATTTCTTTGACTCGTCATTTTTTAATTAAATATGGAAATTTCGAATTTTAATAAATAATATTAAATTAAATATAAACAATTTAATCACGGGATGTAATTAAAAAATATTAAATTAAAAAATAGGGAAATTTACAATTGTGCCGGAAAAATGACGGTATGTAGACGGAATTAAGGATGACGGAATATCGATGGAATTTCGATGGTATACAATTGACGGCATTTAAATGGAATATTGCCGTTAATATTTGTTGGCGGACTTTTGCCAGAATACTGACGGAAAGCTGAGTGGCGTAAAAATGACGAAAAGTTGACGGTTTACAAATAGACGGCATGTCGACGAATTATTGACGGAAACTTTATTGATGGAAGTAAGATGGAAAATGGACGGAACAGTGGATACGGAAGTAAGACGGACTAATGACGGAATATAATATTGATGAAATATTGACGGAATTTGGATGGAAAATTCTAATGACGGAATGTAGACGGAATATAGACTCAAAATCTTGAAAACGGAAATGTGTTTGAGTATAGACGGAAAATACTATTAACGAAATTTAGACGGTATTTTAACGGAGATTTTCAACGGATACATGTCGGATTGATGACGGAATTATAATTAACGGATCTATGACGGAATGTCAGCGGCACATTGACGGAATTAAACGACGAAATATCGACGAAAAAGTTTTACCGTCGGGAAAATTTCTGTCATCGGCTTCGTGGAAGGAAAGTTGACGGAAATTCAACTTTTTCCGTCAAAGTTCCTTCAGTCTTTTGGCTGTTTCCTAACGTCAGAAATTTATCAAAAATTAGTAGTATCAAGTCATATATCAGCTCACTATGACTAATTCAAGTGATTCACCATCACTTACCATAACTTATAATTTATATCGCTAGAAGAGGATCAAAGCAGTCAACATTGAAATCGTTAAGTAACAAAGATATAAAATGTATTTATTTCGTGTGTTTGACATGATTATGAACACCTTGAATTCTTGCAATCAATACCGTGGATCATGAAGTGTTGAACATATAAAATGTTTTTATTTGTTGTTTGTTCGACATGATTACGAATCACTTGATTTTATCTAGCAACATTCATCTTCACGAATCACTTGAATTCATATACCATTATTCATTTTTACAAACTATCGCTAAAGGAGCAAAGGGCATCTTAAAGAATTCGTGAAAGATACTTAAAGTCATGCCTCAAATGCTACATAAGTCCCAAACTTTGAACATCTGGGAACTGCATACTCGAATATGTTTGATAAACATCGAAAGAAGCAGGATGAAAATGAACATGTATGATGAAGATGATGATATATAAATAATTTTCAATTGTATTATACTTAAATGGTCATTTGTTGTGTGTAGAATATTGTTGGAATATATGTGTTTATAAGGTGTGAAGAAAATGAGGGTGCGCCCCATTTGAGACCTAAATTTGAGCGTGGAGGACACCTAGAATTTTGTTGATGAAATCGAATTAAAATACCTTGCAACAAAGGGTATGAAATCGAAAGTGGAAATGCCAAAATCGACATCGAATGAGAAATCGATGCTGAAAGTTGGACCAAAACTAGTGAAAATAAGTCTATGGTAAGAATGGATGGGTGGAATAATTTCCCTTAAGTGAAAGATCATTCTCCGTCATATGTGAATAATTGTATGTTTATATATGATTATGTTTATTATGCTTGGTAAAATGTCAGCCAAGGAGACTCTCTACGCATGGGCGTGCAGCGCGGGGTGCAAATCATTCAGCAAGGCGACATTGGATTTAGCTTCCAATGTGTAAGTCGCTCGTTATGGGAAGTTTGAATTTCTCCTATATAATGGAGTTTGACTTTCCACTCTAAATACACAGTCCTCTCGGTTTTCACTTTCATTTTTGAGTACTATCGGTGATAACAGAAGACCAGAAAAAGTTCGATCAGCGAGGCCTTGGTGCATAGAGCGCTTACTGAGATTTTTTAATCTTGCATGTGAAGCACATTGTCGGTAATACGCAACACCACCGTGCGACAATTCTGCTATGAGGACATCGTCTAATATGTGACTGAATCACCTACTGTTTGAGGTCCTTTAATTTTGTTTATGTTCTTTACATCAATAGCTTCAAATCTTCCTGTATCTTCTGATTAGTTCTAACATATATGTGTTGTAGACTTGTGACGAGTGCTGAAATGAGAACCCCTTTAAATTTCGAGAACTTGAGACCCCAATCTTCACCTTCCAAAATGCAAAATGCATTTTCCAAGATGCATTTTGGTGGTGATACGTGTCCCATGTGCATTTTCCAAGATGCATTTAATGCAAAGTTAAAGTCATCTTTTTTACTTTACTTTTTGGACATTTGTCACATGCAGATTCAAAGATGCATCATGATCTAATGGTGAGATTTGGATTCTCAAGTTCTCGAATTTTTAGGGTTCTCAACCGAGCGCTCCCCATAGACTTGTAGTTTATATGTTCATTTGTACGCATTCTTTTGGATTGAACTTAAATAAATAAAATGTAACTTATCTGTATCTCATATGACTTTTTTTCCGATGGAACAAGGCAAATATAGACAAGGACACGACAACACATATGCAGAAAGAACAACAACTTGAAAAGGACAACCAATAAACACAGGAAAACATGATAGCGTGATCCGTGTTAAGCAATGCTATCCCTCAGCTGTTGGAACGTCTTCACACATGAGAGCCCAAAATTTGTATCACGCCACGGTGGCCAAACAAACGAAGCGGTTCTACCACCAAGCTTCAACAAATCCATTGAAGCCCCGGCCACATTTCTATAAAATTTGGCACTCAAAGCCAGCCAGTTCAACTGCGGTTGTGCCCATCGAATAAACCACTACACAACACCCAGGCATACCCGGCCTAAATGACACCCCTGTACAGACACAGCTATACAGCCAAAAACCGGCAACCCCTAATCAAAGTCGCCGCCGGTTCACCACCGTTCAAGTATTCCAACAGGGGAAAAATAGCACCTCACAACGCCACCGCTGCATTCGGAACCTTCGCTCCCCGCCGGGACATGACAAACTATTCTTTTTCACCTCTAAATAGTATCAATGAAGAGAGGATCGAATGTAGTGTCAAAACATTTATAATACCGGTAAAGTACCGAGTCGAACCAAGAGGAGCAAGCCAAGCACATACACTATTCAAGATTGTATTTCCATTCGGCTATTCTAAACCCAAAATGTATAAGGAAGTGTATATAGCTAAATCCTATGTGGCGAGTAATTAGGGATGAAAGATGGATAAGTGGTGTTTTGAGGGGTTATTCCCCTCCTTGGCAAATTCCCAATGATCACATACACGATATTCAAATATTTCATGGTAGTCAAATAGTTTAGAACCTTCTTAACTCGAACCTCACTCATTCAAAGATATCGATTCATTCCATTGCATTACCGTCCTATGGGTGGGAGATAAATGCAATGAACATACGCACTAGTTCACTTCCTACCCATGCATTGTGGAAAACCTAGCTTAGACTAAGATAAACCAATTCTCATGTGAAACTAATCCTAGCCAAGCTCTCTTATAGCGAGAACCTCACTCTCTCGAGGTAATTGGTTCATTCCATAGCACTATTATTCTTAGAATGTCTTCCTAAGGTAATAACTACTATGAACTCGGGGACTAGTTAACAACAAATGCATACATTAGATAGGATCATATTCTCTATTATCCAAACCATTCATAAGGTCGTTAGATTCTTAGGTATAGTTTTCAGATTCAACATGTTACTTAGGCATTTTATCAAACACTTAGTAGCATGTCATATATGAAGTGCATAGAGAACATGAATTTGACACCATTAGATGGGATTAATTAATGATTCGCTTAATGACTAACTCCAATGAATTAAACATTCAATCCTTAGTCAAGCATCCATATCCTAAGGTGCACTTACATGATTCAAGATATAGATAATTTTCTCCATCCTAGAACTATCCCCAAGGGTTTCCAAGTCCTAGGTTCAAGTTTTAGTCCAAGTTGTCACTTAGGCATTTTATCAAACACCTAGAGTGCATAAAATTCATAACACAAGAGAAAATGAAATCAACAATCATCCATATGAATATCAATGTATATATGTGATCAAATAGTACCAAGGAGAGTCATAAGACCCTCAAAACACAAGGACTACTCACACATCATCATGTTACATGTGTTCAATACAAATCAACAAAGGGGGAGAAAAGATGAGTAGAGAAAACCCAAGTGGTAGATGGTGAGCAAGCTCTATAATCCTTCCTTGGTCTTCTCCCTTCTCCCCAAGCAAACCTTTGATGATGGTTGTCCTTCCTTAGTCTTCTTCTCACACTATTTCTCTCTAAAAACCCCCATACCTAGGTCAAAAACCCTTCTTTCTATTTATAGATCCGGGTGAGATCTAGATCTTAAAATCTGAGTTTTTGATTCAGTCGGTCGACTGGATGTATCAAATTTGATGAGCTCCTGAAGTTTTATTTGAATCGATCGACTGGACTTCTCAGTCGACCGACTGGGGCCTTTTTGGTGGTCTTCCCGTCCGAAGTCTTAGCGTCAACTAGAGAGTTTCGGCCCTTTGAATTAGCTTTCCAACAAGCTTTGAATCAATCAATTCGGACACCGTATGCGCCCTGGGCGTCCAAAACAAGTCGCAAAGGTCAATCTGCTCGGTTTTGCCCCGAAACTCCTTGTTTTGCACCGAAACTTCTATTTTTCAACCAATATTGATATTTAGGCCTTGACCATGGGGGAAACTTGTTTTCTTCCTGAAATGTAGAGATCGATGTCAAATGACATCAAAATAATGTTAGAAATGACCCAAAACGATAGTGAAGAATGGTCATAAATCAGTCAAAAACTCGACTGATCAACACTCCACACTTAAGTTTTGTTCGTCCCGAACAAAGTATGAGAATATGTCAAGGTCATGCAAATGTTGAAATGATAGTGGTGCTATGTTTTTCGTATAATTGCCTCACTAGATTACACAAGGTCTCGATCATTATTTCTAAACATGTTATTGAAAGAAAAATGACAAGTGTGTACAATCTAACTAGCTACTTTTCGTAGGCGTTACGAATGCATTTAGCGTATGCATTAAGCCTTTAAACCCATAGGCTACCCTAGTGGACGAGTTATAGTCTCGTGAGAGTTTTCAGAAAAGGGAATATTCACAAATCCCAAAATTCACCTATCCCATGAAAATGAATTCAAGAGTGCTCAACCAAGGCGAGGATTTCTCAAAGCAAATCCCTCACCCCAAACTAGAACTACCGTCACATTATCATCAAAAGAACTTTTGAACCATTTAAGTATCCCATGAGGTTGTGCATTCAAGATCATCAATACTAGGGCTATCAAAAGTCTCATCCAAAGATCCACTCATTTTCAAGGCAATACAATAGAGTGATAGTTTAGTTTGCACAAAAGAGTGTCAACCGCTCACCTATGCTAGCTAGGGCTAGTCCATGGGTTCGCGACATGGAACTCATTCCCAAGTTTTAGGCGCTTAAGCCATAATCCATAAGGGAAGAGGAGTTCGACACTAGAGTTCTTTTAAAACAAGCAAAGACCAAATGATAGTTCCCGTGCAAGCACAAGGGTCGTCCAAGAGTTAATAGAACTAGCACACAATACAAATGATGCACCCGCGCAAATGTAGGATGATGGAAGAACATAAAGTCAAGTTTTAAGTGCTTTTTATTTTCTTTTCAAGTGGCCTTTGGCCTACAAATGCTTTCGAGGGGGAACTTTTCTTCCTAACCCCCGGCATTTGTATGTTTTTGCACAAAACTTCTCTAGCGCTCGAGAAAGTTTTTAGTCGGGGCTTTGCCCTCTTTTGACCATGAAATGAAGCATTTTTTGTTGGGGCCTATTTTTCGCCCTCGTTTGTTTTTGACTCCACACTTAAAACTTGACAATATGTTTGAGGAATGTATGGAATGCGCGGGAAACAATCATAAGTAAGGCACTAAGTTAGAAGAACTCACGTCACCAAGGAGCATACAAGAGGTCTAAGTTTTGCATGAATTTTTTTAAAAGAGCTTGCTAAATCTTAATCCAAGGTATTTCAACGAAAATACTTAGAAAATTAGATAGACAAGTGATAGCAATGATATTGATTCATAAGAATGCATATTCATAGGACTAGGTCGGTTCTAATTTCAAGATCCAATAAATGTGACAAATAGGCTAGATGTGATTTATAGGGATTTAGAATCGATAAACCCAAGCATATGTGGTTAAAAACACTCTCATGTTAGGGATAGAATACATGAATGCAAGTGTTCATTCAAAAATGGTAGGCATGGCATGATATGAGTGAACTATGCGACTACCCCACTCACACTTAAAACATAGCTTAGTCCCTAAGCGCAAATAATAAAGAGAATGAGAATAAGGTGAATAGGAACTCCCCTCGTTTGTAGATGTGCCTCCATCAATAGAAAAGACGTCATTGTGCTAAGCTTGATAACATATGATGCGAATAACTTCCTTGATAACAAGAATACATGAGAGGTTAAAAACAACGAGTGATATACAAGGTCATGCAAAACGCAAGTATGAGCAAGAGAGCATCACAAGTCACATAATAACATCATGGCATAAGTTTGATAGAGTTCAAACAAGGAAAGTAATCTACACCCTCCATCATGTGCACAAGGTGTCTAAAGTGCCAATAAAATGTGAAATTAGAGTCATAGCATGGTATAACTAAATCGGTTCACTCTAGTAAACTCCAATAAAGCATATGAGCACTAAGGGCAACATCATTATCATAGATAGATCAAGGGTGAGGTGGAGGGGCTTGGTGATGTGAAGTGGAATAGGAGTGAGTAGACCTCACTCCACACTTGAAATTTGACCCACTAATCATACATTTCACATTTCATATTTAGAGCCTAAGCCACTCAAAATCATGCCAAACATTTAAACATAATGAACAAGAATGAACAACTTACAAACCGGGGTACCTCCCTCGAGGGCCTAGTTTTTCCCGTCTTGGCAAAGACGTAGCAAAGTGCCCCATAGAATCACTCGTTGAGAAGTCCTTTGCTAGGATCCCTTCTCATGGGGCTTGGACTTGATCGTGTCAATCCACCTTCAAATCTCATTTGAATTTCTTCCCATCAAGTCTACAATGGACTTTCCTTTGGGATTTTGACCCCTTCAAGTATGAAGATCCCTTAAGAAATAAGGGGCCATGTGAGCTTTTTCCAATTAATCTTTGAAAATATGGCAAGAAGCTCCAAAACTTGTCTCGAGACGTCGTGGTGAAGAAAGGGTCTTCATAACTTGTCTCGAGAATGATGGGCATCCATTCCTTGAGGTTTTCAATTGTTTCCTTGGGTGCCCATTGACGGATGCACAGTCGTCGTGTGCAAAAGTCAAGAATAAATTTATAAGTCCGCTACTCGCGACTTCACTACTGGGTAGCAAGTGGTAAGTAGGGGTCGAACCCAAGGGAATTAGGGGGATAGTTGTTCTTTGTACAGAAAGGGAGCGTGATTTTAGGTTGATTGAGGTTTTAGTGCTGAAAAGTAAGTGTCTTTTTGGTTGGTTTTGGTTTTTAATGCAGAAAAGTAAGTGGGTTGGTTGTGATTTTAGTGCAGAAAGTAAAGTACTGAAAATAAAAGGAGAAGACTTACAGCAAGTGAGATGCTTGAAGGATAAGTCTTGCGGAGAGTAAGCGGTTGATATTGCAGTTGATATTGCAGTTGATATTGAGACTGAAAGTAAAGTGCAGGTGATGTTTTAAGTTAAGGAAAGTATTCGGTTTTAGGGGCCTTGTATCATAGTCTGTTTATCATTGACCTCTAATGATCATACTATGTATTCAAAAGTGTATCAAGGCCATTCCAAGCACTTGATTTGCCACACTGTCTAGTCCATTCCAAGACAGAGAGCACTTGTTCTATTTAGACTAATACCCCATTCCAAGGTATATTAGCCTTATGTGCATCCATTTGATCAATCATTCCCGATCAACCAAATGGTGTTTTAAAGAGGTCAAACTCCTCAGATAAGTTTTGCCATTCCAAGCATCCACTTATTCGAGTATGTTTACGAACCCCACGAAAGAGTTTTGCCATTTGATGGACCATAATTGTATGAATCATAAACACAGTTAAACCCACCAAATTAGACTCTTTGTCTATTTAACTTTTGCTTGTTAGTTCCGATATTTATCTACAGGGTATTTTGGAGTCTAGAGAGAATACAGGCTAAGGAGGAGTTTTTAAGCTGAAAATATATTACGAGTCATTCCAAGGTCACGAACAGATGCCGACTGAAGAAATATCATGAACCTGACATGGAATCACTCAAAACAAGTCCAATCGAAGAGCAACCAGAGTCAGTCCGGAGCTGAAATGGATCGATGGCTTTTGGAAAAGATCACAAAAATAACAAACCACTCCCCTCATGCCACCTAGCCGGCGGCTTTCTTCCCCCTTCTCCTCCTTTCTCCTCCCTTCCACACCCTTCCACAAGCTTCTCCTCTCTTCCACACCACATGGGGGGGGGGGGGGGGGCGGCTAATTGAAGAGGATGACATCACCGATAGCTTTCTCCTCCTCCTCTTCCCTTGTGACAAGTGGCCTCATCTCTTCCACAAAACTCACCTCCCTTAGCCTATAAATACCATGCCTCATTCCCTTTGTAAATCATCCACAATTCCAACATCACAAACACAAGTCACTTATCTCTCTAGATTTTGGGCACTATTGTAAACACTTGTTTTTAATCTATAATACTCCTGTTGGTTCTTGAGTATTCTAGTAGTTCTTGAGTACTCTTGTCGGTTCTTGAAGTACTCAAGCTTGTCTTTACTTTTCACTATTCTTGAGTACTCTTGTCGGTTCTTGAAGTACTCACCCCTTTCCTTTACTGTCTTTTACTTTCGAAACCTTTACTTTCCTATCTTTCAAAACTGCAACTTTACTTTCCTTGTCTTTACTTTCAAAACATTTACTATTCCTGCCTTTCAAAACCTTTACTTTTTAAGTACTTAGCTATGATGTCCTCTTCCATGGATAATCGTAGCTAAACCCTTCATTCGGTTGAAGGGGTGTACTTGTGTCATAAAATGTTTTAGACCCTTTTCTTAATACCTCTTTGTGTTCAACTTGTTCTAAGTGCCTTATATTAGGTCAGAACTTCATTGGTAGAGTGGATGCTCGGAAGAGCAAAGCTCTATCATGAACTCGCGACCTCCGTGGATAAGTGGAGGCTCGGAAGAGCACAGTGGAGATCAACCTCTTCCAAAAACCATTTGATTTATCAGGAATGATGGTTAAATGGATGTACATATTAGACAAGAGTACTACGTCTTGCAAAAGACTAGACAGTGTGGCAAGTCTTGTGCTAGGAATAGCCTCGATTCACTTTTGAACACTTAGTATGGTCATTAACGGTCAATGATAAACGGATTATGATACAAGGCCCCTGAAACCGAATCTTTCCTTAACTTAGAACTTTACCTGCAACCTAATCTCTCAATATAAACTGCCTTATCAACTGCTCACCTTCCGCAAGAATTGCCCTTCACGCAACAATCGCTGTAAGTATTCTCCTTTTAGTTTCAGTACTTTACTTTTCTGTCATTTACTTTTCCGCACTAAAAACCAAAAACAACCAAAAAGACACTTACTTCTTAGCGCAAAAACCTCAATCATCCTAAAATCACGCTCCCTTCCTGTACAATCCCCCAAAGAACAACTATCCCCCTAATTCCCTTGGGTTCGACCCCTACTTACCACTCTACTATCTAATAGTAGAATCATGAGTAGCGGATTATAAATTTATCTTTGCATAGAGAACACCGCACCTTAACGACAGTGCGGTGGGCTCCGTCAAATTGGCGCCGTTGCCGGGGAATTAGTTACTTAATCGGATAAGTTCTTTGAATCGATACTCGCTTCAAAACAACCATGTCTCGCGAAGGAAGCCACCATGACTACCAGGATGACGATGAGATAAACCTGTACGGTCGTAATTATGAGGCGCCGCCTCCATTTCTTGACGATCCGGAACATCTCATCCGAAACCAAGGAGCTCGTAATCGGGAAGATGTCCAAAGAAACCAAGAACCACCCGAGGACCGAAATGAAGCTGGTCCAGTACCACCCCTTAGAAATCCCCCACTCCCTCAACATCAACAAATGCCGAGACGAGGACCCATCTTTGATGATTATGGGGATAACAACTACCGTGCACCCACTATGGGAGAACTCAATGCCCCAGATTTCGAAACGCAGCCGTGGTGCATTTGCCAGGGCCCTGAATTAGAAAACATTGCCGTCGACATGTCCGTGGTCCACAATTTGCCAAAGTTCTCAGGAACTAATGGAGAATCAGCAATGACTCATCTCCAGCGCTTACATGGTATTTGCCAAAACTTAAAACCGAATGGCGTAAATATAGACGACTTCAAGTTAAAGGCGTTCTATTTTTCCCTCATTGACTCGGCAAACGACTGGTTCCTTTCATTGCCTTTGGGAAGCATCAGAACATGGGTTCAGATGCAAAGGAAATTCCTGGACAAATACTACCCAGCGACAAGAGCGATGCAAGTATGATGTTCCCATGATTGTCATGTCTTTGACAAAACATCTTTAGACAGTTCAAGCTAGAGTTCAATCAGATATTGGAACAGAAGTTCAGCGTGCAGAAGACACATGATCAAGATACGGTTTATTCTGAAGATACTGAAGATTGAGAATCTTTCCAGTTGGAGTCAGTCAGAAATGACACAGATCCTTCCAGAGGTCACTCTAATATTTCCTTGCCAAAATTGGAAACCTCCTGTCTAACTTGTCGAAGACGATATCCTATGAAGAAGCTGTCGACGACGAGATCGAAGCAGATATCGTCTTTGATTGAAATCCCGAAGATGTCGACAAAGCTATCTGATGGGAGCCAAATGACAGATTATCATCAAAGAACTGTGCGATCCAATATACGCAGATTTGATAGCAGATCGGCTGAGGGAAAATCGGATGACTTGAGGTGGAAGTCATCTTTAAAGATAGATCGAATATTCAGCAAATATTTCGCAACATCTGCGAATTATTTGACGACATATTCTGATCGGTTTAGGGTTCTCTCCAAGCATATATATACAATGCTAGGGCGTCCTTATGGTCGCGCCTCCCGAGAGAAAAAGCTAAACATGAAAATTCGTGAGATTGGGGGAGAAGCGACGGCTGGGCATTCCACATCGGAATATCAGCCCTGAAGCAACTGTCTGTTCTGTGTGGTGTTCAGGCTGTGGTGGAGGATCAACGAAGTACGCACACACAACTATCAAGCTACGTCTTTGAGAGAAGACGACTGGACTTCCGAGAAGTTCAAGACTAGGCCGAGAGAGAAGTCTCGTCCTACCCACAGGGGATCGAGGGGAGTAGCGACGAACCGAGATCGCAAATCCGAGAGACGGAGAGTTAGAGGCTAGGCAATTACAAACACGGAGTTGTGTAAGAGTAAGACCACGTGTAGCTCTAATTCTCATAATACGATTTGTGCCCCATTATAGGGTGTGGGAAACCCCCCAGAGTAGGCAAGGCCGAACTGGGTAACATACCGTGCGTGCTCCTATTTTGTTTCTTACTTTGACTCTCGGTACTGCTTCATACACTGCTTAAATAATCTGTCGGAACACTCTCTGGTAGAGTTCGGGTTCTGTTAACTGTGTACGTTTCAGTTATCTTCACTAACTACTGGATCTATACGAGAGGTGTCCAAAGGAGTGTCCCAACCATACCTTGAACTGTCAGTCGAACTGTTGTGCAAAGAGTTCAAGGTCTGTCGCAACAGTATCCTAGACACAATCTTGAACAGGGGACATAATTTCAATTGGTATCAGAGCAAACACTCGACACACTGAGTGGGATCCAGAAAAACTGTTCAAGATGATAGACACTAAAATTTACAGAAGTAAAGAAGTTTGCATGGTTGCGTTCAGCTCTTCAAGTCACATGGAGAAAGATCGCTGGTACTTCGACAGCGGATGCTCGGCCCATATGACAGGAGACCCCAGATTTCTTATAAAGATTCAACCTGTAATGAAGAAGCAGTTCATCACCTTCGGAGATGGAGGAAAGGGACAGGTAATCGGCTGTGGGACATTGAAGGTTCCAGATCTACCTGTCCTCGAAGACACTCTCTTAGTTGAAGGACTGAAAGTGAACCTGATCAGCATAAGTCAACTTTGCGACGGAGGATACCATGTCAAGTTCACTCACAACTCATGCCAAGTTCTCGACAAAGATGGGGGAATTTTGATGAAAGGAAACAGAGCAGCAAACAACTATTATCTCATCGGGTCTGATGGAACAGGGTCTGGAACAGGAACTGAAACAGCCTGCCAGTCTAGTCAAGCAGATGAGATGTCCCTTTGGCACAGACGGTTGGGACATCTGAATCTCAAGACATTGAAGAAACTCTGCTCATCTGGACTCATCAGGGGAATACCAAATGTCAAAGGAAGTCAGGATGTGATGTGTGGAGAATGTCAGATCGGGAAACAGACAAAAGCATCACACCCGAAGGTCTCTCAAATAAGCACCAACCGACCTCTGGAACTGATCCATATGGACTTGATGGGACCAATGCAAACTGAGAGCTATGGAGGAAAAAAATATGTCCTGGTCTGTGTTGACGACTTCACCAGATTCACCTGGACAAGATTCCTCCGAGACAAGATAGAAGCCACTCAACAATTCATAGAGCTGGCTACTCTTATCCAACGAGAAAGGGAAGACAAAGGAGAAAAACTGATATCCATCAGGAGTGACAATGGCACAGAATTCAAGAACGTTACTATGAGTGCCTACTGTACGAAGCATGGAATTGCTCATCAGTTTGCGTCAGCAATCACCCCTCAGCAGAATGGAGTGGTAGAACGGAAGAACCGTACCATTCAAGAGATGGCCCGGGTAATGATTCATGCCAAAAAGGTCCCTCTGAAGTTTTGGTCCGAAGCTATGAACACAACATGTCACATTATAAATCGAGTCTCTATACGCACTGGAACGGAGAAGACCAGCTATGAACTCTGGAAAGGAAAGAAGCCCACGGTCAAATATTTCCACATTTTTGGAAGTGAGTGCTATATTCTGAACGACCGGGAGTACCGAACAAAACTGGATCCGAAGAGTGATGAAGGGTTCTTCCTTGGGTATTCCTCAAACAGTCGAGCATATCGGGTATTCAACAAGCGCACAGGGTCAGTCATGGAATCTATAAATGTCAAAGTAAAGGATGAAGTGTTCGTACAGAAGGTCCCGGATGACGCTGAGGACAGCACTAGCTCGGCCCCTGCAACACAACCATTATCCCAGCAGACTGAGCCTGAACCGACTGAAGGCTCCTCTGACAACTCCACTGAAGACCATCCCTCTGATGAAGCTGTTACGGTCAACCCCCGAGAAAATGTCACTACGTTACAACCGTCTCGACGAATTGCCAGGGATCATCCAATCTCTGAAGTTATTGGCTCACCTAGTGACGGAGTTCAAACTCGTAGAATTCTGAGCAACTCCAGAGAATTGCCTGCCTGCTCGTGTTTTCTCTCATCAATCGAGCCTAAAAACATAAAGGAGGCGTTACTTGATGAGTATTGGGTCCTTGCTATGCAGGAAGAACTAGAAGAATTTGCTAGAAACGATGTATGGGATTTGGTTTCGAGACCTGATGGAGTCAACATTATTGGCACAAAATGGATCTTCAAAAATAAATCTGACGCATCTGGGAACATCACCAGAAACAAAGCTCGCCTTGTGGCACATGGATATACTCAAATAGAAGGGATAGACTTTGAGGAAACATTTGCTCCGGTCGCATGCCTTGAAGCAATTTGCCTACTGCTTGCTCTGGCATGCCACTTAAAGTTTCGACTGTTCCAGATGGATGTCAAAAGTGCCTTCCTAAACGGATTTCTGAATGAGGAAGTCTTCGTCGATCAACCGAAAGGATTTGAAGATCCGCATCACCCAGCATCAGTGTACCACCTGAAGAAAGCATTATACGGCCTCAAACAAGCACCCAGAGCTTGGTATGAACGTCTCACAGTGTTTCTCGTCGATCATGGATATGTGTGAGGGGGAGTGCACAAGACCCTATTCGTTAAACACACAAGGTCAGACTTTATTATCACACAAATCTATGTTGACGATATTGTGTTTGGGTCCAATACCCAAAAACTGGTGGATCAGTTTGTTGAACAGATGCAGAAGGAGTTCAAGATGAGCATGGTTGGGGAAATGAACTACTTTCTAGGACTCCAGGTGACTCAGAAGGAAGACGGCATTTTCATCTCTCAAAGCAAGTATGCCAAGAATCTGATAAAGAAATTTGACCTTGAGAAAGCTAGTCACAAACGAACTCCAGCCGCTACTCACATAAAGATAACCAAAGACGAGGCTGGAACAAAGGTCGATCAGACGTTGTATAGGAGTATGATTGGAAGCCTCCTGTACTTGACAGCTAGTAGACCAGATATAGCATATGCCGTTGGCGTTTGTGCAAGATACCAGGCAGACCCCAAGGAAAGTCACCTCCTACAAGTTAAGAGAATCATAAAGTATGTATGCGGGACTGTTGATTTTGGAATCTGGTATACCAAGGACACCAACCCACATCTGGTTGGCTACTGCGACGCAGACTGGGCAGGAAACGCTAAAGATCGAAAGAGCACATCTGGAGGATGCTTCTTCTTAGGAAATAACTTGGTCTCGTGGTTCAGTAAAAAGCAAAACAGCATCTCACTGTCTACGGCTGAAGCAGAATACATAGCAGCAGGAAGCAGCTGCACTCAACTTCTATAGATGAAGCAGATGCTGTCGGAATACGGAGTTAAACAAGAAGAAATGACCCTGTACTGTGACAACATGAGCGCAATCAGTATCTCAAAGAACCCAGTACAACACTCCAGGACGAAACACATAGACATCAGACATCACTTCATCCGAGAACTGGTTGAACAGAAGGTGGTTACTCTTACGCACGTTACAACAGACAATCAATTGGCGGACATATTCACCAAACCGCTTGATGCCGCCCAGTTTGAAACACTCAGATCCTCCTTGGGGTTGTGTGTTATCAAGAACTAAGTGTTCCAGACAGGGGTCAGTCACAGGCAGAACACCAGCTCGAACAGTTGGGCTGACCACCTATCAACAGGAAGCTGGAACAGAAGGAAAGGAAGGGAATATCTCCCGGAAATGAGGAAAGACGATTTCGTGATCCTAAATGAGGCAATCTCCTCTGATCTTCCAAGGCTTGTTCTTAGACTGCCAAGAAGGAAGTACGAACGTCTGGTCAAGGTTGAGTGAACTAAAGGTGACAAAGCGGTAGATATAAGCCGAATGTATAGAAACCTGTTACAGGGTCTGTGACCGGCTCTGCAGAGGATGGGTAAGTCCGCAGGGCGAAGAGTGTGATCCTGATAAGCAGGAGAATGAGAATGCAAGTGGAGGACTGTAAGCGAAGCAATTGGGTAATGTGATGGAAGAGTCCCATACACCCTACAAGAATGAAGACCTGGATGCGCAGCTCAAGGAGATTTATGATATTACTGATGAGTTGCTAAACTAGAAGATTTCAAAGCGTGTTGAGACAAAAGCTGACCAGTCTCCAGTAGCACAGGTTGTAGATTTGGAGGAAAATGTGCCAGATGTTGCAGTCTCAGCTATGGTATAGGGTGGTGAGATAGTTGTACCTCAAAAGTCATATAGCTCTTATCCAGAGAAAAAATTTAAGGGACCGGAAGGCTGCATGATGACGTTACGGAGGATGTCCATGCGATGGTGGATCCCCCAGCCATTCCTGGCTTGATGTCAAAGAGAAACAGAGATTGAGTATGCTTCAACATGGTTGAGGATCAGAAGGTTCTGAAAGATGACGAGCTTAATACATGGACCTTGATAAGACTGTCCAAAACTCGTACAAGGAAGGCACTATCACTCATAAAGGAGATGAGCCTGTCAAGATTTCAGAAAAGTTAGACACCGACAGGGCTACTGAGAAGACAGCTGTTGAAGGAGTGTTCCGTGACTGGAGACCAGATAATGGAGTTTTTTTAGGGAAATCGGAACTCAGTGTCAATGGCTGAACTAAAAGGAGTACTGATAAGGAGAAACCAAAGAAGAAAGTGACCATCCAATCATACTCGACAGAAGTATCCACCCAACGGAATAGCATGAGTACAGATGCAGGGGGAGCAAGTACATCCAAGCAAAGGAAGAGGAGTGCCCCAGGAGCCGCTCCACCCAGGGTATCAACTAAAGGATCTGAGCATGAAATGTGATTAGTCGGCACAGATGGAGCAACTAAGTGGACGAAAGCGTAGAAGAAGGGCATCCCTAAGAGGCTACCCAATAAGTCGTCAGTCCCAAGGGAGTCATCCCTAACAGCAGCTCTGACTATATTCTACTGAAGGAAGTAGAGATCATTCAGGGATTCAAACAGCTGCTAAGACACCTTGGTCTGACGGTCTCACAGTATGTGCCCATGTCCCAGGCCTTGTTCGAGGGGGAGTTCCAAAGAGTCGTTAGTGCTCCCTCAACTTGCACTGATTGATTGGCTGGTTGAACTCGGTTGGACCCCTTGCCAGTTTGTGGCAAAAAGGGGGAGTAGTCGGTCTAAAGATAGATTCGGTGGGTTTTACTGTTGCCAAAGATAGTCGGTCTAAAGATAGATTCGGTTTTGCCAAAATGCCAAGGGGGAGATTGATGTTCCCATGATTGGCATGTCTTTGACAAAACATCTTTAGACAGTTCAAGCTAGAGTTCAATCAGATATTGGAACAGAAGTTCAGCGTGCAGAAGACACATGATCAAGATACGGTTTATTCTGAAGATACTGAAGATTGAGAATCTTTCCAGTTGGAGTCAGTCAGAAACGACACAGATCCTTCGAGAGGTCACTCTAATATTTCCTTGCCAAAATTGGAAACCTCCTGTCTAACTTGTCGAAGACGATATCCTATGAAGAAGCTGTCGACGACGAGATCGAAGCAGATATCGTCTTTGATTGAAATCCCGAAGATGTCGACAATGCTATCTGATGGGAGCCAAACGACAGATTATCATCAAAGAACTGTGCAATCCAATATACGCAGATTTGATAGCAGATAGGCTGAGGGAAAATCGGATGACTTGAGGTGGAAGTCATCTTTAAAGATAGATCGAATATTCAGCAAATATTTCGCAACATCTGCGAATTATTTGACGACATATTCTGATCGGTTTAGGGTTCTCCCCAAGCATATATATACAATGCTAGGGCGTCCTTATGGTCGCACCTCCCGAGAGAAAAAGCTAAACACGAAAATTCGTGAGATTGGGGGAGAAGCGACGGCTGGGCATTCCACATCGGAATATCAGCCCTGAAGCAACTATCTGTTATGTGTGGTGTTCAGGCTGTGGTGGAGGATCAACGAAGTACGCACACATAACTATCAAGCTACGTCTTTGAGAGAAGACGACTGGACTTCCGAGAAGTTCAAGACTAGGCCGAGAGAGAAGTCTCGTCCTACCCACAGGGGATCGAGGGGAGTAGCGACGAACCGAGATCGCAAATCCGAGAGACGGAGAGTTAGAGGCTAGGCAATTACAAACACGGAGTTGTGTAAGAGTAAGACCACATGTAGCTCTAATTCTCGTAATACGATTTGTGCCCCATTATAGGGTGTGGGAAACCCCCCAGAATAGGCAAGGCCGAACTGGGTAACATACCGTGCGTGCTCCTGTTTTGTTTCTTACTTTGACTCTCGGTACTGCTTCATACACTGCTTAAATAATCTGTCGGAACACTCTCTGGTAGAGTTCGGGTTCTGTTAACTGTGTGCGTTTCTGTTATCTTCACTAACTACTGGATCTATACGAGAGGTGTCCAAAGGAGTGTCCCAACCATACCTTGAACTGTCAGTCGAACTGTTGTGCAAAGAGTTCAAGGTCTGTCGCAACAGTATCCTAGACACAATCTTGAACAGGGGACATAATTTCAAAGTAAGAAGGCAACTGCAGGACATAAGGCAGGGACCTAATGAAACCATGTACGACTACCTGGAGAAATTCAACCACCTAGAGAAAAGCTGCTGCACTCTTGGACTACCCGAGAAGATCATCATCGAGTACCTAATTAATGGACTAACTGAGTTAGACAAAATGCTCATGGATGCCTCAGCTGGAGGATCCATGATGAATCTATCTTTAAGTGGCATAAGGGATCTCATTACCAACGTTGCTGAAAATGCTCGGTTTAGAGAGGAAACTACTCGTCAAAATGAATTCTTCCGAACAAAAAACGTATCACAAGCCAAGACATCAGTAAACTCCATGCCTGAAGAGATGAGACAAATGAAGGAAATGATGATGCAATTATTACAAAAGCAGACAGTTCAAGTAAGACCTTGCGAGTTTTGTGGCTCTACGGACCACAAGACTGATGCATGCCCAACTTTGATCGAAGTCAACCCGGTGGAGGCCAATGTAGTGGGAGGATACCAAGGGAACAACAACAAAGCCATACCCCAACCAGCTCAGACGCTCTACCAACCTCCCCACAAGCAGTATAACCAGAACGCCCCACCAACGAGCCAGTATCAACAATGGGGACCAAACCAGTACCCGATGGGCCAATATCAACAGAAGGCTCCAAATCAATATCAGGCGGGCCCGAGTAATCAGCAAGGACCAAACAAGTGGCTGGAGGACATGATGAAGGAACTCTCGAGTAATGTGCAGCAATCCTCGAGTGCTGTGCAGCAATTGAAGGGTACTGTGCAACAATCCTCGAGTACTGTGCAGCAATTGTCGGGCTCTGTGCAGCGGTTGAGTACTACTGTGTATCAAAACCAGGTGAAAAATGATGGAGCAATAGCCGACCTGAAAAAACAAATGTCTCAGCTCGCCACCTCAATATTCGAGCAAAATAATGAGCCTGGTCAACTTCCTTCACAAACCATTCAAAACCCGATGGAAAATGTTAATGCCGTGACCCTAAGGAGTGGGAAAAAGCTTTCCGTCAAACCCATGGAGCAAGTGGAGGACAAAAGCCCAAGGTTTTCCGGAGAAGAACAAATGAAGCCCGAGACTCGCGGAACTCTTGAGCAGGATGCGGCCGAGAAAAGTGGGGACGCACCTGAGGAACAAAGGCCTAGCCTGGTTCCACCATCCGAATAACAAAGGCCACACCCGGTGCCCAGAACCGATACCTCCAAGATCCGCGCCGCGCTTCCATTTCCAGTGCCAGCCCGAGTACCAAAACAACATGTCATGGATGAGGACGTGTTCGAATTATTCAGCAAAGTCGAAATCAACATCCCCCTCTTAGAAGCCATCAAGAAAATCCCTCGATATGCTAAGTTTCTAAAGGACCTTTGCACCAACCGGAGGAGGAGCAATAGAAATGATCAAGAACTAATGAGAAGGGACGTATCGGCTGTCATGCAACGAAAGGTGCCCCCCAAATGCGGAGATCCGGGAACTTACACCATTCCATGCACAATTGGCAACATCCGAATCGAGAACTGCATGCTAGACCTTGGAGCATCAATCAACGTCTTTCCCTTCTCTATCTACTCATGCCTTAGGATCGGTCCTCTCGAACCCATCGGTCTCACTATTCAACTGGCAGACCAGTCGTGCAAACAGCCCGAGGGCAAAATTGAAGACGTTTTGGTCCAAGTAGGAGAATTGGTGTTTCCAGCAGACTTCTACGTCCTTAAAATGGAGAATAGTGGGCCAACAGACCATGCTCCTATCCTTCTCGGTCGACCATTTCTTAAAACCTCAAAAATGAAAATAGACTGCGGGAGTGGGATGCTATCAATGGAAGTAGAAGGAGACGTCTTCAGCTTCGACATATTCAGAGCAATGAAGCATCCCATGGAGTTCGAGGAAGTGCACGCTCTCGACGCTTTGGACGACCTAATCCAAGAAGTTCAACCAGAACCAAGAGTGGATCCCTTAGAACTCATACTCAATGGAGCCGAGAGCTCATATGACTTGGCCGAAGGCCTGCATGAAACACTAGCCCACTTAACAATCTCGGAGCCTCTCACACCAGGATATGAAGTCAACGAGGTAAAATTATTCAAATCAAATACCTTTTTACCCTCGGTGATGCAAGCTCCCAAAATAGAATTGAAGCCCCTACCCGTGCATCTGAAATACGCATTCCTAGAGGAAAATAACACGCTCCCGGTAATCATAAAAAGTGGCCTAGAAACAGACCAGGAGCGTCATTTGATAAAAGTGCTGAGACAACATAAGTTGGCTATTGGATGGACTCTAGCCGACTTGAGAGGAGTCAACCCAGCAGTTTGCATGCATCGCATCTTACTCGAGGATGGAGCTAAGCCGTCAAGAGAACCTCAGCGACGACTCAATCCAATCATGATGGAAATCGTCCAGAAGGAAATACAGAAGCTCCTGGATGCAGATGTAATCTATCCAATATCGGATAGCCAGTGGGTGAGTCCAGTCCACATAGTCCCGAAGAAAACTGGAATCACAATCGAGGAAGATGCCGAAGGAAAAATGGTGACAACAAGGGTCAAGAACGGCTGGAGAATGTGCATCGACTACAGAAAATTGAACGCCGTCACAAGAAAGGACCATTTCCCTCTGCCATTCATCGATCAAATGTTAGACCGACTGGCGGGCAAACCGTACTTTTGCTTCCTGGACGGATTCTCAGGCTACAACCAGATTCCCATAGCACCTGAGGACCAAGAGAAGACCACATTCACCTGCCCATTCGGCACATTTGCGTTCAGAAGAATGTCATTCGGTCTATGCAATGCTCCGAGGACTTTCCAAAGAGTGGTGACCAGCATCTTCTCAGACATGATCGGAATATTCATCGAAGTCTTCATGGACGACTTCACCATCTATGGCGATACATTCGATGCTTGCCTAGACAACTTAAGCACGGTTCTGGCACGATGTGTCTCGATGAACCTTGTGCTCAACTATGAGAAGTGCCATTTCATGGTAACTCATGGAGTGGTCTTAGGGCACGTCGTCTCACAAGAAGGCATAGAGGTGGATAAATCTAAGATAGACCTGATCATGACTTTACCATACCCCTCCACTGTCCGAGACATCCAATCCTTCCTTGGGCATGCGGGATTTTACCGACGGTTCATCAAGGACTTCTCCAAAAAGGCTTTGCCTCTATCCACTCTCCTCCAAAAAGAAGTCCCTTTTGAATTCACCAATACATGCAAGGAAGCCTTCAATGAGCTCAAAAAGGCCCTCACTAGCACCCCCGTCATCCAAACTCTGGATTGGAAAAAACCTTTTGAAATCATGTGCGACGCAAGCGACTTTGCTGTGGAGGCAGTTCTCGGCCAAAAAATTGATAAGAAGGCGGGAGTGATCTACTATGCCTCAAGAACCCTAGATCCTGCCCAACGAAACTACTCCACCACCGAGAAGGAACTCTTGGCAGTGGTATTCGCTCTGGAAAAATTTAGATCCTATTTGCTTGGAGCAAAAGTGATAGTTTATTCTGACCATGCTGCCATCCGTTACCTAATGAAGAAAAAGGAGGCCAAGCCAAGGCTCATTCGGTGGATCTTGCTACCGCAAGAATTTGATATGGAGATAAGGGACAAAAAGGGGATTGAGAATACTGTGGCAGACCATCTAAGCAGAATTGCCCGGGAGGAAGAAGAAGGGCACATAACCGAGTCATTTCCAGATGAGCACCTATACACTGTCTCAACCAAGGTGCCGTGGTATGCCTCAATCGTCAACTACCTTGTAGGAGGTACATTTTTCCTCCCTCTTTTACTAAAGCAAAATGCATGAAACTTAGGCATGACGCTAGACATTACTTATGGGATGATCCTTATTTATGGAAAATAGGAGCAGATCAAATACTTAGGAGATGCATCCCCGATAATGAAATAGCTTCTGTTATTAGCTTTTGCCATGAGTTTGCATGTGGAGGACACTTCGGGCCTAGGAGAACCGCTAGAAAAATCCTAGATAGCGGCTTTTTCTGGCCAAGTATATTTAGAGATGCATATGAAAAGTGTCAAAAGTGCGATAGGTGTCAAAGAGTAGGAAATGTGTCAGCTAGAAATGAGATGCCTCAAGTACCCATAATGGTCAACGATGTTTTTGACATTTGGGGCATTGATTTTATGGGACCATTCCCAGTTTCATGCGGGTATACTTACATTTTAGTTGCTGTAGATTATGTGTCAAAATGGGTAGAAGCCAAGGCCACAAGGTGCGACGATGCAAAGACTGTCATAAAAATTTTGCGCACTAACCTGTTTTGTAGGTACGGAGTACCCAAGGCCATAATCAGCGACCAAGGAACTCAGTTCTGCAACCGCATGATGGCTTCCACCTTAAAACACTACCATGTCCACCACCGGACGTCCACGGCATATCACCCTCAAAGCAATGGTCAAGCGGAGATCTCCAACCGCGAAATCAAGAGTATTCTAGAAAAGATGGTGAAGCCGGCAAGGAAAGATTGGAGTCTAAGGCTGGATGAAGCTCTTTGGGCTTATCGGACGGCATACAAGACGCCAATTGGGACCTCTCCATTTAGACTTGTTTATGGAAAAGCATGCCACCTTCCGGTGGAATTAGAACATAAAGCCTATTGGGCGCTCAAGCAGTGCAATCCAGATTTAAAAGCTGCCGGACTAGATAGGAAGCTTAAGCTATGCGAACTTGAAGAATTGCGGCTTGAGGCCAATGAAGGGCAAACGGACTACAAGGCGCGGACAAAATTATATCATGACAAATTCATCCTTCGGCGCTCATTTGAGGAAGGACAACAAGTACTACTCTTCTCCTCACGGTTGAAGTTTATGCCAGGCAAACTGAAATCAAGATGGACCGGTCCTTATACCGTGACTAAGATATTCAACCATGGGATGCTTGAGTTGGAAAGCATGGAGGATGGAAGACGATTCAATGCGAATGGACAGCAAGTCAAACACTACCATGGCGAGGTCAACTTGACAACAGAAAAATATGACCTAAGTCACCCATGGGATCCGACCTTATGATCCATGATTGAGGTATCGTCGAGCCAACGACGTTAAACAAAGGCACTGGTCGGGAGGTAACCCGACACCTATCTTACTTTCAGTCATTTTATTTTATGTCATTTAGTTTTTGCCTTGTGCCGTTCTCACCTTTCCTATAAATATTTGCTTGCAATCGGCTTTTGAAATAAGTCGTGCTGTGAGGCACGCCTTCGTTCAAAAGTGTGGGGTGAGAACTGCCTTTGCACATAGATAATTATCATGCTTTCTTTTTTTCCTTTTCCCTTAATATTATCTTTTTGAAAATATGAACTTGAGAATGTGAAAAAGATAGATCATAATTCAAGCATTTACCTTGTGAAAATTCAACTGTTTAAAAACTTAGGATGTAACTTCTCATTTGTCCCTTTGTGCTGAGATAAACAGGGGATGTGGAGTTGATAGAAAATGCCCTAGAGGGGCTTGGCAAGCAATCGAAGGACTGAATTTTGCTATATGGTTTTCGAAGTCAGTGGAGGCTGCACTTCGGGTTTCAGTAAAGATTGAAGTCATCTCCGCCGTGCAGCGTTTATGCAAGAGGCGGGACGGGAATCAAACTGTCCTATCTCTAGTCCTAGTAGCCGGGAAAATAAATGAGCGACCCTCATTTTGGCCCGCGCGAAACGGCAAGGATGAGAAAGAGCGGGGAGGTATTTCCATATGCTTGCGGGCGATGATTGGACCTCCCAAAAAAGGCTTGAGAAAATGGACTAGCAAGCCACAAAAAGGCAAAAGCTCAAAGAAGCTAATCAAAGGCCAAAGGCCAAAGTTGTGAAGGTTTTAACCGAATAAAAGTGAAGTACTCAAAGAGTCAAATCAAAGGCCAAAGGCCAAAGGCCAATTCACTACAAAAGCTGTCCCTCGCCAAAAAGAAATCAAAAGGCTCAACTCAATGAAACCCGAACCGAATCACGTGCTAGAAAAAGCTACAAGGAAACCATATAGTGCGAGTCAGTCCCGAGAATGCAGTCCAGGAACCTGAAAAGGGCTATCTCCCGAAACATCCGAATTAATTTGCATCTCGGGGCAAAGGTACACGTATCAAGTTTCTTCTAAGTATTTATACGGTTTAATTTGGTAATAAGTAAGTAATGCATAAATTAGGATAAATCTAGTCCCACAGTCTCACTTTCATATTTTAAAAGTTTACTTAGATAGTGTGTGCCGCCCTTTAATAGCATTGTTCGGGACGAACAACTAAAAGTGTGGGGTCATCTGATGGACCATAATTGTATGAATCATAAACACAGTTAAACCCACCAAATTAGACTCTTTGTCTATTTAACTTTTGCTTGTTAGTTTCGATATTTATCTACAGGGTATTTTGGAGTCTAGAGAGAATACAGGCTAAGGAGGAGTTTTTAAGCTGAAAATATATTACGAGTCATTCCAAGGTCACGAACAGATGCCGACTGAACAAATATCATGAACCTGACATGGAATCACTCAAAACAAGTCCAATCGAAGAGCAACCAGAGTCAGTCCGGAGCTGAAATGGATCGATGGCTTTTGGAAAAGATCACAAAAATCACAAACCACTCCCCTCATGCCACCTAGCCGGCGGCTTTCTTCCCCCTTCTCCTCCCTTCTCCTCCCTTATCCTCCCTTCCACACCCTTCCACAAGCTTCTCCTCTCTTCCACACCACATGGGGGGGGGGGGGGGCGGCTAATTGAAGAGGATGACATCACCGATGGCTTTCTCCTCCTCCTCTTCCCTTGTGACAAGTGGCCTCATCTCCTCCACAAAACTCACATCCCTTAGCCTATAAATACCATGCCTCATTCCCTTTGTAAATCATCCACAATTCCAACATCACAAACACAAGTCACTTATCTCTCTAGATTTTGGGCACTATTGTAAACACTTGTTTTTAATCTATAATACTCCTGTTGGTTCTTGAGTATTCTAGTAGTTCTTGAGTACTCTTGTCGGTTCTTGAAGTACTCAAGCTTGTCTTTACTTTTCACTGTTCTTGAGTACTCTTGTCGGTTCTTGAAGTACTCACCCCTTTCCTTTAATGTCTTTTACTTTCGAAACCTTTACTTTCCTGTCTTTCAAAACTGCAACTTTACTTTCCTTGTCTTTACTTTCAAAACATTTACTATTCCTGCCTTTCAAAACCTTTACTTTTTAAGTACTTAGCTATGATGTCCTCTTCCATGGATAATCGTAGCTAAACCCTTCATTCGGTTGAAGGGGTGTACTTGTGTCATAAAATGTTTTAGACCCTTTTCTTAATACCTTTTTGTATTCAACTTGTTCTAAGTGCCTTATATTAGGTCAGAACTTCATTGGTAGAGTGGATGCTCGGAAGAGCAAAGCTCTATCATGAACTCGCGACCTCCGTGGATAAGTGGAGGCTCGGAAGAGCACAGTGGAGATCAACCTCTTCCAAAAACCATTTGATTTATCAGGAATGATGGTCAAATGGATGCACATATTAGACAAGAGTACTATGTCTTGCAAAAGACTAGACAGTGTGGCAAGTCTTGTGCTAGGAATAGCCTCGATTCACTTTTGAACACTGAGTATGGTCATTAACGGTCAATGATAAACGGATTATGATACAAGGCCCCTGAAACCGAATCTTTCCTTAACTTAGAACTTTACCTGCAACCTACTCTCTCAATATAAACTGCCTTATCAACTGCCCACCTTCCGCAAGAATTGCCCTTCACGCAACAATCTCTGTAAGTCTTCTCCTTTTATTTTCAGTACTTTACTTTTCTGTCATTTACTTTTCCGCACTAAAAACCAAAAACAACCAAAAAGACACTTACTTCTCAGCGCTAAAACCTCAATCATCCTAAAATCACGCTCCCTTCCTGTACAATCCCCCAAAGAACAACTATCCCCCTAATTCCCTTGGGTTCGACCCCTACTTACCACTCTACTATCTAATAGTAGAATCACGAGTAGCGGATTATAAATTTATCTTTGCACAGAGAACATCGCACCTTAACGACAGTGCGGTGGGCTCCGTCACCATTCCAAGCATCCACTCAACCTTGGAAGTTCTAACCTAATATGTGGCACATAGAACAAGTTTTGAACACATAGAGGCGTTAAGAGTAGGGCCTAAAACATTTTATGACACAAGTACACCCCTTCAATCGAATGAAGGGTTTAGCTACGAATATCCATGGAACAGGACATCATAGCTAAATACTTGAAGTTTTTCAAAAGACAGTAAAGTAAAAGGAGAATACTCAAGAACCAACAGGAGTAAACTCAAGAACTACTAGAATACTCAAGAACCAACAGGAGTATTATAGATTTAAAACAAGTGTTTACAAGAGTAGTGCCCAAAATCTAGAGAGAAGCTAGAGCTTTGTGATGGATGATGTTTTGAAATGAGGATGATGATACAAGGGAAGGGAAGTGTCTATTTATAGGCATGGGGGAGTGAGAGATGTGGAGGAGAAGCTAGCCACTTGGCATGGAATGGGAGGAGGAGCTTGTAGCCGCCACCCCATGTGGCTTCATCCCCAAAAGCCGCCAGTTGTGAGTCATCAAGGAGGAAGAGCCACCGGCTAGGTGGAGGAAGGAGAGAGTTTGTGAGTTTTGTGAGCTCATCCCAAAAAGCCATCGGTCCTTTCAGCTCCGGACAGACTCTGGTTGCTCTTCGATTGGACTTGTTTTGAGTGATTCCACGTCAGGATTATGAAAGTTGTACAGTCGGAATCTGGTTGTGTCCTGGAGTGACTTGTAATCCATTTTCAGCTTTAAAACTCCTCCTTAGCCTGTATTCTCTCTAGACTTCAAAATACCCTGTAGATAAATATCGGAACTAACAAGCAAAAGTTAAATAGACAAAGAGTCTAATTTGGTGGGTTTAACTGTGTTTATGATTCATACAATTATGGTCCATCACCCATCCCTCAATATCCTTCTCTAAACTTATTTTCTTTTGTATGCGAGGTTGTCCTTTAGTTTCTTCCATGTAGGCCTCAACAAAGTCTTGATATCCCTCAAATCCTTTTGTCTCTATATGGTCTTCCTCAATCTTATCATCATCAAGAAGTTGGGATTCACATTTAGGCTCTTCTATAGTGGGAGGGAGGAATTCTTCTTCATTAACAAAAGGTATTTCCTCTATGTAATAGGCATCATCATTGAAGAATTCCTCATCAGAGAGCGTTAATGGGATGGCGAGCTCTTGTGTGTTCTCATCCAAATGATTATGAGATGTGCTAGTAGTGAAGGATGCTTCACTTTTGCATTCCATCTCGTCTTCGTTACAAGATTCACCATCCCTATTGTTGTAATGAGCTTCGGTGGCGACTCTCCGAAATTCATCCTCCGCTTCTTGATCCCATTCTTCCTTTGAGGCACTAGATTCAAGAACTTCTTCTTCGGAGACCTCCTCTTCCTCACCCAAATTCTCATTTTCAATTGCTTGTTGTGCCAACTTGCTTTCCAACACTTGGCCTTGAGCCTCCAATCTATCAAATTGAATATGCATATTTTGAGTTGCTTCCTTGAAACCTCTCATTCGAGCTTCAAAGTCTCTATTTTGCTTCTCTTGGTTAGCAAGGAGTGTCGCGAGCATGGAATCTAGATTGGAGGACTCATTAGAGGGTTAAGGTTGAGGGTAGGAGTCTTCGGAAACCTCTTCTTTCCTATTCAAGTTCCCAATTTCAATTGCTTGTTGCTCCATCTTAGCTTGAAGCATCTCGGCCCTAACATGCATATCTTGATCGAATTTCATGAGATCCCCCATTCGAGCTTCAAAGTTTCTATTCAACCTTTCTTGATTTGTGAGAAATTCTTGCTTCATTTGCTCTTGACGCTCAAGGACTGTAGCGATTATGGATTCAAACTTAAAGGGCTCTCTTGAAGGATGAGGAGGTTGAGAGTATGGAGGGTAGGAGTGTTCAACTTCAAAGCGTTGGCCATCATTCCAATTTGGAGTGGAATAATTTGTTTGATAGCCAAGCTCTTGAAAATAAGAATATGGACGTTCCTTCTCTTCATAGTATCCTCCATTAGCAAAGACCCGTTGGTTGTAGGGGTCCATCCTTTCAAAACAAGATAGAGTAAGTTAGTAAGGGATATGAGAGAAAAAAAGAAGAATATACAAGTATAAGAAAAAGGAAAAATATTCACAAGAATGGTCGTAACTTTCACACAATCTAATCTAGGGATGTGCTAACTAGTTGCTCCCCGGCAACGGCGCCATTTGACAAACTATTCTTTTTCACCTCTAAATAGTATCAATGAAGAGAGGATCGAATGTAGTGTCAAAACATTTATAATACCGGTAAAGTACCGGGTCGAACCAAGAGGAGCAAGCCAATCACATGCACTATTCAAGGTTGTGTTTCCGTTCAGCTATTCTAAACCCAAAATGTATAAGGGAGTGTATATATCTAAATCCTATGTGGCGAGTAATTAGGGATGAAAGATGGATAAGAGGTGTTTCGAGGGGTTATTCCCCTCCTTGGCAAATTCCCAATGATCACATACACGATATTCAAACATTTCAGGGTAGTCAAATAGTTTAGAACCTTCTTAACTCGAACCTCACTCATTCGAAGATATCGGTTCATTCCATTGCATTACCGTCCTATAGGTGGGAGATAAATGCAATGAACATACGCACTAGTTCACTTCCTACCCATGCATTGTGGAAAACCTAGCTTAGACTAAGATAAACCAATTCTCATGTGAAACTAATCCTAGCCAAGCTCTCTTATAGCTCGAACCTCACTCTCTCGAGGTAATTGGTTCATTCCATAGAACTATTATTCTTAGAATGTCTTCCTAAGGTAATAGCTACTATGAACTCGGGGACTAGTTAACAACAAATGCATACATTAGATAGGATCATAATCTCTATTATCCAAACCATTCCTAAGGTCGTTAGATTCTTAGGTCTAGTTTTGAGATTCAACATGTTACTTAGGCATTTTATCAAACACTTAGTAGCATGTCATATATGAAGTGCATAGAGAACATGAATTTAACACCATTAGATGGGATTAATTGATGATTCGCTTAATGACTAACTTCAATGAATTAAACATTCAATCCTTAGTCAAGCATCCATATCCTAAGGTTCACTTACATGATTCAAGATATAGATAATTTTCTCCATCCTAGAACTATCCACAAGGGTTTCCAAGTCCTAGGTTCAAGTTTTAGTCCAAGTTGTCACTTAGACATTTTATCAAACACCTAGAGTGCATAACATTCATAACACAAGAGAAAATGAAATCAACAATCATCCATATGAATATCAATGTATATATGTGATCAAATAGTACCAAGGAGAGTCATAAGACTCTCAAAACACAAGGACTACTCACACATCATCATGTTACATGTGTTCAATACAAATCAACAAAGGGGGAGAAAAGATGAGTAAAGAAAACTCAAGTGGTAGATGGTGAGCAAGCTTTATAATCCTTTATTGGTCTTCTCCCTTCTCCCCAAGCAAACCTTTGATGATGGTTGTCCTTCCTTAGCCTTCTTCTCACACTATTTCTCTCTAAAAACCCCCACACCTAGGTCAAAAACCACTCTTTCTATTTATAGATCCGGCTGAGATGTAGATCTCAAAATCTGAGTTTTTGATCTAGTCGGTCGACTGGACTAAGCTTGACACCCAGTCGATCGACTGGATGTGTCAAATTTGATGAGCTCTTGAAGTTTTATTCGAGACAGTCGACTGGACTTCTCAGTCGACCGACTGGGGCCTTTTTAGTGGTCTTTTCCTTCCGAATTTGGTCTTGGCGTCAACTAGAGAGTTGTAGCCCTTTGCATTAGCTTTTCAACAAGCTTTGAATCAATCAATTCGGACACCGTATGCGCCCTGTGCGTCCAAAACAAGTTGCAAATGTCAATCTGCTCGGTTTTGCCCCGAAACTCCTTGTTTTGCACCGAAACTTCTGTTTTTCAACCAATATTGATATTTAGGCCTTGACCATGGGGGAAACTTGTTTTCTACCTGAAATGTAGAGATAGAGGTCAAATGACATCAAAATAATGTCGGAAATGACCCAAAATTATAGTGAAGAATGGTCATAAATCAGTAAAAAAACTCGATTAATCAGGACACCGCCACAGTGACCACCACAAACCATCGGTACAGCAGCACCGACCTTACAAATATATCTACACAAGAACAACGAAAAGTAGACAGGAAACCAAAAAGAAACAGCCGCCCACCGGCAACCCCTGAACCCCCGACGTCCCCCGCGACCGCCACCCATCCGAACCCAGCCGCTCGAAGCTCCACCGGCCACAGCTAGCGAAATCGCTAGCGCCACCAGCTGAGTACAAGAAGATGAGGAGATGAAGAGGAGATGAAGCCACGGAGGCAAAGAGGAGCCGAGGGGCCAGCGGCGGCCGTGGAGGAGCAAGGCGAGGCTTCTAGCTTCTTCGGCTGATGGCTTCTTCCGCAAGCGTCTTTAGGAGAGAGAAAGCAGATCTCCTGTATCTCATATGACTTGATTATGGTACATTTACTTTAACTGAACAGGCTTAGATAAATTATGCTATATATGCGCTAATTAGACTTTTAACTTGTCCAAAATTGATGATTGGATTCAAGACTATGGGCCTGTCCACTAGAATTGAAACTTATCTTAACTTAACTTAACTGTAACTTAACTGAAATTAACTTATATTAACTGAACTTGACTGAAAGTAATTTAACTGAAACTTAACTTAACTTAACTTTTACATCAGTCAGAAAATATAATTTTTTTGTTATTTACTTATTGTTGAATTATTTATTGATGATGATGATGGTGATGATGATGGTGATAATGGTGATGATGATATGATATGATGATATGATGATGATGATGATATGATGATGATGATGATATGATGATGATGTTGATGATGATATGACGATGATGATATGACGATGATATGACGATGATGATAATATGATGATGATATGATGATGTTGATGATGATGATATGACGATGATGATGATATGATGATGATGATATGACGACGATGATGATGATATGATGATGATAATAATGATAATGATGATGATGATATGACGATGATGATGATGATATGATGATGATGATAGGACGATGATGATGATATGATGATGATAATAATGATGATGATATGACGATGATGATGATGATGATATGATAATGATGATATGATAATGATGAAATGACGATGATGGTGATAATAATGATGATGATGATATGACGATGATGATGATGATATGATGATGATGATGATATGACGATGATGATGATGTTGATGATGATGATGATAATAATGACGATGATGATGTATGATGTATGATGATGATGTATGATGATTAGGATGTTGATGGAATTAATGAAAAAATTGATTTAAATCGAATTTGACTTAACTTATCTTAACTGAAATTATATTAACTTATATTAACTGAATATAACTGAAAGTAACTTAACTTAACCGTCAAAAATATAAATTCAAGTGAACAGGACCTCATTCGTAAGGGTGTTCAACCGTTTAGGGGGTGTTGAGTAGGAAAGAAATGGAATTTGCAAAAATTAAGCAAAACTGAAAAAAATTCGTATGAGGCTCTGACCCATCTTCACGGCAAAATTGATGCTTTTGACCCGGGCTTTGCGCCTTGTGTTGTGTCCCTAAAAAAGCCAAAAACTTAGCCCATCTTATATTGTAGCTGGCCAAGATTTGAGGCTTTATTACTGTTTAAAGCTGATAGGAACTGGCAGAGTCTGGCTCTGGCATGATGATGTCAATGAAATGTCACTGCAAATGACAGACCACCCAACCCAAGGCTCAAAAATAAGTACGTAGGAAACTGAACTACTGAAGAATGCATGTGAGTCAGCTGCCCTGCTCCATCATCTGATCACCAAAATCAGAGATGAGATGATGATGACATACATGATTCAGAAACCTGTGCAATCAGAAATAATAAGTGCATCCTTTTGTGACCACACAACACCACCATCCATATCAAACTTCTCTTTCGTTTTCTTTTTGAATTTTAACCTTTGCCTAATCTTTGAAAAAATGTCCCCCCCCCCCCCCCCCCAGTCTGCGACCAAGTCCTTATTTGCTACAAAATTTTGAAGCTTTGTTTTGGGATGCTAATTATCAACTTACTCAAAACTCAATCATTGAATCAATTGTGTTGAAAAGTATTCTATTTTTGATTGTGAATTTTTGTGTATAAGATTCAAATCAAAGGAACCTTTTCACAACAAGTACCACTAGTTATGCCTTTCCAGTTTCCACCATCAAAATTGTATGGATTTTATCCTATTTTTTCATTTAACATATGTTCTTTAATGTTTATTTTGAAAATTCATCGAGGCATGATCTGATGCCAAGAGAGACTATAAAGATCAGTCTCTCGAAATCTAATCGGGAAAACCAAATAAACTGAAGATTTTACGGTTGAGAGCCAATAGAATCGTGGATTAGTAGTGTAAACATCTTACTTTATAATTACAAAGTTAAATATCAGAGTTTCACTGTGTGATACGGTACGTAGTTGTACAATCTACCTGACTAATTTAAGTTATTCGATTGGTTTGTGATACGAAAATATCTCAAACTTTTTTTTAGTGATAATAATTATAATTCAAAACATAGGACCCAAAATCAACAATGTCTCACTTTCATTAATTATCACTATTCCCCACACTAATTAATACTTATTACTAATACCACTACTAAGCAATCATCAACATTCCACTATTACAACCAATCACATCAGCTTAGCCGCGGCCGGCGTCGCATCGGCTTGCCAAGCCGAAGCCGAAATGAGCGGCCGGCTATGCCATCCGAGTGTCAAGCAACCCTCATCCTCCTCCACACTATACCCTTCAGCCGAGAACAGCGTCAGCAACATGCTGGCCTGCTTGAAAGCGTTCGAGCCTAAATGCAACGGCTTGAACCCCGACTCCGTTAGCCGGCTCCTCCACATTGCCAGCGGTTCGTGTCGCTCCTCTCGAGCCGATCCCTCGCAGCATAACACGTTGCATATCTCGCGTTGGAGGTATATCTCGGCTAGCTGGTTCTCGGCTTGCTGCCCGCAAGCGTCGAGAGAGTCGAACATGGTCGAGTAGTAATACAATGCGTCTGTGAAACGGTCGAGGAAGTTGGGCTGATTGTTGTTCGCTTCTTGCTCGATTATCGTAACTATTTTAGGGTTCAGGCTCCGAATCCATGTCAACACAGACTCGATCGGTGCTCCATGACTCGAATCCGGGGCTAGGAGCCGGTGGAATTGCATGATTGAGTTGACCGCCACAGCTTCTTTCGGATTCACTTGTAGCATCCACGGCTTTACGTCTTCGATGCGCGGCGCAGCCACGCCTCGAAATGCAAACCGAACATTAACCGATCGAGCCAACTCAGCTAGTCGATGACCTATATCTCGTAATGGATCTCGACCATCGGGCGAAGGTGGCCCGATCCCTGTTAATCGCAAAAGCGGCGGGCCACCGGGTCGCAAGGCCAACGCTTGAATCAGCGCTGGCCATTGCAACCCGTGCATCAAATTGAAATCAACGACGTGGACGCAATCGTGGCCTTCGAAGGCTTCGAGAATAGCTTGGTTCGCAGTGAAGTGTGCGAATTTGAGATACGGGCACGCCTCGTAGTAATGATGGTAGAGAAGCTCATTCTCATACGGCGTCGTTAATAAGCTCAGCCCTCCAGCTCCGAATACGCGGCGGTTGAGCGCGTCGACGAAGTAAGCCGCTACCTTCCATATCCCGCAGCTGGAATTCACTCGCTCCAGCAAGCTCCGCATCTCTTCAATCAGCGTTCCCGCCAATCGTAGATCGCCAAGTTGCAGAGACTCCGCACACGTTATCAGCGTATGCACTAGCCTCACCCCGGAGTCCTCATCGACCAACGCTGCCTGCGGCGGCGCGTGTGCCCAATTATTTTGCGTCGCAGCTGTCGGATACTGACTCAATTCGTCGATAATGGCAACGTCAGCAACGGTGTCGTTTTGAAAACCGCGATCCGAGAAATTTGACGGCTGAGATTCAATCTGATCGAGCTGCGGCTGAGCAAACTCGTTCAACAGCGAGTCGACCCAGGACGCGAGATCGGATGGGTTGTAGTGAACGGCGTCGTATGCAAATTGCGAAATGTCACACGATTCGTTCACCATCACCGACTCGAGCCGCTCCAGCCGCTCCGCTACTTGATTCAGCTCCGACGATCTGACTCTGTATCCAGCGCCGGCGAGTTGTCGATCCATCTCCGGCGCCGCTGCAATTTTTCCTGTGAGACATGAGGACGATGAGCCGCTGCTGGCTGTGCTGGAAGCCGAAGTTTCGTTATGTGCCATTGAAAAAAAGGCAACAGAGATCAAATCGATAGTTACATACAAAAATGAGGATTAAGCAGAGCTCGAAAATCGCAGATGGTTTGAGATTTGAGAGAGACTCGTGAAGCAGAGGATTGAGTGAAATGTGCAGACGTCGTCACTGAACCAACCCAAGTTTATCTCTTTTGAATTTGCAGTTAAGTCCTCATGCTTCGCTTTGTTTCCATCGTTGACTCCTTTTTCTTTTTGACTTGATTTGGATGGAAAACGACGGATTAACAAACCTGTTAAAATTGGTTAGATAATGTATTTTAACTGAAAATAGTTATTTTTTAAATTTACGATAATATTGGACTGAAAATGACACGTTCATTGTTGTTGTCAATTTGATTAGGATATTACGGAGGCGTATTTAATCAACTATTGCATAGTTAATTTTTGACGAATATTCCCAATGGCAATATGCATTCGTCCCAAGACATAACCGGCTATCTGATTTTACACATTCTTTTAAATCTCATAATCATAATCACTTCATATACTTAAGGGTATGTTTTGTTGGTTATCCGGTGCAGTCACGTCAAAATAAGTCATTTGAAATTAGACAAAATAATATCAAAATGATAACGTTTCATTAATATAAGTTTTAAATTGATAAATGAACAATTTTCAAAACTACACAGTTTATCTTAAAACACTCATAACTATGTCATTTCCTCATGATTTTTTTTTTTGCTTGGCTTGCACGTACGAGATCTCATTCCAAATCTTTTACACTTAAATCTTTGTGAGTAGCTAAGCACCTCGTTTAGAACATGTAATTAAATATTTAATTTAAGTTAAATATTTTAAAATGTTAATATCACAATAAAATACTTAAAGTAAAGTCATTAGTTTAAAACGTCAATTTAGTTTTCTTATTTAAGTTAAATTAAATTTAATCATTCAATTTAATTAAAAAAACATCATTATTCTAAAACTATTAAGCATAATAATTCCATTCGATCCTCCATTTAGGCGCGCAGTCAAACTAGGTATGTGTGTTGTATAAACAAACTGATCTCGGCCAGGCTGCAGCTATCTTGATCTCACAACTAGGTAACATGTGTCATGTGTGGTGATTAGAGATCGAGAAAGCATGCACAAATCACATTACATATTGAACAAAAAAAAGCGTGCATTTTGGTATAAGATTCTATGTTTGCATGTGATTTTTGAAACTTGATTAACATGAATTAGATGCTTGTCGGAAACTCGAAATGAATAAAATAAGAATGAATTAGTAGAGTGGAAGAACCCTATGGGAAAACTATTATTGAAATTTGGGACAGAGCAAAGCAGGCCTTAATCGCTGATTAGGAATAAAAAATAGTTTTAATAATGTTATTAAAATGTGTAGCTTAGATCTGTGAAAACACTAGGTACCTAGTTGCTCAGATGTCTATTTATTTTGTTTATTTTTAGTGGCTTCTTGGTTATGATATAAAATTGATTTATGGTTTAATGAATTGAATTGTCTTCTTCAGAGGTCCGTGCCATATGGATCAATTCAATTCTATGATTTCATTTTTTTGAAACTTAGATCTTTTATTTTATTGACAATAATAAATTAATAACATTTGTGGGAATTGATGAATTTTGGAGTGCAAGTACGTATCAATGAATACACTGCTGAAATGGGATATGATCGATGCAAGTTGGTGTAACCCGCAAATGGGTGTGTCCGGGCTGGCTATCCAGACCCAATGCGTCCACATCAAGCTGTCCGGTCGATAACAATCCGCCCCACCCCGAATGTGGTCCATCCGATTCTCCGTAACATGGACCAACTCACACAATAATCAATCTTCTGTTATATTTTTTTGATCCCTCACATTCGAACTCGAAACTCAATTTTAATTTAGGGGTTATAATATGAAAACGACGTAGTTTTGTTACTGTTTTATCTAAATTATGTCATTTTCAAATGACTGTATTTCTTTGACGGTACCGAATATATATCCGTGGGGCTCTAGGCGGCTAGCTAGCGATTACATTACATTTCAATTTGAATCTGCGCACATACACTGCATCAGCTTAATACACACTCATTGTTACGTGTAGAACGGGGACCATAATGCATAAATAAATGCGATAAATTTTGTGTACTCAGCGAATCAAGTCGGAGATACGTAGGGTTTAGGGGTGGGGCCGGAGTGATCAGCTGACGAGGAGATATTGAATCTAATGAAGTAAAAAATGTAAGTGCAGCATGTGGGGAGGATCATAGTATTCCATATATACGTGATGCATGTGAAGGCGTGGACGTTGATTGTGATTGGTGTTTAGATTTAGGGTTTTATTGGATGGGAGATGCAAATAGTTGTGTACGAGTCCAACTCACTCATCGCTTTCTTGTGACCTGTATGTGTGCGTATCCTAGTTGCAGTGTAGTAAAATTCTGTAACTGTAAAAACGATGTCATTTCAATTAAAATGAAGTTAATTTAATCGAAATAACATCATGTTTAATGAAACGATATCATTTTGAAACTCACAGTATTTAACTGCGCTGCATTTCTATTCTAATTATGTCTTACATTCATTAGAATTTTGTACATGTGAAGTTCGATAAGCGTTCTTAACAATTATCTTTAAGATGGACTATTCGTTATAATGATATAAAAATTGATGATTGTAAAAGAAAATCGAATCAGATGGATACGAATTATTTTCGAGTGGATCCTCAACTAATAAAGAATGTTTTTTAAGTGTTACGTCACGTTTATCACTATAATTCGGTAAGTGGAAGAGTATGTCACATATAATTTATGAAATTTATGTGGTATAAATTATAATGATGGAGATCACATCCTTCGATCGGATCGTTAAACCATTCTTGTTTCTTCAACATTATCGTGAATTGCATGAACGGGTTAATTGTGATATGTAACGATGTTACGGGCAGGAGGGACCAGCAAAGGGCGTGTTGCCATGTTAAACATGTTGTGTGTTATTATGAACATGACTGACAACCGCCCTTGTCTACCCAACCCCGTTCCGTTGTCAGTCTTATATTATTGTCACGTTCCATGTCTATCATTCCAATTTGGAAAGCAAGTTTCAAAAGAGAAATGATATATATTTAGCTCAAGGTGTGCTTAATTAACAGATAAATATGTAGCTAACTGAACTTGCTCTGACTTACGTTGATTTCAAAATTATTCGAGCACAGTGAGATCTTTTGGTCAACATTGCTCAAGTCACGAATTCAAATCATCATGAATAAAAATGAATTTCCTTCTATGGATCGATAAAATTCAAGAGTCGATACACTTACCACTACTACTTAATAAGATATATATTATTTTTATTGAAAAATAGAATTCTAGTAACTTCCTACCTTTGGTTCAAGATCTAAGTAATTATTATATAAATCAAAGGAAAAAATCAAGTGCCAATCATATATCTTTGGTGCAAATCGTAAAATTCGTCAAAAGTTAGTTATAATTTATCGCCGAAAAACTAAAAGTACGATATAGTTCGTCAAAACTAATTTATAATTCGTCGCAAAAAAACCATCTATACGACGGGATTTAATCTCATCTATCCAAATGATCAAATCAAAAATTATCATTGATTTACATATTTTACAAAAATATAATGTTTGCATCCAATCCTTTTTCTATCTACTAAACTACTAATTAAGATATTATGGCAAACAATAAACAAATACCAGTTTGACGTGTAGACGATGAAGATTTGGGTAGGTGAAAAATAAGGACACATCACACAATATAAGGGACACGATAACGCATAATGGGGACCAAGGCGTCAAGTTGGGTCAAATTGTAGGCATTCATTTCATTAAAACAATTAAATGCTAGCCTTTAACATTCAATAAGGTCAAATGATTTTGGGACTTTGTTTCCAAAGTGGGAAACATTATATCTAAATTCAAACCTTCTTTTTCATGTTGAAAATTCTACTTTTTTTTGATATGTTGAAAATTCTACTTTGATCATACATATATCAGTTTTCCAAACACATGTTTGATTAGTATGTGAAGATCAAATTGGAGTAAAATTCTACTTCATTTTGATCAAGATTCAGATTAAAATAAACAATCACCAACAAATTTATTAATTAGGGTTTTAAAAAAATGGACCATAGTGATTAATTGTTGGTACAAAGTGATCAGGCTTTTCAAATGCTACCGATATATACATGTGCTGGGATAGTATCTTCAGACGTAGTCAGAATTCGTGATGAATTAGGTTGCAAACTCTCGTATATTTTGTATTGTTTTCTTTCATGAATGCTTGTGATCCTAATAATTAATAACTTGAGGAAAAAGACTTCTCTAATGATATATAACACAAGGAATGAGATCTCTTGCAACAAAACAAAAAAAAAACAGCAATTTTAGGAAACGATAGAGTTTTGTGTATTTTTAATTCAAAGTTGCGTAGTTTTAAAAAGATTTTAGTTATCAATTTAGAAATTGTATTAATGAAATCACCTAATTTTGATATTGTGTTATTTAAACGGTTTGATGATTTTTATAGGAGTTTTTCCCCTGTTTTGCAAACTCAATATCACTTTTGCCATGCCTGAAACTCAAATCTCGTTTTTGCCCTGTTTTTAAAAGAATCGATTTTGCCCAAATCGGTTTGATGACGGTGTGCCTGCGTGGCACAACTTGGTCCTACGTGGACCAAACGAATTCATTAATTGTGACACGTGGCAGACCGGGCCGGCAAAAATTGGTTTCATGAAAAAAATTATTGAAACCAATTTTCGCTGAATCGGTTTTAAGTGGGGCGAATTGGCTACATGTAAAAATTATTGAAACCGATTTGGGGAAAATCGGTTTCAAGGAATTTCAAACATGTCAGGCTTTTTCAGACATTTTCAGACAAGGCAAACAGGCTTTTCAGACTGATTTTGATATGAAATCGATTTGGGAGGCCTCGGTCTCAAATCTGTATATAATCTCCGTGTGCAAATCGGCATTTGAACAACAATCATAATTTACAATCCCCTCAGCATACAATTTCCTTCCTTTACTTAATATCCCTTCCCTATAACATGGCATATGTTTACAATTCGATTCTGATGAGGATCCGATGGGTATGTCGACACTAGTGACACTTGATAACCCAGTAGTTGATGAATACGACATGGATGAAATGGAAGAAATGGAGGAGCGTGCAGTTGAAGATCCCACTACTGAATTCACGCAGCCTCAAATTACTTGGGATCATCCTGATTTTGATGATATCTCAGCATGGGAAACGTTTCAACCCTATGATGAGAATCTGCAAACAATCCATCATAATTCTCCGTCACTTGCTGTAGGTGAAAGGTGGCGTCACTTGCTGTAGGTGAAAGGTGGCGCAAAAAAGATCAAGCCATCTATGCTGTGCGAAAGTACTCCATTCTGAATCGTATAGAGTACTTCGTGAAGGAATCCGACAAAACATTAATGGTTTTTGAATGTCTGAAGACTAGAGATGTCTGTCCATGGCGAGTTCACATTGCGGTTACGGGTAGAAGAAACTACTGGGTGGTTCGGAAGAACAAACATGACCACATTTGCCAGCATGGCTCCATTATGCTGTCTAACAGACACCTGAACAAAAAATACATAGCTGATGAGATCGCGGAGGCGATGAGTGCAAGTTTGCGATTCGATGCATGATAGATTTGTGCTAACATTAGAAGGGACTATGGATATGAAATATCTTACCTGAAGGCGTGGCAAGCAAAGCAGTTGACGCTTGTTAAACTGTTTGGTGAATGTGATGCGTCATTTAATAAACTGCCGCACCTGATGCAGGCGTTGGTGGATTATAGTCCAGATACATTTGTGAAGTGGGATGTAGAACCACTCAATAATGGTGCTTGGCAGGTGAACCGTTATTCTGAGCATTTGCAGAACCCATTAAGGCGTTTACGCATTGCCGTCCCGTGTTGTCGATCGACGGGACGCATATGTATGGGAAATGGACCGGTACATTGTTGGTGGCTGTTGGTTTTGATGTTCCCTTGAGTGGCATGTATTTGTCAAAACGGAGTTAGACAGTTCGAGCAGTAGTTCAGGGGGAGTTCGAACACATATCCTGGCACTCATGTACAGCGTTGAGCAGACGCAAGGATATTTGCCGGAAGAATTTACACAGCGAAGATATCATCGATTTGAAGTCGGCCAGCGAATAAATCGAACGTCAGATATACTTCAGATATTTGAAGATATATCTACACATCAGATCAAGGCGGGGAGGCTGACTTGGGCAAGAAGTCTTCGTATATTCTTCCAACCGATTTGAGAAAGATATACATCAAATCTTTAGGAATATCTCCTACATAATTGATGGGATTATCTTGAGCAGATTTGGATTTCGTCCGAGCATATATATACAATGCTAGAGCATCCATAATCGTGTCGCTTCCTGAGAGAAAAGAAAAACACGAGAGTTCATGAGATTGGAGGAGAAGCGACGGCCGGCTGAATATTCCTCACTTGAATATCAACGGCAAAAGTTACGGTCTGTTCAGTGTGCTGTTTAGACTGTGCTTCAAGAACTACAAAGTGCACACACACACGGCACTCAAGATACGTCTTTGAGAGAAGGCGACTGGACTTCTGGGAGGTCCAAGACTAAGCCGAGAGGGAAGTCTCGTCCTACCCACAGGGGATCGAGGGGAGCTGCGGTGAACCGAGATTGCAAATCCGAGAGACGGAGAGTTAGAGGCTAGGCGATTACAAACTCGGGGTTGTGTAAGAGTAAGACCACTTGTAGCTCTAATCTCGTAATATGATTTGTGTCCCTTTTAGGGCGTAGGAAACCCCCCAGAGTAGGCAAGGCCGAACTGGGTAACATATCGTGCGTGCTCCTGTTTCCCTTTATTTTTCGGTTCTGCTTGATAAACTGCTTAAACCTCGGTCGGAACACTTCCTTGTAGAGTCCGTATCCAGTTAACTGTGTGTGTCTCAGTTATCTTCTCTGACTGCTGAACTGTTGTGAAAGGAGTTCAAGGTCTGTCTAAACTGCACTTTGAACACAAGCTTGAACAGGGGATAGAATTTCAAATGGTATCAGAGCAAACACTCGACACACTGAGTGAGATCCTTGAACTGTTTAAGATGACTGCAAAGCAAGGACTGTTTCCCTCGAGCACGGTCCATGACTGGAAGATAGACACGGAGACTTACAAAAGTGAAAATGTGTGCATGGTTGCGTTCAGCTCTTCAAGTCACATGGAGAAAGATTGCTCGTACTTCGATAGCGGATGCTCCGCCCATATGACAGGTGACTCCAAGTTCCTTGCGCAGATTCGACCGGTTATTAAGGAGCAGTTCGTCACTTTCGGAGATGGAGGAAATGGACATGTGATCGGCTGTGGGACATTGAAGGTTCCGGATCTACCTGTCCTCAAAGACACTCTCCTAGTTGAAGGATTGAAAGTGAACTTAATCAGCATAAGCCAACTTTGCGACGGGGGACATCATGTCAAATTCACTCACAACTCATGTCAAGTTGTTGATAAAGACGGAGGAATTTTGATGAAAGGAAGCAGAGCAGCCAACAATTGTTACCTCATCGGCTCCACTGGAACAGGTGCTGCACCAACCTGCTTGTCTAGCCAAGCAGATGAGATGTCCCTTTGGCACAGACATTTGGGCCATCTAAACCTCAAGACATTGAAGAAACTCTGCTCATCTGGACTCATCAGAGGAATGCCAAATGTCAAAGGAAGTCAGGATGTGATGTGTGGAGACTGCCAGATCGGGAAACAGACCAAAGCATCACACCCTAAGATCTCTCAAATCAGCACCAACAAGCCACTGGAACTGATCCATATGGACTTGATGAGACCAATGCAAACTGAGAGCTATGGTGGGAAGAAGTATGTTATGGTCTGTGTTGACGACTTCGCCAGATTCACTTGGACAAGGTTCCTTCGGGACAAGACTGAAGCTGCTCAACAATTCATAGAACTTGCTACCTTGATCCAACGAGAAAGGGAAGACAAAGGGGAGAAACTGGTATCCATCAGGAGTGATAATGGCACAGAATTCAAGAATGTTGCTATGGGAACCTATTATGCAAAACACAGGATTGCTCATCAATTCGCATCAGCAATCACCCCTCAACAGAATGGAGTTGTGGAACGGAAAAATCGTACCATCCAAGAGATGGCCCGAGTGATGATCCATGCCAAGAAGATTCCTCTGAAGTTCTGGTCCGAAGCTATGAATACAGCATGTCAAATCATAAATCGGGTTACTATACGCACTGGAACGGAGAAGACGTGCTATGAACTTTGGAAAGGAAAGAAGCCCACTGTCAAATACTTCCACATTTTTGGAAGTGAATGCTACATTCTAAATGACCAGGAGTACCGACAGAAGCTGGATCCAAAGAGTGATGAGGGGTTCTTTCTAGGGTATTCTTCAAACAGTCGAGCATACCGGGTGTTCAACAAGCGCACAGGATCAGTCATGGAATCTATAAATGTCAAAGTCAAGGATGAAGTGTTTGTGCAGGCTGTCTTGGACGATACTGATGACAGTACTAGCACAGTACCTGAAACATAACCATCATCCCAGCAGACTGTGCATGAACCGACTGAAGTCACCTGTGACAACTTCCGTGAAAATTCCTCATCTGACGAAACCGATACTGTTAACACTCAGGAGAATGTCTTTACGTTACAACCATCCCCACGAATTGCCAGGGATCATCCAATCTCTGAGCAACTCCAGAGAATTGGCTGCCTGCTTTTGCTTCCTCTCCTCAATTGAGCCGAAAAATATAAAGGAAGCATTACTTGATGAGTATTGGGTCCTCGCCATGCAGGAGGAACTGGAAGAATTTGCTCAAAATGAGGTATGAGATCTGGTTCCAAGACCTGATGGGGTTAACGTCATTGGCACAAAATGGATTTTCAAAAACAAGACCGACGCATCAGGGAATATCACAAGAAACAAAGCTCGCCTTGTAGCACATGGATACACTCAGATAGAAGGGATAAACTTTGAGGAAACCTTTGCTCCGGTCGCACGTCTTGAAGCCATTCGCTTACTACTTGCTCTTGCATGTCACTTGAAACTTTGACTGTTCCAGATGGATGTCAAAAGTGCTTTCCTGAATGGATTCCTGAATGAGGAAGTTTACGTTGCTCAACCTAAAGGATTTGAGGACCCGCATCACCCAACATCTGTGTACCACCTGAAGAAAGCCTTGTACGGTCTCAAACAAGCACCCAGAGCTTGGTATGAGCGCCTCACTGTGTTCCTCGTCGATCATGGATATGTGCGAGGGGGAGTGGACAAGACCCTGTTCGTTAAACACACAAGGTCAGTGATGAGCCGTATTTACGACTCATCGAGTCATCAAATCCCACCAATTCCAGCACTTTATTGTACGAACAGTTACTTCCTAGTATTGTTTCGTGTTTCAGGTGATTTGGAAGCTCTAGGAGGAATTGCATTCAAAAGATGGCTTTTGGAGCCAAAAGACATCACAAGGAGTTCTTGACCGGCTTATTTACATTTGACGAAGTTTGGCGCGGAAAGAAATGAAGACCAAAGCACTTTGGAGTTTTCAACAGTGCAGTCCGCGGAGGCCTCAACAATAAGCGCGCGGACGTCTGAACAATTTCAGTAATTCAAGAGACGTCAGCGGGAAGGAAATTCAGGAGACGTCCGCGCGGCATCCCAGCCAGCCGACCGCATGCCCGAGCGGCCATCCCTCCCAGCCGACCGCATGCCCGAGCGGCCATCCCTCCCAGCCGACCGCATGCCCGAGCGGCCATCCCTCCCATCCGACCGGATGCCCGACCTCCACGCCAGTCCATGCGATCGCACAAGCGATCCATGCGCTTGCATGCGCCCTCGCATCCCAGCACAAGCGCCTGTCTGACCTCGAAATCAAACCAAATCTCGGCTCGTCATTGACATCTTCTCCGTGGCTGTTTAAGAGGCAGTTTGGAATATTCTTGAAAGATCTAGAAGGTCCTAGAAGACTTGCACACGAAGTTTACTTGGAGAGCAAGCTAAGTCGGTTACACAGAGATATGTGAATATTTCCTAATCTATCTTTTGGACTTAGCCAAATATTAACCAGTTTCCTAAGGAGTAGGCCGACTTAAGGGGGATTTCGAGCTCATCCTACTCTATAAATACAGCCCTTGGTCGAGCCTTACAAATAATCCCTCATCCCAGAATCATCCAAAGCTTCATCTCGGCGTTCCTCATTCATTCCGGTGTTCTTCATCATCCTCGCGGCTCGATAGAGAAGTTCATTCCCCCTTTTATTATTTTCTTGTTTTAATGGCCATGTGGAACTAATCCCATTGTTCGGGCTAGGGTTTAATATATTGTGACTACTGTTTTTGAGACTTGAAACTTAATGCTTATTTCTTTATTCCACTAGACCTTGTGCTATTTATCTCGATTTGTATTGTGGAATTAAGTTGATACTCGGAAAGGTTAGACGTAGTCGAGTAATACAAATCCCTTATTTACTGTTTGTTTGATACTAGACCATTGAAAACAAATAGAGCACTAATTTGATATATCTTGGAATGGAGTATTAAATTGCTAGGTTTAGAATTCTACAACCCGGAAAGGAAGTGGATTGTGGTGTAGGCGTCCGGAAAGACCCTACTTTAGATTATAACTTTGAATGGAAGTAATCACACTTAGGAATTAGAAATCTGATATTTAGAAGTCAAGGATAAAACAAGTCACAATTAAGAAACCCTAGTCTGAATATTCTCTCTTATTGATACACACTCATCTTGTTTCCTTTTGCACTGTTTCCTGATCACTTACAACCAACTGCTTTCTTTCCTTTTTCAGAACAAGTAGTAACCATCTAGCTCCCTTGGGTTCGACCCCTTACTTACAGCTATACTAAGCCAAGAGTAAGCGGACATTATAAATTTAGATTTGCAGGTACCAACGACGACCTGTCAAATTTTGGCGCCGTTGCCGGGGAGCTACGCACGGTGAAATTTGTTCTTTCCTTTTTCGGTTTTTGCCTTTATTTCCTTTTATTTCTATTTCCTAGCTTTTAAAGGATTCTGTCACCAAGACTTATGAGTCTAAGGAGATTGGGTTTTAAGTGAGACCATTTGTGACTCCTCCAATCTCCTGGGAATCCTTTATTTGCTAGTTTGCGCTTTGCTACTCTTGTGCCATGTCTCATGCAGGAAGTAGGGTAGGCGACAACGAAGAAGTCGAACAGGTCAACCAAGACAGAGAAAGGGCGCTTCTGCAACACGATGAGCAAGGCCCGCTAAGACAGAATGGAGAGATCAGGGGAGCTGCCCCTGGACAACTTCAGCACCAACCACCGTTCCAACCTCAGCCATATCAACCCTACCCTCAATATCAGCCGTATCCACCACCTCCATATCAGCCATACCCGCAACCCTATCCACAATTTCCACCAGTGCAATACCAGCAATATCCACCACCTCAGCAGTACCCACCACCTCCACGACCTCTACGACAGCCGGCAGCCAGGGACGATGATCACGAGGATGACCTCGATGCAGAACCAACCATGGGAGAGCTCTCGGTCCCCAACTTCAAAGACCAGTCTTGGTGCATCTACGAAGGACCAGACCTCGCCACCATAACCATCAACACATCAGTAGTCCATTACCTGCCCAAATTCTCAGGAACCAAGGGAGAGTCGGCCACAACTCATCTACAGCGCTACCACGGGATATGCCAGAACCTCAAGCCACACACCGTCGAAGTCGAGGATTTCAAGTTAAAAGCTTTCTATTTCTCACTAACAGACTCGGCTAACGATTGGTTCTTGTCTCTTCCTTCAGGTAGTATTTACACATGGGATCAGATGCAACGAGCATTCCTCGCCAAGTACTACCCAGCAGGGAGAGCAATGCAAGTCAGAAGGCAGCTACAGGACCTCAGGCAAGGACCCAACGAGATCATGTACGAGTACGTGGAAAAGTTCAACGCCTTGGAGAAGAGCTGCTGCAACCTTGGACTCACAGAGAAGCTGCTCGTCGAATATATGCTAGATGGCCTTCGCAGACTCGACAGGAAACTCCTAGATGCCTCAGCTGGAGGCAACCTAATGAACCTATCCCGAGCAGGAGTGAGACAAAAAATCATGGAAGTGGCGGAAAGTGAACGGTTCCAGGATGAGTCCAACAAAGAGGAAGAATTTACCAGGACCAGGAACGTCTCAAAGGTCGAGCCTCCATCCAGTACCATGGCCGCAGAGATCAAAGAGCTCAAGGAGATGATGCAGCATGTCATCCGAAGACAACCAGTCTAGACTAAGCTATGCAGGTTTTGTGCAGCTACAGATCACAAAACAGACGAGTGCCCAACCATCTTAGAGGACGACCAGGCTGAGGTCAATGCAGTAGGTGAGTATCAGAACTATGGCAACAGGGCTGGACCAGTCCGACAGTATGGCACAGCCACGACCGATCAAGGAGCCAACGGACAGCCCTGGAAAAACAATAATCATCAGCATCAGGCCCAGAGAGAGCCAGCACGACAAGGCACGCCTCAGCAGAGCCAGCAGCCCTACTGGCATCCACATCACCAGTATCAGCAGAATACGCCTGGTCAATATCAACAGCGAGGACCAAATAACAACCAGGCAGGCCCAAGCAACCACGGCCCCAACAAGTCCTTAGAAGAAATAGTAAAAGAGCTGGCAGCTAGCACCCAGCAATTGTCCGCAACCACCCAGCAGTTGTCCGCAACCATCCACCAGAATCAGGCCAAGACCGACGGAGCAATAGCCGACTTAATGAGACAGATGTCTCAGATTGCCACGACGGTCTCGGAACTCAAGAACGACGCAGGACGACTTCCCTCACAGACAATTCAGAATCCAAGAGGGAATGTCAATGCAGTGACGCTCAGGAGTGGAAGGGGAACATCATCAGCACCCAGACCATCAGAGGACAACAGCCCACCAGCAGACGAGGACTCTCGGCCAAGCACGATACCCATACCAGAGGAGTCTCGGCCAGACCCAAGCCCGGCGCCTAGCAACTCTAATGTCACTGTTCCTCTACCTTTTCCTGTACAGGTTCGAGCTCCAAAGAAGTATGTGATGGACAGGGAAGTGTGGGAGCTATTCAGCAAGGTGGAAATCAACATCCCGCTCCTTGAGGCTATCAAGAAGATCCCGAGGTACTCCAAGTTCCTAAAGGAGTTGTGCACAAACAGAAGGCGAGGAACCCAGCCCGACCAGGAGCTCATGAGCAGGAATGTTTCAGCGGTGATTCAGCACAAGGTGCCACCAAAATGCGGTGATCCAGGCACCTACACCATTCCCTGCACGATCGGTAACATTAGGATAGAAAATTGTATGCTCGATCTCGGTGCATCTATCAATGTTTTACCATATTCCATATACTCCTCTTTGCGTATGGGTCCTCTAGAACATGCAGGTCTCACTATACAGCTGGCGGACAGGTCATGCAAACAGCCCGAGGGCAAGATCGAAGATGTGCTCGTACAGGTGGAAGAGCTAGTATTTCCAGCCGACTTCTATGTGCTCAAGATGGAGAACTGCGGCCCGACCGATCACGCACCCATCCTACTCGGGCGACCGTTCCTTAAGACGTCAAAGATGAAGATAGATTGCGACAGTGGAACACTCTCCATGGAAGTTGAAGGAGAAGTATTCAGTTTTGACATCTTCAGGGCCGTGAAGCATCCGATGGAGTATGAGGCGGTCCATGCCTTAGACACACTGGACGACCTTGTCCAGGAGGTGCATACGGAGAGAGGGACCGACCCACTTGAGCTAGCAATCGAACAGGCCGTGTACTCACACGAGGATTCCTATGAGCTCACCGAGACTATCATGGATGCTCTCGCCCAGTTAGAGATTGCCCAGCCGCTCACACCGAGGTATGAGGTTAATACAATTCGCTTATTTAAATCTAATATGTGTTTGCCTTTTGTTGTGCAGGCACCTACAGTGGAATTGAAGCCTCTACCCGAACACTTGAAGTATGCGTTCCTAGGGGAGAACGACTCACTACCAGTCATCATCAAGAGTGGACTCGAGGCAGAACAGGAGCAGCGATTGATTAGAGTGCTGACCGAGCACAAACTGGCCATCGGATGGACACTAGCCGACATCAAGGGAATCAGCCCAGCAGTTTGTATGCATCAGATTTTGCTGGATGATGGAGCAAAGCCTTCGAGGGAACCTCAACGCAGATTGAACCCAATTATGATGGAGGTCGTTCAGAAGGAGATTCAGAAGCTACTAGATGCAGACGTGATTTACCCGATCTCAGACAGTCGGTGGGTGAGCCCGGTACATGTTGTACCGAAGAAGACCGGGATCACAGTGGGAAGAATGCCGAGGGCGAGATGGTCACGACTCGAGTCAAGAATGGATGGCGCATGTGCATTGATTACAGGAAGTTGAACGCCGTTACGCGCAAGGATCACTTTCCTCTTCCATTCATTGATCAGATGCTCGACCGCTTGGCAGGTAAGCCATATTTTTGTTTTCTAGATGGGTTTTCAGGCTATAATCAGATTCCCATAGCACCAGAGGATCAGGAGAAAACAACCTTCACATGTCCGTTCGGTACGTTTGCTTTTCGCCGAATGTCTTTTGGCTTGTGTAACGAACCCGACACTTTTCAGCGGGTCGTTACTAGCATATTTTTTGACATGATAGGTTCGTTCATAGAGGTGTTCATGGATGATTTTACTGTGCATGGTGACTCTTTTGATGCATGCTTAGATAATTTGAGTGCAGTGTTAGCACGATGTGTTTCTATGAATTTGGTGCTCAATTATGAAAAGTGTCACTTTATGGTCACCCATGGAGTAGTTCTCGGTCACATAGTTTCGCATGAGGGTATAGAGGTTGACAAAGCTAAGATTGACTTGATTTCTACTCTGCCCTATCCCTCTATTGTCCGTGATATTAAGTCATTTTTGGGGCATGCTAGTTTCTATCGTAGGTTTACAAAGGATTTCTCTAAAAAGGCGCTGCCTTTATCTAATCTTTTGCAAAAAGATGTTCCTTTTGAGTTTACAGATCAGTGCAGGGCAGCGTTCGATGAGCTAAAACAGGCCCTCACCGGCACACCCATCATCAGAGCACCGGACTGGAGTCAGCCATTCGAGATTATGTGCGACGCGAGCGACTACGCAGTAGGAGCAGTTCTCGGCCAAAAGGTGGACAAGAAGCCCGTGGTGATTTACTACGCTTCGAGGACTCTGGACGTGGCCTAGAAAAACTATTCGACCACAGAGAAAGAACTGCTGGCTGTGGTCTTTGCCTTAGAGAAATTTAGATCGTATTTGCTCGGTACTAAAGTTGTTGTCTATTCTGACCATGCAGCTATTAGGTACTTGATGACGAAGAAGGAGGCAAAACCGAGGCTCATTAGGTGGATCCTGCTCCTACAAGAGTTTGACTTGGAGATCAAGGACAAGAAGGGCATAGAGAACACGGTGGCCGATCACTTGAGCCGACTTGTCCGAGAGGAAGATGCCGGACAGATTACCGAGACGTTTCCAGACGAGCACTTGTATGCTCTTACAGGTAAGGCGCCATGGTATGCTTCCTTAGTGAACTACCTGGTCGGAGGTAAGTTCCCGCCCTCCTATTCTAGGGCCCAATGTTTGAAATTGAAGCATGATTCGAAATACTATGTGTGGGATGATCCATACTTGTGGAAAATAGGTGTAGATCAGATTCTTAGATGGTGCATCCCCGATGATGAGATTGCTTCTGTGATTAGCTTTTGCCATGAATATGCATGTGGTGGCCATTTCGGCCCTAGGAGAACGGCTAGGAAGATATTAGATAGTGGATTCTTTTGGCCACATGTCTTTAGAGATGCCTACAACCATTGTAAGAGATGCGATAAATGTCAACGTGTAGGTAACATCTCGGCTAGGAATGAAATGCCGCAAGTCCCCATATTAGTAAATGATGTGTTTGATATTTGGGGCATAGATTTTATGGGTCCTTTTCCTGTGTCATGCGGTTTCACCTATATTCTTGTGGCTGTGGACTATGTTTCCAAATGGGTAGAGGCGAAGGCCACTAGGTGTGATGATGCTAGAACTGTTATAGATTTTCTGCGCACTAACATTTTTTACAGATACGGAGTACCGAAGGCAATCATCAGCGACCAAGGGACGCACTTCTGCAATAAGATGATGGCTGCGACCCTCAAGCACTACCATGTTCATCACAGGACATCCACAGCCTACCACCCACAGACAAACGGACACGCGGAGATCTCCAACCGCGAGATTAAGGGGATATTGGAAAAGATGGTGAGCCCGGGCCGAAAAGATTGGAGCCAGCGGCTGGATGAGGCATTATGGGCATACAGGACAGCTTACAAGACACCGATAGGCACCTCACTTTTTTGGTTGGTCTATGGGAAAGCATGCCACTTGCCGCTTGAGCTCGAGCACAAGGCATATTGGGCACTGAAGAAGTGCAATCCAGACTTGCAGACAGCCGGGCTAGATAGGAGATTGCAGCTATGTGAGCTTGAGGAGCTACGCCTCGAGGCTTACGAGAGCCAAACAGACTACAAGGCACGGACCAAGCTCTATCATGACAAGTTTATCCTTAGGCGCACTTTTGAGGTTGGCCAGCAGGTTTTGGTCTTTTCATCATGCCTACGATTGATGCCCGGCAAGTTGCGATCGAGATGGACAGGCCCATACACAGTAACGAGAGTTTTCAACTACGGGTCGCTCGAGCTAGAGTGCTCAACAGACGGCCGACGCTTTAAGGTCAATGGGCAACGGGTGAAACACTACCACAGAGAGATCAAAGCACCCGCCCAGGAGTTTGACCTGGCTGAGCCCACCACAGATGCATAGACGAGGTACCGTCGAGCCAACGACGTAAAACAAAGGTGCTCGCAGAGAGGCAGCCCGGCATCTTTTGCTTTTTAGTTTTTATTTTATGTAGTTTATTTTTCTATATTTTGAGTCATTGTCGTCACATTGTACTTGGGAAAGAAGCTGATTTCATGCAGGGAACAGTTCATGTGAGCTCGCAGAACAGATCATGCGATCGCATGAATATTTCATGCGACTGGTCAAGACCATGCGACCGCATAAAGACACCTTGCGAGCGCATGCCAAGGACAGCCCCATATCCATGCCACCACACCATCAGGGGAGTATTGTTCCATCTCTTTTCTCTTCTTTTCCATATTGTTTGCATGCATGTGAGTCTAGAGTCTAAGTCGTGCCGTGAGGACATGACTTATTTCAAAAGTGTGGGGTGGGAGAGTCAGTCACCGAGTCAGCACGTTTACTTTCCAGCACCTGCATAGAGTCAGCACTTTTCCCAAATTTTTAAAATTTTTGTACAGGTTTCTTCTCTATTTCCTAGATTTGCCATAGTGAATATTGATGATGTGAAATAGATAGAGCCGATTACATGCATGTCTTTGGTGAAATTAGAATTGTACGATTACATGTGATCTTAATCCATTGCGTGCCTTTGTTAGTTGAGATAAACAGGGATGTGGAGTTGACAGAAACGCCCTAGAGAGACTTGACAGATCATTCAAAGGCCGAACTCAAGATATATGGTTATGTGGATCTCGTGGAGGCTAGCACTTCGAAGCAACATAGTACGAGTCTGCTCCACCACTGCGGTATCCTTTGCGGTTGGTCGGGATGGGAATACTTCACACCGTCCAAGCTCTAGTTCAAGTAGCCGGGAAAATAGACAAGCGATTATTGGCTTGACCCGAGTCAAAAGGACGATGATGAGTGAGAGCAAGTAGGTTCGAGCAAGTCACAATCTGCACCACAAAGTAAAAAATCCATCATCATTGTGAAAGTTTACACCAAAATCAAGTGAAGAGCTCAATTGATACATCAACCCGACACACTATAGCTGGCCGAAAAGCACTCAACACTTTGAAGCTCGAATCAATCACGTACAAGAAAAAGCGACGAAGCATAACCATATAGCAAGAGTTCGAGTCCAAGAATGCGGTTCATGGGTCTAAAAAACGCTATCTCCCGAGACATCCGAATTGATTTGCATCTCGGCCCAAAGGTAACACGTATCATTAACCCATGTTTTCGCACAAGGCTATTAGTAACGAGCATGCATAGAAAGCGAAATCTAGATTAACCGAATCATGTTCATGTAGCATGTCTAGGATGCCGAAGCATTGTGGTGTTTACAGTTTTCGATCCTCTTATGACCTAGTCCTTGTTCGGGACGAACAAGTTTAAGTGTGGGGTGGTTTGATGAGCCGTATTTATATGACTCATCGAGTCATCAAATCCCACCAATTCTAGCACTTTATTGTACGAACAGTTACTTCCTAGTATTGTTTCATGTTTCAGGTGATTTGGAAGCTCTAGGAGGAATTGCATTCAAAAGATGGCTTTTGGAGCCAAAAGACATCACAAGGAGTTCTTGATCGGCTTATTTACATTTGACGAAGTTTGGCGCGAAAAGAAATGAAGACCGAAGCACTTTGGAGTTTTCAACAGTGCAGTCCGCGGAGGCCTCAACAATAAGCGCGCGGACGTCTGAACAATTTCAGTAATTCGAGAGACGTCCGCGGGAAGGAAATTCAGGAGACGTCCGCGCGGCGTCCCAGCCAGCCGACCGCATGCCCGAGCGGCCATCCCTCCCAGCCGACCGCATGCCCGAGCGGCCATCCCTCCCAGCCGACCGCATGCCCGAGCGGCCATCCCTCCCATCCGACCGGATGCCCGACCTCCACGCCAGTCCATGCGATCGCACAAGCGATCCATGCGCTCGCATGCGCCCTCGCATCCCAGCACAAGCGCCTGTCCGACCTCGAAATCAAACCAAATCTCGGCTCGTCATTGACATCTTCTCCGTGGCTGTTTAAGAGGCGGTTTGGAATATTCTTGAAAGATCTAGAAGGTCCTAGAAGACTTGCACACGAAGTTTACTTGGAGAGCAAGCTAAGTCGGTTACACAGAGACATGGGAATATTTCCTAATCTATCTTTTGGACTTAGCCAAATATTACCCAGTTTCCTAAGGAGTAGGCCGACTTAAGGGGGATTTCGAGCTCATCCTACTCTATACATACAGCCCTTGGTCGAGCCTTACAAATAATCCCTCATCCCAGAATCATCCAAAGCTTCATCTCGGCGTTCCTCATTCATTCCGGTGTTCTTCATCATCCTCGCGGCTCGATAGAGAAGTTCATTCCCCCTTTTATTATTTTCTTGTTTTAATGGCCATGTGGAACTAATCCCATTGTTCGGGCTAGGGTTTAATATATTGTGACTACTGTTTTTGAGACTTGAAACTTAATGCTTATTTCTTTATTCCACTAGACCTTGTGCTATTTATCTCGATTTGTATTGTGGAATTAAGTTGATACTCGGAAAGGTTAGACGTAGTCGAGTAATACAAATCCCTTATTTACTGTTTGTTTGATACTAGACCGTTGAAAACAAATAGAGCACTAATTTGATATATCTTGGAATGGAGTATTAAATTGCTAGGTTTAGAATTCTACAACCCAGAAAGGAAGTGGATTGTGGTGTAGGCGTCCGGAAAGACCCTACTTTAGATTATAACTTGGAATGGAAGTAATCACACTTAGGAATTAGAAATCTGATATTTAGAAGTCAAGGATAAAACAAGTCACAATTAAGAAACCCTAGTCTGAATATTCTCTCTTATTGATACACACTCATCTTGTTTCCTTTTTGCACTGTTTCCTGATCACTTACAACCAACTGCTTTCTTTCCTTTTTCAGAACAAGTGGTAACCATCTAGCTCCCTTGGGTTCGACCCCTTACTTATAGCTATACTAAGCCAAGAGTAAGCGGACATTATAAATTTAGATTTGCAGGTACCAACGACGATCTGTCAGTCAGACTTTATTATCGCACAAATCTATGTTGACGATATTGTGTTTGGGTCCAATACCCAGAAACTGGTGGATCAGTTTGTTGAACAGATGCAGAAGGAGTTCAAGATGAGCATATGGTTGGGGAGATGAACTACTTTCTAGGACTCCAGGTGACTCAGAAGGAAGATGGCATATTCATCTCACAAAGCAAGTATGCCGAGAATCTGATAAAGAAATTTAATCTTGAGAAGGCCAGTCACAAACGAACTCCTGCTGCTACGCACATAAAGATAACCAAAGACGAGGCTGGAACAAAGGTCGATCAGAAACTGTATATGAGTATGATTGGAAGCCTTCGGTACTTGACAACCAGTAGACCAGACATTGCATATGCCGTAGGGGTTTGTGTAAGATACCAGGCGGATTCAAAGGAAAGCCATCTTCTACAAGTCAAGAGAATCATAAAGTATGTATGCGGGATAGTTGACTTTGGAATCTAGTATACCAAGGATACCAACCCGCATCTGGTTGGTTCTGCGATGCTGACTGGGCAGGAAACGCTGAAGATCAAAAAAGCACATCTGGAGGATGCTTCTTCTTAGGAAATAACTTGGTTTCATGGTTCAGCAAAAAGCAAAATAGCATCTCATTATCTACAGCTGAAGCAGAATATATCGCAGCAGGAAGCAGCTGCACTCAACTACTATGGATGAAGCAAATGCTGTCTGAATACGGAGTCAAACAAGAAGAGATGATCCTGTACTGTGATAATATGAGCGCCATCAGCATCTCGAAGAATCCAGGATGAAGCACATAGACATCAGACATCATTTCATCAGAGAGCTGGTTGAACAGAAGGTGGTTACTCTTATGCATGTGACAACAGACAAGCAATTGGCGGACATCTTCACCAAACCTCTTGATGTCGTTCAGTTTGAGACACTCAGATCCTCCCTGGGTCTGTGTGTTATCAAGAACTAAGTGTTCTAGATAGTGGTCAGTCACAGGCGGAACACCAGCTCAACTGTTGGGCTGACCACTTATTATCAGGGAGCTGGAACAGAAGGTACATGCTTAGAAAATTAACATTATATATTCGGAAATCATCACTATGTCATTATAAAACGAAGGAGAAGAAGCGGCTGTGACAGAACTGAAATAAGCTTCTTCAAAGGCGTCAAAGGCCGATCCCAACTCAACTAAAGGGAGTATGCAGACCAAGAAGGAAAATTAGGCGATAGCTCAACCTCCCCTAAATAAAGTAATCGCTTGTTCTCCTCTCCATGCTACTGCACTCAATTCTGTTAGGGAGGAAGTACGGGAGATTGGTAAAGACTCAGTGAGCTATAAAGGTGTCAAAGTGGTTAATGAAAAGATGAAGGGATTGAATATTGCTGGAGACTCTGTGGCCAATACTACAGAAGAATGTGGAACCAGTAGGGCCAAGATTGTGGTTCTGATAAGCAGAAGCTGGTGAATGCAAATGTAGATACCACTGGTCTAGTGCCGAAGAAGACATGAATCTGCATGAAAGTCGTGCCTAGAAGGATCAGATCTCCCAGGGAATACGCCACAAATTAGTACGGTAAGGGGAGAAAAAGTGCTATGTCAGACTCTGAGACTGAGCAGGTGGTTGAACCTTCTTGCAAGAGTAGTCTGGTACTGGATGAAGATTCAGATGAATGCTTAAGACTACTGAGGCAGTCCGTATAGAGAAGGTGACAGAGAATGAAACTGTACCTATGGAAACTGATGTTGTGAAGCAACAAGAGCATGAAGATGTTGAGTCAGACCCAGTTTGGGAAGACAGTTCCATCCCAGTAGCAGATCTGACTACATTCCAGTCGATACTGCTCTTCATCACCATAGTCAACTGAATGCCTACACCTCAGAAAACCTCGGTCCGTAAGGAGATGGGACAGTTGCTCTACCAGATTGGAAACAAGATGCTTATTGACATGGGAAGAACTTTGTTCGATCAGTGACGAACTAATTCTTTTTCACCTCTAAATAGTATCAATGAAGAGAGGATCGAATATAGTGTCAAAACATTTATAATGACCGGTAAAGTACCGGGTCGAACCCAAAGGAGCAAGCCAAGCACATGCACTATTTAAGATCGTGTTTCCGTTCGGCTATTCTAAACAAAATGTATAAAAGAGTGTATATATCTAAATCCTATGTGGTTAGTAATTGGGAAAGAAAGATAAGTAAGAGGCGTTTCGAGGGGTTAATCCCCTCCTTGGCATTTTCTCATAATCGTGTATACAAGAGTTTAATCATTTAAGAGTTGATAGGTTTAAAACCTAGCTTAGGCTAAAATTAGACAAACTATCATGCAAGTCTAATCCTAGTCAAGCCTTCTTATGTAGAATCTCACTAATCAAAGATTTTGATTCACTATATAGCACTTATTTTCACAAATGCTATATGCATAAAGTCTTGGTTAGCCTCTCACCCATGCATTTACTCTCATAAATGCTTGATAAGTTCATTTTTACTATATCCAAACCATCACTAAGCTCTCTCAATACTTAGATCATAGTTCTAACACAAACATGTCTCTTAGGCATTTTATCAAACACTTAGCAACATGTCTAAAATGAAGACCATAGTAAAATGAAATCAACTTCATAAATTGCATGTGAATGTGTATACAATGATCATTGAGTACCAAGGAGGATCATAAGACCCTCAAAACACAAGATCCACTACTCACACATCATGTAAGACAACATGGCGTGAGTAGGGTTTTTACACAACAAGTAGAATGGAAGGGGAATAGAAATAGGATGATTAATCCTTGAACTCCCTTGATCTTCACTTCTCCTTGGTTGGATGATGATGGATGACCTTGGTTGAGCCTCTTTTCCAATCTTTTTCTCCCCAAAAACCTCCACACTTGGTCCAAAACCCTTGCTTTCTATTTATAGATTCGGCTGAAATCTGGGCATCAAAACTGACTTTTTCATCCAGTCGGTCGACTGGGGCTAAGCTTGACTCCCAGTCGATCGACTGGGGAGAGTTTCAGAACCCCCACATTCTTCGTTTCCACAGTCGACCGACTGGAGTCTCAGTCAATCGATTGGGGCCTTTTTGGTTGTCTTCCCGTCCGAATTTGGTCTTGGTGTAAACTACAAAGTTGTAGCCCTTTGAAATACCTTTCCAACAAGCTAAAGATCAGCCAAATCAGACATCGGACACGCCCTGTACGTCCAAAACAAGTTTCAAAGGTCAATATGCTCGGTATTGCCCCGAAACTCCTTGTTTTGCGCCGAAACTCAACCAATCTTCGTATTTAGGCTTTGACCATGGGGGAAACTTGTTTTCTACCTGAAATGTAGAGATAGAGGTCAAATGACATCAAAATAACGTCGGAAACGATTAAAAACTATCGTGAAGAATGACCATAAATGAGTCAAAAACTCGACTCATCAACACTCCACACTTAAGTTTTGTTCGTCCCGAACAAAGTATGAGAATATGTCAAGGTCATGCAAATGTAGAAATGCTAGTGGTGCTATGTTTTTCATATATTTGCCTCACTAGATTTCACAAGGTCTCGATCATTATTTCTAAACATGTTATTGAAAGAAAAAGGACAAGTATGTACAATCTAACTAGCTCCTTTTCGTAGGCGTTACGAATGCATTTAGCGTATGCATTAAGCCTTTAAACCCCTAGGCTACCCTAGTGGACGAGTTGTAGTCTCGTGAGAGTTTTCAGAAAAGGGAATACTCACAAATCCCAAATGCACCTATCCCGTGAGAATGAATTCAAAAGTGTTCAACCGAGGCTATGATTTCTCAAAGCAAATTCCTCATCCCACGCTAGGACTACCATCACAATATCATCAAAAGAACTTTCGAACCACTTTGAGAACCTTTGAGGTTGTGGATTCAAGGTCATCAATACTAGAGCTATCAATCATCTCATCCAATAGTCTACTCATTTTCAAGGAAATACAATAGAAGTGAAGTTTTTAGTTTGCACAAAAATTGTCAATCACCCACCTATGCTAGCAAGGGCTAGTCCATGGGTTTGCGACATGGAACTCATTCCCAAGTTTTAGGCGCTTAAGCCGTAATCCATAAGGGAAGAGGAGTTCGACACTAGAGTTCTCAATAAACATGCATAAACCAAATGATAACTCCCGTGCAAACACATGGGTCATCCAAGAGTCATTCCAACTAGCACACAATGCAAATGATGAATGCCGCACAAGTGAAGAATGGAGGAAAACATAAAGTCAAGTTTTAAGTGCTTCTTATTTCTTTTTGAAACGGCCTTTGGCCTATAAATGCTTTCGAGGGGGGACTTACCTCCCTAATCCCCGGCATTTGTATATTTTGGAAACAAAACTTCTCGTGATCATTGAGAAAGTTTTTAGTCGGGGCTTTGCCCTCTTCGACCGCAAACATTTTTCCTTTTTTTTGAATGGGGCCTATTTTTCGCCCTCTTTTGACTCCACACTTAAAACTTGACAATATGTTCAAGGAATATATGGAATGTGCGGGAAACAAGCATGAGCATGGTACTAAATTAGAAAATCGAGTCACCAAGGAGCGTTCAAAGGGTCTAAGTTTTTCACGAAGATTTCAAAAAGTGCATGCTATAACTTGATCTAAGGTATTTCAACGAAAATACTTAGAGAATTGGATAGACGAAAGATAGCAATGATATTGGTTTTCAAGAATACACATTCAATGGACTAGGTCGGTTCTAAGTTCAAGATCCAATAAATGTGGCAAATAGGCTAGATGTGATTTATAGGGATTGGGATCGATAGTCACAAGCCTATTTGGTTAAAAACACTTTCATGTTAGGGATAGAATACATGAATGCAAGTGTCCATTCTAAAATGATATGCATGGCTTGAAATGAGTGAACTATGCGACTAAACCACTCCACACTTAAAGCATAGCTTAGTCCCTAAGCGCAAACAATGAAGAAAATGAGATAAAGGCGCATAGGAACTCCCCTCGTTTGTAGATGTGCCCCATCAATAGAAAAGATGCCATTGTGCTAAGCTTGATAATATAAGATGCAAATAACTTTCCTCGATGACAAGAACACATAAGAGGTTAAAAGCAACAAGTGGCATACAAGATTATGCAAAACACAAGTATGAGCAAGAGAGCATCACAAGTCACATTATAACATCATGGCATAAGTTTGATAGAGTTCAAACTAGGAAGTTGATCCACACCCTCCAAAATATGCACAAAGGTTCATAAGTGCCCCAAATGTGAAACTAGAGTCATAACAGGACATAACAAAATATTTCCACTCTAGTAAACACCAATAAAGCATATGAGCACTATGAGCAACATCATTAAACATAAAAAAAATCAAGGGAAAGTTGGAGGGGTGTGGAGGTGTGAAGTGGGATTGGAGTGAGTAGAACTCACTCCACACTTAAAATTTGTCCCACTAATCATAATTATCACACTCCACACTTTAGAGCCTTAGCTACTCAAAATCATGCCAACCATTCAAACATAAAAAATAACAAGAATGAACCACTTACAAACCGGGTTACCTCCCGCGAGGGCCTAGTTTTTCCCATCTTGGCAAAGACGTAGCAAAGCGCCCCATAGAATCACTCGTTGAGAAGTCCTTTGCTAGGATCCCTTCTCACGGGGCCTTGGACATTTGGCGTGTCAAACCACCTTCAAATCCCATTTGAATTTCCTCCCATCAAGTCTACAATGGACTTTCCTTTGGGGTTTTGACCCCTTCAAGTATGAAGATCCCTTAAAAATTAAGGGGTCATTGGAGGTTCTTCCGATTAGCCTTTGAAAATAGGGCAAGAAGCTCCAAAACTTGTCTCGAGACGAAGTAGTGAAGAAAGGGTCTTCATAACATGTCTCGAGAATGATGGGAGTCCCCTCTTTTAGTTTATCAATGATGTCCATGGGTGCCCAATCCTCAATATCCCTTTCTAAATTCTTGTCTTCTTGAGTGCGGGATGGTTCCTTAGTTTCCTCCATGAAAACCTCAACAAAGTCTTTATACCCTTGAAGACTTTCAATCTCTATATGCTCTTCCTCTATCTTGTCCTCATCAAGAAGTTTGGGCTCACATTCAAGCTCGCTTGTGCCGGGAGGAGGGAGTTCTTCTTCATCAACAAAAGGTGTTTCCTCAATGTATGAGGCATCATCATTGAAGAATTCCTCATCGGAGAGCGTTAATGGAATGGTGAACTCTTGTGCGTTCTCATCCAAATGATCATGAGATGTGCTAGTAGTGAAGGATGCTTCACTTTTGCATTCCATCTCGTCTTCATTACAAGGTTCACCGTCCCGCCCTTCATTAAAAGCTTGGGTCGCGACTCTCCAAAACATATCTTCCCCTTCTTGATCCCGTTATTCCCTAGAGGCATTAGATTCAAAGACTTCTTCTTATTCTTCGGAGACCTCCTCTTCCTCACCCAAGTTCTTAATGTCAATTGCTTGTTGTGCCATCTTAGCTTGAAGCTTATCCATGCGAGCATCCATATCTTGGTTAAATTGTTCCATCTCCATTAATTGAGCTCGCATGTCTCTATGTATCTCCTCTTGGTTTTCAAGGAATGTGGCAAGCATGACTTCTATATTGGAGGGCTCACTTGAAGGTTGAGGAGGTTGAGGGTATGGAGGGTAGGAGTCTTCAATTTCAAAACATTGACTATCATTCCAATTTTGAGTGTAGGTATGTGGTGGATGGTAAGAGTTTTCCCAATAGGCATTTGGTTGCCCCTGTTCTTGGTCATCCCCATTCAAATTATAATAACTAGTTTGATAGCCATGCTCTTGGTAATTCCAATATGGTGGCTCCTCCTCTTGATAGTATCCCTCATTAGAAAAGACTTGTTGGTTGTGGTTATACATCCAATAGTCTTCACAATGGGCATTTGGTTGATCCTCTTCATAATAATCTCCATTGTGCATGACTTGTTGGTTATAGTGATCCATCCTCGCAAAACAAGGTAAACAAAAGCTAGTAAGTGATATGAGTGAAAAAGAAGAATATACAAGTAAAAGAAAAAGGAAAAATATTCACAAGAATAGACGGAACTTTCACACAATCTAATCTAGGGATGTGCTAACTAGTTGCTCCCCGGCAACGGCGCCATTTGACAAACTAATTCTTTTTCACCTCTAAATAGTATCAATGAAGAGAGGATCGAATATAGTGTCAAAACATTTATATTGACCGGTAAAGTACCGGGTCGAACCCAAAGGAGCAAGCCAAGCACATGCACTATTTAAGATCGTGTTTCCGTTCGGCTATTCTAAACAAAATGTATAAAAGAGTGTATATATCTAAATCCTATGTGGTTAGTAATTGGGAATGAAAGATAAGTAAGAGGCGTTTCGAGGGGTTAATCCCCTCCTTGGCATTTTCTCATGATCGTGTATACAAGAGTTTAATCATTTAAGAGTTGATAGGTTTAAAACCTAGCTTAGGCTAAAATTAGACAAACTATCATGCAAGTCTAATCCTAGTCAAGCCTTCTTATGTAGAATCTCACTAATCAAAGATTTTGATTCACTATATAGCACCTATTTTCACAAATGCTATATGCATAAAGTCTTGGTTAGCCTCTCACCCATGCATTTACTCTCATAAATGCTTGATAAGTTCATTTTTACTATATCCAAACCATCACTAAGCTCTTTCCATACTTAGATCATAGTTCTAACACAAACATGTCTCTTAGGCATTTTATCAAACACTTAGCAACATGTCTAAAATGAAGACCATAGTAAAATGAAATCAACTTCATAAATTGCATGTGAATGTGTATACAATGATCATTGAGTACCAAGGAGGATCATAAGACCCTCAAAATACAAGATCCACTACTCACACATCATGTAAGACAACATGGTGTGAGTAGGGTTTTTACACAACAAGTAGAATGGAAGGGGAATAGAAATAGGATGATTAATCCGTGAACTCCCTTGATCTTCACTTGTCCTTGGTTGGATGATGATGGATGACCTTGGTTGAGCCTCTTTTCCAATCTTTTTCTCCCCAAAAACCTCCACACTTGGTCCAAAACCCTTGCTTTCTATTTATAGATTCGGCTGAAATCTGGGCATCAAAACTGACTTTTTCATCCAGTCGGTCGACTGGGGCTAATCTTGACTCCCAGTCGATCGACTCGGGAGAGTTTCAGAACCCCCACATTCTTCGTTTCCATAGTCGACCGACTGGAGTCTCAGTCGATCTATTGGGGCCTTTTTGGTTGTCTTCCCGTCCGAATTTGGTCTTGGTATAAACTACAAAGTTGTAGCCCTTTGAAATACCTTTCCAACAAGCTAAATATCAGCCAAATCAGACATCGGACACGCCCTGTACGTCCAAAACAAGTTGCAAAGGTCAATATGCTCGGTATTGCCCCGAAACTTCTTGTTTTGCGCCGAAACTCAACCAATCTTCGTATTTAGGCTTTGACCATGGGGGAAACTTTTTTTCTACCTGAAATATAGAGATAGAGGTCAAATGACATCAAAATAACGTCGGAAACGATTCAAAACTATAGTGAAGAATGACCATAAATGAGTCGAAAACTCGACTCATCAATCAGATTGCAGAATACGCCATAACTACAAAGTCTCTGCACCAGATAATCTTCTCATCGCTTATCCTTGAGCTGATCTTCAACCAGCATTCAGATTTGAAGACTGACCAGGACAGATAGTCAAGTGCTCAGTTAAAGTTGGCAGTTGATCACAAGCGTTTCAAAGGTCGACATGATAATGATCTGAAGGACTCTGGGCTGAAGAAGAATTGAAAAATGTGTTGCTTTGAAGACTGACCTTCTTCTGAAGAGTGGAACAGATTCAAGGACGAGTCTGAATCAGTTCAAGACATCAATGTGGATGTTATACTCTGGATCAAATGACCTAGATACGATTCTGAAGATCCAAAGAATAAGTGGAGGACAATAGAGGCAGTGATTTCTCTGATAGGAGCAGTCTAGGAAAGACTAAGTTCGTCAAGAGAAGGGGGACATCAAGCCAAGGTGACACGAGTATAGAGAGTGGGATCGTAGAACGAAGAATTGGAATCAATCCTTCTCTCACCAATATGTCTTTCCAGATGGATGATCCCGAAGTTGATAATAAGAAACTCGTCTATGACAAGATTGATGATACGGACACTAATGATGCCTCTGTAGATAATCTATCCACATGAAAGTCGTTGAGTTCAAACCTTCTGAACTCTGTGGTTTCAGTTTACCGTTGCTCCACTGCTCTGGCACTGCTTGATTGGATGTTCGAACTAGATCAGACCCCTTGCCAGTTTGTGGCAAAAGGGGGAGTATTTTGGAGGAGAGGAGACAATCTAGTAGATTTGGTTTTGCCAAAATGCCAAGGGGGAGATTGATATTCCCTTGAGTGGCATGTATTTGGCAAAACGTAGTTAGACAGTTCGAGCAGGAGTTCAGGGGGAGTTTGAACATATATCCTGGCACTCATGTACAGCGTTGAGCAGACGCAAGGATATTTGCCAGAAGAATCTACACAGCAAAGATATCGTCGATTTGAAGTCGGCCAGCGAATAAATCGAACGTCAGATATACTTCGGATATTTGAAGATATATTGACGTGTGTATTTTGTATACGGTCAAAAACAATTTATAAACGACCGGTAAGACCGGTGTCGAACCCAAGGGAGCAAACGGATTACGCGCTAGTTCTATCAAATTTTCTTACTCGGCTAATTCCTAAAATTCAAGAGTGATTTTTGGTTATCAATGATTCAAAACAAGTATGAAATGGTTTTTAGGGGATTAAAATCAATTAAAAGCGAGTTTCGAGGGACTAATCCCCTCCTTGGCAATTTCCCAATGATCATGCATACAAGAGTTCAATTAATTATGAGTTGATAGGTTTTATACCTAGCTTAGACTAAAATTAGACAAACCATGCATGTCTAATCCTAGTCAAGCCATCTTAGCTAGGATCTCACTAGTTAAAGAGTATTGATCCACTATGTAGCATTTACTCTCATAAATACTATATGCATAAAGTTCTAGTTCACCTCTCACCATGCATTTACTCTCGTAAATGTAGGTTAAGTTCAATTTTACTATATCCAAACCATCACTAAGCTTTCTCAAGACTTAGGTCAAAGTTCTAACACAAACATGTCACTTAGGCATTTTATCAAACACTTAGAGGCATGTCTAACATGAAGATCATAGTAAAATGAAATCAACTTCAATAAATCCAAATAGATGTGTTTACAATGATCATTGAGTACCAAGGAGGTTCATAGAACCCTCAAAACACAAGGGGAACTACTCACACATCATGTAAGACAACATGATGTGTAGGTTTTTAACACAAATCTAAGAGAAAGGAAGAGGGATTAGAGTAGGATTGATGATCCTAGCAAACTCCCTTAGTCTTCAAATCCCCTTGATTGGATGATGATGAAACCCTTGATTTAGCTCACTTCCTTTTGTCTTTTCTCCAGAAAAATCCAAGATGCTAGGTCAACTTTTCCTCTTTCTAATTATAGCCTCGGAAAAGATTCGGTACTGTAGCAGTCCCAGTCGATCGACTGGAGGTAGAAATGGAGCTTGGTTAGCAGGATCTCAGTCGATCGACTGGTGCATGGTAGGTTCCCAGTCGATCGACTGCGGTAATGTAGAAAACAGGCCCTCCTGAGACTCCATTGAGTCGATCGACTGGAGTCCCAATCGATCGACTGAAGGCACGTGGCTTGCACGCTCAGTTGGAGAACTCGCCAGTCAATCGACTGGAGGGTCCAATCGATCGACTGTAGTAATTTGATTTGCAGCACCTCCTGAGAGTCCATTGAGTCGATCGACTGGAGCAGGGGAGCTTCCCAGTCGATCGACTGGAGGCCAAATTCCGCCAACTTTTGCTTTGCACTCCGATTTTCTCCGAGTTTCCTTCTATGGGCATTTGACACTGAGTCATCTTGTTTTGCACCTGAAACGCACGAAAAGGGGATCAAACGATATCAAATAGTCGTCGGAAACGAACTAAAGGTATAGTGAAAACGGGCATTAATGAGTCGAAAACTCGGCTCATCAACACTCCACACTTAAGCTTTGCTCGTCCCGAACAAAGTATGCAAATATGCCAAGGAAGTGCAAATGCCGAAATGCTAGTGGTGCTATGTTTTTCGTGCATTTGCCTCACTAGATTTCACAAGGTCTCGATCCTCATTTCTAAACATGTTATTGAAAGGTAAATGACAAGTATGTACAATCTAACTAGCTCCTTTTCGTAGGCGTTACGAATGCATTTAGCGCATGCATTAAGCCTTTAAACCCCTAGGCTACCGTAGTGGACTAGTTGTAGTCTCGTGAGAGTTTTCAGAAAAGGGAATACTCACAAATCCCTCATGCACATATCCCATAAGAGTGAATGCAAGAGTGCTCAACCAAGGCCACGATTTTTCAAGACCAATCCCACACCCCAAACTAGAACTATCATCACAATATCATTAAAAGAACTTTTTCAACCCTTTGAGTACCTTTGAGGACATGCATTCGAGATTATCAATACTAGGGCTATAGAATGTCTCATCCCAAATTCTACTCATTTTCAAGGCATCACTATCGAGGCAAGGCTTATAGTTTGCACAATAGAGCGTCAACCGCTCACCTATGCTAGCTAGGGCTAGTCCAAGGGCTCGCGATAAGGAACTCATTCCCAAGTTTTAGGCGCTTAAGCCATAATCCATAAGGGAAGTGGAGTTCGACACTAGAGTTTCTTAATAAACAAGCATAGCCCAAATGATAGCTCCCGTGCAAGGCACATGGGTCGTCCAAGAGTTATTTTAACAAGCACACATTGTAAATGAATGAATCCCGCACAAATGAAGAATGGAGGGAAAAACATATAGTCAAGTTTTAAGAGCTTCTTATTTCTTTTTGAAACGGCCTTTGCCTACAAATGCTTTCGAGGGGGGACTTACCTCCCTAACCCCCGGCATTTGTATATTTGGAGCAAAACTTCTCATGATCATTGAGAGAGTTTTTAGTCGGGGCTTTGCCCTCTTTGACCGCAACCATTTTTTTTGAATGGGGCCTATATTTCGCCCTCTTTTGACTCCACACTTAAAACTTGACAATATGTTCAAAAAGAGTATGGAATGTGCGGGAATCAATCATGAACAAAGCACTATGTTAGAGAACTCAAGTCACCAAAGAGCATTCAAGTGGTCTAAGTTTTTCACGATAATATTTTAAAAGTGTTTGCTATCTTGATCCAAGGTGTTGCAACGAAAATACTTAGAAAGTTAGATAGACAAGATGTAGCAGTGATATTGATTCTCAAGAATGCATGCTCAAAGGACTAGGTCGGTAAATGTGGCAAATAGGCTAGTTGTGATTTATAGGGATTTAGAATTGAAAATCACAAGCCTTTGTGGTTAAAACACTCTCATGTTGGGACAATGTGCAAGTATGCAAGTGTCCATCTAAAAATGATATGTATGACATGCAAACATGTGAACTATGCGCATCAAACCACTCCACACTTAATTCAAGCTTAGTCTCTAAGTGCAAAGAATGATAAAATAAAGGCAAAGGCGCATAGGAACTCCCCTCGTTTGTAGGCCCGGTGATATAACCCATGAGAGTGAGAAATAACCCTTGGGTTGCAAATGTAGATAAAGAGGTGTTTTTGGACATGATAAGAATATAATAGTGGACATCCTGAAAAGTGAACAACATAAATAGTAAACACCTCCAATATCATAAGAGTGTAGCATACAACCAATATGCAAATGAAGATAAATATCACCAATCATGGCATACATCATCAAAATTGTGCCAAAAGGCGACTTAACATCCAAAATATCATCCAATGCAACAAGTCAAATAAGAAAATACACATGTGTAAACAAAAAGGAGCATGGAATCATGACGTAGCCTCGTCGTCTCCGGGCCTAATTGAATTGACCACACCCTCATCATCAGGCGGCCCCGTGGGTCCCGTCATCAGAGGGCTACCCTCGCGATAGAAATGATCTGGCGGACCGGTGTCTCCTGCGAGACGCGATCCCACCTCCCCGACTCTGGAAGCTGGAGTGGTAGGCAAAGGGGAGGCGCCTCGAGGTGCTGAGAACTCTGGGGCTAAAGGGGGGATGACGGGTGTGCTGGGGCCTCCGGAAAGGGACATGACTGTAGATCTGAGCCATTCCCACTCTCGGCTGGCTCTCGCATCAGACTCTCGGACGAAGTCCTCGAGGCGAGTCAATCCACTCCTCAAGTCTGACACGCCGGTCGTCAAGCCAGCAATATCGGATGTGACCCTCTACCTCCACTCCGCTGGGTCATCTATGACTGGAGGGGGGATCTCGGCGTCGGGCTCTGCCGGGGGAAGCTCCTCATCGACTGCTGGGAGGCCCTCATCTGCATGTGCCTCAGGGACGTCTATCGGAGGGGGTGGAGGAGGAGAGGCAGGAGGTGAGGGAGAAGGGGAGGGAGTGAGGTGGGTAAGGCAATAGAGCGGGTTCTACTGCTTGAACATCCTTCGCCTCAGTGCGGTAGCAGTCACAAGCCCCTCCTGATGGGGCGTCGTGTCACAGTCCCAAGTCTTCTCGTCTCGCTTGACGATATGCATGTTCTTCATAAGACCAATGTCAAGCACGCTCCTGGTCGGGGCCTCACATCCCTCGTGGCCAAAGGTGAAGTTACACCTTTGGGCTATCAACGTAATCAAGGAGCCTCCTCCCATGCCCCGGTTCCTCGTGCCCGGCTTCACAATAGTCTCAAAACGGTCGGCAAGACTAGCTAGCCAATCAACTGTCTGCCCGTGCTCCATAGCAAGCATGAGGTCCATATCTGGGAGAGTAAACGACCTAGCCCTCGCCGTCCTCGTATTAATCCCAATCGCTATGACGTGGTGTATAATCTTCCAAACCGGATCAATAATGGCCGAAGAGTTATACGATGAAATAAACCACTCATTCCTCCCGGAAATCCTCTTCCAAAATTGGGTCTGGTCGTGCTCATTGAATTTCCGGGGCGACGCCTCAGGCTGTGGGAATCCCAACCACTCTCGGATCATACTCTCCCTAATCCAGAAATCCCGGCCTCCCAACGTAAATGTCCAATCATAACCAAAATCTTCCCCCTCCTTCTCCTTCAACCACTCAAAAGAGCATGTGAACTCCTCAACTACCCTCTGGTAGGTCCCCGGATCATCCATGAAAAGAAAAGACAAGCCATGCTGAGTGAGGCGAGAATGTACCTCAGTCGTGACTACTTCGTCGATGCTGCGAAGCAGTCCCATGTCCAAGTAAAGTGTCGGGATGGCCGTCTTCTTCTTTGATGTGATGGTAGCATGATGAGTCCGGTGCTTCTCGTCCCTAAATACCAAGGGAGCCGAGAATGGGTACGAGACCGGCATGGGCATCGGTCCCTCATAAGGCTCCTCGCGAGGCTCAACCGGGACTATGGCCGTGGAAGGAGGAGCTGCAGCAGGTGAAGGCTCTCTGGGCACCGGGGGCGAAGGAGCTCTAGGGGCAGGAGGCACTGGAGCCTTCCTCTTCGGTGCCGGTTTCCTCAGTTGAGGCTTTTTCTTCTTAGGAGGCACGGGGGAAACCGGCACGGCCTCAATCTCTGCATCTGACCCCGAGCTAAGATCAGCTAGCGAACCCCTCAATAACCTTCTCTTGCGGGAAACAAGAGGTCTATCATCCTCGTCCTCTAGGGTAAAGTCATCGATTTGCTCATCGAGCGAGGGCTCTTGAGCAACCCCCTTGCCTTTCGATTTTGAACTGGACGAGGTACCGGCACGACCCATGATGCACTGGAAATGGAAAGCCAAGCCAAATTGAGCAAAAACTCAAAAACTGCACTGAACTCTAATCGAGTCGATCGACTGGCTGGCTACTGATGTCCCAGTCGATCGACTGGGAACTGAAAAACAGTCGGGTTTAGGGTACAAATGGGGTTTTTCGCCGGGAGGTTCGATGATCAAAATTGATGGATTGGATTTGTAGGCGGACGGATGGGGAGTGGTATGGCGGTCGAATCGGGAGGAACGGGCGGAGGACGGCGGAGATCGGAGGAGGGTGAGGTTTTCCGATCGGAAAACTGAAATTTGGGTGGCTGATGGCTTTGGTTGAGCGACGGCTTGATGGAGGATGGGTGGCGATGGTACGGCGAGGAGCTGAGCGGGACTGGGCTGAGATTCGGAGAGGTTGGGATCGGAGGGATTCGAAGGATTTTGGAATTAGGGTTTCGGATGAAATGAAGAAATGAGGAAAAATGTTGATTTGGATAAGAAAATCCCAGTCGATCGACTGGGAAAACACGAATTGCAAGAGCTCTTGAACCTCTATCTAGTCGATCGACTGGCATATTGCTTGCCTCCCAGTCGATCGACTGGAACCCAAATTCCTGCAAAAAATATTTTCCGCTTCTCATCGAATCCCAACTCCACACTTAGAATTTTTACTCAGAATCAAGAATAGGTGGCACTCAAAATATCACATATAACCAAGGCACGCTCTCCTAAGCAATCACTAGCACATAAACATACGATTTTCAAACAAACAAGCTAGGATTACCACTCCACACTTAGAACGCCACCATCATCAAGAAAATTCATGCAAGCCTCATATCACATCACACACCTAATCATGCATTTAGAATCATCCCAATCACCAAGCCATATCACAAGCTCACAAAATGCATGCTACACATATATGAAAGTTACTTGTGCATAGATAGACAACTCACAAACCAGGGTACCTCCCGTGAGATGCCTAGTTTAACGTCTTGGCAAAGACCGAGTCGATCCTTTTCTCACTTAAGAAGCACACTTGAGGAGTCCTTTGCTAGGATCCCTCCTCAAGCGGATAAAGGCTCTCTATGGGTCGGTCAAAGGGTAAGTCACATTGTGTTCATCCCGAACGCCTTCTCTATAATGCTTTAGCCTTTGCCCATTTGCAGTAAAAGTGGTTCCATCATTGTTGAGCATTTCTACGTGTCCATCCTCGTGAGGCTTGTGGACAATAAATGGACCACTCCACCGGCTTCTCAACTTCCCCGGAAATAACTTGAGCCTAGAGTTAAAGAGCAAGACCTTCACTCCCTTTCTGAACTCACGACGAAAGATTTTCTTGTCGTGCCATTTCTTAGTCTTCTCTTTATAAATCCTAGCACTCTCGTAGGCTTCACTCCTTATTTCTTCCAACTCATGGAGTTGAAAGACCCTATGATCTCCCGCCGTTTGTAAGTCCATATTTAGCATTTTAATTGCCCACATCGCCTTGTACTCCAATTCTACCGACAAATGGCACAGTTTCCCATATATAAGGCGATAGGGAGACATCCCAATAGGGGTTTTGAAAGCCGTACGATAGGCCCATAACGCGTCATCTAGCTTCGATGACCAATCCTTACTCGAGCTTCCCACGGTTTTCTCCAAGATTGCTTTAATTTCGCGGTTTGAAATCTCCACTTGCCCACTAGTTTGTGGGTGGTACGGCGTAGCAACCTTGTGGCTCACTCCATACTTGCGAAGTAAGGCTTCGAAATGCTTTACCTTGAAATGTGAACCGCCATCACTAATGACGGTCCTCGGCACTCCAAATCTAGGGAAAATAATCTTCTTGAAGAGCTTGGTGACCACCTTGGCATCGCAAGTAGGGGAAGCGATGGCCTCAACCCATTTGGAGACGTAATCAACCGCGACCAATATATATTGGTTCCCATATGAAGAAGGGAAAGGGCCCATATAGTCAACGCCCCATACATCAAATATCTCGACCGGGAGGATGCTTTGTTGGGGCATTTCATGCCTCTTGGAGATATTCCCCATTCTTTGGCATTGATCGCAAGCCTTCACAAATTCATAAGCATCACCAAAGAGAGTTGGCCAATAAAAACCGCTTTGTAGGACTTTGGACGCCGTCTTTGCTCCACTACCATGTCCTCCATATTGGGAAGAGTGACAATGGTATAGAATATCTCTCATTTCTTCTTCGGCGATGCAAGTCCTATATAGCCCATCCGCGCATAGCCTATACAAATAGGGCTCATCCCAATAGTATCTCTTGGTCTCGGACAAGAACTTCCTCTTTTGATGGTGGTTCATATCATGAGGAATAATCCCACAAACCACGAAGTTTACAAAATCCGCATACCATGGGAGGGCCTCCGCCTCAACTCTCATGAGTTTCTCTCCAATAAAAGAATCATCTACGGGCCTCGTATCCTCTTCAATCTCTTCATTTCCCTCTAGCCTCGATAAGTGGTCGGCTACCACATTTTCTACTCCCTTTTTATCTTTGATTTCTATATCAAATTCTTGGAGCAATAGAATCCACCTTATCAATCTTGGCTTGGAGTCTTTCTTTGCCAAGAGGTACTTGATCGCCGCATGATCCGTGAACACTATAACTTTTGAAGCCACTAGGTATGGGCGAAACTTATCAAAAGCGTACACAATAGCAAGAAGCTCCTTCTCGGTTGTAGTATAGTTCAATTGAGCTCCATTAAGAACCTTGCTTGTGTAGTGTATGGCATGAAGTTTCTTGTCCACCCTTTGTCCAAGGACCGCCCCAATGGCATAATCACTTGCGTCGCACATGAGCTCAAAGGGCAAATCCCATCTTGGGGGTTGAATGATTGGGGTCGAAATCAATGCCTCTTTCAATTTCTTGAAGGCCACCAAGCACTCTTCATCGAACCGAAACTTGGTGTCATTGCATAATAGGTTTGTTAAAGGCTTTGCAATCTTCGAGAAATCCTTGATAAACCTCCTATAGAACCCCGCATGGCCTAGAAAGCTCCTTATCCCTTTTACATCCCTTGGGGGTGGCAATTTCTCCATAACTTCTATTTTGGCCTTATCCACCTAAATTCCCCTTTTCGACACCAAATGGCCAAGCACAATTCCCTCCTGCACCATGAAATGACATTTTTCCCAATTAAGTACAAGGTTCGTCTCAATACATCTTTTCAACACTTTAGCCAAATTAGCTAAGCAATCATCAAAAGACGAACCATAAATAGAAAAGTCATCCATGAATACTTCCATAATCTTTTCAATAAATTCAGAAAATATAGCCATCATGCATCTTTGAAAGGTACCCGGCGCATTACAAAGTCCAAAGGGCATTCGCCGATAGGCAAATATTCCATAGGGACATGTAAAGGTGGTTTTTTCTTGATCTTGTGAATGGATAGGGATTTGGAAAAATCCACTATATCCATCAAGATAGCAAAAATAATCATGCTTAGCTAATCTTTCCAACATTTGGTCAATGAAAGGGAGGGGAAAGTGATCTTTTCTAGTGGCTTGGTTGAGTTTCCTATAGTCCACACACATACGCCACCCGGCTACCGTCCTTGTGGGGATTAATTCATTCTTTTCATTTTTAACTACGGTCATTCCCCCCTTTTTTGGAACTACATGAATGGGGCTCACCCATTTAGAGTCCGCAACGGGGAAAATGATTCCCGCATCAAGCAATTTGAGAACCTCTTTCTTCACTACCTCACCAACAATAGGATTTAACCTCCTAGCTCTCTCCCTAGATGGCATATTATCACTCTCTAAATTGATTTCATGCATGCATAAATTGGGACTTATCCCCTTTAAATCATCAATCGAGTATGAAATTATGTCCCCTGTTCAAGCTTGTGTCCAAGGTACTGTTGCGACAGACCTGGGACTCTTTGCACAACAGTTCAACACACAGAGGTTGAACTCTTATCACAACAGTTCAATAAACAAATAAAGGTAGTAGAGACACACAGACTGATAACCCAGTTTGGCTCCGCCTACTCTGGGGGGTTTCCCACACCCAAAAAGGGACAGCAAATCTTTATTACGAGTATAGGAATTCCACAGGGACTTACACTTACACCTTGTAACAGCCTATCCTCAATACTCCGTCTCTCAGATTTGCAACCGAGGTTCACCGTAGTTCCCCTCGATCCCCTTCGTTCAGAACCTACAGTCTGAACGTTCTCGACCTTCTCCAGAAGCTCGGATGCTTTCTCTCGAAAGCTTGTTTACCTTCGTTGTGTGCGGCAGTTGATACGCTTCAGGCAGTCTGTGTTGCACTTGAGCAGACTGCACTTGCACCGGTGTATTCTCAATGAGGAAACACAACCGGCCGTCGCTTTCTTCTTCTCCAATCAGCAGGATATGCTCGTGTATATTTGATCTTTGAAAGCGATAAGAATTAGGGTTGCCCTTGCATTGTATTTATATGCTCGAGCGAAACCCTAATTCGCACAAGATAATCCCATCAAATATTTAGGAAATATTCCTAGATATTTGATGAATATCTTATAAATCGGTTGGAAGATAATCCGAAGTCTTCTTGCCCAAATAAGCTTGCCGCTTTGATGTAGATATTCATTCGAATATCTACTACTCGAATAAGTCGTTGGCCGTCATCATATTGACGAGATCTTCGTAGTCCAATATCTTCTGGGAATATCCTTGCGTCATGATCACGCTATACAGGAGTACCAGGATATTGTTCGAACTCCCCCTGAACACCTGCTCGAACTGTCTAAGCTACGTTTTGCCAAATACATGCCACTTAAGGCAACATCAGAGTAGCCAATAGCATCCTTGTGTTCTCTAACCACATCAAGCAATTTTGAGGTTTCAACATCATTCAAAGAAGCATTCACAATGATAGGCAAGCTAGAGTTTGGGCCTAAGAACTCATACCTTAGGCTTGTTGGTAGAGCTTTTAGCTCTACCGAACAAAACTCCTTACCTTTGGCGCTTAGGGTCCCTTCTTCACATTCTCCCTCCAAGATAGCCCAACAATCACCAATGTCGGAAAGCTCATTATCAAGGTCAATAGCACTCATGAGAAGGTTAGGCACATCATACAATTCATAAGTATCAACTAGGTCAAGATAATTACAAGTCATTGTAGAATTAGGACCTCGTTGTGCTTTTTCAAGATTAAACTCAATCTCCTCATCTCCTACTCTCATGGTGATCGACCCCTTAGTTGTATCAAAAATAGCCCCCGCGGTGTAGAGGAAGGGCCTTCCCAATAGAATGGGAATTTCATTGTCCTCCTCCATTTCTAGCACCACGAAATCCCCCGGAATATAGAAATTCCCTACTCTAACCGGGACATCCTTAAAAACTCCCTTAGGGAATCTCAAGGAGCGGTCCGCGAGCCTTAGAATCATGCTAGTTGGTTTAGGCTCACCCATATTTAGCTTTTTACACAAAGAATAAGGCATCAACGATATACTTGCACCTAAATCACACATTGCTCGTTCAATCTTAATATCATTAATAAAGCATGAAATGGAAAAGCTACCGGGATCCTCAAGCTTTGGGGGCATGCGAGGTTGGAGTATGGCACTACATTCACCATTGAGAGACATCGTGTCGACGTCCTCGATTGTTCTCCTGCAAGTAATAACATCCTTTAGAAATCTAGCATAAGAAGGAGCTTGAGTTATCACCTCGGTGAAGGGCATTGTGACATAGAGCTTCCTCATCATCTCGGCGAACTTGGAGAATTGCTTATCATTGCTCTTCTTCTTCAACCTTTGAGGAAATGGAATAGGAGGAGTGTATACTCTAGGTTCGTATTTCTCCTTCTCCACTTCACTTTCTTTCTCAACTTGAGGGTTAGGAACCTCTTCATCCAACTCTTCAATTTCGGCACTAGCTTGGCCTTCAAGATCAAAGGTAACTCTCTTCCTTTTTGGTAGCTCGCTCTCTTGCTCTTTCCCGCTCCTCAAAGTCACCGCATTGCAATGCTCTCTATTTACTTGGTCGGGTCTAGCCGGTAGCTTGCCCGGTGCCCTTGTAGATGCCTCGGCTTGTTGAACAATTTGGGTTTCAAGCATCTTGTTGTGAATTTCTAGCCTTTGGTTCGATTGCTTAACCTCATTCAACTCTTGCCTCATCTCATTTTGGTTTGCTAAGAGCTTTGCAAACATTGCTTCAACTCCGGAAAGTTCACTAGAAGGTTGTGGGGGATGGTCAACTTGTTGGTAGGATCTTTGAGTTTGAGCTTGGTATTGTTGCCCTTGGTTTTGATTCCTTTGAAGCAAAGTCGGTCCTTGACTTTGATATTGGTTCCTAGGTTGGAACATTTGGTTGGATTGAGTAGGTTTGGTACCAAATCCGGGAGGTGCGGATCCAAAGTCGGGACGAGTGGGATTTGTGGTCTTGTAGGAGAAATTGGGGTGATTTCTCCATCCCGAGGAGAACTTTGGCGTAGTGTAATTCGCTTGAGAGCTTTGCCCTTGGTTGGCACTACTTCCATAGTCTCTACTTTGGTTTCCTCCCACAAAATTGACTTCTCCATAGCCTTGCCCTTGCACATCCCTTTGAACCAAGGGACAAGAAACGGTCTCATGCTCGTAGACCTCACAAATATCACATCCTTGCTTTGTTGAAGGTTCCTTTTCCGGATGTTTTAGCTTGAAGACTTCGTCCGAGAGGTTATCAAAATCCTTCCTCAAAGCATCGTAGTCGCTCGTGCTCACCGCTTTCACCTCATGCCTTTCATGCCTCCTTCTTGGGTTTCCTCTCTCACTTCCCCACATGAAGTAGTTATTCGTGATTTTCTCTATTACCGCAAACCCTTCATGTGGTTCTAGTTCCATAATAGCACCACCCGAGGCGGTATCAAGAGCAAGTCGAGAGTTACCGTCAACACCATGGTAGAAGGTATGGAAAACTTGTAGATCATCGAGGTTGTGGTGAGGACAAAGCCTTTGATATTCTTTATACCGTTCCCATGCTTCATAGAGGTTTTCCCCATCCAATTGTGAGAAATTTGTAATTTTATTCCTATAGTATGCCGTCTTGGAAGGAGGGAAGTATTTGTTTAGAAATGCCACGGCGAGCTCCTCCCAAGTGGTGAAACTATCGGGAGTTTGGCTCCTCAACCAATCCTTCGCCTTTCCCGTGAGGGAGAAGGGAAAAAGCATTAGAAGCTTTGCATCTTCTGAGAACCCATTGATCTTGAAGGTGGCACACACTTCAAGGAATGTTGTCAAGTGAGAATTCGGGTCCTCATTGTCCCTTCCCGAGAATTGGTTGGATTGGACCATTTGGATCGTGGAAGTCTTCAAATCAAAATCTCGGTTATCAACCATCGGTACGAGGATTGGGGAACGATATCCGTAGGCCGTAGGAGTGGCATAATCCTTGAGAACCCTTCTAGCTTGGGGCAAGGGTGGAAGGTTATTTTGGTTGACTTGATGAGGAGGGGGCGGAGGAGGAAGTCTATTATCTCTATCTCCCATGACTTCTTGAGTGTTGGAAGTTTCTTGAACGTTTGAGGTTGATCCTTTATCCTTGGTTGTCTTACTCCTTGTAGGATATCGGTTAACTAGTTCTCTTATCGGTTGATTCAAATCTCTATCCACAATTTGAGTAAGCTTCTTGGTCTTCGGTGGCATAAAAGAAGTGAACCTACAAGGGGAGCCAATTAACACAAGTAAGCGTGGTGAAAAAGTTCAAGAATTGCAAGTAACAAAGTAGATAAAGTAAAACATGGAATAGTCGGAGCACTAAATGATTTTTCTAGGGGTAATCTAGCTATTGCTCCCCAGCAACGGCGCCATTTTGACGTGTGTATTTTGTATACGGTCAAAAACAATTTATAAACGACCGGTAAGACCGGTGTCGAACCCAAGGGAGCAAACGGATTACGCGCTAGTTCTATCAAATTTTCTTACTCGGCTAATTCGTAAAATTCAAGAGTGATTTTTGGTTATCAATGATTCAAAACAAGTATGAAATGGTTTTTAGGGGATTAAAATCAATTAAAAGTGAGTTTCGAGGGACTAATCCCCTCCTTGGCAATTTCCCAATGATCATGCATACAAGAGTTCAATTAATTATGAGTTGATAGGTTTTAAACCTAGCTTAGACTAAAATTAGACAAACCATGCATGTCTAATCCTAGTCAAGCCATCTTAGCTAGGATCTCACTAATTAAAGAGTATTGATCCACTATGTAGCATTTACTTTCATAAATATTATATGCATAAAGTTCTAGTTCACCTCTCACCATGCATTTACTCTCGTAAATGTAGGTTAAGTTCAATTTTACTATATCCAAACCATCACTAAGCTTTCTCAAGACTTAGGTCAAAGTTCTAACACAAACATATCACTTAGGCATTTTATCAAACACTTAGAGGCATGTCTAACATGAAGATCATAGTAAAATGAAATCAACTTCAATAAATCCAAATAGATGTGTTTACAATGATCATTCAGTACCAAGGAGGTTCATAGAACCCTCAAAACACAAGGGGAACTACTCACACATCATGTAAGACAACATGATGTGTAGGTTTTTAACACAAATCTAAGAGAAAGGAAGAGGGATTAGAGTAGGATTGATGATCCTAGCAAACTCCCTTAGTCTTCAAATCCCCTTGATTGGATGATGATGAAACCCTTGATTTAGCTCACTTCCTTTTGTCTTTTCTCCATAAAAATCCAAGATGCTAGGTCAACTTTTCCTCTTTCTATTTATAGCCTCGGAAAAGATTCGGTACTGTAGCAGTCCCAGTCGATCGACTGGCGCTGGGCTTATGGCCCAGTCGATCGACTGGAGGTAGAAATGGAGCTTGGTTAGCAGGATCTCAGTCGATCGAATGGTGCAGGGTAGGTTCCCAGTCGATCGACTGTGGTAATGTAGAAAACAGGCCCTCCTGAGACTCCATTGAGTCGATCGACTGGAGTCCCAATCGATCGACTGAAGGCACGTGGCTTGTACGCTCAGCTGGAGAACTCGCCAGTCGATCGACTGGAGGGTCCAATCGATTGACTGCAGTAATTTGATTTGTAGCACCTCCTGAGAGTCCATTAGGTCGATCGACTGGAGCAGGGGAGCTTCCCAGTCGATCGACTGGAGGCCAAATTTTGCCAACTTTTGCTTTACACTTCGATTTTCTCCGAGTTTCCTTCTATGGGCATTTGACACTGAGTCATCTTGTTTTGCACCTGAAATGCACGAAAAGGGGATCAAACGATATCAAATAGTCGTCGGAAACGAACTAAAGCTAAAGTGAAAATGGGCATTAATGAGTCGAAAACTCGGCTCATCATATATCTACACATCAGATCAAGACGGGGAGGCTGACTTGGGCAAGAAGTCTTCGTATATTCTTCCAACCGATTTGAGAAAGATATACATCAAATCTTTAGGAATATCTCCTAAATAATTGATGGGATTATCTTGAGCAGATTTGGATTTCGTCTGAGCATATATATACAATGCTAGGGCATCCATAATCGTGTCGCTTCTTGAGAGAAAAGAAAAACACGAGAGTTCGTGAGATTGGAGGAGAAGCGACGACCGGCTGAATATTCCTCACCTGAATATCAACGGCAAAAGTTACGGTCTGTTCAGTGTGCTGTTCAGACTGTGCTTGAAGAACTACAAAGTGCACACACACACACGGCACTCAAGATACGTCTTGGAGAGAAGGCGACTGGACTTCTGGGAGGTCCAAGACTAGGCCGAGAGGGAAGTCTCGTCCTACCCACAGGGGATCGAGGGGAGCTGCGGTGAACCGAGATTGCAAATCCGAGAGACGGAGAGTTAGAGGCTAGGCGATTACAAACACGGGGTTGTGTAAGAGTAAGACCACTTGTAGCTCTAATCTCGTAATACGATTTGTGTCCCTTTTAGGGTGTGGGAACCCCCCAGAGTAGGCAAGGCCGAGTTGGGTAACATATCGTGCGTGCTCCTATTTCCCTCTATTTTTCGGTTCTGCTTGATAAACTGCTAAAACCTCGGTCAGAACACTTCCTTGTAGAGTCTGTATCCAGTTAACTGTGTGTGTCTCAGTTATCTTCTCTGACTGCTGAATTGTTGTGAAAGGAGTTCAAGGTCTGTCTCAACTACACCTTGAACACAAGCTTGAACAGGGGATAGAATTTCAGGTTTGGTCGCCAATAATCATTTACTTCTAGTTAGTTTTGTAGTGGTGGAGAGCGAGAGTAACTCGAGTTGGAAATGGTTCATGTCTTGCATTCGGGAAGGTGTCTGACGTGAAGATTTTAGCATGTAGTCAAAAACAATTTGTATTTTAACCGGTAAGACCGGTGTCGTACCCAAGGGAGCAAACAGATTATACGCTAAGTCAATCAATTTCTAACTTGGCTATTCCTTTAATTCAAGTGTGATGATGATTATCAATGATGAAAACAAGTAATAATATGGTTTTAGGGGAATTAATTCAATTAAAGTGAGTTTCGAGGGATTAATCCCCTCCTTGGCAATTTTCCAATGATCATGCATACAAGAGTTTTAATTATTTAAGAGTTGATAGGTTTAAAACCTAGCTTAGGCTAAAATTAGACAAACTATCATGTAAGTCTAATCCTAGTCAAGCCATCATATGTAGAATCTCACTAATTAAAGGTATTGATCCACTATATAGCATTTATTGTCATAAATGCTATATGCATGAAGTTCTAGTTAGCCTCTCACCATGCATTTACTCTCATAAATGTTGGATAAGTTCGTTTTTACTATATCCAAACCATCACTAAGCTCTCTCAATACTTAGATCATGATTCTAACACAAACATGTCACTTAGGCATTTTATCAAACACTTAGCAACATGTCTCAAATGAAGAGCATAGTAAAATGAAATCAACATCATAAAATCCATGTTAATGTGTATACAATGATCATTGAGTACCAAGGAGGATCATAAAACCCTCAAAACACAAGGGGGACTACTCACACATCATGTAAGACAACATGATGTGAGTAGGGTTTCTAACAAAATCTAAGAGAAAAGAAGGGGAATAGAGTAGGATGATTAGTCCTAATGAACTCCCTTGATCTTCAAATCTCCTTGATTAGATGATGATGGATCTCTTGATTGAGCTCACTTTTCCTTGTCTTTTTCCCCAAAGAAGCCAAGATGCTAGGTCAAACTTACCACTTTCTATTTATAGCCTCGCTGAATTTCCGGAACTGTAGCAGACCCAGCCGATCGACTGGCGTTGTGCTTGTGGCCCAGTCGATCGACTGGAGTAGCAAAGACTGGTTGATAAGTAGTTTCCCAGTCGACCGACTGGGGGTCCAGTCGACTGAATATGGAAACATAGATTTTGACCCCTCCTGAAGCCTTCACCAGTCGACCGACTGGCACAAGATGGCTTCCCAGTCGATCGACTGAGATCACGTGACCTGCATGCTCTTGATGGAGTACTCACCAGTCGATCGACTGGGAGGTCCAATCGACCGACTGTGGAAACATGATTTGCAGGGCCTTCTGGAGCACTTGCCAGTCGATCGATTGGAGCAGAGGAGCTTCCCAGTCGATCGACTGGGGACCAATTCTGCTCACTTTTTGCTCTAGTCTTTGATTTTCACCGAGTTCCTTCTATTGGGTTTTGACACTGAGACATCTTGTTTTGTACCTGAAACGCACGAAAAGGGGATCAAATGGCATCGAATTATCGTCGGAAGCGAACTAAAGCTATAGTGAAAATGGGTATTAACGAGTCGAAACTCGACTCATCAACACTCCACACTTAAGCTTTGCTCGTCCCGAACAAAGTATGCAAATATGCCAAGGAAGTGCAATGGCGAAATGCTAGTGGTGCTATGTTTTTCGTGCATTTGCCTCACTAGATTTCACAAGGTCTCGATCATTATTTCTAAACATGTTATTGAAAGAAAAATGACAAGTATGTACAATCTAACTAGCTCCTTTTCGTAGGCGTTACGAATGCATTTAGCGTTTGCATTAAGCCTTTAAACCCCTAGGCTACCCTAGTGGACGAGTTATAGTCTCGTGAGAGTTTTCAGAAAAGGGAATACTCACAAATCCCATATGCACCTATCCCATGAGAATGAATTCAAGAGTGCTCAACCGAGGCTATGATTTCTCAAAACAAATTCCTCACCCTACGCTAGGTCCATTATCACAATATCATAAAAAGAACTTTTGAACCACTTTGAGTACCCTTAAGGTTGTGCACTCAAGGTCATCAATACTAGAGCTATCAATCGTCTCATCCAAAAGTCTATTCATTTTCAAGGCTATACAATAGAGGCGAAGTTTTTAGTTTGCACAAAAATTGTCAATCACTCACCTATGCTAGCTAGGGCTAGTCCATGGGTTTGCGACATGGAACTCATTCCCAAGTTTTAGGCGCTTAAGCCGTAATCCATAAGGGAAGAGGAGTTCGACACTAGAGTTTTCAATAAACATGCATAGACTAAATGATAACTCCCGTGCAAGCACATGGGTCGTTCAAAAGTTAGTCTAACAAGCAAACAATGCAAATGATGAATCCCGCACAAGTGAAGAATGGAGGAAAACATAGAGTCAAGTTTTAAGTGCTTCTTATTTCTTTTTGGAATGGCCTTTGGCCCACAAATGCTTTCGAGGGGGAACTTTTCTTCCTAACCCCCGGCATTTGTATATTTTTGCACAAAACTTCTCGTGTACTTGAGAAAGTTTTTAGTCGGGGATTTGCCCTCTTTGACCGCAAACATTTTTCTTTTCCTTTTTTTTGAATGGGGCCTATTTTTCGCCCTCTTTTGACTTCACACTTAAAACTTGACAATATGTTCAAAAAGTGTATGGAATGTGCGAGAATCAATCATGAACAAGGCACCGTGTTAGAGAACTCAAGTCACCAAGGAGCTATCAAATGGTCTAAGTTTTTCACGAAGATTTTTAAAAGGTGCTTGCTATAACTTGATCTAAGGTATTTCAACGAAAATATTTAGAGAATTGGATAGATGAAAGATAGCAATGATATTGGCTTTCAAGAATACACATTCAATGGACTAGGTCGGTTCTAAGTTCAAGATCAGATAAATGTGACAAATAGGCTTGATGTGATTTATATGAATTAAGAATCGATAGTCACAAGCCTATATGGTTAAAAACACTCTCATGTAGGGATAAGGTGCAAAAGATGCAAGTGCCCATCTAAAAATGATATGCATGGCATGCAAACGTGTGAACTATGCGCATCAAACCACTCCACACTTAATTCAAGCTTAGTCCCTAAGCGCAAAGAATGATAAAATAGAGGCAAAGGCGCATAGAACTCCCCTCGTTTGTAGACCCACCTCGTTTGGGAGCGAGAAATAGCCATTTGGTTGCAATTGTAGATAAAGTAGGTGTTTTTGGACATGAAAAGAATATGTAAATGAATATCCTCCCGTGAGGGCCTAGTTTAACATCTTGGCAAAGACCGAGCCGATCCTTTTCTCAATTAAGAAACACACTTGAGGAGTCCTATGCTAGGATCCCTCCTCAAGTGGACTATAGCTCCTCTATGGGTTGGTCAAAGTGAAGGTCACTGACAGCACTGCCTTGTCGCGAGGCAATGTGTACAAAATAAATTTATAAGTCCGCTACTCATGACTTTACTATTGGGTAGTAAAGCGGTAAGTAGGGGTCGAACCCAAGGGAATTAGTGGATAGTTGTTCTTTCGAAAATGGAAAATAAGACAGTTGGGGGTTGGTTGTGATTTTAGTACTGAAAAGTAAATGACTGAAAGTAAAGAAAGTAAATACAGGACTGAAAGTAAATACTGAAAAGTAAAGTGCTGGAACAGTCCAATTCAATATCTACTTAATCAACATACTTTTGGTATGGACTGGTATTGAAAGGGTCTGTAATAAGCGACAGAAAGTAAATTGCTGAAAGTAAATTGCTGGAACAGTCGAATTCAATATCTACTTAATCAACATACTTTTGGTATGGACTGATATTGAAAGGGTCTGTAATAAGCGACAGAAAGTAAATTGCTGAAAAGTAAATTGCTGGAAAGTAAATGTGCGGAAATTAAAGTACTGAAAGTAAAGTGCTGAAAAGTAAAGTACTGAAAAGTAAGCAGTTGATAATGAGATTGAAAGTAAAGTGACAGGTGATATTTTAATCAAAGGAAAGGATTCGGTTTTAGGGGCCTTGTATCATAAATCTGTTTATCATCGACCTCTAATGATCATACTAAGTGTTCAAAGATGTATCAAGGCTATTTCTAGCACTTGACTTGCCACACCGTCTAGTCCTTTTCAATACATAGAACTCTTGTTCTAGTTGGGCTAATTCCTCCTTTCGAAGTATCTTAGCTTATGTGCATCCATTTGATCAATCATTTCCTATCAACCAAATGGTGTTTAAAAGAGGTTGAACTCCACAGATAAGATGTGCTCTTTCGAGCCTCCACTTATCTATGGAAGTTCACGAACCCATGGAAGAGCTTTGCTCTTTCGAGCCTCCACTCAACCAATAGCGTTCTGACCTAATAAAAGGCACATAGAACAAGTTGAACACAAAGAGGCACTAAGAGAAGGGTCTAAAACATTTTATGATACAAGCACACCCCTTCAACCGAATGAAGGGTTTAGCTACGAGTATCCATGGAAGTGGATATCATAGCTAAGTGCTTAGAAAAGTAAAGGTTTTTGAAAGACACGAAAGTAAAGGTTTTGGAAAGTAAAGACAAGGAAATTAAAGGTTTTCGAAAGTAAAACTCAAGAACACACTCACACTCAAGAACAAACTTGGAGCTTTTGATTCAAAGTAAAGTGTTTACAAGGATTGTGGGATGGATTGTAGAGAGATTTCTATCCAAGCAACAAGTGATCAAAGAATCAAAATGGGACTAGAACCAAGGACCAAAGACTAGGATTTTTGGGACCAAAGACTAGGATTTTTGGGACCAAAGACTAGGATTTTTGGGACACTTCTTCAAGGAGGAGGAGGACTTGTATTTATAGGCAAGGGGAGTGGAGGAGAGCCACACACTTGTCAAGAGGGGGGAGGAGGGCTCAAAAGCCGCCGGCCATAGGTGGCACAAGCCACAAAGCCGCCGGCCATGTGGCACTCTCCCATGGAAGCCGCCGGCCATGAAGTGGAGGGAGTGGGTGTGAGTGGGTTGTGATATTTTCCTCCAAAAGCCATCGGTTGCCTCCCAACTCCGGTTAGACTTTGGTTACCCCTTGGTTGCTTCTTGGTTGACATCAAAGGACAAGGCACTTATACTTGGCATTTCACTTGTGTTCTTGATCTTTGTTGGAACAAGTCATTGGGACTTAGTTGTGGCTTGATCGGAGTACTGCCGGAGCATGGCCAGTTTTGACTTGTAATCCACTTTTAGCGTTAAGAACTCCTTTTTAGCTCGTTTCATCTCTACTCCTTGAAATAGCCTGTAGAACAAAAGTGAAACTAACAAGTAAAAGTTGTCAAGATAAAGCGTCTAATTTGGTGGGTTTAACTGTCTTAATGATTCATATAAATATGGTCCATCAGTCACGTTTTGCTCATCCCGAACTTCCTCTCTATAATGCTTGAGCCTTTGTCTATTTGCCGTGAAGATAGTTTCGTCATTATTGAGCAACTCTACATGACCATCTTCGTGAGGCTTGTGGACAATGAAAGGACCACTCCATCGGCTTCTTAATTTCCCCGGGAATAATTTGAGCCTAGAGTTGAAGAGCAAGACCTTTTCTCCCTTTTTGAATTCACGACGAAATATTCTCTTGTCGTGCCATTTCTTGGTCTTCTCCTTATAGATCCTAGCACTCTCGTAGGCTTCATTCCTTATTTCCTCCAACTCATGGAGTTGTAGGACCCTATTGTCTCCCGTCGTTCGTATGTCCATATTCAAGAGTTTAATTGCCCACATCGCCTTGTATTCCAATTCTACCGGCAAATGGCACGGTTTCTCATATATAAGACGATAGGGAGACATCCCAATAGGGGTTTTGAACGCCATACGATAGGCCCATAGAGCGTCATCTAGCTTCGATGACCAATCTTTCCTCGAGCTTCCCACGGTCTTTTCTAAGATAGACTTTATTTCTCGATTTGATATCTCCACTTGCCCACTAGTTTGTGGGTGATAAGGTGTAGAACCTTGTGGCTAACCACATATTTGTGAAGGAAGGCCTCAAAATGTTTCTCCTTGAAATGTGAACCGCCATCACTAATGACGGTCCTTGGAACTCCAAACCTCGGGAAAATGACCTTCTTGAATAGCTTAGTGACCACCTTGGCGTCACAAGTAGGGGAAGCGACGGCCTCAACCCATTTGGAGACGTAGTCAACCGCGACCAATATATATTGATTTCCATATGAAGACGGGAAAGGGCCCATATAGTCTATGCCCCAAACATCAAATATCTCAACCGGGAGGATGCTTTGTTGGGGCATTTCATGCCTCTTGGAGATATTTCCCGTCCTTTGGCATTGATCGCAAGCCTTGATGAATTCATATGCATCACTAAAGAGAGTAGGCCAATAGAAACCGCTTTGTAGAACTTTTGACGCCGTTTTTGCTCCACTACCATGTCCTCCATATTGTGATGAATGACAATGGTATAGAATATCTCTCATTTCTTCTTCGGCGACACAAGTTCTATATAGTCCATCCGCGCATAGCCTATATAAGTAAGGCTCATCCCAATAATATCTCTTTGTCTCGGATAGGAACTTCCTCTTTTGATGGTGGTTCATGTCATGAGGAATAATCCCACAAACCACCAAGTTCACTAAGTCCGCATACCATGGGAGGGCCTCCGCCTCAACTCTCATAAGTTGGTCTCCAATGAATGAGTCATCCACGGGCCTAGTATCTTTTTCAAGCTCTTCATTTCCTTCAAGCCTCGATAGGTGATCGGCTACCACATTTTCTACCCCCTTTTTATCTTTGATCTCGATATCAAATTCTTGGAGCAATAGAATCCACCTTATCAATCTCGGCTTGGAGTCCTTCTTTGCCAAGAGGTACTTGAACGCCGCGTGATCGGTGAACACAATAGTCTTTGATCCCACTAGGTATGAACGAAACTTGTCAAATGCATACACGATAGCAAGGAGCTCTTTTCGGTTGTAGTGTAGTTCAATTGAGCCCCATTAAGAACCTTGCTTGTGTAGTGAATGGCATGAAGTTTCTTGTCCACCCTTTGTCCAAGAACCGCCCCAACGGCATAATCGCTTGCGTCACACATGAGCTCAAAGGGCAAATCCCAATTAGGAGGTTGGATAATTGGAGCCGATACTAATGCCTTTTTCAACTTCTCGAAGGCCACCAAGCATTCTTCATCAAACCGGAACTTGGTGTCATTGCATAATAGGTTTGTTAAAGGCTTTGCAATCTTCGAGAAATCCTTAATAAACCTTCTATAGAATCCGGCATGGCCTAGAAAGCTCCTTATACCCTTGACATCCTTTGGAGGCGGCAATTTTTCCATAACTTCAATTTTAGCTTTGTCCACCTCAATTCCCCTTTTCGAGACCAAGTGACCAAGCACTATCCCTTCTTGCACCATAAAATGACATTTTCCCCAATTAAGCACAAGGTTCGTTTCAATGCATCTTTTCAATACTTTTGCCAAATTGGCTAAGCAATCATCAAAAGAGGAACCATAAACAGAAAAGTCATCCATAAACACTTCCATGATTTCCTCAATAAATTCCGAAAATATAGCCATCATGCATCTTTGAAAGGTACCCGGCGCATTACAAAGTCCAAAGGGCATTCGCCGATAGGCAAATGTTCCATAGGGACATGTAAAGGTGGTTTTCTCTTGATCTTGTGGATGAATAGGGATTTGGAAAAATCCGCTATATCCATCAAGATAGCAAAAGTAGTCATGCTTAGCTTGTCTTTCCAACATTTGATCAATAAAAGGAAGTGGAAAGTGATCTTTTCTAGTGGCTTGGTTGAGTTTCCGATAGTCCACACACATACGCCACCCGGTTACGGTTCTTGTGGGAATCAATTCGTTCTTAGCATTTTTAATCACCGTCATTCCCCCCCTTTTTGGTACTACATGAATGGGGCTCACCCATTTAGAGTCCGCAACGGGGAAAATGATTCCCGCATCTAGCAATTTTAGAACCTCCTTTTTCACAACTTCTCCCACAATTGGGTTTAATCTCCTAGCCCTCTCCCTAGATGGCATATTATCACTCTCTAGATTGATTTCATGCATGCACAAGTTTGGGCTTATTCCCTTTAAGTCATCAATAGAGTAGCCAATAGCATCCTTATGTTCTCTAACCACATCAAGCAATTTTGAAGTCTCATTATCATTCAAAGAGGTGCTCACAATAATAGGCAATGTAGAATTAGGGCCTAAGAACTCATACCTTAGGCTTGTTGGTAGAGCTTTTAACTCTACCGAACAAGACTCCTTACCTTTGTCGCTTTGAGTTCCCTCTTCACTCTCTTCCTCCAAGATAGCCCAAAAATCAACATGCTCGGGAAGCTCATTATCAAGGTCAATTTCATTCACAATCAAGTTAGGCGCATCATATAGTTCATAAGAATCAACAAGGTCTAGATAATTGCAACTCATGGTAGAATTAGGACCTTTTTGTGCCTTTTCTAAGTTAAATTCAACTTCCTCATCTCCTACCCTCATGGTAATTGACCCCTTAGTAGTATCAAAGATAGCCCCCGCGGTGTAGAGAAAAGGTCTTCCCAAAAGAATAGGGATCTCCTTGTCCTCTTCCATATCCAACACAACAAAATCACCCGGAATATAGAAATTCCCTACTCTAACCGGGACGTCCTTAAGAACTCCCTTAGGGAATCTCGAGGAACGATCCTCAAGCCTTAAAATCATTTGTGTTGGTTTAGGTTCACCCATATTTAACTTTTTGCACAAAGAATAAGGCATCAACGATATACTTGCACCCAAATCACACATAGCACGTTCAATTTTAACATCATTAATATAGCATGAAATGGAAAAGCTACCGGGATCCTCAAGCTTTGGTGGCATGCGCGGTTGGAGTATGGCACTACACTCTCCATTGAGGGACACCGTGTCAACGTTTTTGATTGTTCTCCTGCAAGTAATAACATCTTTTAGAAATCTTGCATAAGACGGAGCTTGGGTGATTACCTCGGTGAAAGGCATTGTGACATAGAGCTTCCTCATCATCTCGGCAAACTTGGAGAATTGCTTGTCGTTGCTCTTCTTTTTTAGCCTTTGGGGAAAAGGAATAGGAGGAGTGTATGTCCTTGGTTCGTCTTTCTCCTTTTCCACCTCTATTTCTTTTTCGACTTGAGGGTTAGGAACATCTTCATCCAACTTCTCAATTTCGGCACTAGCTTGGCCTCCAAGATCGAAAGTAACCTTCTTCTTCTTTGGTAGCTCGCCCTCTAGCTCCTTCCCACTTCTCAAAGTCACCGCATTGCAATGCTCTCTATTTACTTAGTCGGGTCTAGCCGGTAACTTCCCCGGTGCCCTTGTAGATGCTTCGGCTTGTTGAGCAATTTGGGTCTCAAGCATCTTGTTGTGGATTTCCATCCTTTGATGTGATTGCTTAACCTCATTCAATTCTTGCCGTATCTCATTTTGATTTTCTAGGAGCTTTGCAAACATTGCTTCAACCCCAGAGAGTTCACTAGAAGGTTGTGGGGGAGGGTCAACTTGTTGGTAGGGCCTTTGAGCTTGATTAGGGTATTGTTGCCCTTGGGTTTGGTTCCTTTGAAGCAAAGTCGGTCCTTGACCTTGATATTGGTTCCTAGGTTGGAACGCTTGATTGGATTGAGTAGGTTTAGGACCAAATCTGGGAGGTGTAGATCCAAAGTCGGGACGAGTAGGATTTGTGGTTTTATAAGAGAAATTGGGGTGATTTCTCCATCCCGAGGAGAACTTTGGTGTAGTGTAATTTGCTTGAGAGTTTTGTCCTTGATTGGCACTACCTCCATAGTCTCTTCCTTGATTTCCTCCCACAAAATTCACATCTTCATACCCTTGCCTTTGCACATCCCTTTGAACCAAGGGGCAAGAATTGGTTTCATGCTCATATACCTCGCAAATATCACACCCTTGATTTGTCGAAGGCTCTTTTTCTGGGTGTTTTAGCTTGAAAACTTCATTCGAGAGGCTATCAAAATCTTTCCTCAAAGCATCATAGTCACTAGTACTCACCGCTTTCACCTTATGCCTTTCATTTCTCCTTCTTGGATTCCCTCTCTCACTTCCCCACATGAAGTAATTCTTTGTGATTTTCTCTATTACCGCATACCCCTCATGTGGTTCTAGATCCATTATAGCCCCACCCGAGGCGGTGTCAAGTGCAAGTCGAGAGTTACCATCCACGCCTTGATAGAAAGTGTGGAATAGAAGGAGGTCATCCAAGTTGTGGTGAGGGCAAAGCCTTTGATACTCTTTATACCTTTACCAAGCTTCATAGAGCGTCTCCCCATCCATTTGCATGAAATTTGTGATTTGACTTCTATACTGCGCCGTCTTGGAAGGAGGGAAGTATTTGTTTAGAAATGCCACGGCGAGCTCCTCCCAAGTCGTGAAGCTATCGGGAGTTTGACTCCTCAACCAATCCTTTGCTCTTCCCGTGAGGGAAAAAGGGAAGAGCCTTAGAAGCTTAGCGTCCTCCGAGAACCCGTTTATTTTGAAGGTGGCACACACTTCAAGAAATGTTGTCAAGTGAGAATTCGGGTCCTTGTTGTCCCTCCCCGAGAATTAGTTAGATTGGACCATTTGGATTGTCGAGGTCTTCAAGTCAAAATCCCGGTTGTCTACCGTTGGTATAAGGATGGGAGAACGGTATCCATAAGCCGTAGGAATGGTGTAATCCTTTAGAGCCCTTCTAGCTTGGGGCAATGGGCCTTGAGGTAGACGAGGAGGAGGTGGACGAGGAGGAGGTGGTCTATTATTATCTCTATCACCCATGACTTCTTGAGTGTTGGAGGTTGATCCCTTGTCTTTATTCGTCTTGCTCCTTGTAAGATGAGGGTTAACGAGTTCCCTTATCGGTTGGTTCAAGTCTCTATCCACAATTTGTGTTAGCTTCTTGGTCTTTGGTGGCATAAAAGAGGTGAACCTACGAAGGAAAGAAAATTAAGACAAGTAAGAATACCGAATATGCTCAAGAATCGCAAAACAAAGTAAATAAAGTAAAACATGGAATAGTCGGAGTACTAAATGATTTTCCTAGGGATAATCTAGCTATTGCTCCCCGGCAACGGCGCCATTTTGACGTGTAGATTTTAGCATGTAGTCAAAAACAATTTGTATTTTAACCGGTAAGACCGGTGTCGTACCCAAGGGAGCAAACGGATTATACGCTAAGTCTATCAATTTCTAACTCGGCTATTCCTTCAGTTCAAGTGTGATGATGATTATCAATGATGAAAACAAGTAATGAAATGGTTTTAGGGGAATTAATTCAATTAAAGCGAGTTTCGAGGGATTAATCCCCTCCTTGGCAATTTTCCAATGATCATGCATACAAGAGTTTTAATTATTTAAGAGTTGATAGGTTTAAAACCTTGCTTAGGCTAAAATTAGACAAACTATCATGCAAGTCTAATCTTAGTCAAGCCATCATATGTAGAATCTCACTAATTAAAGGTATTGATCCACTATATAGCATTTATTGTCATAAATGTTATATGCATGAAGTTCTAGTTAGCCTCCCACCATGCATTTACTCTCATAAATGTTGGATAAGTTCATTTTTACTATATCCAAACCATCACTAAGCTCTCTCAATACTTAGATCATGATTCTAACACAAACATGTCACTTAGGCATTTTATCAAACACTTAGCAACATGTCTCAAATGAAGAGCATAGTATAATGAAATCAACTTCATAAAATCCATGTTAATGTGTATACAATGATCATTGAGTACCAAGGAGGATCATAAAACCCTCAAAACACAAGGGGGACTACTCACACATCATGTAAGACAACATGATGTGAGTAGGGTTTCTAACAAAATCTAAGAGAAAAGAAGGGGAATAGAGTAGGATGATTAGTCCTAATGAACTCCCTTGATCTTCAATCCTCCTTGATTAGATGATGATGGATCCCTTGATTGAGCTCACTTTTCCTTATCTTTTTCCCCAAAGAAGCCAAGATGCTAGGTCAAACTTACCACTTTCTATTTATAGCCTCACTAAATTTCCGGAACTGTAGCAGTCCCAGTCGATCGACTGGCGTTGGGCTTGTGGCCCAGTCGATCGACTGGAGTAGCAAAGACTGTTTGATAAGCAGTTTCCCAGTCGACCGACTGGGGGTCCAGTCGACCGACTATGGAAACATAGATTTCGACCCCTCCTGAAGCCTTCACCAGTCGACCGACAGGCACAAGATGTCTTCCCAGTCGATTGACTGAGATCACGTGGCTTGCATGCTCTTGATGGAGTACTCACCAGTCGATCGGCTGGGAGGTCCAATCGACCGACTGTGGAAACATGATTTGCATGGCCTTCTGGAGCACTTGCCAGTCGATCGACTGGAGCAGGGGAGCTTCCCAGTCGATCGACTGGGGACCAATTCTGCTCACTTTTTGCTCTAGTCTTCGATTTTCACCGAGTTCCTTCTATTGGCTTTTGACACTGAGACATCTTGTTTTGTACCTGAAACGCACGAAAAGGGGATCAAATGGCATCAAATTATCGTCGGAAGCGAACTAAAGCTATAGTGAAAATGGGTATTAACGAGTCGAAAACTCGACTCATCAGTGTCACTCAGCGCGAGGGATTGTGTAACATGTCTAAAATGAAGAGCATAGTAAAATGAAATCAACTCCATAAATTTGCATATGAATGTGTATACAATGATCATTGAGTACCAAAGAGGGTAATAGCACCCTCAAAACACAAGGAGACTACTCACACATCATGTAAGACAACATGGTGTGAGTATGGTTTTTACACAATCTAAAGAGAAGAGAAGAGGAATAGAATAGGGTGATTAATCCTAGTAAACTCCCTTGATCTTCAATCCTCCTTGATTGGATGATGATGGGTGCTAGGTCAAAAACCCCTCTTTCTATTTATAGCCTCAGGTAGATTTTTGCACTGTAGCAGACCAATCTATCGACTGGCCGATGCTGGTGTCCCAGTCGGTCGATTCGATTGACAAGCTTGGAGAGCTTCCTGAGGTACTCGCCAACTCGACCGACTGGAGGTCCAGTCGACCGACTCGATGGGCGAGGGGTTGACGAGCGCTGAAGCTTCTTCTTACTCGACCGACTGGAGGTCCAGTCGACCAATTCGATGGGCGATGTTGAGCACCTCTCCTGTTTGGGTATCCAGTCGATCGACTGGTGCATGGGAAATTCCCAGTCGACCGACTGGAGCTCTTTTCTGCCCAAATTTTGCTCAAGTCTCCGATTTTTCCCGAGTTTTCGTATTTGGGCTTTGACACTGAGATATCGTGTTTTGTACCTGAAACGTACGAAAAGAGATCAAATGACATCAAATTATCGCCGGAAACGAACTAAAGCTATAGTGAGAAACGGGTATTAATAAGTCAAAAACTCGACTTATCAACACTCCACACTTAAGATTTGTTCATCCCGAACAAAGTATGCAAATACGTCAAGGGCATGCAAATGGTGAAATGCTAGGGGTGCTATGTTTTTCATCTATTTGCCTCACTAGCTTTCACAAGGTCTCGATCATTATTGCTAAGCATGTTATTGAAAAGTAAATGCAAGTATGTACAACCTAACTAGCTCCTTTTCGTAGGCATTACGAATGCATTTAGCATATGCATTAAGCCTTTAAACCCCTTGGCTACCCTAGTGGACGAGTTATAGTCTCGTGAGAGTTTTCAGAAAAGGGAATACTTACAAATCCCAAATGCACCTATCCCATAAGAATGAACTCAAGAGTGTTCAACCGAGGCTATGATTTCTCAAAACAAATTCCTCACCCCACGCTAGGACTATCATCACAGTATCATCAAAAGAACTTATGGACCACTTTGAGTACCCTTGAGGTTGTGCATTCAAGGTCATCAGTACTAGATCTATCAATCGTCTCATCCAAAAGTCTACTCATTTTCAAGGTAATACAATAGAGGTAAAGTTTTTAGTTTGCACAAAAAGTTGTCAATCGCTCACCTATGCTAGCTAGGGCTAGTCCATGGGTTTGCGACATGGAACTCATTCCCAAGTTTTAGGCGCTTAAGCCGTAATCCATAAGGGAAGAGGAGTTCGACACTTGAGTTCTCATTAAACATGGATAGACCAAATGATAACTCCCGTGCAAGCACATGGGTCGCCTGAGAGTCATTCTAACTAGCACACAATGCAAATGATGAATCCCGCGCAAATGAAGAATGGAGGAAAACATAGAGTCAAGTTTTAAGTGTTTCTTATTTTCTTTTTGAATCGGCCTTTGGCCTACAAGTGCTTTCGAGGGGGAACTTTTCTTCCTAACCCCCTGCACTTGTATGTTTTGGAGCAAAACTTCTCGTGATCATTGAGAAAGTTTTTAGTCGGGGCTTTGCCCTCTTTGACCGCAAACAACAATTTTTTTTTGAATGGGGCCTGTTTTCGCCCTCTTTTGACTCCACACTTAAAACTTGACAATATGTTTAAAAAAGTGTATGGAATGCGCGGGAATCAAACATGAATGAGGAACCGTGTTAGAGAACTCGAGTCACCAAGGGGCATTCAAAGGGTCTAAGTTTTTCACGAAGATTTTAAAAGGTGCTTGCTATAACTTGATCCAAGGTACTTCAACGAAAATACTTAGAGAATTGGAAATACGATTGGTAGCAATGATATTGGTTCTCAAGAATACACATTCAATGGACTAGGTCGGTTCTAAGTTCAAGATCCAATAAATGTGATAAATAGGCTAGATGTGATTTATAGGAATTAGGATCAATAGTCACAGGCCTATGTGGTTAAAAACACTCTCATGTACGGATAGTGTGCAAAAGATGCAAGTGTCCATCTAAAAATGATATGCATGGCATGCAAACATGTGAACTATGCGCCCTTTCCAAACCATCACTAAGCTCTCTCAATACTTAGATCATAGTTCTAACACAAACATGTCACTTAGGCATTTTATCAAACACTTAGCAACATGTCAAAAATGAAGAGCATAGTAAAATGAAATCAACTCCATAAATTTGCATATGAATGTGTATACAATGATCATTGAGTACCAAAGAGGGTAATAGCACCCTCAAAACACAAGGAGACTACTCACACATCATGTAAGACAACATGGTGTGAGTAGGGTTTTTACACAATCTAAAGAGAAGAGAAGAGGAATAGAATAGGATGATTAATCCTAGTAAACTCCCTTGATCTTCAATCCTCCTTGATTGGATGATGATGGGTTCCCTTGATTTGATCACTTTTCCTTGTAAAATCTCCCAAAGAAGCCAAGTGTTTAGGTCAAAAGCCCCTCTTTCTATTTATAGCATCGGGTAGATTTTTGCACTGTAGCAGACCAATCGGTCGACTGGCCGATGCTGGTGTCCCAATCAGTCGATTCGATTGGCAAGCTTGGAGAGCCTCCTGAGGTACTCGCCAACTCGACCGACTGGAGGTCCAGTCGACCGACTCGATGGGCGAGGGGTTGACGAGCGCTGAAGCTTCTTCTTACTCGACCGACTGGAGGTCCAGTCGACCGACTCGATGGGCGATGTTGAGCACCTCTCCTGTTTGTGTATCCAGTCGATCGACTGGTGCAGGGGAAATTCCCAGTCGACCGACTGGAGTTCTTTTCTGCCCAAATTTTGCTCAAGTCTCCAATTTTTCCCGAGTTTTCGTATTTGGGCTTTGACACTAAGATATCGTGTTTTGTACCTGAAACGTACGAAAAGAGATCAAATGACATCAAATTATCACAAGAAACGAACTAAAGCTATAGTGAGAAATGGGTATTAATAAGTCAAAAACTCGACTTATCAACCCTCGACACAAATAGGGTTCAAAAGATGATACAATCCCTCATCGTATGGTCTCCATATGAAATCGCTGATCAACACTTTGAAACTCATCGCGGTAGAACAACAAACTACCCTTAGGTACCCCGATAAAATTTTTTGACCCATGCCATTTCCTACACATAAACTCAAATATCAATATATATAATGACAAATTCAAAGTAATTTATAAATAACATATAAAATACTTACATAAACGTCCAAGCTCCCCTCTGTAACGGGTCAATATCAGCATCATGTGGGGGCAGGTCCCTAAACATACATTGCGGCCTCCCGAAGCCCATACGCTCCCAGCTCCATAATTGTAATATAAGCACAACACCACCAATCTGACATTTACCCGCTTTGCTGGCTTTGCACAGCATAATGTACAAATATGCCATCGCTGCACTCCCTCAGCTGTAGTGTCTGACATTATCAAGATCATCCAATAAGGGCAGAAAGTGGAGTGGGACACTGCTACCGTAGAGTTCTGTAAATAATGTCAATCCCAGTAGCTGAAGGATATACGCCCTAGCGTATCTCTTCAGCGTCTCCTCATCAGCATCGGCTGGGATGATCGACATATTTTGTTTAAACCATACCTTCTTCGCCAGCGTACGTGACTCCTTGTGACACGTAGGAATGTCACCAAGCAGTCTCATGCAAATAGGCGACCACGTCAAGTGCGCGTGACCAGTTACAGGCCTTCCTTCTATGGGTAGACCGGTAAAAAGTGCCACATCCTGCAGCGTTATGGTGGCCTCCCCTCCATTGAAATGGAAAGTGTGCATCTCGGGCCGCCACCTCTCGACTAGTGCAGTCAACAACCCTGGATCAGTTCTCACATTGGCCACGATACTCCACGGATAGAATCCTGCGTTCGCGACATACTGCCTAATGCGTGGATCTGGGGGGTCCATGGTAACATGCTTAACCGTAAGCGGTTCGTACATTTTTGGATTCTTCTGTTACATAAAATTTTTCCAGTATTAGTAACAAATTACATACAAACATAGACACATTATAAACTAAAGTTTGATTAACATATAAACTTACCGAATGATTCCATATTTCGTGAGTTTGGTGGTCAGTCTGTCGAGTAAGAACTGAACCATCGATAGGACCGGGATTAATTATGTCGTCCGGTTCCATATTCGGATTCAAAGTCGACTGTGATGGGACATTTTTTTGAGATGATCGCCTCTGTGATGCCATACCTTCAATCAATAAATAAATGTCCATAAATAAATACAATTGAAAAATAGATATTGTTTATATATGTACAAAATCATACTCAACCATTCAATAAAATTTTGAACAATTAAACACAATCAATAATAATTCAAACAATTCAACACAATCAACAATGATTCAAACAGTTCAACTAAATACCACCCAATTCAACATTTAAACACAAACATTTCAACTAATTAATACTAAATTAAACAATTAACACTCAATTACAAAATTAACAACCAATTCAACAATTAACAACCAATTTAATAATTCAACACAAACAACACACCTAATTACCATCCAATTCAACAATTTAATAGAGACAATTCAACAATCCAACAACCAAAATCGAATAAAATTCTCCACCAAAATCGAATATAACACAAACCGATTCGGGGGAATTCGGTTTTACGATTAGGGGTCACAATACCGAAATAGCGGAGGACGTCGGACGGGCGGATGCGCGGAGGTGCGGCTGAGAGGGAGAGGGAGAGGAGGGACGAGCGGCCGGAGGAAAAAAGAAGAAACCCTAGCTATATTTCATTTGAAACCGATTTTCGCCGACCCGGTTTACCACATGTCACAACTTTTGAATTCGTTTGGTCCACGTAGGACCAAGTTGTGACACGCAGGCTGATGGACCAAAATTATATGAATCAAAAACACAGTAAAACCCACCAAATTAGACTGTTGGTCTATTTACCTTCTGCTTGTTAGTCTTGATTTATTTTTAAAGGGTATTTTGGCGCTTAGAGAGAAAACACGCTAAGGAGAGGATTTTACGCTGAAAAGATGATAAGAGTCAATCCAAGGTCAAGATCAGACGCTGAACGAAGAAATATCAAGATTCTGACCAAGAATTACTCAAATTAAATTTAACCGAGGAACAACCAAAGTCAGACCGGAGAAAAATTGGATTGATAGTTTTGTGAAAAGACTGCACAAAACTGTCAAAACTCATCCATGGACCAAGTGACCGGTGGCTTAGGTGAAGAAGATGACTCATGGGTGGCCAAGCTCTCCTCTTCCTCCTCCATGACCGGCGGCTTTGAGAGCCAAAGCCACCTTGCCTCTCCCCATGACCGGCAACCGGCGGCTCCTCCTCCTCCCCCATGTGTCACCTCCTCCTTCCTCCTCCTCTCCCCATGTGACAAGTGTATGGCTCCCCTCCCTCTCCTTTGGCTATAAATACCAAGCCAACCCTCATTTGTAAATCATTCCAAAATCAATAAACACTTATCTCTCTACATTTTGTTACTTTGCAAGTTTGGTTTGAAATTATAGTACTCCTGTCGGTTCTTGAGTATTATAATACTGTAGAGAATACTCCTGTTGGTTCTTGAGTATTCAGTGGGAAATTGGGAATACTCCTGTTGGTTCTTGAGTATTCCACCCCTTTCCCTCTTACTGTTTTCAAAAACCCCTGAGTATTTAGTTATAATGTCTTTTTCCATGGACAGTCGTAGCTAAACTCCTCATTCGGTCGAAGGTACTTTCTTGTATTATATAATGTTTTAATTTCTTTTAGTTTCATTTCTCTGTATTCAAAACTTGTTCTATGTGCCATTTATAGTCAGAGTTTCCAAGGTTGAGTGAACCATTTGTAACTGGACCAAAGGGACCAAATGGGCAAGCTCTTCCGTGGGAATTCGTGATCATACTCGATAAGTGGAAGCTGTAACAAGCAAAACTTATCGAGGAGTTCGACTTATCTTAAAAAACCATTTGGAAACTGGACCAAAGAATTCAAATGGATGCACAAAAGGCTAAGATACTTCGAAAGGAGGAATTAGTCTGAAGTAGAACAAGTGTTGCTTTAAACGATGTTGCAAGTCTTGCGCTACGAAAGGGCCTCGATTCATCTTTGAATACTTAGAAAGGTTACTAGCGGTTATTAATAAACATGTTATAATACAAGGTACCTGAAACCGAATACTTTTCTTGAATTACAAAAACCCCCCCTGTACTTACTTTTATAAACTGCTCGATCAACTACAACCATCAACCACTCATCTACCGGAGGAATCGCAATCACGCATCACCCACTGTAAGTCTTCTTCCCTTAACTCTTTTACTTTCAGTCATTTATTTTCAGTATTCATTTTCTGTAATTTACTTTTCCGCACTCAAAACCAAAAAAAACAAAAACAGGAGTTAGGTCAATCGCGCTAAAACCTCAATCCACTTAAAACACGCTCCCTCGCTGTACAAATCCCCCAAAGAACGACTATCCCTCTAATTCCCTTGGGTTCGACCCCTACTTATCACTTACTACCCAGTAGTGTAGTCACGAGTAGCGGAAAATATAAATTTATTTGTACAGAGAACATTGCACCTTAACGACAGTGCAGTGGGCTCCGTCAAATTGGTGCCGTTGCCGGGGAATTAGCCATCGGATAAGTTCTTTAAATCAATACACGCTCGAAACAACCATGTCTCGCGAAGGAAGTCACCATGACTACCAAGATGACGACAATATGAACCTGTACGATCAAAACAATGAGGTGCCACTTCCATTTATGGATGATCCGGAGCAACTCATCCGAAGCAGACGAGCTCGTGATAGGGAAGCCATCAGAAGAAACCAAGAACCACCCGAGGACCGAAATGCAGCTGGTCCAGTACGACAACCCCCTAGATATCCACCACCCCCACAATCTAGACAAGTATCGAGACGAGAACCCGCTTTCGATGACTACTACGGAGATAACAACAACTACCGTGAACCTACATTAGGAGAGCTCTCGGCACCAGATTTCAGAGTTCAGCCATGGTGTATCTATGAAGGCCCGGAGCTAGAAAACATCATCATCAACACTTCAGTGGCCCACAACTTGCCAAAATTCTCAGGAACTCGTGGAGAATCAGCAATGACTCATCTCCAGCGCTTACATGGGATTTGCCAAAACCTCAAACCGAATGGCGTAAACATAGACGACTTTAAGTTAAAGGCGTTCTATTTTTTCCTCATTGACGTGGCAAACGACTGGTTCCTTTCATTGCCTTCGGGAAGCATCAGAACATGGGCTCAGATGCAGAAGAAGTTCTTAGACAAATATTACCCAGCAGGAAGAGCGATGCAAGTAAGGAGGCAAATGCAGGACATCAGGCAAGGACCCAACGAAACCATGTACGATTACCTGGAAAAATTCAACCGCCTGGAGAGAAGTTGTTGTACCCTTGGACTGCCCGAGAAACTCACCGTCGAGTATCTCATTAACGGATTAAGACCCTTAGATAAAATGCTCCTAGATGCCTCAGCTGGAGGGTCCATGATGAATCTATCATTAAGTGGCATAAGGGATCTTATCACTAACGTTGCTGAGAATGCCCGATTCAGAGAAGAGACAACTCAGCAGGAAGAATTCTCCCGGACAAAAAATGTGGCAAAAGGGGAAACATCGATGAGCTCTATGCCTGAAGAGATGAAGCAGTTAAAGGAGATGATGATTCAAATCCTACAAAGGCAGCCAGTTTCGGTAAAACCTTGCGAGTTCTGTGGTTCTACAGACCACAAAACTGACGCATGTCCGACATTAATAGAAGAGGAACCGGCAGAATTGAATGCAGTGGGAGGATACCAAGGATACAACAACAACAGTAATGACAGAGTTGGACAAAACAGACAGTATGGTCAAGCAACCAACCCGAGCTGGTGTAACAATAACTATTCTCAGAAGGATGCACAAGCAGCTGTCCCTAAACTAGCCCAGTCATTCTACCAAACCCCCCACCTGCAGTATAACCAGAACGCTCCATCAGCAGGCCAATATCAGCAAAAAGGACCAAATCAGTATCAAACTGGCCCGAACAATCAGCAAGAACCAAGCAAGTCGCTCGATGACACGATGAAGGAGCTCGCAGGAAGCATAAGTCAATTGGGTACTTCGTTACACCAATACCAGGCGAAAACTGACGGGGCAATTTCAGAATTAACAAAACAAATGTCCCATCTAGCCACAGCAATATCAACACTCACTAATGAGCCTGGCAGACTTCCTTCACAAACCATCCAAAACCCAAAAGTGAATCTTAGCATGATAAAAAGGTCAAACGAAAAGGCGACACTAGGAGAAGTAGCACGATCCCCAACGTACAAACTTACAAATAAGCACTTCACCCGTAGGCGTCGACCTGATTGGAATCAAGAGGAAGACCGACCCAATGATGACAAAACATGGGTCACGCATGCTGACAATGCACGATATGCAATTACCGTTTGCATAACACCACCACCAGTCATACACTCTGACATACCAGCATCTGGATGGGATGACACTGACAATTTAAGGTGGAACTCTCCAACTAATATTTATGCTTCTGAGCAAAATATTGAGGGATCCAGTTATACTAATCCTAAGTCAAGGAGTGGGCAGAGTGATCCGACAATTAAAAAAGCCCTCACTTCAGATCATGAGTCACAACCGGAAAGAGATAAAGACTCAGGGGCCTTCACAGTCACCTGCGGTATTGGTGAAACTCAGATTCATAAGTGCCTGGTCGATCTTGGAGCTGCTGTCAACGCCATGCCCTCCTCCTTATATTACTTGTTAGGACTTGGTCCATTAAAACCACCCAGGTCAAATATCGAGCTAGGAGATAAATCTTGCATCCGTCCGATTGGAGTGCTGGAAGACGTAATACTCCATGTGGGAGAGCTCGTCATTGCTGCAGACTTCTATGTGATACAAACGGGAGAGACCAGCGAAGACGACCCTCCAACAATAATCTTGGGATGACCATTCCTCTACGCTACTAAGGCAAGGATTGATGTGGGCAAGGGCTCATTATCGCTCAAGTTCGGCGGCAAAATTGCATATTTGACAGATGCTTGTCGTCACAGCAAATGTGCAAATAAATTTATAAGTCCGCTACTCGCGACTTTACTACTGGGTAGCAAGTGGTAAGTAGGGGTCGAACCCAAGGGAGTCAGTGTGGATTGGTTGTTTTTACGGGATTGTCACGAAAGTAAATACAGTTGGGGTTGGTTTTGAGTGTGTTTTGGGAACTGAAAGTAAATTACAACAATTGATAATGGACTGTAAGGAAAGTATTCGGTTTTAGGGTCCTTGTATTATAATTGTTTATCATCGACCGCTAATGATCATACCAAGTGGTCAAAGATGAATTGAGGCTATTTCTAGCGCAAGACATGATCATGCTAAATGTTCAAAGATGAATCGAGGCTATTCCTAGCACAAGACTTGCAACATCATTAAAAACACTTGTTCTAAGCAAAACTAATTCCTCCTTTCGAAGTATCTTAGCCGTAAGTGCATCCATTTGGTCCCTTTGGTCCAGTTTTCAAATGGTTTTTAGAATAGTCGACCTCTTCAGATAAGTTTATCCATTTAATCCCTTTGGTCCAGTTTTCAAATGGTCTACTTACCCGAGTGTGATCATGAATATCTAAGGAAGAGCTTACGAATTTGGACCCCTATGGTCACATTTCCAAATGGTTGACTTGACCTTAGACATTCTAACTTTTATATATGTCACATAGAACAAGTATCGAACATAAAGGTATACTAAGAGTAAAGTCTAAAACATTTATAATACAAGTACACACCCTTAAACCGAATAATTAATTTAGCTACTAATCATGGCAGTGGTTATCATAACTATGAACATGGAAATAAACAACAGTTTAGCAAGACAATTAAATAAATAAAAGAAGACTTACAAAACCGTTGAAGCGCCAAGGATCAAGCTTTGATTCCCAAAGTAATATTACATGATTAATATTACATGATTAGTGCCCAAAATTCTAGAGAGATAAGTGAATTGTTGTGGTGGTGATGATAAAATGAGGAGGAGGAGCTCTCTATTTATAAGCTAAGGGAGGAGGAATGGAGGGTGGAGATGGGTTGCATCCAAGGGAGGAGGAAGGAGGAGTGGAGGGCAAGTTTGCCCAAAAGCCGCCCATGTGAGGAGGAGGCTCCTCCCCTTCTAGCCGCCCATGTGAGGAGGAGCATCCTCCTTTGGCCACCTCTTCTAGAAGCTTGTGACTCTTTCACAAAAGTCATCGGTTTGACCGGATCTGACCGGAGCTTTGGCCGGAGCTTCTTGGATTTTAAAGAGTGTAATCTGAATGAAAATGTCATTCTAAGATGTTCTCAAGAAGGAACCTAAGCCAAATTCTGCCCCGAACATGGTCGAAATCCCAAATCCGATGAAATTGCCCTTGTTTGGCCTTTATCGGGCTCGGTGCTTTTGCCTTGCGTTCTTGTCCATTTGCCGACGGTTCTAGAATATTTGAGTGATTCCAAGTCGGTTCCATGAAGGATGTTAAGGCTGATTTTGAGTGTAGCATGGTCGTGACCTGGAATGACTCGTTCTTCATTTTCCGCTTAAAAACTCCTCCTTAGCGTGTTTTCTCTCTAGAGTCCAAAATACCCTGTAGAAATAAATCGGGACTAACAAGTAGAAGTTAAATAGACCAACAGTCTAATTTGGTGGGTTTTACTGTGTTTTTGATTCGTATAATTATGGTCCATCAGATTACCCCACACTTTTAGTTGTTCGTCCCGAACAATGCTATTAAAGGGCGGCACACAATCAAGTAAAAACTTTGAATATGAAAGTGAGACTATGAACTAGATTTATCCTAGTTCATGCATTACTACTTATTACTAAATTAAACTGTGTAAATAAGTAGAAGTAACTTGATACGTGTACCTTCGTGCCGAGATGCAAATTATATTGGATGTTTCGGGAGATAGCCCTTTTCAGGTTCCTGGGTTGCAGCCTTGGGATCGTTTCGTACTATATGGTCTTCTGGTAGCTTTCTCATGCACGTGATTCGGTTCGGGTTTCAGTGAGTTGAACCTTCTTGATTTTTTCTTTGGCGAGTGACTGCTTTTTTGTTGTAGTGAATCGGCCTTTGGCCTTTGATTTGACTTTGTCGAGTGCTTCACTTTTGCTCGGTTAAAACCTTCACAATTTTGGGCCTTTGGCCTCTTTTGATTTTCTTCTTTGAGTTTTTCGCTTCTTTGTGACTTGCTAGTCCATTTTGTCAGCCTTCTTGGGAGGTCCAATCATCGCCCGCAAGCCTATGGATATACCTCCCCTCTCCTCTCGTCTTCGTCGTTTTGCGCGGGTCAAGATGAGGGTCGCTTATCTATTTTCTCGGCTATTTTGACTAGAGAGAGGACGGTCTGATTCCCATCCTCGCCTTTGCATAGATGCTTCTTGGCGGAGTTTGACTCAATTATTCACTGAAAACCCGAAGTGCAGCCTCCACTGACTTCGAAAACCATATAGTTTGATCTGATCCTTTGATTGCTTCCCAAGTCCTTCTAGGGCAGTTTATGTCAACTCCACATCCCTAGTTATCTCAGTACAAAGGACAAATGGAAAGTTACATTCTAAGTTTTTAAACAGTTTGAATTTTCACAAGGTAAATGCATGAATTTCGGTCTATCTTTTTCACATTCTCAAATTCAGATTTTCAAAAAGATATTATTTATTAACTAATATATACAGGTGGTTCTCACCCCACACTTCTGAACGAAGTCGTGCCTTTCAGCAAGACTGAGTTCAAAAGCCATGCAAGCAGATGTTATACGAGAAGGAAATGATATTAAGGAAAAGGAAAGACAGAACTCCCTTTAAGGTGTCGAGTGAACGACATGGCTCGAGGCTGGATAATCGAGGGAGTTCGGCTGGGGCCTTGAACTCTGAGCGTAGCCCTGTCTGGCTTAATGTTGCACCCAAGTCCGATTCCTGAATAGTCAAATCTTCTATGCACCAAGTGGGTGAGAGCGACTTATTGATAAAAACTAAAACACAGAAAATAAAAATACAGAAAATAAAGTGCAGAAAGTAAGATAGTGTCGGGTTACCTCCCAACCAGTGCACTTGTTTAACGTCATTGGCTCGACAGTACCTCAATCATGGATCATAAGGTCGGATCCCAAGGGTGAGTGAGGTCAAACTTCTTCTCGGCAGCCCTTTTGCTCCGAGAGGGTGAGGTTTCCTTGACCATAGCTGCTGGTCCAATGCGTCGTGCTTGCTTGTTACTCCTTCTGGGTTTCCATTCTTTCGGCCCATGCTTTTGCCGTCTCTTCATGTTTGAATAGTTGGCACTTTCACGAGTTTGGAAGTTGGGTTTTGTGCCTTCAAACATCGGCGACCATAGGCATGTTCCCATGTGAGGCCTCTTCTTGGTGGTAGCTACGAATGGTTGTCTTGGAATGATTGAGTTTTCAGTCGGTTTTCCTTGTTGAGTCGTGGTGAGTGGGATTGGGGCTTTCTTGGACAGTTCGGCAATGAGGTCCGGGACTTCCTCGGGTGCTCCGAGCGCAAGGACCGGGCCTGGCTTGATTTCTTCGGCCGCTTCAGCAGTGAGGTTCGGGACTTCTGTAGGCTCGGCAGTTAGGACAGTGATTTCCTCGGATGGATTGGTGATAAGGACCGGGTCTGATTGGGGCAGTTCTTCTTCGGTCATTTGCGGGTCCTCATCCTCAGTCGGCTCCTCGGGTTCAGCCGTGAATTGGTGCATCAATGCACTCAATTGCTGCATGTCTGCGGCCAATTGCTGGGTGCTAGCTGCCAGCTCCTTTTCTGCCGCCCATAGTTCAGTTTTGGCCCTGATTTGTTGCATCGTGTTGTCCAACTGCTGGATGCTAGATGCCAGCTCTGTTATACCGTCCTCGATTGGCTCGGCCTGATCTTGGCTTGGTCTTGACCTCGCGGCCAAATCATTGATTAATATCCAAAGATCATCCTCGGTTAAGTCCCACATTGATCCTCCTACTGCATCATTTAGCCAATTCCACTCTTGTGGCGTCATCCCACTGAGAAATTTTGTTTTAAGATCGAAGTCGGTGAATCCATGGTGCGGGCAGCTCGTCACAATGGAATCGGAGTACCATAAGTACTCGTCCAATGTTTCGTCCCGGGATTGCGTTATTTTGTTGATCTTCTCGCGGATTTCAAGTTTGAAGGGTGGTGGGGAAAACTCCGTATTGTTCCAAGGTTCCATTCCGTAGTAGTATGACTTGGTGAATTGCATGATAAAAGAAAAAAGAAAAAAATAGAAAATAGAACAACTATTCCTATGCACAACTCCCCGGCAACGGCGCCAATTTGACAGATGCTTGTCGTCACAGCAAATGTGCAAATAAATTTATAAGTCCGCTACTCGCGACTTTACTACTGGGTAGCAAGTGGTAAGTAGGGGTCGAACCCAAGGGAGTCAGTGTGGATTGGTTGTTTTTACGGGATTGTCACGAAAGTAAATACAGTTGGGGTTGGTTTTGAGTGTGTTTTGGGAACTGAAAGTAAATTACAACAATTGATAATGGACTGTAAGGAAAGTATTCGGTTTTAGGGTCCTTGTATTATAATTGTTTATCATCGACCGCTAATGATCATACCAAGTGGTCAAAGATGAATTGAGGCTATTTCTAGCGCAAGACATGATCATGCTAAATGTTCAAAGATGAATCGAGGCTATTCCTAGCACAAGACTTGCAACATCATTAAAAACACTTGTTCTAAGCAAAACTAATTCCTCCTTTCGAAGTATCTTAGCCGTAAGTGCATCCATTTGGTCCCTTTGGTCCAGTTTTCAAATGGTTTTTAGAATAGTCGACCTCTTCAGATAAGTTTATCCATTTAATCCCTTTGGTCCAGTTTTCAAATGGTCTACTTACCCGAGTGTGATCATGAATATCTAAGGAAGAGCTTACGAATTTGGACCCCTATGGTCACATTTCCAAATGGTTGACTTGACCTTAGACATTCTAACTTTTATATATGGCACATAGAACAAGTATCGAACATAAAGGTATACTAAGAGTAAAGTCTAAAACATTTATAATACAAGTACACACCCTTAAACCGAATAATTAATTTAGCTACTAATCATGGCAGTGGTTATCATAACTATGAACATGGAAATAAACAACAGTTTAGCAAGACAATTAAATAAATAAAAGAAGACTTACAAAACCGTTGAAGCGCCAAGGATCAAGCTTTGATTCCCAAAGTAATATTACATGATTAATATTACATGATTAGTGCCCAAAATTCTAGAGAGATAAGTGAATTGTTGTGGTGGTGATGATAAAATGAGGAGGAGGAGCTCTCTATTTATAAGCTAAGGGAGGAGGAATGGAGGGTGGAGATGGGTTGCATCCAAGGGAGGAGGAAGGAGGAGTGGAGGGCAAGTTTGCCCAAAAGCCGCCCATGTGAGGAGGAGGCTCCTCCCCTTCTAGCCGCCCATGTGAGGAGGAGCATCCTCCTTTGGCCACCTCTTCTAGAAGCTTGTGACTCTTTCACAAAAGCCATCGGTTTGACCGGATCTGACCGGAGCTTTGGCCGGAGCTTCTTGGATTTTGGAGAGTGTAATCTGAATGAAAATGTCATTCTAAGATGATCTCAAGAAGGAACCTAAGCCAAATTCTGCCCCGAACATGGTCGAAATCCCAAATCCGATGAAATTGCCCTTGTTTGGCCTTTATCGGGCTCGGTGCTTTTGCCTTGCGTTCTTGTCCATTTGTTGACGGTTCTAGAATATTTGAGTGATTCCAAGTCGGTTCCATGAAGGATGTTAAGGCTGATTTTGAGTGTAGCATGGTCGTGACCTGGAATGACTCGTTCTTCATTTTCCGCTTAAAAACTCCTCCTTAGCGTGTTTTCTCTCTAGAGTCCAAAATACCCTGTAGAAATAAATCGGGACTAACAAGTAGAAGTTAAATAGACCAACAGTCTAATTTGGTGGGTTTTACTGTGTTTTTGATTCGTATAATTATGGTCCATCAATATTTCTACATTGACAGTTGCCGCCCAGATACAAAGAAACCGCCAGATATAATACCTATCTCAGATCGCGGGACACAGATTTCAAATCTGCCAAAAGAGACAAGACCAGCAGCTATGGTCAAAAGTTCCCTGCCTTGTCAGAAACAATGGAAGGAGAAAACACCAAAACCATGGAGTTCTAACCCAAGCAAGAAATCGGGAAAAGGCAAAGCAAAAGTCAACACAGGAACAGTGGCGAAATTCGACCTAAGCCACCCATGGGATCCCTACCAGTGATCCAGGAATAAGGTACTGTCGAGCCAACGACGTTAAACAAGTGCACTGGTCGGGAGGTAACCCGACACTATCTTACTTTCCGCACTTTAAATTTCTGTCTTTTTATTTTCTGTATTTTACTTTTTCAATAAGTCGCTCTCACCCACTTGGTGCATAGAATGATTTGACTATTTAGGAATTGGTTTTTGGAGCACGATCTCAGCCAGGCAGCTTCCGTGAACTACCGGGCCTGCGCTGAGAGTTCAAGGCCCCAGCCGAACTCCCTGGATTATCCAGCCTCATGCCATTCGACACAATAAGGGAGTTCTGATCTTACCTTTCCTTAAGTCATTTCCTTCTCTTATAACATCTGCTTGCATGGCTTTTGAACTAAGTAGTGCTGAAAGGCACGACTTCGTTCAAAAGTGTGGGGTGAGAACCGCATGTGTACATAAATAAATAACATGTTTTTTCTTTTTTAGTGTATCTTTTTGAAAGTATGAACTTAAGAATGTGAAAAAGATAGACCGAAATTCATGCATTTACCTTGTGAAAATTCAACTGTCTAAAAACTTAGAACGTAACTTCTCATTTGTCCCTTTGTGCTGAGATAAACTAGGGATGTGGAGTTGATAGAAATGCCCTAGAGAGGCTTGGCAAGCAATCGAAGGATCGAATCAAACTATATGGTTTTTGAAGTCAGTGGAGGCTGCACTTCGGGTTTCAGTGAAGATTGAAGTCATCTCCGCCATGCAGTGTTTATGCAAAAAGAAAAAGGCGAGGATGGGAATCAGACCATCCTCTCTCGAGTCAAAGTAGCCGGGAAAATAAATGAGCGACCCTCATTTTGACTCGCGCGAAACGGCAAAGATGAGAGGAGCGGGGAGGTATTTCCATAGGCTTGCGGGTGATGATTGGACCTCCCAAAAAGGCTTGAGAAAATGGACTAGCAAGTCACAAAGACGCAAAAAGCTCGAAGAAGCAAATCAAGAGGCCAAAGGCCCAAAATTGTGAAGGTTTTAACCGAACAAAAAGTGAAGTACTCAAAGAGTCAAATCAAAGGCCAAAGGCCGATTCACTACAAAAAGCAGTCCCTCGCCAAAAGAAAAATCAAAGTACTCAAACCAGTGAAACCCGAACCGAATCACGTGCTAGAGAAAGCTACAAGGAAACCATATAGTGAGAGACGATCCCGAGGTTGCAGTCCAGGAGCCTAAAAAGGGCTATCTCCCGAAACATCCGGAATAATTTGCATCTCGGCACAGAGGTACAAGTATCAAGTTTCTTCTATTTATTTATACAGTTCAATTTGGTAATAAGTAAGTAATGCATGAATTAGGATAAATCGAGTCCCACAGTCTAATTTTCATATTTTAAAACCAAACTTAGAGTGCCGCCCTTTAATAGCATTGTTCGGGACGAACAACTAAAAGTGTGGGGTGATCTGATGGACCAAAATTATACGAATCAAAAACACAGTAAAACCCACCAAATTAGACCGTTGGTCTATTTAACTTCTGCTTGTTAGTTCTGATTTATTTCTACAGGGTATTTTGGCGCTTAGAGAGAAAACACGCTAAGGAGAGGATTTTACGCTGAAAATATGATAAGAGTCAATCCAAGGTCAAGATCAGACGCTGAACGAAGAAATATCAAGATCCTGACCAAGAATTACTCAAATTAAATTTAACCGAGGAACAACCAAAGTCAGACCGGAGAAAAATTGGATTGATAGTTTTGTGAAAAGACTGCACAAAACTGTCAAAACTCATCCATGGACCAAGTGACCGGTGGCTTAGGTGAAGAAGATGACTCATGGGTGGCCAAGCTCTCCTCTTCCTCCTCCATGACCGGCGGCTTTGAGAGCCAAAGCCACCTTGCCTCTCCCCATGACCGGCAACCGGCGGCTCCTCCTCCTCCCCCATGTGTCACCTCCTCCTTCCTCCTCCTCTCCCCATGTGACAAGTGTATGGCTCTCCTCCCTCTCCTTTGGCTATAAATACCAAGCCAAACCTCATTTGTAAATCATTCCAAAATCAATAAATACTTATCTCTCTACATTTTGTTACTTTGCAAGTTTGGTTTGAAATTATAATACTCCTGTCGGTTCTTGAGTATTATAATACTGTAGAGAATACTCCTGTTGGTTCTTGAGTATTCAGTAGGAAATTGGGAATACTCCTGTTGGTTCTTGAGTATTCCACCCCTTTCCCTCTTACTGTTTTCAAAAACCCCTGAGTATTTTGTTATGATGTCTTTTTCCATGGACAGTCGTAGCTAAACTCCTCATTCGGTCGAAGGTACTTTCTTGTATTATATAATGTTTTAATTTCTTTTAGTTTCATTTCTCTGTATTCAAAACTTGTCTTATGTGCCATTTATAGTCAGAGTTTCCAAGGTTGAGTGAACCATTTGTAACTGGACCAAATGGACCAAATGGGCAAGCTCTTCCGTGGGAATTCGTGATCATACTCGATAAGTGTAAGCTGTAACAAGCAAAACTTATCGAGGAGTTCGACTTATCTTAAAAACCCATTTGGGAACTGGACCAAAGAATTCAAATGGATGCACAAAAGGCTAAGATACTTCGAAAGGAGGAATTAGTCTGAAGTAGAACAAGTGTTGCTTTAAACGATGTTGCAAGTCTTGCGCTACGAAAGGGCCTCGATTCATCTTTGAATACTTAGAAAGGTTACTAGTGGTTATTAATAAACATGTTATAATACAAGGTACCTGAAACCGAATACTTTCCTTGAATTACAAAAACCCCCCTGTACTTACTTTTATAAACTGCTCGATCAACTACAACCATCAACCACTCATCTACCGGAGGAATCGCAATCACGCATCACCCACTGTAAGTCTTCTTCCCTTAACTCTTTTACTTTCAGTCATTTATTTTCAGTATTTATTTTCTGTAATTTACTTTTCCGCACTCAAAACCAAAAAAACCAAAAACAGTAGTTTAGTCAATCGCGCTAAAACCTCAATCCACTTAAAACACGCTCCCTCGCTGTACAAATCCCCCAAAGAACGACTATCCCTCTAATTCCATTGGGTTCGACCCCTACTTATCACTTACTACCCTGTAGTGTAGTCACGAGTAGCGGAAAATATAAATTTATTTGTACAGAGAACATTGCACCTTAACGACAGTGCAGTGGGCTCCGTCACAGGCACACAGTCATCAAACCGATTTAGGCGAAATCGATTTCATTCAAAAATGACTAAAACCGATTTGGGCGAAATCAATTCTTTTAAAAATATGGCAAAAACGAGATTTGAGTTTCAGGCAGGGCAAAAGTGATATTGAGTTTGCAAAACAGGCCAACAAAAAAACTCTTTTTATAGATGCCTGACACAAATAATAAACTTTTAAGGCATTCAATATGAGTATCTAAAGTGACACAGAGTTGGGCTTCTCCCTACATGATCTGGACTGGATATCAAGACAAAGTGAGCCCAGAGGAGAAAGCAATCCCACCCATATTGCCTCCCTTCATCTTGCAATCAGGAAGCAAAGTGCATGTCCATTCCCTCTTCTCCATCTCATATGACAACCATATAATATCCCAAAAGCCATCATAGTTGGACATCAGTGCAGCTCTTACAACCCCATTTTTCCTCTCTAAGCAACCTCTCATGACCCCATAAGGCCTCTTCATCAATAACTTTTTAGGAAGTGCAGAGATCATCTCCCAATGAGCACCATTGGAGCTCAAGCATCCCCATAACTCCACACTCACTGTGATCATCGTCGTCTCATTTTCGATCAAATTTGAAGACTTCCCTTCCAACATTGTTCCATCACTGTAGATCCTGATCATCTGGTCTACAACCATCGACGAGTCCTCGACATCTACAGAAGGCCGTGAGCGATGAACAAACGAAGGACTTACGATGATAAGCGGCGTATAATTCTTGTCTGACGACCCGGTGGCTAGTGTTAAGTTCTCGCCCTGGTTGTTAAGCACAGTGAGAAAAATGTATCCGTTCCGCGAAGTGTCATCGGTGCACAGGGTAAAATCGCGAGCAACATGTTCGTTTACGAAGGTCGATCGCCACTTTCTAGTAAGCGAATCGTAGTCGTAAAGAAACATTTGGTTTTCAACGTATTCGAGAAAAAAGAACCGAAAATGGTCAGCTCCGCCTCCACCTGACCCTGGAATCATCTTCATTCCAGACCTACGCCACGACGAAGTGTCGCGAGGGCCTAATGGACTCGGAGGGATCTTTTCCACTAACTTGGTCATCAAGTTAACAGAAACTATCTCCTTGCTAGTATTTATCGCAAACAAGAAGACATTTCCGCAGGCAGTCAAGAAATAAAGATCGTCGCTACGGTGAACGATCGGAGCCAAAAACTCTTTGATCGAAAAATTGAACCATTGATCCGACCCTGTGGTGATGCCTTTCAAGACAGCATCCTGACCCCATCTTTTGGTATAAATAAAGAGCCAAGGAACTTTGCTAGACTTGAAATTATAGTGATGGAGAAAACTTGGGTCTGAAGTTAGGGTTTTGAAAGATTTGGAAACCGACCTTAGTCGGGGAATTTCAGGCAAGGCTAGGCGAAGGCAGATGCTGTGTATCAGATCAGTAGGGAGTAGAAGAAATCCAACAGCTTTAGTTTCTGACCTTTTCCGGCCTTCATCTACCTCCATCTCTTTCTTACTTCAGCTTCAAGTTACAAGTTTCAATCCTATCACAACATTAATTTATAGCTGGATCACCAGAGATAAACTAGATTTAGTGATCATCGAGCATTCTCTATTACATTACGCATTGTCCTGACTGCGGATCCAATGCGGACTATTGTCGCGATGCGCGACAGATAACACAAAATATAAGCAATCAATTAAACGTTTAATAATGCCAAAATGGAAGCTTATGGAAGCAAGCACGCCTGGCTTTTTGCTCTAGATGACATGTTTTATATGATTGTTTATCAAACTATGATTGCTCTACTTAGGGTCGGTCATTAAACTGATAATATAACCATTGATTAAGACATGATGTTGACAAAAAAATTTATTGCAGAAGTTGCAATAATGTATCGGTCATAGTGTTAATCAAATGATCAGTAAATTGATGATTAAAATTCCTTGGATACATCTTGCCGCATGAGTGTGGGATTGTTCAACCCCTTTGCCTCTCTTAGGCTCTGTTCTTTTGCACTTCAATACAGTTTTATTAAGTTCAGTAAAGTTAAATTAAATTCAATACAGTTTAATAAAGTTCAGTACAGTTAAATTAAGTTCAATACAGTTCAGTACAGTTAAATTAAGTTCAATACAGTTCAATAAAGTTCAGTACAGTAAAATTAAGTTCAATACAGTTTAATAAAGTTCAGTACAGTTAAATAAACTTAAATTAATTTAAGTTAAAAAAATGTAATATAATTTTTTTCAAGTCAATCCAATTTTTTTTATAGTTTCCAACCCTATTATTCAAAATTTTAATTTATTTTTAATTTTTTAAATAATTTTTAGAAAAGCATAAGACATATATGATCCAACGATTTTTCAAGTTTGTGTCCACACCTCTTGGGAAACTATTGCATCTGTTTTAAAATGAAAGTAAACTTTGTTGCACTTGATATGAATTTAAAGAACATGTGAAAATAAACATAATACAATATATTTTTTACATGGAAACGTACAATGTCATTCAAGTGTAATTTTACATATCATCATCTTTATCCATATTCATTTCCACTACATCATATGGACAATCCTCAATAATTTGAAACGCTATCATGTTGCGTACTTGTTTCATCTAATCTTTTCGCTGTTGATCAAATAAATTTGAATCTGCTTTTCCCAGCACGGTCTCATTAGCTACAATGGGTATTGAAAAATTATGCATGCGAATGAAGTTGTGCAAAGTAAATGTAGCTGTAATTATATCACTTTGGCGATCATCAGATACTTGAGGCATGACTTTGAGTATCTTCCACGATTTCTTTAGTTGTACTATTTTAAAAAATGAAACGTTTAGGGCTTCACGCAATTTTTTAACAAGTATAATTTGAAAAAAAATGAAAAATAAAATACATATATATTTATCAGAAAAAATGATGAAACCTTTTTGAGCAAGTTAATTAATGAATTATATAATTTTATCATTTTGAAAAAATGATGACAAATACACACATATATAAATATACTATACATATATATAATTTTTCATTTTCAACAAATTAAGTTCAGTAAAGTTAAGTTAAATTAAATTCGATACAGTAAATTAAGTTCAGTACAGTTCAGTAAAGTTAAATAAAATTCGATACAGTTAAATTAAGTTCAGTACAGTTTAATAAAGTTCAATATAGTCTAATTAAGTTCAGTACAGTTTAATAAAGTTCAATACAGATTAATTAAGTTCAGTACAATAAAATTCCAGTTAAATTAAGTTCAAAAGAACAATAGTGAAAATTTTGAAAATATTGTAAAGAAATGTTTACAAAGTACCAATATGCAAGTAAATTTTCTAAGGTCACCGTTACGACAAAAACGGGACGTTCTTTGGACACACACATAACATATATATTACTTTTGCTACGAAACTAGGTTCGTTGCTATATATACTCATCCAAAAATATTACATTTTCTCCATCAAAAAAATTTTACATTTTCCGGATCGATTGTTTATAGGCTCCATTTGTATCTCTTGGATAAAAAGAAGATAAAATAGTTTTTAATTTTGGTTGGCTTTGCTGAAAAAAAAAACCTTCCATAAATAAATTGTTAGAATTTTATTTTAATTTTTCATGATGGAATAAATAAAATATTTTATTTACCTTCACATTTTTTCAATATATCCCCTCTAGTTTAAAAAAACTAAACGAGCTTTTGTTTTACAAAAATATAATATAATTTATCTCAGTTCATTACAATTAACTATTAAGTACACTATAATTAACGCGTTATTAACAACAACGAAAGGGAATAAATTGACACATCAGTCTTGATTTGGTGACAATCAGTTTAAAGCACAGTTGGACGTTTTATACTAACCCCCATTTAGAAGTGCGTTTAAAAAAATGTGAGTATTTTGACAGTTAATTTTCTAAATTGAACAAATTAGAAAATTATCCTATAAATTATACCCTTTGCGCTTTTTCTGGAGGATTGATTTCAGAGCTTGCTATCAATCGAGGGATTATCCTCTCTTCACCAATAGTATATTTATGTTGCTGAGCGTGCTACTAGAGGTGTAAATGAGTTGATACATTCGCGAGTTGCTCACGAACAAGTTCGGTCAAAGTTCGGCTCGATTTTAAACGAGTCGAAAGCATAATTATCAGACTCGTTTATTAAACGAATCGAGTACGAGCCAACTAAAGCTCGGCTCATTTATATTCGCGACAGCTCGTTTATGTGCTCATTTATACACTCGTTTATATATACTCGATTAAAACTTACTTAATTATATTATTTGAAGCTTGTTAATGAGCTCGATTAAGGTAATTTTATATACTTTTAAATATTTTTTAGTGAAAGCTCGATTGAAGCTCGTTAAATACTCGCTCGAACTCGTGAAAAGCTCGATTAAAACTCTTTAACTATAAATACTTAATTTAATTTAATTTAATTAAAATACTCGTATAAAGCTCGAGCTCGGCTCGAACTCGTGAAAATCAGGGGCGGATCTACTGTGGAGCTTGCCCAGCTATAGCCCGGTAAGATTTGAAATTCACATTGGGAAAAGAAAATAGTCCGGTAAGATTTGAAAGCCATGCCGTGCTCTGCAGAGGATGATTTGGAACTTTTGTCAGAACTCCAAGTGGAGATGATGATTTGGGCGTGAGTTAGGGTTTTGGTTTGGGGAGATGATGAATAGTGAAATTAATAAATTTCAATTATCATAAATAAGCTCTTAATGTTTAAATATTACAATCAGACCCCAATATATTAAAAGAAAAGTACTTCAAACTAGTTTTATAAAATATTTTAATCTAACTAACGTTAATTTAGTAGTATAATATAAAATAAATATTGAATATATTTTAAAGATATTTAAATAATATTATAAATTATCTGGTGATTCAGGTGCAAAGTGATAATTGTGGTAAAAAATACAAAGTTATCTCAACCATTCATTTAAATATTTGGATGGCTCTGATTAATTGAAAATAAATATATTTAATTTCGTTTTTTAATGCGTGGAGGGCAAATATGGCATATTAATCAAAATCGATTTACACATAACTTTTTTATTTCTCTCTCTTCTTCTCCATTAAAAAAATTCTCTCTCTCCTCTCTTCTCCCCAACTCCGAAACCAACCCAGATCTGGTTGAGCTATTTTGATCTCTCTCGACGAAACCCAGTTCGAGTTTTGGTCTTTGATTTCATCAAGTAGTTAAAAACATATTGCTGTTTGGTTTCAGTTTTCAACTCGGTCGCTTCCTCTTCCAGCAAAGTTGTCACTTTTATCTTCGGTTCGGTTTCTGAAGCTAAAAGACAATTCCAACTGCCATTTAGATTTCCTGTTTTGCTGCATGCATTGATCTGAGCAGTCGCATCACTTACAGCTACAAAATCTGGTAGAGGGAGGAGTTGGTTGATTGAAATGGGGAAGGGTTGGAACTCAGCAATGTATTGGAAGCATTTGCTATTGACGAATTATGTCATAGTTCGTCAAAATTGGACTATAATTCGTCATGAATTACGACATATTGTAGTATACTTCGACTAACAACGCTATAATTCGTCAAATGTAATTAAAATTCGTCCAAATTTTGGCAGTATCATTGTATAATATGTCCAGAATTTTATAATTCGTCACGGCCAAATTATAGTTCGTCATGTTCAGTTTTGATTTTTTCTTTATGAAAACTGTTGATTTGAGTTTGGGTTGACTTCCATTGATGTCGAAGATGATCCAGAGTGTGAAACATTGAGTTCAACGAAGTTTGATTCCTTCAATTTGATCGAATTAAGTCTGATTTTTTATAATTCGTCACGACCATTTTATAGTTCGTCATGTTCAGTTTCGATTTTTTCTTTATGAAAATTGTTGATTTGAATTTGGGTTGAGTTCCATTGATGTCAAAGATGATCCAGAGTGTGAAAAATTGAGTTCAACGAAGTTTGATTCCTTCAATTTGATCGAATTAAGTCCGATTTTTTATAATTCGTCACGACCAATTTATAGTTCGTCATGTTCAGTTTCGATTTTTTCTTTATGAAAAATGTTGATTTGAGTTTGGGTTGAGTTCCATTGATGTCGAAGATGATCCAGAGTGTGAAAAATTGAGTTCAACGAAGTTTTACTCCTTCAATTTGATCGAATTAAGCCCAATTTCTTATAATTCGTCATGCCAATTTATAGTTCGTTTCTGCGTTTCTCTTCAATCAATTGGTTGCGTTTCTTCTGCGTTTTTGATTTCGTCGGAGGAGGACAACCCCTCTTCGACCCGGCGACCCAGATTTTGTCGGAGGAGGACAACCCCTCATGTGGTTGCGTTTCTTCTGCGTTTTTTGATTTCGTCGGAGAAGAACAACCCCTCTTTGACCCGGCGACCCAGCGACCCAGATTTGTGATGTTGAACTGGTCTTGATGATGCGTCAGATTTTCGTTTCTAAATCAGATCTCCATGGATCGTAGTTTATTTAGATCTCCATGGATTGTAGTTGAACTCCATGGATTGTAGTTTATTTAGATCTCCATGGATTGTAGCCGAGATCAACGAATCAGATTTTCGTTTCTAAATCAGATCTGAATTTTTTCAATTTTTGGGTCAATTATGCCCTTCGAGAGAGAGAAACACTACTAAAATTTAGTTAAAATTCATTTAATTTAATTAAATAACCACCATTGGATTAGGAGGATGAACGGATCTGATTTGTTTGTATTTTGCATCAGATCTGGGCTTTGCACCAGATCTGGCCTCCTATAAATAAATATATAATACATAAAGTAAATTCTAAATTCGGCGATTTTACGAGTCGAGTTTACGTTTCGATTCTACGTAAGCAAAACGAGTCAATGTAAAAACTCGATTCTGACAACCTTGCTTTATGTATTAAAATTTTGCAAATGATCTGATGTAGTTTTTGTCCAAGTTTGGTTGGTTGGTCCACATGCTACGAATTGTAGTTCCTCGGACTCCTCTTGACTGCTTTTGTTGATGCTTCAATATACTGGCGACACAGCCCTAACGTCTTCATCGAAGGCGACATCAATCCGCCGCGCGTCCACAAGCCACATTAGCTCGTCGCGTCCATAGTGCATTGGACGCGCCTACTAACGTATCGGTTGGGCGCGGATCACATTGAGCAAAAACTCAAAATGAGATGTTTTGACTTATCAAAATTTTACCTATTATTAATAAAAAAATTTCGCTCACCTAGTTTTTAAACCCTAGATCCGCCACTGGTGAAAATTAAACGAGCAGAGATCGAACACATTTTTAATGCTCGAAAATACTCTGCTCGAACTCGAATTCGTCAAATTTTAAACGAACGAAGCATGAACAACCTAATATTCGGCTCGGCCCGTTTACACCTCTACGTGCTACCCTACTTCAGCACTAAATTGCTAACCGATCTAACTTTCGATCAAATTAACTTTACTCTACTTGGTTTTTATGCCTCATTCATATCACAATCACTGGCACAAATTATATGTCTCTCTTAAATGAATTTAATGTATTGTTCTTAACAGAATAATTTAATTCTGAGCAACTCATAATAAATTCTATTCACATGAGATCTTCATTTAAATAAATAAAGCAACTTATAAAATAAAACTTTTGTTACTGGATCAAACATTTACAGCGTCCGCACCGGTTGAGAAATGAATACAATATAATTTCCCCTTATTTATACTATTTCACAGCCTCTAAGCCTCTGTTTGGTTGCAGGAAAATCAGTAGCAAAGTAAAGTTTTGGGTATAAAAACTTAAATAATGCTGTTTGGTTATGGAGAAAATAAATAAGAAAGAAAATTAATTGGAAAAAGGGTTAGAAAATTCGACAGACTTTCCTCGAAACATTTCCACCCGAAAATGAGGAGTTTTTTTTGCCCTGTTTTGCAAATTCAATCTCACTTTTGCCTTGTCTGAAACTCAAATCTCATTTTTGCCCTGTTTTTAAAGGAACCGATTTGGGCGAAATCGGTTTGGTTGATTTTTGAGTGAAACCGGTCTCGCCTTAATCGGTTTCGTTGATTTTCAACCAAACCGATTTGAGAGAAATCGGTTTGCTGACTGTATGCCATCGTGGACCGAAAGAAATGTAAATATGGCCACGTGTACAAAACCGATTTGGGGGGATCGGTTTCATGCGGAATAAAATTAGGGTTCATTTCTTTTAATAAAATCGGTTTTCTTTAGTCAACGACAATTATTTTGAAAAATTCAACTAATTACCATCCACTTCAACAATTCAATACAAACAATTCAACTAATTATCACCCAATTCAACAATTAAACCGATTTGGGGGAAATCGATTTTGTACACATGGCCATATTTACATTTCTTTCGGTCCACGTAGGACCAAGTAGTGCCACGAAGGCACACAGTCAGCAAACCGATTTGGGAGAAACCGGTTTCACTCAAAAATGACTGAAACTGATTTCGCCCAAATCGATTCCTTTAAAAATAGGGCAAAAATGAGATTTGAATTTCAGTCAGGGCAAAAGTGAAAGATTGAGTTTGCAAAACAGGGCAAAAAAACTCGAAAGTGAGAGGAAACTCAAAATCCATGATCGACGATTTGATCCATTTTCTTCGATTGTTCAATCGACGCAATGACTCTCCAGCTCGTTCAAACCCTAATTCGATCCTCAACCGCTTCCTCTTTTATCCTCCATTGCCGCTATATTCTCCGCAGGGTTTCATCGTCGTAGTACACAACATAATTCCCCTATAGGTTTCAGGTATGATGCATCTGCTGAGTGATATGTGTTATTTTTTAGGCCACTGATGTGTTTAACTCAGGTTTTATACCCTTTTAAGTTCTATTTTCAGCCACGTTTGGATTTGAATTTGTTCGATTTTGACTGATTTTTATAAAATGGGCGTGTATAGAATGTGGTGGAGAGAGGAGGGTATGCTGAGGTTTACAGAGGAAATTTGAGTAGTGGGGAAGAAATTGCATTCAATAGATTGACTAAAGCTTGTACAGATGAATAGATGATGAGAGGAAGGAGGAGTTTTTGACTGAGATCCGGACAATGGGACATGTCTATGGTATTCAATTCAGACTTATGCTGGATGCACGTATTGATGAATTTATGTTGTGCTGATGTAATTGAATTGGTTGAATGTAGATGAGATAGCCGACAATGGACTGTAAAGCACGATACAAGATTGTGGTTGGAACTGCTAAATGGCTTCATTATTTGTATAAAGGTTTCCAGAGAAGGATAATTCATCGAGGCGTCTAAGCATCCAATATTCTGCTTACGTACTGATGATTTTGAGCAACAGTGTGGCTTCTTGTTTGAAGTTTCGATCATGTCGGGTGATTTTCGGTACTTGTTGTCTGCCATTTGCATAAATTGATCATCTTTGCTTGCTGAGAGGTTGCGTTTCTCGATGTTTGGTTTCTGCTGATATCCGATTTTGGACTGGCAAAAAGGCTACCATCCCAATGGACTCATCATTGTATGAACAATTTATATGTATTCTGACACCACATAGAGTTCACTAGTAAACCTCAAATTGTATGAAGTTGGCTAATTTCATGAAGTAAGGTACACAATGTCCTAAGGAGTGGTATCTATTTTTATTTTTATTTTGTGTGTCTTGTAACTACAGTTCTGAGTTCAATATATTATATCCCCCACCCGTGATTCTTGTGCATGTATTGTTTTGGTCTCTGGTGATGATGTCAGCCAAACAGTTCTCATTTATGAAGGTTACGATATTCCACATGCGATCATATGATCCTGTGTCACTGTGTGTGTGTCTTGACCTTGCTGGTCGTGATCTCACTGATGCTCTGAAGATTTTAACTGAGAGAGGTTACTCATTCACCACCATTGACTGAGAGAGGTTACTCATTCACCACCACTGCTGAGAGGGAAATTGTGAGGAAATAAAAGAGAAGCTGACTTACATTGCTCTGGACTACGAACAGGAATTGGAAACTGCCAAGACCAGTTCTGGTGTTGAGAAAAGCTCATTCCCTGCGATCACCTGCTTTCTGATGGCATCAGCAAATAGGGCTGAATGTCACATAGTTTTATTTTGACAAGTTTTCCGTCCGTTGTTAATTGATTTTTTCGAAATGAATATGAAGCGTGTTTTGATAGTAGATAATAAAAAAAAGAAATTTCATTTTTAAGTTAATTTTCTTTCCATGCATGTTATTTTCTTGAAACCAAACATGCACTCATTTTTTATTAAATTTTCCATTAATGTTTCCATGTATAACCAAACACAAAAAAGATAATATTTCATTTTCCATCAACTTTTTTTCTTACTATTTTTCCCTATGGTTTCTTTGCCCTCTACTATCTCGCAACCAAACAGAACGTAAAGGATAAAGATTAATTTACTTGATTTAATGGTGCGCAAATATCTCATTTGGAAATCTCCTTTCAAATATCTTAAACTTCATATTTTCCTAATTATTCTAGATTTCTCATTTAGAAGTCTCCTTTCAAATATCTTAAGCTTAATATTTTCACAATTATACTAGATTCCTCATTAACCTTATTTATTTTGAGCTTGTTAGAAGCCTTGTATACTTGGACTTTATCTCATAAATTTTTTGGTCGTAGTCGATCGTAATGTATTCTTCGTCAATCATCTCCATCTATCCTTCATTTGTGACATAGTACATCATGAATGCATTCATCAACCATGCATTTTCTCATATTGAACATTATTTATAATCTTCATTAATTAGTGCAAACCGTCTTTACAGATTTTAGGAGTTTCTGCTGAAGTGTTCATAATTTTCTGACATAATATACATATATAATGGGGAATAGTCTTTGACACAGTTCAAAGAAGTATCTTTTTTTTGCCACTCCTAGTATAGTTTGTGTACTCGAACAAAGTGTTACAGCCAAAAACCCGCCACACGTTTTTCAATACACAACAATCAATTTTCTAAATAGTTCAACTTGGCTGCTAGCTAGCTAGTATATATTATTAGCCATTCGACTACTGATCAGATGGGCCAACTTGCTAGCTATATTTCAATGGTGTGCATAAATGGACGATTAGAGTGGTTCATTTGTAAGAAGTAGAGATGTAAGGTGGGAGTTTTTGTGTTATCAGTTTTATTTTAACATTATTATTTTTGGTTGACACCTCTCCTCACAACTCATCAGTTGGAGTAGCAGGACTGCTAGCAGCTGCATGTTTTTTCAACATCTCAGCTCTTACCTTACACCAGTGCCGGCTCTATAGTTGAGCGAATGAGGCAAACAATTCAGGCCCCAAAATTTTGTTAACTTTTTCTAATGTAAATAAGGCCCAAAATGAGAGTAAAAGTGCATAAAAAAGGCCACATATAATAGTTTACAAAAAAAAAGGCCTCATATAATATAAATATTAATTTATAATATAAATAATAATTATCATAAATAATAATATAAAAATTAAGGCCCCCATTTCAACTTTCGCTTCAGGCCTCGGTTTTGCTTGAGCCGGCCCTGCCTTACACTTCCTACATTACATCTTTTCTTCCAAATGAAATGATGCACATGTTCTTATTCATTAATTCATATATACCCGGAACATTTGAAGCGTCGAGATTTTGTTAGACCTGGGTCTTCTTCAGTGCTTCAAATCAATGGACGGAACTTGGATACTATTTGAATCACGAAACGATTTCGCTTTCCGTATTCAATATTTCTGCCCTATTATGATTTCTAGAAAACTGAATCGGGATAAGACAAACGTAATGTACAGAGAATGATGAAAGGTTGAAACGAGTAAAACAATCAATATCAAATTGATTAACAATTGAAGGAGAGATCAACCAGACGATTCTCCTCGTCTCATCTCTTAGTTTTCTCTGGAAAATTCTCTCAATCGACACATGGATCTGCCAGTTTTTCCCGACTTTTAAATCCATAATTGTCAACTAAGACAGTTGTGGTTTCCCAGCCAATCGGCTCAATTTCCCAGCTGGCCGGTCGGTTCAAAAACTAAAAGAAAAAGACTGACCTTCTCAACCGGCCGGTTGAGCTTGACGCCCAACATTGAACCAGCCGATTCGAAACGTCAGAGTCCGGTATATACATGTATACCCTAAAATCTCCAATAGATTTGAGCCAATTGAATTATAAAACAATTCTGACTGAAAGAATTGAACGAGATATAGTCGCATATCTTAAAAACTCATTAGATATAACATCATTTTTTTAATTCAAAGATATAGTATCATCAAGACAACAAAAAGTATATCATCGTCTCCTGCCTTCTTCTCAACTTCTAATAATAATAATAAAAACTCAAATACAGTAACCCTAAATAACTAACACTACATGGTACATATGGTGTGGTATTATGCCTATATAGCTAGGGTTAGGGTTTTGGAAAACACCACAGTATTTTTTTTTTTTTTGATTGGGGGAAAACACCACAAACCTAAAAATGGGATATTTGGCCTTGTCTTTTTGAAAGTGCGATCTGATCATGCAGCTGGAGCATAATCATACCCACCATCATCATCATCATCCCCATCACCCTCCGCAGCAGCCATCACCACATATCCACACTCACAACCATGTAGAAAGTTTTCCTTAGGCCACCGCCAGGAAAGACTGCTAAGAGCAAGAACAACACTCTCGCATCTGGCAACCATCTCGACTACAAAAGTGTGTATAAGTACTGAAGTTGGGGAATGTTGTAAGAGTTTCTGATGAAGTTGTGAGTTTAGGCATGCGAGTATATATAAAAGAGTTTGAGAATAAAGTACAACACATTGTGACATGAGGATTGCGCGTGGAGTTGTGCTGGGAGAATGTGAAGACCTAATGCTGTAAAACGTGTCGAGATGCCAGATCGGATTACAAGTGGGTGACTTGGAATGCCATGTAAAAAGGTTGCTTTTCTGTCAGCTGACAGCAAAAGCAGCTCTTTGTGTCACTATAGAAACCCTAGCTGATTAGGGCTTAAAGTCCAGAAATGAGCCGTTTAAACGGCGTCACTTCTTTGATTTTAAAATTTATTGGGCCGTGATGCCTGCAAAGACTAAACGGTGCCGTTTTATGTAGAATTATTTTTAAATAGCAGTAGGTCATAATGCCCTTTCAATTGGGCCGTAAAGCCCTTTTAATTGGGCCGTAAAGCGATCAATAGCAACCACTCATTTTCTTCTAGCTAAGACCGACTTCGAACTAACGATCAACCGCCACAAACTAAACTCCTCTCTTCCACCCATGACCACCACCACCGCCACCGCTCATATCGCCGCCCACTTTCGCCTACCACCACCCCACCTCCGCTCCAAATCCCTCCAACACATCAACTCCCTCAACTTCCCCTCCACCAGAACCCGAAACAGCCTCAGAACCGCCACAAAATGGCCGTTGCTAGTCAAAGCAAGCTTAGTAGAAAAAGAGCGACAGAACGAGTCAAAGTCAACGGCAGTGGACATGAAGAGAATGGTGGAGTTCCTGTACGAGGACTTGCCGCACTTGTTTGATGATCAGGGGATTGATCGGACGGCGTACGATGAGCTTGTGAAGTTTAGAGACCCGATTACTAAGCATGATAGTATTGATGGGTATTTGTTTAACATTTCTCTTTTGAAGAATCTTTTCAAGCCTGATTTTCAGCTTCACTGGGTCAAACAGGTTTGTTTGTTTTTTTTCTTTTCTAGCTGCTGTTGGTTTTGTTAGAATTCAGTTATGTTAGGTAATTCAGTTAATTTTTTCCGGCTAGAATAGGTAATTCATATTTTGAGTTATGTGTTGAGTTTTGTTTGACATAATATCAAGTCTTTGTCTGTGTCAAAAGAAAAAAATTTAGTGCAGATTCTGGATATGTAGCATCGGAAACCTCAAATAGGAAGGAGTTTTCGTTTCGGAAACCTCAGAAAGCGGCAAGAAACTTTAGGAAATGGTCTACTGAGGTTTTTGAAATAGTCGATGAATCGAAAACTCAATGGACACAGCAAGAAACTTCTGAAAACCTTTAGAAACCTAATTTCGTATTTTATTTGGGAAATTTTACGAAATTATTGAACTAATTCTCCATAAGTAAAATTATTCTAAACTAAACTTTAATTATTTTTTAGAAGTATAAAATTATATGTATTTAATGTTGCAGTTTCTTGGGGTTTCTACTTTTCTATTTTTATAGATTTGACGCTTCCGAGTGCCTTGAGGTTTCTGTTTCCGTTTCTGTGCTACATAGGTGTCTGGTCAGCGCCTCGTGCCTGATAAGACGAACTTACAAATTTTTTTTTTGAGAAACTGTGTTTAACAATGGACATTTCCCAAATATATTGCATACGCAAAATAAAACTCAGCTTCATGGAATCTCTGGATGAGTATGCTTAAAAAAAGCCAGTTCTAAAAAAAAATTCTATCAGTTCAAAAGAACGAATTCTAGAGATAAAAAAAAGTTGACTTGCAGCGTATGCCAATTGACTTGTGCAAGATTGGATTTTTTGAATTGTATTTGTTATAGAAGGTGTTGAGATGTAGATAAGCAGGTGCTGTTTTGTAGAGCAAGATTTTGTTATTTTGTATGTTCTTGCAAGATGTAATTTTCAAGGTATGGAATTTGTGGATCAGTTGATGATCGAATGCACTGATTGGTGAGTAGTTTTAGACAGGACCATATGAAATCACGACAAGATGGACTATGGTGATGACATTCGTGCTTCTGCCGTGGAAGCCTGAACTCGTGTTCACGGGAACATCTGTCATGGAGATCAGTCCCAAGAGCGGCAAATTTTGCAGCCATTTCGTAAGATGGCCATATTATATACTCACCGGTCACCGTTGCTGTATGATTTTTTTTTTCATTTGAGGTTTGCTTTATGGTTATTTTTATTTACTTTTCTGTGTAGGATTATTGGGACTCGATAGAGAACAATGAGTATTTCTCAGTCGAAGGGTTAATGGATGTATTCAAGCAGGTAATGAAAACAAGTCTCTCGAAAAGAAGTCAATAAGAAAGTTCATCATGTATATGTTCGGGTTTTATCTATTTTTGCAGTTGCGGTATTATAAGACGCCTGATTTGGAGACGCCAAAATACCAAATACTCAAAAGAACTGCGAGTTATGAGGTGAATGTATCTCTATTTTTATATTGTTTCATGATCTTCGTGCCACATTCAAGTTTTAGTTTTGTCAACTCGAGTTCCCCAATTGTGCTATTAGCAATGAATCATATTTTTAGGAATCATATTTTAGATTTAGAATCTTGCAGAACGATACGATGTGGTTTTTTACTTTAGATTTAGATCATGGGCATATTCAAGTGTCTGGAGTCAAAATTATGTCGCTTATCAAAACTGCATCATATTAGTATTTTACTATTGTTGTATTTAGATTGACTGTACGATATCCGAATCCATATTTCTCATTCCTCCGATCACTTCTGCATTTTCAATTATATATTTAGTAGTGTCTGATATTTCAAGACAGGTTAGGAAATATGCACCTTACATAGTTGTAGAAACCGTTGGAAATGAACTTTCTGGATCAAAGGGCTTCAACAATATTGCCGGGTCAGTGGATTGCAAAATGGGCATTAAACTATTCTGTAAACAATTTAATATTTATGTTGATCTGATACGAATGTACTTTTGCAGTTTCATTTTTGGTAAAAACTCGAAACAGGAGAAGATAGCAATGACTACTCCGGTGTTCACTCATACGATGGACACGGATGCGTCCAAAGTGGCTATTCAGATAGTTCTCCCATCAGATAAGGCTATGAGCAGGTCAGTTTTATTAAAAAAAACTCGAATCTCAAGTTAATAAGTGAGACGAAAGCGGAGCTGATTGACTTATGAGTTTGTCTTGGTCAGTTTACCAGTCCCGGTGGAAGATGGCATTACGTTAAGAAATGTGGAAGGAGGGATTGCTGCTGTTGTGAAATTCAGTGGGAAAGCTACAGAGAATATTGTCAGTGAAAAGGCACAAACTCTCCGATCTGATGTTTTGAAAGACGGGCTTGTTCCAAAGCCAGGGTGCTCGTTTGCTAGGTATAATGATCCTGGCCGAACATGGAGCTTTACAATGGTATGAAATGAACCATTGGCAGATTATCATTTGGTCTCAAATTATTCTGTCATTATATAAAATATGTTCTTTGTGTTACGTTTTTGCTACAGAGAAATGAAGTTCTAATCTGGCTGGAAGAGTTTTCTATGGATTGAGGAGCTCTACAACAGCTCAAGCAGCAATTGCCAAAAGAAGAGTAGCAATATCGTTTCATTTAAAACTGAATGTATAGTCGCTGAATCGCAAGCATACATACATCATCACATAGAAATTTGGATTACATGTAGGCAATACTTCCATCAGAAGTTGTCATTTTACATTTTTGTGACTAGACTGAATTTCAGGCTAAGAGTTGTGCTCTATGCATTGGTAAAATAGAGACAGAGTTTGGCAGTACAATCATGGATTCACCGTCTCTTCCTTCTCCTTGGCTTTCTCATTTCCATCATCTACCACCTGCAAGCTATCCATCTTGCGAGAAACTTCTTCTGCATATGAGATACCCTTTCCAACTGGTCCATTTGAGACTAGTACATCACTTTCTTCTGGTACAAGTGGTCCGGTTTGCCATATCCTGATGGTACCATCTTCCGATCCAGATGCATATGACTCTCCTCCTGGTGAAAATCTGACACAGTGCACTGGGCCGTGATGACCCTTGTTGCACCCTGCAATTGGACAAAATGAAATTAGAATCTGCCAAAATGGTGAAAATTGTGACATTACTAGTTTAGTGTGACGTGCTCACCAATTTCTTCACCAGTGTGGAAATCGAAGATATGGACCCACATATCTTCACCTCCTGCGATGAACTTGTTTCCATGTTTTGGCTCCAAAGAAGCCGACTCCATGGTGCAAGGCATTTTGTAACTCTTTACCAATCCAAAACTGCAAGAAAAACATACATTTAATCTAAGCATGCAAACAGCAGCGGGCGGAACTTTATAAAATAGGCTAGCAGCTGGGAAGTTACTGATTTGCATCCCAAAACTTCACAGCAGATCCATCTGTGGTAGTGATGTAACGACCATCTTGACTAACTTCGGCACTGGTCACAGATGAGTCGGTTTCCAGTGTTTGGACAACTTTTCCACTTCTCACATCCCATAACCTGCAGATGATATTAAATTGACTAAGTATCGTATCTTTTCTGTCAAGGGAGAACAGTACACGATTATGTAGAGAACTTTACAAGATGCCAGCTCACCTAACTCCACCAACATCAGTGCAAGAACTTAAAATTGTCTGGTCACTGTGTAGCCAAGCAACGGTTCTGATCGATCCAGGAGACTTGTCCACTTCTCTCGGAGGTGCATCCGGTCGATTCAAATCATATATGCGAAGAATTTTCTCAATCCCCCCTGTCAGCAGTTGGTGTGTGTCCTATGCCCATAAAGGATGCAAAAAGAAACTAGTAAGGCATATCTTTGACATACAATTAGAACATATGGATGTCTGCTTAAAGATCTAATTCCCTACGAAAACAACATTTCATAAACATAGACATGTTAAATCATACCAAAATGAAGCTTTGAAGATTTCTGTATAAGAAAAACAAATTTGTTTCCAAGCTTTGAAAAAAAAAACAGAAAACAAAAAACATGCGTAGCCATTAAAATTGACAAACAAATAAAGTCATGACCAATGAACTACACCAATGCAAATCACGAGTATAGTCTTGTGTGCCTTTTGGTGCATTTAATAAAAACGAAGCTTCTATAACTTTCACTGCCTGAATATTGGTTTGCCCTTGTGCACAGTGTGTGATTTTTAAATGAGAACAAATTTTACCTCCGAAAATGCACAGGCGCGAACAATATGCTTATGCTCAAATGAGTGCAATTCATCACCAGTTAAAGCATCCCACACTTTCCTGCACGGATTAACGCTAACGGTGAATGATCACATCTAGATGACTTGATCAAAGTCATGGAAAAGAAATTCATATTTTTGACAATGAGTTCCCAACAGAGTAACACTTGCTACGAACGAAAAAACAGTATTTAGTTTTGTAAGTACTCTACTTTTTTAAATCTAAGACAATATTCTCTCAACACAACTAAGGCGGTGACTGAAGCATCCCATCTCAAAGCCTGAAAGTTTACAAAAGCTCACACTATTGCCTGCCTCTATAAACATATCTAACTCTCACCTATCTCTCTCTCACGAGTCAGAGCCCCTAAACTGGATCGGTGAGAAATATACTTTAAGGCCAAACACTTTAGCTAAGCAAATCAATTAATATATACATGTGAATGGCTTCAACAATCATGATATGATTTCTATTTTGCACACTAAGGTGCTGTTTGATAGAGCTGAAAAAAAATTTATTTAACTTAATTTAATTTAATTTAATTTTACTGAACTTTATTTAACTTTATTTAACTTTACTTAACTTTACTGAACTTTAACAAATAATTTTTTTTTGAGAAAAGGTGTTTAAAAGTTTGTGATCATATTGAACTACAAAATTAAAATCTGAAAATTTTATTTAATTTAATTTAACTTAACTTAACTTTGTTTAACTTTATTTAATTTAACTTAACTTAATTTAACTTTATTTAACTGAAAAACATGAAATTTAAGCTCTACAGAACAGACCCTAAGTAATCCAAATCACATAACCAGGCGAAGCCTTGAAGCAGTAAGTTACTTACGCTGTAAAGTCAGCAGAGCCAGAGGCAGCACGCAGTGCATCACTATCCAAGCAACAGCTCCACACCGCACCTTTATGCCCTTCAAATGTTCCTATCCAATCTCCAGTTTCCCCATTTCTTAACATGGGGCTAGAATCTGAATAATAAAGTAAGATATTCAGCACTAAAAGAAAGTTAGGGTAGGGTCGTTTGGAACCTAAATCGTAATAGTGGGAGCATTACGATGTGGATCCAGCAGGCCAAAATCTTAAGTATCACAATGGACCTAAAAGATCAATCGAAATGACAGATTCTTGGAAATCAGAACAGAAAATCAAACAAAGCCTAATCATAAAGAATTGGCAGCTCTAACCATATCTAGATACTATACTAGTCCCATTTAAGGAATTCCCTTTCAGTAGGCTTTGTTTTACATCTATGAGTATGGTCCGTCTTAGACTTATAAATAATCAGGAATCCAGATTATATTGAAACTTTGAAAGTAGAGTTGGTCAAGCTTCAAATGTTTCTCTGTACTTCCAAAGAGTTATCTGAGTTTTCAACATTTTCTCGTATCCATCTTATTAAGGCCGCAACATTGTATTACATACTTTGAATGATTACCCGTTTTGGCTTCCATTACAAGTACATAAAAGGAAACAAATTGTCAATTTAAAAGATTATGCCAACTAAAATGGCCCTCTTTTAACAAAAATTCATTGTCACATGCCAATTTCTGATCATGTCACCCACCTATCAGGCTATCAATTTAAGGGGGGGAAAAAAACGTTCTTACCGTTACCATTAATAGTTACAAAAAACAACAAATTTGAGCCTAAAGATCAACCAACAAGCATGTTCCAGATGAAACAAAACTCAACTCATAAGACAGCTGTACAAGTTCCAAGTCGCAATCCTTACCAAAACCGAAGATGAATTCAGAAAAAATTTCATCCCCACTTTCCAATTAATTAAATTATCCACAGTAGACATGACCAACAAATGTCAAGTAAAAAGCGATAATCGACTGGTCAAATGATTTTTTTAAAAACTATATCGATGGTTTAAACCTGATTGCAATAGTTGTGGTTATAAATTTTTATACCAGTGAGCTGGAAAATAATAACCTATGGACCTAGCAACCTTATGTAAACAGTACACAGTAGCAATAAACTGATCAGACGGAAAATCTTCTCATCCTTTCAACCATCTATATATAGATCAAATCATCAGCGACCAAAAAGCAAAGAAAATTGTAACTTTGCAGAGTACATTGCTTGTTCTAGGTCGTCAAAACAATGAAACCAACTTTTTTTTATAAAAAAAAAAACACAATACCCTTGCTAGCGCTGATAAAGAAGAATCCATCCGGCGTAATCGGGCTGTAGAACACATCAACAACCGGCCGGGAATGACCATGGCAAACAAGCGGCACAGCCAATTTCTTCCTATCCATTTTTCCTCCTAAAAAAACCCTCTAAACAACCACTGCCTCACTTCTGGTAACAGTTTTGAAGAACCCTAACACAAATCTACAAAAGGGCGGAATCGCAGATCTTATATATTTATAACAACAGCCAGAAAAGTGGGAATTCCTTAGAGGTGGATATCAAGATCGGATTTGAAATTTATAGCGGCGACGGAGGATCTGCGACTTCGATGAGGTGCAGAACTAGATAGGGGCACAAGGCGAAAGAGATCGACCAGAGGGCTGCGAGGAAGAAGACGAAGATTATTGGGCTTTACGGGCCGCGTCTCAATAGTCAAGTGCGGTAAGGCTCGGGAGAATGATTGACTAACGTGGAAAATCTATTTTAATTTATACATATTTCATTTTTGAGCGAATACATCAAGTACAAATCTGATTTTCGGTGCAAATTATAAATTTTGTCAATTTTTTTTTTAACAGTAGGTGGATACAATCCAAGACTTAAAGATCCAATCATTTTAAATTGTTAAATTTAAACCCGGTTGTCAAGATTGTTAAATTGACATATAATTCGTCGCGAAACCATATGATACAGCCCTGTCACCTATTTTTTTTTACAAAAAAAAATCCGTATGCAGGATCCTTTATCTCATTGCTAAAATTTATTTTATTTTTGTTTTAAATTGGGAATCAAATTGCTGTGGTTGAACAAATTGGGAATCAAATTCCTTTTGAATATGTAGTCAAAACTTGACTCCCTTACAACATAACTCAAACGCTTGTAGAGAGCTTCGGCCTGAAGTTGTTCCAACAGTTTCAGAGGCCAGAAAACACGAGGCGATCGCCATCTCGAATAACCTCTATATCATCCACCTCCGCGTTATCTAAAGTCAGAACCTTGGTAGGCATGAATTCGTATATTTTGAATCCAACCTCGAGCAACTGCTCGAAGCTCGAAGGAAGAAGGACAAGCTTTCCAGTTGAATCTCCTTTCTCCGGACAGCTGACTATTACTCTAGGTGGAGGTTTTTGAGCATCTTTAGTGCAAGTAGTTTCCAAAACAGGTAATCTTAGTTCTGTCTCGCCTGTCCTGGCAGCGGAGACCACTCCGAATATCGAGTTGTGGAAGGTGTTAGTCCGCCGCCTTGGATATGCTCGTCCCTTTCTTAATGTTTCTGATGATGAACCATCTTCTGGCATGCGGGGTATCGTTGGCTCGCTGCTATATTTTCCAAGAAAACGAACAGTGGAACAAGGCTGATTTTCAGGCATGGGAGAGGCGGACACGGACTGAGGTTTAGATTCTGTCCTGGATGAGAAAAGAGCTTTTATGTCTTCGTGTGATTGTTGGTCAGCAAGTTGGCGAGGGGTCCAACCATCAACATCGGGTTTGTCGATATCAGCCCCTAGATCCAGTAAGAACTCAACGATTTCAAGGTTTCCCTCGCAAACTGCTATGTGAAGAGCTGTGGTTCCGTTACTTTTGGGTTGTGTCACATTCCCTCCGTATCGAGCTAAATCTTTTAATAGTTGTAAGTTATTTTGCTCGGCTGCAGTGCAAGCAAAAAGCCCTTCGTCCCCACAGTAAATGGTTGCACCATTGTCTATCAGCAGCTTCACCATGGATTCGTGGCCATTGAGCATTGCCTCCCATAACGGTACGCTTCCCTCCGAATCTGCACAATCGAATTGAATTGGTAATTTGCGGTTATCAGACTGCACGACTGACAGTTCTCAAATATATCAAATCGCTTATATAAGCTTCTGGCAGAATCGAATACTTGAACTGCAAGGGATAATTAGGCAACTGACCGTATGATCCTAAGAATCTTCATTTCATTTTACGCAAAAAAGTACCTTTAGAATTTGGATCTGCGCCATAATCAAGCAGGAGAAGCGCACAATTCTCATTTCCATTCGCTGCTGCTATATGCTGTTTCATATCAGATCCCGAGTAGTTTTTTAGGTTAGACGTGCATCCAATGAGATACTTATTAAGTACTAATAAAGGGAGTACTATTTAAAACGAAACGACTTGATATTACCAAAGGCGTTCTTCCATTGTTATCAGAATCATTTGGATCTAAACCGCGCTTCAAAAGTTGTTGGAGCAACAAGTCATCTCCTCTGATTGTTGCAAAGCAAAGGCTAAGAGGCAGGTCCACTCGACCACGCGCCACCATACTCTGCGTCTCCAGGAATACATTCTCCATCAATGGATCCTTGATCTCTTTTAATTTCTACCTCACCAAAAAAGATAGTGCGTGGTTACTTTTATTAGATTCGCGCAACAAACAAATCTTGAACTGAAAGTCTGAACAAGGAAGAAATATTTGATTCCTTAATGTAACGTATACCAACCTCTAGGAGATTGTTCATGATTATGGTTCCATCTCCAACATTTGCCTGGACAATGTTCAAGAATGTGGTACGATTCAGGCGCAATAGCTGGCTCAATCTTCTGGTTCGAGCTGTAAAGAGTTGTGGTCGATAGCATAGTACTCCAACTTCCCCAATCAGGTCACCTGGCTTTGCCTCTCCAACAACCTGCAACCATCAACCGATGCAGTTAGTACCATTACTCAAGGACTCCATGTGATTTCAAGTTCAGAACTAATTTTTCAATATGAAAACAATTTTTAGGAGTATTAGACTCGCCTGCTCAATGCCGCTTTTCATGACCAGCAATTCCTGTGAAGAAGAGACCATTTAAGCGACAAGGAATCCAACAAAAGAGAGGCTATAATACCAACAGGCAATAGTTCAATCCAGTATGGAAGTCCATAAGGAAAATATGTTAGGTAAATTACCACAGATCCGGTAACAAGAATGTAAAAGTCAGTAGGAGCCTCATTCTGCAATATTACATCTTCTTTTGGAGGGAAGTACTCGGCTTTCATTTCGGAGACCTGTGAAAAAATAGTGTCTTTTATTAACCTTCCATAACTTAAAATCAAGAACATTATTCTTGGGTAGAAAACTCACCAGCTGGAACAGTAAGTCATACGAAACTCCCCGGAATAAGTACGCTTTATCAACTAGAGAATAGAAAAGGAAATGTGAAATGCTGGATCGAATGGCTTTTGGTAGCGAATCAATTGTTTCCTGCTGCTGTAACCCCTCTGAATCTGTCCGGAACTTCAAGCACAAGTGTGCAAGCATTTGATCTTGCAACCTAACTGGCAGTTGGTTTCTCTGCGCAAAGCTTGAGGCTGCTTGAATGGTGTCCCTCTGAATTGATCACCCACGATAAAATAGTAATTCAATATATAAACTGTATTACTAAATATTCATGAAAGGCTGACTGAGAAAATAATAACTTCACTCACGAATTGTCTCGTTTTACTCGTAATGTGGACAACCAAGTTGGTCATATTTCCGATGAGATACGCCGTCAGCCCAAGATTGAACATCATGTAAAATATCAAAAATATCATTTCTCGTGTATTCACCGCATGAAGATCTCCATAGCCAACTGTTGTAAGCGTAACGATAGACCAGTATATAGATATCACATATCGGTCTTGAAGGCTCTTATGGTGAAAATCTGGCATGTCAATTGCAATCCATGTCTTTTCCGGGTTCGGGTAATCTGCTGCAAGAAGATATAAAAAGCATCCGGCAGTGTGAACAGCAAATAAGGTTACCTATAAAGAACATCCACCCTAATGAGTTACGCATATAAAAAAGAGAATCCATTACTACTTTCGATATAATCTATTTACTTCTATGGCTTACACAAATAAGCTTTGCACATCGAACCCAGAAGTAATTGAAATTCCTATGTTTCTCCAATCTGTTTATTTCAGAACATAGAAAAGTTATTTGCTTGCATTATTGACCAATTTAATTTGAATCAAAAGACTGAAAGTGTGTATATATACCGAGCAAACATCGCGCTAACTCTCCTCAGACGCCATAGTCGAAGCATGTTGAACAGACCATAGGCATTGAGAGGCGATGGAAGAACCTTTCTAGCAAGTTCAGAAGGGATAGTGGAGATCACATCAAAGATCAACCAAGTTCGAGCATACTTCCACGCAATTAACTTGGGGCTATCGATGAACAAGTATGTGGTCTTATCGAGATAAGCCACAAAGAAAGTAAGCACAATGTCAATAGCAAAGAACCCATTGACAACATTGTCAATAACTGATAGTGGCCCTTTTGGCTTATCCAGGAACCCAAATTCAAACGGCGAAACCCATGCAGTATAGAACACCAGCAGCACCAGGAATGTCTCCCAAGCCCTACAAAAAAAATCCCAATTCTAAATCATTGACAAATTTGAGATATGGCTAAAAACACAGCATTGTATTTGAAACAGAACAATCTAGGGTACCCAGAATCAAACTTTTGACCAATTTTTCAACACAAAAAATTAAACCAAAGAAGAAGAATAAAAAAAAACAAACAGTTGGAGGGCATGAATCAAACTTTGAATGATTCTATCAACTCAACAACACACCTGTAGCGGTGATCGTAAGGCGAGATGATGAAAGGTCGGAACTTATTCCTTCGAGCAGTCCTCCCACCAAGAGACGGAAGAATCCCTGTCGTCAAACTATAACTACTTTCATCTCTAGAAAACATTTCAATCTCCTCCTGCGACGGCGCTCTCATCATCCCTCCACTGCACACAAAATCGCTCAAACACATCACCAACAACAAAAACTCTTCTTTCACCCGCTCAAACTCCGACAACAGCAATCAATCGCATCGAAAGATTAAATCTTTAAGTTCAGAACGCGATGCGGCTCTGTTTCTTTATTCACATGCAGCGATACAGAGACCACCGACTGACTGACCACCGCCCGTTGTTTCTCTGCTTCACTCTGACGTATGAGAGTCTGTAGCGTGGCTTGCATTTGGAGAATTCAAACCAATTTTGGAGAGAAATAAATATTTGAGGATTTTGATTTCGTGTTCGATTTGTCGCAGGTGCTTCCCTTGTTCTACGCGAATTTAAACTCCAAATTTGATGTCAAAAATAACGGTTCAGATTTAAAGTTTATTTGTTAATCTTTTATAATAAAAAAAGTTTGTTACCGAATATGATACAATTCTTATCGGTTAATAAGAAGTTTGTCAAATCATATACTTGCACCTCAAAATTAATGGCATTAGTTCTGAGATAAAAGATTCAGTGCAAATCGTTTTTTAATAAAAAATACAAACTACTGATAGTCATTCTGGACCGATGAGATAAAATCTCGTATGGTTTGTTTCCCGACGAGGAATTATAGATCACTTTGACGAACTATATCGTAATATTAGTTTCTCGAAGACGAATTATATGTTATTTTTGACGAATTTTGTAGTTTACACCAACAAAATCAGGTTTGCACTTGATCTTTTCCCTTAATCCTCAAATGGAAACTTTTATCCCATAGGTTATTTTCTTTTTTACGATAAAGTAAAGAACCGTACACTCCGAACTCAATTTTTATAATGATCTCTAACCCTACCCATTAGAAAAAATTCACATTGACCTTATCAGGATTCGAATCAATAAATTGAGTAGTACTGATCACTGCTCTTACCACTTGACCGCACCCGTAATGAACTATCTTTGTTGTTATCATCATGTTTTATCCCTTCCTCATGAATGTGTATTATGCTTTGCATTATTAGTGTCTGCTCCAGTCATGTATTTCACTAAAAAAAAACTAAAATTAGCATATTCAAATGTCATGCTTGAGTCGTAAATTTTGTTCCGAAATGATGAAACTGACTAGAATTAATTGTGCTTCAACTATGTGCCGAGAGTCTTAAGTAGGTAGACGAGTGATATAATCTTCGCTTCAATTGTTAGAATAAATGTACTAGATAATAGTTGTGAACTTCGATTTACAAATTGCACCATATAAAAATAAAAGTATTAAAGAAATAATTTGTCAAAATTACGTTCCAAATTTGCTGAAAATATTTAATGAAAAAGAGACCCAAATATACGATCCTCTCATCGTCTTATTTGTTTCCTTCATTTCATAATCACCACATTGTTTACAGATTGACTGTTTTAGGCAAATATATGATTTTTTTTAATAACATAGGCAAATATATGATTTAAACACGTGAAGAAGAACATTTTCCAAAACAAAAATGAATTCGATGGGTCTACTCACATCATATATGATAAGCATTCTTATTATAAAAAAATTCAATAGTCATTCAACTAAAGATGTTCTTTTTAGTCTTAGCCTTATCAAAAAGAAAAAGAAAAAGATGTTCTTTCATGACTGAATATTTCTCTCTATCAAAAAAAAAAGACTGAATATTTCGCAGTATCAGAATCTGATAATGTATGGTTTAATTTCGTGTTTGAATTGTACGCGTTCCAATTCCCCAAGCGTTTGACACTCATAGTCAAACATATTCCACCAATATAATTCCCAAGAACAATACAACGGATTTGCATTGACTTTAAAAGTATATTTTAATAATATAAGTATATAACAATATGCACTTTCAATAGGAGTTAATAAGCTAATTTAATTTATAAGAGGAGAGTGGTGCAATGTTGGTTAAGGAGTTCAGTATGGATCCTTATATTCCGGATTCGAATTTCGAGGTCACCAATTTTTCTTATAATTTTGTGAGATTTTCTTTCTTTTCAAGTGCCGAACATGGACAGTTTCATAAGTATAGATGTACTAGATGATTTCAGATTCGATCAAGATGCCTTGCTAGAGCTTTAAAAATAACACAATATACGTGTACTAGATAATAAAGCTGTTGAAGTACATATCCCCTTGAGTAGGCAAACGTTTGGAGGACGTATACTCCGATGTATTTTGATGTGACAAACATCCTGCTGATGTGTTACTTGAGTGCGCAGGTTTAAGTACATGTACTCTGAAAGTAACGGCCACTTGAGTGTGCAAGGTATTGCAATGATCTCTGAGAGTAGCGCTACCTCGGGTTGAGCACAATAATATTTCCATAAATATTCTCGATGGATCTTCTGCTCCCAAGATCGGATCTAGAAAATATATGCTGGTGGTTGCCCAAGATCAGTACAAAGATACTTGTGACGAGATTTAGAAGTGATCAAGATTTAGAAAGATTGCGTGAGAGGTTTTATGAAACTTTATCTCAACCGCATATCCAATTAGATCGGTATGGGACGATCTAATTGGCAAGCGGTTGAGGACAGTATGAGATGGACGAATCAGCTGGAGAATTTTGTGCTAGCTTGATGTGCAAGATGAGAGATTTTCTCTAAAAAAAATCTAGGGCTACGGCTGCCTTTCAGAGTGTGGTTCGAACTGGAAATCCTTGGCTACGTGCTTGCTGACGTAAGAACGACTAGAGATTGCAGTTTCGAAGGAGCTTTGAATCAGACGTTCAAGAGTGCACTTCGGAGGGAGCCAATCAGAAGTTCAAGGGGAAGGTTACTTGTGGTGCGGGTACAGCTGAGTTAGACCATCACTAAGATTCGTCTGAGATAATGGCGATACACCACTGAGTGTGGTTTTGGTGAGCGGTAAATCATTGTAACCGATAACATCTATACAAGTGATCATTCCAAAATCTTTATAGTGGAAACTAGAAGGTAGTAGTTTTTCTTAGGTACCATTTTTAGTATCTAGGTTTCCACTATCTATTGCTGTCTCTTACTTACTTTTACGCTTTGCATAATTTTCGCTGCATACATACTTAACACGTATCGATACTCGACTAGTATAACTAACTAACGATCCTAACAAAAGCTTTAGTAATATGCATTGTATTCTTATTTGTTAGACCCATTATCAAAAAAAAGAAGCTAATGTAATATTGTAATTAGAGACTACGATGATTGAGAAGTTCGTGAAAAGACCCATAAATCTAAGGTAAGTATATCGAATCTCATCGTAAATATGAGTTTGAAGATTGATGATTACGTAATAATAAGAAATGATTATAGACTTGTCCTCGTATTTATTAATCTGATTTATTTTATATAAGGTATATACGAATCTGATTTTTTTGATAAACTAGTTGAAACAGTTACAAAGGCGATTACAGAGGACTTAGAGTTAGAGAACTCTAGCTGAGATCAGAGCCAACAACATAATAAACGTCGTAATATAAGTGGACTGTTGCTCCCCTTAGCCTCACGCCTCAGATGGTGGGCCCTCCAGCTGATCACTATTATAGTCATAATAAAAATAGGAACCATATGCATACAGAACTAGATCTGAACGAAAACCGCTAAAACAGTCTGAACACATTAAACGCATTCGACTGGAAAAGATTCCCTTAAGTGTACATGGTCACACTTAAAGAGAAACAAACAACAACATAAATATACACCAAAAACACTCCAAAGTGACGTCATGGACTCCCATATCTGAATCCAGCATGTCGCAGGCAACAGGACAACTTCAGCGCCGCAGCCAGAGCCCCGGACGCCGCCTCCTCCGCCTTCAAAAACACCCAAAACACCAGCCGGCCATACCTAAATCAAATGCGCAGTGCTCCCCCACTCTCCCTCCTCAACTATAAGCTCACCGGCCATAAGCCCACCTACCATCGCTAGAACTAAATCTCTCCACCAAATCAGCAAAGTCGACCAAGGAAACACAACCAAAGCCACCGACGGTGCCTCCTCCGCCAACGCAGCCATAGAAAACAAGACCTACTTCAAAATCCACCAACCGCAAGCATCCCTCTTCCCCACCATCACCAGATCTGTATCTGGCCACCAACACCGCAAACAGCAGACCTATGGTGCCGTGGCCAGATCTGTCGGCGCTGCTTCCTCCACCCACACAGCCCAAGTAAAGTCGACCTCCGCCAACACTACCAAAGCCTCGCGGCCACAATCAATTACAGAAGAGACTCCGACGCTTGGGAAGGAATTGGGACAAATGTGATTGATTCATCACATTTGTTGGGAAGAAGGAATCGATTTGCATCGATGGAATCAACAAAATCAAAATAAGAAAACACGAATTTACCCTGGTTCGGAATGGCCAGTGTAGCCGAACCTAATCCAGCAACCAATAATCGATTTATTGATGTGTGCGTGCAACCGGAACCTTGTGCCATCGATCCGAGCTTGTCGCCTCAAGCAATTACAAAAATCTCTCTTCAATCGCTTTCGTACGCTCTCTACTCTATCGACTCAAAACTGACGAACCCTAATTCCCAAATCTGGGAATCAAATACAACTTTCTAGCGCCTTCTAATCTAGTTCCTAAAGTTTTCAGTAATTACATAATAACCCCCTAAGTTACAGACTCATACAGCTCAAACTAGCCGTTGGAGATAACGACCATAACTGCCTTGTGCCCTTTGTCCAAACGTTGTCATTTCCACTCAGAGCTGCTCACTCTTCGCCCAAATGCCACCGTTTTCACTCAGAGCTTCAGTCTTCACTTCTGGTTTCCGCTGATCATACTGCCACCTTTAGCCACTGATTCCTCCACCGTCCGACTTGGTCCAATCTTCCTCCAATTGCACTCATGACATGTCTACCTCACTTTTACAATCTCCACCTTGAGTCAGACGTCACTTGAATCGACCGTTGGTTCAGGCTTTTTAGTCTGTCTCCACCAGCTTGATCAGCTCCAAGCACTTTAGAAACTTTGTGCTGGGAACTGGTTTTGTGAGCATATTAGCTGGGTTATCTTTTGTGTCAATCTTGGTCATTTGCACAGCTCCAGTCTCGATCACTTCTCGGACAAAATGTAGCTTCACATCGATATGTTTGGATCTCTCGGGGAAAGCTTGATGTTTTGACAAATGAATGGCTCCTTGACTGTCACAGCAGATCCTTATGCAGTCCTGGCATACCCCAGCTCTCCAAGCACTCCTTTGATCCATAGTGCCTCTTTGACAGCTTCAGTCACAACTACGAACTCTGCTTTGGTAGTGGACAGAGTCACCATTCCTTTCAAGCTTGCTCTCCAACTCACAGCAGTGCCATAAATTGTAAAGACATAACCAGTCTATGATTTCCTGGTGTCTATACTACCTGCGAAATCAGAGTCTACATACCCAACAACCATATCAGTAGCACTGTTACTTTGTCCAAACATTAAACCTTTATTTAAGCTTCCTTTCACATATTTTAACAACCATCTAACAGCATGCCAGTGAGCCTTACCTGGTGTAGCCATGTACCTGCTAACAGCACTAACACTATAGGCAAGATCTGGTCTGGTACAGACCATAGAATACATAAGACAACCAACAGCATTATCATATGGGATCTTGCTCATATAATCAATTTTAGACTCACTCTTAGGGCATTTTTCACCTGACAGTTTAAAATGATGTGCAAGGGGAGTAATCACATGCTTAGCATCAGACATATCAAACTTCTTAACTACCTTAGTCAAGTACTGATGGACCATATTTATATGATTCATTAAGTCAGTTAAACCCACCAAATTAGACACTTTGTCTTATCAACTTTTGCTTGTTAGTTCCATTTTTGCTCTACAGGCTATTTTGAGGTTTAGAGAAGAAACGAGCTAAAAAGGGGGTTCTTAAGCTAAAAAGGATTGCCAAACATTTCTGGCAGAGGAAAACCAACCAGGGCTCGAGCAAAACCAACCAGGGACCGAGGACCTCAGTCGAGGACCGAGAGAGCTCAGCCGGGTACCCAGGCCCAGTACCGAGAACCTCAGGTCCCTGACCGAGAACCAGAACCGAGAGACCAGGTCCCCGCCCAGGTCCCTGACCGAGAGACCAGAACCGAGAGACCAGTCCCCGCCCAGGTCCCCGACCGAGAGCCAGCGCCGAGAAGACCAGGCCACGCCCCGCGCACCAGCCGAGCCGCCCAGGTCCAAAATCAAGTCGCTCGGGCAAACGAGCTGATCTGACGAATCCACCTCAAGCAAAGTGATCAAAATGGAAAATAAGGTGGACAATGTCGAAAAACCAAGGAAAATGCCCGAGCAGATTGGCAGTTGGCCCAATTCCAAAGCAAAGGCCTCGCGCGCATAGGCACCAAAACCAAGTTGCTCGACCAAACCATGGAATCTGGCAAATCTGGCTCGACCAAAGTGTTTTAAATGCCCAATAACTCGGACAATCTCACTTCCCAGGCAAAACGCCCGAGTGGAACCAGCTCAAGCCTGATCAAGGCCAAACTAGGGCAATTTCGGCCATGCTCCGGGCAGAATCTGGCCAAACATCCTTCATGGATCAGTCTTAAAATCTCCTCAACATTCCAAATCCATGGTCCAACACCCAATCACCTCCGGCCAAAATTCCGGCAGCTCCGGCCATATTCCGGCCAACCTCCGACGATACTCCGATCAAGCCCAGTCCTGCCACAGCCATGCTCCGGTCAGTTCTAGCCTACTCCAGTCAAAATCCGGCGAAGTCCAACCAAACTACTTCTTTCCTGGTTAGGTTATACTATTCACTTCGGTTGACCTTTGGATTGAAACTAAGCCACAACCAAGTCCAAGTGACTTGTCCCAAGCCTCAACCAAGTTCAAGAGCTCAAGTGGATGCCCCTTGGCTCACCCAAGCCCTAGCCACCCATGTGCAAGGTCATGTGCACCCTTTGGCTCAAACCAAGTTCCAACCGAAGAGCAACCGGAGACCAACCGAAGTTGAGGGAGAACCGAAGGCAAGTGGGAGGAAAATATCCTACTCCACTCACCTCCTCCCAACCGCCTCTTATGGCTATAAAAGGAGGAGCATCCCCCTTGAATCCACATCCATCCACAATCCATGTAATCTCTCTAGTTTGGATCTTTTGTTACTTCACTCACAAATCCTTGTAAACACTTGTATTTTGATATCAAAAGCTCCAACTTCTCTCTTGTTCTTGAGTACTCTTGTTTGTTCTTAAGTTTGTTCTTGAGTTTTACTTTCCAAAACCTTTACTTTCCTTGTCTTTCATTTTCCAAAACCCTTTACTTTCTTTTGCACTTAGCTATGGTATCCACTTCTATGGATACTCGTAGCTAAACCCTTCATTCGGTTGAAGGGGTGTGCTTGTATCATAAAACCGTTTTAGACCCTTTTCTTAGTGCTTCTTCGTGTTCAAGCTTGTTCTATGTGCCTCATATTTGGGTAGAACATACATGGTTGAGTGGAGGCTCGAAAGAGCAAAGCTCTTTCATGGGGTTCGTGAACATACATGGTTAAGTGGAGGCTCGAAAGAGCAAAGCTTTTCCGTGGAGTTCAACCTCTTTTAAACACCACTTGGTTGATCGGAAATGATTGATCAAGTGGATGCACATAGGCTAAGATACTTCGAAAGGAGGAATTAACCCAACTAGAACAAGTGCTCTATGTCTTGAAAAGGACTAGACGGTGTGGCAAGTGCTGGAAATGGCCTTGTTACATCTTTGAACACTTAGAACGATCATTAGAGGTCAATGATGAACAGAACTATGATACAAGGCCCCTAAAAACCGAATCCTTTCCTTTGATAAAACACCAACTCTTCATTCTACTTTCAGTCCTATTATCAACTGCTTACTTTCAGTACCCTTTACATTCAGTATTTTACTTTCAGCACCTAACTTTTACTTTCAGCACATTTACTTTCAGTCTTTATTTTCAGTACCTTTATTTTCAATCTTTACTTTATGCACTTACTTTCAGTACATTTACTTTCCGCACTTTACTTTCATTACAGACGTTTTCAACATCAATCCAACATAATATTTGGCACGTATTGCGCTTGAAACACAACGTGCGACAAACCAAAAGTATGTTCTTTGGTTGATATTGAACTCGACTGTTTCCGCAATTTACTTTTCAGTATTACTTTCAATACATTTACTTTCCGCACTTACTTTCAGCACATTTACTTTCCGCACTTACTTTCAGTACATTTACTTTCCACACTTTACTTTCATTACAGACGTTTTCAACATCAATCCAACATAATATTTGGCACGTATTGCGCGTAAAACACAGCGTGCGACAAACCAAAAGTATGTTGTTTGGTTGATATTGAACTCGACTGTTCCCGCAATTTACTTTTCAGTATTACTTTCAGTACTAAAACCACAACCAACCCCAATCGCACTTAATTTCTATACAATTTCCTCAAAGAAATACTATCCACCAATTCCCTTGGGTTCAACCCCTACTTACCGCTTTACTACCCAATAGTGAAGTCACAAGTAGTGGACTTATAAATTGTATTTTTGCATTGCCTCGCGACAAGGCTCTGTCAAGTACTCAGTTTGATTTAAGAATAATGTTTTCTTGCTTCTATCCCTCTCTATATGCATCCCTAGTATTTTCTTGGCATGACCCAAGTCTTTCATTTCAAATTTGGAATTCAATTGTTCTTTAAGATCAATAATCAGTTGCATATTATCACTAGCAATAAGCATGTCATCTACATACAATAGCAAGTAAATAACAGACCCATTCTTCCAGAATTTAAAGTATATGCACCAATCATAACTTGATCTTTTAAAATCACAACTTAGCATGAATTCATCAAATTTCTTATACCATTGCCTAGGGGATTGCTTTAAGCCATACCGAGATTTATTTAGCAAACAAACATCAATATCAGTATTTCCAATGCTAAACAGTTCATGTTGTTTCAAATATATTGTTTCATCCAAATCTCCATACAAAAAAGCTGTTTTCACATCTAATTGTTCTAGTTCCATATCAGCATGTGCAACTAAAGATAAAAACCATCCTAATAGATCTATGTTTCACAACAGGGGCATAAATTTCATTAAAATCAATACCTTCCCTTTGAGTGAAACCTTTGGCACAAAGCCTTGCCTTATACCTTGGCTTCTCCACCCCTGGGATCCCTTCCTTGTACCTGAATACCCACTTACTATCTACCACTTTCACTCCATGAGATTTCTTGACAAGCTTCCATGTGTTGTTTTTGTTTAGAGAATTGATCTCATCTTGCATAGCTTGATACCACAAGTCTCCATGTTCAGAGTTTAGAGCTTCCTTGACAGTCTTGGGTTCATTTTCTGGTACATCTGCAGCCACACTGAAAGCAAAAGCTACAACATCTTCATAGCCATATCTAACAAGTTTCTTATGGGTTCTCCTTTCCCTATCTCTTACTTGAGTATAATTCTGGAGGGATCTAGGGGAGTTTCTATATCAGTCTACCCTGTTTCATTTTGATTTGTAGGATTTGGGACAAGGGGCTCAGTCCTACCATGCTCTTGTATTTCTACACCACCCTGCTCCACCTCAGTTGATGTACCACTAGGTTCCTGCACTTCAAACTCTATACTGGGATTCTGTTCAGGGGGTTTCTCTACATTTGTTTTCTTAAAGGGAAAGTCCTGCTCATTGAACACTACATCCCTAGTGATTAATGTTCTCTTATGATTCTTCTCTAAACACCACAATTTGTACCCTTTCACACCCTCTGGATATCCCAAAAAACACATTTCAAAGCTCTTGGTTCTAACTTATCCTGTTTCACATGAGCATAAGCACAACAGCCAAATACCCTTAACAAGTTGTAATCAACAGGATGTGAGGACCACATTTTCATAGGAGTATTAAAATCAATAGCAGCTGATGGACATCTATTGATTAAATAACATGCAGTATTAGCAGCTTCAGCCCAAAAGGATCTAGGCATACCTGAATGTAGCAGCAAACATCTTACCCTCTCAAGTATGGTCCTGTTGTACCTCTCAGCCAAGCCATTTTGTTGAGGTGTTCCTGCTACTGTATGATGCTTTGCAATACCATAACATTTACAAAAATCCAAGAACTCCTTATCTAGATACTCAAGTCCATTATCCGTTCTAAGTCTTTTAATGTGTTTCCCTGTTTGGTTTTCTACTAGATTTTTCCAGGTTCTAAATGTTTGAAAAGCTTCAGATTCTTTAGCAAGAAAGTAAATCCATACTCTCCTAGAGAAATCATCAATGAAGGTTATAAAGTATCTTTTACCACTGTGTGATTCAGTCCTTGTTGGACCCCAAAGATCTGAATGAATGTAGTCTAGTATATCAGTTGTTCTATGAATGGCCTTATTGAACTTTACCCTGCTGGATTTTCCTAGTACACAATTTTCACAAAAATCTAGATTTCCCAGTTTACCATTTCCTAGATAATCTTGTTCATGCAGTTTACAAATTCCTTTTTCACTAACATGACCTAGTCTCAAATGCCACAAGGAAATATCTATATTAACATTTTCAGTGTAGTTCACTACAGCTCCCACAATTGTGTTACCCAGCAATACATAAATCCCATTCTTCCTAACACCTTTCATAATTATTAGTGATCCCTTTGTAACCTTCATAGTACCATTTTCAGCTTTAAAAGTATAACCTTGTTTATCTAGCATGCCCAAAGAAATCAGATTTCTTTTAAGTTCAGGCACATACCTGACCTCAGGAAGAAGAACTTCTTGTCCATCCTCCATTCTCAGTCTAACTGTGCCTATTCCAGCCATGGTGCAAGATTTATTGTTTCCAAGATGACCTGTCCCGTGTTTCTTTTCCTCAAGCTGCTGGAACCAAGACTTATTTGGAGTCATATGGTATGAGCATCCACTATCCATGATCCACCTTGAATTGGCTTCTCCATCCATGACAACTAGCAGATCATCACTATCATAACCATCATCCACCACAGCAGCATCACCCTCCTCTTGCTTCTTTCCACCAGCTAGCTTCTTTCTATCAGGACAGTCCCTCCTAAAGTGCCCTTCCTTGTGACAAAAATAGCACTTTAGTTTCTTCATATCAGTCTTGGTACTTTGTGGTGTGCCAGGCCTTTTCTGAAATTTCCCTTTGTTGAACTTCTTATGAAAGTCAGACTTGAATGACTTTCCATGGACCATAAGACTTTCACCTGATTCATGACCAGACTTTATATCCATCTGTTTAGACTTCAATGCCGAGATTACCTCTTCAAAGGTTAGGGATTCCCTTGCATATTTCATCGTCTCTACGAATGAATGGTAGGAGGGCGGTAAAGCATTGAGGATCATGATCGCCTGATCTTCATCATCAATCTTGACGTCAATGTCTTCCAAATCAAGGATGGTCTTGGAGAATTCATCCAAACATTCATCCAAATCCTTATCCTCCGGAATCTTGAAACCAAACAACTTGCCCTTCAAATGAACCTTGTTCGTAAGCGACTTGGTCATGTACAGGCTCTCCAGTTTCAGCCAGACTTTAGCAGCAGTCTTCTCTTTTGCAACTTCGTGAAGCACCTTATCTCCCAAGTGCAGGATGATAGTACTATAGGCTAATTCCTTGGCCTCGTCCTTCTCATCCTGAGTCATTGTTGCGGGGTAATCCTTCTCGCCATCAAGCGCCTTAACGACCTTCATCTGGACAAGGATCGTCCGCTTTCTTTGCTTCCATACACTGAAATCGCCCTTTCCATCAAACCGATCAACTTCAGCTTTTGTCGACACCATTGCGCAACAATTTGCTCTGATACCAATTATTGGGAAGAAGGAATCGATTTGCAGCGATGGAATCAACAAAATCAAAACAAGAACACACGAATTTACCCTGGTTCAGAACAGCCAGTGTAGCCGAATCTAATCCAGCAACCAACGATCGATTTATTGATGTGTGCGTGCAATCGGAACCTTGTGCCGTCGATCCGAGCTTGTCGCCTTCAGCAATTACAGAATCTATCTTCAATCGCTTTCGTACGCTCTCTACTCTATCGACTCAAAACGGACGAACCCTAATTCTCAAATCTGTGAATCAAATACAACTTTCTAGCTTTCTAATTTAGTCCCTAAAGTTTTCAGTATTTACATAACGGCCCCCTAAGTTACAGACTCATACAGCTCAAACTAGCCGTTGGAGATAACGACCATAACTGCCTTTTGCCCTTTGTCCAAACGCTGTCGTAACCACTCAGAGCTGCTCACTCTTCGCCCAAACGCCGCCATTTTCACTCAGAGCTTCATCTTCACTTCTGGTTTCCGCTAATCATACTGCCACCTTTAGCCACTGATTCCTCCACCGTCCGCCGTCCGACTTGGTCCAGTCTTCCTCCAGTTGCATTCATGACATGTCTGACTCACTTTTACAACATTTGATAAAAAGAATTAAAATTATGCTGTTGAGTAAATAAAACCATATTGTAATTTCTTAAATATAAGCTATGACACGCGGCCACGCCTTAAGAAAACGTAATTTCTTCATCAAATTTAAAAATGGCTTGTGTCCTGTGGTTTTCGAAATGAAATAATATAAATGATAGCTTAATATTTGAAATGATTATGAGTATTTCCTTCTTTTCTTTTTGTTATAGAAGAAAATATAGAGATTGATATTTTCGCTCTTAGTTCTTCGCTTTCTTATTTTATTAAAATATATATAGCAAAAAAATCATTCCTTCACATTACTTTTTTTTATAAACTGCAAATAGCAGAGATAAATGTGATACAGAGGACTTGAAAGCTGAAATACATTCAAGCTGGGACTAGTTCTTACGAAAAAAGCCTGCGTGAATAGATAAGTAATGTACTGCACCACTTGGCTTCACGCCTAAACTATGTGGGTAGACCCACCACCTTGATAATTCACAGCATCGGAAAAGCAGAAAAACACACATGATAATCACCCTGAAAACAAAATACCAGCTTGTATCGAAGTCAGGCATGCGCCGATCTATCCTAGCGAAGAAATCAGCTGCGACAAGATGACCACAAAACAACAGTCTGACAGAAGTCGACTAAAACCGGTCAACACTCAGAGAGAAAAACTTCCAACTTCATCGCATAACTGTACATACAAATATATACCCTCGACATTGACTCCCCCCACTGGCACTGCCCCCTCTTCCCCAGTGACGGTTGTAGGGGTGTCCCAGGACCCCTCTCTTTTTCGGTAAATTTTGATCAATCAGCTATATTTAGTCGCTGATTTCACAAGCTTAATCTTTGAATTTCATCTTGATGTAAACATGAAAGTTGTAGAACATTCAATTAGCTTTCCGACGATATAAAGATCATCTTCAACGGCTATCGAACGAGGTCTTTGTGAGCTCCAGAAGATTGATCGCTTATTAGTAACTTCAAACATACGGTCTATTTCGACTTGGTTTTGAGTTGCCTTAACGTTATATTTTAATTTAGATGTAAACATAGAAATTGTAGCCATTGTCCTTAGCTTTATGTTTTAGGTGATCGATTCCAAATGGTGTTGTGGTTGCTTGTTATACCGTTGCAAAGTTGCTACGATTATATGGGGTTGATCACGCACACTTGTAGGTGATCATAGTTTGAGCATGTTTTCAGCTGCTTTAACGTCCGATTTACATCTTAATATAAACTGAAGAGTCATAACCTATTAAATTATCTTTCCAATGACATATGAGTCGAACTGATAGGGTAATCGATGCGGGTTTTATGACCTTCCAAAGGTAGGTTGTCAATGAACTACATATATGAGTTTGAATTTAGTAGTTTACTTAATCTTATGTTGTTGAACATAAATGATATATATATGTGCAAAAAATTTTTTTTTGCCAAATCAGATCAATATCCTAGTTCATCGATGAAAAAAATTTAGGACCCCCCTCTTATAACACTCTGGAACCGTCACTGCTCTTCCCCATAACCCCAAACACCCATCTTCCTTCAAGTCTAAACCAATTTTATAAAAATATGTTATTTTTACACATTAGTCATAAGCTTAACAAAAAATAACTTATCAAAAAAAAAACATATGAAGTTCGACCGCCATCTGTGCCGTTAAATTTACGGGATCCTCAACGCCTACCACTACTTCACGCGGATCGCCATCTGTGCCGTTAAATCAAAAGGTAATCGAACGGCTCTCATTTCCCTTTTCTCACAAACCTCTGCATATAAATTCCAACACAGTTACATTCACCACCATCCTCAAATCGGAATCTCAACAAAACCCTAGAAGCCAAAATCGAAGCAAAATGTCAGGACGCGGAAAGGGAGGCAAGGGATTGGGAAAGGGAGGAGCGAAGAGGCACAGAAAGGTGCTGCGCGATAACATCCAGGGAATCACCAAGCCGGCCATCCGTCGTCTGGCTAGAAGGGGAGGCGTGAAGCGAATCAGCGGGCTGATATACGAGGAGACTCGAGGAGTGCTCAAGATCTTTTTGGAGAATGTGATTCGTGATGCTGTGACTTACACCGAGCACGCTAGGAGGAAGACTGTGACTGCGATGGATGTGGTGTATGCGTTAAAGAGACAGGGCAGGACTTTGTATGGTTTTGGTGGTTAGGGTTTGTTAAGCTGCTATGTTTTAGGGAAATCAGTGATGTATTTTGGTTGTTGCGAAGTGTTGTGCATTTTGCTTTTGTGATTGTCTGCAATCTAAATCAAGTTGAACCAGTTGCATTTCTAATTCAAGTGTTCAAATTTCTTAGCCAATGGCTGATCTGTTTTATACTGTTTCTCATTTACTGATGTCCTGGTATCTCTGTGTATCCAATCTCCTTTATAGCCTTGGAATGAAATCTATTAGGAATGTTGAGCTCAACAGCAAACCTCACTGATAGCAATTAGTTGAATTCTTACTTGTTGGTCAATGATTCAACCATTGTCTTGTATTTAAACTGCTATCAGACTTTGTAGTGTTTGATTATTTGTTGAGAAAAATTTGGTTGTTTTGAATGCAAATGTATGTAGGTTTATCAGAAAATGGGGAATGGATTTTCCCACTCCCAGATTAGTGCTTTTCCAATCGTGAGAAAAGGAAAAGTGCATTTATGTTTTTGTCGACCAGGTTTTCCGTTGTGAAGTTCAAACATATATTGAGTAGATTGAAGATGGATAAGTAAATTTGCAATGGTTTCTTATGTTTTTACTTGAAACTGCAGTTGCCGACAATGAAACAACACATACTGTGGATCGCCTGTGAGAGGTGCGTACATGACTGGTTGTAAGGTACACCAATGAATCGAGAGATAGATAACAGGATGTGTAAAATATGTTATATTTCAGTATTAGACTTGTTATTACATTTATTTTGTTTGATTACGAAATCTTATCAGGAAAAGCTGTAGATTACAATTCAAAGAATTCTGAAGGGGAAGCGTTCGCAACATAAACGAAGAAATTGCGTCTTTTGCAGGTGATGGGTCAAGCAAATGCAGCTCTTTTTGGCTTGTTTGGATTGATCAAGCTGATATCAAGAAGTTCATCGACTGAGGTGTACTTGTAGTCCGGGTAAAGCTTGGAGGCCTCAAGGTCATTCTCAGTCAAGTCAAAGCTCATTTGATCTCCTTTGACAAATATGTTGTGAAGAACTCCAACAGGTATGTTGTCCGGATGAGGCAAAGCTGTCAAAGGCAATCAGGTTTGTTATTTGTAACTCGCACTAAATAATTTTCTGAAACGAAGTAGTCAAGTTGTTGTTTTATTATAAAAGTTGAGAATAATGAGTGTTGAAAATGTCAAGTTTGTTCTTTGTTTTAACAACTTACTCTCAGATAACTTGATGATTTCTGTCTCTGGAATGTGATTCCTCTTTATAGTGCGCCCTGTCTTTTGTTCCCAGGCAGAAATCAAGTCCAACTGTGACACAATGTTTCCAGGGGGTCTATAGATGATGACACGGTTGGCTGCCCTTGGATCAGTGGCTAATTTAATTGTGTAGGCCGCAACATCCTCCTCATAGTTCAGCACAGCTGCACATGTGACACAATCTGTAAGAAGCTGCAAACAGGAAGAGACAGTAGTAATTTGATGTGATATGCGATTGACTCGTGCCAAAACTACCTTTTGCTTCACCAGTTCCATAGACGGCAAGTTCATTGCACTTTTCATGGGGATGAAGCAAGTAATCCACAAAGTATGCAGCAAATGAATTCGCAGATATATAAGTGTAACACAGTCCAGCATCCTCTGTGGCTCTCCTGATCTTTTTCTTATTTTCTAACACCTTTTGGAATGGTGGCAGGCCTCTCACTCTGTCCACCTCTTGCCCAAATTCAGACGGAATAAACCTCTGCAGGAAGCATACACATCTTTATAACAAAAATATTCAGGTTTAAAGCATTTATTTTATTCATATTATATGCAGTCTCCTATGTTTTCTATTTTCAAATTCTGATGAAGATAAGTCGTCCATGTCTAATTGAAAATAAGTACCTGAATGTTGCCCGCATCTTTTATCGCGTTGATAATTTTGTACTGCTCCAGATGTTGAGGAATTGCAAGCACTGAGATAACAATGTCAGCATGTTTAATGGCTGCAACAAGTGCCTCATGATCATCCAATTCACCCTTCATTTACACAAAGTTAATGAAGGTCAGTATTTGGATTTTGTTTTACAAAAATGTATTTAAGTTTGCATACCTGAAAGACAGTGACACCAATTGATTCAAATTCACGATGCAGTTGAAGCTTGGGAGATTCTTCAGCCAGTGGACGAACAAATGCATACGTTGGATGACCCATTGAGACGCTCGCTTTCACCATGTACTTCCCCAGGTAACCCGTCGCTCCGAAAATCAAAATCTTGCTCTTTTCACTAGCCATTATTATTTATATTAGCTTAAGTTATATCTGCAATAATGTTTAATGAACAAGATTGAAGCTGCTTGTATTACTTGAATGTATTTTGTGAAAGGATGTTTTTATAGGAGATGATTGGGCAAATGGATAAAAGTGTAGGAGGACACATGTTTCTCACCAACCATAAAAGGCTGCATGCAGTTCAATGAAGTACTAACAATAAGGTTTGTTGTACTTTTGCTAGTCAAAGTTGAGAGTGGCAGCAGCCATTTTGAACGTCCGCCCTTGCCACCAAATCTAGGCGGCTAAGCCAACGTTCTAGATCAGATATTCGCAATACCATTTTTATATACACATCAACTAACCTCTTTTTTACTTCCAAAAAAAAAAAACTAACTAACCTTTTTTTAGTGTCTCAGTAATTTATTTCTAACATTAATTACTACTTATACTTAAAGCAAATAATAATATGAGAATTAAGTTGATAAGACATATATAAGGTCAGTGTTGGTCAATGATTGATTTACCTATGATTGGGGGTTGATTTAATCATAAAAATGATAATTTGATATACCAGTTTTTGTTTTCAACTTGCTCAAATTTGAAAAAAAATCCAATTTAATTAAAATTGAAATTTCATTTCCTCGTTTGGTCAATTTCCAATATCTCCGTTGCGAACAGTGCTTTAAATCTTAGGCGCCGTTGTCAACAGCGACTAAGCGAATGTTGTCATTTCGGAAACTGAATTTATAAATTGGCCAAACGAAAAAATGATATTTCAATTTTAATTAAATTGGAAATTTTTTCCTCGGCATGTCAAATTGAGTTTTTGATTGTCTTTTCGTTGGGTGCTAGGAGCTGTCAACAGCGACTACGCGAATGTTGCTATTTCGGAAACCGAATTTATAAATTGGCCAAACGAGAAAATGATACTTCAATTTTAATTAAATTGGAAATTTTTTCCTCGGCATGTCAAATTGAGTTTTTGATTCTCTTTTCGTTGGGGTGCTAGGAGCTATTAGTATTGCCTTAGTTCTAATCATGCATGCTTAAGTTATGTGCCCACGAATGAGTAAGGGGCTGTTTGATTGAGCTTAAATTTATGTTATGTTAATTTAATTTATGTTAATTTATGTTAATTTGTGTTAATTTATGTTATGTTATGTTAATTTATGTTAATTTGTGTTAATTTATGTTAATTTATGTTATGTTAATTTATTTTAATTTATTAAAGTTTATACCAACCTAATATTACATCATCATGATCATCATGTCATCACCATCATCATCATGTCACCACCATCATCACATCATCATCACCATCATCATCATGTCAACATCTTGTAACCATCATCATCATGTCGACATCTTGTAACCATCATCATCATGTCACCATCATCATCATCAAGTCACCATCATCACATCATCATCATGTCACCATCGTCGTCATCATCATCATCATCATCATCATCATCATCATCATCATCATCATCATCATCTTGTAATCATCATCATGCCATCATCATGTCATCACCATCATCACTATTCATCATATTACTGTTCATCATATTACTATTCATCATCATCATCTCACTATCATCATCATATTACTATTCATCATATTACTATTCACCATCATCATCATGTCATCATCATGTCATCATTATCATATTAATATTCACCATCATATTACTATTCACCATCATCATCATGTCATCATTATCATATTACTATTCACATTACTATTCATCATAGTACTGTTCATCATATTACTATTCATCATCATCATCTCACTATCATCATCTATCATATTACTGTTCATCATATTACTATTCACCATCATCATCATGTCATCATTATCATATTACTATTCACCATCATCATAATGTCATCATCATCATATTACTATTCACCATCACCAGCATGTCATCATCATCATATTACTATTCACCATCATAATCATATTACTATTCACCATCATCATAATCATAATCATATTACTATTCACCATCATAATCATATTACTATTCATCATCATATTATTATTACTATTCATCATCATGATGATGATGATGCATGATGCATGAAGATGAAGATGATGATGACATGATGGTGATGATGATGACATGATGATGATGATGATGATGATGATGACATGATGATGATGGTGGTAATATGATGATGGTGATAATTTATGTTATGTTAATTTATGTTATGTTATGTTATGTTAATTTATGTTAATTTATGTTAATTTGTGTTAATTTATGTTAATTTATGTTATGTTATGTTATGTTAATTTATGTTATGTGATGTTAAAATGGTTTATATAATACAAATTTAAAGTCCAGAAAACAGGCCCTAAGGCTCTAAGATGCTGCGCTCACTATTATATGAAAAGAAAGTCAATTGGTCGAGCAAATTGGAAAATTTTCCAGTAGGGCTTTTTTTGGGGATAAATTTTCCATTAGGTATTGGTCCAGTAAAAGCACGCTCTTAACAGATGAAAAATTTCAGTCCTCCAAATACGGGCTCTGAGTCCAAAATCATCTAGGCCCAATAGGCTATCCGAAAGCCAGTTTATAAATATGCAGTCTCTTGTATAAATTGAGGTCCTAAATGTTTCTTTTCAAATTATGGTTCACATTCTACCAATATTTTCAGTCAAGGTCAAAATAGAAAATGAATTGATAACTTTTTGGACGCTCAACATCGTATTTACACTGTGATTAATCTATTTACTTAATCATGCCAACTTTATCGAAAAGACTTAATAAGAAGGTTCATGTGGTGTTAGAGAAGAACATTCATTTTATTATACTTAGAATTTACGATGACAGCGTCTGATCATTTTCAGTTGATTTCATACAATCAAGTAAGCAAGTTATCACAGTGTAAAGCTCCATCATAGTTATACTATAATTAAGTTGTTTACTCCATTATAAACTTGAATAGTTTGAACTATAATTTGAAAAACCAACCGCGCCCATTTGTACTTTTTCTGTATAATTGGTATACAAAATTTCTATAACTTCCATTATTATTTGTTATCCTTTATTGACTGATGAGATGGCAATGTGAAGCTAAAATTCATTCGATTACTTTCATATTCCCTGCACACACATTATCATTGTGCTGAAATAGGTAAGCAATTAACAAATTCGCCTTGAAGAATTGTGTCAATTGAAATTTGAAGCCTAATTGTGTGTAAGAAAGTCTCCCAATTTGGCACAACTAACTCACCCATTGTCAAAATGACCAACATTGTAAAAGCCTAATTTCATGAAGTTTAACTTAAATGAGACCTAACATAATAATTATTGTAATACCTTACTTTCTCCATTGAAGATTGTTTATGACTATATAAATTCTAGAAAAAGTAGATATTGACCCTTTTTTTTATGCACAAGATACTTGACTTTTAAATGTATGGTTTGACATTGCTTCAAATATGATGTCAAAATATTTGACATATTTAGCACTTTCAAAAATGGTTGATGGTAATCACACAAATGATTGTCGAACTTTAAAATCATGCTCAGGGTTAGGCGCATAATTAATCAGTACCCTTCATAAGAATATCCATCTCAATCAAAAGGCGCAGTAATTCAACGTCTAACTTGTGGATTGGAGAAAGATGAAGAGGTACTTATCCTATATCACTAAAGATTCTCCATTTTTCTAACCCTATAAGTGCTAACCTAATTCACTTGTTTTTATCAGGCTAATCACACGCCAAAAATGATTGGAACCTAGACGACTAAGGACTAGGGTGGTCTATATATATGATGTTAAATGAATTTATTACTATAGAATGTTTATGCAGCGTTTAAAAGCTGATGCATTATGTCAGACATTAATTATGCAGCGGTTCTTGTGAAAACCACTGTATAATTCGAGACCTCATGCAAAATGTCTGACTTTATGTGCAGCGCAACCTAAAATGTCGTTCAATGTGTCAACAACAAAAAAATCACTGCATAATGTCAGATCTGTACTAGTGATGCAATGACATCATATCGATTTGCTTATATATACTTGTGACTTTTGAGAGGTTAATTAGGAGGACGTAGTAGGCCATTGAAAAGGGGGATTAGGGTTTAATGAGTGATAATGATTATTATTTTTAAGTGTTGGGAGAAGATATTCTAAGGGAGATTCGTTGTGTAATCATGTGTACAAATCCCTTTTATTTAGCTAATAGGATCCTATTAATAGAATCAAGTCATTAATTACTTCTGAAAATGCCATCTCATTTCTTAAGGTATGTAGCATGCAGCAGCATGTCGCCAGCTTGAATCATTTCGATTGACTTTGTTGAATTATCCTCATTAAACAGTCATTCATTCTCCTCTAATTAACTAAGGGCCCGTTCTATAGGGGTTGGATTTGGGGTGTTGGGAGATTAGATTAGATTAGATTGTGTTGGGTGAGATTAGGTGAGATTGGATTGTATTGGGGTGTGTTAGGTGAGATTGGATTGTGTTGGGTGATGTTAGATTAGATTGTATTAGATTGGGTGGGTGGAGTGAGTGGGTCCCAGTTTATAAAATAATATTATAAAAATGTTAGATTAGATGAGTGGAGAGAGAATATGTAAGTGAAGAGTAATTAGATGAGTTGAGATTATAAAAAGAAAATATATTTTATAATAAATATATTATGTGAGTGGAGAGTAGATTAAGGTGAGTGGAGATTGTGTTAGATTAGATTGTGTTGGGTGAGATTGGGTAAGATTAGATTGTGTTGGGTGAGATTGGATGAGATTGGATTGTGTTGGGTGAGATTGGGTCGGATTGACCCAATCCCTATAGAACAGGCCCTAACTAATACAAATATCGCGAAAAAAGATTTAATCGAGTGACTAGTACCCTAGACATTATGTCAAGAGATCAAGGGTTCGATTCCCTTGAATAACATAATTTTCTCCACTTTTGTGGTGAAGTGCTTTTCGTCCCGCCTTGGCATGGACGCGTGGTTCTTGTTCCTCCATCGCAGAGATGTTGTTCGTCCCGCCTCGGTGTTGCGAATGTGTTGCTGGTGCCGTTTCGTCTCGCTTCCTTCCATGGACGCGCGTGGCTTCAGTGGACACGAATCAAGTATGGCCTGTGCTCCAAGATAGGGCCTGTTCTATAGGGATTGGGTCAATCCGACCCAATCTTACCCAACACAATCCAATCTCATCCAATCTCACCCAACACAATCTAATCTTACCCAATCTCACCCAATACAATCTAATCTAACACAATCTCCACTCACTTAATCTACTCTCCACTCACATAATATATTTATTATAAAATATATTTTCTTTTTATAATCTCAACTCATCTAATTACTCTTCACTCACATATTCTCTCTCCACTCATCTAATCTAATATTTTTATAATATTATTTTATAAACTGGGACCCACTCACTCCACCCACCCAATCTAATACAATCTAATCTAACATCACCCAACACAATCCAATCTCACCTAACACACCCCAATACAATCCAATCTCACCTAATCTCACCCAACACAATCTAATCTAATCTAATCTCCCAACACCCCAAATCCAACCCCTATAGAACGGGCCCATATTCATATGTTCCCGATGAAGTTATCATGTAATGTGTGAAAGATGTATCTGTATAATGCTTGAAATGTAACTAAAAAAATCGACTAATACAAATATCAAACATCAGCAATTAACTGTTTATTAACAACCTATTGACCTTCCTCACATTAGAACATCTAATGGTCACTCTGGTCTTCAGATTCGTTGTATTGTTGCTGTTGTTGACATTTTGTAAGAAGTCTTTCAATGAATCAAATCAATTGAAAGGGAATTTAATTACTTTCACACTTTGAATTATGAATTACACTCGTATTGTTAAACGGAAAACGGTCCATTCTATCATTGAAAATAAATCTCAACTTTAATATCACATGTTGAAGTCTAATGAACAATCAATGCTTGATTGCTGCTTATTTTACATGTTGAGCTACCCTCACCAATGTTGTGAAAGAGCTAGCTACCTCACTTCTTTGGGACCCTTTCTGTGTTATTGACTTTTTAATTCCTTTTATTTTCCATATCTCTAATTTATGACTAGTTCAGATGTTTCCCACTATTTTCAAATTAGAACAAGAAAATAATTTCAATTATTAGTCGTAAACTTCATTTGGCTGCTCCTTATAAAAAAATAAATTTATTTATTTGGCTCGAAAATAGTTTCTAACAACATCGTACATGTACGTATAGAAAGTGTTACATTCCTAAGTAACTCGACTTTTAGGCGTTAAATGAGTTGTTGAGACTTCAATCACAAACTGTCACGTGTTCCTATTAACTTTATTTTCTTCGGAATATAGCGATTTTTTCTCATATGCATTTTTAAAATTGTATTCAGATAAAAATTATTGAAGTTTAAAGTTGCATCACGAAGGAATATGAAGCTAGTGGGAAACATGTCAACTCCGGATATTCAAATATGCAATTTAATTCAATGGTTAGATTTGGATTCTCAGGGTCACAAATTATAAAAAGGTTATCAACCGATGTCTCCCTTTATAAGACATATTCTTATGAGAAGAGAGGTTAATTAGTATAAAATTTTTACATGATAAAATAAAAATATTGCTTTGTGTTATTTTATATATTCCGTAAACGAACTTGGGAAGATTACACGTACATACTTACACATACGCGTGAATGGAAACTTAAAATGAAAAGACAAAACGAAAACCACTTTCTAATAATAATGCAAAGGGACCCTAATGTAGGTGACTTATTAGGGCAAAGTTAGGGTAAGGATTTTGGCCTTGGCCTCTTGGTTAGGGCACAAAGATGGCCATACACACTTAATTATTCCTACTGGCCACCACCAACAAGCAGCTCAGGAGGAAACAAGCAGCCCTGAAAACATACAGCTTTTGCCTTTTTGTTCCCATGTGATGTTTAAGGGCAACAATTTAACAATCTTCATTTTTTGCGTCTCCTTCCTACTTTCACCATTTAATTATTGTTATTTTTTTTTATAAAAACATTCACTATTATAAAATACAAGGAATGAACAACTCCTTAAGTTCATATCATAAGATGGATTTAGATTTCAGAGGGTTTAAACTGTCAAGCTCATAGCCACTTGACCAAGATTATGACTGCTACCTTTTTGCACTTTAATTGTTAGTGATCTTTGGATAGGCTTTTAAACTACTCCATTGCATCATTACTCGATCATCATTTTTCATTTTTGTAGGTGATCCAAAGTTGAATAATCAGATGTCATGAGCTAACATTAGGTATTATAATACGACTCGTGAGTCGTACGTGACCTAAGTTTTATACGCTAATGCAAATATAATTAGAATGAAAACAACCAAGTTGAAATAAATTAAGTGCATGTAGTAAAGTGTTCGAGCATATATACTATTAGCCATACATGATGATGATGCAATACAATTAACGCCCTTAACGAAGGTGCATACACGACTTAAAAATTATGAGTTATGCATGGAGGAATTAATAATTGGTTCACGGCTGTTCACTCGTGTAGTAATGTTCTGTCATTTGCGTGTCATTCATGTTGGATCGAAGTGTTAGCGAAATACGATAATCTATCAGACGGAAATTAAGAGTTGATTTTATATTGTTTTCCGTTTGATAGTTAACGTAGCAGCGGAATATTGATGCAGGAAAATAACAGCAGAAATAACAACACAAGGATATATAGTGGAAAACCTTATCAAAACTATGATAAGATTAAAAACCACTACCTTTCAGTTTCCACTGAAAGGATTTTCGAAATCAGATTATTCCTTTTATTCCCGATATGCTTGTAGGGTTTACAAACTAGATCACACAGATTCTATTTGATGACCTCTACTCAACCGGATGGAATAATCGATTCTTACCACAAACCTCCGTGTGTGCGACTTCAGCAATCTTCCTCCTGGAATGCAGTCGCTCCGTTCTTCTCAAGAGAACTCCACGCCTCAGTGCGTGCAATGCTGGCGGTGCTGCTCCTCTTCTTATGCAAGAGCTTGATTCTCCATAAGGTAGCCGCAGTTATTCTCTCTCTAAATCCGTCGCTCAGCATCCACTAGACATTTTGTCAAACCCTAGCTCTTTATATAGAGTTTGTTATGTCTTAAACTCTGGGCCCAATATCCTGGGCCAGCCCAACTGTCCAAACCCTAATGGACTTCAGTTCAATAAGACAAGACTCCTTCTAGAATCTTCCTTTCTTCTCCAATCTTCATTTAATCTGTTTATCCATCAAACAGAACTTGCCAAATCTGATCTGTAGAATATTCTTCTCCATATTCTGCTAATCAGATATCTTCTTCTTGATTTCCAAATCTGTGATTAATCTTCACGAATTATCTTCGATCTCAACACGCCAACTTGCCCTAGTTGCGTGGTTCTCAAGGCTCTTTAATTGGTTCAATTCGAATCTTCTTGAACCGCAATTCGTTCGTCCCAACTTCAAACTTCAATCAATGTTCGCATGCTTGCGTTTCCTCACCTGAAACTTGCAACAACAAATCTGCCCATGGATTTCTGCACACTTAGGCAACACATTAGCTAAGTGTTTGTAATCATCAAAACCAAAGGGTTCCAACAGATTCCCCCTTTTTGATGATGACAAACACTTCTTCAATAAAACAGAAATCCATTACATGTAATTCAACCCATCACTAATCTATCAGACAGATTCATCACTAATCTAGCAGATAGATTTTTTCAGTCATTTTCTGATAGACAGACACTTCTACGAACTCATGACAGTTCCCCCTTAAATAGGCATTAGATTTGAATTTCAGTAGTGACTTCCCCCTCAAGTGGTGCACTCATGTTATCTTCCCCCTTTTGGCATCATTAAAAAGATCACAATTTAAGAATACCCGGGTAATGGAAGAAAAACTGCAAATTGCATTATCAAACAGGCAAAAGTCCCCTTAGGGACACACAGCAAGCAGACAATCAAACAACTATCAAGCAGAAGGGAGCAAGTCAACGAAGAAAGAGTCACAAAAAAAATTTAAGGATGATGTGGTGGGGATTTCAAAAGAGGGGGAAACCATGAGACAGAAACCAGGCTAATCCTTCACCAGTAACTTCAACTAGTCAACCAGTTCTGTGCCCACAAACCTCAACTAACGGTTTAGCTCCTTTATCTCCTCCTTGATTTAAGTCCCATGAATCATATTTATTTTTGCAGACTCCTCCATCTCCTTCATCAGCGCAGGTAACGACTCAATCGCTTCCATCTTGGCGCGCAATTCCACCTCACAGCCAGCAACAGATTTCTTCACCACCTTCTCATATAACAACTCCAAATTTGCTACTTTCTCAGTTAGCAATACCACTTTCCCAGACAGACTTCTCAACGCCTCAATCACCGCCGGTGATCCCTCGTCTGGAAGCTTGTCCAGAGGATCCACCTCATGAAGAGCGTCTGTCGGAGGAGGTGCGGGTTCATACTGGTCGTTCTTCCACCCAGAACAGAGTATAGATTCACTTCCTTTTTCGGCACATACAGCCCAAGGTGAACTAGTATCTTCTTCACAATTCCAGGGTATGGCAACCCATGCTTATTACTCGCAGCGCAGTATTTCATATACTGTAAAATCTGCTTGGGAAGGCTGATAGGCTCTTTGGCTCTTAACTTGTCAATCAGGAGGAAATCCTGAAAGTTGACAATTCCGCCAGCTGGTGTGTAGCTAGAAACTCCCTATCGATTACCAATTCCGCCACCACGGATCTCCTTTCTAGATAGCCTCTGCAAAGCCTCAATCACGTCGGGTGACCCCTCATCTGGATGCAACGGATGTTGTTCCAGAGGGTCAACCTCCTGAGGTGCTGTGGGGTGGTTATCCGAGCATTCTACCATCACATGGCTTCAACAAACGTCCAACCAATATTGTCAATGGCCTCCATACCAGGAACAGTAGACAGAACATTCTCCACTTCTAGCTGATGGGTGCCAAGATCCGCCTTTGCTTCTCTTCTTTATATTGTGAGAAGCCCTAGAAATTTCCTTTTATTACATCTTCAGCCATCACTCCACTTCAAACTGACCGCCTAACATGAAATCTTCCCGGCAACGGCATCACATCCGAGTCTCATTCGTGCCATTATGATCTCCTTCTTTGTCAGAATAAATGCCTTGTAGCAGCGCCAACCTCTCACAGATATTTCATCAATCATCTGGCGTGCAGGAGAACTGTCACCATCCAAAGCAGTCTGCACAACAGACCTGTGATCATAAACAATGAGCTGCGCTGCATGCTCACTGATGATAAAGAATTTGCTCATTCGACAACTTCACATTTGAGCATTGTCATTTTTCTCATCCACAGTAGCAAGGACACGTTCTGGTGAAGCCATACTAGCCAAGGCCAACTCCCCTCCAAATTCAGACTTAGGCAGAAACTAAACCGCCTCTTGCAGTTCCCAATTTTGAATTTGCTCCACAATTTTCTGCCACATGGCCATCTGCAGGTATTAAGTGTTGCGGACTGTTCACGTACCAACACTTTGCTATTTTTCCACGCCATAAAGACAACAGCAGCATCCATCATGATGACGAACGAGCGGCAGACGCAGCTCTTGCTTTTCTCCATACATGTCAGTTTAATCGCGATAAATGTAGCACTTAGAATTTCTGTTCGTGCTGGCAGCCGCTAATCCTCCAAACGGCACTTCAATCTTGAAAATTTGAATTTAGATACGCCGAATCAATTTGCGGATAAACTTCTCTCCAATTTCAAAGAGTAATTGCCAACTGCCTCGTAACTCCCCAATTTTAGTGGATTACTTCCACGTGTCCAGCTGGGAGAAAATCTGCTTTAATTGCTTTGACTACACACCTTTTGGTTTGTTCATCTTCCCATGTGATTATGGCAGTCTGCTCTGCAGTTTCTTATCATACCTTTCTGTCCAATCACCATAAGTGCTTCATTTCTGCTTTAAGGCTAGGAGCAATTAACCTTTTCAACCTTTATTCACCAACATTTGCTTATTGAACCAGCCACATCCACTGATTGAACCAGTCTGAATCAGTTTGGAATTAACCCCGGTTCTATCTCATGGTTTTCACAAGGATTGTGGTGCTTTAGGTTTACCCAAGAGGTACAATAAAAGCACCACTCAATTATGAAGCAAGCAATTCACCAAGTCAAATCAAAGCAATATCATGCGGTGTGGAGATAGCAAAAAATATGTGATGTTTCATAATCAAAGGGCTAAACAACCAACAATCAGTCTCCACACATTATAGGCTTGGGTTGGTCTTAGAGTACTTCCTTGGCATGTATTGAGGGTTCAAAATAGGAAGTCTCTTTTGGGCTACAAAGAATTATGTGCCATGCTCAGATTCTGCTATCTAGTAGTCTTATTTATCAAGCATGCAGGGTGAGCTCACAGAGAAACTTTCACACAGTTTTCAATTTCATAAGCAGTAATTCCATACCATGGAAACTTAGCATGCAACCTAGTCTAGCCAATCATTGGAGAAATCTAACATAGAATACAGACTAGGTAAGGGATGTCATACCTAATTCAAGCCTTAGCTTCTCATAGGGCTCCCTGTGCAGTGCTTTCGTAAAGATGTCTGCGATCTGCTCCTTAGTTCTGCAGTATTCCATGGCTATGGTGCCTTTTTCTACACAATCACGCAGAAAGTGATATCTGATTTCTATGTGTTTAGTACGTGAAAACTGTACCGGATTTCTAGAAATATTAATGGCACTGGTATTATCACATAGAATTGAAACACATTCAAGATTAGCACCGTAGTCACTTAGCTGTTGTCTTATCCATATGAGTTGTGCGCAACAAGCAGCAGCTGCGATATACTCGGCCTCAACGGTAGATAAGGCAATGGAGAACTGCTTCTTGGATCCCCATGATATCAGGCATGGTCCAAGGAGTTGTGTCATCCATGACGTAGACTTTCTGTCTGTCTTGCAGCTGGCATAATCAGCATCTGCGTAGGCCACCAGACGGGCTTTGTTCTTTTCGAACTGGTGCATCTCCTCTTGCATGGCATTGACCCATTCAGGGTCCTTGAGCGCTTCTGCTACGGTCTTCAGTTCTGCAAGAGAGACAAAAGAGGCAAATCCACAAAATTGATATAAGGAGTTAAGATCTACCTGTTCCTGAGAGATATAGCACTGGTAATTCTCTAGTCTAGCTGGTCGATGAACCACTCGTCCATATCGTGTGGTTCTGAGTTCCCCCTCAGGGTTAGCAGGAGTAGGTTCAACGACCACTTCTTCTTCTCCAGGGAGCTCTTTGTCAGCTTCCACCACAGGGTTATCATTATCATTTCCACCTGGTGGATCAGCTATTTCATCTTGATCTGCCTAATGGTCTGGTAGTACTTCATCTCCCTGGTGGATATCCATGTGAGGTATTTCAGCAGTGGGTGCTGGTGGAGGTTCCCAGTCGGGATCTGACTCATTGACAAACCGGAGCTCCCCAGCATCAATCATAGTCGTAGATGAAGAATCTTGTATTAAGTGACCAGCCATCACCGTCTTATCGAATCTTACATGCACACTTTCCTCAACTTGCTCTAGCCTTAGGTTGTAGACTTTGTAAGTCTTGCTATGGCTGGAGTATCCAACGAACACTCCTTCATCTCTCCGAGCATCGAACTTACCCAAGTGTTCCTTACCGTTATTGTGGACAAAGCACTTGATCAAATGTGCTTTTCACCTTGGGTAAGCCAACTACCAATTCCATCTGATGGAGTTTGTGCAGCAGCCTCATACTTGCATGACCAAACTTCCTGTTCCATGAGATGGAGGCTTCTGCAGTACTTGATAGACACAGTTCTTCCTCATGGACAAAATCTGGATCTACGGTGCAGATTTCGTTCACACAAATTCCTCTCAGAACTGTCTTCCCTGTCTCATTACACCTCAGAATACAGTCATTAGAGTTGAATATAACTTGATTTTTATCATGTTGACACAATTGAGACACACTTATCAGGTTGTATTTCAAGTTTTCAACAAACTTACTTGCCCGATTCGGATAGTATCTGAAATTCTTACCTCTCCCATAGCTATCACATTTCCTTTGCTTTTGTTTCCGAAGATTTTGCTTCCTCCGGAGTGTTTATGGAGCGAGTCGAACCATCCTGGATTCCCTGTCATATGCTTTGAGCAGCTGCTATCTAAATACCAGGGATGGGACCTCACTCCTTCCTGCAAGAAAAGATCAGTTTTTCCGAACCCAGACAAGCTTGGGCTTACTGGGTTTAGGAATGAATTTAGCAACAGGAACATAATAAGATTGATAGTAAGCATCATGATTAGTTATATCAATCTTTCGCATGGGCGTGCTCCTTGGTCTACCACAGATTTCTGGATCATAGTGGGGGCGAAAGTGATCGACTCTCCCTTTCTTTCTATATGCACTAGCTTTCCTTTGATAACTAGCTTCTGGATGGTGGTCTTGGGTGTCCAGCCAGTTGCGGTTCCTTTCATGTGTCTTCCTCAGTCTTGGACATTCAGTTCTATAGTGTCCAGATTGTCCACAATGCCAGCATGATCTGTGGCATAGAAGATCAATATATTTACTTCTGCCAGGTGGTGTGGATGTTCTTTTCTTCCTTGCTTGAAGGTCTATCTTTGAAGGCCTACGACTAAGGTTCTGCTTCTGCCAGATTTCATAGGCTTTCCTAGCCTTGTAAGGGACTGAGTCAGTATCATAGAGGTGACATCCATCCTGTGGACTGGCTTCCCTTCTAGTATGTCTGATGGTCCGAGGCCTTCTATTCTGCCGAGAGGATTCACCTTCTTCCACCACCACAACGCCTTTTCCTTTAGTAGCCTTTTCTTGTTCGAATCCAAGGCCTGGTCGAACAAACCTTTTCTTGTAATCCTTCTTTTCTTCTTCAACTTTCTTAGCTTGCACTTCTTTAAGCCACTCTTCTTTTAAGACTTCCTCCTCGCGTCTGAGGTTTTCCACAGTTTGAAGCAGCTCCTCATTGTTTCGCCTGAGGTCCATCAACTCATCATTCAGCCTTTCAACTTCTGTGTTGAAGTCAACTATTTCATCATTTTCTATCCTCAAGCGTTTCAGCTCGTCACTTAGCTTGCTAATCTGTCTTTCTCTTCCATCACAGGTACGACACTTGCATACATGCTCTGCTATTTCTGTCTCAAGGCGCATAGCTTTGTTTGCCCATAGATTGTTCTCTTCTATGTCAGCATGATGATCCTGTTGCATTTCTGCCAGTCTGTCCTCCAGATCTTGATTTTTGTCTAACAGCTGAGCTATAGTTTCTGCAAGATCAGATTTGGTAAATACTTCATCAACAAGGGAGTTAGTTTCCATTACCTTACTAGATGTGGAATGAGCCATCAAGCAAGGCTCCTTGGAACACTTTCCATCGTTACTATCCTCATCCGAGTCTCCCCATGCGGTGAACATGGCATGAGCTGGCTTGGGGACGGATGCTTCTCCTTTCTGGACGGGTGGCTCTCTTTTCTTTCTGCTGTAGCAATCTTTTGACAGATGCCCCTTCTTTTGGCAGTGATGACATGTTCTGTCTTCTTTTTCTTCTCGGTTTCCCCCATTTTCTCTCGTCGTATCACCTTTGTTTCCGCTGGAGGAGTTACCACGACTTCCTCCTGATGGACCTCTGCTGAAGTTTTGTCCTTTGCCGATATTGGCCATCGTGAGGGCTCTTGTTAATCGGGCTATGTCATCGTCCTCCTTTGGTGACTCATTTCCATGTGCCAGATCGAGAGCCTTTTCTACCTTCAAGGCTATGGCATGGGATTTGTTTGATTGTCTCCTAGCCATCTTTCTTTCCGTGATTCCGGCTTGGCTCTGAAGGTTGGCAACCAGTTCCTCTAGTGTGATGTCCTTAATCCCCTTTTGAGCTTGCAGCGCTAGTGTCACGTGATCCCACTTTGAGTTCAAGGCTTGCATGAACTGGTGTGTGATTTTCCATTCGGGGAGCTTCTCGTTCAAGTATTCCAACTGTCCAATGATGACTTGGAATCGGGTGAAGAAATCTTCAAGGGATTCATCCTCCTTCTGCATAACAGATTCATAGTCCTTTATCGCAGCTAGTATTCTGTTTCTCTTGATATCTTCATTTCCCCCATATAATCTGACCAATCCATCATACATCTCCTTCGCGGTTTTGTGCATCGCCACTTTAATCTGATCTCCGGGAGAAAGGGCCATATATAGGACTTTCTTTGCTCTAGCATTCTTTTCAAGCTTCTTGTAGTCCTCATCCGTATATTTATCCTTAGTTTTCTCCACTGGTTTTTCAGCATCTGTTGTGTCCAGTGGGATGATAAGAGGACCCATCTCGAATATGCTCCATAACTGTCCATCCAGCGAGCAGACGTGAGCCTCAAACTGGTCTTTCCACCAGTCAAACTGTCCCGGCTTCAGAAGCGGCGGTTTCCAGAACGAATCGCTAATAGACGACATACTTTTCCTGCAAAGCTAACACACAAATCTAGAACCTTCGGCTCTGATACCACGTGTTGGATCGAAGTGTTAGCGAAATACGATAATCTATCAGACGGAAATTAAGAGTTGATTTTATATTGTTTTCCGTTTGATAGTTAACGTAGCAGCGGAATATTGATGCAGGAAAATAACAGCAGAAATAACAACACAAGGATATATAGTGGAAAACCTTATCAAAACTATGATAAGATTAAAAACCACTACCTTTCAGTTTCCACTGAAAGGATTTTCGAAATCAGATTATTCCTTTTATTCCCGATATGCTTGTAGGGTTTACAAACTAGATCACACAGATTCTATTTGATGACCTCTACTCAACCGGATGGAATAATCGATTCTTACCACAAACCTCCGTGTGTGCGACTTCAGCAATCTTCCTCCTGGAATGCAGTCGCTCCGTTCTTCTCAAGAGAACTCCACGCCTCAGTGCGTGCAATGCTGGCGGTGCTGCTCCTCTTCTTATGCAAGAGCTTGATTCTCCATAAGGTAGCCGCAGTTATTCTCTCTCTAAATCCGCCGCTCAGCATCCACTAGACATTTTGTCAAACCCTAGCTCTTTATATAGAGTTTGTTATGTCTTAAACTCTGGGCCCAATATCCTGGGCCAGCCCAACTGTCCAAACCCTAATGGACTTCAGTTCAATAAGACAAGACTCCTTCTAGAATCTTCCTTTCTTCTCCAATCTTCATTTAATCTGTTTATCCATCAAACAGAACTTGCCAAATCTGATCTGTAGAATATTCTTCTCCATATTCTGCTAATCAGATATCTTCTTCTTGATTTCCAAATCTGTGATTAATCTTCACGAATTATCTTCGATCTCAACACGCCAACTCGCCCTAGTTGCGTGGTTCTCAAGGCTCTTTAATTGGTTCAATTCGAATCTTCTTGAACCGCAATTCGTTCGTCCCAACTTCAAACTTCAATCAATGTTCGCATGCTTGCGTTTCCTCACCTGAAACTTGCAACAACAAATCTGCCCATGGATGTCTGCACACTTAGGCAACACATTAGCTAAGTGTTTGTAATCATCAAAACCAAAGGGTTCCAACAATTCATATAGAGTAGAGGAGCGTTCAAATGAGGCACCTCTTCTAAGAATGAGGCAATGAGGCACGATTTGAGCCATACATCTAAACTCTCCGTGCTTTGTGGGTGCGCCACGTGTCCCACTATCAAAATCCTGCACTATTCAAAAAGTAAAAAGCAAAATACTATTCTGGTAATATTCCCTGCCACATCATCTAAATGAGTGGCCCAGATCGTGTCTCACGTGCCTCATTCTACCAACCATGCCTCAATCGAGCGCTCCCCCATTCATATATATATATATAGAAGTGCGCTCAAATGAGGCAGCAAAATTAGAATGAAACTGTGAGGTACGATCTCGTGCGTCCATCAAACCCCCCCAGTGCATTGTGGGCGCGCCACGTGTCCCAAATAGTAAACTCAAAAAACTTGTGAAAAGTCAACAATTGCGGCTGCCACGTGGCTTCGCCTATATATATATATGGTCGCGCTCAAATGTTACCCCTTCTTAAAGTATTATTGTGTTACTCGAATCTGATTGGTTGAATGGGTGGGAATAGTGCAGGAATAGTGTTTACTTTTTACTGTTTACTTTTTGCTTTTGTTGGATTTTTGGTAGTGGGACACGTGGCGCGCCCACAAAGCACGGTGGGTTTGGATGTGTGGCTGCGATTGGAGTAAGAGATAACATGCTAAGAGGGGGTAACATTTGAGCGCAACTCTATATATATATATAGGATTAATCAATATATATATATATAGAGGAGCGCTCAAATGTTACCCCATCTTAGCATGTTACCTCTTACTTCAATCTAAGCCACACATCCAAACCCCCCGTGCTTTGTGGGATGCGCCACGTGTCCCACTATCAAAATCCTGCACTATTCAAAAAGTAAACAGTAAAACCCACTACCCAAAATCCACTATTCCTGCACTAATCCTGCCACTATCAACCAATCAGATTCGAGTAACACGATAACACTCTAAGAAGTGGTAACATTTGAGCGCGCCCCTATATATATAGGAGCGTTCAAATGAGGACACGTGAATAGTGTGAGGACGTCGGGACACATCTCACACCACACATCTAACCCCCCGTGCTTTTGGGCGCGCCACGTGTCCCACTACAAAAATCCATCAAAAGCAAAAAGTAAACAGTTAAATCTACTACCCAAAAATCCACTATATATTCTGCACACATGGCGCGTTGTGGTTGGTTATCCTCACGTCCTCACACTATTCACGTGTCCTCAACCGAGCGCACCCCTATATATATATTGTTATCTGTGAAACAAGTACGATTTAATTAGATTTAGTACGTAGTTTATACACAAAATCATGCACACGTATTATAAGAAATCAAATACAAATTAGTTACATCCGAGAACAACATGCGATCACTACAAATTTCGGACAAAATGAGCGACAACACAAAATTACCGTATAGTTATCGTACCGGGGAGGTATGCAAGGAACGTTCGACAAGCGTGGCTGTTATCGTAATATTCCTTGTCGTACGGAGCATACGATAACGGGACGATGACGACATGCGTTAAAGTTAAGACAACACTGCTGGAACACTCATTTGATGAACGCATCATTCTCATAAATGTACCGTATGACGAGTGCGATAACTAGCGATGCCAAATACGATAACTTAGTTCTCTTCTCGTACAGTTAACGAGTCGTTCACGTACTGATGTACGTCAATAGCTACGATGCCATTGCGCTATATTAAAAAAACGTATTCATATAATTTTATTAATTAATTGTTGCTATTAGTAATTACCCTGATGTTTTTAAAAAAATAAATATTATTATGATAAGCAAGGAATGGACAAGCCCAAACTCATGCTGATGCATCCAGGGGGTTTGAACCGTCGACCTCTTGATCATTCGACCAAAACTATGACCGTTAGACCACTACCCTTGATGCTAATTACCCTGATTTAGGTTTACGGAAAGTAATAGCAATTATTGTTTCCTGAAACATTCTTATACATCCACGAAATTCATAGTATTGCGATACCTGTCACATGGAGTTTTGAATTAATCAAAATCCATAATTACTACTTGAATAAACTAAAAACTAAATTGATATATCGTTAGGGAAAAGATTAGATGCAAATTATATTTTTGTAAAATTCGTCAAAAATGGGTTATAATTCGTCGCCAAAAAACTAAAAGTACAACATAGCTAGCTCGTAAAATGTGACTTATAATCTGTTGCTGAAAAATCATCCATACGACGAAATTTAATCACACCCATCCAAATGATCAACCCATAATTTTGTAAATTGATTCCCGTCAATATTTGTTTTCTTGTCAAGATTTTTTCTTGCAAATTTTCTCACTAGTTGTAAAAAAATTTCAAAACTAAAACTAAGTTAAACTTTACACTAATTAGAAATAATGGTGATACTAAAAATAATTTAGACTTGTCATCAGGGTGATGGTGTGACCTGATCATTGAAATGTTTGTAAACAAATTAAACTTTTTTGTTGACTTAAGTTACTTTTGTTTGGTTCGTAGGGCTTCTTTAAATGGGAAGATGAGTTTGATACGAGACTTGCGATTCAATTGATAATAAAAAAAGTATACGAGATATTATTAATATGTACTAAATCTGTAGCGACAAGAAATGAATGCATCAATACAAAAATGAATTAAAACTTGTCAAGAAGGATGTATAATTTGTTACCGAAGTCCAACTTTGAACACATTAGAAATGAAATTGACAAACTATTCTTTTTCACCTCTAAATAGTATCAATGAAGAGAGGATCAAATGTAGTGTCAAAACATTTATAATACCAGTAAAGTACCGGGTCGAACCAAGAGGAGCAAACCAAGCACATGCACTATTCAAGATTGTTTTTCCGTTCGGTTATTCTAAATAAAAAATGTATGAGGGAGTATATATCTAAATCCTATGTGGCGAGTAATTAAGGATGAAAGATGGATAAGAGGTGTTTCCAGGGGTTACTCCCCTCGGCAATTTCTCAATGATCACATACACGATATTCAAACACTTCATGGTAGTCAAATAGTATTGAACCTAGTTCACTTCATATCCTTATAAATGATCATATTCACTACATCCAAACTATCCCTAAGGTCGTTCGATTCTTAAGTCTAGTTTTAAGATTCAACATGTTACCTAGGCATTTCATCAAACACTTAGTAGCATGACATGTATAAAGAGCATGGTGAACATGAATTTGACACCATTTAATGGGATTAATTGATGATTTGCTAATTGACCAACTCCAATGAATTAAACATTCAATCCTTAGTCACACATCATATCATAAGGTTCACTTTCATGCTTAAGATATGATCATTTTCTCCATCCTAGAACTATCCACTAGCTTTTCCAATGCATAGGTTCAAGTTTTAGCCAAAGTTGTCACTTAGGCATTTTAACAAACACCTAGAGTGCATAACATTCATAACACAAGAGAAAATGAATATAAATGTATATTTGTGATCAAAGAGTACCAAGGAGAGTCATAAGATCCTCAAAACACAAGATCACTACTCACGCATCATGTAAGACAACATGGTGAGTAGGGTTTATAGCACACAACAAGTAGAATATGAAAAGATGTAGAGGAATGAGGATGGTTAGTCCTAGGATCTCCCTTTAGTCTTCTCTTCTTCTCCTTAGTTGGATCTTTTGATGATTGATGACCTTGGTTAGGCCTCTTTTCCAATCTTCTTTTCCCCAAAAAACTACCCACTTAGGTCAAAAACCCCTCTTTCTATTTATAGCCCCGAAACTGAGATTTCTGGGTTTTTGATCCAGTTGGTCGACTGGATGGAGTGATATTTCAGTGCCTTCTGAGTTTTATTCGAGTCGACCGACTGGGGCTATTCTGGTGGTCTTCCCGTCCGACTTTGGTCTTGGCGCCATTTGACGAACTATTCTTTTTCACCTCTAAATAGTATCAATGAAGAGAGGATCGAATGTGGTGTCAAAACATTTATAATATCGGTAAAGTACCGGGTCGAACCAAGAGGATCAAGCTAAGAACATGCACTATGTAAGATTGTGTTTCCGTTCGGCTATTCTAAACAAAAATGTATAAGGGAGTGTATATATCTAAATCCTATGTGGCGAGTAATTAGGGATAAAAGATAAGTAAGAGGTGTGTCGAGGGGTTACTCCCCTCCTTGGCAAGTTCTCAATGATCACATACACGATATTCAAACATTTCATGGTAGTCAAATAGTATTGAACCCAGTGGAGGATCTAGGGTTTAAAAACTAGGTGAGCAGAAAAAAAATCATTAATAATAGGTAAAATTCTTGATAAGTCAAAATACAATTCTTACATAGTATTCATCAAGAATTTGATCAAAAGAGATATAAGAATTGTGAACCTGTCATGTAGCTCCATCAGCTGAACATCTATAATCACATTAAACACATCAAAATGATAGTAATGTTCGAGTATTTGTGGAAATTAAAAACAATTGAATGTCAACGCTCCAAATCAACACAATCAAGTCCATGGATATTTAGAGGTCAGTGGGTGGCTCAGTGGAGCGCCCACCCCGAGTGTCAAAAATGACCCAGGTTCGAACCTCACCTAACACCTAATTGCTAACCCTACTAACCCATGTAATAAAAAAAAAAGTCCATAGATATTTGTACCGACCAAAAAAGATTATAATTGCCTTGACCGACTAAATTGACAATTTAATAGCTGTAGTCTAGTGGGAAATGTCTTAATAATTAATATTGTTCCAAATGAGCAGGGTTCGATTCCCCCTAAGCGCTGCATTTTTGGCAGTTCCAATAGATTGCATTATTTTAATTTTTTTTGCTCTTGTTAAGGATGTGTTTGGTAGTTAGAATAAAACCAATAAAACTCATTCTGATGCAACCCCACATCCAAACAGCACCCCAACCCCACATCCAAACATGCATCTTCCCCTTCCTTTGCTCTGGTGTGTCTCTCGGACGACCCAGCGACCAGCACACCTTCTTCGATCGATTTCCATGTCGTTTGACCCCTATGGAGCGTCTCTCCCCCGGAAAATTATGAAAATACTTACTCTAGCATTTCAATTTCAAAGATTTGTATTTTGACCGGGCTATTTTCTTTTTCCCAATGTAATTTTTCAAATCTTACCGGGCTATAGCTGGGCAAGCTCCCACTAAGATCCGCCACTGATTGAACCTAGTTCACTTCAATCCCGTAGAAATGATCATTCACTACATCCAAACTATCCCTAAGGTCTCTCGATTCTTAGGTCTAGTTTTAAGGTTCAACATGTTACTTAGGCATTTCATTAAACACTTGGTAGCATGGCATATATAAAAAGCATAGTGAACATAAATTTGACACCATTTAATGGGATTAATTGATGATTTGCTAATTGACCAACTCCAATGATATAAACATTCAATCCTTAGTCAAGCATCATATCATAAGGTTCACTTTCATGCTAAAGATATGAATATTTTCTCCATCCTAGAACTATTCACTAGCTTTTCCAAGACATAGGTTTAAGTTTTAGTCTAAGTTGTCACTTAGGCATTTTATCAAACACCTAGAGTGCATAACATTCATAACACAAGAGAAAATGAAATCAACAATCATCCATATGAATATCAATGTATATATGTGATCAAAGAGTACCAAGGAAAGTCCACTACTCACACATCATGTAAGACAACATGGTGTGAGTAGGGTTTATAGCAACAACAAGTAGAATGGAAAAGATGGATAGAAGGAGGATGGTTAATCCTTGAACTCCCTTTTGATCTTCTCTTCTCCTTGGTTGGATGATGATTGATGACCTTGGATGAGCCTCTTTTCCAATCTTCTTCTCCCCAAAAACCTCCACACTTGGTCCAAAACCCTTGCTTTCTATTTATAGATTCGGTTGAAATCTGGACCTCAAATCTGAGTTTTTCATCCAGTCGGTCGACTGGGCTAAGCTTGACTCCCAGTCAATCGACTGGGATGTGCAAGATATGATGAGCTCCTGAAGTTTAATCGAATCGGTCAAATGGACTTTATGGTCGACCGACTGGGACCTTTTTGGTGGTCTTCCCATCCGAATTTGATCTTGGTGTAAACTACAAAGTTATGGCCATTTAACCTTTCCAACAAGCTAAAGATCAGACAAATCGGACACCGTATGAGCCCTGGGCGTCCAAAACAAGTCGTAATGGTCAATATGCTCGGTATTGCCCCGAACTCCTTGTTTTGCGCCGAAACTTCTGTTTTTCAACCAATCTTCATATATAGGCCTTGACCATGGGCGAAACTTGTTTTCTACCTGAAATGTAGAGATAGAGGTCAAATGACATCAAAATAATGTCGGAAACGACCCAAAACTATAGTGAAGAATGTCCATAAATCAGTCAAAAACTCGACTGATCACGTTTACTGGAGAGTTGTAGCCCTTTGAGTTAGCTTTCCAACAAGCTTTGAATCAACCAATTCGGACACCGTATGCGCCCTGGGCGTGCAAAACAAGTCGCAAAGGTCAATCTGCTCGGTCAGCCTTCTGAGTTTTATTCGAGTCGGTCGACTGGACTTCTAAGTCGACCGACTGGGGCCTTTTTGGTGGTCTTCCCGTCCGAGTTTGGTCTTGGCGTCAACTGGAGAGTTGTAGCCATTTGAGTTAGCTTTCCAATAAGTTTTAAATCAACCAATTCGGACATCGTATGCGCCCTAGGCGTCCAAAACAGGCCGCAACGGTCAATCTGCCTTGTTTTGCCCCAAAATCTTCGGTTTTTCCTCGAGTTTTCGTATTTTGACTTCGACCTTGGAGAAAATTTATTTTCTATCTAAAATGTAGAGATAGAGGTCAAATGAAATCAAAATAATGTCGGAAACGACCCAAAACTATAGTGAAATATGACCATAAATCAGTCGAAAACTCGACTGATCATTAGGTTGAAGGGATTGGTTACATCCCAAACAAGAAAATTTTACTTGTTATGATGAAGTTCATTTTTAAGACATATATGTGTTTACCCACCCAAATAAAAATAAAAATATGGTTAATTATTATCAGCTGAAGTTAAAAAAAAAGCTTTACTCTATCAAGATAGATTTAAACATGGTTAGTATGGTATAAAAGAGGGTAAAAAATAAAAGATAAAATGTGACTTTACTTAGTTTACTATGCAATAGGGATTCAAATATGGCCAATTATTATCAACTGATCGAAGTAGAAACAAAACAATACAACTTGACTTTATCAATCTAAAACCAAATATGGTTAATAAGTATCCGTCTTAGAAAAAAAATGAAGCAATTTCATACCTTTACCCTTCAAAATAAATCCAAATATGGTTAATAAGTATTCGTCTTAGAAAAGAAGTAGCATTATTTAAATATTTTTTTGATTGGCGGGTACAATTGATTCAGTACAAGATAGCTATCATCTAGTACAATTTTTCTAGAAATTGAAGCGCGGTCTCGTGAGATGAACGTTGTAATTTTTAGGTACAAGTCAAATACATTTATATTGACCGGTAAGTACCGGGTCGTCCAAGGAGCAAGCTTAAACTTACGAGCACTTTTCGATTTCGTTCCGATAAGTCTATTCAAATTGCAAAAGATTTGATTGGTGAAGTTACTAAAGAAAATGAATATGAACAATGTAAACAAACTAAGGGATCTAGAGATAATGTCACTACCAAGGCAAAAGGTGTACTCTAGGGAACTACTTCACTCATGTGTGTTTTTATACTCCAAGAATTCAATTTCATGCAAGAACAATCATGTTAGATGATTAGATTAAGGCGTGCTACTATTAAATCAAATTCAATCGCTAGATATTTTTACTTGATTTAAGGAAGAAGCACCTCGCACGTGAGCTTCAATCGCTAGATGTTGTTAGCTCACGTCCTACTCAAGGTTCTCAATCATTAGCGCTAGCTCAATGATCAATAGCCAATAAGCGGTTTAAGATCAAGCCTATCTCAATGCCAAGATGGGTCACGCTAGTGATCACCACCTAACAAGGGTGAATCTACTTCGTTCTAGAACTCTTAGTCTCGTTCGCTAGAACACTCAACCTCAAATTCATGTTTCTAGACCACTTAGGCATTTTATCAAACACTTGGTGGGCATAGAATTGACATTACATCCAAGTAGTTTCACAATCATCCAAACATGTCATTCTAACATTGATTCAATATTATAGATTAAGAGTATTAACACACATGAGGTCCATAGGACCCTAGAATACAAAACACTACTCACAAATCATGTTCATAGACAAACACAAATTGTATCGAGTACATAGATGAAAATACAATGGAAGGAATAAACCAAAGTGTAGATGATCTTCTTCCCCCTTTGGATCTTCAATCTTCAATGGATGATCCCCCTTGAAGCCTTGGTAGCTTGTTCTCTCTAAAAGCCCTCAATTTCGTGCCCCAAAAACCCTAGCTTGAATCCTCCAAAAAATCAGATTTTAATCTCATTTTATAGGCAAAATACTGTCCCGGATCTCAACCGGCCGGCTCAGGATTTTGCCTTGGTGTTGAGCTGGCCGGTTCGGCGATGTTTGACAAGTCTCGTACTCTCTGACCATTTGAGCCGGGCGGCTCAGATTTGTGCACTAATTGAGCTGGCCGGTTCAACACCTCAGAGCCTCTTCCCATCCGAATCTTATCTTGGTGTAAACTACAAAGTTGTAGCCCTTTGAAATACCTTTCCAACAAGCTAAAAATCAGCCAAATCGGACACCGTATGAGCCCTGGGCGTCCAAAACAAGTTGCAAAGGTCAATATGCTCGGTATTGCCCCGAAACTCCTTGTTTTTGCGCCGAAACTTCTGTTTCCTTCGAGAATTGATCTTTTTGAACCCGGGGACCGTAGGATCAGTTTCTAACCTGAAATGGCAATCAAGAGGGTCAAATGGCATCGAATTAGCATCGGGAATGGACCAAAACTTTTCGTAAATGGATGTGTAAATGAGTTGAGAATTCGACTCATCATGAGACACCTCCACCCGTCCAAGTCTCTTGACATCATATATCCACCACTGAAGCGACAGTCTCATCAGACATCTCTGCCAATCTGCCCCTCTTTCGGCACCATTTAAAACCAATGAAGTGCAACTCTAAACTCCATCATTTCGGAATGAAAATCTATGACTAGAACACAATCACTAACTTGCAAGAAATAACTTACGTCCACGCCTAAGCGGGATTATTACAAGTCCACATCAAAGATGGGACTAATGACACTTCCAATAATTGGAAGATAATATGCGTTTGGTGGGTTTGAACCCTTGACTTGTAATATACAAGACAAGGTGCTCAACCAACACCATGTTGGCAGTAGCTTTATTTAAATATTAAGACAATGTTTTATGTTATTTTCTACCAAAGATAATGTTTCTCACATATCTAATAATAAGAGGCCGGATCTAGTGCAAAGCCCAAAAATGGTGCAAAATACAAACTCATCTAAACCATTCGTTTTTGTTATCCCATGGCTGATGTTAATAAGATTAAATGAATTAATAAAAGAAATTTATACGTCTATATCTACATACAAGGGTATAATTGACCCAAAAAATTAACAAAATTCAAAACCCAAATCTCTCCTCAGACGAACGACAACCCGATGATTTGGGATTCGTCGGACAAAAGATCAACCGATTGGAGGATTTGTTGGAACTGACCTGCCGAGCTTTATCGGAACTAACCTGCCGCGAGATAAACTTTTGATTCAAAATAGGAGTTGACATGCCGCGCGCCCATAAGCGACATTAGCTCATCGCGTTCATAGAAGACATTAACGCTAATGTCTACTGTGAACGCGACGAGCTAAAGTCGCTTGTGGGCGCGCGGCAGGTCAGGCCCTCTATTCGAAACATGTCGATTGCGATATCGACTGGACTCGTTCACAAAACAATTCGTCCAGTGTATAATCTTAACAGGGTGCACAATCACCCTAAAATCACCAACGTCCAGTGTATAATTCGTCAAAAGTAATACATAATTTGTCATTCCGATCATGATGAACTATAAAATATTCATGACGAACTATAAAATGTCATGACTAATTATACAATGATACTGTCGAATTATAATTCGTCGAAGTGCGCTACAATTCGTCAGAATTCTTGACAAATTATAGTCCACTTTTGATGAACTATGACATAATTTGTCAAAATCGGACTATAATTCGTTAAGAATTCGTCCATGTTTCTTCTGATTCAAAATAGGAACTGACCTGCCGCGCGCCCACAAGCGACATTAGCTCGTCGCGTTCACAGTAGACATTACCGCTAATGTCTACTGTGAACGCGACGAGCTAATGTCGCGTGTGGGCGCGCGACAGGTCAGCTTCTCTGTTCGAAACATATCGATTGCGATATCGACCGGACTCGTTCGCAAGTGTATAATCTTAACAGGGTGCACAATCACCCTGATATCAATCGATCTGATTGATTTCATATGCGCATTCAGATTGTTGCGCAAATCTTCTAGGGTTTCCATATCAATCGACTGCTAATTTGCGATTTCCTTAAAAGATGGTGTAAAGACATAATTGCCCTTATTTTAATAGATATTTGAATTTAAACTAATTTAGTTCCAATTAATCTGATCCATTGAAATGTCAAAATCAAGGGTGATAATTAATTTGTATTTTTTATATCATAATATGGATTTTGCACCTGAACCCTTTCCATAGTAATAATACAAATGTTTCTCACATATTTTGGAAACTGACATAACATATATTTATGTGGATTGTAAGGATGAATTATTATGATTTCTAGGTAGCTCATTAATATGTCCAATGTGCCCCCAAAAAAACTCAGCTATTGAAGTTTTTATTGAGTGTGCCCACATAAAAAGAAGAGTTTATTATTATTATTTTGATAATATAAAAAGAAGAGTTTATTAAGTGTGCACGATTTAAAACTTAAAATTACGCATTTGAAGTGCGTGACACCCTTAAATTTAGATCACATAATGTATATTATGTACTAGTGCATCCTTTTCTTTATCACTGAACACATTTTACAACAGATATAAGTGAATATGCCTGAAATTTAAATCATTTTCTCACATGTCTAGGAAACTCACATAACATATATTATATAGATCAATTCGAGGATCCTAGTGCATCGTTAAGTTGATATATATGTACAATGTGCCATGAAAACTCACTTATTTAATTCATAAGTGTGCACATTTAAAACTTAAATTTGCTCATTAGCTTTCCAGTGCGTGACATCCTCAAATTGAGGTCACATGATAGTGTTTCACGCCTTTCACTATCATTTCCTTCATCGTTAAACACATTTTACATCATATAATATCATATGTCTGAAATTCAGGTGTAAAAACATGAAATGAGTTGGTAAACCAAAAATTGATTTTCTTATCATTAAATCACAATTTTTTAAAAGTCAAAAACTCAATCCAAACATGGTTCACAACTAATCATTCTTCTGATTGAAGAGTTCATTACATCATATAATTTCACTTTTACCGTGCTTGAAATTCGAATCTCAGTTTTGCTCTATTTTTAAAAAAACCGATTTGGGAGGAAACGGTTTTGTCTATTTTCGATCAAATCGGTTCCCCCCAAACCGGTTTGATGAGTAAGCGCACGCGTGGCAAAATTCGGTCCTACATGGACCAAACAAAATGCATTTAGGCCTGCGTGTCAAACCGGTTTGGGAGAAACCGGTTTTATTTAAATGAAACCGATTTGCTCGGTTTTCTGTTGATTAAAAATTCAAAATGAAATCCATTTCTTTTTTTTCCTATGAAATGAGTTTCATTTTTAAAAAATTGTAGCATTAATTCCAATTAATACATGTATTTAATTTGAGGACATGGTCATTATTAATTCAAAATGAATTCTTTTCTTTTTTCCCTACCAAATCAGTTTCATTTTAAAAAATTGTTGTATTAATTATGTATTTAATTTGACGACATTAGTTTCTGCGAAATGAAATCCTTTTCCTTTTTTCTTACCAAATGAGTTTCATTTTGAAAATTGTAGCATTAATGCCAATTATGCATGTATTTAATTTTTTCTATTTTCACTACTACAGAAAGGACATTATGCAACGGTTCGAAAATCACATTATGCAATGGTTCAATGTTATGCAACGGTTTTCAAAAAAACCGTTGCATAATGTGTACTTTATGCAACGGTTTTAAAGAACCGTTGCATAATGTATACTTTACGCAACGGTTCTTAATAACAGTTGCATAATGTATACTTTACGCAACGGTTCTTAATAACAGTTGCATAAGTATATACATTATGCAACGGTTAAATTCAAACCGTTGCATAATAGTAAACCCTAAAATTAAAACACAAAGTCTCTCTTCACAATCGCCCTCACTCTCCGATGCTTTCTCCCCGTAAACAACCTCCATCCTCTCCATAAACTCCGGCTCTCCACAAATATCCAAGTAATCGCAGCCGGATTCGACGCAAGCTTTGACGACTGGCTCACAGGCGGAAGGGGCCGACGCAGTTACCAAAATCTGATTTCAATTTGGCAGAATGGATGAACAATCGGCTCCGGATAGTGTCCAGAATGCTTTGAATTCGATCGATGTGACGACGGTTGCTACTGCTGCTGCTTCGTCGTCGACTTCTGTTGAAGTTAACGTTGAGGAAGAGCGAGGTTGGAGTGGATTGGAGGATCAGGAGCCTCGTCGTTCTGCTCACCGTCTGGTTTTTTCGGTTCGTCCGTAATGCATTTTCATTTTTTTTGAAGAAAAATGTAATTGCTTGTGTCGTTTGTTTTACTAGGTTTGCTATTTGAGAGTAGAAAAGCCTGAGGAATCAATATAAGTGGCTTAGTGTTTTACTGAGTTTCCATTTTGTCCATGAATGTGTGATTAATATGTACAGGATACATGCAAATTTTCGATGTTCTTTCTGATGCGGGGAGGCCTTGCAGTGTATCTTCAGTGTGTTGTAAGCTTTTCTAATGGTGGAGTATTTAATTGTTTATGTTCTGGTATATGTATGTGGAAACTGGACATGATTGTAGCGCTAGTTTATGGTTTCAGACTGATTTACTCTTTGTCATACTTATCAGGATTTTGTTATTGGCACTCCTGGTCGATTGAAAGATCTCATGGATATGGGTCTTTGCTCCCTTGCAGAAGTATCTTTTGTTGTAAGTGTGGTGTTGTTTAAGTAAAAGGATTAAATTGGAAGAGCTGCTGCTGCCAGTGGAAAAGATTTGGAAGGTATTGTACATTCTACACATCTTTAGAAAAATTACCCTTAAAATTATACCTGTCAGAGGGATTTGATTATAAATATCTCGCACAACTCAAGTTATATTGCTGACAAGTGCTAAATGTTGAAGTCCTTGTAAATGTCTGTGCCTTCATACATATAAAATCATATGATTGTGTTTGACATTTCTTTTGACTTGAGAAACATTGTTTTCATCCCACTTGGTTGATATCTTAGCCTTTTGGATTTTGTGTGTGTGTGCAGAAACTGGAAGTGAGGATATCTTAGCGATGGTTTTTTCTCACATGGAAGCTCAAGTGACGAAGCAAATGCAGACGATGAGTGGACTGACAAAAGCGCAAGGTGCTTTGATTTACAGCTGATATAGTGGGATAGTGAACAGACTAGATGCTTGTATGTTTGTTATATGAAGTTATATGAATGGTGTAATGAATGGTTGTATTTTGAGTGAAATGAAAGTATTTTGATGTTTGGAAAATGAGTAATAGGACATTACACTTGTTTGCATTTTGTATTTAATTTTTTAGGTGGATTTGAGCTATAAAACAATTAAAATATTGCAGAATTTGTCATGACATTATGCAACGGTTCATGGAAAACCGTTGCATAATGTCATGACATTACGCAACGGTTCTATGCTCAAAACCGTTGCCTAATGTCATGACTTTATGCAACGGTTTTCTTTGAACCGTTGCCTAATGTCATGACTTTATGCAACGGTTTTCTTTGAACCGTTGCATAATGTCATGACATTATGCAACGGTAGCTTATGCAACGGATCATGAACCGTTGCATAAGAGTCCAAATAACCGTTGCATAAGGTGTCTTCTGTAGTAGTGTTTTTTTCATCTACTCTGTGCTTCATCTACTCTATGCATGTATTTAATTTTTTCTATTTAATTTTCACCTCTCATTCTCTCCTCCATTTATTGCTTTCCTAGAGATTCGGTTTCATTTAAATCAAACCGGTTCCCCCAAACCGATTTGCTACGTGGCGAACATGCAGGCGCAAACGTAGTTCGTTTGGTCCACATGTGACCAAATTTTACCACGCAAGCGCTTAGTCATCAAATCGGTTTGGGGAAATCGGTTTTCGCAAACCGATCTCTTTAAAAATAGGCAAAATTGACATTCAAGTTTTTTTTTGATGAACTGATATTCGAGTTTCAAACACGGTAAAAATGAAATTCAGGTTTCAAACTAGAGCAAAAAAGAAAAAAACTCATAAAAGTAACATAAGCCAACAAAAGAAGTTAGTACACTTACCATAAATAATATGTTCATTTTTTTTTCCTTTTGTTGGCCTGGTGGAGAGACACTCACTACCTGATCCTGTTAATCCGGGTTCGAGTCACCCCAGAGGGTAGGAGCGAAACCTAAATCCTAATAATCCCCTTTAAAAAAAAATAATAATATGTTCATTTACCCCAAAAAAACAAAATATCAATAAAAGAGAAAACCCTGAATATTGACTCGAACAGGGTGGTGGCCAGTTGGATAAGGAATCAAATATGATTTCTTACACTTTGGGTTTGAATCTTGTGTCAATAATTTTCTCATAATTTTGTGAGTTTTTATTGTAATGTTATGAATCATTTTACCCGTCCACAAAAAAAAACGAGAGAATATTGGCTCGAACTTGGAAGGGTAATAATGTCCCAAAATAAACACGTCTAGGTCGTTGACCCTCCAATGGCGGGTCCCCTACGCCCAACTCTCTCTCCTTTCCTATCCCCCAACCCCCTTCAATTTTCACATCTCTCCATCCCCATCTACCAAAAACCACACTATAAAACCCCTCCTCTCTCCAAAACAGAGCACTCTGTTTCCTCCCCAATCAACAAAACAACTCCATGGAGCCCCAGCCACTCCTCCACCTTCTCCTACTCATCCTCTCATTCTTCGCCTTAAAGATCATCAAAGCCTTGTGGTGGAACCCAAGAAAAATCCAACACCATTTCTCTAAACAAGGCGTCAGAGGTCCTCCTTACCGCTTCTTCATCGGAAATGTCAAGGAACTCGCGGCCTTAATGTCCATCGCCTCCTCTCAGCCCCTCCCTTTATTTTCCCACAACATCCTTCCTAGAGTCCTCTCCTTCTACCACCACTGGAACAAAATCTACGGTAACAAAATCATCCATTACTTTTCTGCGCTCTGATATCATATTGCATTTTTTTTGTATGTCTTATCAATTTATTACGATTTTAAAAGTTTAGATTATAAGTCATGAATGATAATTTGTACCTCTTCATCACAACTAAGAGGTTAATTTTTATAATTTAAAAGTTCGTTCAATTTTCATTTGAATTGGTAATTTAAAAGATCTCAAAAAAATTATGTGTATTGTCTCTACAAGGCATATGCCTGAATTGAATGCTCTGTTCCTAGCTAGCTCATTTGATACATCTCACAACTCATCAAAACAAAACATACCATATTAAATCATCATGTGTTGCTGTTGTTGCCTGCCCATGTTTGTTACTCTTATGATAGTGATGAGTGTTCTGGTTGTGTCTCTATCTCATCACTTCTCAGACTCTGTTTTTGTGTATGCATCTTCTCTGCCCTGTCATTTTCCCTCTCTCTCTCTAAATTTTGTAGGGTATGTATGAATATCAATGGCCGGCCTTTTCAATCTATTTTTTTGTTTAAATTTTTTTTAATATAAAATAGGTGCAACATTTTTGGTGTGGTTTGGAACCACGGCGCGGCTGACGGTCTCTGATCCGGAGCTTATTCGAGAGATCTTCACAACGAGGGCTGAATCGTATGAAAAAACCGACACACATCCGCTCGTCAAGCAGCTCGAAGGCAACGGACTTTTGTCTCTCAAAGGCGAAAAATGGTCTCACCATAGGAAGATCATCAATCCAACATTCCATATGGAAAATCTCAAAGTAAAAAGTTCAGAACACATGCAATTTTCAATTTATTACGTATTATTTTTTAATGACTTGTTTGCTTAAATCAATGCATTGGTCATGTTAACTTTACATGTTCTTCAATTAATTAAAATTTGTGTGTGAATAATTTAGTTGTTGATACCTGTGATGGCTAAAAGCGTGGCCGAAATGCTGGACAAATGGTGTAACATGTCGGACTCCGATGAGACGGAAATCGAGGTATCCGAGTGGTTCCAGACCCTAACTGAAGACGTCGTCACCCGAACCGTGTTTGGGAGTAGTTACATAGATGGTAAGGCCATATTCCAGCTTCAGGCTGAGCAGATGTTGTATGCAGCTGAGTCATTTCAGAAAGTCTTCATTCCTGGTTATAGGCAAGTTGGTCACTTGTGTCCTACATTATCAATTTATAATCATCATCCAAACCCTAACCCTAATTTTAAATTCTGTATTTTTTTTGACGAGTTCAGATTTATACCGACGAAGAAGAACATGAATTCATGGAAACTGGACAAGGAAATTAGGAGGTTGTTAGTGAAGCTGATTGATGAGAGAAGTGAGAATCTGGGGAATGAAATGAAAGGAGATTTCAATGGTGGGAAAGATTTGTTAGGGTTGATGATTAGGGCAAGTCAGAGAGAGAAAGCTGGTGGTCAAATGAGCCATGAAGTAAGAAGACTATTAGCATCATCATCATCTTCTTCTTCTTCAGCAGCTGAAATTACTTACAGTGACATCATTGAAGAATGCAAGACATTCTTCTTTGCTGGAAAACAAACCACCTCCAGCCTCCTGACCTGGACCACCATATTGCTAGCTATGCATCCTCATTGGCAGACCCTGGCTCGCGACGAGGTCCTTAAAGTCTGCGGGTCACGACGCCTCCCTTCCAAAGACGACCTTCCCAAGCTCAAGCTGGTATAATAATCAAAAACCTCAAATCATAATATAACTATTAATATTTACATCTTTCTAAAGGTTGTTATAACAAATTGATGGTATATTATGCAGCTAAGCATGATAGTGAACGAGTCGCTCCGATTATACCCTCCAACCGTTGCGACGATCAGACGAGCCAAGGCTGACGTTGAACTTGGAGCGTACAAGGTTCCAAGCGGTACTGAGCTACTGATACCAATTCTAGCAGTTCATCACGACAAGGCGTCATGGGGAACTGATGCAAATGATTTCAACCCTAGCCGGTTCGCAAATGGGGCAAACCGGGCGGCTAACCACCCGATGGCGTTCATGCCATTCGGGGTCGGTGCTAGAAGTTGTATAGGGCAAAACCTGGCCACATTGCAAGCTAAAATAGCCATTGCTGTGATATTGCAGAAATGTAACCTGAGACTTTCTCCGAGCTATCAGCACGCGCCATCGGTGTTGTTGATGTTGTATCCGCAGCATGGGGCGCCGGTTATATTTCAAAGGTTGAAGTCAAATGATGTTCCGCTTTAGATCTGACCTTGTTTTTTCATGAGCTAGCTTCATAAAAAGACCCCTAGCTAGCTAGTTACCATATACCAATAGATCATTTCTACAATATGTAATTAATTGCATTTTTATTTTATTTTATACCCTCCTGGGAAGTACATAGGCATGAGCTATTAACCATTTATATATAAAATATTTGAGGTTAGTTGTATTTTCAGTAATAATTTACAGAGTTAGAAAATCTCATTTCATTTCTATGAAATCAAGTATTGCTTGTTCCGCGAAAAGGGTACGTGTTAGTTGACTTGACTAAGGGCCTGTCCACTTTGACTGAAACTTATAGTGTCTTATCTTATCTTAACTGATCTTAACTTATAGTGACTGATCTTAACTTATCTTAACTGATATTAACTTATCTTAACTGATATTAACTTATCTTAACTTAACTGAAACTTATATTGTATGATGAATAGTAATATTATGATGATGATGAATAGTAATATTAATGATAATGATAAATAGTAATATTATGATGATGGCGAATAGTATGATGATGATGGTATGATGAATAGTAATATTATGATGATGATGAATAGTAATATTTATGATAATGATAAATAGTAATATTATGATGATGGTGAATAGTATGATGATAATGGTATGATGAATAGTAATATTATGATGATGATGAATAGTAATATTATGATGATGGTATGATGAATAGTACTTTTATGATGATGGTGAATAGTAATTTTATGATGATGAATAGTAATATACTGATGATGATGATGGGGGTGATGATGGTGATAAATAGTAATTTTATGATGATGATGATGAATAGTAATTTTATGATGATGAATAGTAATTTTATGATGAATAGTAATATACTGATGATGATGGTGGGGGTGATGATGGTGATGAATAGTAATTTTATGATGATGAATAGTAATTTTATGATGAATAGTAATATACTGATGATGATGATGGGGGTGATGATGGTGATGAATAGTAATTTTATGATGATGAATAGTAATTTTATGATGATGATGATGGTATGATGAATAGTGTGATGATATGATGATGATGATATGAATAGTATGATGATGGTATGATGAATAGTATGATGATGGTGTGATAATGATGATGGTGTGATGAATAGTATGATGGTATGATGATGGTGAATAGTATGATGATGATGGTATGATGAATAGTATGATGATGATGATGATGATGATGGAATGATGAATAGTATGATGATGATGATGGTGAATAGTATGATGATGATGATGGTATGATGAATAGTATGATGATGATGGTATGATGATGAATAGTGTGATGGTATGATGATGATGATGATGGTATGATGATGATGATGAATAGTATGATGATGATGATATGATGATGGTGAATAGTATGATGGTATGATAAATAGTATGATGGTATGTTAAAAGTAACTTAACTTATCTTAACTGATCTTAACTTATCTTAACTGATATTAACTTATCTTAACTGATCTTAACTTATCTTAACTGATATTAACTTAACTTAACTTACAAGTCAAAAAAACAAATCAATGTGGACAGGGCCTAAACTCTCATCATTTTCTCCTCACATTTGTATAAGAATTCTATTAGCCCATATGTGAGGATTTGTGATTTGTCCCGTTTGAGCAAGGACTCTTTCTTCTTTCCTTGTAGGAAGTTTAACTTGCCATACGTGTATGTACGGATTTTGATAAAGGTGTCTGACATGACTTGAGCTATATAGTCATGAAAATATACCAACAATTTGGAATAGTAAAGGTGATCGAATTTTCGGGGATTAGTTGTAAAAGTAAAAATAAGGAAGAAAAGATCAAAAGAAATTATATATTGAATTTTAGTAGGTGGACTTACAAATCAGGACTTTTAATTAAGTCAGAATTAAATCGGAAATTAATTGAGCAATTTCTAACCCGAAGAAAAAGACGAGTAAAGAGTTTTAAAACCTGACATTCTCGTAAATCAAGCAATCATCCACGACATTTGTGCTTTTCTAGGAAAAGAAGTCATTTGGGGATAATCTAACATCAGGAAACTTTTGAATCGAGTAGTTTACACCTATAAGTACAAATATGGGTGTTGGTTTGTTGGTTAAGGAATCTGTCATGGATCTTTACACTCCAGGTTCGAATCCCGTGATCACCAATTTTCCTCACAATTTTGTGAGATTTTCTTTCTTTTCCTCTTCATATGCCTCTTCCTCCTCGTCCCGCCTCGCTCGTGGATACTTCTTCTTGCATCCCTCGCGGATGCCTTCCTCTCTTTATGCCTTAGAAAGATGTACCATATAATTTTAGATCCGATCAAAATGTCTGCTTGCTAGAGTTGTAAGATCAATATACATGTGTATTATATGATAAGATTGTAGTCATATGCATTATAACGTTGTGAGTTGTTGTATCCATTATTAAATTTTTTTTTACACATATAGGTAGATGAGTTCCTGTTATTTAATGTATTTTATCATTTAAATATAATTTTTTTTTGGGATAGAGACATTTAACTATAATTTTGATTTTGAGCTATGTGCCTTTTTATCAATAAGAGAGAAGATACATAAAACAATAAATTAAATGAAGCATTGTGTTCCACCAATGTGCCTGAAGCGACACTTTGTTGTGTTCTCCCCAAGGCTTCAAAATTTTATTCATACCATCTTCTTACAATAATTGTCCAAAAGCCAAGCAATATTATGGCCTAGCTGTGGCTGTCCTTTGCAGTTCCAAAGGGAACAAATGAAAACAAAGTTTTGATCTCTCTCCACAATTTAGGGTTCTTAATGTTGACTCGGCCCCCTTTAAAGGCGATCGTATTCTTTCTATATATTATGAGTGCATTCGTTTGATGCGAACTTAATCGAAAAAACTTGATTTAAATAGGAGAACTGAAATGACAAGCTTAACTTGGCGACTTACCGACTACAACACTTAATTTTCAAACTACAAATCATATCTTTAACTCAATTAAAGTTAAATAGAGGCCCTAAAAAGGTGCTCATCAGAACTAATTAAAAAGCTAAACTTTTAGTCAACAGGGTTGGTGGCATGTTGGTTAAGGGAGGTCACTTTAAAATAGTTGGATCCGTATGCCCTGCTGGGTTCGACCCGGGGCCGGGGCCACCAATTTTCTTCCTTCTTTTTCATTTTCGTCTTTCTTGTCCCGCTTCGCGCGTGGATGCTTCGTACATCCCTCATGGATGCCTTCCTCTTCACGCCCTAGTGCCGAACGTGGCCTGCGCTTCAGAAGTAGAGAGATGTACCAGATGCTTGCGGATCCGATCAAGATGCATTGCTAAGAACTCCAAAAATCAATAGATATGTACTAGATGATAAAAAAGCTCATATGCATTGTAATGTTCCTAATTGTTATATCCACCTACTATAAAAAAAAACTAAACTTTTTAAGTTCATAAGAATAAAGCGTAAAACACTTATATGTACGTGGTCATTAAACTAATAATGAGACACCGTCCTTAGATTAATATAAGCACATCTGCCAATTGCCAGCTGCAACATTCACATTCCTCGCTTCAATATAATTTATATGGAGAGAGATGTCGCTACGTCTATATATAAATCTGTTTCGGCACATTCTTGAACACACCCTACATAGATATTTAAATGTCTCTCGTGTCTTTGAACTACGTTTGTCTGATATGTTTGCAGCTGATTGGTGTTTGTCCCCTGTAGCTCGTGCCCTAGAGTATAAATTAGGGTTAATTTGGGGCACAGCTGCTTGCCCTCAACATCTGGGCATCTGTCTCCCATGTCATTGCTACATGACAAAGCTATCATTCCACATTGTTTCTCATGCACAATAATGCATTTGATTATAGTTATAATGATGATTTAATTTGTAACTTCTTAAATTTTTAATGTCTTGTCTCATATCGGGAAGGATCGTATGTGCAAGCTTGATAAGGTGTAGTCTACTAAGTTATATTATGCCATCAACATATCATGATATTGTGAGATACACTCTCAATTGTGAAGATGGCGGTGAAATGAAACAGTTAGGACAAAACTCGAATAAAACGCCTTGAATCACGTTCCTCGAGAGTCGAGCCAGATTGTTTTTTTATAATGGGGTACAACAACTAGGAATAATACAATCCATATGACGTCTTATCATCTAGTACACATATATATTGATATTTGAAGCTCTAGTAATGCATCTTGACCGAATCCGAAATCATAGGGTACATTTCTCCACTTATAAAGCACGGGCCGGGTTCGACACATCTACCCCAAATCACCATCGGTACATCTCGACACTTGGAGCTCAGACTACCTTGAACACCTTTACCGTTGTAAGACACGACACGTCCATCTTGACGGTTGGAGGAAGCATCTATCATGCGCGAGATGTGAAGAAGAAAGCATCCACAAGCGATGTAGGAAGCATCCACGCGCGAGGCGGGACGAGGAAGCTATAGGGAAAGGGAAATGAAGAGGAAATTTTGTGAGAAAAATGATGTCTACAGGACTCGAACCCGATATGTAAGGAATCGGCTGAGCCAGATTGTTAAATAATTAAATCTCAATCAATCCAGCAGAAAGAGAAGTACAATTCTGACAGAAAGCGCAAGCTCCATTTATATTTTGAATTAGTTTATTAGAATGAGGGTGTTGTCCTTGTCCCCCCGAGAAGGAGCTGAGGGTCATGTAAAACAGTAAAAGCTTGAAGTTGAGCTGTCTCATGTCTGCTATTGTCACCTGTAAACTTATGGTTTTTGTGTATTATCTTATCCACTTGATCAGAGTTCAGACCTAGCTGCTACCTTTTCCTTTTTGGATCAATATGATTGGATTCAGTATCTTTGCAGGCATTCTGATGATCGATCATCAGTTTTTAATTAGAGTTTCTCTGGAGTTGCTTACTTCTATACAAATAGATCAAGATTATGAGATCACGAGACTCCAAATTTGACCACTAATGAATATGCACTTACACAAAAATCGAACTTTGAAAATGCATCAAGAAAAAAAATTATATTTAATAATAATCATATTTAAAGTCTTAGATTCTTGTTATTAAGAGGGTCTCATTTACGCGCTCGTCTGTATCTATAATTACCTGCCTCATTGATCGATTAGTTGCTCTTGTACTGTGGTGCTCCATATATACTTGCATGTGCATGTATATGAACAAACACAAAAACAAAGGCTACTTTAAACACCGAAGAATTGGACAGATCCGATATGGCAGCACGCTATAGTTTGGAACTGCATGAGGTGGGACATGGAGACATTGATGAAGATTAGAGCCTAAAGTTTCGATCGCAAGTGGATATATATGGTAGTAGACAAATAAGGACATAAGATTTGTTCTCACTCAATTCGGGATTTTTCCATTATTTTGATGAGATATAATTATAATAATCAACCGCATTGAATGTAAAAAATAATGAAACCTTAATCTCTTATCCGGTCCAAAATTGGATCAATAACGGTGTAAAGGCCTGCCATTCAGAACGGTTAGATTCAGATTATCAAGACTCCATAACCCAACATCCGATGCGATCCATTTGAGTGAGACAATTCACATACACTACTACAGGAGAGTCAATATGCATCGGTTCAAAAATTGTATTATGCATCGGTTCGGTTAATAAGCATCGGTTTTAGGGGAAACCGTTGCATAAGGTTTACAATATGCAACGGTTTTAAGTGAACCGATGCATATTATTTACCTTATGCATCGGTTCAGATAAACCGATGCATAAGGTAAACAATATGCATCGGTTCGCTTAAAACCGTTGCATATTGTAAACCTTATGCATCGGTTCACTTAGAACCGTTGCATATTGTTTACCTTATGCAACGGTTTTAACAGAACCGATGCATAAGATCAATAAAAACTTAGGTTTTTTCGACTGAGCTGCTCAATTCCCTCCGTCTCACTTCCTTTGAATTCGCACCTGTGAACTTTGACGACTCCGATTCCGACGCTGCTCGATTCCATTCGCACGACGCTGCTCGATTTTGCTTCGACGACGCCTTCATTCCATTCGACGCCTTCGACGACGCTGCTCGAATCCATTCCGACGACGCCTTCGACGCTTTTCCATTGCGACTGAGCTGCTCGATTCCATTCCTACCGCCACGCCTTCTTGTGCAAATCCCAGGTATGATATTTAGGGTGTTGAATTTGTGTGTGTTTAGGGTTGAATTTATGGTACAAATCCCACCGACTGAGCTGCTCTATTTGTTCAATTTGTGTGTGTTTAGGGTTAATGATGACATGTAATCCGATTTGGGGGTGTTGGCTAGGCTTGTTGAATCCATTTTTTGGATGAAATGATGTTTAGTGCGTCTACTAGATTCTTATTAATGAATTTTGTGCTTCATTTCTAACTTGTGTTCGTTAACTACATGTAGTCATTGTTAATTGATTTGCAAGAGAAAACTTCTCCTCTCCATCTAATTGTAGTCCTCTTCGGGAGCTTTTATTTCAAGGTAAACATCACGATTAAACTAATTCACTACTTATGTTTCCATTCATTTTTCCTTGTTTACTAATTCGTTCTCGTTGTTTGTAGCTCTAGTCCGTACTTGTTGCACAACGGCCACACCATTAAGATTCTTCTTTGCGAGCTTTTATTATAAGGTAAATCGCAAGTTTATGTAACTCGTTTACTACATTTTAATTGTTGAAGTGCTTGTAATTCACTCAACTGTACTTGTTGGTTCGTGTAAATTAGTATTATGTAACTAATAATATTTACACGTTTCATGTAGTGGATTTATAATGAATCGAGAGTGGGTGTCCGGTAATAGGTTGAGTGATGAGTACGAGAAAGGGATTCTGGATTTTTGTGCGTTTGCGTCGGCTTATGCGTCTAGAAACAACATTGAACGTGTCTTTTGTCCGTGTATGAGTTGTTGGAATTACAAATTGGTCAAACCGAAGAAGTTACGTAAACACCTTTTGTTAAAGGGGATTAACCCACAGTATACGGTGTGGTATTTGCATGGGGAGGGTGAACAACAAAACTTTGAGCCTCCACCCGTAGAAAGCTTGCCGGAGGATAATGATGATTGGGAAGAGGATAATCTAATTGAGATGGTTAACAACGTCGCTAATGACTTTGAGGATACGCCACATATTTTGGAGTCGTTGAGGAATGATTCCGAATTACCACTCTATGAAGAGTGTTCCAAATATACAAGGCTATCGGCAACGTTGAAGTTGTTCAATCTCAAAGCAAAAAATGGATGGAGCAACAAGAGTTTTACCGAATTATTAGCGCTGGTGAAAGACATGCTTCCTGAAGGGAACACCCTACCTAACCGTACTTACGAGGCTAAGAAGGTTATGTGTCCCATGGGCCTCGAATACAAGAAAATACATGCATGTCCCAATGATTGTATCTTATATCGAAATGCCTACAGTGATTTGAAAGAATGTCCAGTGTGCAAGGCTTCTCGTTACAAGTTAAACAAAGAACCGAAAGGTAAATCTAAAGGCACTCCTTCGAAAGTACTATGGTATCTTCCACCGATCCCCAGATTTCAGAGATTATTTGCTGACACGGAAGATTCCAATAATATGCGTTGGCATGCTGAGAAACGTGTTGTTGATACAAAAATGCGTCATCCTGCCGATTCACTGCAATGGGCTAAAGTAGACAATACATTCCCAGTGTTTGGAGCAGAGTCTAGAAATTTACGGCTTGACCTTTCTACTGATGGGGTGAATCCACATGGCAATCTCAGTAGTCAGCATAGTACATGGCCTGTGATTTTGGTTATCTACAACCTACCTCCCAAGTTAACTATGAAGCGTAGATATATGATGCTTTCTTTGTTGATATCGGGTCCTCGGCAACCTGGAAATGATATTGATGTATACTTGGCTCCTCTGATATATGATTTGAAGCTTTTATGGGATGAAGGAGTACGCACATATGACGCATCGAGGCAAGAATATTTCAATATGCGTGCTATGCTGATGTGTACGATCAATGACTTCCCAGCTTATGGAAACTTGTCCGGATATACCATTAAAGGGTACAAAGCTTGTCCTGTATGCGGGGAAGGGACACATGCACGCCATTTAAGTAATTGTCGAAAAATGGTTTATATGGGACATCGACGTTTCTTACCGAGACATCATCCTTACAGGCGAAAGAAAGCTGCCTTCAATGGTGAGACTGAGCACGGAATCGAACCGCTACCGGCTTCTGGAACTGAAATACTTCAAAAAATACAGAATATTACAAATCGATTCGGGAAACCATATTCGCGCACCGAAAGTGCTCCATGGAAGAAGCGGTCGATTTTCTTTGATCTCCCTTATTGGCATTCTCTTGACATCAGACACTGTATTGATGTGATGCATGTTGAAAAGAATATATGTGAAAGTCTGCTTGGTACTTTATTAAACATTCCTGGAAAGACAAAAGATGGAATTAAAGCAAGACTTGATATGCTGGAGATGAATATTCGTACCAAATTAGCACCTGAATCTCGAGGGCAACGTACATATTTACCGCCTTCGTGCACCACACTCTCTAAGAGCGAGAAAACTAGTTTGTGCGGATGTCTGAAGGGAGTTAAAGTTCCATATGGGTTCTCTTCAAATATTGCCAGCTTGGTTTCAATGAAAGATCTGCGGTTGAATAGCTTAAAATCTCATGACTGTCATACATTGATGCAACAACTCCTGCCTATTGCAATCAGAGGTATAATGTCTCCCAAAGTAAGGACAGCCATACAAAGACTTTGCGTCATTTTTAGCTCTTTATGTGCTAAGGTTATTGATATATCAGAGCTTGATGGACTTCAAGAGCAGATAGTTGTTACACTTTGCCAACTAGAAATGTTTTTCCCACCCAGCTTTTTCGATATAATGGTGCATCTTACTGTTCATTTGGTTCGTGAGGTTCGAATTCTTGGACCAGTTCATATAAGATGGATGTATCCTTTTGAGAGGTATATGAAGGTTCTTAAAAGCTATGTGAGGAATAGACAAAGTCCCGAAGGATGTATAGTGCAAGGATACATAGCTGAAGAAGCTGTTGAATTTTGCACTAACTTTCTCGGAAATACATCTGCGGTTGGGGTTCCAAGGCCACGTCATTTTGATCGATTCTTGGGAAAAGGCACCAGTGGACATCAAATGATGCCTAAGTCATTTGATGAGTTAACGAAAGCTCATTTCTATGTACTGCAACATATACCTGAAATATCACCTTTTATCGAGGATCACATGAACATGCTGAGGAGTACATACCGAGGCAAATCTGAGCAGTGGTTGCAAAAAGAACACAGTCGATCATTTTGTGAATGGCTAAGGAGTAATGAGGTATTAAATAATCAGACCAACTCGGAAGAAGAATCTGATGACGTGGTGAAGTGGCTTATGGCAAGCCCAAGAACTATTGTACAAACGTGGCAAGCTTATGATATTAACGGATTTTGTTTTCAAACAAAATATCAAGATGAGCACACCGTTGTGCAAAATAGTGGTGTCACACTTGTTGCCGAAACCACTCATGTTTCTAGCGCAAGAGATCGGAATCCAATATCTGTGCCTGTGAATTACTTTGGGATTATCCAAGAAATATGGGAGTTGGATTACGTAAACTTTCGAGTACCCGTTTTTAAATGTAAATGGGTTAACAATTCGGCGGTTCATATAGATGAATTTGGAATGACATTTGTCGATTTTCGAAGAGAGGGATCTAAGGATGAGCCATTCATTATGGCCGAACAAGCAAGACAAGTGTTTTACGTCAAAGACCCTTCGAACAACAATCAGTATGTGGTGATAAATGGAAAACAACAGTTAATCAGTGGTACATCTGAAGAGATGAATGTGGATTGCCTACCCGTTTGTACGACAGTTCCAGTACACAACGACGACAGCGAAGTTGATGATGAAATACAATTGCGAGAAGATCACGGCGAAGGAATTTGGATTGATAAAGAAACTTAATTTGTGCGTATAAATCTCTACTTATTTATAAAGAAACTTAATCTGTGCGTATAAATATATACTTAATTTGTGCAAGTAATATGGATTGATAAAGAAACTTAATTTGTGTGTATGTTGTATATGCTAGTTATTTCGTTATCACACGCCATTTTATTTGTTTAATTATCGTCTTCATTTATGTATTCATATGTGGAATGTGTTTAATCTGACGTTTAATGTGACTCTTTTACAGAATCATGGCTAGCAGCAGCAGCAGCGGTGCGGAGGATGATTTTTGTGTCTCTGCCCGCACACCGAGCCACAAGAAAGGCCCTGTATACATGGCGAAGTTGATTAAGCAACACACAAAGGCTCGTACCAAGCTTACGGTCAACTTCGATAGTAAGGGGAATCCCAAAGGAAAAAATGGAACCAATTGGAGGAGCTTCTTGGGTATGGTGGCTCGTTCTCGAATTCCTATCACCTTTAACGATTGGAGGAAGGTTCCTGACCATTATAAGGTCACTTTGTGGAGAGATGCAACTGTAAGTATTTCTTTAATTGACACTTGTATTTGTCAGCGAAGTTGATTTTATTTTTATGAATTATAACTTGTTATATGTCACTTTAGGTAATTTTTGATGGATGCGAGCCGCATAAAAAGCATGAGATGAAGGTTGCTGGTAGCATATGGAAGAATTTCAAGTCAAGACTGGCAAAAGATTACATCCACGGTGCCAAGGCAAATGAAGATCCTATGGGTGAGTATAAGTATCTTCAAGCAGATACTTGGAGTATATTTAAGGAGCAGAGGCTCTCTGAAAATGCTATGAAGTTAAGAGAGACTAACAAAGAGCTTGTGAAGAAGAATGTGTATGCACACATACTTGGTCGAGGAGGCTACAGAAAACTTGAAGAAAAATTGACAACTGAGAAGATTGCCGAGTTATTTGCGCAGGGCGCAATTGAAGAGGTGCAATCTTCTGTCACTATAGAGAGACATGAGTTGTGGAAGAGGGGACGCCGGAACAAAAATGACGAGTACGTGACCGAGGCATCCCAGCGAGTGGCAACAAAGATCGTAAGTTAATTTTTATGTCAATTGCAATAGTTAATATAATACACTAAATTTTCTTTGATGCAATGATTGTTTTATATAGGATGAGTTAGTGGAGAGCTCCTCTCAAGGACAGTTCTCGTCTCGTAATCGACGACATGACATACTTACTGAGGCGATTGGGACGCCGGAGCCCAAAGGACGCACCCGAGGAGTCGGGTCACACATTTCGTGGAGGGTTGGGTTACCAATCTCCACCTCCTCGGGTGGCACGCCCAGTTCAAGTAATATTATTCGAAGAGATGCATCCGACCACTGCAGCCATCATTGTCCCAATGATTCAGACCCGTGGAAGAACATACCAGAGGTTCAAGTTACAATTATGAAATTTATTATTTATATAGGTTAAATATATGTAATACTCTATGTGTATGTTTACAATTTTTTTACAAATTATTACTGCTACTCACAGGGTGGCCTGAAGAGCCTATTGTACATTGAGGGGCAACTTGAAGGTGACAAACAGCTTGTGGCTATCGGTCGATGCGTAAATGGCCGGTTTGTTAACTTTCGAGCGATACCCGAAGATAACGTGAAGGTGAAGGTCGATAAAGCACTTTTGGAAGGTCGAGGTGCAGCCTTGCCAACAGCCCATCCAAAGCTCTCGAATGTTCAGCAAGCAGTTAACCATCACGTGGCTTGGCCGAAAGACTTAGTCGTTGTCGATAAAAGGGTGAGACCATCGAACATTATAACTTCATTTGCTTCATTGTGTTATATTACAAATAAAAAAAGATATTTAAGCTTCACGGAAATATAACATGCAGGCATATGACATACACTTATACGAGTCTATGCCACTTACTGGCGATGATTTCGTAGATGCGATGTCCGTGGACTGTAGACTTCTACATGAGGCGTGGAAGGCTTTGGGTAGAGACACGATTGAAGTACATGCCAAAGCTGAGGTCTTCGGTGACGACTACGATATCTACGTCTGTGACGAGGAAGTTCAGGACCTATTAACGTTTAAAGCGTTAGGGAACGCAGCATCTGAGTTGTATATATGGTAATATTTATATGTTTAATCATTTTTTTGCAATTAGTGTAACTAATACAAGTTTCTACTTTGTAGTCATTTGCACGATCAGATGGTTCGTTCGGAGATCAAGTTTGGTTTTTTTATTCCGTCATTGATGACCCCAGCCATAGAGAAAAACGAGAGATTGGCGACGTTCGTAGGAAGATTGAGTATGCCAGATAAAGACCAAGTTTTTTGCTACTTTCTCCCTTATGTTGATCCCATTGAGTGAGTTCAATCCCTTACTTTATAAGTTGTTAACTTTTTTCTGAACATATTTGTTTTTAAGTTAGTGTGTTTTTTAGGTGGCATTGGATGTTATGCGTCATTATTCCGAGACAACATAAGGTTCTTTGGCTTGATTCATCTACAGAAGAGAAGGCTATACGCGCTGATGCAAAAGAGTTGGTGGACATGTAAGTTTGGAAATTACTTTTATCTTATAACTTGTATTGAAAGTCACTAATAATTACCTTATTGTGTATGTTTCAGGGGCTTAGATCGATACTACCAAGGATGTGTACCGAGGAGTACACGTAAAGTACAGTGGACGACAGTTTTGGTATTCACAAATTACACATCTTTATTAAATATTTCATACATTTATTAAGTATGTTAATTGCTATTCTTGATATTGTGTAGTGTCCAAGACAACCACCTAGCTATTTTTGTGGTTATTATGTCCTTCACTTTATTCGGGACATTATAGCATATGTACGGGCTAATAATGGTGCGGAGGTTGAAGACATTAGCCAAGTGAGCTTTTTATATATAACCGATGCATATGTTATTCATTTAACTATTTCATTGTTGATTGTTGATTTACTTCTCTTGTTTTAACTCTTTAAGCGTTGATTTAGCTTTTTACACGTTAATCATTGATTAGACGTAACTCTTTAATTATTAACTTAGTTCTCTTGTTTTTTTGTAGTACTGTTTCCCTAATGGAGCGGAGTCATACGAAGTCGACAAGCTTCTTGTAGTTCGGGATGAAATCGCCGGCTACCTACGTGACTACATGACCACTCATTTCGCGGTATAGGACATTAACTTGGACAACATTTGTTATGTATGATTTGAATGCAGTATTTGTACCAAAGAGACAAAAATATGTGTATGAATGATATTGTATTGAAATTCAGTGAAATGATGTTTAGCATGTAAGCTGTATTGTATTTGAAAGTTGGAACAGCAGGGTTTATTATTGATAATGTGTTTCAGGTGGATTTGAGCTTTTTGTAAAGCCAAATCTGCCATTTTTTTTAACATTATGCATCGGTTTTCAAAGAAACCGTTGCCTAATGTCTAGTCGCGTTTGAACATTATGCATCGGTTTAAGGAAAAACCGATGCATAATGTCTGGATCTTATGCATCGGTTTCAGCGGAAAACCGATGCATAATGTCCAGACATTATGCATCGGTTCAAGTAAAAACCGTTGCATAATGTCCAGATATTATGCATCGGTTTTTTATAAACCGATGCATAATGTCCAGACATTATGCTACGCTTTATTATGCATCGGATCCAAAACCGATGCATAATGTAAAAAAAAACCGATGCATAATAGTTGTTCTGTAGTAGTGATAGCTCTAGTTTCTATATGAACTATACATTGCTATATAACTTAAGCTGTCCCTTAACTAACTTCATGATCTGGTCCACAGCTGCTACAGTTGTAGTTGTATATATGGAGATAGTTGGAGTTAGCAAATGTGGTGTGCAACATAAATACCAATGGTTCACTTGCTGCGACATAGATGCATGAAATGTGAAAAGGGTCTTGAATGGCATGTGAAGAAACTCACAAAAGTGGAACCAGTTGAACCCAAAAGCTAGAGAGATGAGATATGTCATGTATGTACGCCTCACACTTTATATTTGCATGATTAGTGCAAAAAGGCCATCCCTGTTTTGATCACTTCACTTAAAGAGATCAACAGTGTTCAATCCATTATTGGTTGCAACTGAGCGAACCGATTTTGATATTAAATGTGACAAAGTTGAGACAGTTTTAGGGACCCGTTTGTTAGCTGATATATCTCTAAATAATGCAGTGTAGAAGGAAGCATCCTCACATGGAGGCAGACCCCAGTCCTCAAAGAGGATGATGTACGTTGATGCCAATGCCGCCCTATGTAGCACAGAAACGGAAAAGGAAACCGCGAAACAGAAATCGCAAATCCAAAAATAAGGAAAAAAGAAATCGCTGGAAATCGATGTACTTAATATATATTAAATATATAAATAATTTTATAATTTTTTAAAATAATCAAATTTTAGTTTAAAATAATTTAATTACCATTTAAATTCATTTTTTTCAAAAATTTTCCAAAATAAAATGCAAAATTAGGTTTTTAGAGGTTTCCAGAGGTTTCTTGCCATGTCCTAGAAGTTTCCGATTCGCTGATCGTTTCCGAAACGATCAACTAAGGTTTCCAAAATCGGTACCGCACCCATGTAGAGGTTTCCGTGTTACATAGATGCCGCCTATGCTTCAGCTAGACGACATACACTACGCCATTTAAGCACAAATGTCACGGACCGAAAAATGTTGCATATGATTGACTTGCGTCGCTTAAGACTTTAGCAACAGACTACTCGTTGCAAATGTCCACGTTGCGAAAGTCGTGTTGCGTTAGTCTTAAGTAACGTAGGTTTAAATCTCTGTCGCATAAGACATTTACAAAAGCAACACATATATCGCGTCCCATTTGAATCGGTTGCATTAGACTTAAACAAAAGTAACGCAAGGTAGTTATTGTATATGTAATTGTTGCGTTGAATAACATTCTTACGCAACGTGATTACATGTTGTATATAAACCTATTACTTTAGGCTTATGCAACATTTGTGTTGTATATGTAATTTTGAATTACTTACGCAACATGACTGTATGTTGTATATCAACCTGTAAAGACTGCAAATAAATGACATGAAATTTAACAAACTGAGACTAACATTCAAAGCAAACAGCAAAGCATCCAAGTTTCCAGACCCATACATCCAAAAAGCTTAGTTATAGTACACACCACCAGAATTGGGAAACCAAACATCCTACACAAAACAACCTGAACTACAAAACATCCTGCAGTTTCAATGATTTGTTGGGTTGTTGATTCCAAAACTCGCTCCATCGCTGGCTACACTTGAACCACCACCAGGTAATAAGCTAGCAAATCGCGCCTCCAAAGATCGAATTCTGTCCTCAAGCTCAGCCTCCTTTTTGGCGTGTTCTTCATCCTTCTTCTTTAGTTGTTCTTCAAGATCAAAGTAATCTGCCACAGCTTACGTTGGTCGACCTCTAGGAAGCGGAGGCCTCTTCATGCCGCTTATTCCTGTTCCCTTACGTTTTCCCAGCACTTTATCAATGATCTCCATCTGAGCTTCAATAGGCAGAGGTCCGTCTAAAGGGTCACCGCCATCAGAAGTGCCACACAAGATTTCATCCACTTGTTTTTTCATCTCTGCCTGCATGAACACAAAAACAATTGAGCTTTACTGTTGCAATCAGTGATGATATATTACACGGAGATACAAAGATAAACGCATTTCTTATGTGGGCTTCAACCACATAGACAAACAGGACATATATCACAAAGTGTAATAATCACTATCCAAAATCACTTCCAGGTTCAAGCAGTGTAATATATCACACGAAACTTGAAGAAACTGAAACTGAAACATGCTGGAAACTCAAGTAATATGTGAGCCGAAACGTGCTGGAAACATAGACAAACATTCTGGAAACTCAAGTTATGTGTGAGCTTTCCGATAGTAATAACCAAACTAGAATAAACAAGTTGCAACCAAACATGCTGGAAACTGAAAACAAAGCAAAATGCATGACAGAATTCGAAACTACTTCATATCCAGTAACACAATCAGTTGCCGTGCATGACACCAAGTATCCCGTAACACTAACTACATCATTCAAAACTACCTCATATGCATACCACAAATCATTATCATCATGAAAACAATATAAACATCAATCAGACAATCACATATTTCTCAATCCAAATTCCAACATTGCTTACAACAGAGTTATCTTTCTTATAAAAATCCGTAATAGAATTCACCTAAATACATCTATATATATTTCACTTAACTTACCGCAATGGCAGCACCACGCGGGTCAGGACCGTATGCTTCACCAATTGCATCCACCCATCCAGCTCTTGCGCCCTTTTGATAGTGTCGTTCAGCTCTGTGGGCAAAAGTAACCTTGCCTGAATGGTGATCAATTCGCTCAGAGTTAATTCTCACTCCTTGCATATTTATGCACAGTGCCTACAAAAAAACAAACCAATTAAATTTGTAACTCAATGTAATTCAATGTTCAATCACTATATAATACCACAATACCATTTACCTTCTGTTTTGGTTCTTGAAAATGAGCAACCAACCACTGCCACTGTTCAGGTCTGTGGCTAAACTCCAACGGCATAGCTTCAGCACCCTTTTTCTTAAAGAGAGTGTGACACCGACACTTCCATGCTCTGAACATGACCTGTATTTTTCCCTTGATATATTGCTGAAGCCATTCAGCTTGAAGGTCGAATTGAGTCTAAAACAAAAAAAATCAGAGGCAATCAATGTTACGATTTAGAGAAAAATTGAGACAAATATTATTGAATACATGAAACTTATAAAAAGAAGAGTACTTACACTGAGATGTTTAAATACTATTTTCCATATCCCTTTCGGCAGATCAGAATATCTTGCAGCATTCATGGGCACTTGCTCTCTCACGCAGCTGCCAATCTCATGGACGAGAAGGCTTTTCACAGTTTCACAAGCCAGGGATTTTCCATCTTCTCCGACCTCCACTACAATCTTCTTCCCCTTGAGTGGCTTCGCAAATCGCTCTAGCCTAGTACCATTTACAACGCCTCGCCTTCTTTTTCCTTGTTGATGTCTGATGAGCCGTATTTATACGACTCATCGAGTCATTAATTCCCACCAATTCCTGCACTTTATTATGTGAACAGTTACTTTTTAGTGTTGTTTCGTGTTTCAGGTGATTTGGAAGCTCTAGGAGGAATCGCGCTTAAAAGATGGCATTTTCATGCCAGAAACATCGCAATTGAAGAACAGACCAAAGAGGGCCGTGAACAGTATTTTTTCGGCGCGCGAATAGTAATTCCGGCGTGAACAGTACTCGTGAACAGTAATTCCGGCGTGAACAGTGTCCGGGATGAACAGTATTCGGGTCGTGAACAGTGATTTTTGGGAAATTTCCCAATTTCATCCTTGGCGGTTTAGAAGCTCCTGGAAGGTTCTGGAAGTACCTGGAAGACTCTGGAAGACTTGCACAAGAAGTTAACTTAGAGATCAAGCAAGATTATTATGGAAATATTTCCATAATTATCTTTGGCTTATTTTGGGAAGTCTAGGGTTTTCTAAACTCTATAAAAGGAGGAGCATACAAGGCATAATTCATCCATCATCCCACAACAGTAGCCGTGTGCTTCTCTTCACTTGGCCGTGCACCACCTCTTGCTCTCCTTGCTTCCGTCGCATCTCAGCCATACACGCCCAGCAGTCCGCCCAAGCTCAGCCACGTCCAGTCCTTGCTTCATTCGGTCTTGTGTAGTGAAGTACCTTGTTTCCTTTTATTATCTGCATTGTTTACCATGAGCATGTGTAACTAAACCGATTATTCGGGTTAGGGTTGAATAATTGTGACAATGTTTTGAGATTCCGTTCTTCATTATTATTATTGCATTCTATTTAATTCTTGTGCAAATTATCAGTTTGAATTATTAGGGTAAGGGGAGATCCGAAAGGGTACAACTTAACCTAGTAATACTTACTATCTATTCACTGCTTATTTGATACCGACCCAGTTAGAATAAGTAGTTGCACTAAACCTAATATAACCAGACCAGGAGTATTAGGTTTGCTAGAATTAAACGGTTATAACCAGACCAGGAGTAACCCTAAGAAAGCAAGAATAAATCTTTAGAAATCAAGGATAAAAAAGTCACAATTGAATAAAACCCTAACCTGAATATCTTCTCTGATTGATAAAACTCCAGCAATTTTCGTGCTTTACTTTTGGTTTACTAACCTTTACTCTCATTCCAGTTTCTTGTTTTTCTCCATTACAGAACAAAGTAGTAGCTATCTAGCTCCCTTGGGTTCGACCCTTGCTTACCGCTGTTCTAATCCACAGTTCGAAGTGAGGAAAATATAAATTGTTTTTGCACAGGTACGACGACACCCTGTTCAATGTCCTACACCACAAATAATAAGATGTGTAAGGAAAACTAATTAAATGATGTTATAAAAAATGTAAGTGAGACACATAGCTTGAGGCATACCTTGTACGACACTATCAATGCTTTTGCACCTAATGCTGCATATTTGAGGCTCTGCCCTAGGAGTTTGGGGCATGGGAACCTCTGACTGACAAGATGATGATGGCTGAACAAGCTGGGGCAATATTGGAGCTATTGAGAGAGGTGGAGGGGAGCTACGACTCTGAGATTGGGGCAATGCGGCTATTGACAAGGGTAGAGGGTGAGGTTGGGAGCTTGTTGTAGAAGGGGTTGCTGATGGTGGTGGATTATGATGGGATGAAGGCACTGGAGCTACGGATTTTGTAAGGGGTGGATTATGATTGGACGTAGGCACTGGAACTAGGAGGGCTGCTTGTGTAGGGTTTATATTTCGGGGAGGGACGACAGGGGTTGAACTAGGGTTTGTAGCATTAGGGATTGAAGACGACGGGACATTGCAGCCAGATCGGGGTTTCTTGGGGAATCTCATCCGTGGACGTCGTGTAAAAACACTGGGGGAAATCAACTCGTCATACTCCACTTCACCTAGAATCTCTGGCTCAACCTCCGGCTCAACCTCCAGCTCATTCTCCGGCTCAATATTCGGCTGGTCGTCGGAGCTATCATCTTCCGGCTCATTGTTATCAGGCTGGTCGTCTTCCGGTAAGGAATCGTCGGAAACTTCAAGCGGCTGCTTGTATGACGTATCAGGCTTGGTCAACTGAATCAGCTTCCTTTTGATTCGTTGGGACGGACGACGCCTCACCGGAAGAGCTGGTGGACTCATCCTTTTAGGCGGCTTTATGTTCGTAGCCAGACGGAGGCCCATCAGCCGTTGAGTTGTCGCACCCTCAAGGAGCTCACCGATCTTCTTGGTCCTAGGAGGAGCCATCAGCAGGAAACGAGAGAGGCGGACGGCCGCGGCGTGGTCGATCGAGAGAGAGAAATGAATTTAGGGTGGATTTAGGGTTTCTCTCGTGTGTTTGTGAGAAATGAAATTTTATTCGTTGCTGAGAAATGAATTTTTCGTTCCCCTCCTAATTTTTACCATTTGCCTCCTAATTTTTAATTGCCCCCTGAACTGAATTTTTGTTCAAAGAAAATAAGGAAATAAAAGAAAATTATAAAAAGGTCCCAAAAAACTACCGAAATATAAAGAAAGGCCCAAAAGTCCATGAAGGAAGGTTCGGATCGCATATCCGAGGTCGCTGATTGAGAGAAACAAACCGTAGATTAGTGTCATGGTCTAATTTTGGGTCGTGAAGCTCCTGTCAAAAATTTAGCCCGATCCAACGGTCGGATCAAAAGTTATGCCCCTTTTGAAACATGCTCCGTATTGCATCATTTTACCATGCTCAATTGCTCTCAAAGTTTACAAAACATAAGGACTAAAATTATCCATACATAAACAATAAAAGTCATGGCACACAAGAGTTGTCGAAAGATTGAGTTCACCATCCTGCACAAAACATGAAACAAGGTGCCAACATTAGTACTTAACTAGATAAAAATCATTTTCAAATCGACATTAACTAGTATTCCTCACCATCGTCATCTTCATATTCGTCACCTCCATCATCATCGCCATCTTCATCTATATCATCCTCATACTCATCATTGTCATCAAGTATCATTGCATTACATTGCCCGTTGTTGTCATCTTGAAGATCATCTTCAAGGTCATCTTCATCATCCATTTCATCAACTACATGTACATCGTCCCCACTATCATCCTCATCCTCATCCTCATCCTCATGTTCAACTTCAACTTCAACATCATCGATGCGGGGAAGAAACCCCAAATCGACATGTATACTTTCAATATGTACTTGGGGGATATTCACTGGAGTGTCTTCTTGGTAAGCATCTTCAACTCGGTATGACCTTCCAAGTGAACTATCATTATATATTCCTCGATGAGAAACACTAATGACGACCTTCCAATGTGAACTGTTATTGTCACCGGCCTTTGGATCATCAATGTAGAACACTTGCTTTGCGGTTTTTGCAAGACAATAAGGTGAATGTTCGTACCAACTAGTGGACGTATCTATAGAAGTGAGCCCGAGGTCAAACCTCATATTTTCTATCTCAGTATTAAACCATCGACATTTGAACACGATCACCGGCATTCCTGTTGGGTAAACCAACTCAACAACTTCTTCAAGCACACCATAATATGTATTATTGTCCACTGATTCAACCATTACCCCACTATTTTGTGTCTTTCGTTTTTGATCTCGCTCCCAAGTGACGAATTTAACGCCATTTACATCACATTGTGAGTAACACCTGTGTAGTTGAGGTTGACTTGCTAAATAATGAAGTTGAGCATTATAATCCACTGACCCTTCAGCTTCTTTAATATCCATCTGCATTACAATAGAAACAATTCAATATTGTTTAATCGCAATTCAAGGAATCATATAATGAGCCATCTGCATTGACCGTAAATATCCATCTGCATTGACCGTAAATATAATTAGTCACTTCACAATTAATGGATAATGAGTGATGTAAAAAATACAACTTTAAAAAACGCATTCAAATATAGTAGTGAGCTTACCCAACTTTGAAAGTATCGTAGAAAGTGGTTGACCCGCACATTGTCCTCAAGGTTAGGGTGTTCCGCATTGAAGGTCTCCTTATGCCAATTAAGTACAGTTTTTACTTCTTCACAATGTTCAATGACACACCAATGCGCAATCTCTATTTGGTTTTTCTTGAGCCTCTTTCTTAAAATTTGACACTGGGGCTTTACAAGATTAGAAACAACATTTATGGTGGGTTGAGGAAGGATATCATCCGGAGAGGTGTTGTCCATGTATAATTTGCAGTATGTGACACACTCTTGGGCAATATATTGCTCAGCTATGCAACCCTCTGGAAATCGTGTGTTCCTGACATACCTCTTGTAGTCACCTAGTTGCCTGCAAAACAATTTATTATGCATTAATCACAGTACACGTAAATTGAAAAAAGATTTAAGTGAATTGCATAAAACAAAAAATACCTCTCTATAGGATACATCCAATTGAAATGAACCGGACCATTGAGTATGATTTGATCAGGTAGATGAATCATTAAATGGACCATAATAGTGAAAAAGGCCGGTGGGAAGATTCTTTCCAATTGACAAAGAATCAAAACTATGTCCGCCTTCATTTTAATCACATCTGCCCTTGTCAATTCTCTACAGCATATTTTCTGAAACCAATGGGATAGCGCTGTAAGAGTACTCACCACGCCACGTGGTAGATAAGGCCGTATCAAAACGGGAAGAACACGTTGCAGTATGACGTGACAATCATGTGTCTTCAAACCTTGAAATTTTTTATCTTGTACATTTATTTTGTTTGTCAAGCTTGCTGCATAACCATATGGATATTTCACATCTTTCATCTTCTCGAGTATTTCAACCTTATGTTCTGTCGAAACGGTGTATGGCGCTTGAGGAACCTTTTTTCCACTCACCCAAAGATGTTTACGCACCCCTTGCCTTTTTAGACCTTCACGGGCCTTGTGATCATCTTTTGTTTTTCCTTCCAATCCTAGAATGGTGCCAATTATATTGTCGAAGAAATTCTTCTCTATGTGCATTACATCCAATGAGTATGGCTGACTAAATGTTTTCCAATATGGCAACTCATAAAAAGTACATTTGTGTGTCCAACTAAGTCTATCTTTTTTTGACACATTTTGCTTGAACTTCGGATGCAAACTAAGTGTCCGAAATCGGTGACCATCAACATGATCTAAAATCTCATGGCCTGAAAGACTCGGTGGGTTGTCTCTCAACTCAACTTTTCCATTAAACTTTTCTCTTGCTCTCCTCCAATCATGATTTCTAGGAAGCCATCTACGATGGCCTTGATATGCCATTCTTCCTGTCAAATGATATGAATCAACATCATCTAAACATACATGGCAAGCTTTATACCCTTTAGTTTGAAGACCACCCAACATCCCTAGGCCTGGGAAGTCACTGATCGTCCACATTACATCAGCTCTCATAACAAATGATGATACGGAATGACGGTCAAATGTAACAACTCCTGTATCCCATAACATTTTCAATTCATCAATCAGTGGTCTCATAAAAACATTCAAACACTTTCCAGGAGAACTAGGACCAGAAATTAACATAGCAAGTATGTTAAATTCCTTCTTCATGCACATACTAGGTGGTAGATTATATGGCATCACAACAATAGGCCAAGTACTGTGTGACAATCCTGCAACTCCAAAAGGGTTGAATCCATCAGTCGCTAACCCAAGACGTACATTCCGAGACTCACTCGCAAATTCTGGAAATTCCATATTAAAATTTTGCCAAGCTTCCCCATCCACGGGATGAATAAGGTCATTTTCATCTTCCTCAATTTTTCTTCCCATATGCCATCGCATTTCCTTTGCTACAGATGGTGACATGTAAAGGCGTTGCAACCTAGGAGCCAAAGGAAAATACCGTACAACTTTCTTTGGAACCTTGGAAGTACCTTCTGTGTTAGCATATCGTGGCTCACGGCACACAGGACAACGATCTAGATTACTGTGTTCTTTATAGTAAAGAACACAACCATACTCGCATGCATGTATGATCTGATAGCCCAGCCCAAGATTCTTCAAGATCTTTTTAACTTCTCGGTAAGACCCAGGATAATTGTTCTCAGTAGGAAGCACACCTTTGACAAGCTCCAAATGCTCATTGAAACTTTTATCTGACCACTTGTTCTCAACTTTCGCTTTCATTGCTTTCAGAATACACTCAAGTACTGTTTTGTCACTACCAACGTATATTGGTCTTTGAGCCTCGGCCAAAAGTGCACAATACTTCTCATAAGCGGACCTGCTAGAAGAATCAACTTCAACATGCTCATTCACCGCACCCGAATCAAATGTCTCATGCATATCTCGAAACGGGAACGTATCTTGTATAAACTGCATAGTTGGATAATTGTCATCCAACCTTTCACTCCTTGTATCACCTTCATATTCAAAATCATAATGTTCAATTTCCCCATGCAATGTCCATGTGGTATAATCCCGCATCATGCCATGTTGAATCAAATGACTATGCATTTCATCCATTGAAGTCCAACCTTTGTGCAACTTACAACGCTTACATGGACATGGATATGTACGTTCATCAACATTACTTCTTTTCACGAATTCTATGAAACTATCAATCCCCTCATAATAACGTTGATCGTCTCTTGACAATTGCATCCAACTTTTATCCATTCTTACCTGCGTCAATAAAAACAATTAAATTAAATTATTTCAAGATTGATAATTAAAGGGGTTCTTAATTTAAATAAACAATAATTACAATAAAGTTAATGAAAACTGACAAGTATGTTAATGAAACAATAACTACACTAATTACAACAATTAAAATTGAAAACTAAACACATTTCAAAAAAGCAAATCACATCCAATTGAAATGAATTTCAAACAACACATTTCAAGTCAGAAAGATGCTGAAAACACATATACCTTTTAGTTCAAGCTTTGAAAACTTGGTTTTGGATGTGAATGAGCAACTTACATACTAATTCATAAGATTCAAGGACTGTATTGAACAAGAGAAAGCACATTAGGTGGAGAAAAATTCTGCTGAGCTAAAAGGATGCGGAAATCTCAAACATTTTTGGTTTAAGCTATGAAAACATCGTTTTGGATGTGAATGAGCTAGTTACATACTACTCCATAAGATTCGAGGGCTGTAGTGAACAAGGGAAACCACATTTAGGTTGGGAAAAAACATGTAGAAAAAATTTGCGGAAAAACTTCGCCTAGCTAAATAGATGCGCAAAAAACATATACCTTTTAATTAAGTTGAAGCTTTGAAAACCAGATTTTGTATGTGAGAATGACAAACTTACATACAAATCCACAAGATCCAAGGGCTGTAGTGAACAAGGGCACACATATTAGGCTAGGAAAAAACCTGCAGAATGAACTTGCGGAAAATATTTGTGGAAAACACTTGCCTTTCATTTCAAATGAGCTGGAACTTGTTTTGGTTGCAAAATAAGCTGAAACATGATGTTTGTATACAGATCTAGAAGATGAAGGTGTTGATTTTCGAGCTGCTGGATGGTTGTTTCAAGCTGCTTGATATTCAAGCGCAACAGACTGCTTGATTTTCAAGCTGCTGAAGCTGGGCAAAAAGTTGAACAACAAAAGCTGTTGCTTCCGTGTTACGTACACAATTTAATTTTATCAAACATAAGCAACTGATAAAAACTCGATATGTTGCTTATGTTATATGTTATTCAACTACCTCTGCAAAACGAGTACGAGGCGTAATAATTGTTGTTTACATGTGGCCATTTGAAAAGTCTTTGTGACAAAAAATCACCCTGTTTTAAACAAATGCAACGTACGCTATTGTAACACTTTTCTTGTGTTGCTTTTATATTCTAATACAACGTACTTTAAGTGTTGCTTTTGAATGCGTCGCATACGTATACATTTGCAACGGAACAAAAATGGAGGTTTTCTGATTCGTTGCATATGTATTCTAATGCAACGTAGTACAAACGCAACAGACTGCTCATGTCGCTAAAAGCAAATGCAACAGAATCTAATGCAACACCGTGTCATTTGTGTGGCGTTTGTGCCTAAATGGCGTAGTGATATTTGAAACAGACAATTTGGTGGAACCAGCAGCAACATAAATATTGAATGCTGCAACTCATGTGCAGACTTCTTGTTCTTTGTTTATGTATATAGAACCCTCCTCATCAATGACTGGTAACATGCGACACGTTGAGAAGATCGTAATTAAGATTTTTATACTTCTTTTTTTAAAGGCAAAAAAAACTAAGACTGTTGAGATCATCAGCAGAAGAGAGAATGACAGCAAGGTGTGTGGTGAAGGTCTGTCTGTGTGGACATGCATGGTTTGGGGAACACAGTAGTATATATCCTCTTTGTCATAGATGTCCGTTCAATTGTTCATTAGGAGCGTAACCTAGTGGTAACAACAATTCGAATCTCAATGATATGTCAAAGTAGCTAGATTATCTGATGAATATATAAAATATGTATTAGAATTGAGTCCAGCTCCAGCTATACGCGATACTTTCCTTTTTTTTTATAAAAATGTCTGAGCTTCTGCTCTCTTATATCTTAATGTAAATATGTTTAAGATTGGGGTCCAAGCCATCCAGAACCTGGACTATTTAATTTTTTACATGTTTTATAAATCAGTTTCAGCTGAAACGGGTCCAGTTTCATAAAATTGGATTGCTCCAGCTGGCTGAGGCCTGTGTATATGTTTTCTGAGTCCAGATTGCACAAACAAGCCCTAACGGTTTTCTTTGAAAGAAGTGTCTCGGCCTTTTTATTCTCTACCCCTATCTTGTTTAAAGCAATTGGACAAACACAAAACTTGGTCTTGGTGCCATTAAAGTATTACTTACTCTATGCCGCTATGTTTGTTTACTTTCCTTTTTTAGCTTTTCCTAATATTTGTCTATTTTCCTTCTAATCATAACCTCAAATATTTAGAGGTCAAGAGGAGTGGCTCAGTGGAGCATTCCCCCCTGCGCCAAGAAGCGTCCAGGCACTACGCCATTTGGTCGCTTATGTAACATATTTTGTGACGGTGACATAAGAGCCAGTCGCATAAGTATCCTTAGGTGACTGAGTAATACAGGTCTGTGACACAACAAACTTAATATGACTATATCTTATGTCGCAAACATAAGTTAGTTACATAAGGAATCTTACGCGACTGGAGTTTAAGTCACATGACTAACTCCATTGCTTAAAGTATCTTAGACGACACAATCTTAGGTCACATGACTAACTCTGTTACTTAAAGTATCTTATACGACTCCATCTTATGTAACTGAAACGATGTAAGATGTATAAGTGCCACATATGATATCCAGATTTGAATCGTTGACTATACGGGAATTGACCCCGCCGTACCCGCATTAAAGAAGATAGGTGCAGCAATTAGTGTCGTAAGCGACTGATATATTCAAAGTGGGTCGCATAACTGAACCGCATTAAATGAACGAAGGTCAACTTCATCACCACTTTTTCTTACTCATTTTCGTTGGTTCTTCTCACCCACGGCTAAAACCATCTTTGGAGCTCCATAGCCGGCGAAAACATTCAGGTATGCACACAAAATTTAATTTGAGTTCGTTTTTGGTAGTGATTAATATGTTTGGAATTCGTTTTTGTAATTTCATGAGTTTGTATTTGCTTGGCATAATATATAAATTCCATCATGTTCCTCCTCTATAGCTCCCAGCCGTGCTTGAGCTTGAGACGATGCATTCACAGTGATTAATGTTTTGTGTTTATTGTTTATGAAGGTGGTTTTGAACATGGATAAAAGTTGGATGGGGTTACAAAGGGGGGATCAACGATACATTAAAGGGATTGTTGAGTTTTGTGATTTTGCTAAACAAAATGGAGAAAATACCCACTTATGTCCTTGCAGAAGATGCCTGTTGGTTAGAGGACGAATTCCATCAAAAGAGATGTTTGTGCATTTGATCAATTATGGGTTTATGAACTGTTACACTACTTGGACATCACATGGTGAACAGAGTAACGAACCTTCAGCGTTCACATTGAGACAACAATGGCTTGTAGATCAGAATCATGGAGAATCAAGTAGTGGTGGGACGATGCATCATGATCAAACAAACCCAACCATAGAGATTATTGAAGATCAGTTTCGTTTTAGACATTTGGATGAAGAGGATGATAATATGAATAATATGAATTCATTTGATGATGATTCAGGGAGTTGGAGGGCTTATGAAAGCTATCACAATCTTATAGGCGAAGCACAGACTCCTCTGTACAGAAATTGTGAGAAACATGTTCTGGAAACAATTCTGAGGGCAATGCAAATGAAAGTGGAGAGTCGACTGTCAGACAAAGGGTTTAACAAAATGCTGAAAATCACGAAAGAAATTCTTCCTCACCATAACATCTACCCTGGTTCTTATAAAGATGTTAAAAAAGTTTTGAAGAGCATTGGTTTGGGTTATGAGACCATCCATGCTTGCGAGCATGGATGTATATTATACTACAAAGAGTTTCAAGATCATGTTATTTGCCCAGTCTGTGGTGAGCCAAGATACGCGCAGCGTGGTAGTAGAAGCGACATTCCAAAGAAGACGGTGAAGTATTTCCCTTTGACTCCAAGATTGTAGCGCTTGTATATGACACCACACACTGCAGGCAAATGCGATGGCACGCTGTAAGAAAGGTTAATGTCGATGAGTATATTCGACACCCTGCAGATGGGGAATCATGGAAAACATTTGACAAGGACTATCCTGAATTTGCAAGTGAGATTAGAAATGTGAGACTTGGATTAGCAACCGACGGTTTTAATCCTTTTGGAGCATCGGGCCTCTCTCACAGCACATGGCCTATTGTTCTTATTCCTTACAATTTGCCACCCCATATATGTATGAAGAAGGAGATGAACATACTTAGTATGTTGATTTCGGGACCGAAGTCTCCTGGAAAGTGCTTAAATGTTTTTATGCGGCCTCTTATTGATGAGTTGAAGGAGTTATGGGAACAAGGTGTTTGTACCTATGACCGGCATGATGGGTCATCATTCACTATGAAAGCAGCTGTTTTGTGGACTATTAGTGACTTCCCAGGTCTAGGGATGTTGGGAGGCCTTAAGACAAAAGGATACAAAGCATGTCCTTCATGTCTAGATGAAATTGATGCCACCCATCTTTTTGGAAGGATGTCATATCAGGGACACCGAAGATGGCTACCAAAAGATCATTCTTGGAGGTTTGCAGCAAATAGATTTAATGGGAAGGTTGAGTCTAGGGATCCACCAAAATTGCTATCGGGACCTGAAGTATTCCATCAGCTTATGTGTCATGAATACCCCACTTTGAGCTTACATCCACAGTTTAAGCCAAGAGCTACAAGTGAGAAGCTTTGTTGGACACATGTGTCTTCATTTTACGAGTTACCTTATTGGCATACATTGATTCAGCCATACTCACTTGATGTGATGCATATTGAGAAGAACGTTTTTGATAATATAATTGGCACGGTTCTTGGACTTGAAGGGAAGACCAAGGATGATATAAAGGCAAGAAAAGGGTTGGAAGAGCTAGGGGTAAGAAGAAAGTTGTGGTTTAAGCCAACAACCTCTGGGACTTCGAGAAAAGAGAAGGTGAGTAAGGCACCTTACACTGTCACTCCGAGTGAGAAGTTGGAGATCTTAGAACTGATCAAAGATGTTAAGTATCCATCTGGATATGCAGGAACCTTAAAGAGTAAGATTAATCTCGACGATAAAAAGTTTATAGGCTTGAAGACACATGACTGTCACGTTATGTTACAGCGGTTGTTGCCAGTTTGTATTAGACCTTATTTACCCCCAAATGTAATTAGCCCTCTTATAGCACTGTCGCACTGGTTTCGGAGACTCTGTTGCAGAGAGTTTGAAAAGGAAGAGGTGCATCGACTGAAGGTCGACATAGTTCACATTTTGTGTCAGTTAGAGCGCATCTTTCCACCGTCTTTCTTCACAATTATGGTAAATCTCATGGTCCACTTACCGGATCAGATTTTGCTTAAGGGCCCGGTACACTATAATTGGATGTACCCCATGGAAAGGTAATTTATTTACATTTTAGACATATATAGTTATGTGTGATCAAACTAATTTAAATGTACTTTATTTTTATTGCAGGCAGCTTGGTCAATACAAGAAGTACGTGAGGAACACGCGTTATCCGGAAGGTTGCATTGCTGAGCAGTATGTGGCCCAAGAATGTGTAATGTATTGCAAACTGTACATGGGGGAAATTGGGGACAAATCAGATCATGAGGAGGTTGAGGAAGATTATTGGAACATATCAGTTGTTTCACACGTCATAAAGCCTATGGGTTACCTTAGAAGGATGCGGTTCGACAACAATGCCATCGATGTCATGCACTGGTGTGTCATGGAGAATTGTGAGGAGGCCAGAGAGTATATTAACAGACATGTTGACATTTTCCAAATTACAAATCCTGATGGTGACAATGATTCAAGAATTGATGATTTCCATTCACATTTGCTTGATTTGGTAAGCACTTGTTAATAATATTTGTTGAATGCTACGTTTACCTATGTACAGATCCATAATGAATTAATTACCTATGTACAGATTGTTGAATTAAGCAATGAAGGAGATGCCTCATATTCCAAAGAGCTTCACATCCTTGCTTGCAAACCACAGTTTCATTATTGTTACACACATTGTATCGTGAATGGCCTAAAATTTGTTGTTTGGGATATGGACCAAGGTTTGAAGACCCAAAACAGTGGAGTTATTGTTCTAGCCGATAAGAAACTATATTTTCTAAATGTTAAGTCGTACATGTTGTGGGCATTTCATTTGTTTAAAATAATCCGATATTTTATTACCTTTTCAGGAAACGTTAAGTACTACGGGGTTCTTCAAAAGATCATCGAACTTAAGTATGCTGAAGGACTACAAGTAATCATCTTCCAATGCAAGTGGTTTAACACTGATCCGATAGAGGAAAATATTAAGGTGGATCATGGAATAATCTCGATTGACACTTCATCCACTTGGTATAACGATGCTCCTTATTGTCTTGCAAAACATGCACAACAAGTGTTCTATGTGGAAGATCCAAAATTCGGAGATAATTGGAAAGTTGTCAGTGTCGTTGCTCAAAGAGGTACTTATAGCAGTTCTTGCATAGCTCGGAATGATGAAAGTACACAAGTTCCAGACGAAGCGTACCAAGAAGATGATATAACAAACATACCCACAGTATACATGTACAATGATATTGATCATGATGAAGATGAATATGACGAAGGGTTGGAGATGCCAAGAACAAATCCTGCTTTATACTATGACTTCGACATACAAACTGATGATGATGCTGCTGTGGAGGATGAAGATGATGAAGAAGGTGATTTTCAAGAAGATGAAGAAAGTGAAGTAGAAGAATACCAAAGTGATCATGAGGGAAGTGATGAAGTTGATGATGAGGAGTATGGGGATGATCTATCTGATTAGTCAATGTGCTTCCAGTATATTTTGTATTTGTAAGTTATGAATGTTTTATGTTTCGTGGTGTAAGGATTGATAGATGTATTTTGTATTTAGAAGGAATCTGTTTGAACTTAGGTGACTGAGTTTATACAACTCAGTCACTTATGAGACCTACAGTATTATGTGGGAAAATTATTTGCCTGGGCGGGACTTGTGAAAATTTTTAGGCAAAACTATAATTTTCAAATTTTGAAGTAACAAACTTATGTTACTGATATAGGTTTTCCGTCGCCTAAGGATAACCTGCATCTCATCCGTACACGTGTCCTACACAGGTCGACGTGTTGGGCGGTAAACAACGACTTGTCATTTTCCTTAGGGTTTTCACCCATCTTTTTCTCATTCCACACATACTGCTGCATCTCTCGATCTCCAATTTACCATCATCTTCGATTCAGTCTGTCCGCCACCCATGCCTCCGAAGAAGAAGAAGACCCTCGGGGATGTCATCGAAGCCTGCATCAACTGTCCAATGAAGTTGCGTTCACCTGCTAAGAGGAAGCCGGCCAAGCGCCAGAGCCGGCAGCGAAGAGAGGAGTGGTGACGAAGACGATGAACCTTGCGGAGGTGGTGACGAAGACGAAAGCTGCCAAACCACAGAAACCGCCGCGCAAGGAGGCCACTGCACCTGCTGTGACTTCGTCTGAGCCTCAATCAGGCCAAAAAGTTAATGCAACGACTGATCCGCCGCGCATGGAGACCACTACTCCTAAGAAGAAAGGTAAATCCATCCAACTCCAACTCCGTCGAAGCCCTAGATGTTCCTCGAAGCTCCGAGTATACAAACCTACCACTGATGATATACCACCAGAGATCGCTCCACCCACTGCTAATCCAGCACCCACTCATGATTCCAACCCTAAAATCGCTCCACCCGCTGTCAATTCAAAATACCTCACCCGTACGATTAGTTCTGCGTCCCTACCGCCCCGTTCAACTCATTCCGCCCCATATCCATCCCTTACACCCTCCCTTGCATCTACTGACAAAGAATCAAATGCCATAGATAAAGACCACCATGCTGATGGCGAAGTCCATGTTGATGAGGACCCTGTTGATGAAGACCACCATGTTGATGAAGACCCTCTTGATAAAGACCCTGCTGATGAAGGCCCTCATGCAATTGTTGATGATGAGGACATTGATGCAATGGTTACTGATGAACCGGTTGAAGAACCCTTGAGCATCCGTTGCAAGAAGTCCAAATCCACTGGTAATATTATGCATTTAACTTTAACATTTCATTTTATGCTGCTATTTTGATGAATTAGTCCGTTATTGTTTCATATTGGTATGTATTTTGATATTGGTTTGTGATTCAAATGTCACAGAAACTGTTGATGAATGTGAACCTGGCAAGAAGCGGAAGCACCGTGGTGTGGTTTGTGGCACCAAGATAGCAGACTTGGTCCACAGGCTCGGGACCAGGATCAAAATGGAATGCACTGTAGAGGCTAATGGGCCTGTTAGTGTGAAGATTCGGAGCATGGTGACTCATCAGATTGGGAGTTGTGTAAGGGAGAAAGTGCCAATTGTAGCCTCAACATATACCGAACTGGACCCCAAGCACTGGGAAATAGTCGGCAATTACCTAAGCGTGAGTTTAATTAGTTTAGTAATAATTAAGCATCACTGTCGAACTCTTTATTTACCGAGGGTGTATACTTGCATGTTTACTTTAATGTTTTTTTTGTAGACACATTTCTTCTTACCCAAGGATGACACTTTGCTCTGGGAGTTTATAACAAGGACAACCAACAGTCGCTATAAAGACTGGAAATCAGATTGCCGCTCTTACTATTTGGCCCATGGAGAGAAGACCCCCAAGGAGTTCATGCATAGAAGGGATGAGTGGAAATGGCTTGTGCAGCACTTTCAGGAGTCTGGTCAGCAGGTTATGTTTTGTAACTTATCCTTTACTCTTAAAAAAAAAATTAACTTCACTATTTTTTGTCTTACTAATTGTTCCTTTGTTATGTAGGCTATATCTGCAAGAATGAAAGATGCTAGGCTCAAAAAAATGAACCATCATTCTGGTAAAACTCCATTCTGCATCCGAGCATTAAAGCATCTGGAAAAGGGACACAAAGCGCCCTATGTTGCTGCGTATGAGGAGGTTTATTCACAGGAGGCTGAAAGCGGTCCTTTAGTGGTAACTTACTCAATCCTGTTGTACAATTTCAAAGTGCTAATGCCACATATTTTATAGTAGGACTAATTTCAAGAGTATCCTACTGAAAATGGATTGGTGTTCTGTAATGTCACTATCTATTTTGTTTTATGTTATGTGTTGGTTATGAATTTTAATGTTATGTGGTTTTATCATATTATTAATATATATCATGTTATTTGTTCACGAAGATGAAAGTTTATAACTATATTTAAGTATTTGGTTTCTTTACACATCAGATGTTCTTTTTTATAAATTGTTTTCTAATTTTACATAGGAGCAAATGTGTGCCGAAGTCAAGTTGCTCACCCATTACCATGACCATGATTCTGATGACCCGGACAGCGTTGTTGCTGATGATGAAGCCCTTCCAACAGATAAACAACTGGAAATTATTTATAAGGTTGTTGGGCAAAAGAAAGGGACTCAAGTGTCCGGTGTAGGTGGTAATATAAGGAGGCCTCCTCGCCCTAGAGGCGGTGCGTCTAACCACATGCTGAAGGAAGAGCTCCTAAAGGCAAGAGAAGAGGCTGTCAGAAGGGATGCTGTGGTTGAGCATCGGCTAAAGGCACTTGAAGAAATGGTCCGACAGGGAGTGGGGGTTGCTGGGCATGGATGCAATGTCTCTGATGGTGCGAGCTTTGATATGGGTGTCTCCTAGTTTCGTGCATGCTTGACATTTGAAACTAAACTTATGTGTAATGTTTTGTGTTGGTCGTTGAACTTGTGATCCTTTTTGGTGCTGGAAAAACTGTTTCTAGCATTATTGTGTAACAATTTAGACCATTTGCTAAAACAGGTGTTTTCGGAATGTACGTGAATTTGTAAAATGCTTAGTTGTTCTTACACGACTGCAAGCTAGTACAATACTATGGTGATATAAAACTTATGCGACAGAGAAAATTACATTAACTATACTTAAACGACTCATCCTAAATTTTTTTTTACCTAACGCGTCACGTTGTACTACCATTAAAATCCATACAGCGACTGACATTGTACAAGAATTATTTAGGCGTCAGACATATTAAAGTAATTCGTGGTCTGCAAGTGACACTCATATATTGTAACGCGACTGATGTACCTCCTTGCGCGGCTGCCGTATGTTGGTCACTAAACATATGTTATACGACAGATGTACATTAGTCAGTCGCAAGTTCACTTATGTCGCATCCGTTATACGACTAAGCCTTATGTCACTGACTACAGTCGCATAAGACCTTATGCGACTGAAAAAGTCCTTGCGCGGCTATTTTAGGTCAGTGACATAAGCGACCAAATGGCGTAGTGAGGGTTCAAATCCTCGTCTAACAGATACTAACACTAACATGAGCACTCAATAAAAAAAAACCCCAAATATTTAATGTCAACCAATCATCTTTAAGTGGTGATATGTGTGCTTAAAAACCTTGAATTCATATTGGTGAAATAATTTTAAATTGTATACTTGATTGTACTATGTACCTCAATAAATGCACTTTGTATCTTTTCTTTTCTCCTTAATTAGCATACCGGTTGTTCTTTTGTACAAACATAGAGGGACGAAGAGAGTATAATACACTGATCCAACTCTGTCCCACCACCAGACTATAATTCAATGGGTCTAAATGTAACAATGTCCACCAATGATCAACATCTTATCACATACCCATGAGATATTTTTATAATAAAACCATTTTATCATTTCCAAATTTCTTGGAAAGAATCCTGATCCTGAGTGTACAATTCTTTACCAGGATATTCAAGAACAACTGCAGTAATGCACTTTAAGAGAGAGATGAACATACATATACATATGATGAACTTACATATGACTATTATATAAGCAGGTTTACGTAAGGTTTATAATTATGCAGACTTTAGTTTCACTTATTAATGTGACACATATGATCAATGAACCGATTCATATTCAAACTGGACGATCCGTCAACAGATATAGCCTTCTCCATCACATCCTTGTGCTTCTTGATTTGTGATCTCAGTTCATCATCCATTTTTTCACCCATCAAAATCTTGATCCTGGTTGATACTTGCTCTCTGGTTATCGGCTTTTCATACCACAAATCAAGCCCAATCCTCCACTCATCCACCACCAATTTCCGGTTAGTGAACTGGTCAGTCAGAAGTGGGTAGCACAGCAAAGGTACAGAGCACCGGATACTTTCGAGGATCGAATTCCATCCGCAATGAGTCAGAAAACCTCCCACAGCCGGATGAGAGAGAACTTCCACTTGGCCACACCAAGGAACTATCAGCCCTTGATCCTTAACATTTTCTTCGAAACCTGCTGGCAGGAAATCAGTTACACCCGAACCAACGATATCAGCTCGAACCGCCCAAAGAAAGCTCACTTTGCTTAGCACAAGTCCTTCAGCAATCTCTGTTAGAACTTCTTTACTAACATGTGCATAGCTACCGAATGAAACATATAGCACGGACCAGTTTGGCTTCGTGTTTAGCCATCGGCTGCAGTCTGACTCGGACCACAGACTTGTTTTGACACCAATGTTATTGGTTAGTCCCAACACCGGTCCTATGGAGTAAAAAGGTTGCTTGGATTGGAGTGCAGAAGCTGTGTCATTTTCAAAGTCTTGGACTGTGTTAGAGAGTATGAAATCAGCTTTCTTAACATCTTTAAAGGACTTATCGATGATCCGGTGGACAACAGTGGATATATCAGTGTCTTGGAGGAATGACATCAAGTCAGTTGGTTTGATTTCCAAGATTCCTGGTATGTATGTGATGACATCCTTTCGATTTTCTGCCAACCAAAACCAACAGATCAGCTTGTTAACATTTCAAGGCAAGAACTTGACAGAATATAAACCACTTTATGACTTACCTAGGGAGCCAAAATGACCGTTTTTCCTCAGGAGGTCCCAGTGATAATAAAGTGTGAAAACCATCACAGGTTCGGTCCAAAATGTACCGTAGACCAGTCCATACTTGTTGGAAATCGTCGAACCCCAGTTGTAGAAAGTATCCGGTATCAAGCAAGTAACTGGTGGATGAGAAGATTTCATTAGGTCACCGACGAGTTCATCGACATGGGCAGGGAATACATGCACTATTCCCTCCCAAAACTGATCCTCATTAGCCATCCGGTCGAATACCAAGGGAAAGCCATCACTCACAGTAACATAACGTATATCCAAACCCGATTTGCGTGCCTCGGAGAACATGTCCAGCTGGCCGCTAAGGTTGTCCGGTGAGTTTTGAGCTTTGGAGATTTTTTGGTGGACTGATTGAGTGTTTACAAAGGTAATGGTGAAGCCCTTAGACGCTAGCTTCAGAGCTAGGTTTGCAAATGGTATCAGATGGCCTTGTAGAGGGTATGGTACCAGAATGGCATGTTGATGGGTATTAGGGTTTGAGTGATGATTTTGAGCCGCCATTACCTCTTTCTCTGGGAGAGTTAAGTCTCTCTCTTTACCCTCTAGCTATAACTAGCAAGTCTTGAAGCTTGTTGTGTTTGAAGCTTATGCAGTGTCCATATATATATATATATATATGAGGGGAGCGCTCAAATGAGGCAGGCCAAATAAGAATGAGGTAGTGAGACACAATCTCAACCACACGTCTAATCCCGTGCATTTGTGGTGCGTCGTGTGTCCAAATAGTAAAACCCACTACTTTTGCAAAAAGTAGTGGGTTTTACTATTGACGGCTGTGACACGTGGCTTCGACACGTGCGTACGATCAACTCGATCAACAACTCAGATCGTGTCTCATTGCCTCATTCTTACAATCCTACCTCCACCGAGCGCTCCCATATGAGACTTTTTTATTCATGTTGTTTCGCTGTGTAAGTTTAGTATATCTCAAATGTTTTCGTGTATTACTATTTTTATTATTTTTATTTTCTCTAGGTCAATTGTAATGGAGCAGGTTACTTTTTTTTATATTGGTGATCGATTAGTAATTGGTAGGCTTACTTATTATGCTAATGCATGCTAACTTTATTGATATCGTAACGAACATGAAATAAACAAGCACAATTTAAAGTGATCGATGGTGATTGATGGTCCATGTGACCAACTTGGTCCATGAAATAGACATTGACGATGGTGATTGATGGTTCATGTGACCAACTTGATACTTGAATCTTCCTAAAGAAGGATGGGTACTCTTCAGAGTGCTTTGTCTGCCTCCCTAATTATAAATGGCCCATGTGAGATGTCACACACACATTTCGATTCGACTGTAAACTTTGTGTAACTGAGGCCGACAAGGAGGTCATGAAAAACCTAAAAGGGTTAGGAAGTGACGAACTATTCTTTTTCACCTCTAAATAGTATCAATGAAGAGAGGATCGAATGTAGTGTCAAAACATTTATAATACCGGTAAAGTACCGGGTCGAACCAAGAGGAGCAAGCTAAGCACATGCACTACATAAGATCGTGTTTCCGTTCGGCTATTCTAACCAAAAATGTATAAAAGAGTGTGTATATTCTAAATCCTATGTGGCGAATAATTAGAGATAAAAGACGGATAAGAGATGTTTCAAGGGGTTACTCCCCTCCTTGGCAATTTCTCAATGATCACATACACAATATTCAAACATTTCATGGTAGTCAAATAGTATTGAATCTAGTTCACTTCAATCCCGTAGAAATGATCATATTCACTACATCCAAACTATCCCTAAGGTCGTTCGATTCTTAAGTCTAGTTTTAAGGTTCATCATGTTACTTAGGCATTTCATCAAATACTTAGTAGCATGGCATGTATGAAGAGCATAGAGAACATGAATTTGACACCATTTAATGGGATTAATTGATGATTTGCTAATTGACCAACTCCAATGATATAAACATTCAATCCTTAGTCAAGCATCATATCATTAAGGTTCACTTTCATGCTTAAGATATGAACATTTTCTCCATCCTTGAACTATTCCCTAGCTCTCTTGGAAACCGGCGTGGCCAAGAAAACTCCTTACTCCCTTAACATCCCTTGGAGGCGGTAATTTTTTGATAACTTCAACCTTAGCTTTGTCCACCTCAATTCCCCTCCTTGACACCAAATGGCCAAGCACAATTCCCTCATGCACCATAAATTGACACTTTTCCCAATTAAGCACAAGATTTGTTTCAATACACCTTTTCAAAACCCTTGCCAAATTTGCTAAACAATTATCAAATGATGAGCCATAAATAGAAAAGTCATCCATGGATACTTCCATTATTTTTTCAATAAAGTCCGAGAATATGGCCATCATACATCTTTGGAAAGTGCCGGGTGCGTTACAAAGCCCAAAGGGCATTCGTCGGTAGGCGAATGTCCCATAAGGACAAGTAAAGGTGGTTTTCTCTTAATCATGAGGGTGAATAGGGATTTGGAAAAATCCGCTATACCCATCAAGGTAGCAAAAATATTCGTGTTTTTGCCAATCTTTCAAGCATTTGATCAATGAAGGGGAGGGGAAAGTGATCCTTTTTGATTGCCTTCTTAAGTTTTCTATAATCTACGCAGATACGGCAACCGGTTACGGTCCTTGTGGGAATCAATTCATTTTTATCATTCTTAATCACCGTCATGCCCCCTTTTTGGGCACTACATGGATAGGACTTACCCAATTGGAGTCCGCAACGGGGAAAATGATTCCCGCATCTAGCAATTTTAAAATCTTCTTTTTCACTTCCTCACCGACAATAGGATTTAATCTCCTAGCTCTCTCCCTAGATGGCAAACTATCACTCTCAAGATTGATTTCAAGCATGCACAAGTTTGGACTTATTCCCTTTAAGTCATCTATAGAGTATCCAATGGCACCCTTGTACTCTCTAACCACATCAAGCAATTTCGAAGTCTCATCATCATTCAAAGAAGCACTCACAATAATAGGCAAGGTAGAATTAGGGCCCAAGAATTCATACCTTAGGCTTGTTGGTAGAGCTTTTAACTCAACCAAACAAGACTCCTTACCTTTGTCGCTTTGAGTACCTTCTTCGCTTTCATCCTCCAAGATGGCCCACCAATTGGCAAGGTCGGGTAGCTCATTATCAAGGTCAATAACATGTGAAGGCAATATGGGAATATCAAGTAATTCAAAGCCATCAATAAAATCAATATAATTGCAACTCATGGTAGAATTTGGACTTTTTTGAGCTTTCTCTAAGTTAAACTCTACTTCTTCATCTCCTACCCTCATGGTGATTGACCCCTTAGTAGTATCAAAAAATGCCCCCGCGGTGTAGAGGAAAGGTCTTCCAAAAAAATGGGAATCTCCTTATCCTCTTCCATATCCAACTCAACAAAATCACCCGGAATATAGAAATTCCCTACTCTAACCGGGACGTCCTTAAATACTCCCTTAGGGAATCTTGAGGAGCGGTCCGCGAGTCTTAAAATCATTTGTGTTGGTTTAAGTTCACCCATGTTTAATTTTTTACATAAAGAATAGGGCATTAAAGATATACTTGCACCCAAATCACACATGGCACGTTCAATTTTAACATCATTAATATAGCAAGAGATGGAGAAGCTACCGGGATCCTCAAGTTTACGTGGCATACGCGGTTGGAATATGGCACTACATTCTCCATTTAGGGACACCGTGTCAACGTCCTCGATTGTTCTCCTGCAAGTAATGACATCTTTTAGAAATCTAGCATAGGATGGTGCTTGAGTGATTACCTTGGTGAAGGGCATTGTGACATAAAGCCTCCTCATCATCTCGGCAAACTTCGAGAATTGCTTGTCATTGCTCTTCTTTTTGAGCCTTTGAGGGAAGGGAATAGGCGGAGTGTAGGGCCTTAATTCTTCTTTCTCCTTTTCCACCACTTTTTCCTTTTGAGTTTGAGGGATAGGGACCTCCTCATCTAACTCTTCAATTTCGGCACTAGCTTGGCCTCCAAGATCAAAAGACACTTTCTTCTTCTTCGTTGTTCACCCTCTAGCTCTTTACCACTTCTCAATGTCACCGCGTTACAATGCTCTCTTTGCACTTGCTCGGGTTTAGCCTGTAATTTCCCGTGTGATATTGTAGAGGATTCGGCTTGTTGAGCTATTTGGGTCTCAAGCATCTTGTTGTGAGTTTCCATTCTCTCGATTTGGGCTTGCATCTTATCTTGATTTGCAAGGAGTTTGGCAAACATTGCTTCAACCCCGGAGAGTTCATTCGAAGGTTGTGGAGGGGCTTCAACTTGTTGGTAAGGCCTTTGAGCTTGAGTTTGAGCTTGATATTGTTGCCCTTGGTTTTGGTTCCTTTGAAGCAAAGTCGGCCCTTGACTTTGATATTAGTTCCTAGGTTGGAAAGCTTGATTGGATTGAGTAGGTTTAGGACCAAATCCGGGAGGTGTAGCTCCAAAGTCGGGACGAGTGGGATTTGTGGTATTGTAGGAGAAATTAGGGTGATTCTTCCATCCCGAGGAAAACCTTGGTGTAGTGTAATTAGCTTGAGAACTTTGCCCTTGAGTGGCGCTAGCTCCATATTCTCTACCTTGGTTTCCTCCCACAAAATTCACGTCTTCATAACCTTGTCTATGCACATCTCTTTGAACCAAGGGGCAAGAATTTGTCTCGTGCTCATAGACCTCACAAATATCACAACCTTGATTTGTTGAAGGTTCCTTCTCCAGGTGTTTCAACTTGAAGACTTTATCCGAGAGGTTATCAAAGTCTTTCCTCAAGGCATCATAGTCGCTTGTGCTAACCGCTTTCACTTCATGCCTCTCATGTCTCCTTCTTGGATTTCCTCTTTCACTTCCCCGCATGAAATAGTTCTTTGTGATCTTTTCGATCATCGCATATCCTTCATCGGGTTCGATTTCCATAATAGCTCCTCCCGCGGCGGTATCAAGTGCAAGCCACGAGGAGCTATCAACACCGTGGTAGAAGGTGTGGAAAACTTGGAGATCGTCGAGGTTGTGATGGGGGCTAAGCCTTTGGTACTCTTTTTATCTCTCCCATGCTTCATAGAGATTTTCCCCATCCATTTGTGCGAAGTTTGTAATTTGATTTCTATAGAACGCCGTCTTGGAAGGAGGAAAATACTTGTTAAGAAATGCTACGGCGAGCTCCTCCCAAGTGGTGAAACTATCCGGGGTTTGACTTCTCAACCAATCTTTAGCGCTTCCCGTGAGAGAGAAAGGGAATAACCCTAACAACTTAGCATCTTCCGAGAACCCATTTATCTTGAAGGTTGCACACACTTCAAGGAAGGTAGTCAAATGAGAGTTCGGGTCCTCATTGTCTCTTCCCGCGAATTGGTTGGATTGGACCATTTGGATTGTTGAAGTCTTCAAATCAAAATCCCGGTTGTCAACCATCGGTACAAGGATTGGGGAACGATATCAATAAGCCGTGGGAGTGGCATAATCCTTGAGAACCCTTCTAGCTTGGGGGATTCGTGGTAATTGACCTTGGGGTGGTGGAGGTGGAGGAGGAAGTCTATTATCTCTATCACCCATGACTTTTTGAGTGTTGGAAGTTGTTCCCTTGTCTTTGTTTGTCTTACTCCTTGTCGGGTAGGGGTTAAAGAATTCTATTATCGGTTGATTCAATTCTCTATCCACAATCTGAGTAAGCTTCTTTGTCTTTGGTGGCATAAAAGAAATGAACCTACAAGGGAAAAACAAATAAAACAAGTGAGGATATTGCAATAAACGTAAGAATCACAAGTTGCAAAACAAATAAAGAAAAACATGGAATAGTCGGAGTTCTAAATGATTTTCCTAGGGACAATCTAGCCATTACTCCCCGGCAATGGGGCCATTTTGACGTGTAATAAATTGTATAGTCAAAAGATATTTATAGTTTGACCGGTAAGACAGGTGTCGAACCCAAGGGAGTAATTGGATTATACGCTAGGGAAATCAAGTTTTCTACTCGGCTAATCCTTCAAATCAATTATGGGAATGATTATCAATATTGAAACAAGCAATGAGATAGCACTAAAGGGTTAAATATCAATCAAAAGAGAGTTTCGAGGGGTTCTGCCCCTCCTTGGCATTTCCCATGATCATGCATACAAGAATTAAACGCATTCAAGGTGTTAGATAGTATTGAACCTAGCTTAAACTAGGGTAGACCAACTGTCATTGAATCTAACCTTAGCCAAGCTCTCTTTTACCTCGAACCTCACTCCGTCGAGATAATTGGTTCATTCCATGACATTTATTAGCATTGGAATGTCTCCCAAGCAATAAATGTCATGGACTCGAGTCATAGTTCACTTCAAATTCTTAGATATGATCACATTTACTACATCTAAACCATCCCTAACATCGCTAGATTATTAGGTCAAGTTTTGGGATAAACAATTCACTTAGGCATTTTGTCAAACACCTAGTGGCATGCAATAATGAAGACCATAGCAAATGTGAATTTAACACCTTAGATTAATCATCAAGCATGTGTATACATGATCTAGACTACCAAGGAGGGTAACAACACCCTCAAAACACAAAGGAACTACTCACACATCATATAAAACAACATGATGTGTGTAGGGTTTGAATACAACAAATTAGAAGAGAAGAGGAATAGAAAATAGGATGGTTAATCCTAGATGTCTCCCTTTGATCTTTACTCCTCCTTTGTTGATTGTGGATTGATAACCTTGATTTGATCTCCTTTGATGAGTATTTTTGCCCAAAAGTTCAAGTCCCTAGGTCAAGATTGACACTTTCTATTTATAGCCTCGGGTAAAAATCTGTCACTGTAGCAGGCCAGCCGGTCGGCTGAGCGTATGCCTTTGGATTCCAGTCGGTCGGCTGGGACGGGAGGAATTTCGGGCTGCGCTGGAATGTCAATCCAACCGGTCGGCTGGTACGGGGCTTCGGATCCCAACCAGTCGGCTGGGACAGGATTTTGGGCTCCAGTCGGTCGGTTGGGAAATGACTTCGGACTCCAACCGGTCGGCTGGGGAAGGAAGAATTTCGGCCTGCGCTGGAGCGTCAATCCAGCCGGTCGGCTGGTCTTCGGGATGATTCCCAGTCGGTCGGCTGAGGACCTATTTAGTGCACTTTAGCTTCAATTCTTTGATTTTTCTCGAGTTTTCTAATCTTTGTTTTTGACACTGAGACATCTTGTTTTGTACCTGAAACGTATGAAAAGAGATCAAATGACATCAAATTATCGCCGAAAGCGAACTAAAGCTATAGTGAGAAACGGTATTAATAAGTCAAAAACTCGACTTATCAACACTCCACACTAAAGCTTTGTTCGTCCCGAACAAAGTATGAGAATATGTCAAGGTCATGCAAATGCCGAAATGCTAGCGGTGCTATGTTTTTCGTCTATTTTGCCTCACTAGATTTCACAAGGTCTCAATCATTATTTCCAAACACGTTATTGAAAGAAAAATGACAAGTATTTACAATCTAACTAGCTCCTTTTCGTAGGCGTTACGAATGCATTTAGCATATGCATCAAGCCTTTAAACCCCTAGGCTACCCTAGTGGACGAGTTATAGTCTCATGAGAGTTTTCAGAAAGGGAATACTCACAAATCCCAAATGCACCTATCCCATGAGAGTGAATTTAAGAGTGTTCAACCAAGGCTATGATTTCTCAAAACAAATTCCTCACCCCACACTAGAACTACCATCACAATATCATCAAAAGAACTTTTGAACCATTTTGAGAACCTTTGAGGTTGTGGATTAAAGGTCATCAATACTAGGGCTATCAATCGTCTTATCCAAAAGTCTATTCATTTTCAAGGCTATACAATAGATGTGAAGTTTTTAGTTTGCACAAAAATTGTCAATCGCTCATCTATGCTAGCTAGGGCTAGATGGGTTTGCGACGTGAAACTCATTCCCAAGTTTTAGGTGCTTAAGCCGTAATCCATAAGGGAAGAGGAGTTCGACACTAGAGTTCTCAATAAACATGCATATCCCAAATGATAACTCCCGTGCAAGCACATGGGTCGTCCTAAAGTCATTCTAACAAGCGCTCAATGCAAATGATGAATCCCGCACAAATGAAGAATGGAGGAAAAACATAGAGTCAAGTTTTAAGTGCTTCTTATTTTCTTTTTGAAACGGCCTTTGGCCTACAAATGCTTTCGAGGGGGGACTTACCTCCCTAACCACATTTGTATATTTGGGAGCAAAACTTCTCGTGATCATTGAGAAAGTTTTTAGTCGGGGCTTTGCCCTCTTTGACCGCAAACACATTTTTTTTTGAATGGGGCCTATTTTTTGCCCTCTTTTATTTTTGACTCCACACTTAAAACTTGACAATATGTTCAAAAAGTGTATGGGATGTGCGGGAATCAAACATGAACAAGGCACCATGTTAGAGAACTCAAGTCACCAAGGAGCATTCAAATGGTCTAAGTTTTTCACGAAGGTTTTAAAAGGTGCTTGCTATAACTTGATCCACGGTATTTCATCAAAAATACTTAGAAAATTGGATAGACGAAAGATAGCAATGATATTGGCTTTCAAGAATACACATTCAATGGACTAGGTCGGTTCTAAGTTCAAGATCCAATAAATGTGGCAAATAGGCTAGATGTGATTTATAGGAATTTAGAATCGATAGTCACAAGCCTATATGGGTAAAAACACTCTCATGTAGGGATAAGGTGTAAAAGATGCAAGTGTCCATCTAAAAATGATATGCGTGACATGCATACATGTGAACTATGCGCATCAAACCACTCCACACTTAATTCAAGCTTAGTCCCTAAGCGCATAGAATGATAAAATAAAGGCAAAGGCGCATAGGAACTCCCCTCGTTTGTAGTGCCGGTGATATAACCCTTGGGAGTTAGAAATAACCTTTTGGTTGCAAATGTAACAATGAAGGTGAATTTGGACGTGATAAGAATATGTAAATGTATATCCTGTAGAGTGAACAATAAAAATGGTAAACACCTTCATTATCATAGAAAATGTAGCATACAACCAAAGGCAAGTAAGGGAAATATCACCAAAATGGCATACATCATCCAAAATTGCGCCAAAAGGCGACTTAACATCCAAAACTGTCATCCAATGCAACAAGTCAAAGAAAAGATACATGTGTAAAGCAAGAAGAAGCATGGACTCATGATGTAGCCTCATCGCCTCTCGGACTGGGCTGCCTGGCTGAATCTTCGACCTCTTCCTTGATCGGTGATGTGGGATCAGTGAGTAGCGGGGTACCCTCCCGAAAAGAGTTAACTGGCTCCGCGGTGTCTCCTGTGAGGCGCGATCCCGCCTCCCCAACTCTGGAAGCTGGCGTGGTCGGCAAAGGGGAGGTGCCACGGGGGCGGTGATGGCCGAAGAGTTATATGAAGAAATGAACCACTCGTTCCTCCCCGAGATTCTCCTCCAAAAATGACTCCTCTCATGCTCATTAAATTTACGCACCTCAACCCCATTAGGAGGGAAACTCAACCAACCAAGGATAATACTCTCCCTTATTTTGAAAACCCTTCCTCCCAAAACAAATTTCCAAGAAACCTCCCCCTCCTCATCCTTCAACCATTCAAATGAGCATATAAACTCCTCCACTACCCTTTGGTAGGAGCCCGGATCATCCATAAACAGAAAGTTAAGGCCACTATGAGTTAGGCGAGAATGTACCTCATCGGCGACATCACGGTCGAGGCCCCTTAGGATTTCTAGGTCCGGGTAGAGAGTGGCGATGGCCTTCTTCCTTTTCTTCTTGATGGTGTCATGATGTGTCCGGTGGTTTTCCTCTTCGAACACTAGTGGCTCGGAAAAAGGGTAGGGGTGGGAAGAGGCAATGGGCCCTCTAATGGACCATCACCCGGCTCTGCTAGAATGAGGGCATTACTGGGAGAGGCAGGAGGATAGGGTGATGGCACTCGCGCAATGGGAGGCGCAGGGGCTTTCTTCTTTGTGGGCTTTTTCGGCGCGGAAAAGGCACCCTTCAAGTTTTTGCTCTTTTTCTTGGGTGGAGGAGTGGGAGAGGGAGGAGGGGAATCCAATTCCTCGTCTGAGCTAGACTCTCTTAATGGAGCTCTGAATTGCTTCCTCTTGCAAACGACGAGAGGTAAATCATCCTCTTCGGTATCGGACAATTATTCGATCCGAACGTCCCTCGGAGGCACTTGGGCGATTTCCTTGCCCTTATACTTGTTTTTGGAAGAAGAACCGGCTTAAGGCATGATTTGAAGAAGAGAATTTGCACTGAAGAGGCGCTGAGTTTCAATCGAGCCGTTCGGCTGGGCTGATGAGCAGTTTCTCAGCCGGTCGGCTGGCTGGCGAATTCCGAACGGTTTTAGGGTAGAAATCGGGGTTTTGCAAGGGGACTTGGCGGATGAAATTGATGGTGGGGGATTGAAGGCGGGATGATTTCGAGTTGATTGGGGCAATTTTTGGGGAGTTTCGACGGCCGGATTGGGAGATCGAATGAGGGTTAGGGTTTGGTGCGGCGGAGGTGGTTTCAGCGATTGTGGCTGAGGCTGGGTGGGTTAGATGGGTCGACTGGTGGTCGGGAGAGGGAGGCAAGGTGATGGCGACGGCGAGGTGAGGGGATCGGACGATCGGAGTCGGGGTCGAAAAACGACCGCGGTTTGCTTGAAGACGGGGGAGCGGCTAGGTGTGAAATGAAGAGATGAGGAGATGAGGGTTTTGGTAATGGGATTCTTAGCCGGTCGGCTAGGACGGGCCAACCGGTCAGCTGGGCTGGCACGAAAATAGGGTCCTGTTGAGTCTCAATTGAGCCGGTTGACGTTGAGTATTTTCGAGATACACTTTGTCGAAAACAATTTGTAATTCAACCGGTAAGACCGGTGTCGAACCCAAGGGAGCAAACGTGATTATACGCTAGGGAATCAAGTTTTCTACTCGGCTATTCCTTCAAATCAATTATGGGAATGGTTATCAATCAAGAACAAGCAATGAGACGGCACTAAAGGGTTTAATTTCAATCAAAAGAGAGTTTCGAGGGGTTGTGCCCCTCCTTGGCATTTCCCATGATCATGCATACAAGAATTAAACACATTCGAGGTGTTAGATAGTTTTGAACCTAGCTTAGACTAGGGTAGATAAACTCTCGTTCAAATCTATTCTTAGTCAAGCTCTCTTATAGCTCGAATCTCACTCTCTCGAGATATTGATTCATTCCATGGCATTTATTAGCATTAGAATCTCTCCCAAGCAATAAATACCATGAACTCGACTCCTAATTCACTTCAAATCCGTAGATATGATCACATTTACTACATCTAAACCCTCCCTAAGATCCCTAGATTATTAGGTCAAGTTTTAGGATAAACAATTCACTTAGGCATTTCATCAAATACCTAGTGGCATGCAATAATGAAGAGCATAGCAAATGTGAACCTAACACCATAGATTAATAATCAAACATGTGTATTCATGATCAAGAGTACCAAGGAGGGTACAAACACCCTCAAAACACAAGGAGACTACTCACACATCATGTAAGACAACATGATGTGGGTAGGGTTTTTTACACAACAAAGAGAAAGGGAAGAGGAATAGAAATAGGATGGTTAATCCTAGAAATCTCCCTTTGATCTTCACTCCTCCTTATTGGATGTGGATGAAAGTCCTTGATTTGATCTCCTTTGATGAGTATTTTTGCCCAAAAGTTCCCCCCTAGGTCAAAACCCTTGATTTCTATTTATAAGCTCGGTTGAAAATCGGCACTGTAGCAGGTCCAGTCGATCGACTGGCGCTGGGCTGATGGCCCAGTCGATCGACTGGAGGGAGATAAGGTGCATGGATAGCAGGTTCTCAGTCGATCGACTGGCACAGGGAAGGCTCCCAGTCGATCGACTGGAGAAGTGTTGAAAACTGGCCTCCTGAGACTCCATTGAGTCGATCGACTGGAGGGTCCAATCGATCGACTGAAGGCACGTGATCTGCACAATCTGGCTGGAGGACACGCCAGTCGACCGACTGAAGGGTCCAGTCGATCGACTGGAGAAACTTGATATGCATGGCCTCCTGAGAATCAATCGAGTCGATCGACTGGAGCAGGGGAGCTTCCCAGTCGATCGACTGGAGACCAAATCCTGCCAACTTTTGCTCTAAACTTCGATTTTTCCCCGAGTCTTCGTATTTTGGCTTTGACACTGGGACATCTTGTTTTGTACCTGAAATGTACGAAAAGGGATCAAATGACATCAAAATAACATCGGAAACGACCCAAAACTATAGTGAGGAATGACCATAAATGAGTCGAAAACTCGACTCATCACCGGTCGGCTGGCACTTTGGTCACTTCCCAGCCGATCGGCTGAGACCAATTCCTGCGAAGAAATTTTAGGTTTTTGCTCCAAACACCTTATGATTTTTGCATGAACCCTAACTCCACACTTGGAAATTTTAACATCGCGACATGAACGAGCATCTCTCAAAATTCACCCAATCCTCAAGGCATGCTTTCCAAAGAAATCACTAGCATACATACAATTTTCAACAAAACGCAAGCTAGGATCAAACACTCCACACTTAAAACATAACCATCACCTAGATAATCCATGCAAGCATAATTCCACACCAAGCACACCTAATCATGCATTTTATGTCATCCTAGCACCGTGCTCTCTGACAGGCGTCGTTGGTACCTGCAAATTTGAATTTATATTTTCCTTACTCTGGACTGTGGGTTAGTACAGCGACAAGCAAGGGTCGAACCCAAGGGAGCTAGAGTGGTTACTACTTTGTTCTGAAAGAGAGAAAAACAAGAAAATTGGGTGAAAGTACTGGATTAGGCAACAACTATGAATCACGAAAATAGCAAGGTTGTAAATATCAGAGAGAGATATTCAGATTAGGGTTTGATTGTGACTCGCTTTATCATTGACTTCTAATATTCTAATTCAATGTTTTAAGTGTGGTTGTCCCGACAAAGGACTTCCCAAGTAACCCGACAAAGGTGTTACGCCACGACCTAGTTCCCCTAGGTTTAATTAACCCGACAAAGGTGTTAATTGCCTTAGTCGTACTACCTATCCAAACGACAAAGTATTAGATAGATGATTAATATAGAAATATGCGCAACTAGGTTTCACGACAAAGTATACGTCTAGCCTAACAATATTTCATGGAATTTATGTACGAGAATTAGTAAAACATAGAATATAGCATTACGAACCAAGTCTCAAAAACGTTTGTCGCAATATCAAAACCCTAACCCGAATAATGGAATTAGTTATACATGGCCATAAGTAAACAATGCAATAATTGAAAGGAACAAAAACACTTCACCAAAACCGAAAGTAACAGGCCGTGAGGGCTGATGGTGCTTGGCCGAGAATGCCGGGGCAGTGCTGGAACTGGTGCCTAGAATGGAGACCGGATGCAAGGAGCTGGTGCCGAGCGCTATGAGGAGAGAACTCTGGAATTTTGGGACGAGTTTAATGGCTCGACCTGCTCCTCTATATATAGGGTTGAGTGATGCCCAAAAGTCGGTAGATTCCCTAAAAAGTCTGAGTATTTTTCGGTGGCCCAAAAGACTTTTTAGGGAATGTTTCCTAAGTTGATCAAACCGACTTGCATTATCTTTTTGCTATCTTTTCGTCCACATCTTCTAGATCCATCTAGCATTATCTCGAAGCTTCATAAACCTCCTCTCAAACCGCCACAAAAGAGAGGGAAAAAGTCGAACCAAAAACTTGGACCTTTGGCTTCTTGGACAGGCCTGGCCGGGCACTTGGGCGCTGGTTGGCCTCGTGTGTTCTTGCCTCGGTCGCTGCTAGGTCGAGGGTCGAAAATGACTTTGGCCTGGGCCAACATGTAGCCTGACATGAGATCTATAAAATGGTGTCAACCAATCTTCCATTCGATCCTCCTGTGTCGAACGACACGAGTTTGAATCCATGAGCACGATCAGCCTTCGGGGTGCATGGGCGGTTCCCTCGGACGGAAGCTCGGATGGCCGGGCGGATGGCTTGGATGCGCGCTCGGATGGCCGAGCGGATGGCTTGGATGCGCGCTCGGATGGCCGAGCGGACATGCGGTCGGAGGCACGGGCGGATGGCTTGGACAGCCGGTCGGACATGCGGTCGGCTGGGCATTGGAATTCCTGGACATGGCCTGGGCGCATGGGACGCGGCCTGATTTTCTTCGGCCATCTTTTGATTCCCTCGGGCGTTTTCTCGGCCATTCTTCATTTTAAGTGCATATAAACCGGCCATAAACTCCTTGTGATGTTTTTGGCTCCAAAAGCCGTCTTTTGAATGAGATCCCTCTTAGAGCGTCCAAATTACCTGAAATGCGAAACAATACTAAGAAGTAACTGTTTGCATATAAAAGTACTGGAATTGGTGGGATTTGATGACTCGATGAGTCGTATAAATACGGCTCATCAAACCACCCCACACTTAAACTTGTTCGTCCCGAACAAGGACTAGGTCATAAGAGGAAATAAATGAAGTACGAACATCACAAAGCTTCGGTCATCCTAGACATGCTACATGGATATGAATCGGTTATTCTAGATCTCGCCTGTTATGCATGCTTGCTACTAATATCTTTGTGCAAAAACATGGGTTAAAGATACGTGTTACCTTTGGGTCGAGATGCAAATCAATTCGGATGTCTCGGGAGATAGCCCTTTTTAGACCCATGAACCCTCATTCTCGGACTCGAACTCGCTGCTATATGGTTATGTCTCGCTGCTTTTTCTTGCACGTGATTCATTCGGGCTCAAGTACTGGAGTGCATTTCGGTCAGCTATAGTGTCGTATGATCTGGCATTCTCAACGACGCTTTTCACATGTGGAACGTGTGGACCTTTCACAATGGTAGTGGATTTTTCTTTGTGGTGCGGATTGTGACTCGCTCAAACCTACTTGCTCTCGCTCATCATCGTCCTTTTGCGCGGGTCAATCCAAGGGTCGCTTGTCTATTTTCCCGGCTACTTGAACTAGAGTCTGGACGGTGTGAAGTATTCCCGTCCCAACCACCGCAAAGTGTGCCGCAGTGGCGGAGCAGACTCGCACTATGTTTGCCTCGAAGTGCTAGCCTCCACAAGCTCCACATAACCATATATCCTGAGTTCGGTCTTTGAATGATCTGTCAAGTCTCTCTAGGGCATTGCTATCAACTCCACATCCCTGTTTATCTCAACTAACAAAGGCACGCAAAGATTTTAAAATCACATGTTAGTCGCACAAATCAATTTTCACCAAAGACATGCATGTAATCGGCTCTATCTATTTCACCTAATCATTATCCAATACTGCAAGTCTAGGAAATAGTGAAGTAATCATGTACAAAAATTTAAAAAAATCATAGGAAACGTGCTGACTCTGTGCAGGGTGCAAGAAAATAAACGTGCTGACTCACTAACTGACTCTCCCACCCCACACTTTTGAACTGACGTGTCCTCACGGCTCGTCTTAAGTTTCAAGACACGACGATGCATGCAATAAATATGAAAAGAAGAGAAGAGAAAAGAGTGGAACAATACTCCCCTGATGGTCGTGGAACGGGTATGGGGCTGTCCTGGCTGTGCGCTCGCACGGGTAATCTTGTGCGTTCGCACAATACTGACCAGAAGCATGAAATAGCTGTGCGTCCACACACTGACCGTGCGTTCTCGTCCGTGGCTGGCTGAGATTCTGTGCGATCGCACGATGTGCTTGTGCGTTCGCACAAGACTAACCAGAAGCATGAAATATTCGTGCGATCGCACGATCTACCCTGCGAGCTCGCATGAACTGCTCCCTGCATGAAAATCATCTCCTTTCCCAAGTACAATGTGACAATAATGACTCATAAATAAACATAGTAAATAAATAAACTGAAATGTAAAGACATGCAAACCGTGCAGGGCTGCCTCCCTGTGAGCGCCTTTTTTTAACGTCGTTGGCTCGACAGTACCTCCTCTATGTGTCGGGAGGCTCGTCAAGGTCAATCTCATCAGTGGTGGTGTCGATCTCTCCATGGTAGTGCTTAACTCTCTGTCCATTGACCCTGAACCGATGGCCATCCTTGGGGTTTTCCAGCTCTAATGCCCCGTGATTGAAAACATGGGCGATCGTGTAAGGCCCCGTCCATCTGGACCTTAACTTCCCGGGCATGAGCCGTAACCGAGATGAGAACAAGAGCACCCGCTGTCCGACTTCAAACGTGCGCCTGAGGATGAATTTGTCATGATATAGCTTGGTCCGCGCCTTGTAGTCTGTTTGGCTCTCGTAAGCCTCGAGGCGCAGCTCCTCAAGCTCACATAGCTGCAATTTCATATCTAGCCCGGCTGGCTGCAAGTCTGGGTTGCACTTCTTCAGTGCCCAATATGCATTGTGCTCGAGCTCAACTGGTAAGTGGCACGCCTTCCCATAGACCAACCGAAAAGGCGAGGTGCCTATTGGTGTCTTATAGGCTGTCCTGTATGCCCAAAGTGCCTCGTTCAACCGCTGGCTCCAATCCTTCCTGTTCGGTCCTACCATCTTCTCCAGAATTCCCTTAATTTCGCGGTTGGAGATCTCCGCTTGCCCATTCGTCTGGGGGTGATATGCAGTGGAAGTCCGGTGGTGAACATGGTAGTGCTTCAGTGTGGAAGCCATCATTCGGTTGCAGAAGTGTGTCCCCTGATCGCTGATAATGGCCTTAGGTACTCCGTACCTGCAAAAGATGTTAGTGCGCAAAAAGTCTATGACAGTTTTAGCATCATCACTCCTAGTGGCCTTGGCCTCTACCCATTTGGACACATAATCAACTGCAACTAAGATATAAGAATAACCACACGAAACAGGAAAAGGGCCCATAAAGTCTATCCCCCAAATGTCAAACACATCATTCACTAATATGGGGACCTGTGGCATCTCCTGTCTGGCCGAAATATTACCTACACGCTGACATCTATCGCATCTCTTACAATGGTCGTAGGCATCTCTAAAAACATGCGGCCAAAAGAAACCACTATCTAAAATTTTCCTAGCCGTCCTCCTAGGGCCGAAATGGCCACCACACTCTAACTCATGGCAAAAACTGATAACTGAAGCAATCTCATCATCGGGGATGCACCGTCTAAGAATCTGATCTACACCTATTTTCCACAAGTACGGATCATCCCACACATAGTATTTAGCATCATGCTTCAGTTTCAAACACTGTGCCCTAGAATATGAGGGCGGGAACTTACCTCCGACTAGGTAGTTCACTAGAGGAGCGAACCATGGCATCTTACCCGAAATAGCATACAAGTGCTCATCTGGGAATGTCTCGGTAATCTGCCCGGCATCCTCCTCTCTGACAAGACGGCTCAAGTGGTCGGCCACTGTGTTCTCTATGCCCTTCTTGTCCCTGATCTCCACGTCAAACTCCTGTAGGAGCAGGATCCACCTAATGAGCCTTGGTTTTGCCTCCTTCTTCGTCATCAAGTACCTAATAGCTGCATGGTCAGAGTAGACAACAACTTTAGTACATAACATATATGATCTAAATTTCTCCAAGGCGAAAACCACGGCTAGCAGCTCCTTCTCTGTGGTCGAATAGTTCTTCTGGGTCACGTCCAGCGTCCTCGAAGCATAGTAGATCACCACGGGCTTCTTGTCCACCTTCTGACCGAGAACTGCTCCTACAGCATAATCGCTTGCGTCACACATAATCTCAAAGGGCTGTGTCCAGTCCGGAGCTCTAATGATGGGCGTGCTGGTGAGGGCCTCCTTCAGCTCGTCAAACGCTGCCCTGCACTGATCTGTAAACTCAAAAGGAATGTCTTTCTGCAAGAGGTTAGATAAAGGCAGCGCCTTTTTCGAAAAATCCTTAATGAATCTACGATAGAAACCAGCATGCCCCAAAAATGACTTAATATCACGGACTGTGGAGGGATATGGCAGAGTAACAATCAAATCTATCTTAGCTTTGTCTACCTCTATCCCCTCATGTGAAACTATGTGACCGAGTACTACTCCATGGGTAACCATAAAATGACACTTTTCATAGTTGAGTACCAAATTCATCGAAACACATCGTGCTAAAACTGTACTCAAATGATCTAAGCATGCATCAAAAGTGTCACCGTGCACAGTAAAATCATCCATGAACACCTCAATAAACGAACCTATCATGTCAGAAAAGATACTAGTAACGACCCGCTGAAAAGTGCCGGGTGCGTTACACAAGCCAAAAGACATCCGGCGAAAAGCAAATGTACCGAATGGACATGTGAAGGTCGTCTTCTCCTGATCCTCGGGTGCTATGGGAATCTGATTATAGCCTGAAAATCCATCTAGAAAACAAAAATAAGGCTTACCTGCCAAGCGGTCGAGCATCTGATCAATGAATGGAAGAGGAAAGTGATCCTTGCGTGTAACGGCGTTCAGCTTCCTGTAATCTATGCACATGCGCCATCCATTCTTGACTCGAGTCGTGACCATCTCGCCCTCGGCGTTCTTCTCCACTGTGATCCCTGTCTTCTTCGGTACAACATGCACCGGACTCACCCACTGACTATCTGAGATCGGGTAGATCACATCTGCATCCAACAACTTCTGAATCTCCTTCTGGACAACCTCCATCATAATCGGGTTCAATCTGCGCTGAGGTTCCCTCGAAGGTCTAGCTCCATCCTCCAACAATATCCGATGCATACAAACTGCCGGGCTGATTCCCTTGATGTCGGCTAGCGTCCATCCAATGGCCAGTTTGTGCTCGGTGAGCACTCCAATCAACCTGCGCTCCTGATCTGCCTCGAGCCCGCTCTTAATGATGACTGGCAGCGTGCTATCCTCCCCTAAGAATGCATAATTCAAGTGACTAGGTAGAGGCTTCAATTCCACTGTAGGTGCCTGCACAACAGAAGGCAAGCACACTTGTGATTTGAATAAACGAACTGCATTAACCTCGTACCTCGGGGTGAGTGGCTGGGCGATCTCTAGCTGGTCCAGTACGTCTAAGATGGCCTCTGTATGCTCATATGAGTCCTCTGGTGAGTACACTGCCTCCTCAATTACCTGCTCTAGTGGGTCGGTCCCTCTCTCTGGATGTACCTCCTGGACAAGGTCGTCCAAGGTGTCTAAGGCATGGACCGCCTCGTACTCTGTGGGATGCTTCATGGCCCTGAAGATGTCGAAACTGAACACTTCCCCTTCAACTTCCATGGAGAGTGTCCCACTGTCGCAATCTATCTTCATCTTTGACGTCTTGAGGAACGGTCGGCCGAGTAGGATGGGTGCATGATCGGTCGGGCCACTGTTCTCCATCTTGAGCACATAGAAGTTGGCTGGGAATACTAGCTCTCCCACCTGTACGAGTACATCCTCGATCTTGCCCTCGGGCTGCTTGCATGACCTGTCCGCCAACTGTATAGTAAGACCTGCAGGCTCAAGAGGTCCAATGCGCAAACAGGAGTATATAGAATAAGGTAGAACATTGATAGATGCACCGAGATGGAGCATGCAATTTTCTATCCTAATGTTACCGATCGTGCAGGGAATGGTGTATGTGCCTGGGTCACCGCATTTTGGTGGCACCTTGCGTTGAATCACCGCTGAAACATTCCTGCTCATAAGCTCCTCGTCTGGCTGGGTTCCTCGTCTCCTGTTTGTGCACAACTCCTTCAGAAACTTCGAGTATCTAGGGATCTGCTTGATGGCTTCAAGGAGTGGGATGTTGATTTCTACCTTGCTGAATAGCTCCCACACTTCCCTGTCCATCACATACTTCTTCGGAGCTCGAACCTGCACAGGAAAAGGCAAAGGTACCTGAACGTTACAATTCTCGGTAACTGGGACCGGGTCTGGCCGAGAGACTGGGGTCTCGTCCTCTGGATCCTGCCCGGCCAAGTCCTGGCTGTAGGTGTCGGATTCGGCCACTGCCTCTTCAGGCTCTGGGGGGCTTTCTTCCTCGGGTGGCCTAGATGCCCTTCGTCCACTCCTCAACGTGACTGCACTGACATTCCCCTTTGGATTTGGAATGGTCTGCGAGGGTAGTCGTCCAGCGTTCAGATTGCTTGCGAGGTCTGATACTGTCGCATTGAGCTGGGACATCTGTTTCTTCAATTCAGCAATGTCTCCTTTGGTTGTGGCCCGATCCTGGATCACGGCTGATGCCAGATCCTTTATCATGTCCTCGAGAGCTTTGTTTGAGCTCTGATTGTTCTGGCCCTGCTGGTTGTTGCTCGGTCCTCGGTGCTGGTACTGACTAGGCCCGTTTTGCTGATACTGACGATGAGAAGGCTGGTAGGGCTGCTGATTCTGCTGGGGTGCTCCCTGCTGTGGCTGCTTCTGGGCATGATGCTGAGGATAACTGTTCTTCCAGGGCTGTCCGTTGGCTCCTTGATTGTTCGTGGCTGTGCCGTATTGTTGGACTGGCCCTGGCCTGTTCCCATAGTTCTGGTAGTCGCCCACTGCATTGACCTCGGCCTGGTCATCCTCCACTATGGTAGGGCACTCGTCGGTCTTGTGATCCGTGGCTGCACAAAAGCCGCATGGCTTGACTGGAACTGGTGTCCTCCTGATGACTTGTTGCATCATCTCTTTGAGCTGTCTGATCTCTTCGGCCATTGCACTAGATGGGGGCTCGACTTTAGACACGTTCCTGGTCCGGGTGTACTCTTCCTCTTTGTTGGACTCATCTTGGAACCGTTCACTTTCTGCTACTGCCATAATCTTACGTCTCACACCTGCTGGGGATAGGTCCATAAGGTTGCCTCCAGCCGAGGCATCTAGGAGCTTTCTGTCGAGTTTGCGAAGGTTATCTAGCATGTATTCTACGAGCAGCTTCTCTGGGAGTCCAAGATTGCAGCAGCTTTTCTCCAAGGCGTTGAATTTTTCTACGTACTCGTACATGGTCTCGTTTGGTCCCTGCCTGAGCTCCTGTAACTGGCGCCTGACTTGCATGGCTCGTCCTGCTGGGTAGTACTTGGTGAGAAACTGTTTTTGCATCTCCTCCCATGTATAGATGCTGTCTGAGGGCAAAGATAGAAACCAGTCCGTGGCGGAGTCAGTGAGTGAAAAGTAGAATGCCTTGAGTTTGAAGTCATCCACTGAAACTCCGTAGGGCTTGAGATTGTGGCAACTGCCATGGTAGCGCTTCAAATGCCCTGTAGCTGATTCTCCCTTTGCTCCCGCGAATTTGGGAAGATGATGGATGATTGAGGTGTTGATAGCTATTTCCTCGAGTTCTGGTCCTTCATAGATGGGCCATGACTGGTCTCTGAAGTCGGGGACCGAGAGCTCTCCCATAGATGGCTCCTCATCGTGATAATAGGCTTCTTCCTCGTACACTGGCTGTCTGAGTTGTCTGATGGGCGGTTGGGGCTGGACCTGATGTTGAACTTGTTGATGTGGTCGGACCTGTGGTCGAGCCTGAACTTGTTGTTGGACTGGTTGTCTAGCTGCAACCTGTTGTCGGGCTGGGACTTGTTGTTGTCGGGCTGGGACTTGTTGTTGTCGGGCTGGGACCTGTCCTCGGACCGGTCCTCCTGGTTGTTGTACTCCGGCTGCTGCTTGGTTTTGCCGGGCTGCTTCACGTTGCGCTCGCCTTTGATTGCGGACTAGCTGCTCCGGATCGTCGTAGATTACCTGCTCTTCGTTGTTGTTGTCGATTATTGGGGGGTTGTCATGGTTTTCTAGCTCGAACTGTTCATCCTCGTATTGTTCGTTATTAGCAATTCCATTACCTGCGTGAGCCATGGTGCAAGAATAGCAAGCACCGAGTAGCAAACACCGAAATAACAGGAACAGACTAGCAACAAAGGATCCCCAGGAGAGTGGAGGAGTCACAACGGTCTCACTTAAAACCCACACTCCTTAGACTCGTAAGTCTTGGTGACAGGACCCTCTAGAAGCTAGAAATTGGAAATCGAGAGAATCGGAAAACAAAATCGAGGCAGTTGAATGGGGAATCACCGAATAGCAAATTTTGAAAATAGAAACAAGCAAAAAGTACGAAAAAAGAAGAGAAAGAACAAATTTCACCTTTGCGTAGCATCCCCGGCAACGGCGCCAAAATTTGACAGGCGTCGTTGGTACCTGCAAATTTGAATTTATATTTTCCTTACTCTGGACTATGGGTTAGTACAGCGACAAGCAAGGGTCGAACCCAAGGGAGCTAGAGTGGTTACTACTTTGTTCTGAAAGAGAGAAAAACAAGAAAATTGGGTGAAAGTACTGGATTAGGCAACAACTGTGAATCACGAAAATAGCAAGGTTGTAAATATCAGAGAGAGATATTCAGATTAGGATTTGATTGTGACTCGCTTTATCATTGACTTCTAATATTCTAATTCAATGTTTTAAGTGTGGTTGTCCCGACAAAGGACTTACCAAGTAACCCGACAAAGGTGTTACGCCACGACCTAGTTCCCCTAGGTTTAATTAACCCGACAAAGGTGTTAATTGCCTTAGTCGTACTACCTATCCAAACGACAAAGTATTAGATAGATGATTAATATAGAAATATGCGCAACTAGGTTTCACGGCAAAGTATACGTCTAGCCTAACAATATTTCATGGAATTTATGTACGAGAATTAGTAAAACATAGAATATAGCATTACGAACCAAGTCTCAAAAACGTTTGTCGCAATATCAAAACCCTAACCCGAATAATGGAATTAGTTATACATGGCCATAAGTAAACAATGCAATAATTGAAAGGAACAAAAACACTTCACCAAAACCGAAAGTAACAGGCCGTGAGGGCTGATGGTGCTTGGCCGAGAATGCCGGGGCAGTGCTGGAACTGGTGCCTAGAATGGAGACCGGATGCAAGGAGCTGGTGCCGAGCGCTATGAGGAGAGAACTCTGGAATTTTGGGACGAGTTTAATGGCTCGACCTGCTCCTCTATATATAGGGTTGAGTGATGCCCAAAAGTCGGTAGATTCCCTAAAAAGTCTGAGTATTTTTCGGTGGCCCAAAAGACTTTTTAGGGAATGTTTCCTAAGTTGATCAAACCGACTTGCATTATCTTTTTGCTATCTTTTCGTCCACATCTTCTAGATCCATCTAGCATTATCTCGAAGCTTCATAAACCTCCTCTCAAACCGCCACAAAAGAGAGGGAAAAAGTCGAACCAAAAACTTGGACCTTTGGCTTCTTGGACAGGCCTGGCCGGGCACTTGGGCGCTGGTTGGCCTCGTGTGTTCTTGCCTCGGTCGCTGCTAGGTCGAGGGTCGAAAATGACTTTGTCCTGGGCCAACATGTAGCCTGACATGAGATCTATAAAATGGTGTCAACCAATCTTCCATTCGATCCTCCTGTGTCGAACGACACGAGTTTGAATCCATGAGCACGATCAGCCTTCGGGGTGCATGGGCGGTTCCCTCGGACGGAAGCTCGGATGGCCGGGCGGATGGCTTGGATGCGCGCTCGGATGGCCGAGCGGATGGCTTGGATGCGCGCTCGGATGGCCGAGCGGACATGCGGTCGGAGGCACGGGCGGATGGCTTGGACAGCCGGTCGGACATGCGGTCGGCTGGGCATTGGAATTCCTGGACATGGCCTGGGCGCATGGGACGTGGCCTGATTTTCTTCGGCCATCTTTTGATTCCCTCGGGCGTTTTCTCGGCCATTCTTCATTTTAAGTGCATATAAACCGGCCATAAACTCCTTGTGATGTTTTTGGCTCCAAAAGCCGTCTTTTGAATGCGATCCCTCTTAGAGCGTCCAAATTACCTGAAATGCGAAACAATACTAAGAAGTAACTGTTTGCATATAAAAGTACTGGAATTGGTGGGATTTGATGACTCGATGAGTCGTATAAATACGGCTCATCACTCTCATACAAGGTTCAATGTTCACATGCCAAACATATATGAAAATAAATGTGCATAAATGGACAACTCACAAACCGGGGTACCTCCCGTGAGGGCCTAGTTTAACGTCTTGGCAAAGACCGAGCCGATTCTTTTCTTAAGAAACACACTTGAGGAGTCCTTTGCTAGGATCCCTCCTCAAGGGGAATGAAGCTCTCTTATGGGTCGGTCAAGGTGTAAGACATGTAATGCTCATCCCGAGTTTGTTCACATTAGTGCTTGAGCCTTTGTCCATTAGCCTTAAAGATGGTTCCTTCATCGTTGAGTATCTCTACATGGCCATCTTCGTGTGTCTTGTGAACAACGAAAGGACCACTCCATCGGCTCTTTAGCTTTCCTGGAAAGAGCTTTAGCCTAGAGTTGAAAAGTAAGACCTTGTCTCCTTCTTTGAATTCACGGCAGAAAATTCTTTTGTCATGCCATTTCTTTGTCTTTTCTTTGTAAATCCTAGCACTCTCGTAGGCTTCATTCCTTATTTCTTCTAGCTCATGAAGTTGAAGGACCCTATTTTCTCCCACCGTTTGTAAGTCCATATTCAGGAATTTAATTGCCCACATCGCCTTATATTCTAATTCAATCGGCAAATTCCCATATATGAGGCGATAAGGAGACATCCCAATGGGGGTTTTGTACGCGGTTCGGTAGGCCCATAATGCGTCATCTAGCTTCGATGACCAATCTTTCCTTGAGCTTTCCACTGTCGTTTCCAAGATCGCCTTAATCTCTCGATTTGAAATCTCCACTTGCCCACTAGTTTGTGGGTGGTAAGGCGTAGCAACTTTGTGACTTACCCCATACTTGCGAAGCAAGGCCTCAAAGTGTTTTTCCTTGAAATGTGAACCGCCATCACTAATGACGGTCCTTGGAACTCCAAACCTTGGAAAAATAATCTTCTTGAATAGCTTGGTGACAACTTTAGCATCGCAAGTAGGGGAGGCGACGACTTCTACCCATTTCGAGACATAATCAACCGCGACCAATATATATTGATTCCCATACGAAGACGGGAAAGGACCCATATAGTCTATACCCCAAACATCAAATATTTCAACCGGAAGGATGCTTTGTTGGGGCATTTCATGTCTTTTAGAAATATTTCCCGTCCTTTGGCATTGGTCGCATGCCTTGACAAATTCATATGCATCACTGAAGAGAGTAGGCGAATAGAATCCACATTGTAGGACTTTTGATGCCGTTTTCGCCCCACTACCATGTCCTCCATATTGGGACGAATGACAATGGTATAAGATATCTCTCATTTCTTCTTCGGCAACACAAGTCCTATATATTCCATCCGCGCATAGCCTATACAAGAAGGGCTCATCCCAATAATACCTCTTCGTCTCGGATAAGAATTTCCTCTTTTGATGATGATTCTTGTCATGAGGTATGATCCCACATACCACAAAATTGACTATATCCGCATACCAAGGAAGGGCTTCCGCTTCCATTCTCATGAGTTGTTCTCCAACGAAAGAGTCATCCACAAGCGGTGTGTCTTTCTTAAGCTCCTCATTTCCATCTAGTCTAGATAAATGATCGGCTACCAAATTCTCCACTCCCTTTTTATCTTTGATTTCAATATCGAATTCTTGGAGTAAGAGGATCCACGTTAATAACCTTGGCTTTGAATCCTTCTTTGACAAAAGATATTTGATCGCCGCGTGGTCGGTGAATACTATTATCTTTGACCCCACTAAATATGGATGAAACTTATCGAATGCGTACACAATAGCAAGGAGTTCCTTCTCGGTTGTCGAATAATGCATTTGAGCTCCATTTAGGACCTTGCTTGTGTAGTGGATGGCATGGAGCTTCTTGTCTACCCTTTGACCAAGAACCGCCCCAATAGCGTAATTACTTGCGTCACACATTAGCTCAAAGGGCAAGTCCCAATTTGGGGGTTGGATAATAGGGGCCGAGATCAATGCTTCTTTTAACTTGTCAAAAGCCGTCGCGCACTCTTCATCAAAATGGAATTTTACATCATTGCACAATAGATTTGTCAAGGGCTTGGCAATCTTCGAGAAATCCTTAATGAACCTTCGGTAGAAACCGGTGTGGCCAAGAAAACTCCTTATTCCATTAACATCCCTTGGAGGCGGTAATTTTTCGATAACTTCAACCTTAGCTTTGTCCACCTCAATTCCCCTCCTTGACACCAAATGGCCAAGCACAATTCCCTCCTGCACCATAAATTGACACTTTTCCCAATTAAGCACAAGATTTGTTTCAATACACCTTTTCAAAACCCTTGCCAAATTTGCTAAACAATTATCAAATGATGAGCCATAAACAGAAAAGTCATCCAAGAATACTTCCATTATTTTTTCAATAAAGTCCGAGAATATGGCCATCATACATCTTTGGAAAGTGCCGGGTGCGTTACAAAGCCTGAAGGGCATTCGCCGGTAGGCGAATGTCCCATAAGGACAAGTAAAGGTGGTTTTCTCTTGATCATGAGGGTGAATAGGGATTTGGAAAAATCTGCTATACCCATCAAGGTAGCAAAAATATTCGTGTTTGGCCAATCTTTCAAGCATTTGATCAATGAAGGGGAGGGGAAAGTGATCCTTTTTGGTTGCCTTATTAAGTTTTCTATAATCTACGCACATATGCCAACCGGTTACGGTCCTTGTGGGAATCAATTCATTTTTATCATTCTTAATCACCGTCATGCCCCCCTTTTTGGGCACTACATGGATAGGACTTACCCAATTGGAGTCCGCAATGGGGAAAATGATTCCCGCATCTAGCAATTTTAAAATCTCCCTTTTCACTACCTCACCGACAATAGGATTTAATCTCCTAGCTCTCTCCTTAGATGGAAAACTATCACTCTCAAGATTGATTTCATGCATGCACAAGTTTGGGCTTATTCCCTTTAAGTCATCTATAGAGTATCCAATGGCACCCTTGTACTCTCTAACAACATCAAGCAATTTCGAAGTCACATCATCATTCAAAGAAGCACTCACAATAATAGGCAAGGTAGAATTAGGGCCCAAGAATTCATACCTTAGGCTTGTTGGTAGAGCTTTTAACTCTACCGAACAAGACTCCTTACCTTTGTCGCTTTGAGTACCTTCTTCACTTTCATCCTCCAAGATGGCCCAACAATCGGCAAGGTCGGGTAGCTCATTATCAAGGTCAATAACATGTGAAGGCAATATGGGAATATCAAGTAATTCAAAGCCATCAATAAAATCAATATAATTGCAACTCATGGTAGAATTTGGACTTTTTTGAGCTTTCTCTAAGTTAAACTCTACTTCTTCATCTCCTACCCTCATGGTGATTGACCCCTTAGTAGTATCAAAAATTGCCCCCACGGTGTAGAGGAAAGGTCTTCCCAAAAGAATGGGAATCTCCTTATCCTCTTCCATATCCAACACAACAAAATCACCCGGAATCTAGAAACTCCCTACTCTAACCGGGACGTCCTTAAGAACTCCCTTAGGGAATCTTGAGGAGCGGTTCGCGAGTCTTAAAATCATTTGTGTTGGTTTAGGTTCACCCATGTTTAATTTCTTACATAAAGAATAGGGCATTAAAGATATACTTGCACCCAAATCACACATGGCACGTTCAATTTTAACATCATTAATATAGCAAGAGATGGAGAAGCTACCGAGATCTTCAAGTTTAGGTGGCATACGTGATCGCTTGCAAATATAGTGAAATATTCAATAAGAAAATCGAATACCTATGCTAGTGACGGACGCACAGTCGTCGTGTGCGAAAGTCAAGAATAAATTTATAAGTCCGCTACTCGCGACTTCACTACTGGGTAGCAAGTGGTAAGTAGAGGTCGAACCCAAGGGAATTAGGGGGATAAGTCGTTCTTTGAGGGATTGTACAGGCGGGGAACATGATTTTAGGGTTGATTGAGGTTTTAGCGTGAATAACTACGTGACTTTTTGGTTGGTTTTGGTTTTTAGTGTGGAAAAGTAAATAACAAAAAAGTAAATACTGAAAATAAAAGGAAAGACTTACAGCGGTTGTTGCGTGATTGGCAAGTCTTGCGGAACGTCAGCCGTTGATATTGCAGTTAAAAGGAAGTATTCGATTGCAGGGGCCTTGTATCATAGTCTGTTTATCATTGACCTCTAATGATCATACTATGTGTTCAAAGATGAATCGAGGCTATTTCTAGCACAAGACTTGCCACATCATTTAGAACACTTGTTCTATTTAGACTAATTCCTCCTTTCGAAGTATCTTAGCCTTGTGTGCATCCATTTGATCTTCAGTGATGATCAACCAAATGGTTTTTAAGAGAGGTCGAACTCCTCAGATAAGCTTTGCCCGTTAAAGCATCCACTTACCCGAGTATGTTCACGAACCCCACGGAAGAGCTTTGCCCGTTAAAGCATCCACTCAACCTTGGAAATTCTAACCTAATATGTGGCACATAGAACAAGTTTTGAACACAGAGAGGCACTAGGTGCAGGGTCTAAAACATTATATGATACAAGTACACCCCTTCAACCGAATGAAGGGTTTAGCTACGAATATCCATAGAGGTGGATATCATAGCTAAGACAGTAAAGTAAAGAGAATACTCAAGAACCAACAGGAGTAAACTCAGGAACTACTAGAATACTCAAGAACCAACAGGAGTATTATAGATTGAAACTAGTGTTTACAAGAGTGGTGCCCTAATCTAGAGAGAAGTGAGAGCTTCTCTCACTAACTTATGGAATTGGAATGAGAATGGGATGTTGATTACAAAGGGAATGGCTTGGTATTTATAGCCATGGGGGAGTGAGAGATGTGGAGGAGAAGGGAGCCACTTGGCACAAGCTCATGGAGCTCTCCAAAGCCGCCGGTGATGTCATGAGGGGGGGAAAGCCGCCGGCCACATGTCCATGGAGGAGAGGAGGAGAGCTTAGCCGCCGGCTAGGTGGAGGATGGTGAGTGGTGGAGTGTGTTTTGTGAGCTCATTCCAAAAAGCCATCGGTCCTTTCAGCTCCGGTCTGACTCTGGTTGCCTTTCGGTTGGACTTGTTTTGAGTGATTCCATGTCAGGTTCATGATATTTCTTCAGTCAGCATCTGGTTGTGACTTGGAATGACTCGTAATTCATATTCAGCTTAAAAAGTCCTCCTTAGCATGTATTCTCTCTAGACGTCAAAATACCCTGCAGATAAATATCGGAACTAACAAGCAAAAGTTAAATAGACAAAGCGTCTAATTTGGTGGGTTTATCTGTGTTTATGATTCATACAATTATGGTCCATCAGCTAGTCACGGTGATCAAAACATTTATAAAGGCTCGGGAATCCGAGATCGAACCCAAAGGATAGGAGATTAAACTAATGATGCTAAAGATTAAACTAGATGTCTATGGTTTGGGGGGGGGAATGTTCCTCTTAAGAGGTTGATATCAAGAATTTCACTATCCAAAGAGAGGTTTGATTAACGAAAAGAGTTTAACAATCAATAAAAGATGACTAGGGATCTAATTCTCCCCCTAAACAATTATTGTGACGGTATAATAGGACACCATTGATGAAATCTCATGTATACGATTAGAATTTAGCCATGCGACATTAATACTACGTTCAACTCTCGCCGCTACTTAATACAAAGGGGTCACATCTCGCATAATGCCTCACACTCTCGCTCTATTGGCACTATAGAATAGGATTACCTAGCCTCAAACTCTTGCACTATAGTACACTTGTTAAATCCATGCCATTCTCATTAGAATTAGAGTGTCGCCATGTAACACAAAAACCCTAATGCTTCTTTATTTAATTCATTGAAATCATATTTTTCAGGGGTTAGCTACATCAAACATGAAATCAAGCAGGACTCCTATTGAGGACTTGTCAAAAACATGCCTAGGCAATCCGAAACATTAAGCTCAAATGAAGAAGAATCATGTGCAAAATCATTCATCAATAGCATCCATAATATTTACAAAGTCACAAACATGTCTAGGGGATTCATAGATCCCCAACCAAGGTCACTACTCACTCATAGTGAGGTTACAATAAAAAACAACAATAGATGAGCAGAAAAACACGTAGAAGGTTGAGTTTTGGAATCTAGAACCAATATGGAGCACTAATGATGAAGGATGATCCACTCTTTGAGTTGTTGATGACTCTAGAAAAATCTGGCTTCTTCTCCAAGCAATCTTCTCTCTAAGAACCCAGCAAAAATCCAGATGGTGGCTTGAAAACCCTAGCTTCTATTTATACTCGTTCAGTAAAAATTGAAACTTTATGACGTCATGCGATCGCATGAATGGTTCATGCGCTCGCATGAATGCCTAAAAGTTCGGATCTCGGATCTGAATTCATGCGAACGCATGGTCTTGGAGAAGGTTGATCCTTATGCGAGCTCGCGTGGTCCTTCATGCGACCGCATGTATAATTCATGCATCTGGTTTTGTTTATGCGATCGCATGATATATTTGTGCGAACGCATGGTCCTTTGGTTGTGCGATCGCATGAGTTTCTCACGCGACTGGTCAAAGCCATGCGAGCTCTGGGAAGCCTTTCATGCGAGCGCACGACTTTCTCTTACGTCTGGTCCGATCCATGCGAACGCATGAATGGATCATGCGAGCGCATGGTTTGGAAAGATCCGTGCCCCGACATCCACTTTGCTCCCCTTTCGCTCCAAAATGCTCGGTTTGTTCCAAAATCACTGCTTGCTTGTGATCTCAGCTAAATCTCTGTAATAGGCCTGAAATGAACCACAAAGCATCAAATAGCAAGTGAAATTGTAATGAAATGATTGAAATAATAAGCAAAGAGGCTGCCTAAAATGCATGTATTCTAGTGCTATCAAATCACCCCACACTTATCATTTGATCGTCCCGAGCAAACTAATCATAGAGACCAACAACAATATTACAATTCAAATGCTCAGGATCGGTTCTAAGGAAACTCCATATGGTTACGAAGACTAACTAAAAATGTTAAGAAACAATTACTACTTGAGATAAACCACTTTCGTAGGTGACACGAGTGCATTTAGCGAATGCACCAAGCCTTTAAACCCCTAGGCTACCCTAGTAGAGGAGTTGTAGTCTTTTGAGAGTTTTCAGACACGGGAATACTCACAAATCCCACAAAGAGAACAATCATCCAAATAGGCATTTAAAACTCACAATTTTCTAAGTACTAGGCAAGGTGTTTTTCATGAAGTTCATAATGTATTCAACTAGATATGTGCATTTCAATCACTACATAAAACCTCTTCGAATCCTTATGGAAATTCATGAATTAGGACATTCAAGCAAATCAAAGCATCTACTAGCACTTCTTTATCTTTTATTCTAAGCTTTTTCATTCATGCGATCGCATGACGTCGTAAAGTTTTGATCTTGCGCGATCTCGGCTCTGGAGCATGCAATCTCATAAGATTCTCATGCGACTGGTCTGGCTTATGCGATCGCATGATCTGAATTCATGCGAACGCATGGTCTTGGAGAAGGTTGATCCTTATACGAGCTTGCGTGGTCCTTCATGCGACCTCATGGATAATTCATGCGTCTGGTTTTGTTTATGCGATCGCATGATATGTTTGTGCGATCGCATGGTCCTTTGGTTGTGCGATCGCATGAGTTTCTCATGCGACTGGCCAAAGCCATGCGAGCTCTGGGAAGCCTTTCATGCGAGCGCACGACTTTCTCATGCGTCTGGTCCGATCCATGCGAATGCATTAATGGATCATGCGAGCGCATGGTTTTGAAAGATTCGTGCCCCGACTTCCACTTTACTCCCCTTTCGCTCCAAAATGCTCGGTTTGTTCCAAAATCACTGCTTGCTTGTGATCTCAGCTAAATCTCTGTAATAGGCCTGAAATGAACCACAAAGCATCAAATAGCAAGTGAAATTGTAATGAAATGATCGAAATAATAAGCATAGAGGTTGCCTAAAATGCATGTATTCTAGTGCTATCAATACGCGGTTGGAATATGGCACTACATTCTCCATTTTGGGACACCGTGTCAACGTCCTCGATTGTTCTCCTGCAAGTAATGACATCTTTCAGAAATCTAGCATAGGATGGTGCTTGAGTGATTACCTCGGTGAAGGGCATTGTGACATAAAGCTTCCTCATCATCTCGGCAAACTTCGAGAATTGCTTGTCATTGCTCTTCTTTTTTAGCCTTTGAGGGAAGGGAATAGGCGGAGTGTAGGGTCTAATTCTTCTTTCTCCTTTTCCACAACTTTTTCCTTTTGAGTTTGAGGGATAGGGACCTCCTCATCTAACTCTTCAATTTTGGCACTAGCTTGGCCTCCAAGATCAAAATACACTTTCTTCTTCTTCAGTTGTTCACCCTCTAGCTCTTTACCACTTCTCAATGTCACCGTGTTACAATGCTCTCTTTGCACTTGCTTGGGTTTAGCAAGTAATTTCCCGTGTGACCTTGTAGAGGATTCGGCTTGTTGAGCTATTTGGGTCTCAAACATCTTGTTGTGAGTTTCCATTCTCTCGATTTGGGCTTGCATCTTATCTTGATTTGCAAGGAGTTTGGCAAACATTGCTTCAACCCCGGAGAGTTCATTCGAAGGTTGTGGAGGGGCTTCAACTTGTTGGTAAGGCCTTTGAGCTTGAGTTTGAGCTTGATATTGTTGCCCTTGGTTTTGGTTCCTTTGAAGCAAAGTCGGTCCTTGACTTTGATATTGGTTCCTAGGTTGGAAAGCTTGATTGGATTGAGTAGGTTTAGGACCAAATCCGGGAGGTGTAGCTCCAAAGTCGGGACGAGTGGGATTTGTGGTCTTGTAGGAGAAATTAGGGTGATTCTTCCATCCCGAAGAAAACCTTGGTGTAGAACTTTGCCCTTGAGTGGCGCTAGCTCCATATTCTCTACCTTGGTTTCCTCCCACAAAATTCACGTCTTCATAACCTTGTCTATGCACATCTCTTTGAACCAAGGGGCAAGAATTTGTCTCGTGCTCATAGACCTCACAAATATCACAACCTTGATTTGTTGAAGGTTCCTTCTCCGGGTGTTTCAACTTGAAGACTTCATCCGAGAGGTTATCAAAGTCTTTCCTCAAGGCATCGTAGTCGCTTGTGCTAACCGCTTTCACTTCATGCCTCTCATGTCTCCTTCTTGGATTTCCTCTTTTTCTTCCCCACATGAAATAGTTCTTTGTGATCTTTTCGATCACCGCATATCCTTCATCGGGTTTGTGTTCCATAATAGCTCCTCCCGCGGCGGTATCAAGTGCAAGCCGCAAGGAGCTATCAACACCGTGGTAGAAGGTGTGGAAAACTTGGAGATCGTTGAGGTTGTGATGGGGGCAAAGCCTTTGGTACTCTTTATATCTCTCCCATGCTTCATAGAGATTTTCCCCATCCATTTGTGCGAAGTTTGTAATTTGATTTCTATAGAACGCCGTCTTGGAAGGAGGAAAATACTTGTTAAGAAATGCTACGGCGAGCTCCTCCCAAGTGGTGACACTATACGGGGTTTGACTTCTCAACCAATCTTTAGCTCTTCCCGTGAGAGAGAAAGGGAATAACCTTAACAGCTTAGTATCTTCCGAGAACCCATTTATCTTGAAGGTTGCACACACTTCAAGGAAGGTAGTCAAATGAGAGTTCGGGTCCTCATTGTCTCTCCCCGCGAATTGGTTGGATTGGACCATTTGGATTGTTGAAGTTTTCAAATCAAAATCCCGGTTGTTAACCATCGGTACAAGGATTGGGGAACGATATCCATAAGCCGTGGGAGTGGCATAATCCTTGAGAACCCTTCTAGCTTGAGGGATTCGTGGTAATTGACCTTGGGGTGGTGGAGGCGGAGGAGGAAGTCTGTTATCTCTATCACCCATGACTTCTTGAGTGTTGGAAGTTGTTCCCTTGTCTTTGTTTGTCTTACTCCTTGTCGGGTAGGGGTTAACGAATTCTCTTATCGGTTGATTCAAATCTCTATCCACAATTTGAGTAAGCTTCTTTGTCTTTGGTGGTATAAAAGAAATGAACCTACAAGGGAAAAACAAATAAAACAAGTGAGGATATTGCAATAAACTCAAGAATCACAAGTTGCAAAACAAATAAAGAAAAACATGGAATAGTCGGAGTTCTAAATGATTTTCCTAAGGACAATCTAGCCATTACTCCCCGGCAACGGCGCCATTTTAACGTGTAATAAATTGTATAGTCAAAAGATATTTATAGTTTGACCGGTAAGACCGGTGTCGAACCCAAGGGAGTAATTGGATTATACGCTAGGGAAATCAAGTTTTCTACTCGGCTAATCCTTCAAATCAATTATGGGAATGATTATCAATAATGAAACAAGCAATGAGATAGCACTAAAGGATTAAATATCAATCAAAAGAGAGTTTCGAGGGGTTGTGCCCCTCCTTGGCATTTCCCATGATCATGCATACAAGAATTAAACGCATTCAAGGTGTTAGATAGTATTGAACCTAGCTTAAACTAGGGTAGACCAACTGTCATTGAATCTAACCTTAGCCAAGCTCTCTTTTAGCTCGAACCTCACTCCGTCGAGATAATTGGTTCATTCCATGGCATTTATTAGCATTGGAATGTCTCCCAAGCAATAAATGTCATGGACTCGAGTCCTAGTTCACTTCAAATCCTTAGATATGATCACATTTACTACATCTAAACCATCCCTAACATCACTAGATTATTAGGTCAAGTTTTGGGATAAACAATTCACTTAGGCATTTTGTCAAATACTAGTGGCATGCAATAATGAAGACCATAGCAAATGTGAATTTAACACCTTAGATTAATCATCAAGCATGTGTATACATGATCAAGAGTACCAAGGAGGGTAACAACACCCTAAAAACACAAAGGAACTACTCACACATCATGTAAGACAACATGATGTGTGTAGGGTTTGAATACAACAAATTAGAAGAGAAGAGGAATAGAAAATAGGATGGTTAATCCTAGATGTCTCCCTTTGATCTTCACTCCTCCTTTGTTGATTGTGGATTGATGACCTTGATTTGATCTCTTTTGATGAGTACTTTTGCCCAAAAGTTCAAGTCCCTTGGTCAAGATTGACCCTTTCTATTTAGAGCCTCGGGTAAAAATCTGTCACTGTAGCAGGCCAGCCGGTCGGCTGAGCGTAGGCCTTTGGATTCCACCCGGTCGGCTGGGACGGGAGGAATTTCGGACTGCGCTGGAACGTCAATCCAGCCGATCAGCTGGTACAGGGCTTCGGATCCCAACCGGTTGGCTGGGACATGATTTTGGGCTCCAGCCGATCGGTTGGGAAATGACTTAGGACTCCAACCGGTCGGCTGGGGAAGGAAGAACTTCAGCCTGCGCTGGAGCGTCAATCCAGCCAATCGGTTGGTCTTTTGGATGATTCTCAGCCGGTTGGCCGAGGTTCTATTTAGTGCACTTTAGCTTCAATTCTTCAATTTTCCCGAGTTTTCTAATCTTGGTTTTTGACACTGAGACATCTTGTTTTGTACCTGAAACGTACGAAAAGAGAACAAATGACATCAAATTATCGCCGGAAGCTAACTAAAACTATAGTGAAAAACGGTATTAATAAGTCGAAAACTTGACTTATCAATATCAATGTATATTGTGATCATAGAGTACCAAGGAGAGTCATAAGACCCTAAAAACACAAGATCCACTACTCACACATCATGTAAGACAACATGGTGTGAGTAGGGTTTTGCACAACAAAAGAGAATGAAAAGATGTATAAGAAGGAGGATGATTAATCCTTGAACTCCCTTGATCTTCACTTCTCCTTGTTTGGATTATGATGGATGACCTTGGTTGAGCCTCTTTTCCAATCTTCTTCTCCCCAAAAACCTCCACACTTGGTCCAAAACATTTGCTTTCTATTTATAGATTCGGCTAAAATCTGGGTGTAGAAATCTGAGTTTTTCATCTAGTCGGTCGACTGGCTGAAGCTTGATGCTCAGTCGGTCGACTGGGATGTGCAAGATCTGATGAGCTACTGAGTTTCAATCGAGTCGGTCGACTGGACTTCTCAGTCCACCGACTGGGGCCTTTTGGTGGTCTTCCCGCCCGAATTTGGTCTTAGTGTAAACTACAAAGTTGTAGCCCTTTTAAATACCTTTCCAACAAGCTAAAGATCAGCCAAATCGGACACCGGATCCGCCCTTGGCGTCCAAAACAAGTTGCAAAGGTCAATATGCTCGGTATTGCCCCGAAACTCATTGTTTTGCGCCGAAACTCAACCAATCTTCATATTTAGGCCTTGACAATGGGGGAAACTTGTTTTTTACCTGAAATGTAGAGATAAAGGTCAAATGACATCAAAATAACGTCGGAAACGATTCAAAACTATAGTGAAGAATGACCATAAATGAGTCGAAAACTCGACTCATCAACACTCCACACTTAAGTTTTGTTCGTCCCGAACAAAGTATGAAAATATGTCAAGGTCATGCAAATGTCGAAATGCTAGTGGTGCTATGTTTTTCGTATATTTGCCTCACTAGATTTCACAAGGTCTCAGTCATTATTCCTAAACATGTTATTGAAAGAAAAAGGACAAGTATGTACAATCTAATTAGCTCCTTTTTGTAGGCGTTACGAATGCATTTAGCGTATGCATTAAGCCTTTAAACCCCTAGGCTACCCTAGTGGACGAGTTATAGTCTCGTGAGAGTTTTCAGAAAAGGGAATACTCACAAATCCCAAATGCACCTATCCCATGAGAATGAATGCAAGAGTGCTTAACCAAGGCGATGATTTCTCAAAAAAAAATCCCTCACCCCAAACTAGGACTACCGTCATATTATTATCAAAAGAACTTTTGAACCATTTAAGTATCCATGAGGTTGTCCATTCAAGGTCATCAATACTAGAGCTATCAAATGTCTCATCCAAAGTTCCACTCATTTTCAAGGCAATACCATGAAGCAAAGTTAATAGTTTTGCACAAAAGAGTATCAACCGCTCACCTATGCTAGCTAGGGCTAGTCCAAGGGCCCGCGACACGAAACTCATTCCCAAGTTTTAGGCGCCTAAGCCATAATACATAAGGGAAGAGGAGTTCAACACTATGAGTTCTTAATAAACATGCATAGACCAAATGATAGCTCCCGTGCAAGCACAAGGGTCGTTGATGGACCAAAATTATACGAATCAAAAACACAGTAAAACCCACCAAATTAGACTATTGGTCTATTTAACTTCTGCTTGTTAGTCCCGATTTATTTCTACAGGGTATTTTGGCGCTTAGAGAGAAAACACGCTAAGGAGAGGATTTTACGCTGAAAAGATATTAAGAGTCAATCCAAGGTCAAGATCAGACGCCGAACGAAGAAATCTCAAGATCCCGACGTAGGAATTACTCAAATTAAATTCAACCGAGGAACAATCAAAGTCAGACGGAGCGAAATTGGATTGATAGTTTTGTGAAAAGACTGCACAAAAATTGTCAAAATACACCCATGGACCAAGGTGACCGGCCACCTTGCTTGGAGGTGGCCAAAGCCACCCTTCTCCTCCCCTTGCCACCGGCAACCGGCGGCTCAAGCTCTCCATGACCGGCGGCTTTTGGCTTCCCCCATGTGTCATCTCCTCCTTGCTCCTCCTTCCTCCTCCCTTGGATGAAAAACACTTGCCCCCCATCTCCACCCTCCATTTCTCTCAAGTTTGGCTATAAATACCAAGCCAAACCTCATTTGTAAATCATCCAAAAATTGTAAATCACTTCTCTCTCTAAGTTACTTTGTAAGTTTGGTTTGGTTTTTGAAATAATACTCATGTTTGTTCTTGAGTATTATACGCTTTGAAATTATAATACTCTTGTCGGTTCTCGAGTATTATAATACTGTAGAGAATACTCCTGTTGGTTCTTGAGTATTTAGTAGGAAATTGGGAATACTCCTGTTGGTTCTTGAGTATTCCACCCCTTTCCCTCTTACTGTTTTCAAAAACCCCCGAGTATTTACTTACGATGTCCTTTTCCATGGATATTCGTAGCTAAACTCCTCATTCGGTCGAAGGTATTTTCTTGTATTATATAATGTTTTAATTTCTTTTAGTTTCATTTCTCTGTATTCAAAACTTGTTCTATGTGCCATTTATAGTCAGAGTTTCCAAGGTTGAGTGGAAGCTGTAACAAGCAAAGCTCTTCCGTGGGAATTCGGGATCATACTCGGTAAGTGGAAGCTGTAACAAGCAAAACTTATCGAGGAGTTCGGCTTATCTTAAAAACCATTTGGAAACTGGACCAAAGAATTCAAATGGATGCACAAAAGGCTAAGATACTTCGAAAGGAGGAATTAGTCTGAAGTAGAACAAGTGTTGCTTTAAACGATGTTGCAAGTCTTGCGCTACGAAAGGGCCTCGATTCATCTTTGAATACTTAGAAAGGTTACTAGCGGTTATTAATAAACATGTTATAATACAAGGCACCTGAAACCGAATACTTTCCCTTGAATTACAAAAACCCCCCTGTACTTACTTTTATAAACTGCTCGATCAACTACAACCATCAACCACTCATCTACCGGAGGAATCGCAATCACGCATCACCCACTGTAAGTCTTCTTCCCTTAACTCTTTTACTTTCAGTCATTTAATTTCTGTATTTAATTTCTGTAATTTACTTTTCCGCACTCAAAACCAAAAAAACCAAAAATAGTAGCTTAGTTAATCGCGCTAAAATCTCAATCAACCTAAAACACGCTCCCTCGCTGTACAAATCCCTTAAAGAACAACGTATCCCTCTAATTCCCTTGGGTTCGACCCCTACTTACTACTTACTACCCGGTAGAGTAGTCGCGAGTAGCGGAAAATATAAATTTATTTGTACAGAGAACATTGCACCTTAACGACAGTGCAGTGCGCTCCGTCAAATTGGTGCCGTTGCCGGGGAATTAGCCATCGGATAAGTTCTTTAAATCAATACGAGCTCGAAACAACCATGTCTCGCGAAGGAAGTCACCATGACTACCAAGATGACGACGAGATGAACCTGTACGATCGAAACAATGAGGTGCCACTTCCATTTATGGATGATCCGGAGCAACTCATCTGAAGCAGACGAGCTCGTGATAGGGAAGCCATCAGAAGAAACCAAGAACCACCCGAGGACCGGAATGCAGCTGGTCCAGTACGACAACCCCCTAGATATCCACCACCCCCGCAACCTAGACAAGTGCCGAGACAAGAACCCGCTTTCGATGACTACTACGGAACAACAACTACCGCGAACCTACATTAGGAGAGCTCTCGGCACCAGATTTCAGAGTTCAGCCGTGGTGTATCTATGAAGGCCCGGAGCTAGAAAACATCGTCATCAACACTTCAGTGGCCCACAACTTGCCAAAATTCTCAGGAACTCGTGGAGAATCAGCAATGACTCATCTCCAGCGCTTACATGGGATTTGCCAAAACCTCAAACCGAATGGCGTAAACGTAGACGACTTTAAGTTAAAGGCGTTCTATTTTCCCCTCATTGACGCGGCAAACGATTGGTTCCTTTCATTGCCTTCCGGAAGCATCAGAACATGGGCTCAGATGCAGAAAAAGTTCTTAGACAAATATTACCCAGCAGGAAGAGCGATGCAAGTAAGGAGGCAACTGCAGGACATCAGGCAAGGACCCAATGAAACCATGTACGATTACCTGGAAAAATTCAATCGCCTGGAGAGAAGCTGCTGTACCCTTGGACTGCCCGAGAAACTCACCGTCGAGTATCTCATTAACGGATTAAGACCCTTAGATAAAATGCTCCTGGATGCCTCAGCTGGAGGGTCCATGATGAATCTATCATGAAGTGGCATAAGGGATCTTATCACCAACGTTGCTGAGAATGCACGATTCAGAGAAGAGACAACTAAGCAGGAAGAATTCTCCCGGACTAAAAATGTGGCAAAAGCGGAAACGTCGATGAGCTCTATGCCTGAAGAGATGAAGCAGTTAAAGGAGATGATGATTCAAATCCTACGAAGGCAGACAGTTCCGGTAAAACCTTGCGAGTTCTGTGGTTCTACAGACCACAAAACTGACGCATGTCCAACATTAATAGAAGAGGAGCCGGCAAAAGTGAATGCAGTGGGAGGATACCAAGGATACAACAACAGTAATGACAGAGCCGAACAAAACAGACAGTATGGTCAAGCAACCAACCCAAGCTGGCGTAACAATAACTATTCTCAGAAGAATGCACAACCAGCTGTCCCTCAAATAGCTCAGTCATTCTACCAAACCCCCCACCGGCAGTATAACCAGAACGCTCCATCAGCAGGTCAATATCAGCAAAGAGGACCAAATCAGTACCAAAACGGCCCGCATAATCAGCAAGAACCAACCAAGTCGCTTGATGACATGATGAAGGAGCTCGCAGAAAGCATAAGTCAATTGGGTACTTCGCTACACCAATACCAGGCGAAAACTGATGGGGCAATTTCAGAATTAACAAAACAAATGTCCCATCTCGCCACAGCAATGTCAACACTCACTAATGAGCCTGGCAGACTTCCTTCACAAACCATCCAAAACCCAAAGGCGAATCTTAGCATGATAAAAAGGTCAAACGAAAAGGCGACACTGGGAGAAGTAGCACGATCCCCAACGTACCAACTTACAAATAAGCACTTCACCCGTAGGCGTCGACCTGATTGGAATCAAGAGGAAGACCGACCCAATGATGGCAAAACATGGGTTACACATGCTGACAATGGACGGTACGCATTCACCGTTTGTATAACACCACCACCGATCATACACTCTGACATACCAGCATCTGGATGGGATGACACTGACAATTTAAGGTGGAACTCTCCAACTAATATTTATGCTTCTGAGCAAAATATTGAGGGATCCAGTTATACTAATCCTAAGTCAAGGAGTGGGCAGAGTGACCCGACAATTAAAAGAGCCCTCACTTCAGATCATGAGTCACAACCGGAAAGAGATAAAGACCCAGGGGCCTTCACAGTCACCTGCGGTATTGGTGAAACTCAGATTCATAAGTGCCTGGTCGATCTTGGAGCTGCTGTCAACGCCATGCCCTCCTCCTTATATTACTTGTTAGGACTTGGTCCATTAAAACCACCCAGGTCAAATATCGAGCTAGGAGATAAATCGTGCATCCGTCTGGTTGGAGTGCTGGAAGATGTAATACTCCATGTGGGAGAGCTCGTCATTGCTGCAGACTTCTATGTGATACAAACGGGAGAGACCAGCGAAGACGACCCTCCAACAATAATCTTGGGACGACCATTCCTCTACGCTACTAAGGCAAGGATCGATGTGGGCAAGGGCTCATTATCGCTTAAGTTCGGCGGCAAAATTGCATATTTCTACATTGACAATAGCCGCACGGATGCGAAGAAACCGCCAGATATAATACCTATCTCAGATCGCGGTACGCAGAATTCCGACCTGCCAAAAGAGACCGAAAAAGTAACAAGACCAGCAGCTATGGTCAAAGTTCCCTCACCTTCTCAGAAGCAATGGAGAGAAAAAAATACCAAAACCATGGGGTTCTAACACACACAAGAAATCGGGTAAAGGCAAGGCAAAAACCAACACAGGAACGGTGGTAAAATTTGACCTAAGCCACCCATGGGATCCCAACCAGTGATCCAGGAATAAGGTACTATCGAGCCAACGACGTTAAACAAGTGCACTGGTCGGGAGGTAACCCGACACTATCTTACTTTCTGCACTTTAAATTTCTGTCTTTTTATTTTCTGTCTTTTAGTTTTCATCAATAAGTCGCTCTCACCCACTTGGTGCATAGAATGATTTGACTATTTAGGAATTGGTTTTTGGAGCACGATCGGATCAGCCAGGCAGCTTCCGTGAACTACCGGGCCTGCGCTGAGAGTTCAAGACCCCAGCCGAACTCCCTCGATTATCCAGCCTCGTGCCATGTCGTTCACTCGACACCTTAAAGGGAGTTCTGTCCTTCCCTTTTCCTTAAGTCATTTCCTTCTCGTATAACATCTGCTTGCATGGCTTTTGAACTAAGTAGTGCTGAAAGGCACGACTTCGTTCAAAAGTGTGGGGTGAGAACCGCATGTGTACATAAATAAATAACATGTTTTTTCTTTTTTAGTGTATCTTTTTGAAAGTATGAACTTAAGAATGTGAAAAAGATAGACCGAAATTCATGCATTTACCTTGTGAAAATTCAACTGTCTAAAAACTTAGAACGTAACTTCTCATTTGTCTCTTTGTGCTGAGATAAACTAGGGATGTGGAGTTGATAGAAATGCCATAGAGAGGCTTGGCAAGCAATCGAAGGATCGAATCAAACTATATGGTTTTCGAAGTCAGTGGAGGCTGCACTTCGGGTTTCAGTGAAGATTAAAGTCATCTCCGCCATGCAGTGTTTATGCAAAAAAGAAAAAAGGCGAGGACGGGAATCAGACCATCCTCTCTCTAGTCAAAGTAGCCGAGAAAATAGATGAGCGACCTTCATCTTGACCCGCGTGAAACAACAACGATGAGAGGAGCGGGGAGGTATTTCCATAGGCTTGCGGGCGATGATTGGACCTCCCAAAAAGGCTTGAGAAAATGGACTAGCAAAGCCACAAAAAGGTGAAAAGCTCGAAGAAGCAAATCAAGAGGCCAAAGGCCCAAAATTGTGAAGGTTTTAACCGAACAAAAAGTGAAGTACTCAAAGAGTCAAATCAAAGGCCAAAGGCCGATTCACTACAAAAAGTAGTCCCTCGCCAAAAGAAAATCAAAGTACTCAAACCAGTGAAACCCGAACCGAATCACGTGCTAGAGAAAGCTACAAGGAAACCATATAGTAAGAGATGATCCCGAGGTTGCAGTCCAGGAGCCTAAAAAGGGCTATCTCCCGAAACATCCAGAATAATTTGCATCTCGGCACGGAGGTACACGTATCAAGTTTCTTCTATTTATTTATATAGTTCAATTTGGTAATAAGTAAGTAATGCATGAATTAGGATAAATCAAGTCCCACAGTCTAATTTTCATATTTTAAAACCAAACTTAGAGTGCCGCCCTTTAATAGCATTGTTCGGGACGAACAACTAAAAGTGTGGGGTGATCTGATGGACCAAAATTATACGAATTAAAAACACAGTAAAACCCACCAAATTAGACCGTTGGTCTATTTAACTTCTGCTTGTTAGTCCCGATTTATTTCTACAGGGTATTTTGGCGCTTAGAGAGAAAACACGCTAAGGAGAGGATTTTACGCTGAAAAGATATTAAGAGTCAATCCAAGGTCAAGATCAGACGCCGAACGAAGAAATCTCAAGATCCTGACGTAGGAATTACTCAAATTAAATTCAATCGAGGAACAATCAAAGTCAGACGGAGCGAAATTGGATTGATAGTTTTGTGAAAAGACTGCACAAAAATTGTCAAAATACACCCATGGACCAAGGTGACCGGCCACCTTGCTTGGAGGTGGCCAAAGCCACCCTTCTCCTCCCCTTGCCACCGGCAACCGGCGGCTCAAGCTCTCCATAACCGGCGGCTTTTGGCTTCCCCCATGTGTCATCTCCTCCTTGCTTCTCCTTCCTCCTCCCTTGGATGAAAAACACTTGCCCCCCATCTCCACCCTCCATTTCTCTCAAGTTTGGCTATAAATACCAAGCCAAACCTCATTTGTAAATCATCCAAAAATCGTAAATCACTTCTCTCTCTAAGTTACTTTGTAAGTTTGGTTTGGTTTTTGAAATAATACTCCTGTTTGTTCTTGAGTATTATACGCTTTGAAATTATAATACTCTTGTCGGTTCTCGAGTATTATAATACTATAGAGAATACTCCTGTTGGTTCTTGAGTATTTAGTAGGAAATTGGAAATACTCCTGTTGGTTCTTGAGTATTCCACCCCTTTCCCTCTTACTGTTTTCAAAAACCCCCAAGTATTTAGTTACGATGTCCTTTTCCATGGATATTCGTAGCTAAACTCCTCATTCGGTCGAAGGTATTTTCTTGTATTATATAATGTTTTAATTTCTTTTAGTTTCATTTCTCTGTATTCAAAACTTGTTCTATGTGCCATTTATAGTCAGAGTTTCCAAGGTTGAGTGGAAGCTGTAACAAGCAAAGCTCTTCCGTGGGAATTCGTGATCATACTCGGTAAGTGGAAGCTGTAACAAGCAAAACTTATCGAGGAGTTCGGCTTATCTTAAAAACCATTTGGAAACTGGACCAAAGAATTCAAATGGATGCACAAAAGGCTAAGATACTTCGAAAGGAGGAATTAGTCTGAAGTAGAACAAGTGTTGCTTTAAACGATGTTGCAAGTCTTGCGCTACGAAAGGGCCTCGATTCATCTTTGAATACTTAGAAAGGTTACTAGCGGTTATTAATAAACATGTTATAATACAAGGCACCTGAAACCGAATACTTTCCCTTGAATTACAAAAACCCCCCTGTACTTACTTTTATAAACTGCTCGATCAACTACAACCATCAACCACTCATCTACCGGAGGAATCGCAATCACGCATCACCCACTGTAAGTCTTCTTCCCTTAACTCTTTTACTTTCAGTCATTTAATTTCTGTATTTAATTTCTGTAATTTACTTTTCCGCACTCAAAACCAAAAAAACCAAAAATAGTAGCTTAGTTAATCGCGCTAAAATCTCAATCAACCTAAAACACGCTCCCTCGCTGTATAAATCCCTTAAAGAACAACGTATCCCTCTAATTCCCTTGGGTTCGACCCCTACTTACTACTTACTACCCGGTAGAGTAGTCGCGAGTAGCGGAAAATATAAATTTATTTGTACAGAGAACATTGCACCTTAACGACAGTGCAGTGCGCTCCGTCAGTCGTCCAAGAGTTAATCCAACTAGCACACAATACAAATGATGCACCCGCCCAAATGTAGGATGATGGAAGAACATAAAGTCAAGTTTTAAGTGCTTCTTATTTTCTTTTTCAAATGGACTTTGGCCTACAAATGCTTTTGAGGGGGAACTTTTCTTCCTAACCCCCGGCATTTGTATATTTAAGATCAAAACTTCTCTAATACTCGATAAAGTTTTTAGTCGGGGCTTTTCCCTCTTTTGACCATGAAATGAAGTATTTTTTTTGTTGGGGCCTATTTTTCGCTCTCTTTTGTTTTTGACTCCACACTTAAAACTTGACAATATGTTCAAGGAATGTATGAAATGCGCGGGAAACAATCATAAGCATGGCACTAAATTAGAAACCTCAAGTCACCAAGGAACATATAAAAGGTCTAAGTTTTTCGTGAAAATTTTAAAAGTGCTTGCTAAAACTCAATCCAAGGTATTTCAACGAAAATACTTAGAAAATTAGATAGACAAGAGATAGCAATGATATTGATTCACAAGAATGCACATTCATGGGACTAGGTCGGTTCTAAGTTCAAGATCTAATAAATGTGACATATAGGCTAGATGTGATTTATATAAATTTAGAATCGATAGTCACAAGCCTTTGTGGTTAAAAGCACTCTCATGTTAGGGATAGAATACATGAATGCAAGTGTCCATTCTAAAATGATATGCATGGCATGAAATGAGTGAACTATGCGACTAAACCACTCCACACTTAAAAGCATAGCTTAGTCCCTAAGCGCAAACAATGAAGAAAATGAGATAAAGGCGCATAGGAACTCCCCTCGTTTGTAGATGTGCCCCACCGATAGAAAAGATGCCATTGTGCTAAACGTAATCATACATGGTGCAATTAACTTCCTTGATGACAAGAACACATGAGAGGTTAAAGGTAACAAGTGACATACTAGGTTATGCAACACAAGTATGAGCAAGAGAGCATCACAAGTCACATGATAACATCATGGCATAAGTTTCATAGAATACAAGCAAGGAAAGTAATATACATCCCCATAATGTGCACAAGGTATCTTAAGTGCCACGAAAAAGTCAAACTAGAGTCATAGCATGGTATAACAATTTAATTCCACTCTAGTAAACACAAATAAAGCACATGAGCACTAAGGGCAACATCATTAAGCATATAAAGATCAAGGGAAAATTGGAGGGGTGTGGTTATGCGATCATAGAATTGGAGTGAGTAGAACTCACTCCACACTTAAAATTTTACCCACTAATAACACATATCAAACTCCACACTTTAGAGCCTTAGCTACTCAAAATCATGCCAAACATTTAAACATATAAAAGAGCAAGAATGAAACACTTACAAACCGGGTTACCTCCCGCGAGGGCCTAGTTTTCCCGTCTTGGCAAAGACATAGCAAAGCGCCCCATAGAATCACTCGTTGAGAAGTCCTTTGCTAGGATCCCTTCTCACGGGGCCTTGGATTTGGTCGTGTCAATCCACCTTCAAGTCCCATTTGAATTTCTTCCCATCAAATCTACAATGGACTTTTGACGTTGTAGAATTATAGCAATTCAATTAGTCAAAAACAATTTGTGTTTTAACCGATAAGACCGGTGTCGAACCCAATGTAGGAAACGGATTATACGCTAGGTCTATCGATTTCTAACTCGGCTATTCCTTCAATTCAAGTGTGATGTGGTTTATCAATGATGAAAACAAGTAATGAAATGGTTTAAGGGGAATTAATTCAATTAAAGAGAGTTTCGAGGGGTTAATCCCCTCCTTGGCAATTTTCCAATGATCATGTATACAAGAATTTAATCATTTAAGAGTTGATAGGTTTAAAACCTAGCTTAGGCTAAAATTAGACAAACTATCATGCAAGTCTAATCTTAGTCAAACCTTCCTATATAGAATCTCACTAATTAAAGGTATTGATTCACTATATAGCATTTATTGTCACAAATGCTATATGCATAAAGTCTTGGTTAGCCTCTCACCCATGCATTTACTCTCATAAATGCTTGATAAGTTCATTTTTACTATATCCAAACCATCAATAAGCTCTCTCGATACTTAGATCATAGTTCTAACACAAACATGTCACTTAGGCATTTTATCAAACACTTAGCAACATGTTTAGAATGAAAACCATAGTAAAATGAAATCAACTTCATAAATTGCATGTTAATGTGTATACAATGATCATTGAGTACCAAGGAGGATCATAAGACCCTCAAAACACAAGGGGGACTACTCACTCATCATGTAAGACAACATGATGAGAGTAGGGTTTACAAACAACACAAAGAGAATAGAAGAGAGGTAGAATTAGGATGATTAATCCTTGAACTCCCTTGATCTTCAATCCTCCTTGATTAGATGATGATGGGTCCCTTGATTGAGCTCACTTTTCCTTGTCTTTTTCCCCAAAGAAGCCAAGATGGTAGGTCAAACTTATCACTTTCTATTTATAGCCTCACTGAAAATCCGGAACTGTAGCAGGCCAGTCGATCGACAGGCGGTGAAGAAGCTGTCTCGTGAAGTGAAAGCCCAGTCGGTCGACTGAAGGTCCAGTTGACCGATTCGATTGACGAGTTTGGAAGGCCTCCCAGAGCTTCTTCTGAGTCGATCGACTGGAGGTCCCAGTCGACCGACTCGCGCCTTTTGCTCTGCTAATCTTCTCCTCAGTCGATCGACTGGAGGTGCCAGTCGACCGACTCAATGGGCGAGTTTGGAGGGTATCGTTGAGTGTCCCACCAGTCGATCGACTGGTGCAGGGGAATATTCCCAGTCGATCCATTGGAACACATTTCAGCTCAAACCTTGCTCAAGTCTCCAATTTTTCCCGAGTTCTCGTAAATAAGCTTTGACACTGAGATATCCATCTTTGTACCTGAAACGCACGAAAAGGGGATCAAATGACATCAAAAGATCGTCGGAAACGAACTAAAGCTATAGTGAAAATGGATATTAATGAGTCAAAAACTCGACTCATCAACACTCCACACTTAAGCTTTGTTTGTCCCGAACAAAGTATGCAAATATGCCAAGGAAGTGCAAATGGCGAAATGCTAGTGGTGCTATGTTTTTCATGCATTTGCCTCACTATATTTCACAAGGTCTCGATCCTTATTTCTAAACATGTTATTGAAAGAAAAATGACAAGTATGTACAATCTAACTCGCTCCTTTTCGTAGGCGTTACGAATGCATTTAGAGTATGCATTAAGCCTTTAAACTCCTAGGCTACCCTAGTGGACGAGTTATAGTCTCGTGAGAGTTTTCAGAAAAGGGAATACTCACAAATCCCAAATGCACCTATCCCATATGAATGAATTCAAGAGTGTTCAACCAAAGCTATGATTTCTCAAAACAAATTCCTCACCCCACGCTAGGACTACCATCACAATATCATCAAAAGAACTTTCGAACCACTTTGAGAACCTTTGAGGTTGTGGATTCAAGGTCATCAATACTAGAGCTATCAATCGTCTCATCCAAAAGTCTATTCATTTTCAAGGCTATACAATAGATGTGAAGTTTTTAGTTTGCACAAGAATTTTCAATCGCTCACCTATGCTAGCTAGGGCTAGTCCATGGGGTTGCGACATGGAACTCATTCCCAAGTTTTAGGCGCTTAAGCCGTAATCCATAAGGGAAGAGGAGTTCGACACTAGAGTTCTCAATAAACATGCATAGACCAATTGATTACTCCCGTGCAAGCACATGGATCGTCCAAGAGTCATTCTAACTAGCACACAATGCAAATGATGAATTCCGCACAAATGAAGAATGGAGGAAAACATAGAGTCAAGTTTTAAGTGCTTCTTATTTTCTTTTTGAAACGGCCTTTGGCCTACAAATGCTTTCGAGGGGGGACTTACCTCCCTAACCCCCGACATTTGTATATTTTAGAACAAAACTTCTCTTGTACTTTGAGAAAGTTTTTAGTCGGGGCTTCGCCCTCTTTGACCGCAAACATTTTTTTTGTATGGCGCCCATTTTTCGCCCTCTTTTGATTTTGACTCCACACTTAAAACTTGACAATATGTTCAAAAAGTGTATGGAATGTGCGGGAATCAAACATGAACAAGGCACCGTGTTAGAGGACTCAAGTCACCAAGGAGCATTCAAATGGTCTAAGTTTTTCACGAAGATTTTAAAAGGTGCTTGCTATAACTTGATCCAAGGTATTTCAACGAAAATATTTAGAGGATTGGATAGACGAAGGATAGCAATGATATTGGCTTTCAAGAATACACATTAATGGACTAGGCCGGTTCTAAGCTCAAGATCCAATAAATGTGGCAAATAGGCTAGGTGTGATTTATAGGAATTAAGAATCGATAGTCATAAGCCTATATGGTAAGAACCTTCTTATGTAGGGATAAGGTGCAAGTATGCAAGTGTCCATCTCAAAATGATATGTATGGCATGCAAACATGTGAACTATGCGCATCAAACCACTCCACACTTAATTCAAGCTTAGTCCCTAAGCGCAAAGAATAATAAAATAAAGGCAAAGGCGCATAGGAACTCCCCTCGTTTGTAGACCCGGCATATAACTCTTGGGAGCGAGAAATAACCTTTTGGTTGCAATTGTAGATAAAGTAGGTGTTTTTGGACATGATAAGAATATGTAAATGAATATCCTGTAGAGTGAACAATATAAATGGTAAACACCTTCAATATCAGAAGAATAATAATCATCCAACCAAAGGAAAGTCAAGAGTATAAGCATCAAAAGGCATACATCATCAAAATTGCGCCAAAAGGCGACTTAACATCCAAGACAATCATCCAATGCAACAAGCAAAATAAAAGATACACATGTGTAGAACTAAATGAAGCATGGAATCATGATCTGAGTGTTGAGAGAGCATTCCTCAGTCGATCGACTGGAATGAAGCTGATGACTCAGTCGGTCGACTGGGAATAAAAATTCAATCGGGATTAGGGCAATTTTTGGGGTTTTCTCCGGGAGGTTTTGGGTGATCAAATTGAGGCTTAGGGTTGGTAAGCGGGGTGATTCCGAGCAGAATGAGAGGTTGAACGGGAGAGGACGACGGTTCACGGAGGAGATCGGACCGGATCGAGATTCCCGATGGGGATTCGGTTTTGCGGCGGCGATGGTTGGCTGGGTGACGGTGAGGCGGCGGCGTGATGGTGATGTACGCGCGGTGAGGTCGCGGCGAGCTGAGCGGAGACTGGCTAAGATTTGGTGGAGGTCGGGGATCGGATTTGTGAGTTTGGGAGAATCGGTCGACTGAAATGGGAGAAGAGAGAGGAAAATGGGGTATTTGGTTAAGGAATTCCCAGTCGATCAACTGGGTGGCGAGTCGATCGACTGGATAAACATGAAATTACGACCCTCCTAAGACTCTCCCCAGTCGTTCGACTGGCATTTTTCCTGTCTCCCAGTCGATCGACTGGATCCCAAATTCCTGCTTCAAAATTTTTCTACTTTTCAACAAATCCCTAACTCCACACTCAGAATTTTTACTCCTCATCAAGAATAATTACCACTCAAAATATCACATAAATTCAAGGAACGCTCACCCTAGAAATCACTAGCATGCAAATATACGATTTTCGAACAAGGCAAGCTAGGATTATCGACTCCACACTTAAGACGCCACCATCATCAAAAATTTTCATGCAAGCCTCATATCACACCAAACACACCTAATCATGCATTTAAAATCATTTCAGTCACCAAGCCACACGACAAGTTCACAAAATGCATGCTACACATATATGAAAATTACTTGTGCATAAATGGACAACTCACAAACCGGGGTACCTCCTGTGAGGGCCTAGTTTAACGTCTTGGCAAAGACCGAGCCAATCCTTTTCTCAATTAAGAAACACACTTGAGGAGTCCTATGCTAGGATCCCTCCTCAAGCAGACTTGTAGGTTATTAGGAGACTCAATCCGGGTTCTTTGAGGAGTTGCAAGCAACTTGTTTAATAGCCCTTCTCCATGGTGGTAGCTTCTCACCCTTTGATGTATTTGCTTTTCCATTTTTGCTCATCTCATCGCCGGATGGTGATTCATATTGATCAAGGGGAGGGTCTTCATCGGCTTCAATCATGTTGTGCCACATTTTCTTATCAACCTTCTCGCCCTTAGCAATTTTGGTTCCCTCCTTCTCTAGCTTTTCCTTAACATTAGCCACTTGTTCTTCTCTTGGTTTTTCAATTTTTACCTTTTCTCCACCAATCTTTAGGGTCAATTTCCCTTTTCCCACATCCACCTTAAAACCGGCGGTGGCCAAGAAGGGACGCCCAAGGATCAATGACGAAGTGAAGTTGTCCCCCATATCTATCACCACAAAATCACATGGAATGTAGAATGTGTCAACTTTGATAGGGACATTCTCCACTAGGCCCCAAGGGCACCTTGTAGTGCCATCCGTGAGTTGAAGAGTCATTTTAGCGATCTTCACCCCATTCAATTTAAGCTTTTGGTAGATGGCGAGAGGCATGACGCTCACGCTAGCCCCAAGGTCGGCTAGCGGACTTGAGAAGCTCATGTCCCCTATTGAGCACGGGATAGTAAATTTCCCAGGATCTCCCACCTTTTGGGGCATTTGCTTTGAGAAGAGAGCACTACATTCCTGGTTGAGGGGATGGGGATCATCCTCTTCAATGGTCCTCTTTTTGGACAAGATTTCTTTAAGAAACTTGTTGTATAGCGGTGCCTTCTTGATGAGCTCATGAAATGGTATGTACACATATAGCTTTTTCAACATCTTGGTGAAGACCTCATATTCCTTGTCCAATTTAGAGACCTTGAGGAGCCTTTGAGGGAAGGGAACCGGTGGAGAATAAGGCTTGAGTTCCTCTTTTCTTTCTTTACTTCCTTTTTTCTTTTCGGTTGGAGGATTAGGGACCTCTTCATTGAGTTCTTTTTCTTCGGCTCTAGCTTGGCCAATGGGCTTTGGAGGTATTTGAACGGATTCCTTTTGTATAATATCCTCCAAATGTCTCCCACTTCTAAGAGTCACCGCCCCACATTGTTCTTCCCTTTCTAGAAATTCACACTCAAGCAATTCATCCTCGAATGATCCCTCGATATAGATGGCATTGCAAAACTCTTTCTTTTCATGCTCGGGACGCACCGGTAGTTTTCCTAGTGCCCTAGTCGAGGACTAGGCTTGTTGAGCTATTTGGTTTTCAAGCATCTTGACATGCGTTTGCAAGCCTTCAATTTTAGCTTGAAAGTCCCTACTTGCCCTCTCTTGTTGTGCAAGGATTTGTGCAAACATAGCTTCCACACCGGATGGTTCATTTGAAGATTGTGGCGGGGCTTCAACTTGTTGGTAGGGCCTTTGAGCTTGAGTTTGGTATTGTTGCCTTTGGTTTTGGTCCCTTTGAAGCAAAGTCGGTCCTTGACTTTGATATTGGTTGTTAGGTTGGAACGCTTGATTGGATTGAGTAGGTTTAGGACCAAAGCCGGGAGGTGTAGATCCAAAGTCGGGACGAGTAGGATTTGTGGTTTTGTAGGAGAAATTGGGGTGATTTCTCCATCCCGAGGAGAACTTTGGTGTAGTGTAATTGGTTTGAGAATTTTGTCCTTGATTGGCACTAGCTCCATAGTCTCCACTTTGGTTTCCTCCCACAAAATTCACTTCTTCATAGCCTCGTCTATGCACATCTCTTTGAACCAAGGGGCAAGAATTGGTCTCGTGCTCGTAGACCTCACAAATATCACAACCTTGATTCATTGAACGATATTTCTCCGGGTGTTTCAACTTAAACACTTCCTCCGAGAGATTATCAAAATCCTTCCTCAAAGCATCATAATCACTTGAACCAACCGCCTTCCCTTCATGCCTCTCATGTCTCCTTCTTGGATTCCCTCTTTCACTTCCCCACATGAAGTAGTTCTTCATGATTTTCTCTATCACCGCATACCCTTCATGTGGTTCTAGATCCATTATCGCTCCACCCGAGGCGGTGTCAAGTGCAAGTCGAGAGTTACCATCCACACCTTGATAGAAAGTGTGGAATAGAAGGAGGTCATCTAGGTTGTGGTGTGGGCAAAGCCTTTGATACTCCTTATACCTTTCCCAAGCTTCATAGAGCGTCTCTCCATCCATTTGCACAAAATTGGTAATTTGACTTCTATAGTGTGCCATCTTGGAAGGAGGGAAGTATTTGTTTAGAAACGCCATGGCGAGCTCCTCCCAAGTGGTGAAACTATCCGGAGTTTGACTCCTCAACCAATCCTTTGCTTTTCCCGTGAGGGAGAAAGGGAAAAGCCTTAGGAGCTTAGCATCTTCCGAGAACCCATTTATCTTGAAGGTGGCACACACTTCAAGAAATGTTGTCAAATGAGAATTAGGGTCCTCGTTGTCTCCTCCCGAAAATCGGTTTGCTTGTATCATTTGAATTGTAGAGGTTTTCAAATCGAAATCCCGGTTGTCCACCGTAGGTATAAGGATGGGAGAACGGTATCCATAAGCCGTAGGAGTGGCATAATCTTTGAGGGCCCTTCTAGCTTGGGGTTGTGGATGGTTATCTTGATTGTGATGATCTTGGCCCAATTGGCCTTGGGGTAGACGAGGAGGAGGTCTTTCTCCCATGTCTTGGGTAATAGCGGTTTCTTGAACGTTTGATGTTGATCCCTTATCCTTAGTTGTCTTACTTCTTGTAGGGTATGTGCTAGCTAATTCCCTTATTGGTTGATTCAAGTCTCTATCCACAATTTGTGTGAGCTTCTTGGTCTTTGGTGGCATAAAAGAGGTGAACCTACAAGGGGAAGACAATTAAGACAAGTAAGAATACCGAATATGCTCAAGAATCGCAAGTAACAAAGTAAATAAAATAAAACATGGAATAGTCGGAGTACTAATTGATTTTCCTAGGGATAATCTAGCTATTGCTCCCCGGCAACGGCGCCATTTTGACGTTGTAGAATTATAGCAATTCAATTAGTCAAAAACAATTTGTGTTTTAACCGGTAAGACCGGTGTCGAACCCAAGGGAGCAAACGGATTATACGCTAGGTCTATCGATTTCTAACTCGGCTATTCCTTCAATTCAAGTGTGATATGGTTTATCAATGATGAAAACAAGTAATGAAATGGTTTAAGGGGAATTAATTCAATTAAAGCGAGTTTCGAGGGCTTAGTCCCCTCCTTGGCAATTTTCCAATGATCATGTATACAAGAATTTAATCATTTAAGAGTTGAGAGGTTTAAAACCTAGCTTAGACTAAAATTAGACAAACTATCATGCAAGTCTAATCTTAGTCAAACCTTCCTATATAGAATCTCACTAATTAAAGGTATTGATTCACTATATAGCATTTATTGTCACAAATGTTATATACATAAAGTCTTGGTTAGCCTCTCACCCATGCATTTACTCTCATAAATGCTTGATAGGTTCATTTTTTGCTATATCCAAACCATCAATAAGCTCTCTCGATACTTAGATCATAGTTCAAACACAAACATGTCACTTAGGCATTTTATCAAACACTTAGCTACATGTCTAGAATGAAAACCATAGTAAAATGAAATCAACTTCATAAATTGCATGTTAATGTGTATACAATGATCATTGAGTACCAAGGAGGATCATAAGACCCTCAAAACACAAGGGGGACTACTCACTCATCATGTAAGACAACATGATGAGAGTAGGGTTTACAAACAACACAAAGAGAATAGAAGAGAGGTAGAATTAGGATGATTAATCCTTGAACTCCCTTGATCTTCAATCCTCCTTGATTAGATGCTGATGGGTCCCTTGATTGAGCTCACTTTTCCTTGTCTTTTTCCCCAAAGAAGCCAAGATGGTAGGTCAAACTTATCACTCTCTATTTATAGCCTCGCTGAAAATCCGGAACTGTAGCAGGCCAGTCGATTGACTGGCGGAAGGCTGTTGCCTAGTCGATCGACTGGCGGTGAAGAAGTTGTCTCATGAAGTGAAAGCCCAGTCGGTCGACTGAAGGTCCAGTCGACCGATTCGATTGACGAGTTTGGAAGGCCTCCCTGAGCTTCTTCTCAGTCGATCGACTGGAAGTCCCAGTCGACCGACTCGCGCCTTTTGCTCTACTAAGCTTCTCCTCAGTCGATCGACTGGAGGTGCCAGTCAACCGACTCGATGGGCGAGTTTGGAGGGTATCATTGAGTGTCCCGCCAGTCGATCGACAGGTGCAGGGGAATATTCCCAGTCGATCGATTGGAACCCATTTCAGCTCAAACCTTGCTCAAGTCTCCGATTTTTCCCGAGTTCTCGTAAATAAGCTTTGACACTGAGATATCCATCTTTGTACCTGAAACGCATGAAAAGGGGATCAAATGATCATCGGAAACGAACTAAAGCTATAGTGAAAACGGATATTAATGAGTCGAAAACTTGACTCATCAACTTTCCTTTGTAGATCTACACAGATCCAAGTGGATCATGTCCAAAGGACCTGAGGTACTCACTGATTGTTTTGACTTAAACGAAGTACGTACCTGCTTGCCCGTGGCACAGGCGCTGCATACCTGATCAACCGAGCTCTCCACCTTGGGTAAACCGACCACCAGTTCATTTTGATGGAGTTTATGAATCAGCCTCGTGCTTGCATGCCCAAATCTTTTGTGCCACATTAATGTGTCATCAGTAATACTTGATAGACACAGCTCCCCGTCTGGAACGAACTCTGGGTCCACTGTATATATTTGATTTTCCCGGACACCTCGAAGAATTATTTCCTTTGTCTCAATTCACTTCACAACACAGTCATTAGAGTTAAATATCACTTGATTTCTTCCATATTGACACAATTGTGATATACTCAATAAGTTGTATTTCAAATTTTCAACCAGACTTACTTGTCGAACTTTGATAGTTTCTGAAATTCTTACCTCCTCTATAGCTACTACCTTACCTGAGCTCTTGTTTCCGAAGATGATGTTATCTCCGGAATAGGCTTGGAGTGAGATGAACCATCCTGGATCTCCGGTCATATGTTTGGAGCATCCGATGTCCAGATACCATGGCTTGCTCTTCACTCCATCCTGCAGGAAAGAAATCAGTTTTTACGAACCCAGACAAGCTTGGGCTTACTGGGTTTTGGGACAGTTTTAACAACAGGAGGAAACTTATAAGGATGGGAATCGTTGTCATCAGCGAGATTGATTCTCCTCCTGGGGGTTCTTCTGGGTCGTCCGTAGATGGTTGCGACATAGTGAGGCCGAACCCATTCAGCTCTATCTTCCCTTCTAAGAAGAGAAACCTTTCTCCTAGGGACATAAGCGGTACTGGCCTTTCTCTGATAGTTGTGACTCTTCTCGTTGGCTTCTTTCCATTTCTCACAGTCTGATCTGTAATGCCCAGAGTGACCACAGTGCCAGCAGACACGGTAATAGAGAGTATCAGTTTTCTTTTGTCTCTCTACGGGCACAGGTCTCCTGTTTCTCCGTGCCTGAAGGTCGATCGAGAAAGGTTGACGGTTGGAACTCATCTTTTTCCAAATTTCAAACGCCTTCCCAGCCTTGAAATGTCCAGAGTTACTGTCATGGAGATGACTCTCCTTCAGAGATGAGGCTGCTCTTCCGGAATGTCTTGTGGTTTCAGGCTTCTGCTGATGGGAGCGCTCTCCGACTTCAGTCATTGGTCCCTTTCCTTTGGCAATCCTTCTGTTTGCCGCCTCTTCATCAGTCTCTTTCATCACTTCGACATACCCAAGTCCAGGTGTGACAAACTTTCTTTTGTAGTCTTTTCTTACTTCCTCGACCTTTTTGGCTTCTAGTTCTCGAAGCCAGATTTTCTTTCTCTCTGTCTCCTTTTGTCTGAGATCTACAACAGTCTGATGGAGTTCCTTGTTATCCAACTGAATCCTGACCGATTCTGCAATTGATCCTACCATCCTGGTATCGTCAATTCTCATGCCCCTCAGTCCGTCACTTAGATCACCGATTTGTGTGTCCCTTCTGTCACAGGTGGGACATTTACAAATGTGCTCCTCCATTTCTCTCTCGAGTCGCATAGCCTTGGTTGACCAGAGACGATTGTTCTCCATGTCGTCTTCATGTTCATCTTTCATGACCTCAATCTGTTCCTTAAGGCTTGTGATCTTCTTCAGCAGTTCGGCAATAGTTTCTGCAAAGTCAGATTCATTGAACACTTTATCTATAAAAGAGTCAGATTCATTTACCTCATTGTTTGTGGAATTCGCCATCAGACATGGCTCCTTAGCTCGCTTCCTATCGCTTTGTTCCTCGTCAGAGTCACCCCAGGCAGCGAACATGGCTTGAGCTTCCCTTGGGGCAGGTGGTTCACCCTTCTTCTTGTTGTAGCAATCTTTAGCAAGTTGTCCCTTTTTCTGGCAGTGATAGCAGGTTCTTTCTTCCTTTCCTCCTGCCTTTGTCTTGCTTTCCTCTAAGGCAGATCCTTTGTTCCACCTTTGATTATTTCGTCCTCCGCCAGAGACACCTCTGTTCTGTGTTCTGCCTGTGTTCGCCATCTTGAAGGCCCTCGAGAAAAGAGCTATCTCCTCGTCCTCACCTTCAGATGGCAGGCTCACTTGGTCTATGTCCAGGGCCTTCTCAACTTTTAGTGCTATAGCTTGAGATTTTCCAGCTTGTCGCCTGGCCATTTTCCTCTTGGCTAATCCAGTTTGGCTTTGAAGATTCGCCACCAGCTCTTCCAAGGTGATGTCCTAGATCCCCTTCTCAGCCTGGAGAGCTGTAGTCACTGTATCCCATCTGGAGCAGAGAGCTTGCATGAACTGATGGGTTATTTTCCACTGTGGAAGAACTTCATCCAGGGAGTTCAGCTGAGCGACAATGACTTGAAATCTGGTGTAGAAGTCATCCAGAGATTCGTCCTTGCGCTGTTCGACAGATTCGTAATCCTTTGTGGCGGCTAGGATTCTGTTCCTTTTTATGTCCTCTTTTCCCTCGTACAGTCTAGCAAGTCCATCCCACTGCTCCTTTGCAGTCTTGTACACGGCCATCTTCACCTGGTCTCCTGGGGAGAGGTCCATGTACAGATGACGAACTATTCTTTTTCACCTCTAAATAGTATCAATGAAGAGAGGATCGAACGTAGTGTCAAAACATTTATAATACCGGTAAAGTACCGGGTCGAACCAAGAGGAGCAAGATAAGCATATGCACTATGTAAAATTGTGTTTCCGTTCGGCTATTCTAAACCAAAATGTATAAGGGAGTGTATATATCTAAATCCTATGTGGCTAGTAATTAGGGATAAAAGATAAGTGAGAGGTGTTTCGAGGGGTTACTCCCCTCCTTGGCAAATTCTCAATGATCACATACATGATATTCAAACATTTCATGGTAGGCAAATAGTTTCGAACCTAGCTTGGACTAAGGTAGACAAACTCTCGTTTCAATCTATCCTAGTCAAGCCATCTTAATTAGAACCTCACTTTATCAAGATATTGATTCACTCTATAGCACTATTGTCCTTGGAATGTCTTCCTAAGGTAATAAATGTTATAGGCATTAAGTTCTAGTTCACTTCAATCCCGTAGAAATGATCATATTCAGTACATCCAAATCATCACTAAGCTTTCTCGATACTTAGATCAAATTCTAAGATTAACATGGTCACTTAGGCTTTTCGTCAAACACTTAGCAACGTGTCATAAATGAAGAGCATAGAGAACATGAATTTGACACCATTAGATGGGATAAATTGATGATTCGCTCAATGACTAATTCCAATAAATCAAACATTCAATCCTTAGTCAAGCATCATATCATAAAGTTCACTTTCATGCTTAAGATATGAACATTTTCTTCATCCTAGAACTATTCCCTAGCTCTCTCAAGTCATAGGTTCAAGTTTTAGTCTAAATTGCCACTTAGGCATTTTAACAAACACCTAGAGTGCGTAACATTCATAACACAAGAGAAAATGAAATCAACAATCATCCATATGAATATCAATGTATATATATGTTCAAGAGTACCAAGGAGGATCATAAGACCCTCAAAACACAAGATCCACTACTCACACATCATGTAAGACAGCATGGTGTGAGTAGGATTTTTACACAACAAGAAGAATGGAAGAGGGATAGAAATAGGATGATTAATCCTTGAACTCCCTTGATCTTCACTTCTCCTTGGTTGGATGATGATGGATGACCTTGGTTGAGCCTCTTTTCCAAGCTTCTTCTCCCAAAAAACCTCCACCCTTGGTCCAAAACCCTTGCTTTCTATTTATAGATTCGACTGAAATCTGGACCTCAAATCTGACTTTTTGATCCAGCTGGTCGGCTAGTACTTGAGCTGTGACTTGAGCCGGTCGGCTGGCTGAGGCATTTTGACAGGGTGCTCTGAATCTTTATCCAGCTGGTCGGCTGGCTGATTTCAGCCGACCGGCTGGCACTTCCCGGGCATTTTTGGTGGTCTTCCCGTTCGAATTTGGCCTTGGCGTCAACTACAATGTTGTAGCCCTTTGCAATACCTTTCGAACAAGCTAAAGATCAGCCAAATAGGACACCGGATCCGCCCTGCACGTCCAAATGAAGCCGGAAAGGTCAATATGCTCGGTATTGCCCCGAAACTCCTTGTTTTGCGCCGAAACTTCTATTTTTCAACCAATCTTCATATATAGGCCTTGACCATGGGGGAAACTTGTTTTCTACCTAAAACGTAGAGATAGCGGTCAAATGATATCAAAATAATATCGGAAACGACCCAAAACTATAGTGAAAAATGACCATAAATGAGTCGAAAACTCGACTCATCAACACTCCACACTTAAGTTGTGTTCGTCCCGAACAAAGTATGAGAATATGTCAAGGTCATGTAAATTTCGAAATGCTAGTGGTGCTATGTTTTTTGTATATTTGCCTCACTAGATTTCACAAGGTCTCGATCATTATTTCTAAACATGTTATTGAAAGAAAAATGACAAGTATGTACAATCTAACTAGCTCCTTTTCGTAGGCGTCACGAATGCATTTAGCGTATGCATTAAGCCTTTAAACCCCTAGGCTACCCTAGTGGACGAGTTATAGTCTCGTGAGAGTTTTCAGAAGAGGGAATACTCACAAATCCCCAAATGCACCTATCCCATGAGAATGAATGCAAGAGTGCTTAACCGAGGCTAGGATTTCTCAAAACAAATTCCTCACCCCAAGCTAGGACTACCATCACAATATCATCAAAAGAACTTTCGAACCACTTGAGAACTTTTGAGGTTGTGCATTCAAGGTCATTAATACTAGAGCTATCAATCTTCTCATCCAAATGTCTATTCATTTTCAAGGTAATACAATGGAAGTAAAGCTTTTAGTTTGCACAAAAATTGCCAATCGCTCGCCTATGCTAGCTAGGGCTAGTCTACGGCTCACGACAGGGAACTCATTCCCAAGTTTTAGGCGCTTAAGCCATAATCCATAAGGGAAGAGGAGTTCGACACAAGAGTTCTTATAAAATAAGACATAGACCAAATGAATACTCCTGTGCAAGCACATGGGTCGTCCAACAGCCATTCTAACTAGCACACAATGCAAATGATGAATCCCACACAAATGAAGAATGGAGGAAAACATAGAGTCAAGCTTTAAGTGCTTCTTATTTCTTTTTGAAACTGCCTTTGGCCTTCAAATGCTTTCGAGTGGGAACTTACCTTCCTAACCCCCGACATTTGTATATTTTTGGAGCAAAACTTCTCGTGACCTTTGAGAAAGTTTTTAGTCGTGGCTTTGCCCTCTTTGACCGCAAACACTTTTTTTCTTCTCTTTTTTTTTTCTTTTTGGATGGGGCCTATTTTTCAACCTCTTTTATTTTTGAATCCACACTCAAAACTTGACAATATGTTAAAAAAGTGTATGGAATGTGCGGGAAACAATCATAAGCATGGCACTAAAGAAGAAAACTCAAGTCACCAAGGAGCAAACAAAAGGTCTAAGTTTTTCGTGAAAATTTTAAAAGTGCTTGCAAAAACTTAATCCAAGGTATGTCAACGATATTCTATATGTTTGGTACAAGAGAACTGCACTGGATTTTTAGAGATGTTAATAGCACTAGTGTTATCACACAGAATTTTAGCACAATTTGTGATAACACCATAGTCACTTAGCTGTTGTCTGATCCACAGCAGCTGCGCACAGCATGCAGCAGCGGCGATGTATTCCGCCTCAGCGGTGGACAGCGCAATTGAGGATTGCTTCTTTGAAGCCCAGGAGATGAGACATGGTCCAAGATATTGAGCCATCCCTGACGTGGACTTCCTGTCTACCTTACATCCAGCATAGTCTGCATTAGTGTATGCTTCCAGACGTAGTTCACCTCCCCTTGGATAGAACAGGCATAAGTTGTCTGTTCCCTTCAGATATCTCAATATCCTCTTTACTACTTTCACGTGGGTTTCCCCGGGATCAGCCAGAAACCTTGCACACAGACAGACGCTGAATAAGATATCAGGTCTACTGGTAGTGAGATATAGAAGCAACCAATCATTCCCCTGTAGAGAGTTGGATCCACCCGAGGTGAGGACTCATCCTTTATCAGGATGTCATTTGGGGACATCGGTGTGGCACACGTCTTGGCCGATTCCATCCCAAACTTCTTTAGAATCTCCTTTACATACTTCTGCTGATGGATTCAGGTACCATCTTCTCCTTGAGCAACTTGCAATCCATGAAAGTACTTGAGCTCCCCTACCATGCTCATCTCGAATTCACTCGACATCAAATCTGTAAACTTTTTGACCAGTTTAGGATTAGTTGAACCGAAAATGATATCATCCACATATACCTGAACAACCAGAGTGTCTTTCCCTTCCTTCAGAAGGAAAAGTGTTTTGTCCACCTCTCCTCGGACGTATCTGTGGGATAGCAGAAACTGTGACAGTCTCTCATACCAAGCGCGGGGTGCTTGCTTCAGCCCTTACAGAGCCTTGTCAAGGATGTGGACATGATCAGGGAGAGAGTGATCCTCGAACCCTGGTGTCTGACTGACATATACTTCTTCCTTCAGGACTCCGTTTAAGAACGCCATTTTCACATCCATCTACTGCAGAGTAAAACCATGGTAAGTCGAATAAGCAATTAATAGTCTGATTACTTCTAACCTTGCGACAGGGGCGAAGGTTTCATCGTAGTCGATTCCCTCTTGCTGGTTGTACCCTTTGACTACCAGGCGAGCTTTGTTTCTCACAACTACTCCCTTGTCGTCCATCTTGTTTCTGAAGACCCACTTTGTTCCTATCACATTCTTATCTTGTGGTCTAGGAACCAGTCGCCACACTTTATTTCTTTCGAACTGATGCAGTTCCTCTTGCATGGCATTGACCCATTCTGGATCCTTCAGCGCATCCGCAATCGTCTTTGGTTCTGCATGAGAGACGAAAGACGCAAATCCACAGAAATGACACAGTTCGTCCAAACTTACCTGATTCTGCGATGAGTAGCATTGGTAGTCCCTTGTCCAGGTTGGGGGCTGAGTAACTCTCCCGCTCCTTGTGGTTCTGGGTTCCTCTGCAGTTCCTGCCGGAGGAGGGTTATTCGTAATCACTTCCTCATTGGGGGGTTCTGCGTTAACCTCTATCACTTGGGCTTTTGGAGCCTGCTCTTCAGCTAGTATCTCTGTTTGTGGAGCTTCGGCTGGCTCAACAGTTTCTTGAGCAGCAGCCTGAACGACCTCTGGAGCTGCCTCTGCAGTCTCGTTTTGGGCAGGTGCTCAGTCAGGATCAGACCTCTCAGTAAGCTGAAGTTCTCCATCATCCTGTGAGGAGGGATCTTTCACAAGGTGTCCAGACATAGCGCGCTCATCAAAGGTTACGTGAATGCTCTCCTCCACCCATTCCAATCTCAGGTTGTAAACCTTGTATGCTCTGCTATGGCTTGGGTATCCTACGAACACGCCTTCATCGCTCCTTGGATCGAACTTTCCCAGATTCTCCTTTCCATTGTTGTGTACGTAGCACCTGCAACCAAACACTTTCAAATGAGCAATGTTAGGTTTTCTTCCTCGCAGCAGCTCGTAAGGTGTTTTTCCTATCAGAAATCGTTGAGATGCTCGGTTCAGTATGTAGCTGGCTGCATGTACTGCCTCGGCCCAGAATCCCTTGGGAACACCACTGGCAATCAGCATTGTCCTTGACATGTCTTCCAGTGTCCTGTTCTTTCTCTCTACCACACCATTCTGCTGAGGAGTCCGTGGTGCTGAGAAGTTGTGATCTATCCCAGCTGTCCTGCACAGGGAGATAAATTGGGAGTTTTGGAACTCAGTTCCGTTGTCAGTCCGAATAGATACTAATTTCTTACTCAATTTGTTTTCAATTAGCTTCAGCCATGAAACAAACTCAGAGAATGTTTCATCTTTAGAACTCAGAAAGATGGTCCATGTATACCTGGAATAGTCATCCACGATGACTAATATATACCTGTTGCCTCCACGGCTGACGACGTTGACTGGACCGCATAGATCCATGTGAATCATGTCCAGAGGAGCTGAAGTACTCACTGATTGTTTTGACTTAAACGAAGTACGTACCTGTTTGCCTGTGGCACAGGCGCAGCATATCTGATCGAACGAGCTTTCCACTTTTGGTAAACCAACCACCAATTCATTTTGATGGAGTTTATGCATCAGCCTCATGCTTGCATGTCTAAATCTCTTGTGTCACAGCAATGTGTCGTCAGTGATGCTTGACAGACACAGCTCCCCGTCTGGGACAAATTCTGGGTCCACTGTATATATCTGATTTTCCCGGACACCTCGAAGAATTATTTTCCCTGTCTCAATGCACTTCACAACACAGTCGTTAGAGTTAAATATCACTTGATTTCTTCCATGTTGACACAATTGTGATATGCTCAATAAGTTGTATCTCAAATTTTCAACCAGACTTACTTGTCGAGTTTTAATAGTTTCTGAAATTCTTACCTCTCCTGTAGCTACTACCTTACCTGAGCTCTTGTTTCCGAAGATAATGTTGTCTCCGGAATAGGCTTGGAGTGAGATGAACCAACTTGGATCTCCCGTCATGTGTTTGGAGCATCCACTGTCCAGATACCATGGCTTGCTCCTCACTCCACCCTGCAAGAGAGAAATCAGTTTTTACGAACCCAGACAAGCTTGGGCTTACTGGGCTTTGGGATAGTCTTAACAACAGAAGAGAACTTTAAGAGACGAGAGTCATTGTCATCAGTGAGATTGATTCTTCTCCTGGGGGTTGTTCTGGGTTGTCCGTAGATAGCTGTATCATGGTGAGGACGAGCCCATCCAGCTCTGTCTTTTCTTCTATGAGGTGAACCACTTCTCCCAGGGACATGAGCGGTAGTGGCCTTTCTCTGATAGCTGTAATTCTTCTCGTTGGCTTTTCTCCATTTCTCACAGTCAGCTCTGTATTGGCCAGAGTGACCACAGTGCCAGCAGACACGGTAGTAGAGACTGCCAGTTTTCTTGTGTCTCTTTAAGGGCACTGGTTTCCTGTTTCCACGTGTCTGAAGACTGCTCGAGAGAGATTGACGGTTGGAGCTCATCTTTTTCCAAATTTCAAAAGCTTTCCCAGCCTTGAAGTGTCCAGAGTCATCTTCATGGAGATGACTCTTTCTCGGAGAAGAAGGTGCTCTTCCTGACTGTCTTGTGGGTACCGGCTTTCTATGCTGATGGGAGCTCTCTCCGATTTCTGTCATTGGTCCCTTCCCTTTGTCAGTCCTTCTGTTTTCCGCCTCTTCATCGGTTTCTTTCATCACTTCGACATACCCAAGTCCAGGTCTGGCAAATTTTCTTAGGTAGTCTTGTCGTACCTCCTCGACCTTTTTGGCTTCTAGTTCTCTGAGCCGGACTTTCTTTCTCTCCGTTTCCTTTTGTCTGAGATCAGCAACGGTCTGACGGAGTTCATCATTATCCAACTCAGACCTGACCGATTCAGCAATTGATCCTACCATCCTGGTGTCCTCAATTCTCATGTGCCTCAGTCTCTCACTTAGATCAACAATTTGTGCGTCCCTTCGGTCACAGGTAAGGCATTTGCAAGTATGCTCATTTATTTCTCTCTCAAGGCGCATAGCCATGGTTGACCAGAGACGATTGTTTTCCATGTCGTCTTTGTGTTCATCTTTCATGATTTCAATCTGTTCCTTAAGGCTCATGATCTTCTTTAGTAATTCGGCAATAGTTTCTGCAAAGTCAGATTCACTAAACACTTAATCTATAAAGGAGTCAGATTCGTTTACCTCACTGTTTGCGGAGTTCGCCATCAGACATGGCTCCTTGGCTTGCTTCCTATTGCTTTGTTCCTCATCAGAGTCACTCCATGCAGCAAACATGGCATGAGCTTCCTTTGTGGCAGGTGGTTCCCCCTTCTTCTTGCTGTAGCAGTCTTTGGCAAGATGTCCCTTTTTCTGACAGTGATAGCAGGTTCTTTCTTCCTTTGCTCCTGCCTTCGTCTTGCCTTCCTCCGAGGCAGATCCTTTGTTCCACCTTTGATTGTTTCGACTTCCGCCAGAGGCACCTTTGTTCTGTGTTCTGCCTGTGTTCGCCATTTTGAAGGCCCTCGAGAGAAGAGCTATCTCCTCGTCCTCTCCTTTAGATGGAAAACTTACTTGTGCCAAGTCCAAGGCCTTCTCAACTTTCAGTGCTATAGCTTGAGAGTTTCCAGCTTGTCGCCTGGCCATTTTCCTCTCTGCTATTCCAGCTTGGCTTTGCAGATTTGTCACGAGCTCTTCCAGAGTAATGTCTTTGATCCCCTTCTGAGCTTGGAGAGCAGTAGTTATTGTGTCCCATCTGGAGCTGAGAGCTTGCATGAACTGATGAGTTACTTTCCGCTACGGAAGAACCTCATCCAGGGAGTTTAGTTGCGCGACGATGATTTGAAATCTGGTGTAGAAATCATCCAGAGATTCGTCCTTGCACTGTTTGACAGATTCGTAATCCTTTGTGGCAGCTAGGATTCTGTTCCTTTTAATGTCCTGGTTTCCCTCGTACAGTCTAGCAAGTCCGTCCCACTGCTCCTTTGCAGTTTTGTACACAGCCATCTTCACCTGGTCTCCTGGGGAGAGGGCCATGTTAAGAACCTTTTTAGCCCTGGCATTCTGCTGGAGAGCTTTGTAGTCATCATCTGTGTACTCGTCTTTCTCCTTCTCTTTCGGTTTGTTAGGATCTGTCACATCCAAAATAGGGAAGTTACCCTTTTCAAACACTCGCCACAACTTCCCATCCAGGGAACAGGCATGGGCTTTGAACTGGTCCTTCCACCAGTCATACTCTCCCGGACTGAGCACCGGCGGCTTCCTGAACGAATCGCTTCCGTTAGACATGATTTCCCTCAAAGGCTAACACACAATCTAGAGCTTCTCGGCTCTGATACCAATTGATGGATCGTTAGGTTATCCAACTATATGAGGGAGATCCCAGAGTGGTATCCCTCAGACAGATGGCAGCAGAAATTTACTTTCGTACCGGAAATATAAGACGGAATGTAAATGCTCACGATTTAGAGTGGAAACCTTACTGCAACCTTTGTAGCATGATAAAAACCACTTGCCTTCTGGACAGTTCCAGAAGGGCTTCAAGATCCGTATTATTGACAAAGGAATATGCTTGCAGTTTGTTACTCTTGTCTCACACAGTGACAACTAACAAAACTACTCAATTCGAAGAGTCAACTAATACGATTGCCTTGCCCGCACACAGCAGCACCTTGTTAGCTCCGGATTTGAACACTCTTCAATCTCCGATCGCTATCTCCAAAAGCCGCACTTTTCTTTGAAGACTTCTCTTCCTTTTATAGAGTCTTTAAGTCGGCAATGCATATCTCAATCAGAGATCCGATTGTTATCTCGCAGATGTGATATGGTTAAGATATTTCCATATCTTAACCCTGTCACATATATACTTGCCAAATCTGGCGTCAATCTTCTCTTCGCATATACTTGACATCTCCTCGTGTATATATTTGCATTAATAGTCTTGATCAAATATTACTCGCATATGCTCTTGTATCTTCGGTATATATCTTCATGTATCTTTTCCCAGATCCGATCTGGTTCGTATGTCGGTGTACCTCTCACACAGAGCGCATCTCTCTCGCAGCTCTGCTCTCTCCCAGAAATGCCCAGTGAGCTTACCTGTCAGACAGTGATTTCTGCACATTCAAGTGGATTATTAGTTAAGTGTTTGTTATCATCAAAACACAAGGGTCCAACACTTTAAACGCTAGCTTCAGAGCTAGGTTTGCAATTGGTATCACATGGCCTTGTAGAGGGTATGGTACCAGAATTGCATGTTGATGGGTATTAGGGTTTGAGTGATGATTTTGAGCCGCCATTACCGCTTTTTGGGAGAGTTGAGTGTTAGAAACACACGTTCTTACTTGAATATAGAGTCAGAGTTTTGTGGGTTTGGGAAAGAAGAAGATGAATAGTAGATTGGGAGAGAGACGAATAGGAAGGAGAAAAATCAGAAAAGTTAAATGATAGATCAAAGTGGTGTGATCTGGTAGTAAATCCACCTACTTAGCACAAATAGTATTCAGGTTCAAGACCTTTTAACAACAACATTCCCAAACATCCATCAAAAAAAAGTTGAATGATGAAGGAATGGTCAAATAATCTCATTACTTGTCCCCCTGGATCTTGTACGACCTCTACTTATACATGAATCATCAACTACCCACTTCTCCATTTCTACTCCCCACTACTCGCACGTTTTCATGAAAAATCATAAGAATTAACCTACTAACTGAACCCACTACTTTACCCACTAATCCACACCATATTACGTGTCGTAACATTGAGTCTCTCTCTCTCCCATGACCATCTTCAGACTCTCTATTTCTTTTAGTTCATTACACTCGGATAGATGAAAAAACTCAGCAGTATATTCTGCCACAGATTCTTGCCCTGAGCACAATCAAAGTACAACGTGTACATGATTTGCTCATAATCCTCGGGCAATAAACGGTCTAACATCAGCTGCCTCATTCGCCTCCACGTTCGGATAGGCGCATTACCCTGCCGCCTCCTTTGGACCACGAGTTTATCCCATCACACGGCAGTGGTACCCTTCAGTCAGATCGCCACCATCTTTACTTATTTATTTTCTGGGAGACCCATGACTTCTATAAACTGTCCACTTCAATCTGCTAGTCAAGAAACTCCACGGCCATGGTTCCATGAAACAGGGGAATATCAACTTTCACCCGATAATCGCTATTATACCTATTCTCCTCTTCATCTCCACCATTCTCCACATGATCCTCTTCACTCGAACTTGAGTCCTCGGCGACTACTGCTGACAATTGTATTTTTAGTATAGTCAAAAACAAATTTATAGTGATGACCGGTACCAGTGTCGAACCCAAGGGAGCAATTCAATTATGCGCTAGGAGAATCAAATTTTCAACTTAGCTATTCCTTCAAATCGATTATGAGATGGTTTCCAATTTAAAACAAACAAGGAAATGGTTTCAAGGGGTTTTTTTGTTCAATTCAAAGAGAGTTTCGAGGGATTACTCCCATCCTTGGCAATTTCCCAATGATCACGTACACAAGAATTAAGTCATTCATAGGTATTAATTGGTTTAAAACCTAGCTTAGACCAAGATAGACAAATTCTCATTTGAATCTAGTCCTAGTCAAGCCATCGTAATTAGAACCTCACTTTCTCAAGTTATTGATTCACTCTATATCACTATTATCCTTGGAATCTCTTCCTAAGGTAATGAATGCTATAGGAATTAAGTTATAGTTAACCTCACATCCATGCATTTACTCTCATAAATACTAGATATGATCATTTTCACCATATCCGAATCATCACTAAACTCTCTCGATACTTAGGTCAAATTCTAAGACCAACATGTCACTTAGGCATTTTATCAAACACTTGGTAACATGTCATAGAATGAGCATTTAGTGAAAGTGAAATCAACACCATAGATTATATGTTCAATGTGTATACATGATCATAGAGTACCAAGGAGGGTTTTAAACCCCTCAAAACACAAGGGGACTACTCACACATCATGTAAGACAACATGATGTGAGTAGGGTTTATAGCAACAACAAACAGAGTAGAAGAAGGATAGAAGTAGGATGGTTAATCCTAATGTCTCCCTTTGATCTTCACTCCTCCTTGGTTGGATGATGATTGATGACCTTGATTTGATCTCTTTTTTGGAAATTTTCCCCCAAGATGCCAGATGCCTAGGTCAAAAACGTCACTTTCTATTTATAGCCTCGGGTAAAAATCGCACTATAGCATATCTCAGCCGGCCGGCTGAGCCAAGGTGGAAATTGAGCCGGTCGGCTGAACTTGGCCTGATTGAGTCGGTTGTGCAAGGAATGAACCAGCCGGTCGGCTGAAAGTGACCGATTGCATTTAAGGTGAAGCACAGGATCCAGTCGGTTGGCTAAAAGTGGCCGATTGCATCCATCTCTGATCCTTTATCCAACCGGCCGATAGGGGTTTCAGCCGCCCGACTCAAAGTTGCTGATTGCATCATTGTCTAGATCATTCATCCAGTCGATCGGCTGAAATGCCTTTTGTCCACTTTTTGCTCCAAATCTTTGGTTTTTCCCCGAGTTTTCGTATTTAGGCTTTGACATCGAAAGGGTCTTATTTTCTACTTGAAACGTAGGGTAAGAGATCAAATGACATCAAAATATCATTAGAAACGAATCAAAGCTATAGTGAAAAATGGTTATTAATCAGTCAAAAACTCGACTGATCAACACTCCACACTTAAGCTTTGTTCATCCCGAACAAAGTATGCAATTATGTCATGGTCATGCAAATGGAAAAATGTTAGTGGTGCTATGTTTTGCGTCTATTTGCCTCACTAGCTTTCACAAGGTCTCAATCATTATTGCTAAACATGTTATTGAACAGTAAATGGAAGTATATACAACCTAACTAGCTCCTTTTCATAGGCGTTACGAATGCATTTAGCGTATGCATTAAGCCTTTAAACCCCTAGGCTACCCTAGTGGACGAGTTATAGTCTCGTGAGAGTTTTCGGAAAAGGGAATACTCACAAATCCCAAATGCACCTATCCCATGAGAATGAATGCAAGAGTGCTCAACCTAGGCGAGGATTTCTCAAAACCAATTCCTCACCCCAAACTAGGACTACCATCACAATATCATCAAAAGAACTTTTGAATCATTTGAGTACCCATGAGGTTGTGCATTCAAGATCATCAATACTGGAGCTATCAATTGTCTCAACAAAAGTCTACTCATTTTCAAGGCAATACAATAGAAGTAAAGCTTTTAGTTTGCACAAAAAGAATATCAATCGCTCGCCTATGCTAGCTAAGGCTAGTCCATGTGTTTGCGACATGGAACTCATTCCCAAGTTTTAGGCGCTTAAGCCGTAATCCATAAGGGAAGAGGAGTTCGACATTTCCATGTTTTGGAGCAAAACTTCTCGTGCACTTGGGAAAGTTTTTAGTCGGGGCTTTGCCCTCTTTGACCACTAATTTTTTTTTCCGCCCTCTTTTGAATCATGTGACGCTCGCCTGAGTGTAGCTTGCATTCTCTTGCGATAGCTCAGCGCTCTCCCGGGCCTTCCCAGACTCGCCCGAGTCTTTTTTGCATCTCACTCTAATAGTTCCGCAGCTTCCAAGCCTAAGAACAAGAAAGCCAAGAAACCCTTGCCTGAGGTTCAAAATCCTAGCCAAGCCCCGGTGGTGGATAAGTCAATTCCATCTTCGTCCAATCCACCAAAGAGGTCTAGGAAAGCTGCGGAGAACTCTGCTTACAGCGATGATGATCCCTTGGATCCCTCATTAGAGGAAGAACCTCCCCGACCATCAAAGAAACGAAAGTCCAAAGCCTCTGCCACTCCAAGCCATTCGGCCCCAATCACGACGCTCGCATTGCCTCCAGCACCTTCAATCAAGCGTGCAGTACCAAGACCATACCCTTTCGGTGATGAGTTGGCATTCACAAATGCAAAACACACGAAGAATTTGGCATTGCTCACGAAGGCCTCCAAACTGCCCCAGCCGACCCTCTATCCCGATTTTTGTAGTCTTAACGACGACGAACTTTATAATGAGGTACATTCCTGGCTCTCACACTCTGGTTTAGATATATTGTTCATGGATGATCCCGAAATGTACGTGAAGGTTGTGAAAGAGTTTATTTGCTCGTTTGAGGCGGTGAGGAATACGGAAAATAAGATAACCCATTAGAAGTTTGTGCTAGGAGGTTCACTAAGGACGTAATATGTGAATGGCAGAGTTTTCCATTGAATGGGGTGAGTGTCCCAAAGTATCCGATTTCGAAATGGCTGATTTTCCAAAGTAATCGCGAATAGCTCATTTATGTGCTTGTTTATATACTCGATTAAAACTTACTTATATTGTTTGAAGCTCATTAATGAGCTCGATTAAGGTAATTTTATATATTTTAAATATTTTTAGTGAAAGTTTGATTAAAGCTCATTAAATACTCGTAAAAAGCTCGGTTAAAGCTAGTTAACAATAAATTATTGTATTAAATTAATTTAATTAAAATACTCGTTTAAAGCTCGAGCTCGGCTCGAACTCGTGAAAAACTAAACGAACCGAGCTCAAACTCATATTTTTAATGCTCAAAAATACTCGGTTCGAACTCGAACTTGTCAAATTTTAAACGAACCGAACACAAACTATCTGATACTCAACTCGGCTCGGCTCGTTTACACTCCCTATATCTCAGTTGCTAGCTCCAGCTGGCTGAGGCCTGTATATGTTTAAAGTTTAAACAAGCCCTAAAGGGTTTTCTTTGAAAGAAGTGTGTCTCGGCCTTTTTATTCTCTACCCTAACTTCAAACAACTCATCGCAATCTTTTTTTTAGATAGAAGGCTACGCGCCCGAGCGCTTGGATCTGGAATGAACTCCTAGGGTTTTTCCCCTCAATCTCGCCGCCGCCTCCGTGCCTTTCCACAGCAAGGGCCGTCATGGCCTTTCAACATCAAGGGCCGTCATGGCCTCCACTCCCCTGCCATCGCTCCCCTGCCAACGCTCACCTCCCACACACATCGCCAGGTGAGACACTTTCTGGACATCCGCAACTACGATCTTTCGCTGCGGCCATCGCTCAGCCTAGGATGCTCTTCTATTTCCCTCCCATCCTCCTTGCCCCTCGGTAGGTGGGAAGTAAAGAGGGTTTCCTGGCGATCTCGTTCTCGGTGGAGGAAGTGAAGGCTGGTGCGAAGTGGTACGATTTCTCGTTGGTGGCGAAGTTCTCGATTGGGAGGCCACTGCTGGCGGACATCCAAAAATCATTCCAGGCAGCATGGAAAATCAATGGACGCACGATGATTAGTGAGGTTTGGGATTCGCGGCACATTCTGGTTATCCTCGACTCCGAACAGGACGTGACGACGGCTCTGGCCTCTCCCGGTCGAAAGATTGGGCATTCATTGTTCCGACTGTTCAGATGGTCAACGGATTATAACCCGAGAAAGGAATCTTCCACTACAACAATCTGGATCCGGCTGCCGGGATTACCAATCCCTCTTTACGACCATGCCTACATCGAACCTATAGTTTCAGGTTTGGAAAGATTTGTGGATGTCGATCAACGTACCAAAGCGTGTCTCTCATTGCGGTTCGCCAGGATATGTTTTGAACTTGATGTGTCCAAGGTGATTCCTCATAAAATATGGGTAAACCTACCAAATAATCAGGGGTTCTGGCAGGAGGTCAAAATTGAGAGCAAGTTGGCCTATTGTGCGAGATGCATGATACATGGACATGATTTGTCAATTTGCCGAAAGGAAGCTGCTAGAAAAGAGAAGGGTGCGACTGAGGAAGGTCAGAAAGACAGTAACAATACCAACCTTCAGGAGAACATTATGACTAAGTCGTCAACTATTCAGGAGGGACGTGTCAATAAGGATGACAATAATATTATTATCGCCAGCAAGATTGGTATGAATGATCTTGTTAGGGAGCAAGAATGGCAAATTGTAAACAGAAAAAAGAAAGGAAAAGGGCAAAGGGAGGATGTGGTTCGACCTGTGCAAGGAAAGGGTGGCAATGTATGTATCGTTGCACACATTGATCCGTCTTCTACAGTGGTAGTGTTCAAGGACCCAAATCAAGAGCAGGAGGATGATGTTATATGCCATATGGTCATCATCAATTCTCAAGATGATAAGTCTATGGACCCCGACACTGCACTGGTGGCCAGCAGTAATCAAAGTGACACTGATCGCACTGATGGTTTAAACGGGGCATAAAACACATGTCCCATATATTAATGTCGCGTTAATAATATTATGAGACATTATTTCCTATTGTCGCTTGCATAAAGTCGCGTAAAGGTTTAAACGAGACGTAAATATAACGTCGCGTATAACAATGTCGCGTTATCATATTAACCGGACATTATCTTGGTGTCGCTAAAAGATTTGTCGCAAGACAGAGTTTACGAGATATTTTCTCCGTGTGCCATAAACTGTTGTCGCATATACATGTAATTGCGACAAACATTTCAAAGTCATGTAGTATAAACATGCTTATGTGACAAGTCTTTTGCGACACTTTTCAAAGTTTGTGCCGTAGCATGTAAAATGGTGTAATGGCACTTTAAGAGAGATGAACTTACATATTATATATAAGCAGGTTTATAATTATTATGCAAACATTATTTTTACTTCTTAATGTGACAGATATGATCAATGAACTGATTCATATTCAAACTGGACGATCCGTCAACAGATATAGCCTTCTCCATCACATCCTTGTGCTTCTTGATTTGTGATCTCAGTTCATTACCCATTTTTTCACCCATCAAAATCTTGATCCTGGTTGATACTTGCTCTCTGGTTATCGCCTTTTCATACCACAAATCAAGCCCAATCCTCCACTCATCCACCACCAATTTCCGGTTAGTGAACTGGTCAGTCAGAAGTGGGTAACACAGCAAAGGTACCGAGCACCGGATACTTTCGAGGATCGAGTTCCATCCGCAATGAGTTAGAAATCCTCCAACAGCCGGATGAGAGAGAACTTCCACTTGGCCACACCAAGGAACTATCAGCCCTTGATCCTTAACATTTTCTTCGAAATCGGCAGGTAGGAAATCAGTTACACCCGAACCAACGATATCAGCTCGAACCGCCCAAAGAAAGCTCACTTTGCTGAGCACAAGTCCTTCAGCAATCTCTATTAGAACTTCTTTACTAACATGTGCATAGCTACCGAATGAAACATAGAGCACGGACCAGTTTGGCTTCGTGTTTAGCCAGCGGTTGCAGTCTGACTCAGACCACATACTTGTTTTGACACCAATGTTATTGGTTAGTCCCAACACCGGTCCGATGGAGTAAAAAGGTTGCTTGGATTGGAGTGCTGAAGCTGTGTCATTTTCAAATTCTTGGACTGTGTTAGAGAGTAAGAAATCAGCTTTCTTAACATTTTTAAAGGCCTTATCGATGATCCGGTGGACAACGGTGGATATATCAGTTTCTTGGAGGAATGACATGATCAAGTCAGTTGGTTTGATTTCCAAGATTCCTGGTATGTATTATACAATTCTATACCAGGATATTCAAGAAGTAATTCATGCAACCATTTTACAGATTAGGAGACATTTTTTTTCCGTCGCATAAACCACTATATTTGTCGCATATAGTTTATGTGACAAAAAAACGTCGTGTAAAGTTGGTCGCAAAATCCAAGTAGCGTAATGTCCCTGCGACAAAAAAATGACGAAACGTCGCGTAAACTGTAACTCTTATGCGACATTATTTTCTATTTGTCCCAAAAACATTAGAACAAGTTCGACTCGGTGCAAGGCATACGCTACATTTCCAATCCAAATTTTGTCGGGTTAATTGACTTACGTGATCGAATTTATAGATGGTAGGTTCCCCAATTCGTCTCGTAAACATTTATACGCTTCAAACATTTACATTTTATTGTCGTATATAACTACATACGCTAAGAACTTTAAATATATGTTTGTCGTATAAACATCCTTACGTTACAAACTCGAAAATATATTTGTCCCTTTAGGGAAATACGCGTATAATATAAAATACATCATTGTCGTATAAACACCCTTACGTTACAAACTTGAAAACACAGTTCTGGGATTTCTGATTTCCTGCTTCTTCTGTGTAATCTAAATAGCTAGAAGTGAGTGAAAACACTAAAAAGATGAGGCTGTCAATTCATGGAGGCTGATGAGGATTCCGGGAGGAATGAGGTTTGATGAAAGGAGTGCTTGCAAGTGTCACAGGAACGCTTGATGTGGCGGTCAGAGGAGCAGAAGAAGCATTGTAAGCATTCATCCCGAATTCTGATGGCACAAATCTCTGCAATCAGCCCATCACACATCAGAATCCTAATAGTCAGCAATCAACCACAACTCAAAAACTCAGGCTCACACAATCTTCTCATCTAAACTTATCAGCTCTCTATATAACCTAAATGCAAGAATAAATTGTTGTAGATTAAGAATACCTTGATGCATCCAGCAGCTTCTCTTCATCTTGCAACGATCCCTAAATTCACAACTCACGAAAAAAAATTACGAAAACGCAGAGTGTGAATCAAACAAGCATATGAATGAAAGATGGCTTGAAATGCGAAACCTTGACAATCCGAATGCCGGCATCCGTGAGCGAGTTTGTGGAGTTTTGGAGATGAGAGACGAAGCTTGAAGTGGAGTTTTGGAGATGAGAGATGAAGCTTCATATCTGAAAGATGAGCGAGTTTGTCTCTCTCACAAAACACTTTGAAGAAATTTTGGAATTTGGCCATGGATTGTGTGTATGGGCTTTTGTTTTTGGTCCAATACTTTAGTTTAAACGACATATATTCACTACATAAGTCGCTTAAAGTATTTTAAATTTTCAAAACTCCCCCGCCCGAAAATTTCTTTACCCCCAAAACAAAATTTGAATGTTTGAACACACTTGTGTGTTTTGTTCTGCATTTTAACTTTTTATGTTTACGCGACTTACTTGGGACACCAACGTCGCTTAATCCCCAAACGGTAGATCGCCCTCTTTACCCATCATTCAATTTTCTTATGTTTATACGACATTTGTTGCGTAAAATGTCGCGTAAACCATAAAAGGTTAGGTGACCCCGCTTCACTGTCCGAGTCACAGTTTCAAAATTAAACAGGTGAGTCACGCCAGCTGGTACACAGCTCACTAGTTTTCACTATTAAGGGACATACATTGAATTGTCGCGTATATGTTGTCGCATAAAATGTTAAACGGGGCATAAAACACATGTCCCATATATTAATGTCGCGTTAATAATATTATGAGACATTATTTCCTATTGTCGCTTGCATAAAGTCGCGTAAAGGTTTAAACGAGACGTAAATATAACGTCGCGTATAACAATGTCGCGTTATCATATTAACCGGACATTATCTTGGTGTCGCTAAAAGATTTGTCGCAAGACAGAGTTTACGAGATATTTTCTCCGTGTGCCATAAACTGTTGTCGCATATACATGTAATTGCGACAAACATTTCAAAGTCATGTAGTATAAACATGCTTATGTGACAAGTCTTTTGCGACACTTTTCAAAGTTTGTGCCGTAGCATGTAAAATGGTGTAATGGCACTTTAAGAGAGATGAACTTACATATTATATATAAGCAGGTTTATAATTATTATGCAAACATTATTTTTACTTCTTAATGTGACAGATATGATCAATGAACTGATTCATATTCAAACTGGACGATCCGTCAACAGATATAGCCTTCTCCATCACATCCTTGTGCTTCTTGATTTGTGATCTCAGTTCATTACCCATTTTTTCACCCATTAAAATCTTGATCCTGGTTGATACTTGCTCTCTGGTTATCGCCTTTTCATACCACAAATCAAGCCCAATCCTCCACTCATCCACCACCAATTTCCGGTTAGTGAACTGGTCAGTCAGAAGTGGGTAACACAGCAAAGGTACCGAGCACCGGATACTTTCGAGGATCGAGTTCCATCCGCAATGAGTTAGAAATCCTCCAACAGCCGGATGAGAGAGAACTTCCACTTGGCCACACCAAGGAACTATCAGCCCTTGATCCTTAACATTTTCTTCGAAATCGGCAGGTAGGAAATCAGTTACACCCGAACCAACGATATCAGCTCGAACCGCCCAAAGAAAGCTCACTTTGCTTAGCACAAGTCCTTCAGCAATCTCTATTAGAACTTCTTTACTAACATGTGCATAGCTACCGAATGAAACATTGAGCACGGACCAGTTTGGCTTCGTGTTTAGCCAGCGGTTGCAGTCTGACTCGGACCACATACTTGTTTTGACACCAAGTTATTGGTTAGTCCCAACACCGGTCCGATGGAGTAAAAAGGTTGCTTGGATTGGAGTGCTGAAGCTGTGTCATTTTCAAATTTTTGGACTGTGTTAGAGAGTAAGAAATCAGCTTTCTTAACATCTTTAAAGGCCTTATCGATGATCCGGTGGACAACGGTGGATATATCAGTTTCTTGGAGGAATGACATGATCAAGTCAGTTGGTTTGATTTCCAAGATTCCTGGTATGTATTATACAATTCTATACCAGGATATTCAAGAAGTAATTCATGCACACTACACCATTTTACAGATTAGGAGACATTTTTTTCCGTCGCATAAACCACTATATTTGTCGCATATAGTTTATGTGACAAAAAAACGTCGTGTAAAGTTGGTCGCAAAATCCAAGTAGCGTAATGTCCCTGCGACAAAAAAAATGACGAAACGTCGCGTAAACTATAACTCTTATGCGACATTATTTTCTATTTGTCCCAAAAACATTAGAACAAGTTCGACTCGGTGCAAGGCATACGCTACATTTCCAATCCAAATTTTGTCGGGTTAATTGACTTACGTGATCGAATTTATAGATGGTAGGTTCCCCAATTCGTCTCGTAAACATTTATACGCTTCAAACATTTACATTTTATTGTCGTATAAAACTACATACGCTAAGAACTTTAAATATATGTTTGTCGTATAAACATCCTTACGTTACAAACTCGAAAATATATTTGTCCCTTTAGGGAAATACGCGTATAATATAAAATACATCATTGTCGTATAAACACCCTTACGTTACAAACTTGAAAACACAGTTCTGGGATTTCTGATTTCCTGCTTCTTCTGTGTAATCTAAATAGCTAGAAGTGAGTGAAAACACTGAAAAGATGAGGCTGTCAATTCATGGAGGCTGATGAGGATTCCGGGAGGAATGAGGTTTGATGAAAGGAGTGCTTGCAAGTGTCACAGGAACGCTTGATGTGGCGGTCAGAGGAGCAGAAGAAGCATTGTAAGCATTCATCCCGAATTCTGATGGCACAAATCTCTGCAATCAGCCCATCACACATCAGAATCCTAATAGTCAGCAATCAACCACAACTCAAAAACTCAGGCTCACACAATCTTCTCATCTAAACTTATCAGCTCTCTATATAACCTAAATGCAAGAATAAATTGTTGTAGATTAAGAATACCTTGATGCATCCAGCAGCTTCTCTTCATCTTGCAACGATCCCTAAATTCACAACTCACGAAAAAAAATTACGAAAACGCAGAGTGTGAATCAAACAAGCATATGAATGAAAGATGGCTTGAAATGCGAAACCTTGACAATCCGAATGCCGGCATCCGTGAGCGAGTTTGTGGAGTTTTGGAGATGAGAGACGAAGCTTGAAGTGGAGTTTTGGAGATGAGAGATGAAGCTTCATATCTGAAAGATGAGCGAGTTTGTCTCTCTCACAAAACACTTTGAAGAAATTTTGGAATTTGGCCATGGATTGTGTGTATGGGCTTTTGTTTTTGGTCCAATACTTTAGTTTAAACGACATATATTCACTACATAAGTCGCTTAAAGTATTTTAAATTTTCAAAACTCCCCCGCCCGAAAATTTCTTTACCCCCAAAACAAAATTTGAATGTTTGAACACACTTGTGTGTTTTGTTCTGCATTTTAACTTTTTATGTTTACGCGACTTACTTGGGACACCAACGTCGCTTAATCCCCAAACGGTAGATCGCCCTCTTTACCCATCATTCAATTTTCTTATGTTTATACGACATTTGTTGCGTAAAATGTCGCGTAAACCATAAAAGGTTAGGTGACCCCGCTTCACTATCCGAGTCACAGTTTCAAAATTAAACAGGTGAGTCACGCCAGCTGGTACACAGCTCACTAGTTTTCACTATTAAGGGACATACATTGAATTGTCGCGTATATGTTGTCGCATAAAATGTTAAACGGGGTATAAAACACATGTCCCATATATTAATGTCGCGTTAATAATATTATGAGACATTATTTCCTATTGTCGCTTGCATAAAGTCGCGTAAAGGTTTAAACGAGACGTAAATATAACGTCGCGTATAACAATGTCGCGTTATCATATTAACTGGACATTATCTTGGTGTCGCTAAAAGATTTGTCGCAAGACAGAGTTTACGAGATATTTTCTCCGTGTGCCATAAACTGTTGTCGCATATACATGTAATTGCGACAAACATTTCAAAGTCATGTAGTATAAACATGCTTATGTGACAAGTCTTTTGCGACACTTTTCAAAGTTTGTGTCGTAGCATGTAAAATGGTGTAATGGCACTTTAAGAGAGATGAACTTACATATTATATATAAGCAGGTTTATAATTATTATGCAAACATTATTTTTACTTCTTAATGTGACAGATATGATCAATGAACTGATTCATATTCAAACTGGACGATCCGTCAAAAGATATAGCCTTCTCCATCACATCCTTGTGCTTCTTGATTTGTGATCTCAGTTCATTACCAATTTTTTCACCCATTAAAATCTTGATCCTGGTTGATACTTGCTCTCTGGTTATCGCCTTTTCATACCACAAATCAAGCCCAATCCTCCACTCATCCACCACCAATTTCCGGTTAGTGAACTGGTCAGTCAGAAGTGGGTAACACAGCAAAGGTACCGAGCACCGGATACTTTCGAGGATCGAGTTCCATCCGCAATGAGTTAGAAATCCTCCAACAGCCGGATGAGAGAGAACTTCCACTTGGCCACACCAAGGAACTATCAGCCCTTGATCCTTAACATTTTCTTCGAAATCGGCAGGTAGGAAATCAGTTACACCCGAACCAACGATATCAGCTCGAACCGCCCAAAGAAAGCTCACTTTGCTTAGCACAAGTCCTTCAGCAATCTCTATTAGAACTTCTTTACTAACATGTGCATAGCTACCGAATGAAACATAGAGCACGGACCAGTTTGGCTTCGTGTTTAGCCAGCGGTTGCAGTCTGACTCAGACCACATACTTGTTTTGACACCAATGTTATTGGTTAGTCCCAACACCGGTCCGATGGAGTAAAAAGGTTGCTTGGATTGGAGTGCTGAAGCTGTGTCATTTTCAAATTCTTGGACTGTGTTAGAGAGTAAGAAATCAGCTTTCTTAACATCTTTAAAGGCCTTATCGATGATCCGGTGGACAACGGTGGATATATCAGTTTCTTGGAGGAATGACATGATCAAGTCAGTTGGTTTGATTTCCAAGATTCCTGGTATGTATTATACAATTCTATACCAGGATATTCAAGAAGTAATTCATGCAACCATTTTACAGATTAGGAGACATTTTTTTCCGTCGCTAAACCACTATATTTGTCGCATATAGTTTATGTGACAAAAAAACGTCGTGTAAAGTTGGTCGCAAAATCCAAGTAGCGTAATGTCCCTGCGACAAAAAAAATGACGAAACGTCGCGTAAACTGTAACTCTTATGCGACATTATTTTCTATTTGTCCCAAAAACATTAGAACAAGTTCGACTCGGTGCAAGGCATACGCTACATTTCCAATCCAAATTTTGTCGGGTTAATTGACTTACGTGATCGAATTTATAGATGGTAGGTTCCCCAATTCGTCTCGTAAACATTTATACGCTTCAAACATTTACATTTTATTGTCGTATAAAACTACATACGCTAAGAACTTTAAATATATGTTTGTCGTATAAACATCCTTACGTTACAAACTCGAAAATATATTTGTCCCTTTAGGGAAATACGCGTATAATATAAAATACATCATTGTCGTATAAACACCCTTACGTTACAAACTTGAAAACACAGTTCTGGGATTTCTGATTTCCTGCTTCTTCTGTGTAATCTAAATAGCTAGAAGTGAGTGAAAACACTGAAAAGATGAGGCTGTCAATTCATGGAGGCTGATGAGGATTCCGGGAGGAATGAGGTTTGATGAAAGGAGTGCTTGCAAGTGTCACAGGAACGCTTGATGTGGCGGTCAGAGGAGCAGAAGAAGCATTGTAAGCATTCATCCCGAACTCTGATGGCACAAATCTCTGCAATCAGCCCATCACACATCAGAATCCTAATAGTCAGCAATCAACCACAACTCAAAAACTCAGGCTCACACAATCTTCTCATCTAAACTTATCAGCTCTCTATATAACCTAAATGCAAGAATAAATTGTTGTAGATTAAGAATGCCTTGATGCATCCAGCAGCTTCTCTTCATCTTGCAACGATCCCTAAATTCACAACTCACGAAAAAAATTACGAAAACGCAGAGTGTGAATCAAACAAGCATATGAATGAAAGATGGCTTGAAATGCGAAACCTTGACAATCCGAATGCCGGCATCCAAGAGCGAGTTTGTGGAGTTTTGGAGATGAGAGACGAAGCTTGAAGTGGAGTTTTGGAGATGAGAGATGAAGCTTCATATCTGAAAGATGAGCGAGTTTGTCTCTCTCACAAAACACTTTGAAGAAATTTTGGAATTTGGCCATGGATTGTGTGTATGGGCTTTTGTTTTTGGTCCAATACTTTAGTTTAAACGACATATATTCACTACATAAGTCGCTTAAAGTATTTTAAATTTTCAAAACTCCCCCGCCCGAAAATTTCTTTACCCCCAAAACAAAATTTGAATGTTTGAACACACTTGTGTGTTTTGTTCTGCATTTTAACTTTTTATGTTTACGCGACTTACTTGGGACACCAACGTCGCTTAATCCCCAAACGGTAGATCGCCCTCTTTACCCATCATTCAATTTTCTTATGTTTATACGACATTTGTTGCGTAAAATGTCGCGTAAACCATAAAAGGTTAGGTGACCCCGCTTCACTGTCCGAGTCACAGTTTCAAAATTAAACAGGTGAGTCACGCCAGCTGGTACACAGCTCACTAGTTTTCACTATTAAGGGACATACATTGAATTGTCGCGTATATGTTGTCGCATAAAATGTTAAACGGGGCATAAAACACATGTCCCATATATTAATGTCGCGTTAACAATATTATGAGACATTATTTCCTATTGTCGCTTGCATAAAGTCGCGTAAAGGTTTAAACGAGACGTAAATATAACGTCGCGTATAACAATGTCGCGTTATCATATTAACCGGACATTATCTTGGTGTCGCTAAAAGATTTGTCGCAAGGCAGAGTTTACGAGATATTTTCTCCGTGTGCCATAAACTGTTGTCGCATATACATGTAATTGCGACAAACATTTCAAAGTCATGTAGTATAAACATGCTTATGTGACAAGTCTTTTGCGACACTTTTCAAAGTTTGTGCCGTAGCATGTAAAATGGTGTAATGGCACTTTAAGAGAGATGAACTTACATATTATATATAAGCAGGTTTATAATTATTATGCAAACATTATTTTTACTTCTTAATGTGACAGATATGATCAATGAACTGATTCATATTCAAACTGGACGATCCGTCAACAGATATAGCCTTCTCCATCACATCCTTGTGCTTCTTGATTTGTGATCTCAGTTCATTACCCATTTTTTCACCCATCAAAATCTTGATCCTGGTTGATACTTGCTCTCTGGTTATCGCCTTTTCATACCACAAATCAAGCCCAATCCTCCACTCATCCACCACCAATTTCCGATTAGTGAACTGGTCAGTCAGAAGTGGGTAACACAGCAAAGGTACCGAGCACCGGATACTTTCGAGGATCGAGTTCCATCCGCAATGAGTTAGAAATCCTCCAACAGCCGGATGAGAGAGAACTTCCACTTGGCCACACCAAGGAACTATCAGCCCTTGATCCTTAACATTTTCTTCGAAATCGGCAGGTAGGAAATCAGTTACACCCGAACCAACGATATCAGCTCGAACCGCCCAAAGAAAGCTCACTTTGCTTAGCACAAGTCCTTCAGCAATCTCTATTAGAACTTCTTTACTAACATGTGCATAGCTACCGAATGAAACATAGAGCACGGACCAGTTTGACTTCGTGTTTAGCCAGCGGTTGCAGTCTGACTCGGACCACATACTTGTTTTGACACCAATGTTATTGGTTAGTCCCAACACCGGTCCGATGGAGTAAAAAGGTTGCTTGGATTGGAGTGCTGAAGCTGTGTCATTTTCAAATTCTTGGACTGTGTTAGAGAGTAAGAAATCAGCTTTCTTAACATCTTTAAAGGCCTTATCGATGATCCGGTGGACAACGGTGGATATATCAGTTTCTTGGAGGAATGACATGATCAAGTCAGTTGGTTTGATTTCCAAGATTCCTGGTATGTATTATACAATTCTATACCAGGATATTCAAGAAGTAATTCATGCACACTACACCATTTTACAGATTAGGAGACATTTTTTTACCGTCGCATAAACCACTATATTTGTCGCATATAGTTTATGTGACAAAAAAACGTCGTGTAAAATTGGTCGCAAAATCCAAGTAGCGTAATGTCCCTACGACAAAAAAATGACGAAACGTTGCGTAAACTGTAACTCTTATGCGACATTAATTTCTATTTGTCCCAAAAACATTAGAACAAGTTCGACTCGGTGCAAGGCATACGCTACATTTCCAATCCAAATTTTGTCGGGTTAATTGACTTACGTGATCGAATTTATAGATGGTAGGTTCCCCAATTCGTCTCGTAAACATTTATACGCTTCAAACATTTACATTTTATTGTCGTATAAAACTACATACGCTAAGAACTTTAAATATATGTTTGTCGTATAAACATCCTTACGTTACAAACTCGAAAATATATTTGTCCCTTTAGGGAAATACGCGTATAATATAAAATACATCATTGTCGTATAAACACCCTTACGTTACAAACTTGAAAACACAGTTCTGGGATTTCTGATTTCCTGCTTCTTCTGTGTAATCTAAATAGCTAGAAGTGAGTGAAAACACTGAAAAGATGAGGCTGTCAATTCATGGAGGCTGATGAGGATTCCGGGAGGAATGAGGTTTGATGAAAGGAGTGCTTGCAAGTGTCACAGGAACGCTTGATGTGGCGGTCAGAGGAGCAGAAGAAGCATTGTAAGCATTCATCCCGAACTCTGATGGCACAAATCTCTGCAATCAGCCCATCACACATCAGAATCCTAATAGTCAGCAATCAACCACAACTCAAAAACTCAGGCTCACACAATCTTCTCATCTAAACTTATCAGCTCTCTATATAACCTAAATGCAAGAATAAATTGTTGTAGATTAAGAATGCCTTGATGCATCCAGCAGCTTCTCTTCATCTTGCAACGATCCCTAAATTCACAACTCACGAAAAAAAATTACGAAAACGCAGAGTGTGAATCAAACAAGCATATGAATGAAAGATGGCTTGAAATGCGAAACCTTGACAATCCGAATGCCGGCATCCGTGAGCGAGTTTGTGGAGTTTTGGAGATGAGAGACGAAGCTTGAAGTGGAGTTTTGGAGATGAGAGATGAAGCTTCATATCTGAAAGATGAGCGAGTTTGTCTCTCTCACAAAACACTTTGAAGAAATTTTGGAATTTGGCCATGGATTGTGTGTATGGGCTTTTGTTTTTGGTCCAATACTTTAGTTTAAACGACATATATTCACTACATAAGTCGCTTAAAGTATTTTAAATTTTCAAAACTCCCCCGCCCGAAAATTTCTTTACCCCCAAAGCAAAATTTGAATGTTTGAACACACTTGTGTGTTTTGTTCTGCATTTTAACTTTTTATGTTTACGCGACTTACTTGGGACACCAACGTCGCTTAATCCCCAAACGGTAGATCGCCCTCTTTACCCATCATTCAATTTTCTTATGTTTATACGACATTTGTTGCGTAAAATGTCGCGTAAACCATAAAAGGTTAGGTGACCCGGCTTCACTGTCCGAGTCACAGTTTCAAAATTAAACAGGTGAGTCACGCCAGCTGGTACACAGCTCACTAGTTTTCACTATTAAGGGACATACATTGAATTGTCGCGTATATGTTGTCGCATAAAATGTTAAACGGGGCATAAAACACATGTCCCATATATTAATGTCGCGTTAACAATATTATGAGACATTATTTCCTATTGTCGCTTGCATAAAGTCGCATAAAGGTTTAAACGAGACGTAAATATAACGTCGCGTATAACAATGTCGCGTTATCATATTAACCGGACATTATCTTGGTGTTGCTAAAAGATTTGTCGCAAGACAGAGTTTACGAGATATTTTCTCCGTGTGCCATAAACTGTTGTCGCATATACATGTAATTGCGACAAACATTTCAAAGTCATGTAGTATAAACATGCTTATGTGACAAGTCTTTTGCGACACTTTTCAAAGTTTGTGCCGTAGCATGTAAAATGGTGTAATGGCACTTTAAGAGAGATGAACTTACATATTATATATAAGCAGGTTTATAATTATTATGCAAACATTATTTTTACTTCTTAATGTGACAGATATGATCAATGAACTGATTCATATTCAAACTGGACGATCCGTCAACAGATATAGCCTTCTCCATCACATCCTTGTGCTTCTTGATTTGTGATCTCAGTTCATTACCCATTTTTTCACCCATCAAAATCTTGATCCTGGTTGATACTTGCTCTCTGGTTATCGCCTTTTCATACCACAAATCAAGCCCAATCCTCCACTCATCCACCACCAATTTCCGGTTAGTGAACTGGTCAGTCAGAAGTGGGTAACACAGCAAAGGTACCGAGCACCGGATACTTTCGAGGATCGAGTTCCATCCGCAATGAGTTAGAAATCCTCCAACAGCCGGATGAGAGAGAACTTCCACTTGGCCACACCAAGGAACTATCAGCCCTTGATCCTTAACATTTTCTTCGAAATCGGCAGGTAGGAAATCAGTTACACCCGAACCAACGATATCAGCTCGAACCGCCCAAAGAAAGCTCACTTTGCTTAGCACAAGTCCTTCAGCAATCTCTATTAGAACTTCTTTACTAACATGTGCATAGCTACCGAATGAAACATAGAGCACGGACCAGTTTGGCTTCGTGTTTAGCCAGCGGTTGCAGTCTGACTCGGACCACATACTTGTTTTGACACCAATGTTATTGGTTAGTCCCAACACCGGTCCGATGGAGTAAAAAGGTTGCTTGGATTGGAGTGCTGAAGCTGTGTCATTTTCAAATTCTTGGACTGTGTTAGAGAGTAAGAAATCAGCTTTCTTAACATCTTTAAAGGCCTTATCGATGATCCGGTGGACAACGGTGGATATATCAGTTTCTTGGAGGAATGACATGATCAAGTCAGTTGGTTTGATTTCCAAGATTCCTGGTATGTATTATACAATTCTATACCAGGATATTCAAGAAGTAATTCATGCAACCATTTTACAGATTAGGAGACATTTTTTTCCGTCGCTAAACCACTATATTTGTCGCATATAGTTTATGTGACAAAAAAACGTCGTGTAAAGTTGGTCGCAAAATCCAAGTAGCGTAATGTCCCTGCGACAAAAAAAATGACGAAACGTCGCGTAAACTGTAACTCTTATGCGACATTATTTTCTATTTGTCCCAAAAACATTAGAACAAGTTCGACTCGGTGCAAGGCATACGCTACATTTCCAATCCAAATTTTGTCGGGTTAATTGACTTACGTGATCGAATTTATAGATGGTAGGTTCCCCAATTCGTCTCGTAAACATTTATACGCTTCAAACATTTACATTTTATTGTCGTATAAAACTACATACGCTAAGAACTTTAAATATATGTTTGTCGTATAAACATCCTTACGTTACAAACTCGAAAATATATTTGTCCCTTTAGGGAAATACGCGTATAATATAAAATACATCATTGTCGTATAAACACCCTTACGTTACAAACTTGAAAACACAGTTCTGGGATTTCTGATTTCCTGCTTCTTCTGTGTAATCTAAATAGCTAGAAGTGAGTGAAAACACTGAAAAGATGAGGCTATCAATTCATGGAGGCTGATGAGGATTCCGGGAGGAATGAGGTTTGATGAAAAGAGTGCTTGCAAGTGTCACAGGAACGCTTGATGTGGCGGCCAGAGGAGCAGAAGAAGCATTGTAAGCATTCATCCCGAACTCTGATGGCACAAACCTCTGCAATCAGCCCATCACACATCAGAATCCTAATAGTCAGCAATCAACCACAACTCAAAAACTCAGGCTCACACAATCTTCTCATCTAAACTTATCAGCTCTCTATATAACCTAAATGCAAGAATAAATTGTTGTAGATTAAGAATGCCTTGATGCATCCAGCAGCTTCTCTTCATCTTGCAACGATCCCTAAATTCACAACTCACGAAAAAAATTACGAAAACGCAGAGTGTGAATCAAACAAGCATATGAATGAAAGATGGCTTGAAATGCGAAACCTTGACAATCCGAATGCCGGCATCCAAGAGCGAGTTTGTGGAGTTTTGGAGATGAGAGACGAAGCTTGAAGTGGAGTTTTGGAGATGAGAGATGAAGCTTCATATCTGAAAGATGAGCGAGTTTGTCTCTCTCACAAAACACTTTGAAGAAATTTTGGAATTTGGCCATGGATTGTGTGTATGGGCTTTTGTTTTTGGTCCAATACTTTAGTTTAAACGACATATATTCACTACATAAGTCGCTTAAAGTATTTTAAATTTTCAAAATTCCCCCGCCCGAAAATTTCTTTACCCCCAAAACAAAATTTGAATGTTTGAACACACTTGTGTGTTTTGTTCTGCATTTTAACTTTTTATGTTTACGCGACTTACTTGGGACACCAACGTCGCTTAATCCCCAAACGGTAGATCGCCCTCTTTACCCATCATTCAATTTTCTTATGTTTATACGACATTTGTTGCGTAAAATGTCGCGTAAACCATAAAAGGTTAGGTGACCCCGCTTCACTGTCCGAGTCACAGTTTCAAAATTAAACAGGTGAGTCACGCCAGCTGGTACACAGCTCACTAGTTTTCACTATTAAGGGACATACATTGAATTGTCGCGTATATGTTGTCGCATAAAATGTTAAACGGGGCATAAAACACATGTCCCATATATTAATGTCGCGTTAACAATATTATGAGACATTATTTCCTATTGTCGCTTGCATAAAGTCGCGTAAAGGTTTAAACGAGACGTAAATATAACGTCGCGTATAACAATGTCGCGTTATCATATTAACCGGACATTATCTTGGTGTCGCTAAAAGATTTGTCGCAAGACAGAGTTTACGAGATATTTTCTCCGTGTGCCATAAACTGTTGTCGCATATACATGTAATTGCGACAAACATTTCAAAGTCATGTAGTATAAACATGCTTATGTGACAAGTCTTTTGCGACACTTTTCAAAGTTTGTGCCGTAGCATGTAAAATGGTGTAATGGCACTTTAAGAGAGATGAACTTACATATTATATATAAGCAGGTTTATAATTATTATGCAAACATTATTTTTACTTCTTAATGTGACAGATATGATCAATGAACTGATTCATATTCAAACTGGACGATCCGTCAACAGATATAGCCTTCTCCATCACATCCTTGTGCTTCTTGATTTGTGATCTCAGTTCATTACCCATTTTTTCACCCATCAAAATCTTGATCCTGGTTGATACTTGCTCTCTGGTTATCGCCTTTTCATACCACAAATCAAGCCCAATCCTCCACTCATCCACCACCAATTTCCGGTTAGTGAACTGGTCAGTCAGAAGTGGGTAACACAGCAAAGGTACCGAGCACCGGATACTTTCGAGGATCGAGTTCCATCCGCAATGAGTTAGAAATCCTCCAACAGCCGGATGAGAGAGAACTTCCACTTGGCCACACCAAGGAACTATCAGCCCTTGATCCTTAACATTTTCTTCGAAATCGGCAGGTAGGAAATCAGTTACACCCGAACCAACGATATCAGCTCGAACCGCCCAAAGAAAGCTCACTTTGCTTAGCACAAGTCCTTCAGCAATCTCTATTAGAACTTCTTTACTAACATGTGCATAGCTACCGAATGAAACATAGAGCACGGACCAGTTTGACTTCGTGTTTAGCCAGCGGTTGCAGTCTGACTCGGACCACATACTTGTTTTGACACCAATGTTATTGGTTAGTCCCAACACCGGTCCGATGGAGTAAAAAGGTTGCTTGGATTGGAGTGCTGAAGCTGTGTCATTTTCAAATTCTTGGACTGTGTTAGAGAGTAAGAAATCAGCTTTCTTAACATCTTTAAAGGCCTTATCGATGATCCGGTGGACAACGGTGGATATATCAGTTTCTTGGAGGAATGACATGATCAAGTCAATTGGTTTGATTTCCAAGATTCCTGGTATGTATTATACAATTCTATACCAGGATATTCAAGAAGTAATTCATGCACACTACACCATTTTACAGATTAGGAGACATTTTTTTACCGTCGCATAAACCACTATATTTGTCGCATATAGTTTATGTGACAAAAAAACGTCGTGTAAAATTGGTCGCAAAATCCAAGTAGCGTAATGTCCCTACGACAAAAAAATGACGAAACATTGCGTAAACTGTAACTCTTATGCGACATTATTTTCTATTTGTCCCAAAAACATTAGAACAAGTTCGACTCGGTGCAAGGCATACGCTACATTTCCAATCCAAATTTTGTCGGGTTAATTGACTTACGTGATCGAATTTATAGATGGTAGGTTCCCCAATTCGTCTCGTAAACATTTATACGCTTCAAACATTTACATTTTATTGTCGTATAAAACTACATACGCTAAGAACTTTAAATATATGTTTGTCGTATAAACATCCTTACGTTACAAACTCGAAAATATATTTGTCCCTTTAGGGAAATACGCGTATAATATAAAATACATCATTGTCGTATAAACACCCTTACGTTACAAACTTGAAAACACAGTTCTGGGATTTCTGATTTCCTGCTTCTTCTGTGTAATCTAAATAGCTAGAAGTGAGTGAAAACACTGAAAAGATGAGGCTGTCAATTCATGGAGGCTGATGAGGATTCCGGGAGGAATGAGGTTTGATGAAAGGAGTGCTTGCAAGTGTCACAGGAACGCTTGATGTGGCGGTCAGAGGAGCAGAAGAAGCATTGTAAGCATTCATCCCGAACTCTGATGGCACAAATCTCTGCAATCAGCCCATCACACATCAGAATCCTAATAGTCAGCAATCAACCACAACTCAAAAACTCAGGCTCACACAATCTTCTCATCTAAACTTATCAGCTCTCTATATAACCTAAATGCAAGAATAAATTGTTGTAGATTAAGAATGCCTTGATGCATCCAGCAGCTTCTCTTCATCTTGCAACGATCCCTAAATTCACAACTCACGAAAAAAAATTACGAAAACGCAGAGTGTGAATCAAACAAGCATATGAATGAAAGATGGCTTGAAATGCGAAACCTTGACAATCCGAATGCCGGCATCCGTGAGCGAGTTTGTGGAGTTTTGGAGATGAGAGACGAAGCTTGAAGTGGAGTTTTGGAGATGAGAGATGAAGCTTCATATCTGAAAGATGAGCGAGTTTGTCTCTCTCACAAAACACTTTGAAGAAATTTTGGAATTTGGCCATGGATTGTGTGTATGGGCTTTTGTTTTTGGTCCAATACTTTAGTTTAAACGACATATATTCACTACATAAGTCGCTTAAAGTATTTTAAATTTTCAAAACTCCCCCGCCCGAAAATTTCTTTACCCCCAAAGCAAAATTTGAATGTTTGAACACACTTGTGTGTTTTGTTCTGCATTTTAACTTTTTATGTTTACGCGACTTACTTGGGACACCAACGTCGCTTAATCCCCAAACGGTAGATCGCCCTCTTTACCCATCATTCAATTTTCTTATGTTTATACGACATTTGTTGCGTAAAATGTCGCGTAAACCATAAAAGGTTAGGTGACCCGGCTTCACTGTCCGAGTCACAGTTTCAAAATTAAACAGGTGAGTCACGCCAGCTGGTACACAGCTCACTAGTTTTCACTATTAAGGGACATACATTGAATTGTCGCGTATATGTTGTCGCATAAAATGTTAAACGGGGCATAAAACACATGTCCCATATATTAATGTCGCGTTAACAATATTATGAGACATTATTTCCTATTGTCGCTTGCATAAAGTCGCATAAAGGTTTAAACGAGACGTAAATATAACGTCGCGTATAACAATGTCGCGTTATCATATTAACCGGACATTATCTTGGTGTTGCTAAAAGATTTGTCGCAAGACAGAGTTTACGAGATATTTTCTCCGTGTGCCATAAACTGTTGTCGCATATACATGTAATTGCGACAAACATTTCAAAGTCATGTAGTATAAACATGCTTATGTGACAAGTCTTTTGCGACACTTTTCAAAGTTTGTGCCGTAGCATGTAAAATGGTGTAATGGCACTTTAAGAGAGATGAACTTACATATTATATATAAGCAGGTTTATAATTATTATGCAAACATTATTTTTACTTCTTAATGTGACAGATATGATCAATGAACTGATTCATATTCAAACTGGACGATCCGTCAACAGATATAGCCTTCTCCATCACATCCTTGTGCTTCTTGATTTGTGATCTCAGTTCATTACCCATTTTTTCACCCATCAAAATCTTGATCCTGGTTGATACTTGCTCTCTGGTTATCGCCTTTTCATACCACAAATCAAGCCCAATCCTCCACTCATCCACCACCAATTTCCGGTTAGTGAACTGGTCAGTCAGAAGTGGGTAACACAGCAAAGGTACCGAGCACCGGATACTTTCGAGGATCGAGTTCCATCCGCAATGAGTTAGAAATCCTCCAACAGCCGGATGAGAGAGAACTTCCACTTGGCCACACCAAGGAACTATCAGCCCTTGATCCTTAACATTTTCTTCGAAATCGGCAGGTAGGAAATCAGTTACACCCGAACCAACGATATCAGCTCGAACCGCCCAAAGAAAGCTCACTTTGCTTAGCACAAGTCCTTCAGCAATCTCTATTAGAACTTCTTTACTAACATGTGCATAGCTACCGAATGAAACATAGAGCACGGACCAGTTTGGCTTCGTGTTTAGCCAGCGGTTGCAGTCTGACTCGGACCACATACTTGTTTTGACACCAATGTTATTGGTTAGTCCCAACACCGGTCCGATGGAGTAAAAAGGTTGCTTGGATTGGAGTGCTGAAGCTGTGTCATTTTCAAATTCTTGGACTGTGTTAGAGAGTAAGAAATCAGCTTTCTTAACATCTTTAAAGGCCTTATCGATGATCCGGTGGACAACGGTGGATATATCAGTTTCTTGGAGGAATGACATGATCAAGTCAGTTGGTTTGATTTCCAAGATTCCTGGTATGTATGTGATGACATCCTTTCGATTTTCTGCCAACCAAAACCAACAGAGCTTGTTAACATTTCAAGCTAGGCAAGAACTCTGGACAGAATATAATTAGACCACTTTAATCATGACTTATAAGTTATATATACCTAGGGAGCCAAAATGACCGTTTTTCCTCAGGAGGTCCCAGTGCTAATAAAGTGTGAAAACCATCACAGGTTGGGTCCAAAATGTACCGTAGACCAGTCCATACTTGTTGGAAATCGTCGAACCCCAGTTGTAGAAAGTATCCGGTATCAAGCAAGTAACTGGTGGATGAGAAGATTTCATTAGGTCACCGACGAGTTCATCGACATGGGCAGGGAATACATGCACTATTCCCTCCCAAAACTGGTCCCCATTAGCCATCCGGTCGAAGCCTAAGGGAAAGCCATCACTCACAGTAACATAACGTATAGCAAAACCCGAATCTCGTGCCTCGGAGAACATGTCCATGTGGCTAAGGTTGTCCGGTGAGTTTTGAGCTTTGGAGATTTTTTGGTGGACTGATTGAGTGTTTACAAAGGTAATGGTGAAGCCCTTAGACGCTAGCTTCAGAGCTAGGTTTGCAATTGGTATCACATGGCCTTGTAGAGGGTATGGTACCAGAATGGCATGTTGATGGGTATTAGGGTTTGAGTGATGATTTTGAGCCGCCATTACAGCTTTTTGGGAGAGTTGAGTCTCTCTCTCTCTACCCTCTAGCTATAGCTAGCAAGTCTTGAAGCTTGTTGTGTTTGAAGCTTATGCAGTGTCCATATATATATATATATATATATATATGGGGCGGTTCTGGTACAAACGGCTTGGTAGAATGAGGCAGTGAGGCACGATCTCTGTCATCATCGAGTTGATTGGACGCACGTGGCGAAGCCACGTGTGGCATAGCCGACGTTTGCGTTCACACTACGAAGTAGTTGGTTTTACTATTTGCCACTTGTCGCGTCACAAATGCATGGGGTTAGATGGATGACCGAGATCTTGCCTCACTACCTCACTCTATTGTTCACTGTTTACACCAGAACCAACTCCTATATATATATATATATGGTTGAGGCAAGGCATAAGAATGAGGCAGTGAGGCACGATCTCGGTCATCCATCGAGTGATCGGACGCACGTGGCGATCATTTGATCTATTTCCATACGTTTCAGGTACAAAACAATATATTCTCAGTGTCAAAGCTAAAATACGGAAACTCGGGAAAAACTGGAGGTTTGGAACAGAATATGGGCAGAATTGCATCTCACCTATCGGGTGGGAATTTCCACTTGATCCAACCGACTGGTTGGGAACAGGAGCAGAGAGGCTTGCAATCGGCAAACTTGAGCCGGTCGGCTGGGCCAGTCAGCCGGTCGACTGGGGTGAAAATCTCAGCCAGATTGCAATCGGCCAACTTGAGCCGGTCGGCTGGGCCAGTCAGCCGGGCGGCTGGATGAGATTTCAGAAGGCCTTCGCCAATATCAATCCCACCCGGTCGGGTGGATTTCTTCCATATTCCCAACCGGTCGGGTGGAATGCTAATATCTCACCCGAGGCTATAAATAGAAAGTTACGTTTTTGACCTAAAGTGTGGGACTTTTGGGCAAAAATACTCATCAAAGGAGATCAAATCAAGGTCATCAGTCCACAATCAACAAAGAAGGAGTGAAGACAAAAGGGAGACATCTAGGATTAACCATCCTATTTTCTATTCCTCTTCTCTTCTAATTTGTTGTATTCAAACCCTACTCACATCATGTTGTCTTACATGATTGATAAGTCGAATTTTCGACTTATTAATGTCCGATTATCACTATAGTTTTGGTTCGTTCTCGGCGATAATTCGATGTCATTTGATCTCTTTTCGTACGTTTCAGGTGCAAATCAAGATATCTCAGTGCCGAAGTCAAAATAAGAGAACTCAGGAGAAATCGAGGTTTCAGAGCGAAAATTGTCTAAGGCATTTCAGCCGACCGGCTGGGAATTCCCCTGCACCAGCCGACCGGCTGGATCATGGCTAGAAAGCTTCATTGCAATCGGCCGAGCTGAGCCGACCGGCTGAGTGAATCATCCAATGCTCAATGTCAATCGACCAATCTCAGCCGATCGACTGAAGGTTCAGCCGACCGGCTGGAAGAATCATCAAATGCCCAAAGTCAATCGGCAGAGTTGAGCCGCCCGACTGAACTGTGAGCCGACCGACTGGCTTCTGCCCTGCACCATTCATTGAATCGGACGGCTGAGATCTGCTACTCACACTTTTTTACCCGAGGCTATAAATAGAAAGTGTCAATTTTGACCTAGGGATCCCCGATTTTTGGGGAAAAATACAAGGAAAAGTGAGCTCAATCAAGGGATCCATCATCATCTAACCAAGGAGGATTGAAGATCAAGGGAGTTCATTAGGACTAATCATCATACTCTATTCCTCTTCTCTTCTCTTAGATTTTGTTAGAAACCCTACTCACACCATGTTGTCTTACATGATGTGTGAGTAGTCCCCTTGTGTTTTGAGGGTCTTATGATCCTCCTTGGTACTCAATGATCATTGTATACACATTAACATGCAATTTATGAAGTTGATTTCATTTTACTATGGTTTTCATTTTAGACATGTTGCTAAGTGTTTGATAAAATGCCTAAGTGACATGTTTGTGTTAGAACTATGATCTAAGTATTGAGAGAGCTTAGTGATGGTTTGGATATAGTAAAAATGAACTTATCAAGTATTTATGAGAGTAAATGCATGGGTGAGAGGCTAACCAAGACTTTATGCATATAGCATTTGTGAAAATAGGTGCTATATAGTGAATCAATATCTTTAATTAGTGAAATTCTACATAAGAAGGCTTGACTAAGATTAGACTTGCATGATAGTTTGTCTAATTTTGGCCTAAGCTAGGTTTTAAACCTATCAACTCTTAAATGATCAAATTCTTGTATACATGATCATTGGAAAATTGCAAAGGAGGGGATTAACCCCTCGAAACTCGCTTTAATTGAATTAATTCTCCTAAAACCATTTCATTACTTGTTTTCATCATTGATAATTGATATCATACTTGAATTGAAAGAATAACCGAGTTAGAAATTGATAGACTTAGCGTATAATCTGTTTGCTCCCTTGGGTTCGACACCGGTCTTACCGGTTAAAATACAAATTGTTTTTGACTAATTGAATCGTTAAGAATTTACAACGTCAAAATGGCGCCGTTGCTGAGGAGCAATAGCTAGATTATCCCTAGGAAAATCATTTAGTACTCCGACTATTCCATGTTTTACTTTATTTACTTTGTTACTTGCGATTCTTGAGCATATTCGGTATTCTTACTTGTCTTAATTTTTTTCCCCTTGTAGGTTCACCGCTTTTATGCCACCAAAGACAAAGAAGCTTACTCAAATTGTGGATAGAGACTTGAACCAACCGATAAGAGAACTCGTTAACCCTTATCCTACAAGGAGCAAGACAAATAAAGACAAGGGATCAACCTCCAACACTCAAGAAGTCATGGGTGATAGAGATAGAGATAATAGACTACCTCCTCATCCGCCCCCTCCTCATCAAAGAAACCAAGATAACCTTCCACCATTTCCCCAAGCTAGAAGGGCACTCAAGGATTATGCCATTCCCACGGCTTATGGATACCGTTCTCCCATCCTTATACCGACGGTTGACAACCGAGACTTTGATTTGAAGACCTCGACAATCCAAATGGTCCAATCCAACCAATTCTCGGGGAGAGACAACGAGGACCCGAATTCTCACTTGACAACATTTCTTGAAGTGTGTGCCACCTTCAAGATAAATGGGTTCTCGGAGGACGCTAAGCTTCTAAGCCTTTTCCCTTTCTCCCTCACGGGAAGAGCAAAGGATTGGTTGAGGAGTCAAACTTCCGATAGTTTCACAACTTGGGAGGAGCTCGTCGTGGCATTTCTAAACAAATACTTCCCTCCTTCCAAGATGACGCATGACAGATCGCTCGTCGTCAAAGCGATTTGTGCAAATAAATTTATAATAGTCCGCTACTCACAACTATACTACTGGGTAGTACTTGGTAAGTAGGGGTCGAACCCAAGGGAATCAGTGGGATAGTCGTTCTTTGAGGGGGTTTATCCAGCGAGAGAGCGTGTTTTAGGTTGGTTGGTTGGTTTTAAAGCTACCAGCTAATTGATTGGTTGGTTGGTTGATTTTAGGACTGGAAAATAAATTACAATTTTATAATTAAAGGAAAGCATTCGGTTTCAGGGGCCTTGTATTATATCCTGTTTATCATTGACTTTTAGTGACTCTACTAAGTATTCAAACGGTGTATCAAGGCCATTCCAAGCACTCGATTTGCGTACACTGTCTAGCCTATTCCAAGGACGTAGATCACTTATTCTATTTAGACTAATACTCCATTCCCGGTTATATTAGCCTATGTGCATCCATTTGATCAATCATTCCCGATCAACCAAATGGTGTTTAAGATGAGTCAAACTTCTCAGATAAGCTTTGCCATTCCAAGCATCCACTTATCTGTACAAGTTTACGAACCCCGCTGTAGAGTTTTGCCATTCCAAGCATCCACTCTACCTTGGACGTTCTAACCGAATATATGGCACATAGAATAAGTTTTGAATACTAAGGAGAGACGCTAAGTTAATAGTCTAAAACATTTTATAATACAAGTCCACCCCTTCTACCAAATGAGGTGTTTAGCTACTATTCATCGCGCTAAACATTATAACTAAGGAAATAAAACAGTTGAATAAATACTAAAAATAATACTTACAACCGTTGAAGCGCCAAGGGAGCAATCCTTTATTTCCAAAGCCAAACTTACAATTACAAAACTTATAGAGAGAAGTGAGTATTGATTTTGGATTGATGATGATACAAATGAGGGGAGGAGGGGTGGTATTTATAGGAAAAATGGAGGAGAATGGATGGATGAGATGATTGCAAGTGGAGGCCATCCATGGAGGAGGAAGGAGGAGCCGCCACTTGGAGGAGGAGGAGGAGGAGGTTGCAGCCACCGGTAGCCGGTGGTGGAGGGAGGAGGAGGGGTGGCTTTGGCCACCCCTTGCCAAAAGCCGCCGGTCATCCTAGCCCCATGTGTGAGTTTTGTACAGTTTTGTGCAGTCTTTTCACAAAACTGTCAGTGTGTTTCTTCCCCGGGCTGTCTTGATTCCTCTCCTGATTCTTCTGATTAATTTGTTATGAGTGATTCAACGTCAGGATCCTTGATATTTCTTCAGTCGGCATATGATCTTGACCTTGGATTGACTCTAACATCTTTTCTGCTTTAAAAGCTCCTCTTTAGTGTGTATTCTCTCTAAGCTCTGAATTACCCTGTAAAACTATATCTGAACTAACAAGCAAAAGTTAAATAGACAAAATGTCTAATTAAGGGGGTTTAACTGTGTTTATGATTCGTATAATTTTGGTCCATCAACGCACTATAGAAGTCAAATCACAAATTTCATGCAAATGGATGGGGAAACACTCTATGAAGCTTGGGAAAGGTATAAAGAGTATCAAAGGCTTTGCCCACACCACAACTTGGATGACCTCCTTCTATTCCACACTTTCTATCAAGGTGTGGATGGTAACTCTCGGCTTGCACTTGACACCGCCTCGGGTGGAGCTATAATGGATCTAGAACCACATGAGGGGTTTGCGGTGATAGAGAAAATCACGAAGAACTACTTCATGTGGGGAAGTGAGAGGGGGAACCCAAGAAGGAGACATGAAAGGCATGAGGTGAAAGCGGTAAGCACAAGTGACTACGATGCTTTGAGGAAGGATTTTGATAGCCTCTCGGATGAAGTCTTCAAGTTGAAACACCCGGAAAAAGAATCTTCAACAACTCAAGGGTGTGATATTTGTGAGGTCTATGAGCATGAGACCAATTCTTGCCCCTTGGTTCAAAGGGATGTGCAAAGGCAAGGGTATGAAGACGTGAATTTTGTGGGAGGAAATCAAGGAAGAGATTATGGAGGTAGTGCCAACCAAGGGCAAAGCTCTCAAGAAAACTACACTACATCAAAGTTCTCCTCGGGATGGAGAAATCACCCCAATTTCTCCTATAAAACCACAAATCCCACTCGTTCCGACTTTGGATCTACACCTCCCGGATTTGGTCCTAAACCTACTCAATCCAATCAAGCGTTCCAACCTAGGAACCAATATCAAAGTCAAGGACCGACTTTGCTTCAAAGGAACCAAACCCAAGGGCAACAATACCCAACTCAAGCTCAAAGGCCCTACCAACAAGTTGACCCTCCCCCACAACCTTCTAATGAACTCTCCGAGGTTGAAGCAATGTTTGCAAAGCTCCTAGCAAATCAAAATGAGATAAGGCAAGAATTGAATGAGGTCAAGCAATCACATCAAAGGTTGGAAATCCACAACAAGATGCTTCAGACCCAAATAGCTCAACAAGCCGATTCATCTACAAGGGCACCGGGGAAGTTACCGGCTAGACCCGACCAAGTAAATAGAGAGCATTGCAATGCGGTGACTTTAAGAAGTGGGAAGGATCTAGAGAGTGAACTACCAAAGAGGAAGAAGGTTTCTTTCAATCTTGGAGGCCAAGCTAGTGTCGAAATAGAGGAATTAGATGAAGAGGTTCCTAACCCTCAAGCTCAAAAAGAAAGAGAGGTGAAAAAGGAGAAAGACGAACCAAGGACATACACTCCTCCTATCCCTTTTCCCCAAAGGCTAAAGAAGAAGAGCAATGACAAGCAATTCTCCAAGTTTGCCGAAATGATGAGGAAGCTTTATGTCACAATGCCCTTCACCGAGGTAATCACCCAAGCTCCATCTTATGCAAGATTTCTAAAAGATGTTATTACTTGCAGGAGAACAATCGAGGACGTTGACACGGTGTCCCTCAATGGAGAATGTAGTGCCATACTCCAACCGCGCATGCCACCTAAGCTTGAGGATCCCGGTAACTTTTCCATTTCATGCTATATTAATGATGTTAAGATTGAACGTGCTATGTGTGATTTGGGTGCAAGTATATCGTTGATGCCTTATTCTTTGTGCAAAAAGTTAAATATGGGTGAGCCTAAACCAACTCAAATGATTCTAAGGCTCGCGGACCGCTCCTCGAGATTCCCTAAGGGAGTTCTTAAGGATGTCCCGGTTAGAGTAGGGAATTTCTATATTCCGGGGGATTTCGTGGTGTTAGAGATGGAAGAGGACAATGAAATTCCCATTCTATTGGGAAGGCCTTTCCTCTACACCGCGGGGGCTATATTCGATACTACTAAGGGGTCAATCACCATGAGGGTAGGAGATGAGGAAATAGAGTTTAATCTTGAAAAAACACAAAGAGGTCCTAGTTCTACCATGAGTTGTAATTATCTAGACCTAGTTGATACTTATGAAATGTATGATGTGCCTAACTTGCTCATGAGTGCGATTGACCTTGATAATGAGCTACCCGAGCTTGCCGATTGTTGGGCTATCTTGGAGGGAGAATGTGAAGAGGATACTCAAAGCGACAAAGGTAAGGAGTCTTGTTCGGTAGAGTTAAAAGCTCTACCAACAAGCCTAAGGTATGAGTTCTTAGGCCCTAATTCTACCTTGCCTATCATTGTGAATGCTTCGTTGAATGCCAATGAAACCTTGAAATTGCTTGATGTGGTTAGAGAACATAAGGATGCTATTGGCTACTCTATTGATGATTTGAAGGGGATAAGTCCCAACTTGTGCATGCATGAAATCAATCTAGAGAGTGATAGTTTGCCATCTAGGGAGAGAGCTAGAAGATTAAACCCTATTGTGGGAGAGGTAGTGAAAAAGGAAGTTTTAAAATTGCTAGATGCGGGAATCATATTCCCCGTTGCGGACTCCAAATGGGTGAGCCCCATTCATGTGGTGCCCAAAAAGGGGGGAATGACGGTGATTAAAAATGCTAAAAATGAATTGATTCCCACAAGGACCGTAACCGGTTGGCGTATGTGTGTGGACTATAGGAAACTCAACCAAGCCACTAGAAAAGATCACTTTCTACTTCCTTTTATTGATCAAATGTTGGAAAGACTAGCTAAGCATGACTACTTTTGCTATCGTGATGGATATAGCGGATTTTTCCAAATCCCTATTCATCTACAAGATCAAGAGAAAACCACCTTTACATGTCCCTATGGAACATTTGCCTATCGGCGAATGCCCTTTGGACTTTGTAATGCGCCGGGTACCTTTCAAAGATGCATGATGGCTATATTTTCGGAATTTATTGAGGAAATCATGGAAGTGTTTATGGATGACTTTTCTATTTATGGTTCCTCTTTTGATGGTTTCTTAGCCAATTTGGCAAAAGTGTTGAAAAGATGTATTGAGACGAACCTTGTGCTTAATTGGGAAAAATGTCATTTCATGGTGCAGGAAGGCATAGTGCTTGGACACTTAGTCTCAAAGAGGGGAATCGAGGTGGACAAAGCTAAAATAGAAGTTATGGAAAAATTGCCGCCTCCAAAGGATGTCAATGGGATAAGGAGCTTCTTAGGCCATGCCGAGTTCTATAGAAGATTTATTAAGGATTTCTCGAAGATTGCAAAGCCTTTAACAAACCTATTATGCAATGACACCAAATTCTGGTTTGATGAAGAATGCTTGGTGGCCTTCGAGAAGTTGAAAAAGGCATTGGTATCGGCTCCAATTATCCAACCTCCTAATTGGGATTTGCCCTTTGAGCTCATGTGTGACGCAAGTGATTATGCCATTGGGGCGGTTCTTGGACAAAGGGTGGACAAGAAACTTCATGCCATTCACTACACAAGCAAGGTTCTTAATGGAGCTCAATTGAACTACACTACAACCAAAAAAGAGCTCCTTGCCATTGTGTATGCATTTGACAAGTTTCGTTCATACCTAGTGGACTCAAAAACTATAGTGTTCACCGACCACGCGGCAATCAAATACCTCTTGGCAAAGAAAGACTCCAAGCCGAGATTGATAAGGTGGATTCTATTGCTCCAAGAATTTGATATCAAGATCAAAGATAAAAAGGGGGTAGAAAATGTGGTTGTCGATCACCTATCGAGGCTTGGAGGAAAGGAAGAGCTTGAAGAAGATACTAGGCCCGTGGATGACTCATTCATTGGAGAGCAACTTATGAGAGTTGAGGCGGAGGCCCTTCCATGGTACGCGGACTTAGTGAACTTCGTGGTTTGTGGGATTATTCCTCACGACATGAATCACCATCAAAAGAGGAAGTTCCTATCCGAGACAAAGAGATATTATTGGGATGAGCCCTACTTGTATAGGCTATGCGCGGATGGATTATATAGGACTTGTGTCGCCGAAGAAGAAATGAGAGACATTCTATACCATTGTCATTCATCACAATATGGAGGACATGGTAGTGGAGCAAAAACGGCGTCAAAGGTCCTACAAAGTGGTTTCTATTGGCCTACTCTCTTTAGTGATGCTTATTAATTTGTCAAAGCTTGCGACCAATGCCAAAGGACGGGAAATATCTCTAAGAGGCATGAAATGCCCCAACAAAGCATCCTTCCAGTTGAAATATTCGATGTTTGGGGCATAGACTATATGGGCCATTTTCCGTCTTTATATGGAAATCAATATATATTGGTCGCGGTTGACTATGTCTCCAAATGGGTAGAGGCCGTCGCTTCCCCTACTTGTGATGCCAAGGTGGTCACCAAGCTATTCAAGAAGATTATTTTCCCGAGGTTTGGAGTGCCAAGGACCGTCATTAGCGATGGTGGTTCACATTTCAAGGAAAAACATTTTGAGGCCTTGCTTCGTAAGTATGGAGTAAGTCACAAGGTTGCTACGCCTTATCACCCACAAACTAGTGGGCAAGTGGAGATTTCAAATAGAGAGATTAAGGCAATCTTGGAGAAAACAGTGGGAAGCTCGAGGAAAGATTGGTCATCGAAGCTAGATGACGCTCTATGGGCCTATCGTACAACTTTCAAAACTCCTATTGGGATGTCCCCCTATCGTCTTATATATGGGAAACCGTGCCATTTGCCGATAGAATTGGAATCCAAGGCGATGTGGGCAATTAAACTCTTGAACATGGACTTACAAACGGCGGGAGACAATAGAGTCCTTCAACTCCATGATTTGGAAGAAATAAGGAATGAAGCCTACGAGAGTGCTAGAATCTATAAGGAGAAGACAAAGAAATGGCACGACAAGAGAATCTTCCGTCGTGAGTTCAAAAAGGGGGAGAAAGTCTTACTCTTCAACTCTAGGCTCAAACTATTCCTGGGAAAATTGAGAAGCCGATGGAGTGGTCCTTTCACCGTCCACAAGCCTCACAAAGATGGCCATGTAGAGTTGCTCAACAATGACGGAACTATCTTCACGGCAAATGGACAAAGGCTCAAGCATTATAGAGAGGAAGTTCGGGATGAGCAAAACGTGACCTACACTTTGACCGACCCATAGAGGACCTATAATCCGCTTGAGGAGGGATCCTAGCAAAGGACTCCTCAAGTGTGTTTCTCAAGAAGAGATTCGGCTCGGTCTTTGCCAAGACGTTAAACTAGGCCCTCACGGGAGGTACCCGGTTTGTGAGTTGCCCATCTATGCACAAATTTCCCTCTTATATGTTTGGCACGAGAATATTGACCTTTGAATGTGAACTTGGTGCTAGGACGGTCTTAAATGCATGATTAGGCGTGCTTGGTGTGGAATTGTGCTTGTATGAAAATATCTAGGCGACGGTGATGTCTTAAGTGTGGAGTGTGTTATCCTAGCTTGCTATTTTGTCAAAAATCGAATGAATGCTAGTGATTTCTTGGTTGATCTTCTTTTTGTATCAATTTGCAGGGATGGTTTGGTTTAAGTGTGGAGTTGGGCTCAAGTTAGAATGAAAAGATCGTTGGAATCAAAAACGAAAAATGGCTGAGCCCAGTTTCCAGCCGACCGGCTGATAAATTGCCTTTATTCAGCCGACCGGCTGAGGTTTCTCAATATGAATCGGTTTGAATCGACTGCTTCGAGCCGGTCGGCTGAGGATTGACCCGACCGGTTGATTTCTCCTTGATCAAATTGCCTCATTTTCCATTCGACTCGGTAGGTTTGAGCCGTTCGGCTCAAAACTCAACCGATCGGCTGAAATTGCCCTAACCAAAAATTGCATTTCCTCTCCCGATTTCATTTCTCACACCAAACCGAAACCCTAAATTCCTCCGCCGATTCGACTCCGACCTCCGACCTTCATCCGCTCGCCCTACCTTCATCATCGCCTCGCTGCGCCACCCAGCACCATCCGCCCCCGTCCGACCGACCCCGCACCGCCTAAAACCCCCGCCCCCGTTTCTGATCGGAAACACATCCGACCTCCAATCTCCTCATCCGGCCGTCCATTCCTCCTGTTTCCTCCATCAAAACACTTCCCTTGCCCCCGCCTACAAATCCCTCCGATTAATTTCACCATCCAAGCCCTCCATCAAAACCCCAATTTTCAACCCTTGAAAATCGACTCTAGCCGACCGGCTGAGTTCACTGTCTTCCCAGCCGACCGGCTGAATTTTGTGCTGTTCAATTCTCAGTTTTCCTTATGCAGTTCAATCATGCCTCCAGCCGAATCTTCGTCCAAATCCAAAGCAAAAGGCAAGGGGATTGCCCATGAGCTGACAAGGGACGTTCGGATTGATGAATCGTCCGATAGTGAGGAGGATGGCTTGCCTCTCAGTGGCCGCAAGAGGAGACAATTAAGGGCCTCACTGAGAGATTCCAGCGAGAGCGAAGGGATGGAATCTCCCCCACCTTCGCTTCCACCCCCCAAAAAGAGAAAGTCCACTACCAAAAAGCCTACGAAGAAAGCCCCGGCTCCTCTCACTCTTCGAGTGCCACCACCACTACCTATGCCTCGAGTGCCATCGCCCCCTCCAGTAGTTGCTCCCTCTACCGCCATTGTGCCCGTCGCGGCAAGAGAGGGCCCTTTGAGAGGTCCACTGCCGCCCCCACTCCTTTTCCTTTCTCCGAGCCTATTGCATTTACGAATGCCAAACACATTGGGAACTATGACCGGATTACAGAGAAGGGAAAGGAAGTTGTGCCGACACTCTACCTCGACATGAGTATACTTGGAGAGGAGGTAGCGAATGAGGTACGAGCCAAATTGCACTTTGTTGGTCTTGATTATATATTCCATGATGATCCGGGGACCTACCAGAGGTTAGTGAAAGAGTTTGTGTGCTCTTTTGAGAAGGGGAGAGATGATGATGATCATCGTGTTTGGAGGTTTACATTAGGGGGGCATGGATTTTCAGATCAGGGAAGAATTCATTAGGGAGTGGCTTCATTTCCCGGTTGCGTTTCGTGCGATTGCTCGATTTAATGAGCACCAGTAGAATAGATTTTGGAAGCAAATTTCGGGATGGCAAGAGTGGTTTGCCCCTTCCTACAACTCCTCAGTGATTACTACCCCAGTTTGGAAGGTGATCCACCACGTCGCCGCCATCGGGATTAATATCCGTACAGAGCTGGCTCGCTCGGTGTCCTACCTGATATGGATCTGATGATGGAGATTGAGTTTAGGCACCAGATTCATTGGCTTAACGTCCTTGCCTCCAGATTTGGGAGCTATGTTAGCAAGTCCTCGTGGAACCTTTCCTTGGGAGGAGGATCCTTTATTACACTGATCGCCTTGGGGTGTAACTTCACCTTCGGCCACGATGGATGCCCAAAGCCATCCAAGAGGATTCTTGATCTTGCGACTATGAAGTCCATGCACCTAGTCCACGCGGATGGTGTTACTTGGAAGGTGGATAGGAGGCCTCACAAGGGCGAGCTTCGACGCTTCGCTAGGAGGAAGAAGGAGGCCTACAAACTGAAGAATAGCCGGTACTGCGGACTTAACCTCACCCCTTCTCCTCCAGTCTCACCTCCCCCTTCCCCGCCTCCCTCTCCTGCTCATTCTCCTCCTCCGGCCAACGAGCATGGGGATCGTATTGAGGAGGAGCTGCCTCCCGAGGAGCCCGCCATTGAGAGACCCCCTCCTGCCACTAATGGTTTGACTGAATGAAGAGAGCGAGTCTCCTCTGATATTACTGACCTGAAGAGTGGTGTAGCCGACTTGAGGAGTAGCCTGACCCGACTTGAGGAGTTTGCTAGAGACGAGGCTTTGAGAGCTCGTCAGGAGTCGGAGTGGCTCCGTTCTACACTTGTGTCTATGATGAGAGGCCCGACTGCTCCAGTTGACCCAGGACCTTCTGTCCCCCGTGCCGCCTCTCCCTTGCCTCCCTCACCATCTGCTGACGCTATGGAGGAGGACGATGGAGATTCTACTAGAGAGGCTGCATCTTCACGTTCTAGTACATCACGTTCTAGTACATTTTGATCATACTTGTATTGATATTTTGGTGTTTTCTTACTTGGATCATGTACTTGAATGCTAAGTAGCCGTTTGGCGCAATTTTGGATGATGTATGCCATTTTAGTGATATTTCCAGTACTTGCATTTGGTTATATGCTATATTCTATATGATATTGACGGTGTTTACCATTTATGTTGCTCACTCTACAGGATATACATTACATATTCCTATCATGTCCAAAAGCACCTACTTTATCTACATTTGAAACCAAAAGGTTATTTCTAATTCCCAAGGATTATATCACCGGGTCTACAAACGAGGGGAGTTCCTATGCGCTTTTGCCTTTATTTTATCATTCTTTGCGCTTAGGGACTAAGCTTGAATTAAGTGTGGAGTGGTTTGTTGCGCATAGTTCACATGTTTGCATGCCATGCATATCATTTTTAGATGGACACTTGCATCTTTTGCACCTTATCCCTACATGAGAGTGTTTTTAACCATATAGGCTTGTGACTATGATTCTTAATTACTATAAATCACATCTAGCATATTTGTCACATTTATTGGATCTTGAACTTAGAACCGACCTAGTCCATTGAATGTGTATTCTTGAAAGCCAATATCATTGCTATCTTTCATCTATCCAAATCTCTAAGTATTTTCGATGAAATACCGTGGATCAAGTTATAGCAAGCACCTTTTAAATCCTTCGTGAAAAACTTAGACCATTTGAATGCTCCTTGGTGACTTGAGTTCTCTAACACGGTGCCTTGTTCATGTTTGATTCCCGCACATTCCATACACTTTTTGAACATATTGTCAAGTTTTAAGTGTGGAGTCAAAAACAAAAGAGGGCGAAAAATAGGCCCCATTCAAAAAAAAATGTTTGCGGTCAAAGAGGGCAAAGCCCCGACTAAAAACTTTCTCAATGATCACGAGAAGTTTTACTCCAAATTATACAAATGTCGGGGGTTAGGAAGGTAAGTTCCCCCTCAAAAGCATTTGTAGGCCAAAGGCCGTTTCAAAAAGAAAATAAGAAGCACTTAAAACTTGACCCTATGTTTTCCTCCATTCTTCATTTGTGCGGGAGTCATCATTTGAATTGTGTGTGCGTTAGAATGACTTTAGGACGACCCATGTGCTTGCACGGGAGCTATCATTTGGTCTATGCATGTTTATTAAGAACTCTAGTGTCGAACTCCTCTTCCCTTATGGATTACGGCTTAAGCGCCTAAAACTTGGGAATGAGTTCCATGTTGCAAACCCATGGACTAGCCCTAGCTAGCATAGGTGAGCGATTGACAATTTTTGTGCAAACTAAAAACTTCACCTCTATTGTATAGCCTTGAAAATGAATAGACTTTTGGATGAGACGATTGATAGCTCTAGTATTGACGACCTCGAATCCACAACCTCAAAGGTACTCAAAGTGGTTCGAAAGTTCTTTTGATGATATTGTGATAGTAGTCCTAGCATGGGGTGAGGAATTTGTTTCGAGAAATCATAGCCTCGGTTGAACACTATTGAATTCATTCTTAAGGGATGGGTGCATTTGGGATTTGTGAGTATTCCCTTTTCTGAAAACTCTCTCGAGACTATAACTCGTCCACTAGGGTAGCCTAGGGGTTTAAAGGCTTAATGCATACGCTAAATGCATTCGTAACGCCTACCAAAAGGAGCTAGTTAGATTGTACATACTTGTCATTTTTCTTTCAATAACATGTTTACAAATAATGATCGAGACCTTGTGAGATCTAGTGAGGCAAATAGACGAAAAACATAGCACCACTAGCATTTCGCCATTTGCACGACCTTGACATCTTAGGGATGGTTTAGATGTAGTAAATGTGATCATATTTATGGATTTGAAGTGAACTAGGACTCGAGTTCATGGGACTTATTGCTTGGGAGACATTCCAATGCTAATAAATGCCATGGAATGAACCAATTATCTCGACGGAGTGAGGTTCGAGCTATAAGAGAGCTTTACTAAGAATGGATTCGATTAGGATGGGATCTACCTTAGTCTAAGCTAGGTTCAATACTATCTAACACCTCGAATGCGTTTAATTCTTGTATGCATGATCATGGGAAATGCCAAGCAGGGGCACAACCTCTCGAAGCTCTCTTTTGATTGATATTTAACCTTTTAGTGCTATCTCATTGCTTGTTTTTTATTGATAACCATTCTCATAATTGATTTGAAGGAACAGCCGAGAAGAAATTTGATTCCCTAGCGTATAATCCGTTTGCTCTCTTGGGTTCGACACCGGTTTTACAGGTCAAAATATAAATTGTTTTTGACTAATTGCATTGCTAAAAATTACAACGTCAAGATGTCACGCACACATTTCGATTCTGACTGTAAACTTTGTATAACTGAGGCCGACAAGGAGGGGGCTTAGGAAGAAATGCTCACATTGGAGTATTGCACCGAGAGAAATAATAAATTGACAATAATTCGCATATGGAATTTATTTTCAGAAGGAACAAAAGTTCAGGAAATATATGTGCACGAGGTTGTGTATTTCAACCTTCATCTTTGTACAAAAGGTTAGTAGTTCTACAGTAATTCTAGTAACAGAGGAAATGTGAAGCCATTTGTCTTTTGGTGTAGTGTTTCTTTCCTTCATAATCCACTCAAGTGTTTGACCCAAACAAATGCGATGCAGGGAAAACTGCTTTTCAAAATATCACACGTTGCTGTCAGAATTGAGCTCAGGGAATGAAGAGTCTTTAGTAGCTCTATCTGCTACTGGTGATTCTATTTTCTTATCTGTTCCGAAGAAGGAACAACTCTGAAAAGCATCCAGGCTGCTGGCTATCAAACCGCCAAGGCTGTCACTCAAAATTAGATCTGCACTATGGTATCTACACGGAGGTGTTTCCAAGTCTAAGGGTCCTAGGGAGTCAGGCTGCAAGATAGCGTATATAACAGATTTAGCTACGTAATACTGAAGGATATCAGACTTGTAAGAAAAGAAAATGATATCAGACAACAGAAAACTCAAACAAGCAAATAAAAATACCCAGTATAGATCTGTTAAGCCATTGAGATCTCTAGCAACTTCTGCCTCCTCATTAAGGATATGAATTTCCAGAAGGTCCTCATCCACTCCAGGCTTTTGAGGACTATGAGGAACATTCTCCACTATGGGCAACTTCTGAAAGAAAATTATGGCAATTAAAAACAGGGGAATACTACGGTCATATAGAACTGCGTGGCTTAGTTATTTCACATGGAAAATAAGTAAAAGACATTCAGAGAGCAGTCTGAGCCAACCATGTTGCCAGGCATCAGAGCTTCAGTTTCAGGAATATCGGAAAGATCCTGGATAGTATCTGATTTCCTACGAAATGAGAAGGCATCGCATGTATCTTCAGCATCAAAGAAGGAAGATGATTGGGACGTAAAATCAGATGGGAAGCCCGTCCTGTTTTGATGTTTAGATATGTGAGCAGCAATGGCAGCATCGAAGGAATCACAAGTAAACGGAATCTGCTCATAATATTCTGTGTTCCCGGAAATGGGTTGCTCAGCCACATTGGCATTAATTTCATCAGATACTTCTGTAAGCAGATCTCCAATGCTCATGTTTGTAAGACTATCAGCCCATTCCACAGCAGACAATGCCACAGTGCTTCCATATTGTGTACTCTCCTGTAAAGACAACCCAATAGCTTGTTGAAACTAGTTCTGCCAAATTCTCTCTTTGACAAGTCAAATCTTTTACTCAACCAGTCCGAAAGATGTAAATGAAACAACCAAAACTGAGTTTTTCGCTTGACAGTCCGGAGAGTAGCGCGTTCATCTAATATAAGTTACAACAGATACATACCGTAGTGCGGAGGTTATCCATCTTAGTATTTGCTGGGGGATAGGACAACATTCCATGATTGTTTTGCATTTCTAAACAAGCTTGTTCATTCTGCAGAGAGCAATGAAAATTGTTAAAACCAGATCTTGCAAAATAACACTTTTATGACAGTCTTCATGATGACAACTTACTGAAGTCACATTAAGCACACGATCGACATGCTGCTCTGCATGACAAGTCAAATTCATAGCCTGGTCACTTGAAAAACATGCTTGCTTAGCAAGGCAGTCAATCTCAGGAGACATCCAGCCGTACCTTCAGGGAAAATTTTATATTAGCCCCAAGGACAGAGGCATTGCTGACACTGCAATAAATTCACTTAAAAGTATATAAAAGGAACATGTATAGATTCGTGAACAAACCTCAAACGAAAAACTGTAGGATTCCCAATCAATATATTTACATCTCCCACGCTGACACAAGAGTCCTGGCACCATCTCTGATAACTAGCCAAGTTTTCTCTTTTAGCATTGTATGGCAATAACATTAACTTCCCAGAAGCAATGCTTGAACTACCCCATTTGCGACTAAGGTGCTCCAAGACGGATGATATTTTTTTCCGGTTGCTTAAAGTAAGCTCCAAAAATGGATTGAGTTTATCCTATACGCATACAATATTTTGTATGAAAATGAAAATTCAACTCTAATGATGAATTTAATATTCATGTCTATACAGCCGATAAGTAAGATAATCAAGTAATTCTAACAAGAAGTTACGAATAGATTTACCATTTCCAATGCTCTTCGAGTAGCCTCGTCGATTGGGAACAATTGAAGCTTGAGTTTTACAGATGATTGAACATTGCACTCAGGCATATCAATTTGGAGACGAGGCAGTGGAGGCAGACGATTATCAGGGTGGACAAAGTTATCTGCCCCTATACAGCCTGTTAAGGAGAAAAGCTTAACTACAAAATACAGAAGCGACCAGTTTCTTGGAGGCAATAAGCTTGGATAACATCTAGTTACCTGGCTCCTGTTCAGGATCCTGATGGAAGCCTGCCTTCTCCAAATGCTCAGCAGCATCAGCAACCAACGAAACCCCAGCGATTGCAGCCTTTTCCCATCTCTTATAAGAAGTAGCTGATGCATTTCCTGCAACTCAACATAACATTAGTACATAAAAAGAAGAAAGTGATTAATCTGCAAGAAGACATACGTGAGGAAAAAAACTGGAAATTGGATTTATTGAAATTTACAGAAAGGTCCACTGCCATGGCAGTAGGCCTAAATTAATACAGTAACAGTACCTGGTCTTTTCCGCGGTCTAGGAATTTTTGCACTAGATGTGTCTCCTTTTGTATTCCCATGATTGACACCTAAGTTCACGTTGCATCTTGTTGAAGATGAAGTTACCTTTCCAGATACAAATTTAGGAATATTCTGACTGTCAACAAGGACAAACTTGACAGCACCAGTTTCAGCGCCTGGACCTCTAATCTGATTTCCGACCGGTAATGAAGCTGAAGGAGCACAATTCTCCCCTTGAGAATGTCTCTTTTTTATACTCTTTTTCCGATCTTTGACAAGTTGATGCTCCTACATAGCATGAAGCAACTCAAGATGTTTAAATATAGTAAAATGAAAATAAAATCCCTTCATAGAGAAAAAAAAAAGACCCCACTTACCAAGGCCTCCACAAATAACTTGAACCTTCTGGGCTTCAGGTGAAGCTTTGATGCTTTGCAGCTATATTTTTCAAGTAATGACCACCTGGAAACAGTGCAAATAAATCATTATTCTCACCCTAGATGAAGCTACCATTATTCTCTTTGAAAATTGCAATTTCAACTTACAAACATTGAATTGTTTTATGTTTTTTTGCCCAGATACACATATGTCCATCTGAAGTTCAGAACAGAATCTGCTCTGAAGTCTGAACAACATATGGGAGGAGAAACTTTAACTTGGAATCAATGACTAGACTAGATAATTGAGGGTTTGAGGTTCCTTAGAGCAAATAGATACACATTAAAGCCAAAAGACCTAATAATAACAATCAGTTCAAATCAAGGCAAATTATTTTTCATGAATAACAAATATAATTCCTGGCCAGCATCTAAATTCAACTTCATCACTACACAATAAGGAGAATTAAATAGTGGGTGATCATTTACCAACGGAGCATTGCAGCAATTGTCTCTTTTGAGTTCTTGGCATCTAGAGAAAGTCCTGGACCCAATAACTTGTTCATGCGTCTGAAGAGACGATAGTAGTAATGTCTGACCTGCACAATTATGATGAAGAGAGAAATTGGAACTTAAGAAAATGATTAGTGGGGAAAGACATTAAATGCACCAGAATAATTTTGCTGAAATTGATGTACCTGATCCTTGTTCTTACTTTGAACCCTAGATGTAATTTTCTCAAAATTCTGCAATTACGAAATGAGGTGGAATGTTGAGGTAATCTCACTGTACATGTGTAATTGGAGTATTTAAACACCTATACATACCTTGCCAAACTGACGTAAGGCTGTGAAAAAGCTTTCTTCCTCTTGGCGTGTCCAAGCAGCCCATTGTCGCGTCGGCTTTTTGGCTGTGCAGGGATTATTAAAACAAGGAAAACACCTATTACGAGCGCACCAAAAGAAAATGTATGTAATATTCCATCAAGCTATCAAAGAAGACAGGCAATATACCAGACTGATTGGTCGCAACATGATCGATAGAGGAGAAACAGGTTCCAGCAGTTCCATCTTTCAAAGAGCAATTAAACGTTAGAAAGTTTGGTGCACATTCCAAGGACGTCATTGTCTGTAGCTCTGTCATCATTTTGTAAGAAACTACACAGGCACTAAGCTTTGGAACTGATTCATCTTCCAGATAAATAGTTATCAGCTCAATGTGCAAAAACCTGATACAGAAGACTAGGATTCTTCAATAAAACTTGCTAAAACAATATTACCACAAATATATCAACTCATACACTTCAACATGCCACCCAGTCCTTCAATACTCAATACTATCCAAAGGAAAGATAAACATATATTTGTCTTGTGAATAATTCATGAAGAGAAAGTGAAATCAATAAACCGGTAAACCAAAATGCATTTCACTGGAAAACTTCAATTTGTTAACATATAGTGCTTATATTACATAATCAAATCACTACAAGTTATCAAACAAGCTAACCAGTTATGAATGCTGAACTTCTCAATCAATAAAAGATGGAACCCTAGATATCCAAATTGGGGGAAAGTCAATCACAAACTCTACCTCCTCTAAACCTTCGAACAAATTTACGAAATGAAAGTCTGAAATTCTAACTCAAGCTTGAATTTAAATTCGGTACAACCAAGAATCAGAGAGAAACACACGAACACGGCTAATCGTCGAAAAAGTAAACCCTAGATTATTGAACAAAGCGAGGTGTATAATTGACAGAGTGAAACGAAGTCGGCATCAAATTGCAGTGTGATAGATGTTACCTGCGATTTCTGAGAGGATGGAATCGACGTAGATCTAGCGTTGGAGGATGACGAAGTGTCGATGTCGGTGAACAGGGGAAGATACCCGGCGAGATGATTCCGTCAAGCGTGAATATTACTTTTTATTTTATTTTCAAATAAAGTAAAATTAAAAATAGACGGGGAAAAGAAAAGTAAATTAGGGTTCATTACTTTCAGTTTGTTATCACCGACACCGAATTAGTAATTACAAACGGAAACGATGTAGTTTCGAATTCGAAAAGACAGATTAAAAGTGTAGCGATTGAGGAACGAAAAAAAATCTGGTGTAAAGGGTATATTTTAGTTTTTGATTTAGTCATTTAAATATATGAGAATAAATTTTGTATTAAATTTTATTTATAGTTAATTTTGGTGTAGTCTTATAAATTATTCGTGAACGAATTATGTCGTATTTTTAATTTTCGACGACAAATTATAATTTAATTTTGACGAACTTTACATTTTACACCAAAAATATGTTTTGTGCCTGATCTTTACTCGTGAGGAACACATGTATACGATCGAAGCATGAAATCGACATCGCATATTTAAAGTAACTTTTAGAATATATCAAATGATGACATTTTATCCTTTCAAAAAAAATGATGACATTTTATGCTTGCAGTACTTGACTGCCTTGCATCAAATCCAAATTTACGAAGAAAATTCTTTATTTTTATAAATATATGACATTGAGTGTACGTCAACTGATTGAAACATTTTCTTATTATAAGATTTTGACCAGTTAAATTCCAGTTGAATCAAAGTTATTTGGGGATGGTTCGATGATTGACCTTAAGTCTCAAATTTAAACACTATAAAAAAGAGTTTGATACGTGAAACATACAATTCAATCCATGTTCTTAATGGGATATTTAAGTTAAAGTAAAGGCAACAGCAGCCCTAACTTGCTTGCTGAGCCCTCGGGTGCTGCGGATAAGAACAATGTAAATTCCTCAAAAAGTACTTTCCAGTTTCCACATAATTAAATGATATACATCTGGGAGGAAAAAGTAATTTGATAAAACTATTTATTCTAAATTTCAGTTCCAGGACCGTCTCTTTCTCAAATGAAATTAGAGAAATGCATCAATGAAAGTAGTTTTTTTTTTTTTTTTTTAGTGATAGGTCAACAAGAGAGTCTAATAGTTGAGTTTCTATCTTGTATCCAAAAGGTGAGGGTTCAAACCTCATCCATGCCATTTTCTTTTGTGTGGTGTGTGCTTCAAAACGTACTAGAAATATATGCATATCCGAGAAATGTAATATTTTCCGTTTACTATTCGATCTAAAAACTCACAATCAAAAAAAAAATAGTGATAGACATCAAATTTTGGATTCATTGTGAACATGATTATTCACCAATATATCCCAAATCCAAACTCAAATAACCCGTTTGCACCAATTGAAACTCAAATAACCAATCTACTCTATTTTATAACAATCCCGGTTTTCCAGCAACCGGTACTTTTATTCTCGATTTCTCTCATACCGGGAATATACAAAAATGAAGATGTGGCTCGATTTTGGGCGTACGTGGACCAAAACAAGATGAAATGTCATACACGTAGGATCCCGATTTTCAAGAAACCGGTATCATAATGATCCTGATTTTCGAGAAACCGGGAACATTCAAATTAAAAGTCATTCCTTTTTTGCATGATCAACTTCTTGGCAGCGAGGTCTAGCAGACAGACGGAGCCTTCATCGTTGTGGCATTTAACGAAACAAAGCAGTTTAAGTTTTAGGAAGTATTATGGCTCGATTTGGAAACATAGCAGTTTTAGGAAGTATTTTCGGAAGGGGACACGTCTTGCTAAAAAAGAAATGACTTTTAATTTGAAGGTTCCCGGTTCCCCGAAAACCGGGATCTTACGTGTATGCCATTTCATCTCGTTTTGGTCCACGTACGCCCAAAATTGAGTCATATCTTCATTTTTGTACATTCCCCGGTATGAGAGAAATCGAAAATAAGGGTACCGGTTGCTGGGAAACCGGGATTGTTATCAAATGGGGTATATTGGTTATTTGAATTTCAATTGATACAAATAAATTATTTGAGTTTGGATTTGGAATAGATTAGTGAATAATCCTGTGGACATCATAACTCAAGTAATCATGGTGTCTCCATAAAAAAGAAGAAGAAGTAATCATGGCGTCTATTTACGAGTAGCGATTTTGTAGCCATCGTGGTTTGTTCTTTGACCTAATCTTTCATACTTAATCATTTAAATTCTTTTTTAGTTAACTTAATCATTTAAATTCTTATCATCAAATAAGTCAAAATGATAACGACCTATTCTCTAGGAACAATACAAACATAGTCCAAATAATGGATTATTTTATATTATTTACTAAATTACTAGTCTCAAACAATGAAACAAGTCCAATTGCAGGTCAACTGGCTAGGAAAGCAAGAGAATTTTTTTGGCAATGACAAGATTTGAAGGCAATACCCGTGTGTGTCTAAACGGGTATTACCTTCATCTACTTATCAAAAAAAAAAACAATGAAGCAAGTCTAAACGCTACGTACAAACTCTTAATCTTAAATTAATATATGAACAATTTCTTGAATAATTGTAATAATGGATCACATTATCAAATAAAGAACTGAATGAGAGATTAACCCGGTATTCATTCAACCAATCCAATTCTCAGTGGACCGCGTTTCTTCAAAAATCGTTGTTAAAACACATAAGCCAAACAATGCCCACGTCAACACGGCACCATTTATTTCAGTGGACCCTTTTCTTAGACCACAACTATTCAATTGAAGAAAAAGAAAAAAAAAACAGAAGGAAAAAAAGTAAAGGACAGACGGGCGTTATCAAGGCATTAACCCGGAACTCGAACCGTTGACGCCATTACCGAACGCGGCGGACTGGACGGTGAGGACCGAGGCAGTAGGCGACATGGGCCCATTGTTGTAATTGTTATTAGGTTGCAAGGTGGCGGTGGAGATGGCGGTAGCGAGTGAGATAGGCATTAGACACAGGCCTTTGCCCTGTAGATACTGCATGGCCGACCCCATGTCCTCCTCCATCAGCTTCGCCACCTGCTGCTCCGTCAACGTCATGGCATTGTCGTCGGCTGTTTGGGCTGCAATGCTGCTGTTACGTCCATTGGCAATGGCATCTCCACGCTGGGAATGAAGACAATAAAAAGAGAAGATTTCTTTAGTGGGATCTGAAAATGTGGGCACGCGTGCTACGCTTTTAAACTAATGTTCCAGATAGACAACTACAATTTCCCAGCTCTTTTTTTGTCTCTTGATTATGAGTGGATCGAGATCCAAAACACTACTAGTTTCTGTTTCTGTTTCCGTCCCATGAAATAAAATTACCTTAAAAAAAGATTATACACATTAATTATAGCTATACCTAGATACTACTAATTAATACTACTTAGATTATTAAGTACATAATAGCAATATACCTCGGAGGACATGTCAGCAACAAGAGGAGCCACAGCTGCAGCACCTCCCAACCGGCTCATGCTCAGCACCTGCAGGTTCCATAATCAACACTGATGACTGAGTGATGAGTGATTAGAATCTACTCTCAATTAAATTCCAAGCAGTGACAGGGTTTAACTTGAGTAGTTTACTTAAGTAAATACCTTGACTTGGAGCTGGAGAAACTTGACATAGTCGATGATCTCGTCAAGCATAGAGGCCTTGTCAGTCTGTCATTCACAAAACAAAATTCCATTCACACATGAAAATGCGCACCACAAACTCCGCTCATAAATCATTCTCAAATGTTATAGTACTAAAATACCCCAGATCCCACACCTTTCACAATTGAGATAACTATTTTAATTAAAAGAACATCAAGACAAAGTAACAAAGTACATCAATTTTCAGAGGCAATATACTTGTAATCCTTCAAAATTCAACACTAGGGACCATACATTCCATATTATAATCTGCCAAGGCATTAGGCATCTCATTAATAAATAGTTTTGCAAAAGTTTCACTGCTTATAATGCTTATTCTGAGGATCTTGTTGACTAAATACTCAGGTCTGATGTTTTTAATAGAGTCTACCTACAACTCTAAAGAGCTGGATCAGTAGTGCAGTGCAGTTCAAAACTCTCATATATGATTTTCAAATGTTCGGTTGACCTTTTTGTGTATCCATAGCCATTAATGTACTCGTTTGTTCTACTGACCTTGTTAGCATTTGGGACCAGTTCTTGAAGGCCCTTCATCCTCTCCGCAATTCTCTCCCTCCTTAACTGCAAGATGGATAAAATTGATCATCAGACTTGGATGTCTTATTTGTTTAATAATCAACAAATTTAAATATTCAATGTGGACTAACTAAATTGGTGATTGCTGGAAGTAAGAAGCTTACTCGTTCAGCTATGCTATGTGGATCAGTTGCTTGCCCTCTCCTGGCTCGAACTCTCTGCCTCGGCTGAGCCGGAGCACCACCAGCCGAGCTAATCCCCTGAGCCTGGCTCATCGTCGCTTGAGCTCCGAAGTTCTGCGCCTGCAAAGAGATTAGTAAATCAATTTCAATAAAACTGACTGGCGACTGTAGAGATAAATGAAATCCAATTCGAACCTGAGACTGTAGAAATTGCTGAGATTGGCCGGATTGAAGCGATTCTGCGAAGCCATTGTACAGTCCCTGAATCGAGCTTTCCAAACCCTAATTTTATAAATACGTATAAAAATTCAACAGCCAGCGATGATGGAACATCGAAACTCACTCGTCGTTTACCAGAAACAAAACAAAAATCAATAGAAAAGTAAACGCACCGAATTCGAAGAGTTGAACAACGAACCGTCTCCAACTCCGTTTTGACCGATTTCACTACGCGACATAACCAACTGCTGCTGTAGAATCATCATCCTCTCCGCCGACGACAATCCGCTGATTTGATTCTGCCTCAGCTTCGAGGCAAGCATCGCCGACTCATCGAAACAAAACGGCGACACACCGTTGGCCTCGTTTCCTTCCACGTCCGCTTCGTCCTGCTTCATTTCCCAAGCTAATTTGCTATGTCCGTTCTGAGTCGTGAACTCGTTCCAGGACGGCAGTGATGATAGCATTTGGTCCAGAAAATCATCGTGTGTCGACGTTGCCACCGCCGGGTCAAAATCGTTGATCTGCTGCTGAAGCGGCAGAGGTGGTGGATGATGATTGCCGTTCTGCAGGTCTTGCAGCGGCGCTATTTGAGCCGAGTTCATCAGCGAGTTGAGCCCTGGCTGCATCTCAAGACTGAAACGATGCGTTTTGATGAACGGAGAACTCTGCAGCAGCTTCGTCTCTCGACTTTTCTGAATTTGGTATATACTAACTGTTTTAAATAGCGGAGCAGAGAGCTTCGGTTGGAGGAGATGAACTGACGCGCACGCGCGTGCCTGTGCGCGTGATATAACTCCTATGGCAGGTCTGTTAATTTACCATAATGCCATTGGGGACTATGGAGCCTGCTGGAGGTAGCGGTTGGTGAATCAGTACGGATTTTGAGATAATTACTGATAGGTCCCCCGAATATATGCGGGTTGTTTGTTGAAAGAAACCCGGACTATTCGGGTAAAACCGTTTTCAAATACGGGAAAAACGGGTCAAGTCAGCTACGCCTACACTACGTAACGTACATGAGACGAGGAGATTTTAAAACGTTTTTAATCTTTTATTTCGGTTTAAGAAAATGGAGTGAAAACAGATAAGTTTTTTTTAAATTGTTTTGAAAATGGTAGGACTACTTTGATAGGAAGTTTGACAAAATAAATAAATATGAAAAATGATTTTTTTTTTTTCTCGTAACTACTTTGAACCAGTTCTTTTCTTTGTTGTTTGTTTATTTATTTTTCGATTCAAATCAAACAAAAACTTGCATTTTTTTTATAAATTTTTTTCTCTATCAACTTTTTATTTTTATTTTAAAAAATTGAATGAAAAAGGAAAAAAATAGAAAGATAATAAGAAACTGAGTTTTAAATATAAAAAATAGGAAGTCTTTATATGAACTATGAAGTCTTCTCTTCATAAAAATAAAACACAAAATATCATTTTCTTTTCATCTTTTGAATTTTCAAGCCAAATGGACCTATATAAATTTTACTATAACATTTCATGAAAATAGAAAAACCAAATTAGTAGTATTGATTTTCATTTTTGGATACAAATGAAACACAATTTTTTTTTTCATCTTTGGAATTTTCAAGAACGAATCGAAATGGACCTACGTGAATTTAACATGGCTTAAGCTTATAATGAGTTGATGAGTTTGAACAACTCAATTTGGGAACAGTTCAGCTAACTCGATAAAGCAAGCAGCTGGACATGCTTAATCGGATAAGTCTGCCTAGGCCCTAGAGATTAAACTAATCTAAAGTTGTTAATTGCTGAGTAATCTACCTAATTAAAAATTAAATTAACATAACAGGTTTTATAAAATATTTTATGTGTAGTTTCGTGCATTTCTTGCTCCACTACAAAATTAATGTTTACAGAACAAAGAGTGATGCTTGTTAATATGAATATTGTGCTTATTATTGATATTAGACTAACGACATATATATAGCGTACATGAGAATCTAATCAGATCAAATCAACATGTAATATATGGTTAAGATATATACATAGAATATATCTTAAACATATCATAATATTCCTCTAACACCCTCCCTCAAACTCATGATGGTTGTACAACATCAATTTGAATAAACAAAATATGAGTTGATATGAGACCAGTGGCGGATCCAGCCTAATATTTGAGTGGGGGCATAATAGATTTTTCAAGAATTTAGTGAGGGCAATATAGATATTTGGTAAAAATATTAGTGAATTTTAGTGTAATTTTACTCAAAAAAGAGGAGGAAGTTAAAAATGAGTGGGGGCAATTGACCCCATTGTTTAACATGTAGATCCGCCCATGTATGAGTCTCCTAAAAATTGAGACGATGTCGCGAGTTGCACTTTAGCGGAGAACGGGAAGAAAACCCGAGTCGACAAGATAAGTCACGGCGGCAGCGATGAAACAGGATGAAAGACTCGATGAGCGACACAATAGTTCGCATATGTTGCGGCAAGAAGGTCCGCGTAGGCAATTGTCATCGAACCAATGATGGAAAACTCTTTCTGATCTTCCTTTGTCACAAAGGATGGCTGCATGGAGAGGCATAGATCGATCTGAAACGAAAATAAAAATAGCAAAAAAATAGCAATTCCACTGCTTCTCACAGGCGCAATAGGCATAGAAGTAGCTGAAGAAAATAAAAAACAAGACGGGAGCAATTTAGGGTGGTGGTGCGCGAGTGATTGTCGATGCACAACCTCCCAAAGAAAACACTCAAGAACGAAAGATCAGAATCGAGAAAAAAAACCCTAAGCTCCTGACACCATATTAATATGGATATTGTGCTTATTATTAATATTAGCCTAACAGCCTATATATAACATACATGAAAATCTAATCATATCATATCAACAGGTAATATATGATTAAAATATATACAGAGAATATATCTTAATCTTAACTATATCCTAAGTCCCTCATGTGTACGGACCAAAATACTATATAATGTATAATTTTAGTTTTCAAAATTGAATTAAGAATAATAAAATAATTTATGGGTCGAATTTGATATATAAATGACGTCATTTAGTGAGCTGAATTTGATATTGGATCAGTAAACTCCCATTTTCGAAATGTTTGACATTACTCATCTTTACACAAGAATAGTTGCTAGAACCTTAGCATTAGCCGAAAGTTTTGTCTAAATAACCAATTAAAGTAAGAGATCACCTTTCAAAAACGGCGTGTAGCTGATATAACTAGTCTATAAATAATGTGGGACCTGGTAGGACATCCTGACCTTAGAAAGAATATTTTAGGTCAAGATGCCTAAGCAATTAATTGTTACCAACAGAGCTGTTTCACTTAACTGATAACAGATCTGTATATGACAACTATGCTAAATACTGAATATCGTAAGCTATAGAAGATAAGTGTATCGTAAATTGCTAATAAAGAGACAATATAGATCAAAGACGGCATATAATAATTTAGGACTACATCAAGGGCGGAGCCAGGATTCAAATATATGTAGGACTAATTTTTTTTAAGGTTTGGAATCCAGTTGACAGTTTGCGATCTTAGGGTTGACGACAGTACGCAAGCATCAATTGGCTCTTACTGTTTCAATTTTAGGGCTAATTTGGCCCAAAACACTTGAATTTGTTGTTGCATTTAATTTGTTTTGCAGGACTGGCAACTTCTGCTTATACAGTTTCGAAGCACGGAATAATGGGCTTAACGAAGAACTTAGCGGCTGAGCTGGGACAACATGGTATAAGAGTCAACTGTGTATCTCCGTTCGGAGTGGTAACTAATATCCTTCCATCAAACGCAAGTGTGGAGAAGGCAGAGGCAGGAATAAGTGCTTTGGGAAATCTCAAATGGCAAGTTTTAAAACCTGAGGGTATAGCCATGGCAGTAATTTTTTTTATTTTATGAGTGCTCATTTGAACTTGTTAATATATGTTAGATGTTAGAATGAGGAATTGAACCCTAGCTGCTTTGTAAGCGCAGGTGGGAGTGCTCCACTGAGCCACTCCACTTGATCTCGCCATGACAGCAGTTTATTTGACTAGTGATGAGGCTAGCTACGTCAGTGGACTTGACCTTGTGGTGGATGTAGGATACAATATCATACATCCCACCTTCATCAAAATGCAACAATTGATGATGTAATGCATGGCCGTTTCTTATCGACGATTTTGAGAGGCAACTATCATCAAATTAATAAAGTTAATGTTGGACCCTTGTGTTTTGATGATAACAAACACTTAACTAATAATGCACTTGAGTATGCAGAAATCACTGTCTGACAGGTAAGCTCACTGGACATCTCTGAGAGAGAGCGAAGCCGCGAGAGAGGTGTGTTCCATGTGAGAGACAAACCGACTTATGACCAGATCGGATCTGGGAAAAGATACACGGAGATATGCACTGAAGATACAAGAATATATGCATTAATTCAAATATATACATGAGGAGATTTAAGTATATACGACAGGAATATCGACGCCAACTTTGGCAAGTATATATGTGATATCACAGCTGTGAGATATCAATCAGATCTGCGATGAAGATCTGTGTAGCCGACTTGAAGACACTATAAAAGAAGGAAGAGCATTCAAGTGAAGGTGCGGCTTTTGGAGATAGCATTCGGAGACTGCAGAGTTTTAAACTTCCGTGAGCTGACGAAGTGCTGCTGTGTGCAGACGAGACAGATCGTGTTAGTTGATACTTTGAGTTGAGTAGAATTGTTAGCTGTCACTGAGTGAGACAAAGTGTAACAATCTACAAGCATACTCTTTCATCAATAACATTGATCTTGAAGCCCTTCTGGAACTGTCCAGAAGGCAAGTGGTTTTCAGCCTGCTGCAAAGGTTGCAGTAAGGTTTCCACTATAAATCTGTGAGTCTTTACTTTCCGAATAATTTCCTGTGTTACAGATAATTTCCGCTGCCATCTGTCTGAGGGATACCACTCTGGGATCTCCCTCACATAGTTGGCTAACCTAACGATCCATCAATTGGTATCAGAGCCGGGAAGCTCTAGATTGTGTGTTAGCCTTGCAGGAAATCATGTCTAACGGAAGCGATTCGTTCTGGAAGCCGCCGGTGCTCAGTCCGGGAGAGTATGACTGGTGGAAGGACCAGTTTGAAGCCCATGTCTGTTCCCTGGATGGGAAGCTGTGGCGAGTGTTTGAAAAGGGTAACTTCCCTATTCTGGATGTGACAGATCCTAATAAACCAAAAGAGAAAGAGAAAGACGAGTACACTGATGATGACTACAAAGCTCTCCAGCAGAATGCCAGGGCCAAAAAGGTTCTTAACATGGCCCTCTCCCCAGGAGACCAAGTAAAGATGGCTGTGTACAAGACTGCAAAGGAGCAGTGGGATGGACTTGCTCGACTGTACGAGGGAAACGAGGACATCAAAAGGAACAGAATCCTAGCTGCTACAAAGGATTACGAATCTGTCGAACAGCGCAAGGACGAATCTCTGGATGACTTCTACACCAGATTTCAAGTCATCGTCGCGCAGCTGAACTCCCTGGATGAGGTACTCCCTCAGTGGAAAGTAACTCATCAGTTCATGCAAGCTCTCTGCTCCAGATGGGACACAGTGACTACTGCTCTCCAAGCTCAGAAGGGGATCAAAGATGTCACTCTGGAAGAGCTCGTGGCGAATCTGCAAAGCCAAGCTGGAATAGCCGAGAGGAAAATGGCCCGGAGACAAGCTGGAAAATCTCAGGCTATAGCGCTTAAAGTTGAGAAGGCCTTAGACATAGCTCAAGTAAGCCTGCCATCTAAAGGAGAGGACGAGGAGATAGCTCTTCTCTCTAGGGCTTTCAAAATGGCAAACACAGGCAGAACGCAGAACAGAGGCAACTCTGGCGGAGGACGAAACAGTCAAAGGTGGAACAAGGGATCCTCCTCAGAGGAAGGCAAGACAAAGGCTGGAGCAAAGGAAGAAAGAATCTGCTATCACTGCCAGAAAAAGGGACATCTCGCTAAAGACTGCTACAGCAAGAAAAAGGGGGAACCACCTGCCCCAAAGGAAGCCCATGCCATGTTTGCAGCATGGAGTGACTCTGATGAGGAACAAAGTGATAGAAAGCTCGTCAAGGAGCCTTGTCTGATGGCGAATTCCGCAAACGATGAGGTAATTGAATCTGACTCTTTCATAGATCAAGTATTCAGTGAATCTGACTTTGCAGAAACTATCGCCGAATTGTTAAAGAAGATCACTAGCCTCAAGGAACAGATTGAGGTCATGAAAGAGGAACATGACGATGACATGGAGAACAATCGTCTCTGGTCAACCAAAGCTATGAAACTCGAGAGACAAATGGAGGAGCACATCTGCAAATGCCCCACCTGTGACAAAAGGGACACACAGATCAGTGAACTAAGTGACAGACTGAGTAGCTTAAGAATTAACGATACCAGGAAGGTACGGTCAATTGCAGAATCCGACAGATTCCAGTTGGACAACGAGGAGCTCCGTCAGGCGGTTGCAGATCTCAGACAAAAGGAATCGGAGAGAAAGAAGGTCTGGCTTAGAGAACTAGAAGCCAAAAAGGTCGAGGAGGTAAAACAAGATTACAACAGAAGGTTTGCCAGACCCGGACTTGGGTATATGGAAGAAACCAATAAGGAGGGAGAAAACAGAAGGAGTACCAAAGGAAAGGAACCAATGACTGAAGTCGGAGAGGGATCCCATCAGCAGAGAAAGATGGAACCCACAAGACAGTCGGGAAGAGCAGCCTCATCTCCTCAGGACAGTTATCTCCACGACAGAAACTCTGATCCTTTCCAAGCTGGGAAGGCATTTGAAATATGAAAAAGATGAGCTCCAATCGTCAATCCTTCTCCATCGACCCTCAGGCACAGAGAAGGATACCAGCACACGTAAAGAAACATAAGAAAACTGGTACACTCTACTACCGTGTCTGCTGGCACTGCGGACACTCCGGTCATTACAGAGCCAGCTGTGAGAAATGGAAAGAAGTAAACGAAAAGAATCACAGCCATCAGAGACAGGCCGGCACCGCCCCTACTCCTAGGAGAAAGGCTTCTCTTAAAAAGGGGGACAACAGACCGGAATGGGTTCGTTCTCACCATGACACAGCCATCCACGGACGACCCAGAAGAACCCCCAGGATGAAAATCAACCTCATGGATGACAATGATTCTCGTCCCTCGAAGCTTCCTTCTGCTGCCAAAACTGTCCCAAAGCCCAGTAAGCCCAAGCTTGTCTGGGTTCGTAAAAACTGACCTCTCTTTTTGCAGGGTGGAGTGAGGAGCAAGCCATGGTATCTGGACAGTGGATGCTCCAAACACATGACGGGGGATCCAGGATGGTTCATCTCACTCCAAGCCTACTCCGGAGACAACATTATCTTCGGAAACAAGAGCTCAGGTAAGGTAGTAGCTACTGGAGAGGTAAGAATTTCAGAAACCATTAGAATTCGACAAGTAAGTCTGGTTGAAAATTTGAGATACAACTTATTGAGCATATCACAATTGTGTCAACATGGAAGAAACCAAGTGATATTTAATTCTAACGACTGTGTTGTGAAGTGCATTGAGACAGGAAAAATAATTCTTCGAGGTGTCCGGGAGAATCAGATTTATACAGTGGACCCAGAATTCGTCCCAGACGGGGAGCTGTGTCTGTCAAGCATCACTGATGATACATTGCTGTGGCACAAGAGATTTGGACATGCAAGCACGAGGCTGATTCATAAACTCCATCAAAATGAATTAGTGATTGGTCTACCAAAAGTGGAAAGCTCGTTTGATCAGATATGCAGCGCCTGTGCCACAGGTAAGCAGGTACGTACTTCGTTCAAGACAAAACAATCGGTGAGTACCTCAGCTCCTCTGGACATGATTCACATGGATCTATGCGGTCCAGTCAACGTCGTTAGCCGTGGAGGCAACAGGTACATTTTAGTCATCGTGGATGACTATTCCAGATATACATGGACCATCTTTCTGAGCTCTAAAGATGAAACTTTCTCTGAGTTTGTGTCATGGCTGAAGCTAATTGAAAACAAGTTGAGTAAGAAATTAGTATCTATTCGAACTGACAACGGAACCGAGTTTCGAAACTCCCAGTTTATTACCCTGTGCAGGACAGCTGGGATAGACCACAATTTCTCAGCACCACGGACGCCTCAGCAGAATGGTGTGGTAGAGAGAAAGAACAGGACATTGGAAGACATGTCAAGGACAATGCTGATTGCAAGTGGTGTTCCCAAGGGATTCTGGGCCGAGGCAGTACATGCCGCCAGCTACATACTGAACCGGGCATCATTACGCTTTCTGATAGGAAAAACACCTTACGAGCTGCTGCGAGGAAGAAAGCCTAACATCGCTCATCTGAAAGTGTTTGGTTGCAGGTGCTACGTACACAACAACGGAAAGGAAAATCTGGGAAAGTTTGATCCAAGGAGCGATGAAGGCGTGTTCGTAGGATACCCAAGCCATAGCAGAGCATACAAGGTCTACAATCTGAGGTTGGAACGGGTGGAAGAAAGCATTCACGTAACCTTTGATGAGCGCGCTATGACTGGACACCTTGTGAAAGATCCCTCCTCACAGGATGATGGAGAACTTCTGCTTACTGACAGGTCTGATCCCGACTGGGTACCTGCCCAAAACGGGACTGAAGAACCAGCTCCAGAGGTCATTCAGACTGTTGCTCAAGAACCTGCTGAACCAGCCGAAGCTCCACCAACAGAAATATTAGCTGAAGAGCAGGGTCCAGAAGCACAAGTGATAGAGGTTAATGCAGAACCCCCCAATGAGGAAGTGATTGCGAATAACCCTCCTCAGGCAGGGACCGCAGAAGAACCCAGAACCACAAGGAGTGGGAGAGTTACTCAGCCCCCAACCTGGACAAGGGACTACCAATGTTACGCATCGCAGAACCAGGTAAGTTTAGACGAACTATGTCATTTCTGTGGATTCGCCTCTTTTGTCTCTCATGCAGAACCAAAGACGGTTGCTGATGCGCTGAAGGATCCAGAATGGGTCAATGCCATGCAAGAGGAACTGCATCAGTTCGAAAGAAACAAAGTGTGGCGACTGGTTCCCAGGCCTGAAGGCAAGAATGTGATAGGAACAAAGTGGGTCTTCAGAAACAAGATGGACGACAAGGGAGTGGTTGTAAGAAACAAAGCCCGCCTTGTTGTCAAAGGATACAACCAACAAGAGGGGATAGACTACGATGAGACATTCGCCCCAGTCGCAAGGTTAGAAGCAATCAGACTACTAATTGCTTATTCGACTTACCATGGTTTTACTCTGCAGCAGATGGACGTAAAAACAGCCTTCCTGAACGGAGTTCTGAAGGAAGAAGTGTATGTAAGCCAGACACCAGGGTTTGAGGATCTCACTCACCCTGATCATGTCCACATCCTTGACAAGGCACTATATGGGCTGAAGCAGGCACCTCGCGCCTGGTATGAGAGACTGTCACAGTTTCTGCTATCCCACAGTTACGTCAGAGGAGAGGTGGACAAAACCCTTTTCCTTCTGAAGGAAGGGAAAGACACTCTGGTTGTTCAGGTATATGTAGATGACATCATATTTGGTTCGACTAACCCTAAACTTGTCAAGAAGTTTACAGATCTTATGTCGAGTGAGTTCGAAATGAGCATGGTAGGGGAACTCAAGTACTTTCTAGGACTTCAAGTCGCTCAAGGAGAGGAAGGTACCAGAATCCATCAGCAAAAGTATGTCAAGGAGATTCTGAAGAAGTTTGGGATGGAATCTGCCAAGACGTGTGCCACACCAATGTCCCCGAACGATACCCTGGCAAAGGATGAGTCCTCACCTCAAGTGGATCCAACTCTGTACAGGGGAATGATCGGTTCACTGTTATATCTCACTGCTAGCAGACCCGATGTCTTATTTAGTGTTTGTCTGTGTGCTAGGTTTCAGGCTGATCCTAGAGAAACCCACGTGAAAGCAGTGAAGAGGATATTCAGATATCTGAAGGGAACAGATGATCTATGCTTGCTCTACCCGAGGGGAGGAGATCTTCGCCTGGAGGCATACACCGATGCTGACTATGCTGGGTGCAAGATAGACAGGAAGTCCACATCAGGGATGGCTCAATATCTAGGACCATGCCTCATCTCTTGGGCTTCAAAGAAGCAGTCCTCGATTGCGCTGTCCACCGCTGAGGCGGAATACATCGCCGCTGCTGCATGCTGCGCGCAGCTGCTGTGGATCAGGCAACAGCTAAGTGACTATGGTGTCATTACAAATTGTGCTAAGATTTTGTGTGATAACACTAGTGCTATTAACATCTCTAAAAATCCAGTGCAGTTCTCTCGTACCAAACATATAGAAATTCGGTATCACTTTCTGCGTGACTGCGTAGAAAAGGGAACAATTGAGATGGAATATTGCAGAACTGAGGAACAGATTGCAGACATATTCACAAAAGCTTTGCACAGAGAACCCTACGAGAAGCTGAGGCTGGAACTAGGTATGGTTTCTCTCCCTTAATGCTATGCTAAATTGTTACTCCCTCAGTGATTGGCTAGACTAGATGCATATAAGTCACGTCTGATGGAGAGTCTAACATGGATGTTCTGTGCTAGTGAAAAAGTAGGCTGTGTTCATAATACACTCATGCATGCTTGCTATGAGATTGATGACTACATTAGGGACCAAAAAGCATGAAATTATGATTCCTTTCTGCCCAAAAGAGACCTCCATATTTGATCCCACAATATAAACCAAGGAGGTACTCTAGACCAACCTTAGCCTATCCTCGTGTGGAACGCCCCTATGAGCCCGTTGATGCACTACCTTTTCTGGGGTCACTCCACATGAGGTATGAAACCAATATGACTTGTTTGGATGATATTATTTTCTTCTTGATTGGGTGTGATGTTATTTGTACCTTTTGGGTAAATCAGCACATCATACCAAAACCTTGTGTACCCATGAGACAGTAAGACTGAGGTATCACCGTGGATAGATCCCTACGACTGGGAAACAATCTCTGTGACAGGTGTGAAGCTGGGCAGTTAATCATCCTTCGGTAAAGATGTCTTGGCGTCGGGAAGACGTAAAGTTGAATTGAAAGGTGAACAGTTTTCTGCAGCAGGGTGTTGTCGCGTCGGTTGCCTTTATGAGGAGACACGCTTATATTCAGATGACACGTGTCGTTCCCCTGTCTGTTGGAGCATGCCTGTTCAGTCGGATTTGTTTTTGGCAAGGAGTTATTGCTGAACCGTTTTTGGAAGGGAAGAAAAGGTGGAAATTGCAAAATTGAAGGCGGTTTACTTATTGAGAGGAGGCGACGTTTCGAACAAAGGACAGTGTCGTTTGAACGCTAGGGTTTGTTGCGGTATAAGAAGAGTAAGGAGAGCGCACTATTCCCACACCACTCTCAGGCTTTGTCTTCTCTCTCACGAAAGTTCTGAAGTTTCGAAACCCTAAATCCATGGCGTCTTCAAACCCTAAGTCGAATCTCTCTTCCGCTGAAGCTGCCGCCATGGCTGCTAAGTTGATTGCAAGTGGAGTTGACCCTCAAAACCTGGAAACCATTCTCCAGTCGGTCACGCCAACCGACTCTGGTCCGACTAACTCTACTGTGGCCAATGAAGTGGTCCGATTCGAGGAACGCCTGGAAACTTTGCGAGCGGACTCTTCCTCTCAGCGCCAGGGCAAAAAGGAAACCTCAGTGGCTACTAGATCAGCGGGTAAACGTCCGAGAACGCTCGCCACTCCATCTGCTCGAAAAAGCCAGAGAACTGCTACGTCCTCCGTCCCACCAGTTGAAGGTGAGGCTGAGTCGGATGGAAGCGCAGAACAGTCGGAGGAAGCCGGGAAGGGGTTCGTTCACGAGTTGGTGTTGAACAATGAATGGTTGCTGGAGAAGAGGTTGGGAGTGGTTGTTGATCTACTGGAGGCTCAAGGATGGGGCGCGTTGTTTAGAAATTCTGTTATTATGGATGAAAAATTGATAAGGGAGTTCTATTCCAAACTACAAGTTGTGGAGAAAGGAAAAGGAAACTGGGAGTTGTTGGCTGTCATCGGTGGTGAGTCGTACTCAGTCAGCACGAGGGAGCTGGCCACTGTCCTAGGGGTACCGAAAGGCGGGTATGCCACCTACTCCAAAGGAACGTGGCCAGGAACTGTGGCCAAGGCAGAGGTGTTTCAACGACTGGGGCTAGATGTCACGGCAAAGGGCCAGAGGGAAAACACTCACATGGACGTACTCCCTCGGATTCTTCACAGGATCCTTGTATCAAATATCTCCCCGAGACGGGCCAAACATAATCTGGTCACCTTCCAGGATCTGCTGCTGGTCGACAAAATTTTGCAGAAGCAGCCAGTGAATTTGGCCTTTCAGGTGATGAAGCATATGGAAAATAACAGCAACAATCCGTCTAATGGATTACCCTTTCCAGGGTTTGTGAAAGAGATACTGGTGTACTGGGATGTTTATCAACCGGAGTCGGAGAGAGTGCTTTCGTATGCACTGTGTGATGATCACATTACCAAGCTGGGGTTGGAATACTCTGAGGGAGTTGGGTGGACAGTTCCTGCTGTGGAGGAGGATGTTGTGGCAGAGGAAGATGAGGATGAGGAGGTCAAGGATGTGACTCCTATAAACGCTGCTGCTCCTATCAGCGGTGCTGAGGCAACCCCCTCTGAGGGTTTAAGTGAGGTGCTGGCTCTGCTGACAGTGCTTCGTGCAGAGCTAAAGGAGGTCAAATCTGAGCTGGTCGAGGTGAAGTCTGAATTGCAGCTCGTAAAGCAGAGGGTGATTGAACTGGAGCTAGCAATAACTGTTGACTCAGGGGCAATGTCCGTGGCCGTCCAGGATTTCTCAGGGCAGATGAAGGACCTTGCCACAGAGATTGTGAACCAGATGAAGGACTCATTCACGATTGTGCCCTAGTCTGCACTGTCTCATGGATCTCCCCCTCCTTGCTATCCCCTCCCACATTAGCCCCTTTTTGTTGAAACTTTTTTTAATTTCATGTTTAAACTCTCTATGTTTTTTGAATTCCTTGCAGCATGTGTGGTGTCTGTATGACACACTTACCTCTTGCCTGCATGAATGAAATGTTTTTCTTTCCATCACTCTGTGTTCTTATTTGCATATCTTTTTGATGATGCCAAAAGGGGGAAGAACTATATGTGCATACACTAAGGGGGAAAAAATCAGTACCAAAATTTCAGCGGATGTCTATCTGAGGGGGAACTGTACTAGCTAAACTCTCTAGTGAATATAAACTCTGAGGTTGCTAGCTGTCCAAAGGAAATGTAGATGTGGTTCCGGTATCATTGCTGTATGTGATTTCTTATATGTGAAGAAGTGTTTGTCATCATCAAAAAGGGGGAATTTGTTGGACCCTTGTGTTTTGATGATAACAAACACTTAACTAATAATGCACTTGAGTATGCAGAAATCACTGTCTGACAGGTAAGCTCACTGGACATCTCTGAGAGAGAGCGAAGCCGCGAGAGAGGTGTGTTCCATGTGAGAGACAAACCGACTTATGACCAGATCGGATCTGGGAAAAGATACACGGAGATATGCACTGAAGATACAAGAATATATGCATTAATTCAAATATATACATGAGGAGATTTAAGTATATACGACAGGAATATCGACGCCAACTTTGGCAAGTATATATGTGATATCACAGCTGTGAGATATCAATCAGATCTGCGATGAAGATCTGTGTAGCCGACTTGAAGACACTATAAAAGAAGGAAGAGCATTCAAGTGAAGGTGCGGCTTTTGGAGATAGCATTCGGAGACTGCAGAGTTTTAAACTTCCGTGAGCTGACGAAGTGCTGCTGTGTGCAGACGAGACAGATCGTGTTAGTTGATACTTTGAGTTGAGTAGAATTGTTAGCTGTCACTGAGTGAGACAAAGTGTAACAATCTACAAGCATACTCTTTCATCAATAACATTGATCTTGAAGCCCTTCTGGAACTGTCCAGAAGGCAAGTGGTTTTCAGCCTGCTGCAAAGGTTGCAGTAAGGTTTCCACTATAAATCTGTGAGTCTTTACTTTCCGAATAATTTCCTGTGTTACAGATAATTTCCGCTGCCATCTGTCTGAGGGATACCACTCTGGGATCTCCCTCACATAGTTGGCTAACCTAACGATCCATCAGTTAATTAATGTCCCAAGTCGAAAGACTCATTGACCTAAACAACCTCATATAGTACATGTATCATAAAAAAAATTGATGTGTTCGGGTGATTTTTTGTTATACATTTTGCTTTAAAATACTTTCTTAATTCGATCCTTTATATTGGATGATTTGTTACAAAGATTATTTGCTTTGATTTAGCAGTACAGAGTGTCTTGATGTCTTCTGTGCTTGGTATTCTTGCACTCTTGTTTGTTGCATTTTTTAAGAGAACCTGTTTAGAATGCGACAGGCCACTGGCGGTGGATTCAATACTCATTGTGCTCATACATACCTCTTACTGCTGCAAGGGTGCTTAATGAGAGTTATGACTGTTCTTGTTATGAATTTACTTTGCAGACTCAGTTCGAATAAGTTGTGTTTGTCATTGAAGGGTGAAAATCATTACATGGTCATGATTCAGGAGCGATATGTTTGGTGATGGATTTTCTCTGTTGATGGTGAAAAATAGCATCGGTAAAGAAAGCCTGCTACTGCTGGTCTTGAGTTCCCTCGGCCAAAAAGTTTGCAAGACTTCACTCTACAGATTTTCGATTATGCTTCAAAGTTGGCACCAAGAAGTAGTGTCTGCTGCAGCAAGTGGAGAGCAAATAATCATGATGATATTGTGGCCTAGCTTCCAATGAAATGGCATAATATACCATCCGTGGGATAGATCAAACAGTAAACTAAGACTGAACTTCATCTCTAATACTGCGCTATATGGGAAAGTGAGTGTTCTTATAAATTCGAAACTACTTCTCATAGCACTTGTGACATTCCGAAAGTGCTCAACTTGATACTAAAAATAGCTTGCCAAACTTGTCATTCATCCTTATCGGCTTTCTTTTTTGTTTTTGTTTTCATTTTCGTTATAAATAACAATAACCAAAATATCACTTACCTGCAAATCTTGACCTCTGCGACAACTGAAGAGACTCGCAGATCCGAAAATGGCCGTCTCATCCAGCTGCTTCGTCAAGCCGCTCCTCTCCTCCTCCCCGTTCCAGTGCCGATCGGATCAGGACTTCTCCGGATTTCCGAAGGTCGAGGATGCTTCGCAGCAGCCGAGCTCGAGGAGGTTGTTCGGGGCTGGTGTGCCGGTTAGGGCTTATGGATTGTCGTCTTTGATTTTGAGGTTTCCGCCTAATTTCGTCATGCAGCTGAGTACTAAGGCTAGAAGGAATTGCAGCAATATTGGTTTTCTCAATATGGAGGACATGGTAGTGGAGCAAAAACCGCGTCAAAGGTACTACAATGCGGCTTTTATTGGCCTACTCTCTTTGGTGATGCATATGAGTTCGCGAAAGCATGTGATCAATGTCAAAGGACCGGCAATATCTCAAAGAGGCATGAAATGCCCCAACAAAGCATCCTCCCGGTCGAGATATTTGACGTATGGGGCATTGACTATATGGGACCCTTTCCTTCTTCATTCGGGAACCGATTCATATTAGTGGCGGTTGATTACGTCTCAAAATGGGTTGAAGCCGTCGCTTCCCCCACTTGTGATGCCAAGGTGGTCACGAAACTATTCAAGAAAATCATCTTTCCGAGATTTGGGGTGCCAAGGACCGTTATAAGTGATGGTGGTTCGCATTTCAAGGAGAGACATTTCGAGACCTTGCTTCGGAAATATGGAGTTAATCACAAGGTTGCCACACCTTATCACCCACAAACTAGTGGGCAAGTGGAAATTTCAAATCGAGAGATCAAGGCAATCTTGATGAAAACCGTGGGGAGCTCAAGAAAAGATTGGTCATCGAAGCTAGATGACGCTCTATGGGCCTATCGTACGGCATTCAAAACCCCTATTGGAATGTCTCCCTATCGCCTTATTTATGGGAAGCCGTGCCACTTGCCGGTGGAATTGGAGTACAAGGCGATGTGGGCAATCAAAACGTTGAATATGGATTTACAAAGGGCGGGAGACCATAGGGTGCTTCAACTCCATGAGTTAGAAGAAATAAGGAATGAGGCCTACGAAAGTGCTAGGATCTATAAAGAGAAGACCAAGAAATGGCACGACAAAAGGATACTTCGTCGCGAATTCAAGAAGGGAGAGAAGGTCTTGCTCTTTAATTCTAGGCTTAAGCTATTCCCGGGAAAATTGAGAAGCCGGTGGAGTGGTCCATTTATTGTCCACAAGCCTTATGAGGATGGACACGTAGAATTGCTCAACAATGATGGGACTACCTTCACGGCGAATGGACAAAGGCTAAAGCACTATAGAGAAGGATTTCGTGATGAGCAAAATGTCACATTCCCCTTGACCGACCCATAGAAATGCCTTATTCCGCTTGAGGAGGGATCCTAGCTATGGACTCCTCAAGTGTGCTTCTTAGTGAGAAAAGGATCGGCTCGGTCTTTGCCAAGACGTTAAACTAGGCACCTCACGGGAGGTACCCCGGTTTGTGAGTTGTCTATCTATGCACAAGTAATTTTCATACATGTGTAGCATGCATTTTGTGAACTTGATATGGCTTGGTGATTGGGATGATTTTATATGCTTGAATTGGGTGTGCGTGATGAGATATGAGGCTTGCATGAATTTTCTTGATGATGGTGGAGTTTTAAGTGTGGAGTGGTGATCCTAGCTTGCGTTGATTGGAAATCGTACGTTTATGTGCTAGCGATTGATTAGGAGGGCGTACCTTGATTATATGTGATATTTTGAGTGGTGCATATTCTTGATTTTGAGTAAAAATTCTAAGTGTGGAGTCGGGTTTATTTGGAAAAAGAAAAATTTTTCAAGCTGAAATCAGGTTTCAGTCGATCGACTGGAGGCAAACAATATCTCAGTCGATCGACTAAATGGACAAACAGCGGGGCCTGTTTTTCGTGCATTCCCAGTCGACCGACTGGGCTCCCAGTCGATCGACTGGGAATTTCGTATCCAAATCCCAGATCCTCCTCCCTTCTTCTCCATTTCGACCGGAACCCTCCCAAAACCCTAGTTCTACAAAATCAAATCCCCGACCTCCACCGATCACGCCGATCTTCTCCCAATCAGCTCGCCATCATCTCGCAACCCCTCCGCCGTCCTACCTCCCAAAAATCGCCGCTCAAATCCACCGGAAACCGATTTCCGTTCGGAATCCTTCAAGCCGTCCGATCTCCTCCGTCCTCCGGCCGTTTCTCCCATTTCAACCGCCAATCTACTCCCCATACACCCGCCTACAAACCCCACCGATCAATTTCTCCCCCCATAGCCTCCGGCAAAAACCCCTAAATTTGCCCTAATCCCGTGCAAAATCCGACCCTCAGTCGATCGACTGGGACATCAGTGCCCAGCCAGTCGATCGACTCGATTGCTGATCAGTGGCATTTTGTGAGTTGTTGCCCAGTTTGATTTTTGACCTTCATTTCCATACATCAAGGGTCGTGCCGAGTCGTCTTCCAGTGCGAAAGCAAAAGGAAAGGGGATTGCTCACGAGCCCTCGCTCGATGAGCAAATTGACGACTTCACTTTAGAGGACGAAGACGTGAGACCACTTGTTTCGCGCAAGAGGAGGCTTATGAGGGATTCTCTTGCTGACCAGAGCTCGGGATCCGATGAGGAGGTTGAGGCCGCGCCGGTTTCCGCGCCGCCCCCAAAGAAGAAAAAGCCTCAACCAAGGAAGCCGGCACCGAAGAGGAGTGCGGCAGTGCCTCCTGCCCCTAGAGTGCCCCCGCGCCCTGCTGCTGCCCCCACCTCCATGGCCATTGTGCCGGTTGAGCCTCAAGTGGAGACTTTTGAGGGACCGATGCCCATTCCGGTCCCGTACCCTTTCTCGACTCCCTTGGTCTTCAGGGACGAGAAGCACCGGACTCGTCACGCCACTATCACTACGAAGAAGAAGAAGGCCATCCCGACACTGTACCTAGACATGGGCTTGCTTCGTGGCATCGACGAAGTGGTAGCCACCGAGGTACAATCTCGTCTCACTACCCATGGTTTATCATTTTTATTTGCTGATGATCCGGGTTCCTACCAGAGGGTAGTTGAGGAGTTTTTGTGCTCATTTGAGTCGGTGAAGGAGAGAGTGGGGGATGATGGGTCTTCGGTTTATTATTGGAAGTTTATGATGGGAGGAAGGGATTTCCGGATCAGGGAGAGTACGATCCGAGAGTGGTTTGGTTTTCCGCAGCCTGTGGCCTCACCCCGGGAATTCAGTGAGCACGACCAGTCCAGACTTTGGAAGAGGATTTCCGGTAGGAATGAGTGGTTCGTGTCTTCATATAACTCTTCTGCGATTGTTGACCCGGTTTGGAAGATTATGCACCATGTCATTGCTATTGACTTTAACACGAGGACGGAGAGGGCTAGGAAAGTTACTTTCCCTGATATGGACCTCATGGTTGCCATGGATCACGGGGAGGCCATTGATTGGCTAGCAGTTCTCATCAACCGGTTTGAGACCGTTGTGAAGCCGAGCACGAGGAACAAGAGCATGGGGGGTGGCTCTTTGATTACATTGATAGCCCAAAGGTGTAACTTCACCTTTGGCCATGAGGGTAGTGAGGCCCCTTCTAGGAGCAAGCTTGACATTGAATTAATGAAGAATATGCATATGGTCAAGCGGGATGGTAAGACGTGGAAAAGTGACCCGTCACCCCACGTAGGGTGACCGCCGCTACCGCGAGGAGGAGAGCCTTCAAGCAGCAGAACCCGCTCTACTGTCTCACCCACCTCTCTCCCTCTCCCTCTCCTCCCGGTTCGCCTATTCCTCCCCCTCCGGCAGTCATTCCAGAGGCTGATGATGAGCTCCCAGCAACAGATGAGGAGTTGCCTCCAGCAGAGCCCGCACCAGATATTCCCCATCCAGTCGTTGATGACTCAGCAGAGTGGAGGCAGAGTGTTACTTCTGCGATTGATCGCTTATCGACCGAGGTGTCGGATGTGAAGAGTGGACTGACTCGCCTCGAGGACTTTGTCCGAGAGTCTGATGCTAGAGCCAGTCGGGAGTGGGATTGGCTGAGATCCACAGTTTTATCATTCGGCAGAGGCTCCGGCACTCCAGTTGCCACTCCACTCGCCCCTGAGTTCTCAGCACCGCGTGGCGCCTCCCCACTACCTTTCTCGCCAGTTTCAGCATTCGGGGAGGCGGGTACTCCACTTCCAGGAGATACGGTGCCCTATGTCGATTCCGCTCTGGGGGGTAGTCCTTTGATGACAGGGGCCACAGCGCCGCCGGAGGACGATGGAGTCGTTGATTCAGCTAGGAGGACCCCTCCGGGAGACGACGAGGCTACATCATAGTCCATGCTTCATTTCTTTTTCCACATGTGTATTTTTTTTTACTTGTTGCATTGGATGTTATTTTGGATGTTAAAGTCGCCTTTTGGCGCAATTTTGATGATGATGTATGCTATTTTGGTGATATTTATCCTCACTTGCCTATTGGTTGTATGCTACATTCTCATGATATTGGAGGTGTTTACCATTTACATTATTCTCTCTACAGGATATACATTTTCATACTCTTATCATATTCAAAACACCTTCTTATACCTACACTTGCAATCAAAAGGCTATTTCTCACTCTTATGGATTATGTCACCGGGTCTACAAACGAGGGGAGTTCCTATGCGCCTTTGCCTTTATTTTATCATTCTTTGCGCTTAGGGACTAAGCTTGAATTAAGTGTGGAGTGGTTTTGATGCGCATAGTTCACATGATTGCATGCTATACATATCATTTCTAGATGGACACTTGCATACTTGCATATTGTCCCACCATGAGAGTGTTTTTAACCGCATAGGCTTGTGATTTTAAATTCTAAATCCCTATAGATCGCATCTAGCCTATGTGCCCATTTACCGACCTAGTCCTTTGAAGCTTGCATTCTTGAGAGTCAATATCATTGCTACATCGTGACTATCCAACTTTCTAAGTATTTTTGTTGCAACACCTTGGATCAAGCTAGCAAACACTTTTAAAAATCGTTGTGAAAAACTTAGATCATTTGAATGCTCTTTGGTGACTTGAGTTCTCTAACATAGTGCCTTGCTCATGATTAATTCCCGCACATCCCTTACAACTTTTGAACATATTGTCAAGTTTTAAGTGTGGAGTCATTTTAAAAAAAAAGAAAGAAAGAAAAAAAGAAAGAGAAAAAAAAAAGAGCAAATGCCGGGGGTTAGGGAGGTAAGTCCCCCCTCGAAAGCATTTGTCTCAATAAGAAAATGAGAAGCACTTACAACTTGGCCTTATGTTCCTCCATCATTCTATATTTGTGCGGGATTAGTTATTTCCATCGTGTGCTTGTTAGAATAATTCTTAGACGACCCATGTGCTTGCACGGGAGTATCCATTTGGTCTATGCTTGTTTATTAAGAAACATTAGTGTCGAACTCCACTTCCCTTATGGATTACGGCTTAAGCGCCTAAAACTTGGGAATGAGTTTCTTGCCGCGAGCCCATGGACTAGCCCTAGCTAGCATAGGTGAGCGGTTGACACTCTATTGTGCGAGGTATAAGCCTTACTTCTATTATGTTGCTTTGAAAATGAGTAGAATTTTGGATAGTCACTTCATAGCCCTAGTATTGACGCTCTTGAATGCACGTCGAAAAAGGTACTCAAAAGGTTGAGAAAGTTCTTTTCATGATATTGTGGCGCTAGTCTAGCTTGAGGTGAGGGATTGGTTTTGAAAAAATCGTAGCCTTGGTTGAGCACTCTTGCATTCACTCTTATGGGACATGTGCATATATGGGATTTGTGAGTACTCCCTTTTCTGAAAACTCTCACGAGACTATAACTCGTCCACTAGGGTAGCCTAGGGGTTTAAAGGCTTAATGCATATGCTAAATGCATTCGTAACGCCTACGAAAAGGAGCTAGTTAGATTGTATATACTTGTCATTTACTTTTCAATAACATGTTTTGGAATAAGGATCGAGACCTCGTGAAATCTAGTGTGGCAAATGCACGAAAAACGTAGCACCACTAGCATTTCGGCATTTGCACTCCCTTGGCATGTTTGCATACTTCGTTCGGGACGAACAAAGCTTAAGTGTGGAGTGTTGATGAGTCGTGTTTTCGACTCATTAATGCCCGTTTTCACTATAGCTTTAGTTCGATTCCGACTACTTTTTGATGTCATTTGATCCTCTTCTCGTGCGTTTCAGGTACAAAGCAAGATGTCTCAGTGTCAAGAACCATTGGAAGAAAGCCCGAGAAAAATCGGTTTTTAGAGCAATAGTTGGCAGAATTTGTTCCTCAGTCGATCGACTGGGAAGCTCCCCTGCTCCAGTCGATCGACTAAATGGACAAACAGGGAGAGCTATAAATCGACCATCGCCAATCGATCGACTGACCCCTTCAGTCGATCGACTAAAGAGCCCCCTGCCCAGAGCATGCAGATCACGTGACGATGAGTCGATCGACTGGATCTCAGTCGATCGACTAAATGGACAAACAGGAGGTGCTGCAAATTGAGACTTGTCAGTCGATCGACTGGGATCCTACCCTGCTCCAGTCGATCGACTGAGAACATGCTAGCCAAGCGACTTTTCTTCCTCCAGTCGATCGACTGGGCCATCAGCCCAACGCCAGTCGATCGACTGGACCTGCTACAGTACCGAAAATAATCCGAGGCTATAAATAGAAAGAGGGTTTCTTGACCTACCATCTGGGATTTTTCTGGGAAAGAAGAAAAAGGAAAGTGATCAAATCAAGGGTTTCATCATCATCAAATCAAGGAGGAATCAAGATCAAGGGAGTTCATTAGGACTAATCATCCTACTCTTTCCCTCTTCTTTTCTCTTAGATTTGCTTGTAAAAACCTACTCATCATGTTGTCTTACATGATGAGTGAGTAGTCACCCTTGTGTTTTGAGGGTTCTATGAACCTCCTTGGTACTCAATGATCGTTGTAAACTCATCTATTTGGACTCATTGAAGTTGATTTCATTTTACTATGATCTTCATGTTAGACATGCCTCTAAGTGTTTGATAAAATGCCTAAGTGACATGTTTATGTTAGAACTTTGATCTAAGCCTTGAGAGAGGTTAGGGATGGTTTTGATATAGTAAAATTGAACTTAACCTACATTTATGAGAGTAAATGCATGGTGAGAGGTGAACTAGAACTTTATGCATATAGCATTTATGAGAGTAAATGCTATATAGTGGATCAATACCCTTTAATTAGTGAGATCCTAACTAAGATGGCTTGATTAAGATTAGATACGCGTAATAGCCTAATTCTTGATCTAGGCTAGGTTCAAAACCTATCAACTCTTAATTAATTGAACTCTTGTTTGCATGGTCATTGAGAGATTGCCAAGGAGGGGATTAATCCCTCGAAACTCGCTTTTAATTGAATTTAATCCTTTAAAAACCACTTCGTTCTTGTTTTGAATCATTGATACCTCAATCACACTTGAATTTTAGGAAGTAGCCGAGTAAGAAAACTTGATTGAACTAGCGTGTAGTCCATTTGCTCCCTTGGGTTCGACACCGGTCTTACCGGTTGATTATAAATTGTTTTTGATCAACGTATTCTAAAAATAACAACGATCACTGGACACAGCTGGAAACGCCTGGAAACGGTCAATTAGTCAACATGTGGATTTTATTGCAATCAAACCAATTTTAAGAACAAAATTGAACCTGGCTCAACCTCATCTGTCCATTCCGCAACCCTAGCTCGCATCGTAATATGGGTGGATATGTACCTCCGGAGTACAATCGGTTAAGAACCACTTTGCTTGATCAAGAGAAGAAGCATGTTGAGTTGTCATTAGCTCCCATTAAAAATACTTGGGGAGCTAAAGGAGTGACTATTGTGACTGATGATTGGAGTGATTGATAAGTCGTAGTTATACGACTATTTTCTGTGTTAAAACCCCGCTTAGTGGTTGCCTGTGTATTATTTCACTACCTGTGTGTAGTTTTCGGCTAAAGGGAGCCTGTTAGAAGATGTTTTGCGTCGAAGAAATGAAGTCCAAAGTGCTTGAAGATTGAAGTGTGCGAACGCATGAGCTGAAGTGTGCGAGCGCACGAGATTTTCATGCCACGGGTCTGATCTGTGCGAGCGCAAAAATTGCTTACGTCTGAAGAGTTTGGATAATTGTTCAGACCTCCGCGGCAGTTAAATCAAGAGACGTCCGCGGGTCCAGCTGGCAATCGAATTTACTAATTTCGGATTTTCATATTCTCGGGAGGAATTTAACCGAAGTCGAGGAGTCTTTTCTCGGGAAAGAAGGAAGCAGATTTCGAAGAGACAAAATGGAGGAGGCTAATTCACGATTGGGAGAAGATATAAGGAGAGAAAGAGAGGAGAAGAAGAGGGAGGCCGTGAAAGAAAGGTTGGGCTGCTGAGCCAACTTCTGCAGAAAACAAAAGGTGTGGATTTTAGTGTGGATTGGAGGGACGTTTTTCAGAGAGTTCAGAGTAGACGATTGGAGAGGAGAACTCTCGGAGTAGGGTTCCAATTGAAGAAGCTTGAGCGTGGATTCGTTGCTGGATTCAAGTATTGGAGTTGAGCTGTAGCTTGGTGGAGAATTCATCATTAGTAATTTCGTTTCATTCTATTAAAAAACTTGATGATGTATTCCCTTATGATGAGTAGATAAACTCACATGTGTAGGCTAGAACTCGAAACTGTGATGTTCTGACTTGAGAAATATATCGATTTCTGTGTCTTGTGTCATATTACTATGCATTGTTCATGGAATTGATTTGCTAGCATGAGTGTAACCTTAGCGGGGGGGGGGGGCTCTAGTTTGTTGGTTGATTCCGATTGTCAAGTTTACTAGCAACCTAGCGGGGATAGCAAACTAGGACACGAGTAATATACCACTAGGATTAAACACCCTAGGACAACTTGTTTTAATCTTCATGCAACTCTAGCGAGTTAGGGTCTTGGTTATCGCTAGCGCGAGATTAAGTACTAGAAGAAGAATGGGGAGTATAACCCTAGCGGGAGAGCTCTAAGTTGTAGAACATCAGAAAATGAAACGGATTTGGTCTTGCATCACAGTCGAAGGTTCTAGCTTGCACTACTCTTTGATATTGTATACGTGAATTTATGTGACGATTGCTCCCTTGATAACTGATCATTGTTACTTGCTTGTGTCTTTTATTTAATTACTTGTTCGAAATTTCTAATCCCCATTGTCACTCTTATACTTAGTGAACAGATTCTTCTATCGATCTCTGTGGATACGACCTGACTTACCACTTGCTAGTCGGAACTATAAATATTATTTTTGACGGGTACAACGACACCTGTCAAATTTTGGCGCCGTTGCCGGGGATCGGTAACGTAGAATCTCACTAAGTATTTCTTTCTTTTAGTTTTATTTTATTGTCTTTTATTTTGTCACTTGATTATTTTCTGTTTAAGTAACAATGTCACAGAGAAGTGTTGAACGTGATGATGAAGAGCGAAGGAGTGTACTAGGAGATAACATGCAAGAACAGAGGCGAGGACTGCCCGCTGTTAATCAAAGATTACCACCCCTCAGAAATCAGCAATTTGTGAATGAATTTGCTAGACCTCGTGCAGCTAGACACGAGGATTACGAGGATGAGTTGGATCGAGAATACCTCGGTGGAGGAAACCAATATGGACAGTTAGCTAGGCGTCTGGATTTGGGACGCACTATGAGAGGAGTTTGTGCGCCGTATATTGATGAGGCACCTTGGTGCATTAGGTTGGATGAGGACGCAGAAGATATCGAGATAAAGGGTGGGGTGATACACCACTTGCCCAAGTTTGGAGGAATGCCCGATGAGAACCCCCTAAGGCACTTGAAGGAATTTCATGGAGTTTGCACGTCCATGAAATCGGCATCGGTTCCAGAAAATATTTTTAAATTGAAGGCATTTCCTTTTTCTTTAGTAAGTCAAGCTAAATCTTGGTTAATGTCTTTGCCTTCAGGTTCGATTATTTCATGGGATCAAATGCAAAGGAAGTTCATGGACAAGTACTACTCCCATTCGAAGGCGGCTCAAATAAGAAAGGAGCTCTCTATGCTTAGACAAGGACGTGGATAAACGTTGTTCGATTACTTGGAGAGGTTTAGGCAATTGGGAGTTGTCCGAATCATGGAATCCCACAAAGGGTGTTGCTTGAATACTTCATGGATGGGATGATTCTAATGGAAAGAAGAATGCTAGATGCCTCCGCTCAAGGGTCTATCCTTGACATGTACCCCGAGGAGATATGGGAGTTGATTGAGAGAGTTGTCGAGAGCACAAGGTATTGAGAAGAAACACATAAACCTGCACCAGTTGCTAACGTGAATGTACATTCTGAATTGCAGGAGCTGAAGAATATGATGGCTAAATTGATGACGCAACGAACACAAAGCAATCAACAAGAGGAGTGTAAGGAAAGAACAGAAGATGTGAATATAGTGGGCTACATGAACAAGGTGGATTTGCCACCAAGGAGGTATGATGGATACCAAGGCAACAACAAATGGCAGCCTAGGCAAATGATGATGGTTGGCAAAGGAATAACAATTACGATGTGGGGCAATCCTCGTACCCACAAAAGCAGCCGTACAAACCACCACACATCAAACAAGGAGACGAGGACCCGATCAAGGAATTGAGAGAGGAAATGAGAGACATGTTCAAAGAACTCACTCAAAAGATGGGCCAACAAGCTGGAGACGTTAACGAGCTAAAGAAGCAAGTGTCTCAAATTGCCAGCGCCGTTTACGAAAAGCGAGAAGACAAAGGGAAGCTGCCGACGCAAACGATCCCCAATCCAAGGCAAAATGTGAGTGTGATTGTGATAAAGGATGAAGAGGAGATGAAGGCTGAAGGAAAGAAAAAGGAGCAAAATTTGGATTCAACATTAGTGAATTGGGCGGACGTCTCACCAATTAAATCGCGGACGCCTCAGCAATTACAAAATGAAGAGACCTCCGCGGAGGATAATCAAGAGACGTGCGCGGAATTCCCAGTAAGTAATTTCTAGATTTTGAATTCTAACCCTCTTGCGCCATCGTCATTTCCCATGCAGGTTATTGAGCGTCACGAAGCTATAAACAATGAGATTCAACGGAAGGGGTATGAGGACACGAGAACCAACGCACAAATGCAAGAATTGGAGCGAGAGCAACAAGGAGCGTTGCCCAATCGAACTCGAAACCTAGGTGCCTTCACGGTGACCTGTGGCATTGGTAACACGCTTATTCCCCACTGTTTGATTGATTTGGGAGCGTCTATTAATGTGATGCCTTATGACCTATACTGTTCATTGAAACTTGGACCGGTGAAACCAGCCAAGTTAACTATTGAGTTAGGCAACAAGTCATGTGTTCATCCCTATGGTTTGCTTGAGAATTTAACCTTGAATGTTGGAGAAGTTGTTATGCCTGCAGATTTTTATGTCTTGCAGATGGAGGACAGCCAGACTAAGGAGTCGTCAACACTCATTCTAGGACGACCTACCTTGTTTGCGACGAAGGCAAAGATTGATGTCACTGAGGGTATTATAATGCTCAAATATGGTGGCAAGATGGCTGAGTTTCGTGTCTTTGAGGATGACCACCAGCCTTGTGCGGGGAAACCACCTGAGATAGCTGGTAAAACTTGTTTTAATAATATAACTGCTGAATCGTTGCGTTTGATTCAGGGTGTCAGTGAGCAGCTGAAGGTAACAAGGAAAACACGCCCACCAGATGAAAAGCGAGTAAAGAAACAAAAGTGTGGGGTGGGTGCGCAAAAGTGGTGGACACCTACAGAAAAGAACTGGAGATCGAAGCCACCTGATGGCAGGCGGAGCATTGAGAAATGATTAACTTGTGGAAGTGCTGAGGAGAGGAGCATGCTGAGTGGTAAGTTTGACTTGGAGCAGCCTTGGGATCCTAACTTGTGATCCCATAGAGGTAACGTCCAGCCAAGGACATGAAACAAAGGCGCTTCCCGGGAGGCAACCCGGTGTGTTTTTACTTTACACATGTTAGGAGTAGATTAAGTAGTGGAATTGGTACCCTGATAGTGCGCCCGAGTGCATTTTTCTGGTGGTTTCAGGTGATTGAATGAAGAAAGGAACTCATCATCAGTGGATTGGGCACACGTCAATTAAATCGCGGACGCCTATACAAATTATGCTAAATCATCAGACGTCCGCAGAATTTAATGATGAAGACGTCCGCGGTACATCGCAGACTATTAGGGGAGTACCAGTTCCTTCTTTTATTTTTTTGAGTCTGTTTTGTTTGTCCATCTTATCTCTTGAGTTGTACAGTGAGGACACGGGTAAATTTAAGTGTGGGGTGGGATGTTATAGAGTCAGTCGTGTGCCGTGTCTTTTTTCAATTTTTATTGTTTCATGTTATGTGTCTTGATGAAATTGTAACGAGCTGATGATGTACTGCTATGTTTTTCTCATATGTCGAAATCTTATTTCCAGCTTTGAATGACTATTGTGCTCATTTGACTAAAAATGCGAAATTTCAAAAAATTTCGATGCTTTGTTCTTGTGAGTTGTGATATGCAGGGATGTGTAGTTGACAGAAATGTCCTAGAAAGGTACGACAAATTGCAGGAAGTTCTGAGTTTTGGTTCTGATGATTGAGAAAAGCGATGGAGGTTGACGCTTCACTAGCCTAATCCTGAGAGTAGCTCCGTCACCAAGTTATACAAGTCTATTCATGCGTTCGCAGTGGTGACGGGACAGAGAAAACAAACTGTCCATCTCTAGTCGGAGTAGCTGGGAATGGGTGGGTAACCCCTACCTTACCTCACGCAGAAATGACGAGGATGAGAAAAGAGCGGGACGCACTCCTATGCTGTTATCCGGAGGCTATGATTGGAGTGGTTCAAGGGCGCAAATGATTATGTGGACAAGAGAACCATCAAGTAAGAAGAAAATCAAAATCTGATTGATTCAAGCAAGATGTGTCGTTTATCAAAGTCCATAAAACTTAAGGAAGTCAAGACTCAACGGTATGAAAGCAGTGAATTAATCATGTGTCAGAGAAAGCCGCCGACTCAATCAAAAGACCAGAACTCAGAAAAGAATGTAATGTCTGTGGTACCTATAGAGGACTATCTCCCAATCATCCAAAGTCTTTTGGATTTCAACTCGCGAGATAACAAGTATCGAAAAATCTATCAATAATTGCATTGTTAGAATCTTAAGCATGATAAGATTTTTGGCTGGATTTGGGATTGAGATGTAAGAATAGGCATGACTAGTACGTTGTAAGTTTTTTCTATGGCTTTGTTCTTATTCGGGACGAACAAGTTCAAGTGTGGGGTAGTTTGATAAGTCATAGTTATACGACTATTTTCTATGTTAAAACCCCGTCTCTTAGTGGGTGCCTATGTATTATTTCACTACCTGTGTGTAGTTTTCGTTCTTAGGTGCATTCGGAGACCATGGAAGGAATATCAGCTAAAGGGAGCCTGTTAGAAGATGTTTTGCGTCGAAGAAATGAAGTCTGAAGTGCTTGAAGATTGAAGTGTGCGAACGCATGAGCTGAAGTGTGCGAGCGCACAAAACTGTGCGAACGCATGGGATTTTCATACCACGGGTCTGATCCGTGCGAGCGCGAAAATTGCTTACGTCTGAAGAGTTTCGATAATTGTTCAGACCTCCGTGGCAGTTGAATCAAGAGACGTCCGCAGGTCTAGCTGGCAATCGAATTTACTAATATCGGATTTTCATATTCTCGGGAGGAATTTAATCGAAGTCAAGGAGTCTTTTCTCGGGAAAGAAGGAAGCAGATTTCGAAGAGACAAAATGGAGGAGGCTAATTCACGATTGGGAGAAGATATAAGGAGAGAAAGAGAGGAGAAGAAGAGGGAGGCCGTGAAAGAGAGGTTGGGCTGCTGAGCCAACTTCTGCAGAAACCAAAAGGTGTGGATTTTAGTGTGGATTGGAGGGACGTTTTTCAGAGAGTTCGGAGTAGACGATTGGAGAGGAGAACTCTCGGAGTAGGGTTCCAATTGAAGAAGCTTGAGCGTGGATTCGTTGCTGGATTCAAGTATTGGAGTTGAGCTGCAGCTTGGTGGAGAATTCATTATTAGTAATTTCGTTTCATTCTATTCAAAAACTTGATGATGTATTCCCTTACGATGAGTAGCTAAACTCACATGTGTAGGCTAGAACTCGAAACTATGATGTTCTGACTTGAGAAATATATCGATTTTTGTGTTTTGTGTCATATTACTATACATTGTTCATGGAATTGATTTGCTAGCATGAGTGTAACCTTAGCGGGGGAGCTCTAGTTTGTTGGTTGATTCCGATTGTCAAGTTTACTAGCAACCTAGCGGGGATAGCGAACTAGGACACGAGTAATATACCACTAGGATTAAACACCCTAGGACAACTTGTTTTAATCTTCATGCAACTCTAGCGAGTTAGGGTCTTGGTTATCGCTAGCGCGAGATTAAGTACTAGAAGAAGAACGGGGAGTATAACCCTAGCGGGGGAGCTCTAAGTTGTAGAACATCAGAAATCGAAACGGATTTGGTCTTGCATCACAGTCGAAGGTTCTAGCTTGCACTACTCTTTGATATTGTATACGTGAATTTGTGTGACGATTGCTCCCTTCATAACTGATCATTGTTACTTGCTTGTGTCTTTTATTTACTTGTTCGAAATTTCTAATCCCCATTGTCACTCTCATACTTAGTAAACAGATTCTTCTATCGATCCCTGTGGATACGACCCGACTTACCACTTGCTAGTCGGAACTATAAATATTATTTTTGACGGGTACAACGAAGACCTTTAATCAATTTCATGGTTTGTTGTGAAAGTGGTCCGATGTTCATCAAAGCTGTAAATTGTGCTGGTGAGGTGAAGGATATAGAATTCATTGCTAAACTATTAAGAGAAGTAATTGATGAGGTTGGCCATCAGAATGTTGTTCAGGTGATCACAGATAATGCTTGTAATTGCAAAGGTGCTGGAGAAATCATCGAAGGTATTTATCCTCACATTTATTGGACTCCTTGTATTGTTCATACACTCAATCTGGCTTTGAAAAATATTTGTGATGCAAGGAATCTGATGAACAACGAAGAAACATATGCGAAATGCCATTGGATTACTGAGGTTCACGGTGATGTTGTTCAAATTAAGAACTTCATCGTGTATCATGGTAAGTGTTTGTCTATTTATTCGCACTTCACTCCTCTTAAGTTGCTTTCAGTTGGCGCAACTCGTTTTGCTTCTATAGTTATCATGCTCAAAAGATTTAAACTTGTTAAGCGTGCTTTGGAAGGCATGGTTACGTGTGATCAATGGACGTCATATCGAGATGATGATCAAGGTTAGGCTAGATTTGTGAGGGAGAAGATATTGAATGCGTATTGGTGGGATAAATTGAATTACATTCTTAGTATTACAAGTCCAATATATGATATGATTAGAGTTTGTGACACTGATAAGCCTTGCCTCCATTTGGTTTATGAGATGTGGGATGTGATGATTGAGAAGGTGAAGAAGGTTATCTATGAGCATGAGAATATTGATGAGTCAGAAACTTCCACTTTTTATGATGTGGTTGACAGGCGTCGTTTGTACCTGCAAATCTAAATTTATAATTTCTTACTGTAGACTGTGGGTTAGTACAGTGGCAAGCAAGGGTCGAACCCAAGGGAGCTAGATGGTTACTACTTTGCTCTGAAAAAGAAAAGAAAAGACAATTGGTTGTGAGAAAACAGTTTAGGAAATAAGAGAAAATAGGAAATAACGAAGATGTAATAATCAGAGAGAAATATTCAGATTAGGGTTTCTTAATTGTGACTAGTTTTATCATCGACTTCTAAATATCATGTTTCTAAATTCCTAAGTGTGGTTACTCCCATTCCAAGTCATAACCTAAAATAGGGTCTTTCCGGACGCCTATACCACAATTTAAACCTAGCAATTTAACATTCCATTCCAAGACATATTAAATTCGTGCCCTACTTGTTCTCAACGGTCTAGTATCCAACAAATAGTAAATAAGAGATTTATATCGTTCTACTAAGTCTAACCTTTCCGAGTATCAACTTAGTTTCACAATATTAATCGAGATAATTAACACAAGGTTTAATGGAATAACGAAACAAGCATTAAAAACCAAATCTCAAAAACATCGTCACAATATCAAAACCCTAATCCGAATAAGCGGATTAGTTACACATAGTCATAGAAATAATAACAAGAGTAATAAAAAACGATGTAAACTTCACTATGCCGAGAATACTAAGTAACCGGGCCGTGAGGGCTGAGCAAGGGCTGAGAAAGGCTGAGCAGGGGCTGAGCAAAGGGCAGTGGCAGTGGCGGAGCAGCGGAGCTAGGGCGGAGCAAGGGAGGAGCAAGGGTTTCGGCCGAGAGGGCCTTGTGTGAGGAAGAGAGGAATTTGTGGAGAGAGGAGCTCTCCACGTTTTTGGGATGCTTTAGAAGGCTGAGGAGAGCTCTTATTTATAGAGTTTGAGAATGCCCCAAAGTTCCCTAAATAATCTTTGAAATATTCCCATATCTTCCTTGCTTTATCCTTAAGCTACTCCTTTGCTTGATAATTAAGCCACCTTAAACCTTCTTGAATATTCCGAAACCCTAGATGTAAGTTTGCCCTAATATGACATTGGGCTGGACGAATTTTGGGCTTTAAACTCGGTCTAACTCGACTCAACTCAGTTTCAACTCGGCTGGAACTCGGATGAATGCTGATCGTACTAGGTACTTTGGGGCCGATTTGACTCGCCTTCGGACACTCTTCTGTCCGAGATCTTGAGCTGGAGCACTATCTGGACATGTATACATGATGTCCAAACCTTGAAATCACCCCATTGTGTAGACGGATTAGGCCGGGGCGGCTCTCAAAGTTGGCATCTCAGCCAGCCGGAAAACAGGCCCTGAATTTGGCTAAGTCCTGAAATCTGCGCTGATTGGACTAGTGACTTCGGCGATTATTTACTCCGGCCTCGGACAAGCTTTTGGCCGGGATCTTGACCTGAGGCACTAGGTGGACATGCATACTTGATTCCTGGACCTTGAAATCACCCCCATGTGTGGACGGTTTAGGCCGGGGAGGCTTCCAAAGTAGGGGTCTCAGTCATGGTGCACCGGGCCCAAAAATCTGCCGGAGCGTCCGATTTGCGCCCTTTTGCTCCCGAATGAAGTTCCTTGACTCCGCTTGACTCCAAAATCATCTTGTGATGCATTTATGGCCTAAAATGCCATCTTTAAGCGCAATTCCTCCTAGAGCTTCCAAATCACCTGAAATACGAAACAACACTAAAAAGTAACTGTTCGCATAATAAAGTGAATGAAATGGTGGGATTTAATGACTCGATGAGTCGTATAAATACGGCTCATCAAACCACCCCACACTTAAACTTGTTCGTCCCGAACAAGAACTAGGTCATAGGAGGAACGAACTAATGTAACACCACAAAGCTTCGGTCATCCTAGACGAGCTACATGGACGTGACTTTGGCTACTATAGACCTCGCCTGTTATGCATGCTTGTTACTAATGTCATTGTGCGAAAAAACAAGGGCTAAAGATACGTGTTACCTTTGAAGTAGAGATGCAAATCAATTCGGATGTATCTGGAGATAGCCCTTTTTAGACCCATGAACCCTCATTCTCGGACTCGAACTCGCTGCTATATGGTTATGCTTTGCTGCTTTTTCTTGCACGTGATTCATTCGGGCTCAAGTAATGGAGTGCTTTTCAGCTAGCTATAGCGTCATATGATTTGGCATTCTCAATGACGCTTTTCACATGTGGGACGTGTGGACTATCACAATGGTAGTGGATTTTTCTTTGTAGTGCGGATTGTGACTTGCTCAAACCTACTTGCTCTCGCTCATCATCATCCTTTTGCGCGGGTCAATCCAAGGGTCGCTTGTCTATTTTCCCGGCTACTTGAACTAGAGTCTGGACGGTGTGAAGTATTCCCGTCCCAACCACCGCAAAGTGTGCCGCAGTGGCGGAGCAGACTCGTACTATGTTTGCCTCGAAGTGCTAGCCTCCACGAACTCCACATAACCATACATCCTGAGTTCGGTCTTTGAATGATCTATCAAGTCTCTTTAGGGCATTTCTATCAACTCCACATCCCTGTTTATCTCAACTAACAAAGGCACGCAAAGTTTTAAAATCACATGTTAGTCGCACAAAATCAATTTTCACCAAAGACATGCATGTAATCGGCTCTATCTATTTCACCTAATCATTATCCAATACTGCAAGTCTAGGAAATAGTGAAGTATCATGTATAAAAATTTAAAAAAATGACTCAAAACGTGCTGACTCTGTGCAAGGTGCAGGAAATAAACGTGCTGACTCAATACTGACTCTCCCACCCCACACTTTTGAAATGAGCCGTGTCCTCACGGCACGACTCAAGTCAAGACACACAATGCATGCAATAAAACAAAGGGAAATAAGAATAGAGTAAGGACAGGCACTTCCCTCGTGCGTGCGTGACGATCAGAAACAACTGATTATTCTCCTATGAGTCCTCGAAGAGCACCATTGGAGCTTGTATCGCAACGTGAGTTCATCACACAATGAAAGGTCTGCGTCAATGACATTAAGACGAATAAAAGATTCCCAGGAGGTTGGAGGAGTCACAGCGGTCTCGCTTAAAACCCAACCTCCTTAGACTCGTAAGTCTTTGTGACAAAATCTGTAAACGCTCATGTTTCTCGACGCAACTTATTCGAGGGGTGAACTACTCATGCCGGATACAGTCTGTTGCTAACATCTCTGATACGTTCGCCTCTGTCCCTGCATAAAGATCATCTCCTTTCCCAAGTACAATGTGATGATAAGACATAATAAATAGAAAAATAAATGATGCAAATGCAGATAGTGCAGGGCTGCCTCCCTGCTAGCGCCTTTGTTTAACGTCGTTGGCTCGACAGTACCTCTGTAGGGATCACAAGTTAGGGTCCCATGGGCGTGTGAGGTCATATTTGTTCTCGGCCTTTCCTTCTATTCGTCCATAGTGCTCATCCACCTGCTCGTTCGGCTCTGTCTTCCAATGATCAGGCGGGTTCGCCTTTACATCCTTCCGAGCTGGCGAGGCCACCTTTATCCTAGTTACTGGTCTATCGAGTTGTGCTCTAGTGTTTCTCCATCCTGGCCTCCACTCAAACGTGCCATGTCTCGGTCGTTTCTTCATGTACGAGCGGTCGGCATCCTTGTGAACATGGGAGTTTGATTTCTTTTCAGCAAATGCAGATGACAACCTTTCTGCTCCCATGTTATTCTTGATCCTAATGTCCGAGATGGCCGATTGCCCCAGAATGAGTGCAAGAGGGCTGTGAGCACTGGCATCTCCCGTCTGCAAAATATAAGAATCAATGTCGCGGGTGAGAATGCCTGGGTCCTTACCTGAGTCAATGCTTCCTGCGGACATCTCCTGCCTAACCGCCGCGGACGTCTCTTGATGTATGGGTAATTCTTCATACGTTCGCGCAGCAATTGTAGAGGCGTCTGCGCCCTTTTCTGAGGTAGAACCTTCGATGGATGTGACCTTAATTTCCTCGGTTGCCTTGATAGTGATGACCGGTTCTTCCTCGGGTGTCTTGATGGTAAGGACTGGTTCTGCCTCGGGTGGATCTGTAATGAGGTCTAAGCATGTCTCGGGCAGCTTGATAATGAGGTCTGATTCCAATGGCTCGGTCGGCTCTTCTTCCTTTAACCATTGGTCCTCATCCTCTGCTGGTTCTATGGGCTCCGAGATAGGCTCCATTCTGTCGGCCAACTGCTGGTTGCTAGCTGCCAGCTCTTGTACTGGTTTAGATCTCTCGGCCAAATCGTCTATCAAGTCCCAAGTAGCACTCATGGTCAAGTCGTAGATCGAGCCTCCGGCCTCCTCATTGAGCCAACTCCACTCATGTGGTAACATCCCAGCGAGAAACCTCTGAAGAAGATATAAGTCTGTGAATCCATGGTGCGGGCAGCTTATCACAAGGGAATCAAAGTACCGTAAGTACTCATCCAAAGTTCCATCACGAGATTGCAGGTGCATGATATTTTTTTGGATTTCTTGTTGGGAGGGTGGTGAATGTTGTGGGTAGTATGGCAATGGTGGATATGGTGGTGGTGGATATTGCTGATATGGTGGTGGGTACTGAGGGTACTGAGGATATTGCGGTTGGGGTTGGTTTTGTTGTTGGTTTTGAGGTTGTTGTTGTTGTTCCGGGATAGCTCCCCCGTTCTCTCCATTCTGTCTCGGCGGGCTTTGCTCGTTAAGTTTCGAATACTCCCTTTCCAAGTTTCGGATGACCTGTTCGATTTCTTCTTCGCGGCGATTGCCACCAGCTCTACTTCCTGCATGAGACATGTTACGAGAATACCAAGCACCGAAATAGAAAACACCGAAATAGCAAGAACAGACTAGCAACAAAGGGTTCCCAGGAGATTGGAGGGGTCACAGCGGTCCCACTTAAAACCCAAAATCCTTAGACTCGTAAGTCTTGGTGACAGAACCCTCTGAGAGCTAGAAATTGGAAATCGAATAGAATGAAAATTGAAAATCGAACAGTTGAAATTGAAATAACGCCGAGTAGCAAATTTTGAAATAAGCAGAAAAATAAACGAAAAAAGTAAAGAAGAACAAATTTCACCGTGCTTAGCTCCCCGGCAACGGCGCCAAAATTTGACAGGCGTCGTTTGTACCTGCAAATCTAAATTTATAATTTCTTACTGTAGACTGTGGGTTAGTACAGTGGCAAGCAAGGGTCGAACCCAAGGGAGCTAGATGGTTACTACTTTGCTCTGAAAAAGAAAAGAAAAGACGATTGGTTGTGAGAAAACAGTTTAGGAAATAAGAGAAAATAGGAAATAACGAAGATGTAATAATCAGAGAGAAATATTCAGATTAGGGTTTCTTAATTGTGACTAGTTTTATCATCGACTTCTAAATATCATGTTTCTAAATTCCTAAGTGTGGTTACTCCCATTCCAAGTCATAACCTAAAATAGGGTCTTTCCGGACGCCTATACCACAATTTAAACCTAGCAATTTAACATTCCATTCCAAGACATATTAAATTCGTGCCCTACTTGTTCTCAACGGTCTAGTATCCAACAAATAGTAAATAAGAGATTTATATCGTTCTACTAAGTCTAACCTTTCCGAGTATCAACTTAGTTTCACAATATTAATCGAGATAATTAGCACAAGGTTTAATGGAATAACGAAACAAGCATTAAAAACCAAATCTCAAAAACATCGTCACAATATCAAAACCCTAATCCGAATAAGCGGATTAGTTACACATAGTCATACAAATAATAACAAGAGTAATAAAAAACGATGTAAACTTCACTATGCCGAGAATACTGAGTAACCGGGCCGTGAGGGCTGAGCAAGGGCTGAGAAAGGCTGAGCAGGGGCTGAGCAAAGGGCAGTGGCAGTGGCGGAGCAGCGGAGCTAGGGCGGAGCAAGGGAGGAGCAAGGGTTTCGGCCGAGAGGGCCTTGTGTGAGGAAGAGAGGAATTTGTGGAGAGAGGAGCTCTCCACGTTTTTGGGATGCTTTAGAAGGCTGAGGAGAGCTCTTATTTATAGAGTTTGAGAATGCCCCAAAGTTCCCTAAATAATCCCAAAAGATTATTTAGGAAATATTCCCATATCTTCCTTGCTTTATCCTTAAGCTACTCCTTTGCTTGATAATTAAGCCACCTTAAACCTTCTTGAATATTCCGAAACCCTAGATGTAAGTTTGCCCTAATATGACATTGGGCTGGACGAATTTTGGGCTTTAAACTCGGTCACACTCGGTCTAACTCGGACTCAACTCAGTTTCAACTCGGCTGGAACTCGGATGAATGCTGATCGTACTGGGTACTTTGGGGCCGATTTGACTCGCCTTCGGACACTCTTCTGTCCGGGATCTTGAGCTGGAGCACTATCTGGACATGTATACATGATGTCCAAACCTTGAAATCACCCCATTGTGTAGACGGATTAGGCCAGGGCGGCTCTCAAAGTTGGCATCTCAGCCAGCCGGAAAACAGGCCCTGAATTTGGCTAAGTCCTGAAATCTGCGCTGATTGGACTAATGACTTCGGCGATTATTTACTCCGGCCTCGGACAAGCTTTTGGCCGGGCTCTTGACCTGGGGCACTAGGTGGACATGCATACTTGATTCCTGGACCTTGAAATCACCCCCATGTGTGGACGGTTTAGGCCGGGGAGGCTTCCAAAGTAGGGGTCTCAGTCATGGTGCACCGGGCCCAAAAATCTGCCGGAGCGTCCGATTTGCGCCCTTTTGCTCCCGAATGAAGTTCCTTGACTCCGCTTGACTCCAAAATCATCTTGTGATGCATTTATGGCCTAAAATGCCATCTTTAAGCGCAATTCCTCCTAGAGCTTCCAAATCACCTGAAATACGAAACAACACTAAAAAGTAACTGTTCGCATAATAAAGTGAATGAAATGGTGGGATTTAATGACTCGATGAGTCGTATAAATACGGCTCATCTGTGGTCCATAAGATACTTGTGGCTCGTTGGACCAAAAGTAACACACCCCTGCACTGCTTAGCTCATTCTTTGAATCCCAGGTAAGAAGTTTATATTAAAGTTATTAACTTCAACATGCTACATTTATTTGATAAATAGTTGACACTTGTATATTTTGTTGTTAGGTATTCTAGTCATGAATGGCTTACAGAGGATGCTACTAGGGTACCTCCGCATACAGACGCTGAGATTTCCATGGAACGAAGGAAGTGATTTAAAAGACTTTTTCCTAATCTAGGTGATTACAACAAAGTTACGAATGAGTATGCTAGTTTTTCACTTGAGGGAGGAGATTTTGGCGATTCTGATTCTCTTCAAATGAGGTACACGATGGATCCAAAATTTTGGTGGGGTAGCTTTGGAGCAACAACACCTTTTGTTCAACAGTTAGCCATTCGATTACTTGGACAACCTACTTCCTCGTTATGTTCTAAAAGAAATTGGAGCACTTATTCTTTCATTCATTCTTTGAAGAGGAATAAAATGAATCCAAAGCATGCTGAAGATCTTGTATTTATTCACAACAACCTACGACTCTTATCAAGAAAGAACTCACAATATCTTGATGAAAAGACAAAAATGTGGGATGTTGGTGGTAGTGCTGATGTACTTGGATCTTTGGAGGAGACCGATATTCATCAATTTGTTGATCTTTCCCTTGATGAGCCAGAGATGGAGCGTGTGTTCTTTGAAGATAGTCAAGAAAACGCATTATGAATCTTTTATGCATTTTTGTGACTTTAATGTTTGAATATTTGTTTTCAATTTCAAAAGAATTGCACCTGCTTAATTATTTTTTAAAATTTAAGATATATTCATGAAAAATAATTTATATAAAAATATAATTTATATTGCCGTGTCCACTTCTTATATATTTTGAGTTTGGCGTGTCCACGTGTCTTGCCGTGTCCGTGTCCGTGCTACATAGCTCATACATACCTCTTACTGCTGCAATGGAGCTTAATGAAAGTTCTGACTCATCTTGTTATGAATTTACTTTGCAGACTCAGTTCGAATAAGTTGCGTTTGTCATTGAAGGGTGAAAATCATTACATGGTCATGATTCAGGAGCGATATGTTTGGTGATGGATTTTCTCTGTTGATGGTGAAAAATAGCATCGCTAAAGAAAGCCTGCTACTGCTTGTTTTGAGTTCCCAGCCAAAAAGTTTGCAAGACTTCACTACAGATTTCCGATTATGCTTCAAAGTTGGCACCAAGAAGTGTCTGCTGCAACAAGTGGAGAGCAAATAATCATGATGATATTGTGGCCTAGCTTCCAATGGAGTGGCAGAATATATGAAAATGAGGGATTTCTTGAGTGTTATGGTGCAGTAAGCTAAGACTGAACTTCATCTCTAATGCTGCGCTACATGGGAAAGTGAGTGTTCTTAAGGTGATAAATTCGAAGCTTCTTCTCATAGCACTTGTGACATTCCTGTATTTGTAGCATCTTACAAGGATGACATTTTGCTTGTAAATCTTCGTTGAAAACGTAAAATATCATGTAATTATTTGTCCAAAATCCAGATATCACTGGTTTACTCGTAATTCAATTTCAATTTCATTGCAAAACACGGGTAATTTCCCAGCTTGACAATCTTTAATATAAGCTCATTATGTATTGAACATGATGTTCAGCTTTTGTGCTACATAAGTAGTTTTGTTCAAAAATCACATAATTAGGTTCCAGTTGACAAAGATATCACATTATAGAAACTAATGACTCATTTTGAAAAACTCAGTAAAACACAAACCAATCCTTGTCCACATTCTAACTTAGAATTTTGGATCAGACTGAACATGGACACGTAACCATTTTAGCATAACAAATTACAATTAATAAAGACAATTAAACATATCTCAATGTGTTTTAAAGAGATTTTGACAGACATATGGGGTCATACCTATGGCCCTGATGATCATGTTGAAGCCAATAATACTAAACTATGGTTATTACACGGTAATCAATTTCAGATTTAGACTGGTAATCTTCTACTTAACTATCTATCAGGTAGTTCATCTGTCACTAAACATCATTAGCTAGCTAAGCGACTTATATCAACTACTATGCTAGCATGTAAGTATGGAAATTGATTTCAACCGGTCTGATTAATATTTTTAAAACATCCAGCATTACATAACAAGAGGTAGTTCATCTAGGAGATGTTTAATAAGCTTCCGCAGCTAGAGAAAAACAATATAGATCACGAATTTACATTATAAACGTGTAATTGTCGATAATCATAAATAGTCTGATTTTTCCCCAAACACAAACAAACTGGTCTTTTAAAATATTACAGATGCATTCACAGAATTTTTTCCGAAAAGCATGAAAAATGAAAACAAGTCATTTACATGTATTTCTTGAAATTTTGTACATTGCAGGACCATAAACAAGCTTCGGCTTTCCTCTTATTCACTTCTTTGTATTTTTCTGCCGTTTTCGACATCTCACTATTACTCTCATAAAATTGTAGTACCTTATAATATTGGTAAATGTGTGTGTTTCAGTTTACTTTCAAGAAATAAAATTAATCCACCATGAAAAGAATTCAACAAAAAGAAGAAGAAAACACGATAGCGGCGTGTAGATGCGCGCGGTCTTGAGAATCTCCGCGACAACCCACCACTTGCACTTGCTGAGCGGCCTGGAAGGATCGAGCTTGACACGATCTCCTATGTTGCAGAGATTGTTCTCATCGTGCGCCATGAACTTGTTAGTTCGCTTGACGTAGCGGTTGAACATCGGGTGTCGAAAGAGCCGATCGACGGCGACGACTAAGGATTTCTGCATCTTGTTCGACACCACCGTTCCCACAATCGCCTTCATTTTCCCGATCAATGCGCTTCGAGGGCGGAGGCCGCGAAAGCCATATTGCTGAAAGTTGAGTTGGGCTTTTGTGGGCCGTAGTTTCATCACTCAGCCCGTTTAACAAAGAGTTTGATGGCCAACGTTGCACGAATGTGTCCATGAAAGAGAAGAGCCGCCGTATAGATTAGATGATTGAGAAACAAAAGCCCACCAAAAAAAACACACAATACATTCCATTATGACATTTTCAATGAAATTATATTTAATATAAAAAAAATACATGATTCAGATCCGGTGCAGTGAAGTTATTTATTTCGAGTGCCAAAAGTTCGTATCTTTTATCCCAATACTGATTTTTTTCCAAGAATTTTACAAAAGTTTTTACGTCAGTTTTTACAGGAACTGTAAGTTCGTCATTTGTCGAGCTAATCTGTTAATGATAATCAATTTGTTCGTTTTTCACCTATTGTCGTACTGGTAGCAATTGTAGTCTTATGTGATCCAAGCTTAATTCATTAGTTGATGATTTTGTGGTTGAGCTGATCTATTGTATCTTGCAATGTGTTGATATATACATAGATTACTATTGATCTTTCTCGAAGCGCATAGATCGGGAAAATGAAGATGATAGTGGAAACGGTGGTGTCAAACATGATGCAGAAATCGGTAGTCACCGCCGTTGACCGGCTCTTCCACCACCCGCCGTTCAACCGCTATGGCAAGCGAACCAACAAGTTCATGGAGCACGATGAGAACAATCTCTGCAACATAGGAGACCGTGTCAAGCTCGATCCTTCCAGGCCGCTCAGCAAGCGCAAGCGGTGGGTTGTCGCGGAGATTCTCAAGACCGCGAGCATCTACATGCCGCCATCGATTGCTGAATTGGCTAAGAACGCTTGAATTTTGAGTGATTGTTTACTGTGATAAACTTGTAAACTGATTCCAGTTTCTCAATACAACAAGACAAGGACTCTTAGTAATGGAAAAGAGTAAAGTTCCATCGGAGAATGACGTTGGATTGAGGAATGTCCAAGAATTCCGTTTCGATGCTCGCACATCCTCTGGCCAAGCGAAGCTTATCCATCTCCGACACAATGTAAACCTCTCTTATCGGCTGTAATAATATCTATCAACACGGTAAATCTCAATCGTACTTCCATTGTACGCTTTGTTAGTAAAAAGGAAAGAGACCAAATATGCAAGTCAGAGCCATCGAGCGCGGTGTTGACATATATCCCATGCGCTTTTCCCAACTCAGTCGAGTTGCGATCAATGGTTGTAGTGATGGCATCATCATAGGAAACAATGAGCCAAAAGTGAGAATGTACCATTTGGTTTGTGGCTTGCCAGCAATGATAATATTGGTCACATTTTCTTCCTTTGTTGGTGTCTCGCAGTCATGCATGTAGAATTTCATTTCGGGCTTCTTCAGCTTTTGACCTCTTGATGCCTCCGAGCTTGTTGCAGTAGCTGCTAATTGCACAAAAATGGTCACCAAAGAAAATTTAGAAAATGAAATTGAAGTCATGCTACTACACTTTTCAAAAATTACTTAGTGTAATTTCTTGAGAGAGTTGAGATGTGTTTGAGTGATGAAGTTGTGCATAGTAGGTTGTGTTTTTATAGTAAATTAGATCCATTTATCACACACATGTGTGGAATGGATGTCTGAAGCCGCCAAGCACACCAACTCTTTGATCACTTTATTGTGAGTTCGATTATGGTTGGTGCTGTGAAAGCCATCAGTCTTTTCTCCATGTACAACTCTCTGAGTGGAAAAGTCAAAGATTGTGCGTGTCTCACACCTGCACATCCTCTTAATGTGCGACACATTTAGGCCATATGGGCCATCAACCACTTTGTTTAACGGGCCGAGTGAAACTACAGCCCATAAAGGCCCATCCCAACTTCACCTATTTGGCTTTTGCCGCCTCCAGCCACGGAGTGCAGAGACCAGGAAAATGAAGGCGATTGTAGGAACGGTGGTTTCGAACAAGATGCGGAAATCGATAGTCATCGCCGTCGACACTCTTCCACCGCCCGCTTTACAACCGCTAAGTCAATCGAACCTAAAAGTTCATGGCGCACGATGAGAACAACCTCTGCAACATTTGAGACCGTGTCAAGCACGATCCTTCCAGGCCGCTCAGCAAGCGCAAGCAGTGGGTCGTGCATCTACACGCTGTCATCGAGTGCTGAATTGGCTAAGAACGCTTGAATTTCGAGAGATTGTTTACTGTGATAAACTTGTAAACTGATTCTAGTTTCTCAATAGAACAAGACAAGGACTCTTAGTAATGGAAAAGAGTAAGGTTCCATCGAAGATGACATTGGATTGAGGAATGTCCAAAAATACCGTTTCGATGCTTGCCCATCCTCTGGCCAAGCGAAACTTATCCGTCTCCGACATAATCGAAACCTCACTGATTGGTTGCAACAATCTATCAGCACCCTGAATCTCAATCGTACTTCCATTATACGCCTTGTTGGTAAAAAGGAAAGAGACCAAAATATGCAAGTCAGAGCCGTCGAGCGCGGTGTTGACATATATCCCATCAGCTCTTCCCAACTCAGTCGAGTTGCGATCAATGGTTGTAGTGATGGCATCATCATAGGCAAACAATGAGCCAAAAGTGAGAATGTACGATTTGGTTTGTGGCTTGCTAGCAATGATAATGTTGGTAATATTTTATTCCTTTGTTGGTGTCTCCCAGTCATGCATGTAGAATGTCATTTCGGTCTTTTTTAGCTTATGACCTCTTGATGCCTCGGAGCTTATTGCAGCTGCTGATAACAGCATAAAGATGATCACCAAAGAAAATTTAGAAAATGAAGTTGAAGCCATTGTTTCAAAACTTGCTTGTTGTGATTGTTTTGAGAGAGTGTTAGTGTGTGAGGGTTGAGATGTGTTTGAATGATGAAGTTGTGCAGAGTAGGTTGTCCTTTTATATAGTCAAAAATATCCATTTATCACGCACATGTGTGGAATGTATATGTATGTATTAATGTATGTTTGAAGCCGCCAAGCACACCAACTCTTTGATCAGTGTGTTGAGTTGACTATGGTAAGTGAGATTCCTGCAAAGCACGTTCTAACAAAAACTGTATCGTTTTACTCGATTATGAATTTCATTTCAATCAAAACAAGGTCTTTTAGTTAGAGCGATGTTGTTTTGGCACTCGAAATAAATAACTTCACTGCACCGGATCTGAATCATGTATTTTTTTTTGATATTAAATATAATTTCATTGAAAATGGAATGTATTGTGTGTTTTTTGTTGTGGGCTTTTGTTTCTCAATCACCTAATTTATACGGCGGTTCTTCTCTTTCATGGACACATTCGTGCAACGTTGGCCATCAAACTCCTTGTTAAACGGGCTGAGTGATGAAACTACGGCCCACAAAAGTCCAACTCAACTTCCAGCAATATGGCTTTCGCCGCCTCCGCCCTCGAAGTGCATAGATCGGGAAAATGAAGGCGATTGTGAGAACGGTGGTGTCGAACAAGATGCAGAAATCCGTAGTTGTCGCCGTCGATCGATTCTTCACCACCCGCTGTTCAAAGAGTTGGAATGGAAAAATATATATATTATATAAAATTCATAGAATGTCAATAACTTTTTTAACGGAAAGAAAAAATTGCACTTTTTAAGAGTATAAATGTGAATAAATTTTGTAATAAAAAAAGCCTCTGGGATTGCAACAGAAAGAAGAAGAAGAAGAAAAAAAAAAGACCAGAAAATGCGGTTGGGAACATGGCCAAATTCGTAAACTTTTACAAAGTTACACATGTTTTTGAAATAAGTTCTGAGAGTCCTCTTAAAATACAATAAAAGTTTAAAAAAATGTGCATGTTTTTGATAAGTTGCTTTGACTGTTGGGCTGCCATCAAATACAGCTACTTTCCGCTAAAACATTGATAGACCAGCGTTCGGCGTGACCGTGACACAACCTCCATAAGAAAACCGAACGGCGTCGTTTAAGTTCCTTTGCGCTGGCTGAAGATAAAACCCTCAGTCTGGACCCTTGCCCAAGCTCAAAAATACCTAAAACCCTTTCTCGCTTGCTTCCTCCATTTCCGTCCAGTTCCGGCTCACTGTTTCAGGTACGTTGCTCATCACTTTTCATAGATTAGTCATTTCTTCTTTCTATTCAAACCTGTTTATTTTTGGATCTGATTTAGCAGTTGCTTGTGATTTGTTGGTTGATTTGGTCTTCCGAGTGCTTTGATTTTGTGTTTGCTTCTGATTATTGAACATTTAAGATTTGATTTTGTGGAATGGAAGAAACGGACTGTTGCTTAGGTCTTGTAAGAGACTTTAATGGAGTGTAGAAGATGTAGAGTTTTGAGGGGATGTCTGCTGAATTGTTAGTAATGCTAAGTGAGGTTGTATAAGATATGGTCTTATATTTCTGCTTCATGTTTAAGGCTTAGAATCGGTAGTCGAGCTACACAAAGGGCTATAGTTGGGCTCCTTTGCATGGGCTTTTCTAAGAAAACAGAAGCCCATTAATATTGTCTCAAAATTTAGGGTTTATGATCGTGACTATAAAAATCGTCATAGTTCTTTCTCGCTTTGATGTATCTACTTGAGAAGTAATCACGGCTCTCATCTCAGCCATGGTTCACGTCTGTTTTTATAGGAACGGTAAGGTAAGTTCGTCATTTGTCGAGCTAATCTGTTAATGATAATCAATTTGTTCGTTTTTCACCTACTGGTATCAATTGTAGTCTTATGTGATCCAAGCTTAATTCATTAGTTGATGATTTTGTGGTTGAGCTGATCCGTATCTTGCAATGTGTTTATATATATACATAGATTACTATTGATCTTTCTCGAAGCGCATAGATCGGGAAAATGAAGGCGATTGTGGGAACGGTGGTGTCGAACAAAATGCAAAAATCGGTAGTCGTCGCCATTGACCGGCTCTTCCACCACCCGCTGTACAACCGCTACGTCAAGCGAACCAACAAGTTCATGGCACACGATGAGAACAATCTGTGTAACATAGGAGATCGTGTCAAGCTCGATCCTTCCAGGCCGCTCAGCAAGCGCAAGCGCTGGGTTGTCGCGGAGATTCTCAAGACCGCGCGCATCTACACGCCGCCATTGAGTGCTGAATTGGCTAAGAACGCTTGAATTTCAAATGATTGTTTAATGTGATAAACTTGTAAACTGATTTTCCTGAAAACAGATTCCAGTTTCTCGATTAGGGTTTCCAAACTAAATAACATTTGCAAATCTTTGTGATTTTTTGTGATCCATTTTGCTTTAAAATACCTTCTTAATTCGATCATTTATATTGGATGATTTGTTACAAAGATTATACGTGTAATTGCCGATAATCACAAGTCGTCTGTTTTTTTCCCCAAACACAAACAAACTGGTCTTTTAAAATATTACAGATGCATTCACATATTTTTTTTCCGAAAAGCATGAAAAATGAAAACAAGTCATTTACATGTATTTCTCGGGAGATTTGTACATTGCAGGACCATAAACAAGCTTCGGCTTTCCTCTTATTCACTTCTTTGTATTTTTCTGCCGTTTTCGACATCTCACTATTACTCTCATAAAATTGTGGTACCTTATAATATTGGTAAATGTGTGTGTTTCAGTTTACTTTCAAGAAATAAAATTCATCCACCATGAAAAGAATTCAACAAAAAGAAGAAGAAAACACGATAGCGGCGTGTAGATGCGCGCGGTCTTGAGAATCTCTGCGACAACCCACCACTTGCACTTGCTGAGCGGCCTGGAAGGATCGAGCATGACACGGTCTCCTATGTTGCAGAGATTGTTCTCATCGTGCGCCATGAACTTGTTAGTTCGCTTGACGTAGCGGTTGAACATCGGGTGTCGAAAGAGCCGATCGACGGCGACGACTACGGATTTCTGCATCTTGTTCGACACCACCGTTCCCACAATCGCCTTCATTTTCCCGATCAACGCGCTTCGAGGGAGGAGGCCGCGAAAGCCATATTGCTGAAAGTTGAGTTGGGCTTTTGTGGGCCGTAGTTTCATCACTCAGCCCGTTTAACAAAGAGTTTGATGGCCAACGTTGCACGAATGTGTCCATGAAAGAGAAGAGCCGCCGTATAGCTTAGATGATTGAGAAACAAAAGCCCACCAAAAAAACACACAATACATTCCATTATGACATTTTCAATGAAATTATATTTAATATAAAAAAAATACATGATTCAGATCCGGTGCAGTGAATTATTTATTTCGAGTGCCAAAAGTTCGTATCTTTTATCCCAATACTGATTTTTTTCCAAGAATTTTACAAAAGTTTTTACGTCAGTTTTTACAGGAACTGTAAGTTCGTCATTTTGTCGAGCTAATCTGTTAATGATAATCAATTTGTTCATTTTTCACCTATTGCCGTACTGGTAGCAATTGTAGTCTTATGTGATCCAAGCTTAATTCATTAGTTGATGATTTTGTGGTTGAGCTGATCTATTGTATCTTGCAATGTGTTGATATATACATAGATTACTATTGATCTTTCTCGAAGCGCATAGATCGGGAAAATGAAGACGATAGTGGAAACGGTGGTGTCAAACATGATGCAGAAATCGGTAGTCACCGCCGTTGACCGGCTCTTCCACCACCCGCCGTTCAACCGCTACGGCAAGCGAACCAACAAGTTCATGGCGCACGATGAGAACAATCTCTGCAACATAGGAGACCGTGTCAAGCTCGATCCTTCCAGGCCGCTTAGCAAGCGCAAGCGGTGGGTTGTCGCGGAGATTCTCAAGACCGCGAGCATCTACACGCCGCCATCGATTGCTGAATTGGCTAAGAACGCTTGAATTTTGAGTGATTGTTTACTGTGATAAACTTGTAAACTGATTCCAGTTTCTCAATACAACAAGACAAGGACTCTTAGTAATGGAAAAGAGTAAAGTTCCATCGGAGAATGACGTTGGATTGAGGAATGTCCAAGAATTTCGTTTCGATGCTCGCCCATCCTCTGGCCAAGCGAAGCTTATCCATCTCCGACACAATGTAAACCTCTCTTATCGGCTGTAATAATATCTATCAGCACCGTAAATCTCAATCGTACTTCCATTGTACGCTTTGTTAAAAAAGGAAAGAGACCAAATATGCAAGTCAGAGCCATCGAGCGCGGTGTTGACATATATCCCATGCGCTTTTCCCAACTCAGTCGAGTTGCGATCAATGGTTGTAGTGATGGCATCAGCATAGGAAACAATGAGCCAAAAGTGAGAATGTACCATTTGGTTTGTGGCTTGCCAGCAATGATAATATTGGTCACATTTTCTTCCTTTGTTGGTGTCTCGCAGTCATGCATGTAGAATTTCATTTCGGGCTTCTTCAGCTTTTGACCTCTTGATGCCCCCGAGCTTATTGCAGTAGCTGCTAATTGCACAAAAATGGTCACCAAAGAAAATTTAGAAAATGAAATTGAAGTCATGCTACTACACTTTTCAAAAATTACTTAGTGTAATTTCTTGAGAGAGTTGAGATGTGTTTGAGTGATGAAGTTGTGCATAGTAGGTTGTGTTTTTATAGTAAAATAGATCCATTTATCACACACATGTGTGGAATGGATGTCTGAAGCCGCCAAGCACACCAACTCTTTGATCACTTTATTGTGAGTTCGATTATGGTTGGTGCTGTGAAAGCCATCAGTCTTTGCTCCATGTACAACTCTCTGAGTGGAAAAGTCAAAGATTGTGCGTGTCTCACACCTGCACATCCTCTTAATGTGCGACACATTTAGGCCATATGGGCCATCAACCACTTTGTTTAATGGGCCGAGTGAAACTACAGCCCATAAAGGCCCATCCCAACTTCACCTATATGGCTTTTGCCGCCTCCAGCCACGGAGTGCAGAGACCAGGAAAATGAAGGCGATTGTAGGAACGGTGGTTTCGAACAAGATGCGAAAATCGATAGTCGTCGCCGTCGACAGACTCTTCCACCGCCCGCTTTACAACCGCTAAGTCAATCGAACCTAAAAGTTCATGGCGCACGATGAGAACAACCTCTGCAACATTTGAGACCGTGTCAAGCTCGATCCTTCCAGGCCGCTCAGCAAGCACAAGCAGTGGGTCGTGCATCTACACGCTGTCATCGAGTGCTGAATTGGCTAAGAACGCTTGAATTTCGAGAGATTGTTTACTGTGATAAACTTGTAAACTGATTCTAGTTTCTCAATAGAACAAGACAAGGACTCTTAGTAATGGAAAAGAGTAAGGTTCCATCGAAGAATGACATTGGATTGAGGAATGTCCAAAAATACCGTTTCGATGCTTGCCCGTCCTCTGGCCAAGCGAAACTTATCCGTCTCCGACATAATCGAAACCTCACTGATTGGCTGCAACAATCTATCAGCACCCTGAATCTCAATCGTACTTCCATTATTCGCTTTGTTGGTAAAAAGGAAAGAGACCAAAATATGCAAGTCAGAGCTGTCGAGCGCGGTGTTGACATATATCCCATCAGCTCTTCCCAACTCAGTCGAGTTGCGATCAATGGTTGTAGTGATGGCATCATCATAGGCAAACAATGAGCCAAAAGTGAGAATGTACCATTTGGTTTGTGGCTTGCTAGCAATGATAATGTTGGTCATATTTTCTTCCTTTGTTGGTGTCTCCCAGTCATGCATGTAGAATGTCATTTCGATCTTTTTTAGCTTCTGACCTCTTGATGCCTCGGAGCTTATTGCAGCTGCTGATAACAGCATAAAGATGATCACCAAAGAAAATTTAGAAAATGAAGTTGAAGCCATTGTTTCAAAACTTGCTTGTTGTGATTGTTTTGAGAGAGTGTTAGTGTGTGAGGGTTGAGATGTGTTTGAATGATGAAGTTGTGCAGAGTAGGTTGTCCTTTTATATAGTCAAAAATATCCATTTATCACGCACATGTGTGGAATGTATATGTATGTATTAATGTATGTTTGAAGCCGCCAAGCACACCAACTCTTTTATCAGTGTGTTGAGTTGACTATGGTAAGTGAGATTCCTGCAAAGCACGTTCTAACAAAAACTGTATCGTTTTACTCGATTATGAATTTCATTTCAATCAAAACAACGTCTTTTAGTTAGAGCGATGTCGTTTTGGCACTCGAAATAAATAACTTCACTGCACCGGATCTGAATCATGTATTTTTTTTTGATATTAAATATAATTTCATTGAAAATGGAATGTATTGTGTGTTTTTTGTTGTGGGCTTTTCACTACTACAGAAGAGAGATTAGGCAACGGTTCTGACGTAGCTTATGCAACGGTTTCTCATCCGTTGCATAAGCTACCGTCGCATAAGGTCCATACCTTATGCGACGGTTTCCTGAAACCGTTGCATAAGCGTAACACCTATGCAACGGTTTGTTGTTAGAACCGTCGCATAAGAGCAACACTTATGCAACGGTTTATTGTTAGAACCGTCGCATAAGAGAACACTTATGCAACGGTTTGTTGTTAGAACCGTCGCATAAGATGAACCATTATACAACCGTTTTGGTGCTCAAACCGTTGCATAAGTGTAGCTCTTATGCGACGGTTTTTATGGAACCGTTGCACTAAATATGAAAAAATTTGGCAGGTTTCAGCTGTTTTAGCTCAAAATCCCCCTGAAAATTGAATACACATTCTAAACCAAATTTAGTACCCTGCTTTTACACATTTCCAAACATGGAAACACTTCCATTTTACTCAAAATACAACCATTCATACAAGTCCATCCATATATACATTGATTTATACAAACGTCACATATATAAATAATATTCACATGTAAACACTATGTTCGAATAAGTAGTTGTACAAGTAGGCGGCGATCTCATCTCGCACGTCTTGTACCTTCCCCAACTCATATGATTGTGTCCCATTAGGAAAAACCTATAAAAAATAAGAATACGATTAACATGAATATAAAAAAAAATAGAGTTAGAACAAATTTGCCTAACTAGAACATGGATTTAGAAACAAACGTAGCTAGAACATAGATTTAGAACACACTTAGCTAGAACATGGATTTAGAACAAACATAAGTAAAACATGGATTTAGAACATGGATTTAGAACACAACCTAGCTACATTTGTCAACATTCTAATAGAGTAAGACGAGACTAGCATTCTTACTTGGTCAAAGTTCTCCACATATGCACCGTTATTAGCACGAACAAATTCCATTATGTCCCGAATATTTCTCAGAACATAATAACCGCATAAATTAGAGTTTGTGGGTTGTTTCGGACTCTGCATTATAAGTAAACTCAGTTAACACTTTATTAATGAAAATTACAAGTATAGTAAAGGAATGTTTTTCTATAAATAGTACCTTCACTATCTTCCATTCGACTTGACGATCAATCCTCCGATTACATCCTTGATAGTATCGTTGCAACCCCCTAAAATAAATAACAATACGTAATTAGTGAATGTCAATGCAAGTTACAAACTAATAGTAAGTTCGAAACTTACGAGTCCACTAAAGCTTTTGCATCGCGGTGTATAACGGTGGCGCCTTTTGAGGAGTTGAACCAATGGACTACACCTTGGTTGGGGAAGATAACGCACAACATCCAATGAAACCTACATCAACACACTAAATTCATAAACCCATATTTCAAAAAATAGGTTATATGGTACAAGTAATTTATGTACTTACTCCGTAGCATTTATATAAGGCATAAAATAGCAATAATTGCGATCCTTGTCTGGCATATTGAGTCTTGATACAAACGACTCAATCCTCTCATCTACGTCATTGGAAGGGCTCACGGCCGTGTGATTGAAGAACCCGAATCGAACCTCTGATTCAAGCATTTGATCGTATAAAGAACTACAACATGAAAAAGATGTAAAGTTAGACCTTCTGCAAGAAATGATGAACAATTAATGACAAGAGTATTACCTTATATACAAATCACAATGTGAGTTCGACAACGGTTTCAATGCGAATATATCACGGACATCATCTGGGCCCACTATGGAAGTGTAGTCGTCACCGAACAATTCGTCAGCAATGCGTACTCTAACAACGTCTCTGCCCAAGTTAGAGTACATGTCGTGTAGAAATCGACAGTCGATGGAATAATTCTCTACTTCATCATTTGAGGCCGGTGGCAAGTGGTAGTATAGTCGCATGGTATATTCCTGAATTTCGAATGTTAGTAAATAATTCATATAAAATTTGATAAATTAAATAATGGAAAGATGGTTCAAATAATTGATATTATTACCCTTGGGTTGATTTCAACCAAGTGCTTCGGCCATGCAACCAAGTCTGCTTTCTCCTCTGTATCTCGTGTTGTCTTTAATTTCTCTCCATGGGGAATGGGTAGTCCATTAATCTGACCAAGAGAACTATCGACCTTCACCTTCACCATTTCATCGGGCAGTGGTATAGCACGTAGCAAACGACCGTTCATGACTCGACCGACAGCCACTACTCGTCTCTCATTATTAAGTCCCTCTTCGATATATAATAGGCTTCTTAGCCCAATCTGTCAACGTAAATAATTCAAACGGATGTTTACATTTATAAGAAAAATATAAACCAAACAATAAGGAAATAATGACTTTAAAAATCTCCAAGTACCTTTGGTATACTCTTCCAAGGGTCCGTATCTGTGGGAGCACCGTGGAAGCAGTACTGACTCTGTCGGTCAGACGGCTGAATATTGCGAATAGCACTAGCACTGGGTGTCACCCTCGAAGAGCTAGAGCTAGGTAATCCAATCCTCCATGGAATGTGTGACCCGAGTCCACGAGTGCGTCCAGGGTGCTCATCCGTGCCAATAGCCTCCGTCAATATGTCACGTCGGCCTTGTGATGAAAATTCTCCTCGAGCGGCCTTATCCACTAAATCATCCTATTATTTCAAAAAATTACCAATAGTTAGTGTATAATTTAAAAAATCTTAGCTATTAAACCACACATAACGAACTTACAATCTTTGTAGCTACTCCTCGAGTTGCCTCAGAGACGAACTCATCCGTTTTTCTCATTCGTCCCCTCTTCCACAAATCATGCCTCTCTATAGAGACATTAGAAGCTTGTTCCTCTTGAATTGCCCCCTGAGAAATTAACTCATCTCTTTTTTCTTTTGCCATTGCTTCTTCTAATTTTCTATATCCTCCTCGACCCAAGACGTGCTGATATACATTTTTCTTGACCAGATCCTTGTTTGTGTCCCTTAACTTCTTTGCAGCTTCGGAGAGCCTCTGCTCCTTAAAAGTCTTCCAATGATCGGAGTCAATGTACGAATACTTTTTCAAAGCATCTTCATCTGTTCCGTCACCGTAGATGTAATCTTGTGCGAGACGTGACTTAAATTGTTTCCACATCTTGCACGCAGCGCTAAGCTTCTGATTTTTATGATCCTCGACTCCATCAAAAACTGCCTGGAAATATATAAAACAAGTTTTAATTAATACAAAAGTTAGTTACCATGTTTAAAACAAATACAATGTTAGAATTAAACAAGCTCTTACAGTTGCCTCTCTCCACACATAGTCTTTAAAATGTTTAGGGACCTTCCTCCAATCAGAGTGTACGATAGGAACACGACATCGAACCAACGTTCCCAAGTAGATCCTCCAATTGTCTCCAACCTTCCCTATTGGATTCCCTCTTCTATCCCATTCAACCGTGGCCTTGGTACCAACGTCCTTGTGTCTCTTAACGAATCTGCTCATATATACAAGACCTCTCTTCTTTGGAACTTTACCAGAAGTGTCATTATGGTCATCCTCACTGCTGCTACTACTGCTGTGTGAAATGGCCATGATCCTGTAAACATGAAATTAATTCATCAATAAACCAATTCTCAGAAATAAATAAATAACTACACAAGTCATAAATAAATAACTACACAAGTCATAAATAACTACACAAGTCATAAATAACTACACAAGTCATAAATAAATAACATACACAAGTTAAATTTTTTTATCAATCCATATTCCTTCTCCATGATCTTCTCGTAGTTGAATTTCATTATCAGCTTCACTATCATCGTTCTCCACGGGAACTATCGTATAAACGGGCATGCATTCCTCAGCTAGATCTTCAGATGCATCACTGGTTAGTTGTTGTTTTCCGTGGAGGACAACAAAATGGTTGTTATCAGCAGGGTCACGGACGTAAAATACTTGTCTCGCTTGTTCGGCCATAATGAATGGCTCATCCTTGGACCCTTCTCTTCGAAAATCCACAAACGTCATTCCATATTCATCAGTACGAACCGCCGAATTATTAACCCATTTACATTTAAACACAGGCACTCGAAACTTTACGTAATCCAACTCCCATATTTCTTCGATGAGGCCAAAACAAGAGTGGTTTCAGCAATAAGTGTGACACCACTATTTTGCACAACGGTTTGGTCATCTTGAGCTTTTGTGTGGAAACAAAATCCGTTAATGTCGTAAGCATTCCACGAGTATACAGTTGGCGTAGGACCCGGCAGGAGCCACTTTACTAAGTCATCAGACTCTTCTTCAGAGTTGGCCTGATTATTTAAAATCTCATTACATATCAGCCAGTTACAAAATGACCGACTATGTTCTTTTTGTAACCACTGCTCGGATTTTCTTGGGAAAGCACTCCTTAATATGTTTAGGTGCTGCTCTATGAAAGGCGTGATATCAGGCATATGTTGCAATACATAGAAATGAGCAACCATCAACTCATCAAATGATGGGTTGATGTATTTCTGACCACTTATGCCCTTTCCATTAAATCGATCAATATGACGTGGCCTGGGAATCCCAACTGCGGCTGTATTTCCTAAAAAGTTAGTGCAAAACTCGACAGCCTCTTCAGTTATGTATCCTTCCACTATACACCCTTCTGGACGATGTCTATTTCTCACGTAGCTCTTTAGAATCTTCATGTACCTCTCAAAAGGGTACATCCATCTCATATGAACCGGTCCAAGAATGCGAATCTCGCGCACCAAATGAACAGTAAGATGCACCATTACATCAAAAAAGCTAGGTGGAAAAAACATCTCTAATTGGCATAGTGTAACAACAATCTGGTCTTGTAGTTTATCAAGCTCTGATGAATCAACAACCTTAGCAGACAAAGAGCTAAAAATGGCACAGAGTCTTTGTACAGCGGATCTCACTTTAGGAGACAATACACCTCTAATTGCAATAGGCAACAACTGTTGAATCAATACATGATAGTCATGAGATTTTAATCCATTCAACCGCAGATCCTTCATTGAAACCAAGCTGGCAATATTCGAAGAATACCCATACGGAACTTTAACTCCTTTCAGACATCCACACAAAATTGTTTTTTCATTCTTAGAAAGAGTTGTGCATGATGGAGGCAAATATGTACGCTTTCCTTCAGTTTGAGGTGCTAATTTGGTACGAATGTTCATATCCAACATATCCAGTCTAGCTTTAAATCCATCCTTTGTTTTTCCGGGAATGTTTAATAAAGTACCAATAAGACTGTCACATATATTCTTTTCAACATGCATCACATCAATGCAGTGTCTGACGTCAAGTGTATGCCAATAAGGGAGATCAAAAAATATTGATCGCTTCTTCCATGGAGTACCTTCAGTGCGTGCATTGGGCTTCCCAAATCGATTTGTAATATTCTGAATTTTTTGAAGTATTTCATCTCCAGAAGCCGGTCGAGGTTCTATTCCATGTTCGGTCTCACCATTAAATGCAGCTTTTTTCCGCCTGTAAGGATGATGCCTCGATAAAAACCGTCGATGTCCCATGTAAACCATTTTTCGACAATTCTTTAGATGGCGTGCATGTGTCTCTTCCCCGCAAATTGGACAAGCTTTGTACCCTTTAATACTGTACCCCGATAAGTTACCATAAGCTGGGAAGTCATTGATGGTACATATTAGCATGACACGCATATTAAAATATTCCTGCCTTGACGCATCAAATGTCCGTACTCCTTCGTTCCATAAAAGCTTCAAATCTTCTATCAATGGAGCTAAGTATACATCAATATCATTTCCGGGTTGTCGCGGACCCGATATCAACAGAAAAAGCATCATATACTTACGCTTCATGGTTAACCTGGGAGGAAGATTGTAGATAACCAATATCACAGGCCATGTACTATGCTGAGTACTGAGGTTTCCATGTGGATTCACCCCATCAGTAGAAAGGCCAATGCGTAAATTTCTACACTCTGCTCCAAATGTCGGGAATGTGTTATCTACTTTTGCCCATTGTAGTGAATCAGCAGGATGACGCATTTTCGTATCAATAACACGTTTCTCAGCATGCCAACGCATATTATCAGAATCCTCCGAGCTAGCAAACAATCTCTGAAACCTGGGGATTGGTGGAAGATACCATAGTACTTTAGAAGGAGTGCCTTTGGAACCATTTTTTGGTTCTTTGTTTAACTTATAACGAGGAGACTTGCACACCGGACATTCAACCATATCTTTATAGGAATTTCGATATAATATACAATCATTAGGACAAGCATGTATCTTCTCGTAATCGATACCCATCGGACACATAACTTTTTTAGCCTCGTAACAACGGTTAGGTAGGGTGTTATCCTCTGGAAGCATATCTTTCACCAGAGTTAACAATTCAGTGAAACTTACATCACTCCATCCATTTTTTGCTTTCAAGTTGAATATTTTCAAAGTTGCCGATAGCCTTGTGTATTTGGAGCACCCTTCGTACAATGGTAATTCTGAATCGTTCCTCAATGACTCCAAAACTTGAGGTCTAGCAACAAAATCATCGGCAACATTGTTGACCATGTCAATTATATTGTCCTCCTCCCAATCATCATCATCATCCACCGGTAAACTTTCAACGGGATGAGGTTGAACATTTTGTGGTTCAACCTCGCCATGCATATACCAAAACTTGTACTGTGGGTCAATTCCCTTTAACAAAAGGTGTTTCCGTAATTTCTTGGGTTTGACCTTTTTGTTATTCCAGCAACCCATACATGGGCAATAAACACGTTCAATGTTGTTTCTGGACGCATACGAAGATGCAAACGCACAAAAATCTGTAATCCCTTGGTCGTACTGTACACTTAACCTACTACCGGATACCCAATCTCGATTCATCATAACTACATAAAGCATTATATACTCATAGTTAGAAAGATATATTGTTATGGTTGATATAATTATTAGTAGAAATAGACCATATAAATCCACTCCATAATGCACACTCTAACAATTAAAAAAGTTGTAAATGAGTTACATAGTGTATTTTACCTTAGAGTAGAATCTCTCGGAGATAATAGCCAAAGGTTGGATGCAGCGTCGACTCTGTAAAGTTATAACAACAACAAGTTAGTAAACGAAGAAATATCAAGTATCCAATTTGAATGGAAACATAAGTAGGAAATTAGTTTAATCGGGCAATTTACCTTAAAATAGAAGCTTGCGTAGAACAGTGAAGATTCCTCTTGCTATTCGGCTAACAAGTACTACAAGTAGTGAACGGATATCGGTAAGAAATTGAGGACAAATCAATGCAATAACATGTTGCTATAATACACCTTCATATATCCAAACAAGTAATACAACTAGTACGCAAATTTCTCTTGCTATTCGGCTAACAAGTAATACAACTAGTACGCAAATTCATCTTGCTATTCACAATGCCAAATCAACAAACAAGCAATCAATAAAACTAGTATAGTTGTTCTGACAAATATGAACCATTTGGCATATTGGGAACTAACCGGAATTCGTTCAGATTCAATTGAGCGAGGGAGCGGAGGCAGTGAACTGGGCGAGGGAGTTCAACGGCGCGGAGGCAGTGACTGGGCGAGGGAGTTCGACGTCGCGGAGCGGAGGCAGTGACACGAGGTACGAGGGGCGACGAAATGGGCTGAGAGCGACGGACCGACTGGCGCGGAGACGGTGAGAGCGACGGAGTTCGACTAGCGAGCGGAGGATATGGACAAATTCTTCGAGCGGGATTGGAAAGAACACAGAAGACTTGTGTTTTTTAATTTTAGGTTTGCGTTTATGCGACGGTTCTAACGACACCGTCGCATAAGTTATACCTTATGCAACGGTTATATTAGAACCGTTGCATACGGTTATAACTTATGCGACGGTTTTAAACAACCGTTGCATAAGTTATAACCTTATGCAACGGTTCTAATATAACCGTTGCATACGGTTCTAACTTATGCGACGGTTTTAAACAACCGTTGCATAAGGTATTACTTAGGCAACAGTTTTAAACAACCGTTGCATAAGGTATAACTTATGCAACGGCTTCGTTAGAACCGTTGCCTAAGTTATACCGTATGCAACGGTTGTTTATAGAACCGTTGCGTAAACAACAACCGTTGCGTAATCGAATATTTGAACCGTTGCCTAATCTCTCTTTATACGGCGGTTCTTCTCTTTCATGGACACATTCGTGCAACGTTGGCCATCAAACTCCTTGTTAAACGGGCTGAGTGATGAAACTACGGCCCACAAAAGTCCAACTCAACTTCCAGCAATATGGCTTTCGCCGCCTCCGCCCTCGAAATGCATAGATCGGGAAAATGAAGGCGATTGTGAGAACGGTGGTGTCGAACAAGATGCAGAAATCCGTAGTTGTCGCCGTCGATCGATTCTTCACCACCCGCTGTTCAAAGAGTTGGAATGGAAAAATATATATATTATATAAAATTCATAGAATGTCAGTAACTTTTTTAACGGAAAGAAAAAATTGCACTTTTTAAGAGTATAAATGTGAATAAATTTTGTAATAAAAAAAGCCTCTGGGATTGCAACAGCAACAGAAAGAAGAAAAAAAAGACCAGAAAATGCGGTTGGGAACATGGCCAAATTCGTAAACTTTTACAAAGTTACACATGTTTTTGAAATAAGTTCTGAGAGTCCTCTTAAAATACAATAAAAGTTTAAAAAAATGTGCATGTTTTTGATAAGTTGCTTTGACTGTTGGGCTGCCATCAAATACAGCTACTTTCCGCTAAAACATTGATAGACCAGCGTTCGGCGTGACCGTGACACAACCTCCATAAGAAAACCGAACGGCGTCGTTTAAGTTCCTTTGCGCTGGCTGAAGATAAAACCCTCAGTCTGGACCCTTGCCCAAGCTCAAAAATACCTAAAACCCTTTCTCGCTTGCTTCCTCCATTTCCGTCCAGTTCCGGCTCACTGTTTCAGGTACGTTGCTCATCACTTTTCATAGATTAGTCATTTCTTCTTTCTATTCAAACCTGTTTATTTTTGGATCTGATTTAGCAGTTGCTTGTGATTTGTTGGTTGATTTGGTCTTCCGAGTGCTTTGATTTTGTGTTTGCTTCTGATTATTGAACATTTAAGATTTGATTTTGTGGAATGGAAGAAACGGACTGTTGCTTAGGTCTTGTAAGAGACTTTAATGGAGTGTAGAAGATGTAGAGTTTTGAGGGGATGTCTGCTGAATTGTTAGTAATGCTAAGTGAGGTTGTATAAGATATGGTCTTATATTTCTGCTTCATGTTTAAGGCTTAGAATCGGTAGTCGAGCTACACAAAGGGCTATAGTTGGGCTCCTTTGCATGGGCTTTTCTAAGAAAACAGAAGCCCATTAATATTGTCTCAAAATTTAGGGTTTATGATCGTGACTATAAAAATCGTCATAGTTCTTTCTCGCTTTGATGTATCTACTTGAGAAGTAATCACGGCTCTCATCTCAGCCATGGTTCACGTCTGTTTTTATAGGAACGGTAAGGTAAGTTCGTCATTTGTCGAGCTAATCTGTTAATGATAATCAATTTGTTCGTTTTTCACCTACTGGTATCAATTGTAGTCTTATGTGATCCAAGCTTAATTCATTAGTTGATGATTTTGTGGTTGAGCTGATCCGTATCTTGCAATGTGTTTATATATATACATAGATTACTATTGATCTTTCTCGAAGCGCATAGATCGGGAAAATGAAGGCGATTGTGGGAACGGTGGTGTCGAACAAAATGCAAAAATCGGTAGTCGTCGCCATTGACCGGCTCTTCCACCACCCGCTGTACAACCGCTACGTCAAGCGAACCAACAAGTTCATGGCACACGATGAGAACAATCTGTGTAACATAGGAGATCGTGTCAAGCTCGATCCTTCCAGGCCGCTCAGCAAGCGCAAGCGCTGGGTTGTCGCGGAGATTCTCAAGACCGCCCGCATCTACACGCCGCCATTGAGTGCTGAATTGGCTAAGAACGCTTGAATTTCAAATGATTGTTTAATGTGATAAACTTGTAAACTGATTTTTCTGAAAACAGATTCCAGTTTCTCGATTAGGGTTTCCAAACTAAATAACATTTGCAAATCTTTGTGATTTTTTGTGATCCATTTTGCTTTAAAATACCTTCTTAATTCGATCATTTATATTGGATGATTTGTTACAAAGATTATACGTGTAATTGCCGATAATCACAAGTCGTCTGTTTTTTCCCCAAACACAAACAAACTGTGGTCTTTTAAAATATTACAGATGCATTCACAGATTTTTTTTCCGAAAAGCATGAAAAATATAAACAAGTCATTTACATGTATTTCTCGGGAGATTTGTACATTGCAGGACCATAAACAAGCTTCGGCTTTCCTCTTATTCACTTCTTGGTATTTTTCTGCCGTTTTCGACATCCCACTATTACTCTCATAAAATTGTAGTACCTTATAATATTGGTAAATGTGTGTGTTTCAGTTTACTTTCAAGAAATAAAATTAATCCACCATGAAAAGAATTCAACAAAAAGAAGAAGAAAGTAGAGAATGCTACTCTACTGATCTTGGGGCTACTAGCAGTGTCCTTCAAGCCCTCATCGGCCCTCGTATCTGTAATTCTTTTTGCTTTTAATTTCTTGTTGGAAGAACCAGTTTTCGTGCAACGTTGGTCATCAAACTCTTTATTAAACGGGCTGAGTGATGAAACTACGTCCCCCAAAAGCCCATCTCAACTTCCAGCAATATGGCTTTCGCCGCCTCCGCCCTCGAAGCGCATAGATCGGAAAAATGAAGGCGATTGAGGGAACGGTGGTGTCGAACAAGATGCAGAAATCGGTAGTCGTCGCCGTCGACCGGCTTTTCAATCGCTACGTCAAGCGAACCAACAAGTTCATGGCGCACGATTAGAACAATGTCTGCAACATAGGAGACCGTGTCAAGCTCGATCCTTCCAGGTCGCTCAGCAAGAACAAGCGGTGGGTTGTCGCGAAGATTCTCAAGACCGCGCGCATCTACACACCGTCATCGAGTGCTGAATTGGCTAAGGACGCTTGAATTTCGAGTGATTGTTTAATGTGATAAACTTGTAAACTGCTTTTCCTGAAAATAGATTCCGGTTTCTCGATTAGGGTTACCAAACTAAATAACATTTGCAAATCTTTCTGATTTTTTGTGATCCATTTTGCTTTAAAATACCTTCTTAATTCGATCCTTTATATTGGATGATTTGTTACAAAGATTACATGCTTTGATTTAGCAGTACAGAGTGTCTTGATGTCTTCTGTGCTTGGTATTCTTGCGCTCTTGTTTGTTGCATTTTTAAGAGAATCTGTTTGGAATGCGACAGGCCACAGACGGTGGATTTAATACTCATTGTGCGCATACATAACTCTTACTGCTGCAAGGGAGCTTAATGAAAGTTATGACTGTTCTTGTTATGAATTTACTTTGCAGTCTCAGTTCGTATAAGTTGCGTTTGTCATTGAAGGGTGAAAATCATTACATGGTAATGATTCAGGAGCGATATGTTTGGTGATGGATTTTCTCTGTTGATGGTGAAAAATAGCATCTCTAAAGAAAGCCTGCTATTGCTGGTCTTGAGTTCCTAGCCAAAAAGTTTGCAAGACTTCACTCTACAGATTTTCGATTATGCTTCAAAGCTGGCACCAAGAAGTAGTGTCTGCTACAGCAAGTGGAGAGAAAATAATCATGATGATATTGTGGCCTAACTTCCAATGGAGTGGCAGAGTATACCATCTGTGGGATAGATCAAAATGAGGGATTTTTTGAGTGTCATGGTGCAGTAAGCTAAGACTGAACTTCATCTCTAATGTTGCGCTACATGGGAAAGTGAGTGTTCTTAAGGTGATAAATTCAAAGCTACTTCTCATAGCGCTTGTGACATTCCTGTATTTGTAGCATCTTACAATGATGACATTTGTGCTTGTAAATCTTTGTTGAAAACGTAAAATATCATGTCATGTAATTATATGTCCAAAATCCAGATATAACTGGTTTACTCGTAATTCAATTTCAATTTCATTGCAAAACAGGAGTAATTTCCCAGCTTGACAATATTTAATATAAGCTCATTATGTATTGAACATGATGTTCAGCTTTTGTGCTACATATGTAGTTTTGTTCAAAAATCACATAATTAGGTTCCAGTTGACAAGGATATCGCATTATAGAAACTAATGACTCATTTTGAAAAATTCATTAAAACACAAACCAATAAATCGGAGTAGGTATCGAACGAAGATGAATTCAAGGACTGATGTTTTTTTTTATATAAACATAAAAAATATGATTAATTTTTTGATGACGAATTATAAATTATTTGTGAAGAATTATCACTAAATTTAGATGAACTTTATATTTTATATCAAAAATATGATTTATACATGATGTTTGCTCTTATATCACCTAATGGTGGCAAAGACGACTACTTAAAATCTTCTTATAATATATGGCAAATAAATCGGAGTAGGTACCCAAGGAAGATGAATTCAAGGCCTGCTGTTTTCAAACATTATATTAAACCAATTAATTATAGTGTTCAGTGCATTGGAAAACACTAAACATAAAAACCTTTTCTGATCTCCTTTTCTTTAAGATCTTCTTTTTGTCCTACCAGTTTAGCTGCTTTATATATTTTAGGAGAGAAAGATGGCCATCACTGTTTATACTAATTCACATGATGCACATACCATTACAACCAAGAGGTATAACAACAACTCTCTCTCTCTCACAGCTAGTTACATCTATACATATATGTCTTAATTAATGAACTGCAGTAGTGCTTATTATTGAATAATAATATGATGTACGAAGTTGAGTTGGCCTGGTGGAGATGTGTTTTCGGATTCGAGTCATGGAGCTTTTATTTTGGTTTCTAGATTGGAGAGGAAGGAAGCCATAATAACAGGCGGAGCGAGCCAGTGCAATCCACAAATTTCACAAAAACAGTGCTATCGTTGTTCTTGCTGACATTCAAGATGACTGTGGGAATAAGATTGCTGATGAGCTCGCGGGGTTACCTATGTTCATTGTGATGTTTCAAAAGAAGAGAACATAATCAGGCTAGTTGATTCCACAGTGGCCAAGTATGGAAGGCTTGATGTGATGTACAATAATGCCGGCGTGATAGACAAGCCATTTGGCTACATAATGGGCTCCACCAAGGCAGATCTCGATAAGTGTCTGAATGTGAATCTTGCTGGAGGGTTCATGGGAGCCAAACATGCTGCTAGGGTCATGGTACCCCAAAAAAGTGGATGCATATTGTTCACATCTAGTGCTTGCGCTTGCGCACATGTTGGAGGTAAAACCGTACCATTTCAGAAATTAACATAAGCTATAGCAGTAGCTAGTATATATTCCTTTAGAGAAAATTTAAGTCTAGCTAGAGCTATGGTTCACACTTAAAATCGATCTAAACTAGTCAATTTGAAACCTAGCTAGCTAGCTAGCTTGACAATGTTAATACAAAAAACTAATATATCATTAACAATTTACTTGTAACAATGATAATCGATTTGTTTTGCAGGACTGGCAACTTCTGCTTATACAGTTTCGAAGCACGGAATAATGGGCTTAACGAAGAACTTAGCGGCTGAGCTGGGACAACATGGTATAAGAGTCAACTGTGTATCTCCGTTCGGAGTGGTAACTAATATCCTTCCATCAAACGCAAGTGTGGAGAAGGCAGAGGCAGGAATAAGTGCTTTGGGAAATCTCAAATGGCAAGTTTTAAAACCTGAGGGTATCGCCATGGCAGTATTTTCTATTTTATTTTATGAGTGCTCATTTGAACTTGTTAATATCTGTTAGATGTTAGAATGAGGAATTGAACCCTAGCTGCTTTGTAAGCGCAGGTGGGAGTGCTCCACTGAGCCACTCCACTTGATCTCGCCATGATAGCAGTTTATTTGGCTAGTGATGAGGCTAGCTACGTCAGTGGACTTGACCTTGTGGTGGATGGAGGATACAATATCATCAATCCCACCTTCATCAAAATGCAACAATTGATGATGTAATGCATGGTCGTTTCTTATCGACGATTTTGAGAGGCAACTATCATCAAATTAATAAAGTTAATTAATGTCCCAAGTCGAAAGACTCATTGACCTAAACAACCTCATATAGTACATGTATCATAAAAAAAATTGATGTGTTCGGGTAATTTTTTGTTATACATTTTGCTTTAAAATACTTTCTTAATTCGATCCTTTATATTGGATGATTTGTTACAAAGATTATATGCTTTGATTTAGCAGTACAGAGTGTCTTGATGTCTTATGTGCTTGGTATTCTTGCACTCTTGTTTGTTGCATTTTTTAAGAGAACCTGTTTAGAATGCGACAGGCCACTGGCGGTGGATTCAATACTCATTGTGCTCATACATACCTCTTACTGCTGCAAGGGTGCTTAATGAGAGTTATATATGACTGTTCTTGTTATGAATTTACTTTGCAGACTCAGTTCGAATAAGTTGTGTTTGTCATTGAAGGGTGAAAATCATTACATGGTCATGATTCAGGAGCGATATGTTTGGTGATGGATTTTCTCTGTTGATGGTGAAAAATAGCATCGGTAAAGAAAGCCTGCTACTGCTGGTCTTGAGTTCCCTCGGCCAAAAAGTTTGCAAGACTTCACTCTACAGATTTTCGATTATGCTTCAAAGTTGGCACCAAGAAGTAGTGTCTGCTGCAGCAAGTGGAGAGCAAATAATCATGATGATATTGTGGCGTAGCTTCCAATGGAGTGGCAGAATATACCATTCGTGGGATAGATCAAACAGTAAACTAAGACTGAACTTCATCTCTAATACTGCGCTATATGGGAAAGTGAGTGTTCTTATAAATTCGAAACTACTTCTCATAGCACTTGTGACATTCCGAAAGTGCTCAACTTGATACTAAAAATAGCTTGCCAAACTTGTCATTCATCCTTATCGGCTTTCTTTTTTGTTTTTGTTTTCATTTTCGTTATAAATAACAATAACCAAAATATCACTTACCTGCAAATCTTGACCTCTGCGACAACTGAAGAGACTCGCAGATCCGAAAATGGCCGTCTCATCCAGCTGCTTCGTCAAGCCGCTCCTCTCCTCCTCCCCGTTCCAGTGCCGATCGGATCAGGACTTCTCCGGATTTCCGAAGGTCGAGAATGCTTCGCAGCAGCCGAGCTCGAGGAGGTTGTTCGGGGCTGGTGTGCCGGTTAGGGCTTATGGATTGTCGTCTTTGATTTTGAGGTTTCCGCCTAATTTCGTCATGCAGCTGAGTACTAAGGCTAGAAGGAATTGCAGCAATATTGGTTTTGCGCAGATCGTGGCGGCTTCGTGGAGCGATGAGGGGAATAAAGGGGTGAATGACAAAGCGGTGGTTGTGGCCGCTGCTTCTTTGGCTGCTGCTGTTGACGAGGATATTTGTTCTAATGGTAGTGTACAGGTTAAGGAGGAAGAGATTGGTGGAAAGTTGAAGGCCTCATTTTTGAGCTCTGATGGGAGTCTTGCAGTTCATGCTGGTAATTATTTTAATTTCAATTTCTTGCATGTTGCAAGATTTGATAGCTGGATCTGATTTTCTGTATTCATTTATTATGTGCCGGAAATCATGTTGGACAGTGATGAACATATTTCCAGTTATATTGGTGAAATTAGTGAGCTTATGATGCTGTGGAATTCATTGTTGGTATACTGATTGATGTGGGATGTGTGGTTTTCTGGTGATGCAGGTGAGAGATTAGGTCGTGGGATTGTTACGGATGCAATTACAACTCCAGTTGTCAACACTTCTGCCTACTTCTTTAAGAAGACTGCTGAGCTGATTGATTTCCAAGGTCTATACTGATAAACATTTGCATGTTTTCCTCTTTCGTTGGTGTGGTTGTCGATTGCAGTTGCAGTGATGGCAATTAATTTGTATTGTTACTTAAATTTTGCGATAGATAGGTGAACCATTCATTAGCTGAATTGACCTGTTTGGTGATGTTTAATGATCGCTTTTGTATATTCTTTTTAAATGAAAGTCGAACCGTTATTTTATATAAAAGTGATGTATTCGGATTGATAATGAGGTTGTACTCCAAATTCGTAGCCTTGATTTATTTAATTCGGTTTTCATTTATTTCATTTTGATATTTGATTTTTGTGTGTTTTCAGATTGGATGATAATTGATAAGTCAAGCTGTTCCCTTGCAACTCTCAGCCAAGCAGTGAAGTTGTTTCTATTGATTCCGTGTAATATGTAGATTCAGAAGTAGCTGAATTCTTCATCGATGATTCTAGTGAGGAAGACTCGCCCAAGTTGGTGTTTAAGTTCCTATCTTATGAAGATTTCATCAGAAAAAAGGCGAGTATCATGAGACTCACGGGCCTATTACTCTTTCCAGCTTCTGCAAGTTCCTTGAGGAGTCTGAGGATGTGAAGTCAGATGTCAAGCAGACTTGTGAGATCTCAAATGTTGAAATTTTAGAGTCTGGTGAGTGCTCAAAAGATGGGCTCTTGTCGGATAAGGATTTTGTTCACCAGAGTTGCAAAGAGGAGTGTGGTCAGATTGATCAAACTGAGAGCGGAGAGGACGTGTTGCAGAAGGTAGAAGAGTTAGAAACTAAGTTGGGGTCGGTTTTTTTTTTTCGTTATAAATAACAATAACCAAAATATCACTTACCTGCAAATCTTGACCTCTGCGACAACTGAAGAGACTCGCAGATCCGAAAATGGCCGTCTCATCCAGCTGCTTCGTCAAGCCGCTCCTCTCCTCCTCCCCGTTCCAGTGCCGATCGGATCAGGACTTCTCCGGATTTCCGAAGGTCGAGAATGCTTCGCAGCAGCCGAGCTCGAGGAGGTTGTTCGGGGCTGGTGTGCCGGTTAGGGCTTATGGATTGTCGTCTTTGATTTTGAGGTTTCCGCCTAATTTCGTCATGCAGCTGAGTACTAAGGCTAGAAGGAATTGCAGCAATATTGGTTTTGCGCAGATCGTGGCGGCTTCGTGGAGCGATGAGGGGAATAAAGGGGTGAATGACAAAGCGGTGGTTGTGGCCGCTGCTTCTTCGGCTGCTGCTGTTGACGAGGATATTTGTTCTAATGGTAGTGGTTGTTCTAATGGGGTGAATGACAAAACTTACTATTCCTCGTGTTTTCGTTTGTTGAGATGGCTATGTCAGCGGTTCGATTTTGGATACTCAGCAAGTTACATATAATAAGACCGCACTTGTCTAGTACCTAATATGGATTAAGTTGTTCAGATCTTATGGTACAATATTTTGAAAACCATGTTTCGTGAGTCGTTTAAATTTGTTTGCACGCATTTTTGATTGGTTAGGTGAAACTGGTAGCCCTTTCCGTTGAGGCATAAAAACCTCATTTTTGAGCTACCAAATAGATTTTTTGATATTGTCTATTAATGAGTTACCTCAATATTAGTGTATTATTGCCTGTTTAACTACAAAAGATACGTGATCCGGCATAAAATCTTCACTTAGCTTTGTCACTTCATCTGCTTCGCTGCTTGCAAAAGCACACTGGGAAGAAGACCGGACGAGCTTTGAAAATGGATGCAGCGTTTAACCTACCGCAAGCGACACAGCTACTCCACTAAATCGAATCAGAATCGGGTCGTCAAAACACCTGGTAATTTCTTGATCCTCTATCTTAATTTATGTGGTCGAAGTTGGTCGATTGATTTGAGTTTAGATATTGCCGCTAGCCACTTGACGTACTTTCATTTGTTTGATTAGGCGGTAAGTTGGTGTATCAGACGCTAAAAAAGAGAGCCAGCGGGCCGAAATGTCCAGTTACTGGGAAGAGAATCCAAGGGGTATGAAAGCGGATTTTTTCAATCATATTTGTTTGGGTTATTTGATGCCTTCTGTTGCTGATATGTGGTTTGTATTTGTAGTTTTCAAAGGGTTTATTATGATATTTTTGTGTTGAATTCTGTTAGACTTGGTCTGATTACAACATCGTGCACGGATAGGTTGAAACATAGTGATTGATTAGTGTTTGAGCAATGTGTAAGTATGATTGAAAAATGAGATTTTGAGTTATGACCAATTTTCTCATGTGGTTGGGGCTATGTCGCAGATAATTTAGAGCCTATTGGTGTGTTCTGTCATACTATATAATCCTGCTTGCTGATCAAATTGTTGTCCAATCATATACTTTCGGCTTAGAAACTGTTTGAGAATGCACTAGGTGAAAATTTTGGATTGCTGCCTACGATATGCTTCTTTAAAATAAAACTTAGTTGATGTTTAATGGTTCCTTTCATTGTTATGATCTGTGTATCTGGAAACATATTCTACCACGCAATTCACAATCCAATGATGAGTTTTTGTGATATTGGCTATGCCTTTCTTTCATCTCCAGATGCCTTAAAGCGAATGTTGATACTATCAGATGTAGGGTAGGCTCTATTTTCGTGGGTTTACTCTAGTAGAGTTATGATTGCTGTTTAATAAATAGCTGCCTCTTTTCTTATTGGACTGATGAGGTCACCAATTGGTTTAAATTGTGGTTTGTGCAAAATGTTTATGTAGATTCCTCATTTGAGACCTACTGAGTACAAGAGGTCAAGATTGTCAAGGACTGTAAATCGTCCATATGGTGGAGTTCTGTCTGGTGGTGCTGTAAGGGAAAGGTATAACATTGTTTTTAACACACTTAACTTTTATCAACTTAGTACCCCTCTTGAATGTCTAATCATGATAATCCTGCTCGATGCATGTTCTCAGGATAATCCGGGCCTTTTTGTTGTTAGAGCAGAAGATCGTCAAGAAGGTCCTGAAGTTGCAGAAGGCCAAGGAAAAGCTAGTTTCAAAGAGTTAAAATCAATGTCAAAGTACCTTGCCAGAGATTTAGGGGTTCTTCTCCTAGTTGAAAAGTACTGATTTTTTTTCTCCAAGAATTTTACAACAGTTAAAACTCATTGTTCAGGAATACCAGTACCAGTTCTAAAAAATGTGATGTGCTTTTTCAGCCTTATTAATTCCTTGCTCTATATTTATCTTTTATAACTTGCATAAAAGTTCTTTCTCGCCTTGATGTATTTACCTGAGAAATAATCACGGCTCTCATCTTAGCCATGGTTCGCGTCAGTTTTTACAGGAAACTGTAAGTTCGTCATTTGTCGAGCTAATCTGTTAATGATAATCAATTTGTTCGTTTTTTTTACCTATTGCCGTACTGGTAGCAATTATAGTCTTATGTGATCCAAGCTTAATTCATTAGTTGATGATTTTGTGGTTGAGCTGATCTGTATCTTGCAATGTGTTGATACATACATAGATTACTATTGATCTTTTTCGAAGCGCATAGATCGGGAAAATGAAGACGATTGTGGGAACAGTGGTGTCGAACATGATGCAGAAATCGATAGTCATCGCCGTTGACCGGCTCTTCCACCACCCGCTGTTCAACCGCTACGGCAAGCGAACCAATAAGTTCATGGCGCACGATGAGAACAATCTCTGCAACATAGGAGACCGTGTCATGCTCGATCCTTCTAGGCCGCTCAGCAAGCAGAAGCGGTGGGTTGTCTCAGAGATTCTCAAGATGGCGCGCATCTACACGCCGCCATCGAGTGCTGAATTGACTAAGAACGCTTAAATTTCGAGTGATTGTTTAATGTGATTAACTTGTAAACTGCTTTTCCTAAAAACAGATTCCAGTTTCTCGATTAGGGTTTCCAAACTAAATAACATTTGCAAATCTTTGTGATCCATTTTGCTTTAAAATACCTTCTTAATTCGATCCTTTATATTGGATGATTTGTTACAAAGATTATATGCTTTGATTTAGCAGTACATAGTGTCTTGATGTCTTCTGTGCTTGGTATTCTTGCGCTATTGTTTGTTGCATTTTTTAAAAGAAGCTGTTTGGAATGCGACAGGCCACTGGCGGTGGATTCAATACTCAGTGTGCTCATACTGTATGTAGCACGGACACGACATTTTTGGGCGAGTTGCCGTTTCGGACACAAGGACACTGCTGGACATAGCTGGAAACGCCTGGAAACGGTCAATTAGTCAACATGTGGATTTTATTACAATCAAACCAATTTTCAGAACAAAATTGGACCTGGCTCAACCTCATCTGTCCATTCCGCAACCCTAGCTCGCATCGTAATATGGGTGGATATGTACCTCCGGAGTACAATCGGTTAAGAACCACTTTGCTTGATCAAGAGAAGAAGCATGTTGAGTTGTCATTAGCTCCCATTAAAAATACTTGGGGAGCTAAAGGAGTGACTATTGTGACTGATGATTGGAGTGATCCACAACGAAGACCTTTAATCAATTTCATGGCTTGTTGTGAAAGTGGTCCGATGTTCATCAAAGCTGTAAATTGTGCTGGTGAGGTGAAGGATAAAGAATTCATTGCTAATCTATTAAGAGAAGTAATTGATGAGGTTGGCCATCAGAATGTTGTTCAGGTGATCACAGATAATGCTAGTAATTGCAAAGGTGCTGGAGAAATCATCGAAGGTATTTATCCTCACATTTATTGGACTCCTTGTGTTGTTCATACACTCAATCTGGCTTTGAAAAATATTTGTGCTGCAAGGAATCTGATGAACAACGAAGAAACATATGCGGAATGCCATTGGATTACTGAGGTTCACGGTGATGTTGTTCAAATTAAGAACTTCATCGTGAATCATGGTAAGCGTTTGTCTATTTATTCGCGCTTCACTCCTCTTAAGTTGCTTTCAGTTGGTGAAACTCGTTTTGCTTCTTTAGTTATCATGCTCAAAAGATTTAAACTTGTTAAGCGTGCTTTGGAAGGCATGGTTACGTGTGATCAATGGACGTCATATCGAGATGATGATCAAGGTTAGGCTAGATTTGTGAGGGAGAAGATATTGGAGGGATAAATTGGATTACATTCTTAGTATTACAAGTCCAATATATGATATGATTAGAGTTTGTGACACTGATAAGCCTTGCCTCCATTTGGTTTATGAGATGTGGGATGTGATGATTGAGAAGGTGAAGAAGGTTATCTATGAGCATGAGAACATTGATGAGTCAGAAACTTCCACTTTTTATGATGTGGTCCATAAAATACTTGTGGCTCATTGGGCCAAAAGTAACACACCCCTGTACTGCTTAGCTCATTCTTTGAATCCCAGGTAAGAAGTTTATATTAAAGTTATTAACTTCAACATGCTACATTTATTTGATAAATAGTTGACACTTGTATATTTTGTTGTTAGGTATTATAGTCATGAATGGCTTACAGAGGATGCTACTAGGGTACCTCCGCATACAGACGCTGAGATTTCCATGGAACGAAGGAAGTGCTTTAAAAGACTTTTTTTCCTAATCTAGGTGATTACAACAAAGTTACAAATGAGTATGCTGTTTTTCACTTGAGGGAGGAGATTTTGGCGATTCTGATTCTCTTCAATTGAGGTACACGATGGATCCAAAATTTTGGTGGGGTAGCTTTGGAGCAACAACACCTATTCTTCAAAAGTTAGCCATTCGATTACTTGGACAACCTACTTCCTCGTCATATTCTGAAAGAAATTGGAGCACTTATTCTTTCATTCATTCTTTGAAGAGGAATAAAATGAATCCAAAGCGTGCTGAAGATCTTGTATTTATTCACAACAACCTACGACTCTTATCAATAAAGAACTCACAATATATTGATGAAAAGACGAAAATGTGGGATGTTGGTGGTAGTGCTGATGTACTTGGATCTTTGGAGGAGACCGATATTCATCAATTTGTTGTTCTTTCCCTTGATGAGCCAGAGATGGAGCATGTGTTCTTTGAAGATAGTCAAGAAAACGCATTATGAATCTTTTATGCATTTTTGTGACTTTAATGTTTGAATATTTAATTTCAATTTCAAAAGAATTGCACCTGCTTAATTATTTTTTAAAATTTAAGATATATTCATGTAATATAATTTATATAAAAATATAATTTATATTGCCGTGTCCTGCCGTGTCCACTTCTTATATATTTTGAGTTTGGCGTGTCCACGTGTCTTGCCGTGTCCGTGTTCGTGCTACATAGCTCATACATACCTCTTACTGCTGCAAGGGAGCTTAATGAAAGTTCTGACTCATCTTGTTATGAATTTACTTTGCAGACTCAGTTCGAATAAGTTGCGTTTGTCATTGAAGGGTGACAATCATTACATGGTCATGATTCAGGAGCGATATGTTTGGTGATGGATTTTCTCTGTTGATGGTGAAAAATAGCATCGCTAAAGAAAGCCTGCTACTGCTTGTCTTGAGTTCCCAGCCAAAAAGTTTGCAAGACTTCACTACAGATTTCCGATTATGCTTCAAAGTTGGCATCAAGAAGTGTCTGCTGCAGCAAGTGGAGAGCAAATAATCATGATGATATTGTGGCCTAGCTTCCAATGAAGTGGCAGAATATATGAAAATGAGGGATTTCTTGAGTGTTATGGTGCAGTAAGCTAAGACTGAACTTCATCTCTAATGCTGCGCTACATGGGAAAGTGAGTGTTCTTAAGGTGATAAATTCGAAGCTTCTTCTCATAGCACTTGTGACATTCCTGTATTTGTAGCATCTTACAAGGATGACATTTTGCTTGTAAATCTTCGTTGAAAACGTAAAATATCATGTAATTATCTGTCCAAAATCCAGATATCACTGGTTTACTCGTAATTCAATTTCAATTTCATTGCAAAACACGGGTAATTTCCCAGCTTGACAATCTTCAATATAAGCTCATTATGTATTGAACATGATGTTCAGCTTTTGTGCTACATATGTAGTTTTGTTCAAAATCACATAATTAGGTTCCAGTTGACAAGGAAATCACATTTTAGAAACTAATGACTCATTTTGAAAAACTCAGTAAAACACAAACCAATCCTTGTCCACAGTCTAACTTAGAATTTTGGATCAGACTGAACATGGACACGTAACCATTTTAGCATAACAAATTACAATTAATAAAGACAATTAAACATATCTCAATGTGTTTTAAAGAGATTTTGACAGACATATGGGGTCATACCTATGGCCCTGATGATCATGTTGAAGCCAATAATACTAAACTATGGTTATTACACGGTAATCAATTTCAGATTTAGACTGGTAATCTTCTACTTAACTATCTATCAGGTAGTTCATCTGTCACTAAACATCATTAGCTAGCTAAGCGACTTATATCAACTACTATGCTAGCATGTAAGTATGGAAATTGATTTCAACCGGTCTGATTAATATTTTTAAAACATCCAGCATTACATAACAAGAGGTAGTTCATCTATGAGATGTTTAATAAGCTTCCGCAGCTAGAGAAAAACAATATAGATCACGAATTTACATTAAAAACGTGTAATTGTCGATAATCACAAATAGTCTGATTTTTCCCCAAACACAAACAAACTGGTCTTTTAAAATATTACAGATGCATTCACAGAATTTTTTCCGAAAAGCATGAAAATTGAAAACAAAGTCATTTACATGTATTTCTTGAAATTTTGTACATTGCAGGACCATAAACAAGCTTCGGCTTTCCTCTTATTCACTTCTTTGTATTTTTCTGCCGTTTTCGACATCTCACTATTACTCTCATAAAATTGTAGTACCTTATAATATTGGTAAATGTGTGTGTTTCAGTTTACTTTCAAGAAATAAAATTAATCCACCATGAAAAGAATTCAACAAAAAGAAGAAGAAAGTAGAGAATGCTACTCTACTGACCTTGGGGCTACTAGCAGTGTCCTTCAAGCCCTCATCGGCCCTCGTATCTGTAATTCTTTTTGCTTTTAATTTCTTGTTGGAAGAACCAGCTTTAGATCTCCATGCAGCAACAGAAGGGGAGGAAGCGTCTGAGAGCATAGAGGGAGTTTCAGAAGTAGAGCTTGACGAATACTTATCGTTCTTAAAATAGTAATCGAGGTATGAAGTCCATGTTGAAATATATGTGTTAGAAGGTGTGAAGAAAAATGGTGGTGAGCCACAATTAAGATCTAAAATTGAGCGTGGAGGACACCCCGAATCGTGTTGATAAAATTAGATTAAAATACCTTGGATTGAGAGGTATGAAATCGAATGTTGAAATGCCAAAAACGAAGCTATATCGAATGGGAAATCGATGGCCAAAGTTGGACCAAAACTCATGAAACTTGACTTTGGTAGGGATTGATATGAAGATGGACTTCACATGGGTGAAAGCTTATATCCCACATTAGAAATCAAAGAGGTAAAAAGTTATGTTCTTATATGATTTCAAGTTCATGGTTATTAAGTTGTTAATCCAAGGGCTTCCAAAATACCTACGCGGACCCTCAGGAGGGTGCAAATCCATCCGGTCGACGATGCACTTCTATCTGACCCAACTAAGGTTTGCCCGGTATCTGACCGAGGACACCTATGGTCGCTAAGGATGAGTTTGATAATCAAGTACACCCCCTCTCCGCCATGGCTGATAGCATGTCCTGATAGTATCATGACATAAGCTCATATTCGTATCGCTCAGTTTGTAAAACCATTAACAGATCTGTCAAAGGAGGCATGACAGTGTAGATCATGTTAATGAAGTAGTTTATGTACTAAATTGCTTTTGGGGTACTTTCTGGTCATATAAAGAAGTCCTTAAATTAAAGGGTCACTTGCCAATTTGTGCATTCCAATAAGGATCATAATGCAACCCTAAAGAGGAGATTAAAGGGCAACCCTTTTGACTCCAAGATCTTAATCTTCACACTTGAGGCCGGCCTTCACCACACCAGTTTCAAGCCTGTGAAGCCTCTTGTACCCTACAGTAGTCCCACTCACAACCTTCTTCCCATCTACATAAATTTCATGCCTTTTCACCCTCTGACCCAACCCTATTGCTTCCTGGATCCTGACCACGTTGAACCTCAATCCTCCATCTTTATCCCACATTTCAATCCAGTGATGTTTTTTCTTCACTTTGCCAACTTTGTATGTTTCTTCTGGTGCCCAATATGTCCACAGATGATCATCATCCACTACATTTTCCTGCCCAAATCCACCACCTTTTCCTCCCCTCTGGCTTCTCATTTTGATGTCACATTTTATTGCTAAGTTAGTTGTAAAAAAATGGCGTCGATGGCAGTTCAGAACTCGGTCAGCCTCCCAATGTCAGCCTCGGACACAAGCCCGGTAATGTTGGGCGGCACATTGAGTAACATTACGCAGTTACGTCCAACTGAATTGTAATATATCTCTAGTAGTTCACTCAGGCTCTTGGGCGAGTCTGCTTTGTGCCAAAACCACCCTTTGCGTATCAAAACATCACATTCAGGGGGCAGCCAGTTGGTCCCCTTCGGATCCCCGGTCTGTAGGTATCTGCACCGAGCACAAAGATGTGTTCCAAGCTTAGTTTCAAAATGGAGCAACGTATAGGAAGATTATTGATCATGATGACAAGATAGTTAGTAGCGATGCTTTCGTTGCCAATCGATAGGGAGGACTGGTTAATACCGGAGAAGCCCTTCTCTTCTCCGACCCACCGAATGCCCAGTCCAGCGTCCGAAAAGATGTTGATTGAGCCTTGCAACTCCTTCACCATTCCAAACCAGTCTTCAAAGTAGTATGTCATGTTCTTTCCATTAGCCCCTTTTGCTCCATCAAACCATATTTCCATCACACTTCCATACCTACCAAAATCACATTCATAAACAATTTGCAGTTACAAAAAATTATGAATCATGAAGTTCTGAGTGAATTGAAAACAGAGCACTCTGTTTTGTTGCTCACCTTGTGAAAATTCTGGTGTTAAACTGTCTGCGAGACAATTATCTAAGCCTTTAATGTGTTCGACTTTGAACTTGAACCACTGTTGCCAGCTTATAAACCTTCCCTGCTTATAATCACCAGAGATGTTGGAATACCACAGCAGTCCCCTACAGATCCAGAATGATTGAAACTGCAAATACTCAGGACAACCATCTACCTAGATCCACTGAGTAGACTCCTCATGAATGAGTTTTTAGGAATTACAGACTTAAACGAACAGAGCGACTGCAGTTGAAGTAGATGCAAAGAAGGCCAGATATATTCTACAAAACATCAAAGTATGCAACATATGCCATTGGAAGAACTTCTCATGCGAGTTTGAAAAATGGTTATATCACCTTCCCAGAGAAGAGCAAGAAGCTTGGAGCAACAGATTCTATAACAAGCTACCCCCAGAATGGGCAGAAGAAATGAATACAAAATGGACGCAAAACCCCATTCACATTACACAAGGGATAGCAGGAAGAGTTCCAAGAAACGATAGAAGAAAAGTGCAGAATCATAAGGCTCAACAGCACAATAGAAGCCTATCAGAACAAGAGCAGATTGTTTATGTAGCGTATTTCAGTTCTTCACACCAGTGCAGAATTGTTTGTATTCAGTATACATACTTGTCATCTTTTAGTAATTTGTTTCATTGTTGATTTCTTTTGTATTCAATATGCAATTTTCCTCATCCCCTGGTACCTGATGCTGCACATCTAATAATTTCTAACGATTGCCAGAATCTCGTTTGGAAAGGACCACAGGGGGGAGAAGAAACTCAAAACTTTCTAATGACGAGACACCTCCAGTTACAGAGGTGAATGGGTACAACTTCAAGAGACAAGAATTCGAGGTTGAATAATGACAATGATGCTGAGCATCTTCTGGCAGAGATGGAATTCAAGGATACCTACACTACACTGCTGCTGAGAAAGAACTGAAATTGCAAATTCTTCATATTTATTCTAAAAGATACTTTTCTTCATCGAATTCAGACAATAATATTAATTTCCTACTTGACTAGCATCCTTCCTATCAGAAGCATTTACATAGAATGAATATGCAAACAATCAGGACAACCTACTCTGCACAACTTCATCATTCAAACACATCTCAACCCTCACACACTAACACTCTCTCAAAACAATCACAACAAGCAAGTTTTGAAGCAATGGCTTCAACTTCATTTTCTAAATTTTCTTTGGTGATCATCTTTATGTTGTTATCAGCAGCTGCAATAAGCTCCGAGACATCAAGAGGTCAGAAGCTAAAAAAAGACCGAAATGACATTCTACATGCATGATTGGGAGACACCAACAAAGGAAGAAAATGTGACCAACATTATCATTGCTAGCAAGCCACAAACCAAATGGTACATTCTCACTTTTGGCTCATTGTTTGCCTATGATGATGCCATCACTACAACCATTGATCGCAACACGACTGAGTTGAGAAGAGCTCATGGGATATATGTCAACACCGTGCTCGATGGCTCTGACTTGCATATTTTGGTCTCTTTCCTTTTTACCAACAAAGCGTATAATGGAAGTCCAATTGAGATTCAGGGTGCCGATAGATTGTTGCAGCCAACCAGCGAGGTTTCGATTGTGTCGGAGACGAATAAATTTCGCTTGGCCACAGGATGGACAAGCATCGAAACGGTATTCTTGGACATTCCTCAATCCAATGTCATTCTCCGATGGAACCTTACTCTTTTCTATTACTAAGAGTCCTTGTCTTGTTGTATTGAGAAACTGGAATCAGTTTACAAGTTTATCACAGTAAACAATCTCTAGAAATTCAAGCGTTCTTAGCCAATTCAGCACTGGATGGCAGCGTGTAGATGCGCACGGTCTTGAGAATCTCCGCCACAACCCACCGCTTGCGCTTGCTGAGCGGCCTGGAAGGATCGAGCTTGACACGGTCTCCAATGTTGCAGAGGTTGTTCTCATCGTGTGCCATGAACTTGTTGGTCCGATTGACTTAGCGGTTGTAAAGCGGGCGGTGGATGAGTCTGTCGACGGCGACGACTATCGATTTCTACATCTTGTTCAAAACCACCGTTCCTACAATCGCCTTCATTTTCCTGGTCTCTGCACTCTGTTGCTGGAGGCGGCGAAAGCCATATAGGTGAATTTGGGATGGGCCTTTATGGGCTGTAGTTTCACTCGACCCGTTTAATAAAGTGTTTGATGGCCCATGTGGCCAAATGTGTCACACATTAAGAGGATGTGCACGTGTGAGACATGCACAATCTTTGACTTTTCCACATAGAGAGTTGTACATGGAGCAAAGACTGATGGCTTTCACCAAACCAACCATAATCGAACTCACAATAAAGTGATCAAAGAGTTGGTGTGCTTGGCGGCTTTAAACATCCATTCCACACATGTGCGTGATTAATGGATCTTTTTTACTATAAAAACACAACCTACTCTGTACAACTTCATCACTAAAACACATCTCAACTCTCTCAAGAAATTACACTAAGTAATCTTTGAAAAGTGTAGTAGCATGACTTCAATTTCATTTTCTAAATTTTCTTTGGTGACCATTTTTGCGCTATTAGCAACAGCTGCAATAAGCTTGGAGGCATCTAGAGGTCAGAGGATGAAGAAGACCGAAATGAAATTCTACATGCATGACTGCGAGACACCAACAGAGGAAAAAAATGTGACCAACATTATCATTGCTAGCAAGCCACAAACCAAATGGTACATTCTCACGTTTGGCTCATTGTTTGCCTATGATGATGCCATCACTACATCCATTGATCGCAACTCGACTTAGTTGGGAAGAGCGCATGGGATATATGTCAACATCACGCTCGATGGCTCTGACTTACATATTTAGTCTCTTTCCTTTTTACTAACAAAGCGTACAATGGAAGTACGATTGAGATTTACGATGCAGATAGATTGTTACAGCCGACAAGAGAGATTTTGATTGTGTTGGAGATGGATAAGTTTCGCTTGGCCAGAGGATGAGCGAGCATCGAAACAGAATTCTAAGACATTCCCCAATCCAATGTCATTCTCCGATGGAACCTTACTCTTTTCCATTACTAAGAGTCCTTGTCTTGTTGTATTCATAAACTGGAATCAGTTTACAAGTTTATCACATTAAACAATCTCTCGAAATTCAAGCGTTCTTAGCAAATTTAGCACTGGATGGCGGCGTGTAGATGCGCGCGGTCTTGAAATTTTTTTGCCACAACCCACTGCTTACGCTTGCTGAGCGGCCTAGAAGGATCGAGCTTGACATGGTCTCCAATGTTGTAGAGGTTGTTCTCATCGTGCGCCATGAACTTGTTGGTCCGATTGACATAGCGGTTATAAAGCGGGCGGTGGAAGAGTTTGTCGCCGGCGACGACTACCAATTTCTGCATCTTGTTCGAAACCACCGTTCCCACAATCGCCTTCATTTTCCTGGTCTCTACACTCTGTGGCTGGAGGTGGCGAAAGTCATATAGGTGAAGTTGGGAAAGGCCTTTATGGGCTGTAGTTTCACTCGACCCGTTTAACAAAGTGTATGATGGCCCATGTGGCCTAAATGTGTTGCACATTAGGAGGATGTGCACGTGTGAGACACGCACAATCTTTGACTTTTCCACATAGAGAGTTGTACATGGAGCAAAGACTGATGGCTTTTACCGCACTAACCATAATCGAACTCACAATAAAGTGATCAATGAGTTGGTGTGCTTGGCGGCTTCAAACATCCATTCCACACCTGCGTGATAAATGGATCTTTTTTACTATAAAAACACAACCTACTCAACACAACTTCATCACTCAAACACATCTCAACTCTCTCAAGAAATTACACTAAGTAATTTTTGAAAAGTGTAGTAGCATGACTTCAATTTCATTTTCTAAATTTTCTTTGGTGACCATTTTTGTGCTGTTAGTAGCTGCTGCAATAAGCTCGGAGGCATCAAGAGGTTAGTAGCTGAAGAAGACCAAAATGACATTCTACATGCATGACTGCAAGACACCAAAAAGGAAGAAAATGTGACCAACATTATCATTGGTGGCAAGCCACAAACCAAATGGCACATTCTCACGTTTTGCTCATTGTTTGCCTATGATGATACCATCACTACAACCATTGATCGCAACTTGACTGAGTTGGGAAGAGCGCATGTGATATATGTCAACACCGCGCTCGATGGCTCTGACTTGCATATTTGGTCTCTTTCCTTTTTACCAACTAAGCGTACAATGGAAGTACGATTGAGATTCACGGTGCTGATAGATTGTTGGAGTCGACAAAAAAGGTTTCAATTGTGTCGGAGATGGATAAGCTTCGCTTGGCCAGAGGATGGGCGAGCATCAAAACGGTATTCTTGGACATTCCTCAATCCAATGTCATTCTCCGATGGAACCTTACTCTTTTCCATTACTAAGAGTCCTTGTCTTATTGTATTGAGAAACTGGAATCAGTTTACAAGTTTATCACAGTAAACAATCTCTCGAAATTCAAACGTTCTTAGCCAATTCAGCACTGGATGTTGGCGTGTAGATGCGCGCGGTCATGAGAATCTCCGCCACAACTCACCGCTTGTGCTTGCTGAGCGGCCTGGAAGGATCGAGCTTGATACAGTCTCCAATGTTGCAGAGGTTGTTCTTATCGTGCGCCATGAACTTATTAGTCCGATTGACTTAGCGGTTGTAAAGCGGGCGGTGGAAGAGTCTGTCGACGGCGACAACTATCGATTTCTGCATCTTGTTCGACACCACCATTCCTACAATCGCCTTCATTTTCCTGCTCTCTGCACTCCGTGGCTGGAGGCGGCGAAAGCCATATAGGTGAAGTTGGGATGGGCCTTTATGGGCTGTAGTTTCACTCGACCCGTTTAACAAAGTGTTTGATGGCCCATGTGGCCTAAATGTGTCGCACATTAAGAGGATGTGCACGTGTGAGACACGCACAATCTTTGACTTTTCCACACAGAGAGTTGTACATAGAGCAAATACTAATGGCTTTCACCGCACCAACCATAATCAAACTCACAATAAAGTGATCAAAGAGTTGGTGTGCTTGGCGGCCTTAAACATCCATTCCACACATGTGCGTGATAAAAGGATCTTTTTTACAATAAAAACACATCCTACTCTGCACAACTTCATCACTCAAACACATCTCAACTCTCTCAAGAAATTACACTAAGTAATTTTTGAAAAGTGTAGCAGCAAGACTTCAATTTCATTTTTTAAATTTTCTTTGGTGACCATTTTTGTGCTGTCAGCAACAGCTGCAATAAGCTCGGAGGCATCAAGAGGTCAGAAGCTGAAGAAGACCGAAATGACATTCTATTTGCATGAGTGGGAGACACCAACAAAGGAAAAAAAATGTGACCAACATTATCATTGCTGGCAAGCCACAAACCAAATGGTACATTCTCACTTTTGGCTCATTGTTTGCCTATGATGATGCCATCACTACAACCATTGATCGCAACTCGACTGAATTAGGAAGAGCTCATGGGATATATGTCAACACTGCGCTCGATGGCTCTAACTTGCATATTTTGGTCTCTTTCCTTTTTACCAACAAAGCGTACAATGGAAGTACGATTGAGATTCAGGGTGCTGGTAGATTGTTGCAGCCGACAAGGGAGGTTTCGATTGTGTCGGGGACGGGTAAGTTTCGCTTGGCCCAAGGATGGGCGAGCATCAAAACGGTATTCTTAGACATTCCTCAATCGAATGCCATTCTCCGATGGAACCTTACTATTTTCCATTACTAAGAGTCCTTGTCTTGCTGTATTGAGAAACTGGAATCAGTTTACAAGTTTATCACAGTAAACAATCTCTCTAAATTCAAGCGTTCTTAGCCAATTCAGCACTGGATGGCGGCGTGTGGATGCGCGCGGTCTTGAGAATCTCTACCCCAACCCACCGCTTGCGCTTGCTGAGCGGCCTAGAAGGATTGAGCTTGACATGGTCTCCAATGTTACAGAGGTTATTCTCATCATGCGCCATGAACTTGTTGGTCCGATTAACTTAGCGATTGTAGAGCGGGCGGTGGAAGAGTCTGTCGACGGCGACGACTACCGATTTCTGCATCTTGTTCAAAACCACCGTTCCTACAATTGCATTCATTTTCTTGGTCTCTACACTTCGTGGCTGGAGGCGGCGAAAGCCATATAGGTGAAGTTGGGATGGGCCTTTATGGGCTGTAGTTTCACTCGGCCCGTGTAACAAAGTGTTTGATGGCCCATGTGTCGCACATTAAGAGGATGTGCACGTGTGAGACACGCACAATCTTTGACTTTTCCACACAGAGAGTTGTACATGGAGGAAAGACTGATGGCTTTTCACCGCACCAACCATAATCGAACTCACAATAAAGTGATCAAAGAGTTGGTGTGCTTGGCAGCTTCAAACATCCATTCCACCCATGTACGTGGTAAATGGATCTTTTTTACTATAAAACCACAACTTACTCTGCACAACTTCATCACTCAAACACATCTCAACTCTCTCAAGAAATTACACTAAGCAATTTTTGAAAAGTGTAGTAGCATGACTTCAATTTCATTTTCTAAATTTTATTTGGTGACCATTTTTTTGCTGTTAGCAGCAGCTGCAATAAGCTCGGAGGCATCAAGAGGTCAGAACCTGAAGAAGACCGAAATGACATTCTACATGCATGAGTGGGAGACACCAACAAAGGAAGAAAATGTGACCAACATTATCATTGCTGGCAAGCCACAAACCAAATGGTACATTCTCACTTTTGGCTCATTGTTTGCGTATGATGATGCCATCACTACAACCATTGATCGCAACTCGACTGAGTTGGGAAGAGCTCATGGGATATCTGTCAACACTGCACTCGATGGCTCTGACTTGCATATTTTGGTCTCTTTCCTTTTTACCAACAAAGCGTACAATGGAAGTACGATTGAGATTCAGGGTGCTGATAGATTGTTGCAGCCGACAAGGGAGGTTTCGATTGTGTCGGGGATGGGTAAGTTTCACTTGGCCAGAGGATGGGCGAGCATCGAAACGGTATTCTTACACATTCCTCAATCCAATGCCATTCTCCGATGGAACCTTACTGTTTTCCATTACTAAGAGTATTTATCGTACCTTCTATGGACTTGTTGTATAGTGCTTGGTTTTGTTTCCCGTCTTTTTTTCTTCTCGAAATTACGATCAGAGTGATCATGTCAAAAATATGATACACTATATAATATTGCTACATATGCTACACTAAATTTGAATTGTATTCGTCAAGAAAATACTCAAATAAAGTTTTATTCTCTTGGATGGACTTCCGTTGTCTACAAATACCGTCTTTTCGTTGTTTGATAATCTTTGGTATTATTCATACCATCATTTAAATCTAGAATACATATCATTGAAACATAAGTTACTATTCTATCGGGACTTCCACATAATCCTTAAATTTAACCGGATCATGCCATTTTTTTGACATACTCGTATATTAAATTTTAATCACATTTGAGATTACGAAAAATAGTAATATGACAAGATAATTGTAGGGGCATACCAATGTTATAGAATGTATCATAGACATAGTAGTTTATTTCACACTGTAAATTAAATTTTTTCTTTAATAATTTAACATTCTCATTCATGGGCCAGGATCCGATGAGAAAGACTTATTTGGTGAGAAATGAGAAATATTCGTCTGATCTAATCTACGGCTGTGATTAAACTCAATTTGAATTAAAATTCATATTTAAATAATCATTAATAAAATTAAAAGGATAAATTAGGAAATAAAAGTTACTTCTAAATCGTATTGTCTGAGATAGGAAAGTAATTGCGATTCTTTTCAAAATTCGGTGACTTTCCGCGGCTCTACTGCTTCTCTTCGACCAAACCGGGTAATGGCAGAGCAAATAAACCCGACGTTAATCGTGTTTGAAACATTCCGATTTTTTTGTAGGGTCTACGTATTTTAGGGTTTATGGAGATTTTAGGGTTTGAAACTATCCGATTTTATTGGGTCTACGAATTATAGGTTTTACGAAGATACGAGTTTGGTACTTTTCAATTTTAGTAAGGTCTACTAATTTTAGGATTTTATGGTTTGGAACTTAACTATGGTGTAAGAATGTATGGGCCTAAGATTCTAAGTTTACTAAATGAGAATTCGTAGCAGATTGTGGTGATCTTTTCGTAGCCTACCATATAATTAGTAGGATTTTAGTTATAATTCGTAACTTTTTTTTATAACTACCATTCTGGACAGTGGAATGAAAAGAGACTAGATTCGTATCAGGAATGTTTTATACTCATCTTCGTGCAAATATAATTGGACTTTCAATGTGTATGATGCGTAACTGTTTTATTCTTTGTCAGAACGTAAAAGGAAAAATGCCGCAGATGTGCTCAAGCCAAGCACCGAATATATGTTTGATGGTTACTTTTACAGTGCATGGTTGTTGTTCCAACACATTTTCTCAGTTTCTCAATCATGTATAATTTATCCAACTTTTTCTCATGTTATTTTCGATAGTTTCAGGCTCATCCGCATGCCCCTTGCACGTCGAGTACCACTTGAGCCATATCAGATCAAATGTCCTCCATTCATGTGAGGGAATTTAGTTTTGATTTATCAAAGTCAAGCTAGCAAGTAACTGTAAATGTGTCTCTCAGAGTTGAGTTTTTAATATTAATCGGATGCATAAAATTTGTAGAATTATAATCAAAATGCGTAGCTTCAGATATATCATTAGGGTTAAAAAAAATTTGTTTCGTTCGACGAATTGAAATCTTTTTTTGTTCCGTATGAGCTCATGAAGATATTGTTCATCTAGTGGAAGTTAATAGAACATGATGCTGAGCTTAACAACAAAATTCAGGAAAATGAGCTGGCATGGAAATAAAATGCCACTGATTCATTTGATATGGCTGTGGATTCAGAATCACGGCCTCATATTTAGTTTTATAATAATTCTGGATTTAGAGAAATTTAATGAACAATTTATGAATGTTGCCTTTGTATCGATTCTCTTGGATGGATGCTGAACTTAAGGTCAATGTGCTTGATTGAACTATTACTTCGGCTTCACTCATCATAACTTATTGGCCTATTTTGTAACTCATTTCTATTGTAAACAGACGACGACGATGATGATTCGGCATCGAACGCCTCAACATATAATCACGGTAAAGACCTTGATCATCACCTGCTGACCACTCCAAATAGTGACATTGATTATAATAAAGACAAACCAGTTAGGCTAGCAAAGGAAGTCATATAAATTCATCAGTATATTTTTACATTCTTATTAGGCCTCTCCTCTCTGCAACATTTGTTTTATATTCTTCTTATCCGGCCTCTCCTCTCTGCAGCATTTATTGTATCCATGATTGTTGTTGTTGTACAGTGTAAAAATGTATCCACCATATTGTTGCAGCAACATTACCATAGGGCTTGGCAATGATGATTAAAACATACTATGAGTTGCTTACTTTATGTTTTCCCATCAGAAGTTAAATGTTAAAGTTGTGACCCTTTTAAAGTTAAGACCAGCTAATATTTTTGTAATCTATCTTTTTATTATCAAATCTTCTAAAACTCAAATTAGGAGATATCATCTTAAGAAAATGGGTTCTTAAGTTCATTTTTTTCTACGACGAAGTGAGGTTGGCATGGTGGTAGGCACTCACTATTACGAATATTATCCTGCACATTGTGATTCAATTACTACGAATATTAACTTACGCATTTCGATTCAAATACTACGAATATTATCCTATGCATTTTGATTAAATTCTCAAAAGTATTATGCTATGCATTTTCATTCAATTACTACGATTATTGTGATACGCATTTTGGTGATCTAATCATATTGTAAAGTTTAGTTATACCAATTTAAGCTGATCAAGTTGTGTGTAGCATCCAAAACATCGATCATATACACAACTTTAGGTCCCTAATCGGATGATAACGAATTTTTACTATGCTAATGTTGAATAATTTGATCGGGTTGTGTCCAGTTGTGAATGATTTGTGTTCTGCGGAGTTGTTTGTTGAAACTGGTGCTGCGATGGTGGATGTGTTAACGTGGAGTGCGATGGCTACTGGATGTGCTAATATGGGAGAGATTGAGTGTGCGAGGGAATATTTTGATTGAATGCCGTGTATTGGAATGTTGTGACTTGGAATGATATGGTACTTGGGAATGCTTTGCCGAAGCTTTAATCGATGGACGATGGGGTCAAGATCCATGAATTTATCAAATCATTTTCAGTTCCCAATCGAAGGCCATTTAATTGATAGGTGGTCTAGTTGCCGATGAGATCGCTGATTGCGGCCTTCGTTGATCATTCGATTGGGTCTGATTGCAGCCTTTTGTCGATCCTTCTCTGTCGCAATTCGTAATCGCGAAATCAGGAAACTATGTCGAGAGCAAATAATCAATGACAAGTTAGGATAAGAATCAAATGCCACATATGCCATTAATATTTTAAATTTAAATAAACCGAAATTATTAGAACGGTTGATATTGAAATTATAAAGTTAAAATTATTTCTTATTTCTAATGAAATTTACAATTTCTTGTGCGATCCTAACTAAGATGGAGATGGACAATAATAAAAATAAAGTCCTAAATTTGTGAGAAACGAATATAAACACTCAAATTATATAAAATAATTTTTTTTTTGATTAATATAGTAAATAAATTAAGTTCAACTAAAATGAATTAAAATAAACTAAATTAAATTCAGTTTTTCTAATAATCTGTTTCCTTATTATTATTATTATTATAAAAAAACAAATAATAATATCGGTTTCCTTATCTCTAGATCGAAGATCGACATTATAAAAATAAAGCCCTAGGAATTCGTGATAGAACGAAATCTAGAGCTTGAGAGAGATCAAAGCGCGATGGAGGAGAGCCACATCGATCTCGGCGTGAAAAACCTAGTAATTCGTGAGAGAGAGAAATCAAAGAGCTTGAGAACATATCGAAGCCGATGGAGGAGAATGACAACCAAATCAATCTGGACGTGAAAAACCTGGCAATTCGTGAGCCGATCAGTGGCGGATCCAGGAATTTATCTGAATGGGCACTACTACAGAAGAGAGATTAGGCAACGGTTCAAATATTCGATTACGCAACGGTTGTTGTTTACGCAACGGTTCTATAAACAACCGTTGCATACGGTATAACTTAGGCAACGGTTCTAACGAAACCGTTGCATAGGTTATACCTTATGCAACGGTTGTTTAAAACCGTTGCCTAAGTAATACCTTATGCAACGGTTGTTTAAAACCGCCGCATAAGTTAGAACCGTATGCAACGGTTGTTTATAGAACCGTTGCATAAGGTTATAACTTATGCAACGGTTGTTTGAAACCGTCACATAAGTTATAACCTTATGCAACGGTTCTAATATAACCGTTGCATAAGGTATAACTTATGCAACGGTTTCGTTAGAACCGTCGCATAAACGCAAACCTAAAATTAAAAAACACAAGTCTTCTGTGTTCTTTCTAATCCCGCTCGAAGAATTTGTCCATATCCTCCGCTCGCCAGTCGAACTCCGTCGCTCTCACCGTCTCCGCGCCAGTCGGTCCGTCGCTCTCAGCCCATTTCGTCGCCCCTCGTACCTCGTGTCACTGCCTCCGCTCCGCGACGTCGAACTCCCTCGCCCAGTCACTGCCTCCGCGCCGTTGAACTCCCTCGCCCAGTTCACTGCCTCCGCTCCCTCGCTCAATTGAATCTGAACGAATTCCGGTTAGTTCCCAATATGCCAAATGGTTCATATTTGTCAGAACAACTATACTAGTTTTATTGATTGCTTGTTTGTTGATTTGGCATTGTGAATAGCAAGATGAATTTGCGTACTAGTTGTATTACTTGTTAGCCGAATAGCAAGAGAAATTTGCGTACTAGTTGTATTACTTGTTTGGATATATGAAGGTGTATTATAGCAACATGTTATTGCATTGATTTGTCCTCAATTTCTTACCGATATTCGTTCACTACTTGTAGTACTTGTTAGCCGAATAGCAAGAGGAATCTTCACTGTTCTACGCAAGCTTCTATTTTAAGGTAAATTGCCCGATTAAACTAATTTCCTACTTATGTTTCCATTCAAATTGGATACTTGATATTTCTTCGTTTACTAACTTGTTGTTGTTATAACTTTACAGAGTCGACGCTGCATCCAACCTTTGGCTATTATCTCCGAGAGATTCTACTCTAAGGTAAAATACACTATGTAACTCATTTACAACTTTTTTAATTGTTAGAGTGTGCATTATGGAGTGGATTTATATGGTCTATTTCTACTAATAATTATATCAACCATAACAATATATCTTTCTAACTATGAGTATATAATGCTTTATGTAGTTATGATGAATCGAGATTGGGTATCCGGTAGTAGGTTAAGTGTACAGTACGACCAAGGGATTACAGATTTTTGTGCGTTTGCATCTTCGTATGCGTCCAGAAACAACATTGAACGTGTTTATTGTCCATGTATGGGTTGCTGGAATAACAAAAAGGTCAAACCCAAGAAATTACGGAAACACCTTTTGTTAAAGGGAATTGACCCACAGTACAAGTTTTGGTATATGCATGGCGAGGTTGAACCACAAAATGTTCAACCTCATCCCGTTGAAAGTTTACCGGTGGATGATGATGATGATTGGGAGGAGGACAATATAATTGACATGGTCAACAATGTTGCCGATGATTTTGTTGCTAGACCTCAAGTTTTGGAGTCATTGAGGAACGATTCAGAATTACCATTGTACGAAGGGTGCTCCAAATACACAAGGCTATCGGCAACTTTGAAAATATTCAACTTGAAAGCAAAAAATGGATGGAGTGATGTAAGTTTCACTGAATTGTTAACTCTGGTGAAAGATATGCTTCCAGAGGATAACACCCTACCTAACCGTTGTTACGAGGCTAAAAAAGTTATGTGTCCGATGGGTATCGATTACGAGAAGATACATGCTTGTCCTAATGATTGTATATTATATCGAAATTACTATAAAGATATGGTTGAATGTCCGATGTGCAAGTCTCCTCGTTATAAGTTAAACAAAGAACCAAAAAATGGTTCCAAAGGCACTCCTTCTAAAGTACTATGGTATCTTCCACCAATCCCCAGGTTTCAGAGATTGTTTGCTAGCTCGGAGGATTCTGATAATATGCGTTGGCATGCTGAGAAACGTGTTATTGATACGAAAATGCGTCATCCTGCTGATTCACTACAATGGGCAAAAGTAGATAACACATTCCCGACATTTGGAGCAGAGTGTAGAAATTTACGCATTGGCCTTTCTACTGATGGGGTGAATCCACATGGAAACCTCAGTACTCAGCATAGTACATGGCCTGTGATATTGGTTATCTACAATCTTCCTCCCAGGTTAACCATGAAGCATAAGTATATGATGCTTTCTCTGTTGATATCGGGTCCGCGACAACCCGGAAATGATATTGATGTATACTTTGCTCCATTGATAGAAGATTTGAAGCTTTTATGGAACGAAGGAGTACGGACGTTTGACGCGTCAAGGCAGGAATATTTTAATATGCGTGCCATGCTAATGTGTACCATCAATGACTTCCCAGCTTATGGTAACTTATCGGGGTACAGTATTAAAGGGTACAAAGCTTGTCCAATTTGCGGGGAAGAGACACATGCACGCCATCTAAAGAATTGTCGAAAAATGGTTTACATGGGACATCGACGGTTTTTATCGAGGCATCATCCTTACAGGCGGAAAAAAGCTGCATTTAATGGTGAGACCGAACATGGAATAGAACCTCGACCGGCTTCTGGAGATGAAATACTTCAAAAAATTCAGAATATTACAAATCGATTTGGGAAGCCCAATGCACGCACTGAAGGTACTCCATGGAAGAAGCGATCAATATTTTTTGATCTCCCTTATTGGCATACACTTGACGTCAGACACTGCATTGATGTGATGCATGTTGAAAAGAATATATGTGACAGTCTTATTGGTACTTTATTAAACATTCCCGGAAAAACAAAGGATGGATTGAAAGCTAGACTGGATATGTTGGATATGAACATTCGTACCAAATTAGCACCTCAAACTGAAGGAAAGCGTACATATTTGCCTCCATCATGCACAACTCTTTCTAAGAATGAAAAAACAATTTTGTGTGGATGTTTGAAAGGAGTTAAAGTTCCGTATGGGTATTCTTCGAATATTTCCAGCTTGGTTTCAATGAAGGATCTGCGGTTGAATGGATTAAAATCTCATGACTATCATGTATTGATTCAACAGTTGTTGCCTATTGCGATTAGAGGTGTATTGTCTCCTAAAGTGAGATCCGCTGTACAAAGACTCTGTGCCATTTTTAGCTCTTTGTCTGCTAAGGTTGTTGATTCATCAGAGCTTGATAAACTACAAGACCAGATTGTTGTTACACTATGCCAATTAGAGATGTTTTTTCCACCTAGCTTTTTTGATGTAATGGTGCATCTTACTGTTCATTTGGTGCGCGAGATTCGCATTCTTGGACCGGTTCATATGAGATGGATGTACCCTTTTGAGAGGTACATGAAGATTCTAAAGAGCTACGTGAGAAATAGACATCGTCCAGAAGGGTGTATAGTGGAAGGATACATAACTGAAGAGGCTGTCGAGTTTTGCACTAACTTTTTAGGAAATACAGCCGCAGTTGGGATTCCCAGGCCACGTCATATTGATCGATTTAATGGAAAGGGCATAAGTGGTCAGAAATACATCAACCCATCATTTGATGAGTTGATGGTTGCTCATTTCTATGTATTGCAACATATGCCTGATATCACGCCTTTCATAGAGCAGCACCTAAACATATTAAGGAGTGCTTTCCCAAGAAAATCCGAGCAGTGGTTACAAAAAGAACATAGTCGGTCATTTTGTAACTGGCTGAGATGTAATGAGATTTTAAATAATCAGGCCAACTCTGAAGAAGAGTCTGATGACTTAGTAAAGTGGCTCCTGCCGGGTCCTACGCCAACTGTATACTCGTGGAATGCTTACGACATTAACGGATTTTGTTTCCACACAAAAGCTCAAGATGACCAAACCGTTGTGCAAAATAGTGGTGTCACACTTATTGCTGAAACCACTCTTGTTTCTAGTGCTAGAGATCAGAATCCAATATATGCTCCTATTAATTATTTTGGCCTCATCGAAGAAATATGGGAGTTGGATTACGTAAAGTTTCGAGTGCCTGTGTTTAAATGTAAATGGGTTAATAATTCGGCGGTTCGTACTGATGAATATGGAATGACGTTTGTGGATTTTCGAAGAGAAGGGTCCAAGGATGAGCCATTCATTATGGCCGAACAAGCGAGACAAGTATTTTACGTCCGTGACCCTACTGATAACAACCATTTTGTTGTCCTCCACGGAAAACAACAACTAACCAGTGATGCATCTGAAGATCTAGCTGAGGAATGCATGCCCGTTTATACGATAGTTCCCGTGGAGAACGATGATAGTGAAGCTGATAATGAAATTCAACTACGAGAAGATCATGGCGAAGGAATATGGATTGATAAAGAAATTTAACTTGTGTATGTTATTTATTTATGACTTGTGTAGTTATTTATGACTTGTGTAGTTATTTATGACTTGTGTAGTTATTTATGACTTGTGTAGTTATTTATTTATGACTTGTGTAGTTATTTATTTATTTCTGAGAATTGGTTTATTGATGAATTAATTTCATGTTTACAGGATCATGGCCATTTCACACAGCAGTAGTAGCAGCAGTGAGGATGACCATAATGACACTTCTGGTAAAGTTCCAAAGAAGAGAGGTCTTGTATATATGGGCAGATTCGTTAGGAGACACAAGGACGCTGGTACCAAGGCCACGGTTGAATGGGATAGAAGAGGGAATCCAATAGGGAAGGTTGGAGACAATTGGAGGAGCTACTTGGGAACGTTGGTTCGATGTCGTGTTCCTATCGTACACTCTGATTGGAGGAAGGTCCCTAAACATTTTAAAGACTATGTGTGGAGAGAGGCAACTGTAAGAGCTTGTTTAATTATAACATTGTATTTGTTTTAAACATGGTAATTAACTAACTTTTGTATTAATTAAAACTTGTTTTATATATTTCCAGGCAGTTTTTGATGAAGTCGAGGATCATAAAAATCAGGAGCTTAGCGCTGCGTGCAAGATGTGGAAACAATTTAAGTCACGTCTCGCAAAAGATTACATCTACGGTGACGGAACAGATGAAGATGCTTTGAAAAAGTATTCGTACATTGACTCCGAACATTGGAAGACTTTTAAGGAGCAGAGGCTCTCCGAAGCTGCAAAGAAGTTAAGGGACACAAACAAGGATCTGGTCAAGAAAAATGTATATCAGCACGTCTTGGGTCGAGGAGGATATAGAAAATTAGAAGAAGCAATGGCAAAAGAAAAAAGAGATGAGTTAATTTCTCAGGGGGCAATTCAAGAGGAACAAGCTTCTAATGTCTCTATAGAGAGGCATGATTTGTGGAAGAGGGGACGAATGAGAAAAACGGATGAGTTCGTCTCTGAGGCAACTCGAGGAGTAGCTACAAAGATTGTAAGTTCGTTATGTGTGGTTTAATAGCTAAGATTTTTTAAATTATACACTAACTATTGGTAATTTTTTGAAATAATAGGATGATTTAGTGGATAAGGCCGCTCGAGGAGAATTTTCATCACAAGGCCGACGTGACATATTAACGGAGGCTATTGGCACGGATGAGCACCCTGGACGCACTCGTGGACTCGGGTCACACATTCCATGGAGGATTGGATTACCTAGCTCTAGCTCTTCGAGGGTGACACCCAGTGCTAGTGCTATTCGCAATATTCAGCCGTCTGACCGACAGAGTCAGTACTGCTTCCACGGTGCTCCCACAGATACGGACCCTTGGAAGAGTATACCAAAGGTACTTGGAGATTTTTAAAGTCATTATTTCCTTACTGTTTGGTTTAGATTTTTCTTACAAATGTAAACATCCGTTTGAATTATTTACGTTGACAGATTGGGCTAAGAAGCCTATTATATATCGAAGAGGGACTTAATAATGAGAGACGAGTAGTGGCTGTCGGTCGAGTCATGAACGGTCGTTTGCTACGTGCTATACCACTGCCCGATGAAATGGTGAAGGTGAAGGTCGATAGTTCTCTTGGTCAGATTAATGGACTACCCATTCCCCATGGAGAGAAATTAAAGACAACACGAGATGCAGTGGAGAAAGCAGACTTGGTTGCATGGCCGAAGCACTTGGTTGAAATCAACCCAAGGGTAATAATATCAATTATTTGAACCATCTTTCCATTATTTAATTTATCAAATTTTATATGAATTATTTACTAACATTCGAAATTCAGGAATATACCATGCGACTATACTACCACTTGCCACCGGCCTCAAATGATGAAGTAGAGAATTATTCCATCGACTGTCGATTTCTACACGACATGTACTCTAACTTGGGCAGAGACGTTGTTAGAGTACGCATTGCTGACGAATTGTTCGGTGACGACTACACTTCCATAGTGGGCCCAGATGATGTCCGTGATATATTCGCATTGAAACCGTTGTCGAACTCACATTGTGATTTGTATATAAGGTAATACTCTTGTCATTAATTGTTCATCATTTCTTGCAGAAGGTCTAACTTTACATCTTTTTCATGTTGTAGTTCTTTATACGATCAAATGCTTGAATCAGAGGTTCGATTCGGGTTCTTCAATCACACGGCCGTGAGCCCTTCCAATGACGTAGATGAGAGGATTGAGTCGTTTGTATCAAGACTCAATATGCCAGACAAGGATCGCAATGATTGCTATTTTATGCCTTATATAAATGCTACGGAGTAAGTACATAAATTACTTGTACCATATAACCTATTTTTTGAAATATGGGTTTATGAATTTAGTGTGTTGATGTAGGTTTCATTGGATGTTGTGCGTTATCTTCCCCAACCAAGGTGTAGTCCATTGGTTCAACTCCTCAAAAGGCGCCACCGTTATACACCGCGATGCAAAAGCTTTAGTGGACTCGTAAGTTTCGAACTTACTATTAGTTTGTAACTTGCATTGACATTCACTAATTACGTATTGTTATTTATTTTAGGGGGTTGCAACGATACTATCAAGGATGTAATCCGAGGATTGATCGTCAAGTCGAATGGAAGATAGTGAAGGTACTATTTATAGAAAAACATTCCTTTACTATACTTGTAATTTTCATTAATAAAGTGTTAACTGAGTTTACTTATAATGCAGAGTCCGAAACAACCCACAAACTCTAATTTATGCGGTTATTATGTTCTGAGAAATATTCGGGACATAATGGAATTTGTTCGTGCTAATAACGGTGCATATGTGGAGAACTTTGACCAAGTAAGAATGCTAGTCTCGTCTTACTCTATTAGAATGTTGACAAATGTAGCTAGGTTGTGTTCTAAATCCATGTTCTAAATCCATGTTTTACTTATGTTTGTTCTAAATCCATGTTCTAGCTAAGTGTGTTCTAAATCTATGTTCTGGCTACGTTTGTTTCTAAATCCATGTTCTAGTTAGGCAAATTTGTTCTAACTCTATTTTTTTATATATTCATGTTAATCGTATTCTTATTTTTTTATAGGTTTTTCCTAATGGGACACAATCATATGAGTTGGGGAAGGTACAAGACGTGCGAGATGAGATCGCCGCCTACTTGTACAACTACTTATTCGAACATAGTGTTTACATGTGAATATTATTTATATATGTGACGTTTGTATAAATCAATGTATATATGGATGGACTTGTATGAATGGTTGTATTTTGAGTAAAATGGAAGTGTTTCCATGTTTGGAAATGTGTAAAAGCAGGGTACTAAATTTGGTTTAGAATGTGTATTCAATTTTCAGGGGGATTTTGAGCTAAAACAGCTGAAACATGCCAAATTTTTTCATATTTAGTGCAACGGTTCCATAAAAACCGTCGCATAAGAGCTACACTTATGCAACGGTTTGAGCACCAAAACGGTTGTATAATGGTTCATCTTATGCGACGGTTCTAACAACAAACCGTTGCATAAGTGTTCTCTTATGCGACGGTTCTAACAATAAACCGTTGCATAAGTGTTGCTCTTATGCGACGGTTCTAACAACAAACCGTTGCATAGGTGTTACGCTTATGCAACGGTTTCAGGAAACCGTCGCATAAGGTATGGACCTTATGCGACGGTAGCTTATGCAACGGATGAGAAACCGTTGCATAAGCTACGTCTAAACCGTTGCCTAATCTCTCTTCTGTAGTAGTGGGGGGCAAACTAGTACTTTTTGTAATCGACTTCATAGCTTCTTCAATAAACGCTGGTTTTTCGATCAAGTTTTTAATGACTTTCTAGTCAGATCGTTCCTGCGTTTCGGATATGAAGTCTCATTCGAAGCTTTAGACAAAGGTGCTATTTTTCTTTTAAAAGTAATGTTCTATGGTCAAACTAATCCTATTTGTAAATAAATATATGGTAATTTGGCTAATAGATTTATATCTTACTGCAAATATATTTATTTAATGACAAAATTATCAAGATATTAATTATATTTTATATGTCTAACCAAATATTTAAGCCTAAATTATAACATCAAATTAGATTTCTTTCCTAAATAGATAAATTAATATATTTAAACAAAGTTATGTTTGTACAGTGGGGGCGAACCAATTAATTTACCGGGGGCAAAACACCGTAAGTATTGAAATTATCACATAAATTAACAAATAATAGTCAAAATTTGAAAAAATCTGTGGGGGCAGATGCCCCCATTAGTCATCAAGTAGATCCGCCCATGGAGCCGATGAAGGAGCAGGTACAACCGCGCACTGTGTGTTTTTGTTTTCGGTTCTTTTGGACAATTCCCTGTTGTTGTATTTTTTTTTGAAGCTCTGAAGATTAGTACAGTAGATCCTTTTGGCTGAATCTTTTTCCATCTATCTAGGTCAATTGCTATTTGAACAATGAGGAAAGAGCTCGTATCAGAAAATCTATTTGGGAGCAGGATAACAAAGAGTTTCTTCAGGTGTGATGATACTTCTCTACTTCAATAGAAGAGCCATTGATAACATTTAATTGTTATATCTATACCAGGAACATAAGGAAGCTTTGGGAAGCTTGGAATGCGAATAAAGAAGGCCCCCCTGGTACTATTGCAGAATCTATTGTTAGGTTACTAAAAAAAGGTAAGCTCCTTATTATAGATCAATGGGCATACAAGTTCTTGCAAAGTTATTCATAGGCATATCATATTGGTCTTCTCATGCATCTCATAGATTCTTGAGACTTTGGATTTACATGTGAAATAATAGTAATACTTTTCTGTGATTCGTCAGCTTTTGTTTCTCTTATCTAATTTCTTCATTTGTGTTTTTTTTGTAGAGGTATTCGATGATGAATTATGATTCTGATGTACTCAAACAACTCCCTCTTTGACGTGGATGAGGATGAAGTGTAAGTCCTGTTTAATTTGCATAATACATCCTGTAGGGTAACATAATTCCTCGTCTCGTGATGAAAATTAAAATTTATCCTGCAGGTGTGAAGGGATCAATGAAGTGGATAACACTATTAAGAACAAGAAGACTGTGATGAAGACTCTTTATTATTATGGAATTAGACTCCTCTTGCATACAACTACCGTATAAATCTTTGCAAGTATTGTAATAAAATGTTATCTATTCATCTAGAGTTTTATATTAAATCGGATAGCAGTCTTAACCATGTCCTCTCGTACTCTTCCTTAGGAAGAAACCTCATGAAGACCTTGTACTTGTTGTATTTTTGATATATTAAGATAAAGGATCAGTGTGGCATCCACACACAGCAACTCTAAAAGCCCCGACCACAACTTCAGCCCACTTAAAGCCTCTTAGCTCTCACTAACTAACCAGCAATTAACTCTGAGAAACTCTCCATCAAAAAAAAAAAAAACTTTGAGAAACTAATACATTAGATCTCTAGCGAAAACGGTGCCCTTCCTTGACGACCACAAATTCGGCCACCGGAAATCGACAACGCTACTCTTCTCTGCAATACTGATCCCTATCCCGATTCCTGTTAAATGATATCAGAATTCCGGCTACTTGAATACGACCACCGACATCTTCTCTACTCTCTTCTACCTGCAAGACCACCATGGAGCACTCTACACTCCCTTCTCTTCCTCAAGGCCACCTTGGCAGCAGTACTGTTAGATTATCTCTGCTCCCTTTGAACACCTTTCCTAACTCGTCTTGTACTCCCTTAAGCTTCTATTGTTTTTTGCGCCTCTGGCGATGATACACTTTTTTATTCATATTTATTCTAAAAGGTACTTTTCTTCATCTAATTCAGACAATAATATTAATTTCCTACTTGACTAGCATCCTTCCTAACAGAAGCATTTACATAGAATGAATATGCAAACAATCAGGATATTTACCAAGTTAGCTTCTATAATTTTGAAGGGAACTTTTGTACATGCAGCCTATCTTATATATCGAAAGTTGGGAATCATTCCTGGTATTATCTTTGAGGTGAAACATAAATCGATACCAAAAAATGATAATTAATATAATAATAAAGTTTTATGCAACTTTTATTGAATATTTTCATGGGCAGATTGGATGAAAGGAAGCGCGGAAAGGAGTTTATACTGGAGAGGTGTTAGTGATTTTCAGGTTTTCATGCGACCGCATGAGATTCTCATGCCTCGGGTTGGGTCATGCGACCGCTCATGCGAACGCATGAGATTTCTATACGACTGCTCAAGGTTATGCGACCGCATGAAATAATTCATGCGACCGCATGAAATAAGGCAAAAGATGCAACGTTTCATGGAGCATGCGAACGCATGCCATGGACCATGCGAACGCATGAATGCAATAGATGTGCCTGTTCAGTCTATAGTCGCATCTACTGTTCATACCCGATTGTTTCTCTATAAATTGAGATTGTTTTCTCAAACATGGGACACGAAATTGTGCTGTGCAATTGCTAGAAGCATCAAATCCTTTCACTTGATTTACAACACACCCAAACCCTAGTTTTGCTTTGTTTTATCGCCTACAAACAAAGTGTTCATCAATTTGGATTGAATCCCACATTCACATTTCCTGTAAACCCAAGGCAAAGAGTAGGGAGGAAATATTGAATTCGGACAGCGACTACGTGGTCCAAATTTGATATCCAAGGCACTATTCAACTTTCACACAAGGAAAAGCTACAAAGAAGACGACATTTTCTCACTACCATTGAAGGTCCTACTCAAACCGTTGCTGGAAGTGAAGCAAAAGACAACCCAGCAACAACAAACGAATTCAATAGTATTCTGCAAATCAATGACGAGCGTGAGAGAAATGATGTCGCAATTCCAAAAATTGGACAAGTTTGAAGGAACCGATTTTCGACGTTGGAGGAAGAAGATGCACTTTCTGTTAACACATCTCAAGGTGGTGTACGTGCTATCCACGCCATGCCCTGAAGTTAGAGACAACGCAGCAGTAGGAGCATTCCGTGAAAGAAGCAAATGGGAGAACGACGACTACATCGCAAGAGGACACATACTCAACGGTATGATCGATCCTCTTTTCGATTTATATCAAAATGTAGAATCTGCAAAAGAATTATGGGATACTCTTGAAGCTAAGTATATGGCTGAGGACGCTTCAAGCGTGAAATTCCTTGTTAGTAATTTCAACAATTACAAGATGGTGGACTCTCGTCCGGTGATGGAACAACTCCATGAGATACAACGTATCTTGGGGCAATTTGCTCAAACAAATCTGAAAATGGATGAGGCCATCTCGGTGTCAAGTATCATTGACAAACTACCACCGGCATGGAAAGACTTCCGCCGTTATTTGAAGCACAAGAAGGAAGACATTAGTCTTGTGGAACTCACAAAAGAGTTGCGTATGGAGGAGGATCTTCGTATGCGTGAAAATGATGCTATGGAAGTGGATACAACCTTGCCTAAGGTAAATGTATTGGAGACAAACACTCAAAAAGGGAACAAAAACAAAGGAAAGAAAAGGCCAAGTGAGTATGTTAGCAAAGGACCTAACAAGAAGAGGCATGTGACAAAAGAAAAAGTTTGTTGGACGTGTGGAAAAGCGGGGCACTTCAAGCGTGACTGCCGCGTAGGAAAGGGGAAGAGCGAGAAGGCTCAAGACAAGGCTGTTGGTAATAAAAACCAATAGCAGAAATCTCATGGTCAGAATTTGATAATTTCAGATTTGAAAAATAGAAAAGATACATATTCTAAAGTAGATTATGTTTCTGATTTTTCTGAAATTTTAATTATGCAGGATGATGAGATTTCATGGTGGGTTGACTCCGGTGCTACGGCACATGTATGTAGAGACAAAGGATTATTCAAGTCATTTGCCGCTACAAGTGAAGAAAGAGTTCTTCACATGGGTGACGAGTCAACTGCCCCCATCCTTGGACTAGGCCGTGTAGAATTAGAATTCTCAAGTGGAAAAACTATTGTTTTGTGTAATGTTTTGTATGTACCAAATATTAGAAAAAATATTGTGTCGGGTACTGTTTTGAATAAACAAGGTTATCGGCAAGTATATGAAGCCGATAACTATGTGTTGTCTAAAGGTGGTATTTTTGTTGGCAAAGGTTACTTATGTAATGGAATGTTTAAGTTAAGTATCAATAAAAGTATTTGTTCTATTTATATGAATTGTGAGCATGATTTTCCTAATCAATATACAAATTCACATGTGAACATATCTAGACTATGGCATGCACGTTTAGGACATGTTCATTATAAAAGATTACATAATATGTCAAAGCATGATTTAATTCCCTCATTTGACATGAACATTGATAAATGTAGAACTTGTATGCTTACTAAAATTACTAGGCAACCATTTTATAATGTCACTAGAGAAAGTAAAATACTCGATTTAATACATAGTGATTTATGTGATTTTCATGCATCACCATCTCTAGGAAATAAAAAATATGTAGTCACATATATTGATGATTTTTCTAGATTTTGCTATGTATATTTATTGCATTCAAAAGATGAAGCTCTTGATAAATTTCAGATTTATAAGAATGAAGTTGAACTTCAAAAGGGAATTTCTATTAAGAAATTGCGCACCGATAGAGGTGGGGAATACTATAATCCAAGTTATTTCCAAAGTGTGGGTATCATTCATGAAACCACAGCTCCTTACACACCACAACAAAATGGTATATCCGAAAGGAAAAACAGAGTTTTAAAAGAAATGGTTAATGCCATGCTTTCTTACTCGGGTCTAAATGACGGATTTTGGGGTGAAGCAATGCTAACAGCTTGCTACTTACTGAATAGGGTTCCTAATAGTATTAGTAACCTTACTCCTTATGAAATTTGGCATCAAAAGAAGCCAAATTTAACACATGTTAGAGTTTGGGGTTGTAGAGCAGTGGTAAGATTACCATTACCTAAGATAAAAACTTTAGGAGAAAAGGGAGTTGAATGCATATTCATAGGATATGCTCAACACTCTTTGGCTTATAGATTCTATGTTATAGAACCTAACAAGCAAGTACCAATTCATACTATTATTGAATCAAGAGATGCTATATTTGATGAAAAGAGATTTTCATCAATTAGCTTGCCTAAAGATTTGATTCTAGAACCAAGTTTAGTTCAAGAGTCAAGTGAACCACAAATTTCAGCAACTAGGAGGAGTAAAAGAGCTAGGAAAGAAACATCATTTGGAAATGATTTTCAAATGTACCTAGTGGAAGGAACTCGGGAAGACATTGGCTTGCAATATTTATATTGCCATATCATGGAGGATGATCCAAAGACCTATGATGAAGCAATGAAATCCCAAGATGTATCATTTTGGAAAGAAGCCATTAATGATGAAATGGACTCTATAGTGGGAAATAACACTTGGATTTTGGTTGACTTACCACAAGGTCATAAAGCGTTAGGGAATAAGTGGATCTTCAGGAAGAAGACGAAAGTAGATGGAACCATTGATAAATTTAAAGCAAGATTGGTGATTCAAGGCTTTAGACAAAAATTTGGTTTGGACTATTTTGATACCTATGCACCGGTTGCTAGAATATCAACAATCAGATTGTTGATAGCTTTAGCATCTATACATAAGTTGCTAGTACATCAAATGGATGTAAAGACTGCTTTCCTAAATGGCGATTTAGAGGAAGAAATATATATGAAACAACCGGAAGGTTTCATTGTAACGGGACAAGAGCAAAAGGTATGCAAGCTTGTTAAGTCATTGTATGGACTTAAACAAGCACCTATGCAATGGCATCAAAAATTTGACAAGGTGGTGCTTTCCGATGGATTTATCTTAAATCAATCGGATAAATGCGTGTATAGCAAGTTTGATGATTCTGGAAATGGAGTTATCATTTGTCTATATGTAGATGATATGTTGATTTTTGGCACTAACATAAAGTGTATAAATCAAACAAAGGAATTTTTATCATCTAAGTTTTCTATGAAGGACATGGGGGAGGCGGAAGTTATTCTAGGTATAAGAATAGAAAAAGTAAAAGGGGGTCTAGCTTTGACACAATCTCATTACATTGAGAAAGTGTTAAAGAAGTACAAGTACTTGGACTGTCATCCAGTCAATACTCCTTTCGAATCTTCCAAACACCTTCTCTCCAATAAGGGAGCCCCAGTGTCACAGCTTGAATATTCAAGGGTCATCGGAAGTTTGATGTATGCGATGACAAGTACAAGACCTGACATAGCTTTTGCGGTGGGCAAGCTAAGTCGATATACAAGTAATCCTAGCAAGGATCACTGGCAAGCGGTTCATAGGGTACTCCGGTATCTTAAGGGAACGATGAACTTAGGTCTTGTATATTCTGAATTCCCTTCGGTAATTGAAGGATATTCGGATGCAAGTTGGATTTCTAACGAGGAGGATCATTCTTCCACAAGTGGATGGGTATTTCTGCTTGGGGGAGGTGCAATCTCGTGGGCATCAAAGAAACAAACTTGCATCAGCTGTTCAACAATGGAATCTGAATTTATTGCTCTAGCGGCAGCTTCGAAAGAAGCAGAATGGCTAAAGAATATGATTCATGAAATACCATTGTGTGAGAGACCGATATCACCCATATTAATTCATTGTGATAGCGCTGCAGCGTTGGCTAAGGTATATAGTCATGTATACAATGGGAAGTCTAGACACTTAGGTGTTAGACATAGTGCGGTAAGAGAGCTCATTACGCATGGGGTAATATCTGTGGATTTTGTAAAATCACAACAGAATCTAGCCGATCATTTGACTAAGGGATTGGTTAGAGAATTGATCAATAAGTCTGTGAAGGGGATGGGATTAAAACCCACATAATCATCTAGTAATGGGACACCCAATTCACATCTAACTAACGTTAGAGCTGAATTCAATGCGGAAAGCCCATTCCTAGAAGATTGATGAGCACAAATATTCATCCCCAAGTATGTGTTCAGAACCTACAAAGGTCTAGGTTGAAGATGAACTCTTCTTAATAGATTCTTTGAAAAAGTGCTAAATGTAGGAGCACGATCGAGTGGTGTGACTCATTAAAGAATTTACCTATGTAAACGTGAAGTTTCTGGTCGCTTCATGAGATATTGGGTTAAATCTCAAAAACGTTTATGAATGGATAGGGACTCAAGGACCATTAAGAGTCAAGTTAAACTAACGGTTTGTGAAGTAACACATGTGTGTGTCGCCGTCAAATACCCAAATGAATTGATTGGTTCAATCCTTAGTGACACCATTTCAATTCGGGTATATTGTATGCGTGATTACACTATGCAGAAATTCAATCCGTAGTGACATTTCTGCTTATGCGTGTTTTGCTTAAAACAAGGTAAGTTGTGAATCAAAAGAAAACCCAAAAATGGGAGAGGATTGTTAGTGATTTTCAGGTTTTCATGCGACCGCATGAGATTCTCATGCCTCGGGTTGGGTCATGCGACCGCTCATGCGAACGCATGAGATTTCTATGCGACTGCTCAAGGTCATGCGACCGCATGAAATAAGGCAAAAGATGCAACGTTTCATGGAGCATGCGAACGCATGCCATGGACCATGCGAACGCATGAATGCAACAGATGTGCCTGTTCAGTCTATAGTCACATCTACTGTTCATACCCCGATTGTTTCTCTATAAATTGAGATTGTTTTCTCAAACATGGGACACGAAATTGTGCTGTGCAATTGCTAGAAGCATCAAATCCTTTCACTTGATTTACAACACACCCAAACCCTAGTTTTGCTTTGTTTTATCGCCTAAAAACAAAGTGTTCTTCAATTTGGATTGAATCCCACATTCACATTTCCTGTAAACCCAAGGCAAAGAGTAGGGAGGAAATATTGAATTCGGACAGCGACTACGTGGTCCAAATTTGATATCCAAGGCACTATTCAACTTTCACACAAGGAAAAGCTACAAAGAAGACGACGTTTTCTCACTACCATTGAAGGTCCTACTCAAACCGTTGCTGGAAGTGAAGCAAAAGACAACCCAGCAACTACAAGAGGGGCTTGCTATATTCAGATCCGTATGAGAAGATTCTGTCACCTGAAGAAACAGAAAGAAAAAAAAAGCATGCGAAAAGAGAGGAGAGAGAGAAAAAAAAACTTCTGAGGGAGAAAAGGGAAAATCTCATTCAAAATTTTAGGGAAATTTCTTTAGTATACTCTGTTAGTGATTTTAGGGTTTAGATCAGTGCGGACGCATGGACGCATGAAGTGTGCGAGCGCACAGGAAAGGCATGCGAACGCATGACAGGCAAAAGTGCGACTGTGCGACCACAGAAGATAAACCGTGCGAACGCATGAGATTTCTATGCGACTGGTCGAGATTGTGCGATCGCATGAAGGCATGCATGCGAACGCACGACATGCAAAAGGTGCGACTGTGCTACCGCAGGAGATGAACCGTGCGAACGCACGAGATTTCTATGCGACTGGTCGAGGTTGTGCGATCGCATGAAGTGATCCATGCGAACGCACAAGGCTACAAAACCTGGCTAAAAGTCGCGATGTTTCACTGGCATGCGAACGCATCCTATGAACCATGCGAACGCATGACAGCAACAGGTGCGACTGTTCAGTTTGCAGTCGCATCTCCTGTTCGTACCCAATTGCGTATCTATAAATACAAGATGTATTTTCGAGTCTTGGATACATAAAATTTCTATGCAATCACCATATATCTGAATCCTCTCTTTGTTCACCAAAAACCCAAACCCTAGGTTTGCTTTGTTCTCTTGCCTAAGAACAAAGTGTTTCAAAATTTGAATTGTATCTCATACTCAATTTTTCCTGCAACCCAAGGCATCGTAATAGGGTGGAACTATTGAATTTGGACAGCGACTACGCGGTTCAAATTGCCATCCAAGTACTAACTCATCATACAACAAGAATGAAGAAATCTGCACTCAACCAAAGTCTTGAAGCTACCATTGAAGACCCTACGGAACTTGCTGCTGCAAAGTAAACCCAGCAACTACCTGCAAGACCACCATGGAGCACTCTACACTCCCTTCTCTTCCTCAAGGCCACCTTGGCAGCAGTACTGTTAGATTATCTCTGCTCCCTTTGAACACCTTTCCTAACTCGTCTTGTACTCCCTTAAGCTTCTATTATTTTTTGCGCCTCTGGCGATGATACACTTTTTTATGTAAATTTTTTCTCACGAATCTTATCTTGCCATCTCTACTCCTCCTCCAAGATCATGAGCTGCTGGATAGCTTCCTCTTCAATTCCATTATACTCCACACCCATCCTCTTTGCAAATGAGTATGTGAGTTTGGCTTCCTTTCTTTGTTTTATCTTCCTCTTTTTCTCTTCTTCGTCCTCTTGATTAATCTCCTTTGGTTTCTCGAGATCATCTAAAAATGATTTTTTGAGGCGATTCAACACTGCTCTTTTCTTTCTTCTTTGATATTTGAAGATTTCTTTCTCCTTCGATTCTTTTCTTTTCATCACTTTAGATGTTGTTGGAGTAAAAAGTGCCATCTAGGCAAAACTCGAATCTGTGCAAGAAGCTCGCAAAAATGATCTGTGCTAGATCACTCTGTCAGTTCTGAAAAATCAGCACAGCTCCTAGTTTTTTGAACTGATGGATCTCGATCATATCTATACGTCTGCCACATCATCAAACCAGATCCTTATAAGATAAAGATCTGCAGATCAAGATTAAATCTCAACGGATTTAATCCCTATCTTAACTAGGGTTTTAGGAAATCAAATCTAGGGTTTCTATCTTCTAGATTTACACGGCTGCTATATAAAGGAGGCCAGGGTTCATTATTCCGGGGTGCACAAAACCTGAGAAACGCCGTGTGGAGGAGCCGTCAATCAGAGAGTGGAATTCATCATTCTAACCTACGAGTCATCGTGCTGTCGTAGAAGGATTGAGGCCGCAAGTTGGTAAGCAACTTGCTTTACTTTCTTGAACTCATACACTGTTGCTGCGCACAAATTGTTCCAGAGTTCAAGAGGTGTCGTCGCTGCATTGTACAAGTCTGTGCTCGCTGTTCGACTCACACACGAGACGACAAACACTGCCAGTAGAATCTGATGTGGTAGGTTTGACTGTATCAGCCTCAGGAGGAGGTCTGGACATGCAAGATGGGAGTCTTCGAATTTAAGGAAAGCTTAGATCACACAATTCACTTGGAGAGTAGTATAGGGGATCAGTAGTTTGGAAGGCTGTTCAAACGTCAATCTGTACTATATACCGTGATAGTGGATTATTCCTTGGAGTTGGGAGAATTCCCCCAGACGTAGGCTACATTGAGCCGAACTGGGTCACCAAGTGCTTTGTGTCCTTTATTGTTCTGCATTTCATTTTGATTATCCTAGTCTGTGCAACCAACTGTACCACATGGTGAGCTACATCTAGCTGGTACAGTTGAGCTCATCTCACGCGTAGCTATTTCAATTGGTATCAGAGCAGGTTCTCAACATACGAAGTATAATCTTGGGAAGCTAGCTATTGTTCTAAGATAGCATCAAGGAAGGACAAAGCACTACTCACTCGGTGCTGTTAGAAGTGCCTAATTATGGCTACTGGAAAGCCAAGATGAAGGCGTTTATCAAGAATGGGGATGAGAAAGCGTGGAGATCTGTGCTAACTGGCTGGAACCCTCCTCTGTTGGCAACTGATGAAGGAAGGATTGTACCTAAACCAGAGACAGAATGGTCTGAACAGGAGGAGCATCTCGCCATGGGGAATGCCAAAGCTCTAAATGCCATCTTCTCAGCTGTAGACGAGGAAATTTTCAAACTCATCCTGAACTGTGAAAGTGCTAAGGAGGCATGGGATACCTTGTCCACTCACTTTGAAGGAACTGACAAGGTGAAACAGTGCAGGATTCAGATGTTGACATCCAGATTTGAGGAGCTAAAGATGCAGGAGGATGAATCCATCAAGGACTTTAACGCCAGAGTCCGTGACCTTGTGAATGAGGCATCTACCCTCGGTGAAGCTCTACCCGAAGAGAAGGTTGTGCAAAACATTCTAAGGTCTTTGCCTAAACGATTTGCCATGAAGGTGACTGCTATAGAAGAGGCAAACAATGTAAAGACCATGAGCTGGAAAGAATTGATTGGCAATCTGTGCACTTATGAACTGCAACACCTGACTGTTCCAGAACCCAAGGTTAAATTTGTTGGCTTACAGGCTGAGACTGTGGAAGATGATGAATCCACCGATGGAGTGAGCGAGGAACTGGCGTTACTCACAAAGAACTTCAATAAACTGTTGAAGAAGATCAACCGTAGGGGTGCTGGCCAGAACAGCCTGACCCAGTCTAAAAATCAAGACGCCAGGAGAGTGGATTTCCAGCCGTGGGAAAGACAGTCTGACCAGAAAGAGAATGGCAAAAGCGGACGGACCAAAGGAATAAAGTGCAGGGAATGCGGAGGTTTTGGCCACATACAAGCAGAGTGTGCTAACACCCTAAAGAAGAAGAATAGAAAGTCCGTGACGGTTAGCTGGAGTGATACAGAGACTGAAGAGAGCACAGAGGAGGAAGAGACAAGCAACTTTATTGCTCTGTCAAGCATGATAGACTGTGCCATCACTGGTTCCAAAGACTGCCAAGAAAGAAGAAGCCGAGGTGGAAGAGAACGAATCTGAAGAAAGTGATGAAGAAGAAATCACTGATGAATGCATTGTTGAGAAATACGCACTATTGTGCTCAAAGTGGATTGAGCTGGTAGACATCAACATGAGGCTAAATGCAGGAGTTATCACTCTGAAGATGGAAAAATAGGAACTGGAATCCAAAGCCGGCATTCTTGCACATGAGAAAGATAATCTGGAGAAAGAAGTAAAATAGCTGAAACAAAAGGCTAAAGGAGACAAACAATAATCGAAGAAGCTCTTGGAGGAGATGGGTTCAATCAAGAAGCTCCTGAACAGCCTGAACACATGGTCCAAGAATCTGGACCAGATCCTGTCTGTGCAGAAGAGAATAAAAGTTACTACAGGGCTTGGATTCACTGGTGAGAAGAAAAGTGGTGATACGATGTTTGTGAAAGCTAGTGGCACAGTTCCTAAAGACAACAAACACAAGACAGCTGATGAGTTTATCTGGGCCAGAGAAAGTGACAACTAGTATCGTATCCCAAGAGATGTAGGATGTCAACGTGCTAGGGTGTGCTACTACTGCAGCAAACCTGGGCACATCAAACGTCATTGCTATCGTTATAGACGTAACAGCCAGTACGAAGAACCAATAAGAAGATAAGGCAGAATGGTGTGGAGACCAAGGAATGATCAATTCTGTTGTGTCTCGTACAGTTCAACTGACAAGGATAATGATGTTCACATGCGAGATGCTGAAGGAAGTAGGGTAAATCAAACTCACTCTGGAGTTGGTAAGACTAATATGCAACCTTCTAGCAGAATCCAGAAGAATCATCCTCTGTCTAGTGTCATTGGAGATCCTCACGACAAGTAGAGGTAAAACTCATGTTAATTATAGAGATATGATTAACCGTAGCTGCCTTTTATCAAAGGTGGAACCAAAGAGTGTGAAGGAGGCCTTGCATGATGACCATTGGATCACGGCTATGTAAAAGGAGTTGGGAGAATTCACTCGTGATAATGTATGGGATCCGGTTCCAACAGCCTTTGGATGCCACATGCCAACAGAGAAACAACTAGCGGATATATTGACAAAGCCTTTGGATGCTGAGAGGTTCAAGACACTAAGGTCTGCACTTGGCCTTTGTGTCATGAAAAACTAGAAGGCTTTGACGCCAGGGGCAGTCAGCTGAGCAGAACTCTTATAAGTGTTGCTGACGTGCCATGTAGTAAGGGGGAGCTATGTGTTTAAATCAAACTGTGCAAGCTCCTTGAAAAGTTAGCCAGAGCAGTACCCCTTAACTTCAGTGCTGACGTGGAAAGTCTTGAAGAGGTGTTATTTGCAGGCTTATATAAGAGTAAAGGGGAGCTATATGTTTAAATCAAACTGTGCAAGCTCCTTGAAAAGTTTTTCCGACGGAGATTCAAAAGGAGGCTGTTGACAAGGCCGTCGATTCCACCAAGATGCTACCGGTGACTGGTCAAGATCCAGTCTTGTTGGAGAAGGAGTCTACCATTGAGGGGGAAACTGCGTAGATCGGCACATCACACATCGAGAAGAAGAAGTATGGACAGGCCACGACTTCAGTCAAAGGGGTTTCTTCAGTGAAACCTAAAGGTACGTCTTTTGAGCCTGTTGCTGAACAATCTAGTGTTACTGATGTTCCTGTTGGGGTGCCGATTGGTTGAAAAAGTTTGGTGAAAGAATTGGTGAAGAAAAGAGTGGCAGACAGTATAGTTGGGGACCAAGTAGTGGTCGGAGGTGGCTCGATTTCTGTTGCAGATTTGGTGACGCAAATTCAAGCAGAATTGATGGCTATCTTAGCGAAAGAGAAGCAAGTGAGAGAGGCTAAGCCTGCTGAAAAGGAGAAAGAAAGAGTGGCTGGACAGACTGAGCAGGATGTTGAGCAGACCTAGGAGCACTCTGTGCCTATTGAGGAGACTGAGTCGGAGCAGAAACCAAGTCCTGTGGAGTCTCAAAAGGCAAGCAAAGATACAGATGTAGAGTACGTCCCTGAGGATGTGACGTCTGCAGAAGAGTCTGATAAAGTAGTGCAAAATCTGTGGCAGCTTCTGAACCTATCGTGGAGAAGACAACTGATCAGCAATCTATGCCCACTGAGAAAAGTGATGATCCAGATGAACAACCCAGCTGCCAGTATCTGTTCCTCGAACGCGAGATCAAATGAATGAAAATTCAGCGTGCTCCAGGATACTGAATATGAAGAGTAGTCTGTGCAACGGTCCCTTGCCACTTGTGACAAAAGGGGGATAATCTGCATGAGTAGAGATGCGTGGCTGTGGATGGGACGCTGGGCTGTGATGATGTGTGCTGCAAATGGTTTGTGTTAAGAAGTATTCGGGGGAGACTGTGCAAAATTCAACTACTGGTTGAAACGACGCCACGCAGAAGAAGTGTTTTGCCTCAAATGTCAAGGGGGAGATTATTGGAGTAAAAAGTGCCATCTAGGCAAAACTCAAATCTGTGCAAGAAGCTCGCAAAAATGATATGTGCTAGATCACTCTGTCAGTTCTGAAAAATCAGCTCAGCTCCTAGTTTTTCGAACTGATGGATCTCGATCATATCTATACGTCTGCCACATCATCAAACCCGGTCCTTATAAGATAAAGATCTGCAGATCAAGATTAAATCTCAACGGATTTAATCCCTATCTTATCTAGGGTTTTAGGAAATCAAATCTAGGGTTTCTTTCTTCTAGATTTACACAGCTGCTATATAAAGGAGGCTAGGGTTCATTATTCTGGGGTGCACAAAACCTGAGAAACGCCGTGTGGAGGAGCCGTCAATCAGAGAGTGGAATTCATCATTATAACCTACGAGTTGTCATGCCATCGTAGAAGGATTGAGGCCGCAAGTTAGAGCAACTTGCTTTACTTTCTTGAACTCATACACTGTTGCTGCGCACAAATTGTTCCAGAGTTCAAGAGGTGTCGTTGCTACGTTGTACAAGTCTGTGCTCGCTGTTCGACTCACACACGAGACGACAAACACTGCCAGTAGAATCTGCTGTGGTAGGTTCGACTATATCAGCCTCGGGAGGAGGTCTGGAAGTGCAAGACGAGAGTCTTCGGATCCAAGGAAAGCTTAGATCACACAATTCTCTTGGAGAGTAGTATAGGAGATCAGTAGTTTGGAAGGCTGTTCAAACGTCAATCTGTACTATATACCGTGATAGTGGATTGTTCCTTGGACTTGGGAGAAGTCCCCCAGACGTAGGCTACATTGAGTCGAACTGGGTCACCAAGTGCTTTGTGTCCTTTACTGTTCTGTATTTCATTTCGATTATCCTAGTCTGTGCAACCAACTGTACCACAGGGTGAGCTACATCTAGCTGGTACATTTGAGCTCATCTCACACGTAGCTATTTCAGATGTCTTTCGGGGTTTTCCCAACAAGTCTGTAAGCTTAGTATTCTCCCAATCTGAGTCTGACTCAAAACTGTCCACCTTTTTTGAATCATCCTCTTATTGACCACATCACTCTTTTCGACACCGAGGTTCTGTCCCCTTACTAGATTTCAACCCTTCAGATTTCAAAATAGTAGCCCAAAAAGAAGTCTTTGTAGACCCCTCTGACGCTAATCATGTTTCTGAAGCTCTCCAAGGGAAATCGCCTATTTCTGGTACTTTAGAGGCACAACTAGTCTCCTTTCCATCGTTTTTCAGCATAGCAGCGTCCTTTTTGTGAGAGGTCACTGTCATCTTCTGAATCATGTCCTTTTTTCTCTTTAAATTGTTTAATTGCCTATAGTTTTCTAGTACTCCTCCTGCCACCTCCTGTCCTTGACCGATTTCTTCACCACTATGACCGCCTTGCCAATTTTTTACCCCCTTGACATCTTATCAGAACCCCCTATCTGTTTGCTGTGAGTTGAGCTAGCATTGTCATCCAAGCCCAACACTGTTTCTTTTTTCTGAGATTGGACTGATTTTAGGTTGTCACCCAAACACACCATTGAATCATCCTTCTGATCATCATTCTCACAACCATTTAAAAAACAGTCTTCAAGGACAGTCACCTCGTACACCTTCCTGATATTTCAGCCTCCACCACTTCCGATATTCTCTCCATTATAGTGGTTTCCATCAGCATTCTTGCTCTCCCTATCCCAGTGATCCGAAACTCCCTTTCATCCCTTCTCAAGTAGGTGCCATGTGTAGCGGCTACCATCTCAAAATTATCCTCACTCCAAGCCATAAACGGTAACCCAATTATACTTAGCCACACTGAGAGACTGCAATCGAGGACGATTGAGGCTCGCCGAAGAAGAATGAGATGATCGGAGCAGAGACATTGAATGGAGAAGAGAAGAAGGATTTGGCGGAAAGGAACACAGCGTGAGCTGTGTGACTGTTCCATTTTATATTTATATTAAGCACAAAAGTTCCTTATTACAGAAAGGTCCTCATAGTAAAGCTAGGTTACATCTAATACCCCCCTTAAGTGAGGCGTTGAGGAAATTGGAAACACCGAGCTTGAGAGAGAGTCGACTAAGCAGATCTGCCGGAAGCGCCTTGGTAAACAAATCAGCTGGCTGCTCCGAAGAACCAACAAACTGGGGAGAGATGAAGCCAGTGGAGAAGTGATGTCGCACCACATGACAATCGATTTCAATGTGCTTTGTACGCTCGTGGAATACGGGGTTCCGAGCAATGTGATTCGCCGCCTGATTGTCACAGAAGAGTGATACTGGAAGTGACACAGGAATTCTCAAATCTCGCATAAGAGACACCAACCAAACAAGTTCACAGCTCGTCTGAGCCATTGCTCGATACTCTGACTCAGCCAAAGAACGCGAGACGACAGTCTGTTTTCGAGTGCGCCATGAGACTAATGAAGGGCCAAGCTTGATGCAGTACCCGGATGTGGAACGGCGAGAGACTAGACAGGCCGCCCAATCCGCATCAGAGAAACCTTCCACAGTGAGGCTAGCGTGAGATGGGTAAAATAGACCCTGAGCGGGAGCAGACATGATAAAATGGAGAACTCGATGAGCTGCTTGAAGATGCTCAATAGTAGGAGCAGCAAGAAACTGACTCAAGATGTGAACAGAGAAGGCAATGTCCGGACGAGTGACATTGAGGTAAATCAATTTGCCAACAAGTTTTCTGTATGTTGTAGGATCCTCTAGTTTTGGAGCATTGGAAATAGCCTGTTTTTGCTTGATATCCATAGGAGTAGAGCTAGGTTTACAACTAAGTAATCCCACTTCAGTAAGAAGGTCTAGAGCATACTTGCGTTGATTAATGAAAATACCAGCAGAGGAACGAGCTACTTCAATGCCCAGAAAATACTTGAGTAGACCAAGGTCCTTTATACGAAACTCAGAATGTATGTATGCCTTGATTGCTTGAATTAAGCTAGCAGATGTACCAGTAAGCACAATGTCATCCACAAACACCAGTAGAATGATGAAGTCCTCACCCTTGGCTAGAGTAAATAGTGAGTGATCATTAGGACTTTGGATGAAGCCATAGGATAGCAAAGCATCAGCAAACTTACTAAACCATTGGCGAGGAGCTTGTTTGAGGCCATAAAGGCTTTTATTCAACCTACAAATCAGACCCTGTTGTTTCTCCTTCTTATAAAAGCCCGGAGGCAAAGTCATGTAGACTTCCTCATCCAAAGCCCCATGTAGAAAGGCATTGTCAACATCAAGTTGATAGAGAGGCATATCTTTAGAGGCTGCCAAAGCAAGAACAGTACGCACAGTTGGCATTTTAATCACTGGTGCAAAGGTTTCATTATAGTCTAGTCCTTCCTCTTGAGTAAAGCCCCTAGCAACCAAGCGTGCTTTATATCATTCAATTGAGCCATCTGAGTGTCGTTTAATTCTGAAAATCCACTTGCTACTCACTGGATTTTTACCAGGTGGTAAGGATGTGAGAGTCCAAGTGTCATTTGATTCAAGAGCATTCAGTTCCTTTTCCATAGCTGCTTGCCACAGAGGATCTTTGCAAGCTTGAGAGTAGGAAGATGGCTCAGGGAGGCAGGATGTCTGGAAGACATATAGTTTATGTGGCGGAGAACACTTAGAGTAACTAACAAAGTGGGAAATGGGATATTTAGTAGTGGCAGTACCACAGATAAAATCCTTCAGACGAACTGAAGGTTTGGGAACCCTTGTTGATCTGCGAACATTAGTGTCATGAGTCTGAATTTCTATGATGTTATTATCAGATATGTTTTCAAGAGCATCAGGCAACTTAGTGAACTGACTTATTTCAAACAATTGATCTAATGTGAACCCTTGAGGCAGGGGAATGGTAGCAACTGCAGGTAATTCCTTAAATTTATCTGAATAAGGAAACCTTATTTCATGAAACACCACATCTCTACTGACTAAGTAGGTGTGATGCTTAAGAGAGAACAATTTGTAACCTTTCTGATTGTGTGGATATCCCACAAAAATGCAGGCCTCAGCCCTTGCATCAAATTTTCGTCGACTAGCAGCAATGGTAGAGGCATAGCACAGGCAGCCAAAGACACGAATATGCTCATAAGTCGGAGACTGACTGAATAGTAATTCATACGGTGTTTTGCCACCAAGAAGGCCTGAGGGAAGTCTGTTGATTAAGTACATTGCTGTCAAGACACAATCACCCCAGAAAAAATCAGGTAATGCAGCTTGAAATTTGATAGCACGAGCAACCTCAAGTAAATGTCGATGTTCACGTTCTACCACCCCATTTTGTTGAGGGGTGTAGACACAAGAGGATTGATGTAGGCATCCCTCATTTATCAAGAATTGTGAGATAGTATTATTAAAGAATTCTGTGCCATTATCTGTTCTGAACACTTTTATTTTCTATCCAAACAGATTGTGCACCATTCTGAAAAATTGCAGGATAGTAGCAGTGGCTGAATGCTTATCTGGGAGGAGGAATGTCCAAGTGGTTCGAGAATAATCATCCACTAAGGTAAGGAAATACTTTGCTCCTGTAAATGTAGGAGTATGAAATGGACCCCAGATATCTCCATGAATAAGATCAAATGAATGGGAAGAACTTGTAGTACTGATAGGAAATTTTAATCTGGTCTGTTTAGCCATAGGACAGATATCACATCAAATGTCTGCTTTATTACAAGAAGCTAAAGGTATATGTTTACTGAGATTTTCTGAAATATTCTTGATAGAAGCATGTCCAAGTCGGCAGTGCCATAGTTGTAATGAGTCTTTAGTATTGCTTGCTGATAAACTGGTACTTTGAAAAATGCTTTTAATCTGAAACAGCCCTTGAATAAGATCACCAGTCCCCAAGGTAATTGACTTGGCCTTGTCCTGAATTGTGCATAGACTGTCAGAGAAATTTACTACATAATCTGCATTAGTTACCAACTTCCCAACAGACATAAGGTTGAATTGAAACTCAGGAACTAACAGCACATCACAGATGGTTATGTGTTGATTTATAGCACAAGAGCCTGTGTGAGTCACCAAGGCTTTACTTCCATTTGGCATAAGAACCTCGTAAGGAATAAGAAGTAATTTGAGATCATATAAAAGATGCATGTGTGGAGTAATATGATCTGTAGCACCACTATCTAGAATCCATGTATCATGAGGCACTTTAGTAGTCGCAAGACAAGTTATACCTGCCATATAAAACTGCTTCTCATCCTTCATTTCTTGTGGATTAAACAGGCTCAGCAATTTAGTCAGTTGTTCATGCACCTGAGACATCTGATTGGAAGAAGAAGAAACACCATCTGAATCTCCAGGTACTCTAGTCTCCACAGTAGAGTTGCCATTAGTTCCAGTAGAACTAGGTACAGCCGTGACATTATTTGTAGAGTCTTTGTTTCCTTTGTAGCTTTGTGAACTGGTGCCTCTATACAATCTATGTCCAAGTGGATAGCCATTTAATTTGTAACATGTCTCCTTTAAATGACCTTGCATTTGACAGTGAGAACAGAGTAGAGGTCTCCTAGCTCTGGTATTGCCTTGAGAAGTACCAGTGTTATAGTTTCTATTGTTAAACTGTCTATCATTGCTCTGTGGTCTGTCACTTGAATTACTTGTCTGTCTTTCATTTTGGCTATTATAGGAGGTATAAAGAGCAGATGGTTCCATCACAGTAGGTTTAGTGATCATCTTTGTCATTTCATCATCCAATACTAGGGAATAAGACTCATCCAAACTTAGCCTAGGTCTGGTGGATAGAATTTGTGTTCTAACTTGAGAATGAATATCATTCAATCCCATAAGAAATTTCTGAATTCTAGTTTTCAACTTTTTGTCCTTCATACACTTAGTAGATTTGCATTTGTCACCAAGTTCACACAGCACAGTTTCTTCATAACAGTCTTCATCTCCCCATAGATGTAATAATTTGTTAAAGTAAGATGAGATAGATAACTCACCTTGCATTAGAAGACTGATATCCTTGGATATTGAATATTCTCTCATGCGTTTATCTCCTCCAAACCTGATTTGCAGATCATTCTAGGCCTGGACACAACTCACTGAATGAACCAGTGAAGCAGCTATTTCATCTGAGACAGAGTTGATGATCCAAGACAGTATGACTCCATTACATCTCTCCCAGCGAGCCAGCTTGTATGGATCATCTGTTGGTTTCGGAAAGTGTCCTTGGACGAAGCTTAGCTTAGCCTTTATACCAAGTGATCGCATCATGGACGATCGCCATGGAATGAAGTTATCTGCATTGGTAAGCTTGCTGGAACCAGTGAAGCTCCAATGTTTTCATTATGTCCAACAAACAATGGATCATCTGCCGGATTGAAGTACTCAGTGTTCTGCAGACTGATCACTAGATATGTGACTGTCGTATGCTGAGTTGTATCTGATCCAGAGGTCTCAGTCAAACCAGAAGTAGCCATAGACGAAGTTGGAAATACTGTTGCAATCGAGGATGATTGAGGCTCGCAAGAGAAGAATGAGATGATCGGAGCAGAGAAATTGAATGGAGAAGAGAAGAAGGATTTGGCGGAAAGGAACACAACGTGAGCTGTGTGACTGTTCCATTTTATATTTATATTAAGCACAAAAGTGCCTTATTACAGAAAGGTCCTCAAAGTAAAGCTAGGTTACATCTAATACACATTGATCTTTTCCTTGTCTGTTCCTCCTCCCTACATACTTGGATCTTACTGAAATTCTTAATTATTATTCTGTAGTCCTATGTTAAGCAGCACTCCAGCTCCTCCACACTTGAGAAATGAATTAATATCTTCCCATCTCCCATAGTCATCACTTTGTCAAAATTTATTCCTTCTTGTCGCATTTCCATCTCTAGGTTCTCAATCATTGTGTAGATCTTCAACTATGCTATTGCACATTTTTTTATACCATTCTTCATGTTCTGGGACAACTTTCATCTTCAGTACTCTTCTCTCTTTGACAAAGTACTTACTTGATCCTCCTTCATTTTTAGCATGGTTGCTTTCTGTGGTTTCTTTCCTTGTTATGTGTATATCCCCTGGATAACCCCTTCTCCCTTGAATGTCTTTAAAAATTGCTTGGCCGTGGCTTACCTCCCAAATCTGCCAGTTTTACCTCTAGACTTGTTTTCCCCACCTTGAATCCATTCCACCTTTAGATTGCCGCTTCAGCTTCCCCCAAAGACTTATACCTCACAAAACCAAACCTGCTCATTGTAACTCTTCTTCCCTTTGTCGGGATAAACACATCCTTAGTTGGTCCATCTCGACTAATAAGCTCCCTTAGCAACTTCTCATCTCTATCTATTGGAATGTTATCAATGAATATGTAGTTGCTGGGTTTACTTTGCAGCAGCAAGTTGCGTATGGTCTTCAATGGTAGCTTCAAGACTTTGGTTGAGTGCAGATTTCTTCCTTCTTGTTGTATGATGAGTTAGTACTTGGATGGCAATTTGAACCGCGTAGTCGCTGTCCGAATTCAATAGTTCCACCCTATTACGATGCCTTGGGTTGCAGGAAAAATTGAGTATGAAATACAATTCAAATTGTGAAACACTTTGTTCTTAGGCAAGAGAACAAAGCAAACCTAGGGTTTGGGATTTTGGTGAACAAAGAGAGGATTCAGATATATGGTGATTGCACAGCAATTTTATGTATCCAAGACTCGAAAATACATCTTGTATTTACAGATACAAAATTGGGTACGAACAAGAGATGCGACTGCAAACTGAGCAGTCGCACCTGTTGTTGTCATGCGTTCGCATGGTTCATAGCATGCGTTCGCATGCTAGTGAAACGTTGCGACTTTTAGCCTGGTTTTGTAGCCTTGTGCGTTCGCATGGATCACTTCATGCGATCGCACAACCTCGACCAGTCGCATAGAAATCTCGTGCGTTCACACGGTTCATCTCCTGCGGTAGCACAGTCGCACCTTTTTCCTGTCGTGCGTTCGCATGCATGCCTTCATGCGATCGCACAATCTCGACCAGTCGCATAGAAATCTCATGCGTTCGCACGGTTTATCTCCTGCGGTAGCACAGTCGCACTTTTGCCTATCATGCGTTCGCATGCCTTCCCTGTGCGCTCGCACACTTCATGCGTCCATGCGTCCGCACTGATCTAAACCCTAAAATCACTAACAATCCTCCCCCATTTTTGGGTTTCCCTTTGATTCACAAAATACCTTTGTTTTAAGTAAAACACGCATAAACGGAAATGTCACTAAGGATTGAATTTCCGCGTAGTGTAATCACGCATACAATATACCCGAATTGAAATGGTGCTCGTAAACGGTTGAACCAATCAATTCATTTGGGTACTTGACGGCGACACACGCAAGTTTTACTACACAAACCGTTAAGTGAACTAGACTCTTAATGGTCCTTGAGTCCCTATCCATTCATAAATGTATTGAGATTAAACCCAATATCTCATGAAGCGACCAGGAACTTCATGTTTATATAGGTAAATTCCTTTGTGGGTCACACCGCCCAATTGTGCTCCTACACCTAGCACTTTTTCAAGGAATCTATTAAGAAGAGTCCATCTTCAACCTGACCTTTTTAGGTACCAAACACACACTTGGGGATGCATGTTTGTGTTCATCAATCTTCTAGGAATGGGCTTTCCGCATTGAATTCAGCTCTAACGCTAGTTAGATGTGAATTGGGTGTCCCATGACTAGATGATTATATGGGTTTTAATCCCATCCTCTTCACAGACTTGTTGATCAACTCTTTAACCAATCCCTTTGTCAAATGATCGGCTAAATTCTACTGTGATTTAACAAAATTCACAGATATCACCCCATGCGTAATGAGCTCTCTTACCGCACTATGTCTAACATCCAAGTGTCTAGACTTCCCATTGTATACATGGCTATACACCTTAGCCAACGCTGCAGCGCCATCACAATGTATTAGTATGGGTGATATCGGTCTCTCCCATAATGGTATCTCATGAATCATGTTCTTTAGCCATTCCGCTTCTTTCGAAGCTGCGGCTAGATCAACAAATTCAGATTCCATTGTCGAGCTACTGATGCAAGTTTGTTTCTTAGATGCCCACGAGATCGCACCTCCCCCAAGCAGAAATACCCATCCACTTTTGGAAGAATGATCCTCTTTGTTAGAAATCCAACTTGCATCAGAATATCCTTCAATAACCGAAGGAAATTCAGAATATACAAGACCTAAGTTCATTGTTCCCTTAAGATACCGAAGTATCCTATGAACCGCCTTCCAGTGATCCTCGCTAGGATTACTCGTATATCGACTTAGCTTGCCCACCGCAAAAGCTATGTCTGGTCTTGTACTTGTCATCGCATATATTAAACTTCCGATGACCCTTGAATATTCAAGCTGTGACACTGGGGCTCCCTTATTGGGAGAAAGGCATTGGGAAGATTCAAAAAGAGTATTCATTGGATGACAGTCCAAGTACTTATACTTCTTTAACACTTTCTCAATATATTGAGATTGTGTCAAAGCTAGACCCCCTTCCACTTTTTCTATTTTTATACCAAGAATAACTTCCGCCTCCCCCATGTCCTTCATGGAAAACTTAGATGATAAAAATTCCTTTGTTAGAATTATGCACTTTATGTTAGTGCCAAAAATCAACATATCATCTACATATAGACAAATGATAACTCCATTTCCAGAATCATCAAACTTGCTATATACGCATTTATCCGATTGATTTAAAATAAATCCATCGGAAAGCACCACCTTGTCAAATTTTTGATGCCATTGCATAGGTGCTTGTTTAAGTCCATATAATGACTTAACAAGCTTGCATACCTTATGCTCTTGTCCCGTCACAACGAAGCCTTCCGGTTGCTTCATATATATTTCTTCCTCTAGATCACCGTTTAGAAAAGCAGTCTTTACATCCATTTGATGTACTATCAACTTATGTATAGATGCTAAAGCAATCAACAATCTGATCGTTGATATTCTTGCAACCGGTGCATAGGTATCAAAGTAGTCCAAACCAAATTTTTGTCTAAAGCCTTGAATAACCAATCTTGCTTTAAATTTATCAATGGTTCCATACACTTTCATCTTCTTTCTGAAGATCCATTTATTTCCCAATGCCTTATGACCTTGTGGTAAATCTACCAAAATCCAAGTGTTATTACCCACTATAGAGTCCATTTCATCATTAATGGCTTCTTTCCAAAATGATACATCTTGGGATTTCATGGCTTCATTGAAGGTCTTAGGATCATCCTCAATCATATGTCAATATAAATATTGCAAGCCAATATCTTCCCGAGTTCCTTCCACGAGGTACATTTGAAAATCATTACCAAACGATTTTCTTTTTCTAGCCCTCTTACTCCTTCTAATTTCTGAAATTTGACGTTGACTTGATTCTTGAACTATACTAGGTGCAAGAACCAAATCTTTAGGCATCACTACAAAAAAAATGTTAATCTGCGACCAACATTAGTGATGACTTAAAAAAGTCATCACATAATATTAACAAATGCGATGACTAATATAAGTTGTCACTGATTATCTGTTAATGTGATGACCTAAATTAGTTATCACTAAATATCACATTTTGCGACAAAAAATAGTAATGACTTAAAAAAGTCATCACATAATATTAAAAAATGTGATGACTAATTTAAAGTTGTCACTCGGTATCATTTATTGTGATGATCAAAAATAATTATTGCTGAATATAACATTTTCCAACCAAAAGTAGTCCTTACAAATTCTTAAGGCTTCATTGTGACATGATGAGTTTCATTTTTCAATAAAAAACAAAAATTCATTTTTTTAAAATTAATTACCTGATAGCGCTAAAATATATGCATTTTAGGCGACCTGTATGCTTATTGTTTCGATCATTCCTTCACGATTTCACTTGCTATTTGATACTTTGTGGTTCATTCCAGGTTTATTACAGAGGTTTAGCTGAGAACACAAGTTAGTAGTGATTTTGGAGCAAAACCGAGCGTTTCGGAGCAAAACTATGGATTTTCGGGCATTACGGGACGTGCAGACCTCTACGGAGTATTTTGGACCTAGAGAGCTCATTTCGTGTCCGATTTGGTTGATTCAAAGCTTGTTGGAAAGGTATTTCAAAGGGCTACAACTCTCTAGTTGAAGCCAAGACCAAATTCGGACGGTAAGAGGCTCTGAGGGTCTGAATCGGCCGACTCAAATTATGCATACCAATCCAGCCCGCCGACTCAACTGCTCAGAAGCTTTAGGAAGCCTTCCCCTGATCGAGTCGGCCAACTCAAATTATGCATACCAATCCAGCCCGCCGACTCAACGGATCAGAAACTTAATGAAGCCTCTCCCTCATCCAGTCGACCGACTGGAATTCCTTCATACCATTTGAGTCGGCCGACTGGAATCTGCTACAGTTCCGGAAACCCTAACTTGGGCTATAAATAGAAACTTTTAGATCTCATTCTGGGGGGACTTCTTGAGAGACTTTTTGGGGGATTTTTGGCACAAATTTTGAGGAGCTCTTGGCACAAGTTTCAAGGTGGATTAAGTGAAGAACAAGATCAACAACAAGGATTCTCATACTCTTCAATCTAAAAATTGGTTCTAGACTCCTAAACTCATTCTCCTTCATTGTTTTTGCTTGTACACTCATTATGAGTGAGTAGTGACATTGATTGGGGATTATGGATCCCCTAGACATATTGTGATGATGTAAATACCTTTGATGTCAATATTGAATGAGTTTGCACATGAATCTTCTTCATTTGAACTACATGCCTAGAGTTGCCCATAAGGTGTTTGTGAAATGTCCTCATTGGGAACTTAGCTTAATTTCATATTTGATGTAGCTCACGTTGATCAATATGACTTTAATGAAATGAATGAAGAGGCATTAGAGTTCGTGTGTTACATGGCGACGTTAAAATTCTAATGAGAATAGCTTGAGTTTAACAAGAACATGTTTATCTAATCAATAGAGCGCGAGTGTGAGATTAGGAATGCATGTTCTATAGGGCCAATAGAGCGCGAGTGTGAGGTCCTATGCGAGGTGTAACCTCTTTATCCTAGGTTGTAGCGCGAGTGGAACTTAGGGTGAATGTTACATGGCTAAATTCTATTCAAGTGCATGCAAATTCATAATTGACATCTAATATCATCATCACTATCATTGTCTAGGTGGGGAAGTGATCCCTAGTCATCTTTAATTGATCGTTTATTCGTTTCTTTGCTAGAATCTCTCTTTTTGGATAGTAAATCATTGCTATCGACCTCTTTCGAGGCATAAACCCCCCCCCCCAAACCTTAGACAATCTAGATTTGATCCTTAGCGCAATTAGTTTAATCATCTATCTCTTGGGTACGACCTTGGGTTTCCCCGAGTCAAAATATAAATGTTTTGATTAACCGTGATTGGCATAAGTATTCGATATTCTTATTGAGTATTTACACTATATTATCGAGCGATCAAATGGCGCCGTTGCCGGGGATAGGTTAATTAACTAGGTGCTATTAGATTAGTTTAGTTTGTCTTGTAAATATTTTTCTTTTTCTTATGCTTGTATGTTCTTCTCTTTCTCTCATATCCCTTACTAACTTCGTTAATCTTGTTTTGCGAGGATGGACCACTATAACCAACAAGCCATGCACGATGAAGATTATTATGAAGAGGATGACGCCTCGAATTATGAAATTGAAGATCAATTGGCTGATTTGACAAAGATTGTGGATAGCATGATGAGTTTGGTTGACAAAAGGAAGTATGAAGACAATGAAGATTATTATGAAGATGATCAACCAAATGCCCATTGTGAAGACTATTGGATGAACAATCAAAGCCAACAAGTCTATTCTAATGAGGGATATTATCAAGAGGGGGAGCAACCATGTTGGAATTACCAAGAGCATGACTAACAAACTAATCGTTATAATTTGGATGGGGATGACCAAGAAGAGGAGCAACCAAACGGCTATTGGGAAAACTCTTGGAATCCATCACATACTTACACTCAAAATTGGAATGATAGTCAATGTTTCAAAATTGAAGACTCCTACCCTCCATACCCTCAACCTCCTCAACCTTCAAATGAGCCTTCCGATTGTGAAGCCATGTTTGCCACTCTCCTTGAAAACCAAGAGAGGATGAACGCTAAGTTGAAAATATTGGAGGCTCGAAACCATGAGTTAAAAAGCGAATGGGCTCAATTGAGGGAGATGGGTGCTCAACACCAAGTTCTGGGAAGCGAATGGTCACAACAAACAATGGAATGTGAAGACATGGATGTTGAGGAGGAGGTACCCGAAGAAGAAGTTATTGAACCTAATGCCTCAAGGGAAGAAAGGGATCAAGAAGGGGAGGATGAGTTCATGAGAGCCGTTCGCCAAGCCGTTCATGAGGAGATGGAGAGTAAATCTTGTGACGAAGAGGAGGTGGAATGCAAGAGTGAAGCATCCTTCACTACTAGCACATCTCAAGATCGTTTGGACGAGAATGAACAAGAGCTCACCATTCCATCAAAACCTTGGCTTTCCGATGAGGAATTCTTCGACGATGATGACTCATGCATTGAAGAGATATTTCTTTTGGATGAAGAAGACCTCCCTCCCGCTATTGAAGAGCATAAATGTGAACCCGATTCTCTTGTTGATGATGGAATCGAGGAAGAGGATATTAAGCCATGAGAACTTCATGGGTATGAAGACTTTGTTGAGGTCTACATGGAAGAAACGAGAAAGCCACCTCGCATGCAAGTAAATGGAAGTTTAATGAGCGATATTGAGGTGTGGGCACCCAAGGAAATTATTGAGAAATTAAAGGAGGGTGTGCCCATCAAGCTCGAGACAAACTTTGAAGACTCTTTCTTCATTCCGACGACTCGAGACAAGTTTGGGAGCTTCGTGCCATACTTTGCAAGATCATTTGGAAGAAGCTCTCATGACCCCTTAGGTATAAAGGGATTTTCACGTTTGAAGAGGTCAAAATCGCAATTGGATGCCCATCGTAGACTTGGTGGGAAGAAATTCAAATGGGATTTGAAGGTGGTTTGACACGATCAAGTACAAGGCCCCGCTTGAGGAGGGATCTTTGCAAAAGACTCCTCAAGCGTGCTTCTTATCTCCCAAGAGGAGAATCAGCTCCGTCTTAGCCAAGACGTTAAACTAGGCTTGTGAGTGTGTTCTCTCCCGATCTTTAAGTATATCTATTTTGATTGGATTTCTATTTGTTTTGTGCAAGAATTTGAGGATATGAACTATGCATGTGTGAATGCCTATATTTGATGATCTCTTAACATGTGTTTAGTTAACTAGATGTCTTTATAGGGCATAAGTGTGGGGTGCCTATGTTTGTCTACAAATGATGCTTGTGCTTGCTTGATGTGCTTTAATGTGTGGAATCCAATCAACTTGTATGTTTTAGGGAAAACATTCACACTACTACGCAATTCATCCAAAAATTTCGAAATATTAATGAAAATAAAAGGTCTAGGCAAGGCTACATTTTCAAAAAACTTCATTTTCAAAGTCAACTAATCGTGCATGATTTCACTTGATTGATCCTTTAGATGACTAATGGATTGGATTGTTGACTTTCATTCTTGAGGATCAAAGCATCTACTAGCACTTCTTTATCTTTTATTCTAAGCCTTTTCTCATTAAGACTAAAAAGAGTTGATCTTTGAAAGCATAAAATCGAAATGATTTATAACTCCAAAACCCTTGCATGCCATGATTGCCTTTAGGTGACCTTAGTGACCTTGTTTATCTAGTGGATTTTGTCTTGTTGGTTTGTCATGCTCCATTTTTAACACTTAGCCCTTTGTCAAGTTCTAAGTGTGGAGTCAAAAGAAGGTGAAAAAGGGGCCCCAACGAAAAAATATATATATACTTCATTCTTATGGTGAAAAGAGGGCAAAGCCCCGACTAAAAACTCTCTCGATGATCACGAGAAGTTTTGTGCAAAAACATACAAATGCCGGGGGTTAGGGAGGTAAGTCCCCCCTCGAAAGCATTTGTAGGCCAAAGGACATTTGAAAGAAAAAAAAAGAGGAAAAGAAAATACGAAGCACTTAGGCTTGAAAATCGGCTATCCCGCCATTCTCTAGCATGAAAACCAATAAGACACTTGAAGCTTACTAGCAAGAATTCATTAAGGGACGAACCTCGTATTCTTTTATACTTAGGCATGATGTGACTTGCAAGTGTTTACAAAAACTATAATGTTGGAACTCCTCTTCTCTTATGACTAAGTGACCTATGCGTCCTAGGCTTGAGAATGAGTTCAAAGCTCACGAGCCAATGGACTAGCCTCCTTGCTAGCATTTGTGAGTGATCCAACAAGATTTCTTTGCTACTATTAGATTGTTTTCTTGAAGTCACTAATATAGAAAACGACTAGAATCCTTGATTAAAGATTTATTAGTCTTTGCTTTGACTTGCTTGAATGTCCTAATTCATGAATTTCCATAAGGATTCGAAGAGGACTCATGTAGTGATTGAAATGCACATATCTAGTTGAATACATTATGAACTTCATGGAAAACACCTTGCCTAGTACTTTGACAATTGTGAACTTAAAATGCCTATTTGGATGGTTGTTCTCTTTGTGGGATTTGTGAGCATTCCCGTGTCTGAAAACTCTCAAGAGACTACAACTCCTCCACTAGGGTAGCCTAGGGGTTTAAAGGCTTGGTGCATTCGCTAAATGCACTCGTGTCACCTACGAAAGTGGTTTATCAAAAGTAGTATTTGTTTCTTAGTGTTTTTAGTTAGTTTTCATGACCATATGGAGTTTCCTTTGAACCGGTCTTGAGTGAGTGAAGTGCCTTCTTGTTGTTGATCTCTATCATTAGTTTGCTCGGGACGATCAAACGTTAAGTGTGGGGTGATTTGATAGCGCTAAAATATATGCATTTTAGGCGACCTCTATGCTTATTGTTTCGATCATTCCTTCACGATTTCACTTGCTATTTGATACTTTGTGGTTCATTCCAGGTTTATTACAAAGGTTTAGCTGAGAACACAAGTTAGTAGTGATTTTGGAGCAAAACCGAGCGTTTCGGAGCAAAACTATGGATTTTCGAGCATTACGGGACGTGCAGACCTCTACGGAGTATTTTGGACCTAGAGAGCTCATTTGGTGTCCGATTTGGTTGATTCAAAGCTTGTTGGAAAGGTATTTCAAAGGGCTACAACTCTCTAGTTGAAGCCAAGACCAAATTCGGACGGTAAGAGGCTCTGAGGGTCTGAATCGGCCGACTCAAATTATGCATACCAATCCAGCCCGCCGACTCAACTGCTCAGAAGCTTTGTGAAGCCTTCCCCTGATCGAGTCGGCCAACTCAAATTATGCATACCAATCCAGCCCGCCGACTCAACGGATCAGAAACTTAATGAAGCCTCTCCCTCATCCAGTCGGCCGACTGGAATTCCTTCATACCATTTGAGTCGGCCGACTGGAATCTGCTACAGTTCCGGAAACCCTAACTTGGGCTATAAATAGAAACTTTTAGATCTCATTCTGGGGGGACTTCTTGAGAGACTTTTTGGAGGATTTTTGGCACAAATTTTGAGGAGCTCTTGGCACAAGTTTCAAGGTGGATTAAGTGAAGAACAAGATCAACAACAAGGATTCTCATACTCTTCAATCTAAAAATTGGTTCTAGACTCCTAAACTCATTCTCCTTCATTGTTTTTGCTTGTACACTCATTATGAGTGAGTAGTGACATTGATTGGGGATTATGGATCTCCTAGACATATTGTGATGATGTAAATACCTTTGATGTCAATATTGAATGAGTTTGCACATGAATCTTCTTCATTTGAACTACATGCCTAGAGTTGCCCATAAGGTGTTTGTGAAATGTCCTCATTGGGAACTTAGCTTAATTTCATATTTGATGTAGCTCACGTTGATCAATATGACTTTAATGAAATGAATGAAGAGGCATTAGAGTTCGTGTGTTACATGGCGACGCTAAAATTCTAATGAGAATAGCTTGAGTTTAACAAGAACATGTTTATCTAATCAATAGAGCGCGAGTGTGAGATTAGGAATGCATGTTCTATAGGGCCAATAGAGCGCGAGTGTGAGGTCCTATGCGAGGTGTAACCTCTTTATCCTAGGTTGTAGCGCGAGTGGAACTTAGGGTGAATGTTACATGGCTAAATTCTATTCAAGTGCATGCAAATTCATAATTGACATCTAATATCATCATCACTATCATTGTCTAGGTGGGGAAGTGATCCCTAGTCATCTTTAATTGATCGTTTATTCGTTTCTTTGCTAGAATCTCTCTTTTTGGATAGTAAATCATTGCTATCGACCTCTTTCGAGGCATAAACCCCCCCCCCCCAAACCTTAGACAATCTAGATTTGATCCTTAGTGCAATTAGTTTAATCATCTATCTCTTGGGTACGACCTTGGGTTTCCCCGAGTCAAAATATAAATGTTTTGATTAACCGTGATTGGCATAAGTATTCGATATTCTTATTGAGTATTTACACTATATTATCGAGCGATCATTACCCTCTACAGATTTCCCTTTTGTTATTCTCAAATTTCACTACAAACCCTAGAAAAACAAATCTTTTTTTTATTCTAACCTAGAAAAACAAATCAATTAATAAAAAAAGCCAAACTCACATACTCATTTGCAAAGAGGATGGGTGTGGAGTATAATGGAATTGAAGAGGAAGCTATCCAGCAGCTCATGATCTTGGAGGAGGAGGAGAGATGGCAAGATAAGATTCGTGAGAAAAAATTTACATAAAAAAGTGTATCATCGCCAGAGGCGCAAAAAACAATAGAAGCTTAAGGGAGTACAAGACGAGATAGGAAAGGTGTTCAAAGGGAGCAGAGATAATCTAACAATACTGCTGCCAAGGTGGCCTTGAGGAAGAGAAGGGAGTGTAGAGTGCTACATGGTGGTCTTGCAGGTAGTTGCTGGGTTTACTTTGCAGCAGCAAGTTGCGTAGGGTCTTCAATGGTAGCTTCAAGACTTTGGTTGAGTGCAGATTTCTTCATTCTTGTTGTATGATGAGTTTTTAGTACTTGGATGGCAATTTGAACCGCGTAGTCGCTGTCCGAATTCAATAGTTCCACCCTATTACGATGCCTTGGGTTGCAGGAAAAATTGAGTATGAGATACAATTCAAATTTTGAAACACTTTGTTCTTAGGCAAGAGAACAAAGCAAACCTAGGGTTTGGGTTTTTGGTGAACAAAGAGAGGATTCAGATATATGGTGATTGCATAGCAATTTTATGTATCCAAGACTCGAAAATACATCTTGTATTTATAGATACGCAATTGGGTACGAACAGGAGATGCGACTGCAAACTGAGCAGTCGCACCTGTTGCTGTCATGCGTTCGCATGGTTCATAGCATGCGTTCGCATGCCAGTGAAACGTCGCGACTTTTAGCCTAGTTTTGTAGCCTTGTGCGTTCGCATGGATCACTTCATGTGATCGCACAACCTCGACCAGTCGCATAGAATTCTCGTGCACGGTTCATCTCCTGCGGTAGCACAATCGCACCTTTTGCATGTCGTGCGTTCGCATGCATGCCTTCATGCGATCGCACAATCTCGACCAGTCGCATAGAAATCTCATGCGTTCGCACGGTTTATCTTCTGTGGTCGCACAGTCGCACTTTTGCCTGTCATGCGTTCGCATGCCTTCCCTGTGCGCTTGCACACTTCATGCGTCCATGCGTCCGCACTGATCTAAACCCTAAAATCACTAACAGAGTATACTAAAGAAATTTCCATAAAATTTTGAATGAGATTTTCCCTTTTCTCCCTCGGAAGTTTTTTTCTCTCTCTCTCCTCTCTTTTCGCATGCTTTTTTTTTCTTTCTGTTTCTTCAGGTGACAGAATCTTCTCATACGGATCTGAATATAGCAAGCCCCTCTCCAGTATAAACTCCTTTCCGCGCTTCCTTTCATCCAATCTGCCCATGAAAATATTCAATAAAAGTTGCATAAAACTTTATTATTATATTAATTATCATTTTTTGGTATCGATTTATGTTTCACCTCAAAGATAATACCAGGAATGATTCCAAACTTTCGATATATAAGATAGGCTGCATGTACAAAAGTTCCCTTCAAAATTATAGAAGCTAACTTGGTAAATATCCTGATTGTTTGCATATTCATTCTATGTAAATGCTTCTGTTAGGAAGGATGCTAGTCAAGTAGGAAATTAATATTATTGTCTGAATTAGATGAAGAAAAGTACCTTTTAGAATAAATATGAATAAAAAAGTGTATCATCGCCAGAGGCGCAAAAAACAATAGAAGCTTAAGGGAGTACAAGACGAGTTAGGAAAGGTGTTCAAAGGGAGCAGAGATAATCTAACAGTACTGCTGCCAAGGTGGCCTTGAGGAAGAGAAGGGAGTGTAGAGTGCTCCATGGTGGTCTTGCAGGTAGAAGAGAGTAGAGAAGATGTCGGTGGTCGTATTCAAGTAGCCGGAATTCTGATATCATTTAACAGGAATCGGGATAGGGATCAGTATTGCAGAGAAGAGTAGCGTTGTCGATTTCCGGTGGCCGAATTTGTGGTCGTCAAGGAAGGGCGCCGTTTTCGCTAGAGATCTAATGTATTAGTTTCTCAAAGTTTTTTTTTTTTTAGATGGAGAGTTTCTCAGAGTTAATTGCTGGTTAGTTAGTGAGAGCTAAGAGGCTTTAAGTGGGCTGAAGTTGTGGTCGGGGCTTTTAGAGTTGCTGTGTGTGGATGCCACACTGATCCTTTATCTTAATATATCAAAAATACAACTAGTACAAGGTCTTCATGAGGTTTCTTCCTAAGGAAGAGTACGAGAGGACATGGTTATGACTGCTATCCGTTTTAATATAAAACTCTAGATGGATAGATAACATTTTATTACAATACTTGCAAAGATTTATACGGTAGTTGTATGCAAGAGGAGTCTAATTCCATAATAATAAAGAGTCTTCATCACAGTCTTCTTGTTCTTAATAGTGTTATCCACTTCATTGATCCCTTCACACCTGCAGGATAAATTTTAATTTTCATCACGAGACGAGGAATTATGTTACCCTACAGGATGTATTATGCAAATTAAACAGGACTTACACTTCATCCTCATCCACGTCAAAGAGGGAGTTGTTTGAGTACATCAGAATCATAATTCATCATCGAATACCTCTACAAAAAAAAACACAAATGAAGAAATTAGATAAGAGAAACAAAAGCTGGCGAATCACAGAAAAGTATTACTATTATTTCACATGTAAATCCAAAGTCTCAAGAATCTATGAGATGCATGAGAAGACCAATATGATATGCCTATGAATAACTTTGCAAGAACTTGTATGCCCATTGATCTATAATAAGGAGCTTACCTTTTTATTTAGTAACCTAACAATAGATTCTGCAATAGTACCAGGGGGGCCTTCTTTATTCGCATTCCAAGCTTCCCAAAGCTTCCTTATGTTCCTGGTATAGATATAACAATTAAATGTTATCAATGGCTCTTCTATTGAAGTAGAGAAGTATCATCACACCTGAAGAAACTCTTTGTTATCCTGCTCCCAAATAGATTTTCTGATACGAGCTCTTTCCTCATTGTTCAAATAGCAATTGACCTAGATAGATGGAAAAAGATTCAGCCAAAAGGATCTACTGTACTAATCTTCAGAGCTTCAAAAAAAATACAACAACAGGGAATTGTCCAAAAGAACCGAAAACAAAAACACACAGTGCGCGGTTGTACCTGCTCCTTCATCGGCTCCATGGGCGGATCTACTTGATGACTAATGGGGGCATCTGCCCCCACAGATTTTTTCAAATTTTGACTATTATTTGTTAATTTATGTGATAATTTCAATACTTACGGTGTTTTGCCCCCGGTAAATTAATTGGTTCGCCCCCACTGTCCAAACATAACTTTGTTTAAATATATTAATTTATCTATTTAGGAAAGAAATATAATTTGATGTTATAATTTAGGCTTAAATATTTGGTTAGACATATAAAATATAATTAATATCTTGATAATTTTGTCATTAAATAAATATATTTGCAGTAAGATATAAATCTATTAGCCAAATTACCATATATTTATTTACAAATAGGATTAGTTTGACCATAGAACATTACTTTTAAAAGAAAAATAGCACCTTTGTCTAAAGCTTCGAATGAGACTTCATATCCGAAACGCAGGAACGATCTGACTAGAAAGTCATTAAAAACTTGATCGAAAAACCAGCGTTTATTGAAGAAGCTATGAAGTCGATTACAAAAAGTACTAGTTTGCCCCCATTCAGATAAATTCCTGGATCCGCCACTGATCGGCTCACGAATTGCCAGGTTTTTCACGTCCAGATTGATTTGGTTGTCATTCTCCTCCATCGGCTTCGATATGTTCTCAAGCTCTTTGATTTCTCTCTCTCACGAATTACTAGGTTTTTCACGCCGAGATCGATGTGGCTCTCCTCCATCGCGCTTTGATCTCTCTCAAGCTCTAGATTTCGTTCTATCACGAATTCCTAGGGCTTTATTTTTATAATGTCGATCTTCGATCTAGAGATAAGGAAACCGATATTATTATTTGTTTTTTTATAATAATAATAATAATAAGGAAACAGATTATTAGAAAAACTGAATTTAATTTAGTTTATTTTAATTCATTTTAGTTGAACTTAATTTATTTACTATATTAATAAAAAAAAAAATTATTTTATATAATTTGAGTGTTTATATTCGTTTCTCACAAATTTAGGACTTTATTTTTATTATTGTCCATCTCCATCTTAGTTAGGATCGCACAAGAAATTGTAAATTTCATTAGAAATAAGAAATAATTTTAACTTTATAATTTCAATATCAACCGTTCTAATAATTTCGGTTTATTTAAATTTAAAATATTAATGGCATATGTGGCATTTGATTCTTATCCTAACTTGTCATTGATTATTTGCTCTCGACATAGTTTCCTGATTTCGCGATTACGAATTGCGACAGAGAAGGATCGACAAAAGGCTGCAATCAGACCCAATCGAATGATCAACGAAGGCCGCAATCAGCGATCTCATCGGCAACTAGACCACCTATCAATTAAATGGCCTTCGATTGGGAACTGAAAATGATTTGATAAATTCATGGATCTTGACCCCATCGTCCATCGATTAAAGCTTCGGCAAAGCATTCCCAAGTACCATATCATTCCAAGTCACAACATTCCAATACACGGCATTCAATCAAAATATTCCCTCGCACACTCAATCTCTCCCATATTAGCACATCCAGTAGCCATCGCACTCCACGTTAACACATCCACCATCGCAGCACCAGTTTCAACAAACAACTCCGCAGAACACAAATCATTCACAACTGGACACAACCCGATCAAATTATTCAACATTAGCATAGTAAAAATTCGTTATCATCCGATTAGGGACCTAAAGTTGTGTATATGATCGATGTTTTGGATGCTACACACAACTTGATCAGCTTAAATTGGTATAACTAAACTTTACAATATGATTAGATCACCAAAATGCGTATCACAATAATCGTAGTAATTGAATGAAAATGCATAGCATAATACTTTTGAGAATTTAATCAAAATGCATAGGATAATATTCGTAGTATTTGAATCGAAATGCGTAAGTTAATATTCGTAGTAATTGAATCACAATGTGCAGGATAATATTCGTAATAGTGAGTGCCTACCACCAGGCCAACCTCACTTCGTCGTAGAAAAAAATGAACTTAAGAACCCATTTTCTTAAGATGATATCTCCTAATTTGAGTTTTAGAAGATTTGATAATAAAAAGATAGATTACAAAAATATTAGCTGGTCTTAACTTTAAAAGGGTCACAACTTTAACATTTAACTTCTGATGGGAAAACATAAAGTAAGCAACTCATAGTATGTTTTAATCATCATTGCCAAGCCCTATGGTAATGTTGCTGCAACAATATGGTGGATACATTTTTACACTGTACAACAACAACAATCATGGATACAATAAATGCTGCAGAGAGGAGAGGCCGGATAAGAAGAATATAAAACAAATGTTGCAGAGAGGAGAGGCCTAATAAGAATGTAAAAATATACTGATGAATTTATATGACTTCCTTTGCTAGCCTAACTGGTTTGTCTTTATTATAATCAATGTCACTATTTGGAGTGGTCAGCAGGTGATGATCAAGGTCTTTACCATGATTATATGTTGAGGCGTTCGATGCCGAATCATCATCGTCGTCGTCTGTTTACAATAGAAATGAGTTACAAAATAGGCCAATAAGTTATGATGAGTGAAGCCGAAGTAATAGTTCAATCAAGCACATTGACCTTAAGTTCAGCATCCATCCAAGAGAATCGATACAAAGGCAACATTCATAAATTGTTCATTAAATTTCTCTAAATCCAGAATTATTATAAAACTAAATATGAGGCCGTGATTCTGAATCCACAGCCATATCAAATGAATCAGTGGCATTTTATTTCCATGCCAGCTCATTTTCCTGAATTTTGTTGTTAAGCTCAGCATCAGGTTCTATTAACTTCCACTAGATGAACAATATCTTCATGAGCTCATACGGAACAAAAAAAGATTTCAATTCGTCGAACGAAACAAATTTTTTTTAACCCTAATGATATATCTGAAGCTACGCATTTTGATTATAATTCTACAAATTTTATGCATCCGATTAATATTAAAAACTCAACTCTGAGAGACACATTTACAGTTACTTGCTAGCTTGACTTTGATAAATCAAAACTAAATTCCCTCACATGAATGGAGGACATTTGATCTGATATGGCTCAAGTGGTACTCGACGTGCAAGGGGCATGCGGATGAGCCTGAAACTATCGAAAATAACATGAGAAAAAGTTGGATAAATTATACATGATTGAGAAACTGAGAAAATGTGTTGGAACAACAACCATGCACTGTAAAAGTAACCATCAAACATATATTCGGTGCTTGGCTTGAGCACATCTGCGGCATTTTTCCTTTTACGTTCTGACAAAGAATAAAACAGTTACGCATCATACACATTGAAAGTCCAATTATATTTGCACGAAGATGAGTATAAAACATTCCTGATACGAATCTAGTCTCTTTTCATTCCACTGTCCAGAATGGTAGTTATAAAAAAAAGTTACGAATTATAACTAAAATCCTACTAATTATATGGTAGGCTACGAAAAGATCACCACAATCTGCTACGAATTCTCATTTAGTAAACTTAGAATCTTAGGCCCATACATTCTTACACCATAGTTAAGTTCCAAACCATAAAATCCTAAAATTAGTAGACCTTACTAAAATTGAAAAGTACCAAACTCGTATCTTCGTAAAACCTATAATTCGTAGACCCAATAAAATCGGATAGTTTCAAACCCTAAAATCTCCATAAACCCTAAAATACGTAGACCCTACAAAAAAATCGGAATGTTTCAAACACGATTAACGTCGGGTTTATTTGCTCTGCCATTACCCGGTTTGGTCGAAGAGAAGCAGTAGAGCCGCGGAAAGTCACCGAATTTTGAAAAGAATCGCAATTACTTTCCTATCTCAGACAATACGATTTAGAAGTAACTTTTATTTCCTAATTTATCCTTTTAATTTTATTAATGATTATTTAAATATGAATTTTAATTCAAATTGAGTTTAATCACAGCCGTAGATTAGATCAGACGAATATTTCTCATTTCTCACCAAATAAGTCTTTCTCATCGGATCCTGGCCCATGAATGAGAATGTTAAATTATTAAAGAAAAAATTTAATTTACAGTGTGAAATAAACTACTATGTCTATGATACATTCTATAACATTGGTATGCCCCTACAATTATCTTGTCATATTACTATTTTTCGTAATCTCAAATGTGATTAAAATTTAATATACGAGTATGTCAAAAAAAATGGCATGATCCGGTTAAATTTAAGGATTATGTGGAAGTCCCGATAGAATAGTAACTTATGTTTCAATGATATGTATTCTAGATTTAAATGATGGTATGAATAATACCAAAGATCATCAAACAACGAAAAGACGGTATTTGTAGACAAAGGAAGTCCATCCAAGAGAATAAAACTTTATTTGAGTATTTTCTTGACGAATACAATTCAAATTTAGTGTAGCATATGTAGCAATATTATATAGTGTATCATATTTTTGACATGATCACTCTGATCGTAATTTCGAGAAGAAAAAAAGACGGGAAACAAAACCAAGCACTATACAACAAGTCCATAGAAGGTACGATAAAGACTCTTAGTAATGGAAAACAGTAAGGTTCCATCGGAGAATGGCATTGGATTGAGGAATGTGTAAGAATACCGTTTCGATGCTCGCCCATCCTCTGGCCAAGTGAAACTTACCCATCCCCGACACAATCGAAACCTCCCTTGTCGGCTGCAACAATCTATCAGCACCCTGAATCTCAATCGTACTTCCATTGTACGCTTTGTTGGTAAAAAGGAAAGAGACCAAAATATGCAAGTCAGAGCCATCGAGCGCAGTGTTGACAGATATCCCATGAGCTCTTCCCAACTCAGTCGAGTTGCGATCAATGATTGTAGTGATGGCATCATCATACGCAAACAATGAGCCAAAAGTGAGAATGTACCATTTGGTTTGTGGCTTGCCAGCAATGATAATGTTGGTCACATTTTCTTCCTTTGTTGGTGTCTCCCACTCATGCATGTAGAATGTCATTTCGGTCTTCTTCAGGTTCTGACCTCTTGATGCCTCCGAGCTTATTGCAGCTGCTGCTAACAGCAAAAAAAATGGTCACCAAATAAAATTTAGAAAATGAAATTGAAGTCATGCTACTACACTTTTCAAAAATTGCTTAGTGTAATTTCTTGAGAGAGTTGAGATGTGTTTGAGTGATGAAGTTGTGCAGAGTAAGTTGTGGTTTTATAGTAAAAAAGATCCATTTACCACGTACATGGGTGGAATGGATGTTTGAAGCTGCCAAGCACACCAACTCTTTGATCACTTTATTGTGAGTTCGATTATGGTTGGTGCGGTGAAAAGCCATCAGTCTTTCCTCCATGTACAACTCTCTGTGTGGAAAAGTCAAAGATTGTGCGTGTCTCACACGTGCACATCCTCTTAATGTGCGACACATGGGCCATCAAACACTTTGTTAAACGGGCCGAGTGAAACTACAGCCCATAAAGGCCCATCCCAACTTCACCTATATGGCTTTCGCCGCCTCCAGCCACGAAGTGTAGAGACCAAGAAAATGAATGCAATTGTAGGAACGGTGGTTTTGAACAAGATGCAGAAATCGGTAGTCGTCGCCGTCGACAGACTCTTCCACCGCCCGCTCTACAATCGCTAAGTTAATCGGACCAACAAGTTCATGGCGCATGATGAGAATAACCTCTGTAACATTGGAGACCATGTCAAGCTCAATCCTTCTAGGCCGCTCAGCAAGCGCAAGCGGTGGGTTGGGGTAGAGATTCTCAAGACCGCGCGCATCCACACGCCGCCATCCAGTGCTGAATTGGCTAAGAACGCTTGAATTTAGAGAGATTGTTTACTGTGATAAACTTGTAAACTGATTCCAGTTTCTCAATACAACAAGACAAGGACTCTTAGAAATGGAAAATAGTAAGGTTCCATCGGAGAATGGCATTCGATTGAGGAATGTCTAAGAATACCGTTTGGATGCTCGCCCATCCTTTGGCCAAGCAAAACTTACCCATCCCCGACACAATCGAAACCTCCCTTGTCGGCTGCAACAATCTACTAGCACCCTGAATCTCAATCGTACTTCCATTGTACGCTTTGTTGGTAAAAAGGAAAGAGACCAAATTATGCAAGTTAGAGCCATCGAGCACAGTGTTGACATATATCCCATGAGCTCTTCCTAATTCAGTCGAGTTGCGATCAATGGTTGTAGTGATGGCATCATCATAGGCAAACACTGAGCCAAAAGTGAGAATGTACCATTTGGTTTGTGGCTTGCCAGCAATGATAATGTTGGTCACATTTTCTTCCTTTGTTGGTGTCTCCCACTCATGCAAATAGAATGTCATTTCGGTCTTCTTCAGCTTCTGACCTCTTGATGCGTCCGAGCTTATTGCAGCTGTTGCTGACAGCACAAAAATGGTCACCAAAGAAAATTTAAAAAATGAAATTGAAGTCTTGCTACTACACTTTTCAAAAATTACTTGGTGTAATTTCTTGAGAGAGTTGAGATGTGTTTGAGTGATGAAGTTGTGCAGAGTAGGATGTGTTTTTATTGTAAAAAAGATCCTTTTATCACGCACATGTGTGGAATGGATGTTTCAAGCCGCCAAGCACACCAACTCTTTGATCACTTTATTGTGAGTTTGATTATGGTTGGTGCGGTGAAAGACATTAGTCTTTGCTCCATGTACAACTCTCTGTGTGGAAAAGTCAAAGATTGTGCGTGTCTCACACGTGCACATCCTCTTAATGTCCGACACATTTAGGCCACATGGGCCATCAAACACTTTGTTAAACGGGTCGAGTGAAACTACAGCCCATAAAGGCCCATCCCAACTTCACCTATATGGCTTTCGCCAACTCCAGCCACGGAGTGCAGAGACCAGGAAAATGAAGGCGATTGTAGGAATGGTGGTGTCGAACAAGATGCAGAAATCGATAGTTATCGCCGTCGACAGACTCTTCCACCGCCCGCTTTACAACCGCTAAGTCAATCGGACTAATAAGTTCATGGCGCACGATAAGAACAACCTCTGCAACATTGGAGACCGTATCAAGCTCGATCCTTCCAGGCCGCTCAGCAAGCACAAGCGGTGAGTTGTGGCGGAGATTCTCATGACCGCGCGCATCTACACGCCGACATCCAGTGCTGAATTGGCTAAGAACGTTTGAATTTTGAGAGATTGTTTACTGTGATAAACTTGTAAACTGATTCCAGTTTCTCAATACAATAAGACAAGGACTCTTAGTAATGGAAAAGAGTAAGGTTCCATCGGAGAATGACATTGGATTGAGGAATGTCCAAGAATACCGTTTTGATGCTCGCCCATCCTCTGGCCAAGCGAAGCTTATCCATCTCCGACACAATTGAAACCTTTTTTGTCGACTCCAACAATCTATCAGCACCGTGAATCTCAATTGTACTTCCATTGTACGCTTAGTTGGTAAAAAGGAAAGAGACCAAATATGCAAGTCAGAGCCATCGAGCGCGGTGTTGACATATATCCCATGCGCTCTTCCCAACTCAGTCAAGTTGCGATCAATGGTTGTAGTGATGGTATCATCATAGGCAAACAATGAGCAAAACGTGAGAATGTACCATTTGGTTTGTGGCTTGCCACCAATGATAATGTTGGTCACATTTTCTTCCTTTTTGGTGTCTTGCAGTCATGCATGTAGAATGCCATTTTGGTCTTCTTCAGCTACTAACCTCATGATGCCTCCGAGCTTATTGCAGCTGCTGCTAACAGCACAAAAATGGTCACCAAAGAAAATTTAGAAAATGAAATTGAAGTCATGCTACTACACTTTTCAAAAATTACTTAGTGTAATTTCATGAGAGAGTTGAGATGTGTTTGAGTGATGAAGTTGTGCTGAGTAGGTTGTGTTTTTATAGTAAAAAAGATCAATTTATCACGCACAAGTGTGGAATGGATGTTTGAAGCCGCTAAGCACACCAACTCATTGATCACTTTATTGTGAGTTCGATTATGGTTAGTGCGGTAAAACACATCAGTCTTTGCTCCATGTACAACTCTCTATGTGGAAAAGTCAAAGATTGTGCGTGTCTCACACGTGCACATCCTCCTAATGTGCAACACATTTAGGCCACATGGGCCATCAAACACTTTGTTAAACGGGCCGAGTGAAACTACAGCCCATAAAGGCCCTTCCCAACTTCACCTATATGACTTTCGCCGCCTCCAGCCACAGAGTGCAGAGACCAGGAAAATGAAGGCGATTGTGGGAACGGTGGTTTCGAACAAGATGCAGAAATTGGTAGTCGTCGCCGGCGACAAACTCTTCCACCGCCCGCTTTATAACCGCTATGTCAATCGGACCAACAAGTTCATGGCGCACGATGAGAACAACCTCTACAACATTGGAGAACATGTCAAGCTCGATCCTTCTAGGCCGTTCAGCAAGCGTAAGCAGTGGGTTGTGGCGAAGAATTTTCAAGACCGCGCGCATCTACACGCCGCCATCCAGTGCTAAATTTGCTAAGAACGCTTGAATTTCGAGAGATTGTTTAATGTGATAAACTTGTAAACTGATTCCAGTTTCTCAATACAACAAGATAAGGACTCTTAGTAATGGAAAAGAGTAAGGTTCCATCGGAGAATGACATTGGATTGGGGAATGTCTAAGAATTATGTTTCGATGCTCGCCCATCCTCTGGCCAAGCGAAACTTATCCGTCTTCGACACAATCGAAATCTCTCATGTCGGCTGTAACAATCTATCTGCATCGTAAATCTCAATCGTACTTCCATTGTACGCTTTGTTAGTAAAAAGGAAAGAGACTAAATATGCAAGTCAGAGCCATCGAGCGTGATGTTGACATATATCCCATGCGCTCTTCCCAACTAAGTCGAGTTGCGATCAATGGTTGCAGTGATGGCATCATCATAGGCAAACAATGAGCCAAAAGTGAGAATGTACCATTTGGTTTGTGGCTTGCTAGCAATGATAATGTTGGTCACATTTTCTTCCTTTGTTGGTGTCTCGCAGTCATGCATGTAGAATTTCATTTCGGTCTTCTTCAGCTTCTGACCTCTTGATGCCTCCAAGCTTATTGCAGCTGTTGCTAATAGCACAAAAATGGTCACCAAAGAAAATTTAGAAAATGAAATTGAAGTCATGCTACTACACTTTTCAAAGATTACTTAGTGTAATTTCTTGAGAGAGTTGATATGTGTTTTAGTGATGAAGTTGTGCAGAGTAGGCTGTGTTTTTATAGTAAAAAGATCCATTAATCACGCACATGTGTGGAATGGATGTTTGAAGCCGCCAAGCAAACCAACTCTTTGATCACTTTATTGTGAGTTCGATTATGGTTGGTGTGGTGAAAGCCATCAGTCTTTGCTCCATGTACAACTCTCTATGTTGAAAAGTCAAAGGTTGTGCATGTCTCACACGTGCACATCCTCTTAATGTGTGACACATTAGGCCACATGGGCCATCAAACACTTTATTAAACGGGTCGAGTGAAACTACAGCCCATAAAGGCGCATCCCAACTTCACCTATATGGCTTTCGCCGCCTCCAGCCACAGAGTGCAGAGACCAGGAAAATGAAGGTGATTGTAGGAACGGTGGTTTTGAACAAGATGTAGAAATCGATAGTCGTCGCCGTGGACAGACTCATCCACCGCCCACTTTACAACCGCTAAGTCAATCGGACCAACAAGTTCATGGCGCACGATGAGAACAACCTCTGCAACATTGGAGACCGTGTCAAGCTCGATCCTTCCAGGCCGCTCAGCAAGCGCAAGCGGTGGGTTGTGGCGGAGATTCTCAAGACCGTGCGCATCTACACGCTGCCATCCAGTGCTGAATTGGCTAAGAACGCTTGAATTTCGAGAGATTGTTTACTGTGATAAACTTGTAAACTGATTCCAGTTTCTCAATACAATAAGACAAGGACTCTTAGTAAAGAAAAGAGTAAGGTTCCATCGGAGAATGACATTGGATTGAGGAATGTCCAAGAATACCGTTTCGATGCTTGCCCATCATGTGGCCAAGCGAAACTTATCCGTCTCCGACACAATCGAAACCTCGCTGGTTGGCTGCAACAATCTATCGGCACCCTGAATCTCAATTGGACTTCCATTATACGCTTTGTTGGTAAAAAGGAAAGAGACCAAAATATGCAAGTAAGAGCCATCGAGCACGGTGTTGACATATATCCCATGAGCTCTTCTCAACTCAGTCGTGTTGCGATCAATGGTTGTAGTGATGGCATCATCATAGGCAAACAATGAGCCAAAAGTGAGAATGTACCATTTGGTTTGTGGCTTGCTAGCGATGATAATGTTGGTCACATTTTCTTCCTTTGTTGGTGTCTCCCAGTCATGCATGTAGAATGTCATTTCAGTCTTTTTTTTAGCTTCTGGCCTCTTGATGTCTCGGAGCTTATTGCAGCTGCTGATAACAGCATAAAGATGATCACCAAAGAAAATTTAGAAAATGAAGTTGAAGCCATTGCTTCAAAACTTGCTTGTTGTGATTGTTTTAAGAGAGTGTTAGTGTGTGAGGGTTGAGATGTGTTTGAATAATGAAGTTGTGCAGAGTAGGTTGTCCTGATTGTTTGCATATTCATTCTATGTAAATGCTTCTATTAGGAAGGATGCTAGTCAAGTAGGAAATTAATATTATTGTCTGAATTAGATGAAGAAAAGTATCTTTTAGAATAAATATGAAGAATTTGCAATTTCAGTTCTTTCTCAGCAGCAGTGTAGGTATCCTTGAATTCCATCTCTGCCAGAAGCTGCTCAGCATCATTGTCATTATTCAACCTCGAATTCTTGTCTCTTGAAGTTGTACCCATTCACCTCTGTAACTGGAGGTGTCTCGTCATTAGAAAGTTTTGAGTTTCTTCTCCCCCCTGTGGTCCTTTCCAAACGAGATTCTGGCAATCGTTAGAAATTATTAGATGTGCAGCATCAGGTACCAGGGGATGAGGAAAATTGCATATTGAATACAAAAGAAATCAACAATGAAACAAATTACTAAAAGATGACAAGTATGTATACTGAATACAAACAATTCTGCACTGGTGTGAAGAACTGAAATACGCTACATAAACAATCTGCTCTTGTTCTGATAGGCTTCTATTGTGCTGTTGAGCCTTATGATTCTGCACTTTTCTTCTATCGTTTCTTGGAACTCTTCCTGCTATCCCTTGTGTAATGTGAATGGGGTTTTGCGTCCATTTTGTATTCATTTCTTCTGCCCATTCTGGGGGTAGCTTGTTATAGAATCTGTTGCTCCAAGCTTCTTGCTCTTCTATGGGAAGGTGATATAACCATTTTTCAAACTCGCATGAGAAGTTCTTCCAATGGCATATGTTGCATACTTTGATGTTTTGTAGAATATATCTGGCCATTGGAGAGAAAGTGTAGATCATGTTAATGAAGTAGTTTATGTACTAAATTGCTTGCTGAGCGGCCTGGAAGGATCGAGCTTGATACGGCCTAGAACATAAACTACTTCATTAACATGATCTACACTTTCATGCCTCCTTTGACAGATCTGTTAATGATTTTACAAACTGAGCGATACGAATAGGCCCGGGCGTCGAGACCCGAAAACCCGAAAACCGAACCGAAAAAAGCCCGAACGGGTCGATTCTTATAGGACCAAAAACCGAACCAAAAAAAAACCGAACCGATTGGTGAAATTCGGTTCGGTCTCGGTTTAGCATTGTTCTCGGACCGAAAGACCGAAAAAAAACCGAATGCCGAAAAAAACCCGAAAAAACCGAAAAAGACCGAAAAAACCCGTAAAACCCCAAAAAAGACCGAAAAAGACCAAAAAATAAAAGCCCGAAAAAAACCCGAAAAAACCCGAACCCGAACCGAACCGAATTTTTGGGTTTTAGTCGGTTTTTGCTTTGAAAAAGACCGAACCCGAACCGAACCAAATTTTCGGGTTTCGGTTCGGTTTTTGCAAAAATCGGGACCGAACCGAACCGAGCCCACCCCTAGATACGAATATGAGCTTATGTCATGATACTATCAGGACATGCTATCAGCCATGGCGGAGAGGGAGTGTACTTGATTATCAAACTCATCCTTAGCGACCGTAGTTGTGTCCTCGGTCAGATACCAGGCAAACCTTAGTTGGGTCAGATAGAAGTGCATCGTCGACCGGATGATTTAGTTGGGTCAGATAGAAGTGCATCGTCGACCGGATGGATTTGCACCCTCCTGAGGGTCCGCGTAGGTATTTTGGAAGCCCTTGGATTAACAACTTAATAACCATGAACTTGAAATCATATAAGAACATAACTTTTTACCTCTTTGATTTCTAATGTGGGCTATAAGCTTTCACCCATGTGAAGTCCATCTTCATATCAATCCCTACCAAAGTCAAGTTTCATGAGTTTTGGTCCAACTTTGGCCATCGATTTCCCATTCGATATAGCTTCGTTTTTGGCATTTCAACATTCGATTTCATACCTCTCAATCCAAGGTATTTTAATCTAATTTTATCAACACGATTCGGGGTGTCCTCCATGCTCAATTTTAGATCTTAAATGTGGCTCACCACCATTTTTCTTCACACCTTCTAACACATATATTTCAACATGGACTTCATACCTCGATTACTATTTTAAGAACGATAAGTATTCGTCAAGCTCTACTTCTGAAACTCCCTCTATGCTCTCAGACGCTTCCTCCCCTTCTGTTGCTGCATGGAGATCTAAAGCTGGTTCTTCCAACAAGAAATTAAAAGCAAAAAGAATTACAGATACGAGGGCCGATGAGGGCTTGAAGGACACTGCTAGTAGTCCCAAGGTCAGTAGAGTAGCATTCTCTACTTTCTTCTTCTTTTTGTTGAATTCTTTTCATGGTGGATTAATTTTATTTCTTGAAAGTAAACTGAAACACACACATTTACCAATATTATAAGGTACTACAATTTTATGAGAGTAATAGTGAGATGTCGAAAACGGCAGAAAAATACAAAGAAGTGAATAAGAGGAAAGCCGAAGCTTGTTTATGGTCCTGCAATGTACAAAATTTCAAGAAATACATGTAAATGACTTGTTTTCATTTTTCAAGCTTTTCGGAAAAAATTCTGTGAATGCATCTGTAATATTTTAAAAGACCAGTTTGTTTGTGTTTGGGGAAAAATTAGACTATTTGTGATTATCGACAATTACACGTTTTTAATGTAAATTCGTGATCTATATTGTTTTTCTCTAGCTGCGGAAGCTTATTAAACATCTCATAGATGAACTACCTCTTGTTATGTAATGCTGGATGTTTTAAAAATATTAATCAGACCGGTTGAAATCAATTTCCATACTTACATGCTAGCATAGTAGTTGATATAAGTCGCTTAGCTAGCTAATGATGTTTAGTGACAGATGAACTACCTGATAGATAGTTAAGTAGAAGATTACCAGTCTAAATCTGAAATTGATTACCGTGTAATAACCATAGTTTAGTATTATTGGCTTCAACATGATCATCAGGGCCATAGGTATGACCCCATATGTCTGTCAAAATCTCTTTAAAACACGTTGAGATATGTTTAATTGTCTTTATTAATTGTAATTTGTTATGCTAAAATGGTTACGTGTCCATGTTCAGTCTGATCCAAAATTCTAAGTTAGACTGTGGACAAGGATTGGTTTGTGTTTTACTGAGTTTTTCAAAATGAGTCATTAGTTTCTATAATGTGATATCCTTGTCAACTGGAACCTAATTATGTGATTTTTGAACAAAACTACTTATGTAGCACAAAAGCTGAACATCATGTTCAATACATAATGAGCTTATATTGAAGATTGTCAAGCTGGGAAATTACCCGTGTTTTGCAATGAAATTGAAATTGAATTACGAGTAAACCAGTGATATCTGGATTTTGGACAGATAATTACATGATATTTTACGTTTTCAACGAAGATTTACAAGCAAAATGTCATCCTTGTAAGATGCTACAAATATAGGAATGTCACAAGTGCTATGAGAAGAAGCTTCGAATTTATCACCTTAAGAACACTCACTTTCCCATGTAGCGCAGCATTAGAGATGAAGTTCAGTCTTAGCTTACTGCACCATAACACTCAAGAAATCCCTCATTTTCATATATTCTGCCACTTCATTGGAAGCTAGGCCACAATATCATCATGATTATTTGCTCTCCACTTGCTGCAGCAGACACTTCTTGCAGCATAATCGGAAATCTGTAGTGAAGTCTTGCAAACTTTTTGGCTGGGAACTCAAGACAAGCAGTAGCAGGCTTTCTTTAGCGATGCTATTTTTCACCATCAACAGAGAAAATCCATCACCAAACATATCGCTCCTGAATCATGACCATGTAATGATTGTCACCCTTCAATGACAAACGCAACTTATTCGAACTGAGTCTGCAAAGTAAATTCATAACAAGATGAGTCAGAACTTTCATTAAGCTCCCTTGCAGCAGTAAGAGGTATGTATGAGCTATGTAGCACGAACACGGACACGGCAAGACACGTGGACACGCCAAACTCAAAATATATAAGAAGTGGACACGGCAGGACACGGCAATATAAATTATATTTTTATATAAATTATATTACATGAATATATCTTAAATTTTAAAAAATAATTAAGCAGGTGCAATTCTTTTGAAATTGAAATTAAATATTCAAACATTAAAGTCACAAAAATGCATAAAAGATTCATAATGCGTTTTCTTGACTATCTTCAAAGAACACATGCTCCATCTCTGGCTCATCAAGGGAAAGATCAACAAATTGATGAATATCGGTCTCCTCCAAAGATCCAAGTACATCAGCACTACCACCACCATCCCACATTTTCGTCTTTTCATCAATATATTGTGAGTTCTTTCTTGATAAGAGTCGTAGGTTGTTGTGAATAAATACAAGATCTTCAGCACGCTTTGGATTCATTTTATTCCTCTTCAAAGAATGAATGAAAGAATAAGTGCTCCAATTTCTTTCAGAATATGACGAGGAAGTAGGTTGTCCAAGTAATCGAATGGCTAACTTTTGAAGAATAGGTGTTGTTGCTCCAAAGCTACCCCACCAAAATTTTGGATCCATCGTGTACCTCAATTGAAGAGAATCAGAATCGCCAAAATCTCCTCCCTCAAGTGAAAAACAGCATACTCATTCGTAACTTTGTTGTAATCACCGAGATTAGGAAAAAAGTCTTTTAAAGCACTTCCTTCGTTCCATGGAAATCTCAGCGTCTGTATGCGGAGGTACCCTAGTAGCATCCTCTGTAAGCCATTCATGACTATAATACCTAACAACAAAATATACAAGTGTCAACTATTTATCAAATAAATGTAGCATGTTGAAGTTAATAACTTTAATATAAACTTCTTACCTGGGATTCAAAGAATGAGCTAAGCAGTACAGGGGTGTGTTACTTTTGGCCCAATGAGCCACAAGTATTTTATGGACCACGTCATAAAAAGTGGAAGTTTCTGACTCATCAATGTTCTCATGCTCATAGATAACCTTCTTCACCTTCTCAATCATCACATCCCACATCTCATAAACCAAATGGAGGCAAGGCTTATCAGTGTCACAAACTCTAATCATATCATATATTGGACTTGTAATACTAAGAATGTAATCCAATTTATCCCTTCAATATCTTCTCCCTCACAAATCTAGCCTAACCTTGATCATCATCTCGATATGACGTCCATTGATCACACGTAACCATGCCTTCCAAAGCACGCTTAACAAGTTTAAATCTTTTGAGCATGATAACTAAAGAAGCAAAACGAGTTTCGCCAACTGAAAGCAACTTAAGAGGAGTGAAGCACGAATAAATAGACAAACACTTACCATGATTCACGATGAAGTTCTTAATTTGAACAACATCACCGTGAACCTCAGTAATCCAATGGCATTCCGCATATGTTTCTTCGTTGTTCATCAGATTCCTTGCAGCACAAATATTTTTCAAAGCCAGATTGAGTGTATGAACAACACAAGGAGTCCAATAAATGTGAGGATAAATACCTTCGATGATTTCTCCAGCACCTTTGCAATTACTAGCATTATCTGTGATCACCTGAACAACATTCTGATGGCCAACCTCATCAATTACTTCTCTTAATAGATTAGCAATGAATTCTTTATCCTTCACCTCACCAGCACAATTTATATCTTTGATGAACATCGGACCACTTTCACAACAAGCCATGAAATTGATTAAAGGTCTTCGTTGTGGATCACTCCAATCATCAGTCACAATAGTCACTCCTTTAGCTCCCCAAGTATTTTTAATGGGAGCTAATGACAACTCAACATGCTTCTTCTCTTGATCAAGCAAAGTGGTTCTTAACCGATTGTACTCCGGAGGTACATATCCACACATATTACGATGCGAGCTAGGGTTGCGGAATGGACAGATGAGGTTGAGCCAGGTCCAATTTTGTTCTTAAAATTGGTTTGATTGCAATAAAATCCACATGTTGACTAATTGACCGTTTCCAGGCGTTTCCAGTTGTGTCCAGCAGTGTCCTTGTGTCCGAAACGGCAACTCGCCCAAAAATGTCGTGTCCGTGCTACATACAGTATGAGCACACTGAGTATTGAATCCACCGCCAGTGGCCTGTCGCATTCCAAACAGCTTCTTTTAAAAAATGCAACAAACAATAGCGCAAGAATACCAAGCACAGAAGACATCAAGACACTATGTACTGCTAAATCAAAGCATATAATCTTTGTAACAAATCATCCAATATAAAGGATCGAATTAAGAAGGTATTTTAAAGCAAAATGGATCACAAAGATTTGCAAATGTTATTTAGTTTGGAAACCCTAATCGAGAAACTGGAATCTGTTTTCAGGAAAAGCAGTTTACAAGTTAATCACATTAAACAATCACTCGAAATTCAAGAGTTCTTAGCCAATTCAGCACTCGATGGCGGCGTGTAGATGCGCGCGATCTTGAGAATCTCCGAGACAACCCACCGTTTCTGCTTGCTGAGCGGCCTGGAAGGATCGAGCATGACACGGTCTCCTATGTTGCAGAGATTGTTCTCATCGTGCGCCATGAACTTGTTGGTTTGCTTGCCGTAGCGGTTGAACAGCGGGTGGTGGAAGAGCCGGTCAACGGCGATGACTATCGATTTCTGCATCATGTTCGACACCACTGTTCCCACAATCGTCTTCATTTTCCCGATCTATGCGCTTCGAAAAAGATCAATAGTAATCTATGTATGTATCAACACATTGCAAGATACAGATCAGCTCAACCACAAAATCATCAACTAATGAATTAAGCTTGGATCACATAAGACTACAATTGCTACCAGTACGGCAATAGGTAAAAAAACGAACAAATTGATTATCATTAACAGATTAGCTCGACAAATGACGAACTTACAGTTTCCTGTAAAAACTGACGCGAACCATGGCTAAGATGAGAGCCGTGATTATTTCTCAGGTAAATACATCAAGGCGAGAAAGAACTTTTATGCAAGTTATAAAAGATAAATATAGAGCAAGGAATTAATAAGGCTGAAAAAGCACATCACATTTTTTAGAACTGGTACTGGTATTCCTGAACAATGAGTTTTAACTGTTGTAAAATTCTTGGAGAAAAAAAAATCAGTACTTTTCAACTAGGAGAAGAACCCCTAAATCTCTGGCAAGGTACTTTGACATTGATTTTAACTCTTTGAAACTAGCTTTTCCTTGGCCTTCTGCAACTTCAGGACCTTCTTGACGATCTTCTGCTCTAACAACAAAAAGGCCCGGATTATCCTGAGAACATGCATCGAGCAGGATTATCATGATTAGACATTCAAGAGGGGTACTAAGTTGATAAAAGTTAAGTGTGTTAAAAACAATGTTATACCTTTCCCTTACAGCACCACCAGACAGAACTCCACCATATGGACGATTTACAGTCCTTGACAATCTTGACCTCTTGTACTCAGTAGGTCTCAAATGAGGAATCTACATAAACATTTTGCACAAACCACAATTTAAACCAATTGGTGACCTCATCAGTCCAATAAGAAAAGAGGCAGCTATTTATTAAACAGCAATCATAACTCTACTAGAGTAAACCCACGAAAATAGAGCCTACCCTACATCTGATAGTATCAACATTCGCTTTAAGGCATCTGGAGATGAAAGAAACGCATAGCCAATATCACAAAAACTCATCATTGGATTGTGAATTGCGTGGTAGAATATGTTTCCAGATACACAGATCATAACAATGAAAGGAACCATTAAACATCAACTAAGTTTTATTTTAAAGAAGCATATCGTAGGCAGCAATCCAAAATTTTCACCTAGTGCATTCTCAAACAGTTTCTAAGCCGAAAGTATATGATTGGACAACAATTTGATCAGCAAGCAGGATTATATAGTATGACAGAACACACCAATAGGCTCTAAATTATCTGCGACATAGCCCCAACCACATGAGAAAATTGGTCATAACTCAAAATCTCATTTTTCAATCATACTTACACATTGCTCAAACACTAATCAATCACTATGTTTCAACCTATCCGTGCACGATGTTGTAATCAGACCAAGTCTAACAGAATTCAACACAAAAATATCATAATAAACCCTTTGAAAACTACAAATACAAACCACATATCAGCAACAGAAGGCATCAAATAACCCAAACAAATATGATTGAAAAAATCCGCTTTCATACCCCTTGGATTCTCTTCCCAGTAACTGGACATTTCGGCCCGCTGGCTCTCTTTTTTAGCGTCTGATACACCAACTTACCGCCTAATCAAACAAATGAAAGTACGTCAAGTGGCTAGCGGCAATATCTAAACTCAAATCAATCGACCAACTTCGACCACATAAATTAAGATAGAGGATCAAGAAATTACCAGGTGTTTTGACGACCCGATTCTGATTCGATGTAGTGGAGTAGCTGTGTCGCTTGCGGTAGGTTAAACGCTGCACCATTTTCAAAGCTCGTCCGGTCTTCTTCCCAGTGTGCTTTTGCAAGCAGCGAAGCAGATGAAGTGACAAAGCTAAGTGAAGATTTTATGCCGGATCACGTATCTTTTGTCGTTAAACAGGCAATAATACACTAATATTGAGGTAACTCATTAATAGACAATATCAAAAAATCTATTTGGTAGCTCAAAAATGAGGTTTTTATGCCTCAACGGAAAGGGCTACCAGTTTCACCTAACCAATCAAAAATGCGCGCAAACAAATTTAAAAGACTCACGAAACATGGTTTTCAAAATATTGTACCATAAGTTCTGAACAACTTAATCCATATTAGGTACTAGACAAGTGCGGTCTTATTATATGTAACTTGCTGAATATCCAAAATCGAACCGCTGACATAGCCATCTCAACAAACGAAAACACGAGGAATAGTAGATTTCTTAAATAAGTTTTTTTTATTTTAAAGGGAGATGAATTCAAGGACTGACCAATAGCAATACATCTTTTGATAACTCAAGATGTCCAGCTTCCTCATTTTTTGTAACTCCTGTAAAACTTGTGAACCATACTGAACATATCTCCCGCCTGAAACTGCTCCTCAATCTTCCAAGGCTTAAGATTCTCGCTGAATTTGGAAATTTCTGTATGCTCGTCGATGGTGGGTAGGCCTGTAGCCCTCGCATTCTTGATCTCAATGGAGAGCTGTTCTAATATATCTTCATGCTCCCATAATGATTCTAAGTCCTCGTCCTCCCAATACGAGTCCATTTCTGAATCCGGCATTTCTTGCTTGCAACTGAAGTCATCCTCCGATAAGAAGTCTGAGCCTAATATATCCTCCGCATTCTTAGAATCTAGATCCTGCAACATATCTCCATAGTCATCGTGGAAATGGTCTGTTTCATTTTCTACGCTCCAGTCCTTCGATTGCGATTTTAGTAGGCATTCAAGCTCTTTGAGTGCATCCGCCTCATCTTCATTTTCCAAACACTCCTCGTCATTTTCAAGGGAATCTGAAGTGGATTCATTGTCAATACACCGTTTCAAATACGGCATGAAATCTCCGTCTAACAAAAACCCATCAGTAATCGACTCATCTGCACCACTAATATCAGCCAGTTCATTCTCAGAGACCATAGATTCGGATGATGCAGACTTCAAGCTAAATTCCGCTTCTTCTTCTTCAACACAAACCTCAACCGACCCCAACTTAGTTTCTAACTCTTCTACCTTCTGCAACACGTCCTCTCCGCTCTCAGTTTGATCAATCTGACCACACTCCTCTTTGCAACTCTGGTGAACAAAATCCTTATCCGACAAGAGCCCATCTTTTGAGCACTCACCAGACTCTAAAATTTCAACATTTGAGATCTCACAAGTCTGCTTGACATCTGACTTCACATCCTCAGACTCCTCAAGGAACTTGCAGAAGCTGGAAAGAGTAATAGGCCCGTGAGTCTCATGATACTCGCCTTTTTTTCTGATGAAATCTTCATAAGATAGGAACTTAAACACCAACTTGGGCGAGTCTTCCTCACTAGAATCATCGATGAAGAATTCAGCTACTTCTGAATCTACATATTACACGGAATCAATAGAAACAACTTCACTGCTTGGCTGAGAGTTGCAAGGGAACAGCTTGACTTATCAATTATCATCCAATCTGAAAACACACAAAAATCAAATATCAAAATGAAATAAATGAAAACCGAATTAAATAAATCAAGGCTACGAATTTGGAGTACAACCTCATTATCAATCCGAATACATCACTTTTATATAAAATAACGGTTCGACTTTCATTTAAAAAGAATATACAAAAGCGATCATTAAACATCACCAAACAGGTCAATTCAGCTAATGAATGGTTCACCTATCTATCGCAAAATTTAAGTAACAATACAAATTAATTGCCATCACTGCAACTGCAATCGACAACCACACCAACGAAAGAGGAAAACATGCAAATGTTTATCAGTATAGACCTTGGAAATCAATCAGCTCAGCAGTCTTCTAAAAGAAGTAGGCAGAAGTGTTGACAACTGGAGTTGTAATTGCATCCGTAACAATCCCACGACCTAATCTCTCACCTGCATCACCAGAAAACCACACATCCCACATCAATCAGTATACCAACAATGAATTCCATAGCATCATAAGCTCACTAATTTCACCAATATAACTGGAAATATGTTCATCACTGTCCAACATGATTTCCGGCACATAATAAATGAATACAGAAAATCAGATCCAGCTATCAAATCTTGCAACATGCAAGAAATTGAAATTAAAATAATTACCAGCATGAACTGCAAGACTCCCATCAGAGCTCAAAAATGAGGCCTTCAACTTTCCACCAATCTCTTCCTCCTACACTACCATTAGAACAAATATCCTCGTCAACAGCAGCAGCCGAAGAAGCAGCGGCCACAACCACCGCTTTGTCATTCACCCCTTTATTCCCCTCATCGCTCCACGAAGCCGCCACGATCTGCGCAAAACCAATATTGCTGCAATTCCTTCTAGCCTTAGTACTCAGCTGCATGACGAAATTAGGCGGAAACCTCAAAATCAAAGACGACAATCCATAAGCCCTAACCGGCACACCAGCCCCGAACAACCTCCTCGAGCTCGGCTGCTGCGAAGCATTCTCGACCTTCGGAAATCCGGAGAAGTCCTGATCCGATCGGCACTGGAACGGGGAGGAGGAGAGGAGCGGCTTGACGAAGCAGCTGGATGAGACGGCCATTTTCGGATCTGCGAGTCTCTTCAGTTGTCGCAGAGGTCAAGATTTGCAGGTAAGTGATATTTTGGTTATTGTTATTTATAACGAAAATGAAAACAAAAACAAAAAAGAAAGCCGATAAGGATGAATGACAAGTTTGGCAAGCTATTTTTAGTATCAAGTTGAGCACTTTCGGAATGTCACAAGTGCTATGAGAAGTAGTTTCGAATTTATAAGAACACTCACTTTCCCATATAGCGCAGTATTAGAGATGAAGTTCAGTCTTAGTTTACTGTTTGATCTATCCCACGAATGGTATATTCTGCCACTCCATTGGAAGCTACGCCACAATATCATCATGATTATTTGCTCTCCACTTGCTGCAGCAGACACTACTTCTTGGTGCCAACTTTGAAGCATAATCGAAAATCTGTAGAGTGAAGTCTTGCAAACTTTTTGGCCGAGGGAACTCAAGACCAGCAGTAGCAGGCTTTCTTTACCGATGCTATTTTTCACCATCAACAGAGAAAATCCATCACCAAACATATCGCTCCTGAATCATGACCATGTAATGATTTTCACCCTTCAATGACAAACACAACTTATTCGAACTGAGTCTGCAAAGTAAATTCATAACAAGAACAGTCATATATAACTCTCATTAAGCACCCTTGCAGCAGTAAGAGGTATGTATGAGCACAATGAGTATTGAATCCACCGCCAGTGGCCTGTCGCATTCTAAACAGGTTCTCTTAAAAAATGCAACAAACAAGAGTGCAAGAATACCAAGCACATAAGACATCAAGACACTCTGTACTGCTAAATCAAAGCATATAATCTTTGTAACAAATCATCCAATATAAAGGATCGAATTAAGAAAGTATTTTAAAGCAAAATGTATAACAAAAAATTACCCGAACACATCAATTTTTTTTATGATACATGTACTATATGAGGTTGTTTAGGTCAATGAGTCTTTCGACTTGGGACATTAATTAACTTTATTAATTTGATGATAGTTGCCTCTCAAAATCGTCGATAAGAAACGACCATGCATTACATCATCAATTGTTGCATTTTGATGAAGGTGGGATTGATGATATTGTATCCTCCATCCACCACAAGGTCAAGTCCACTGACGTAGCTAGCCTCATCACTAGCCAAATAAACTGCTGTCATGGCGAGATCAAGTGGAGTGGCTCAGTGGAGCACTCCCACCTGCGCTTACAAAGCAGCTAGGGTTCAATTCCTCATTCTAACATCTAACAGATATTAACAAGTTCAAATGAGCACTCATAAAATAAATAAAAAATAATGCTATGGCTATACCCTCATGTTTTAAAACTTGCCATTTGAGATTTCCCAAAGCACTTATTCCTGCCTCTGCCTTCTCCACACTTGCGTTTGATGGAAGGATATTAGTTACCACTCCGAACGGAGATACACAGTTGACTCTTATACCATGTTGTCCCAGCTCAGCCGCTAAGTTCTTCGTTAAGCCCATTATTCCGTGCTTCGAAACTGTATAAGCAGAAGTTGCCAGTCCTGCAAAACAAATTAAATGCAACAACAAATTCAAGTGTTTTGGGCCAAATTAGCCCTAAAATTGAAACACAAATAAATTTTTATTCAAATGAGGTATAAGGTTTGAATCTCATTAAAAATCTAGTATTTTTTATATTATTTATAAAATCGGATAACCCGAACCTCAACCCTGACCCGACCCGAAAATTATCCCGGGTTCGTTAAATGGACCCTAACCCGACATTAAGTGGACCGGGTCGGGCCGGGTTTTGTCCACCCCTAGCAAACATCATGTATAAATCATATTTTTGATATAAAATATAAAGATCATCAAAATTTAGTGATAATTCTTCACAAATAATTTATAATTCGTCATCAAAAAATTAATCATATTGTTTATGTTTATATAAAAAACATCAGTCCTTGAATTCATCTTCGTTCGATACCTACTCCGATTTATTGGTTTGTGTTTTAATGAATTTTTCAAAATGAGTCATTAGTTTCTATAATGCGATATCCTTGTCAACTGGAACCTAATTATGTGATTTTTGAACAAAACTACATATGTAGCACAAAAGCTGAACATCATGTTCAATACATAATGAGCTTAGGCCATCCTTAGTGATGATTTTTAAATAAAGATCATCCTCCTATTTCCACATTTCTTTTCTCTAAAAGATCACTTCACAATCTTTTGTTCATATTGTTTCTTAACAATGATCAACAATAAAAAAAGATCATACCTCTATTCTTATTCTTTAATATTATTAATATACATATTTCCTATCTCACCCATCCATTTAAACTAATAAAATTATGTATAAAATGGCAAAATGCATCTCTATTTAGAGAGCTCAAAAATATATAATTATTGATGATTTTTATTTTATTTTATACTTGTTATTTTTAAAATTATATTAATTACAAAATGAATGATTTTTTTAAAAGAATCTAACCAATCATAGCATGACACTTGTCATGCTATGACATATTCCCAAACCCACAATCGATCGTACACTCACTCCATACAACAAAACTATGAACTTTTATGGTACAATCTTTTAAAATTTGGCTATTAACAAAGAGAATTGCACGTGGGGTTGTAGTTGGATTGATTCAACCATTGGCTTTGAAACCAATTGGTCATGAGTTCAATCCCACCATAATGCACCATTCCCACCAATATTTGGTAGGAATTTCCTCCATTCCCAGGAGGTGCTTCCCTCCCTTCACCGGAGGTGCTTTCCTCCCCTCGTAGGAGGTGTTTCCCTCCTTCACAGGAGGCGCTCGAGTTGGCTTCGCCTTCGCCACGGCTCTAAAGAAAGGCTTCGCCCGTAAGGCAAGAAGATTGCTCGGAGATATACTTCGAAGTGGATGAGTCAAGACGCCGCAAGGCTTGTGCTTCAGTGGAGATAAAATGTACTAGATTAGCTTGAGAATTTCAATAGTCTTGTACAATACATGTAAAACATCCCCATCAAAAAAAATAAAGAGAATTAAAAGATTGCATCTACAATCTTTTTTTTTCTCATGCTATTAAGGATGCCCTTATATTAAAGATTGTTAAGCTGGGAAATTACCCGTGTTTTGCAATGAAATTGAAATCGAAATCGAAATCGAAATTGAAATTGAAATTGAATTACGAGTAAACCAGTTATATCTGGATTTTGGACAGATAATTACATGACATGATATTTTACGTTTTCAACGAAGATTTACAAGCACAAATGTCATCATTGTAAGATGCTACAAATACAGGAATGTCACAAGTGCTATGAGAAGTAGCTTCGAATTTATCACCTTAAGAACACTCACTTTCCCATGTAGCGCAGCATTAGAGATGAAGTTCAGTCTTAGCTTACTGCACCATAACACTCAAAAAAATCCCTCATTTTGATCTATCCCACAGATGGAATACTCTGCCACTCCATTGGAAGTTAGGCCACAATATCATCATGATTATTTTCTCTCCACTTGCTGCAGCAGACACTACTTCTTGGTGCCAGCTTTGAAGCATAATCGAAAATCTGTAGAGTGAAGTGTTGCAAATTTTTTGGCTAGGAACTCAAGACTAGCAGTAGCAGGCTTTCTTTAGCGATGCTATTTTTCACCATCAACAGAGAAAATCCATCACCAAACATATCGCTCCTGAATCATGCCATGTAATGATTTTCACCCTTCAATGACAAACACAACTTATTCGAACTGAGTCTGCAAAGTAAATTCATAACAAGAACAGTCATAACTTTTATTAAGCTCCCTTGCAGCAGTAAGAGGTATGTATGAGCACAATGAGTATTGAATCCACCGATAGTGGCCTGTCGCATTCCAAACAGGTTCTCTTAAAAAATGCAACAAACAAGAGCGCAAGAATACCAAGCACAGAAGACATCAAGACACTCTGTACTGCTAAATCAAAGCATATAATCTTTGTAACAAATCATCCAATATAAAGGATCGGATTAAGAAGGTATTTTAAAGCAAAATGGATCACAAAAAATTACAAAGAACCGCAAATTTTATTTAGTTTGGAAACCCTAATCGAGAAACTGGAATCTGTTTTCAAGAAATGCAGTTTACAAGTTTATCACATTAAACAATCACTCGAAATTCAAGCGTTCTTAGCCAATTCAGCACTCGATGGTGTTGTGTAGATGTGCGCGGTCTTGAGAATCTCCGCGACAACCCACCGCTTGCGCTTGCGCCTTGCTGAGCGGCCTGGAAGGATCGAGCTTGACACGGTCTCCTATGTTGCAGAGATTGTTCTAATCGTGCGCCATGAACTTGTTGGTTCGCTTGACGTAGCAATTGAACAGCGTGTGGTGGAAGAGCCGGTCAACGGCGACGACTATCGATTTTTGCATCTTGTTCGACACCACCGTTCCCACAATCGCCTTCATTTTCTCGATTTATGCGCTTCGAGGGTGGAGGCGGCGAAAGCCATATTGCTAGAACTTGAGTTGGGCTTTTATGGGCCGTAGTTTCATCACTCAGCCCGTTTAATAAAGAGTTTGATGGCCAACATTGCACGAAAGCTGATTCTTCCAACAAGAAATTAAAAGCAAAAAGAATTACAGATACGAGGGCCGATAAGGGCTTGAAGGACACTGCTAGTAGCCCCAAGGTCAGTAGAGTAGCATTGTCTAGGCCCCATCATTCTTGGCCATAGTGGTGGCTAATTGCTGGGTGCTAGCTGCCAGCTCTTTCACAATGTCCTCCAGAGACTTGCTGGCTCTGACTACTATGGCCTGCCTGGTTGTAGTTCTACCCATGCTGCTTATACAGGCCCGATTATTATACCCTCCTTGTTACTGATGGTATGGCGGGCGGTAATACTGTTGTTGCTGAGGCTGTTGGGGCTACTGGGTTGGTTCCTACACCGAATTGTTGTTGTCTCTCTAGCTGAATCCATTAGCTGCCAGCCCAAACTATCGATGTTGCGATCGGTTATTGCAATTCTGATAACTTCCCACAACATTGACTCCTCCATGTTCTTCATCCTGCGGACTGGGGCACGAATCTGTTTTGTGGTCAGTAGCAGAACAGAATTCACACGCCCTTACCTGGGTTACCTGATTAGTTTCCAGTATCTTCACCATCTCCTTTAATTCCTTCAGCTCATCAGAAGCTGGTGCAGCTTCAGCCCTTGAGACGTTTTTGCCCCTACTGAACTCGTCGTGACGACCTGCTTCTTCCCTGAATCGTGCGTTCTCGGCCACCTCTGCAATCATACGTTGCACTCCGACTGGGGATAGATTCATGATGGTCCCTCCAGCTGAGGCGTCTAGTAGCATCCTATCGAGAGGTCTCAAACCATCAAGCAGGTACTCAATTATCAGCTTTTTTGGCACTCCCAGGTTGCAGCAGCTTTGTTCTAGGGCGTTGAACTTCTCCAAATAGTCATACATTGACTCATTAGGCCCCTGTCTAATATCCTATAGCTGCTAACGAACCTACATTGCTCTGGCGGCTGGGTAGTATTTGGTCAAGAACTTCTTCTGCATTTGATCCCACATCCTGATGCTACCTGGGGGAAGAGACAAAAACCAAGCATTAGCTGCGTCAGTTAAAGAGAAATGAAAGGCTTTCAATTTGAAATTCTCCACTGAGACTCCGTATGGTCGGAGAGTCTGGCGATGCCATGAAAGCTCTATAGATGCTTAGTGGCCGATTCTCCTTGGCGCCCCGAGAACTTTGAGGAATGGTGCACTACTGCAGTCTTGATTTCTATCTCAGCTAAATCAAGCCCTTCGTCGATACACCACAGCTGGTTCTGAAAATTTGGACCAGACAGCTCCCTCATGGTGGGCTCGTAGTAGTAGTTCTCTTCTTCCTCTAGCTCCACATTGGTTGGTTGCTGTGGTGGTGGTGGAAGTGGCTGCCTCGCGCCAGCACCATTCCCAGCATTCTGTGAAGCTGGTGCCCTCTGATTCAACTGTCGAGCCAGCCTTGATGCGTTATTTGCCATGTTGTGAGCACGTATCTCTCGTTCCGGTTCATCATAGAATGGAGGTATAACTTCGTTTTCATTAACTGGAGCGATCTCATTGTTGTTGTTATTGTCATCACCAACCTGACTACCTGTGCGAGACATTGCGAACAAGTAGCGAAGCACAAAAGATACTAAATAAAATAAAAAAACAAAAAGAACAACTTCACCGAAGTGCATCTCCCCGACAACGGCGCCAAAATTTGACGCGTGTCGTCTGACGCGGCAAACTTAAATTTATTTTCTCCTGCGTAAAACTAGTAAGTGGCAAGTAGGGTCGAACCCAAGAGAGCTGGTTGTTGAAGTTGTATATGAAAAACAATTAAAAGAGAGGTTTTAAGCAATAGTGAGTGCACAAGAGAACATAATGCAAAGAATTCAATCAGACGAAGTATTCAGCTTAGGGTTTCTATTGTGACATGTTTATCATTGACTGCTAATAATCGAGTTTCAAGTTTCTAAGTGTGGTTATTCCGAGAAAGGCAATAACCTAAAGTATTCTGTTTCAGGCAATACACCACAATCTAATCCGGGTAAGGCACTAAGCTTCTAGTTCTTCTAAACCTAATAATCTGGGAAAGGCATTATCGAATCTAGGTGTCACTACTTGTCTTTACGGGTAACTCTCAAACAAGCATTAACGATAGGGGTTGAATTGTTCGGCTAAGCTTTAAGGGAAAGTCTTCACTTAGCTTCACAATTCAATCCTTGAAATTAAGCACAAAACTAGAGAAACAAGAAATTGCATTAAGAATAAAGTCTCAAAACGTTTGTCACAATGAACAAAACCCTAAACTGAAATAAAAGTTTAGCTACTCATAGCCATAACAAAAACACAAGTATTTTTGTATGAAAGTATTAAGAAATTTGTCTCTTCGTCGAAAGCTTGTGCTTCTCCTCCAGAGCCGTCTCCTGAATTATTCTCTGATGACTTGATGATGAAAATCCACTACCACAGAAGGACTTTATGCAACGGTTCTGAGGGCCATTGCATAAGCTACCGTTGCATAAAGTACGAAAAAAATCCTGCAAATTTTGGCTATTTTATAGCTCAAATCCACTTGTAAAATTAAACACAAATTGCAACCAAATGTAATTTCCTGTTACTCATTTTATAAACATCAAAATACTTTCATTTCATTCAAAATACAACTATTCATTACACCATTCATACAACTTTACATAACAATCAAATGCATGGGGAATCACTGATATCACATAAAAAATTAATCTCGAAGCCTTTAGTAGCTCACATACAACAGGTATACCCATAACATTCATCAAGAAACCAGAGCGAGCAAAGAGAGTGCAACGGCTTGTGCGACTCCGATACTTGCAGCAAGAACCAAAGAAGTCGATACTGAGGGAAGCACCTTTTTTCCTTGAGCATCACCTGCATCAAGTTTTAAATTGTGTCCAAGTCAAACAAAATAATCTTCACAGCACATGCATTATTGGTATACTGAAATAGGAGTTGGACAGCAAATACCAAGTACGGAGTGCACTAAAATCTTCTATTGTCTAACCTTTGCTGAAATTTTTATGATCATTACTCCCCTTATTATCCACTGCATGCTCCTCAGCAACAAATGAAGTAGTTACATTAAGCAAGGGCACGTTGAAACTGATGCAGATACTCCAACTGCTGCAAGCTCAGCAGAGCCTACACAATAAGAATGGAAAAACCCATCACTTATCCATGATATGCTAAGCAAATTATGCAATCATTTTCAGACACCACATTGATATTTTTTTACATCAAAAACCGTCTCACAAAAAATGAAATTAAAGGGCTGCAGCTCAAGAAGTGTGTACCCAATTAGAGATTGAGAATCAAACACTATTAACTAATAGCCCTGCATAAAAGATGCCTCAGATAAATCATAAGCCTTCACAAACAGCAGAGCAAGTGTTTACTACTTAAAAATTAAGACACATATTTACAAGAACACAGTAACATCATCAGCCAAAATTCCACACACTGTCATCAACAAACTGGGAATCACTCAAATTCTGACCTCTAAGACCTCTCAATCGTTTAATTTCCTGAGAAACATCTCCTATTCTCTATAATAAAAATCGAAAAAAAGAAAAGAAAAAAAAGCAAAACCATTGTTCACAACAAAACTAAAGCCACTGGAGTCAATACCGTTGAAGTCCCATTGAGAGGCTTCGATGGCGAAGATGACGCCGAGTCGGCTTCGGATGCGGCTCTACTCGAGTCGGCTTCGGCTCAGTGACAAAAGCTGAAGACTGGCGAGATGTGCTTGTTTGTAAAATCAGCAATGAAGATGGAGGTTTGTATATGCGATTCCGATGTTCGATTGGCGAAATTTGAGCGACGGAGTTCGACTGGCGAAGAGCGACGGTGAGCGGATGAAGGCGACTGGCGAAGAGCAGTGAGCGGATGAGGGCGACTGGCGAAGAGCAGATGAGGGTGTCGGTGAGCGGACGAGTTCAACCCGAACCGATGAGAGCGGACGACTGGGAAGAGAGACTATGTGTTTTAATTTTAGGGTTTACTATAAGCTTATGCAACGGTTTTTCAGAATCGTTGCGTAAAGTAAGAATTAGGCAACGGTTTTCAGAGAAACTGTTGTAACGGTTCAATATTAGGCAACGGTTTTCAGAGAAACCGTTGCATAAAGTACACATTATGCAACGATTTTTCAGAATCGTTGCATAATGTGTACCTTATGCAACGGTTTCTCTGAAAACCATTGCCTAATATTGAACCGTTGCATAATGCGATTTTTGAACCGTTGCATAATGTCCTGTCTGTAGTAGTGACCCTAGCCCAAGCTTCTTATTTATGACAATCTGGGGTTTCTATATCTGTTTTTGGGCCAGATTACCCAAAAACGAAAGTAAGAAACAAGCCCAAAATCTTGTCCCGGTGACCAGCCGGTTGGCTGGCTGGGCAAGGCAATCTCAGCTGGTGGACTGGATCAAATGCTCTACAAGGTTGCTTCAGTCTGAGGGTTTGAGTCAACTGGTTGGGAAATTTGGCCTTGTGTGAGCCGGTCGATTTGGAGCAGCTTCTCAAATCCCGAAGTCTCTGACCATTTGAGCCGGTCGATTGAGATTTGCACACTGACATGAGCCGGCCGGTTCGGAAATGCTCCGAAGGACTGAACTCTCTGAGGGTTTGAGCCGACTGGTTGAGCTTTGGGCTATGGATTGAGCCGGCCGGTTCCAACACTCAGACTTTTCCTCTCGCTTCGATCTTCATCCAACCGGTCGGCTGGATTTGAGTCACTTTCACAACCGGTCGGTTGGGTCTCCATTGTGATGTTTTGGCATGAAATGCCATCTTTTAAGCGCCTTTCCTCCTAGAGCTTCCGAAACACCTAAAATGCAAAACCATACTAGAAAGTAAATGTTCGCATAATAAAGTGTCGAAATAGATGGGATTAGTTGATTCGACGAGTCGTATAAATACGACTCATCAACCATCCCATAGCCAAGCTTCGGTGGCGGCTCTCCAAAATTCATCCTCCCTTTCTTGATCCCGTTCTTCTCTTGAGGCATTAGAATCAAGGACTTTTTCTTCGGAAACCTCCTCTTCCTCACCCAAGTTTTCATTTTCCATTGCTTGTTGTTCCAATTTACTTTCTAACACTTGGTGTTGAGCCTCTAATCTATCACATTGAGCACGTATATTTCGGTTGAATTGTTCCATCTCCATAATTTGCCAGCTTTGGTAGTTACTGGATATGTCCATCCATTTTCAACAGCTTCCCAAACTGATTCATCCTGTGATTTTAAGAAGGCCTTCATTCGCACTTTCCAATATCTATACTTGTTTCCTTCCAGCAGTGGTGGTCGCGTGATGTTCTGCCCTTCTCTTAAATCCATCTCCAACAACTTCTGGATCCCACTCCGTGTATTGAGTGTTTGCTCTGATACCAATTTAAATATTTCCCTAGTAGTGGAGATGTTGTTCTGGTCGGTGCAGAACAAATACTAGAACAACTTATGTAAAAATTAATGCAGTGTGAAAAATAAACGACACGCAAAGTTATTACCCAGTTCGGTGTTAACGAGCCTACATCTAGGGGGCTGTCTCTTAGCTCGGTGGATAGCAATTCACTAATAATGAGTATTACGAGTACATGATCTTACGTTTACAGAATCCCTCTTAAACCGTCTGAGCCTCGGACACTCTAGCAATCGCTAACTAGGTCTCCCCCTAGATCTGAGCCTTTGATTCCACCAGAATGATCATCCACGAGAATCAGCGCTTTCTCCCGAATGCGCAAAAGAACACCAGTGCGTGTAGCGTTAATGTTGTTCTACGATCAGTCTGCCGAGCACTAGAACAGACTGAATCTGAGCGCCGTGAGTAATCAGTGACGATTAGTTCACCGGCCGTTTACCTCCTCCTCCCTTCAGTGAGTATGAGTGTGCATAATATCTTCGTGAGTGATGCGTAAAAGGAGTCCATCGGCCCTCATTATATAGTGCGGTAGAAACCCTAAAGCGACTAGGTTTCCTATCTTCAACCGCCTATCTCGTTAGGAAATCTTTCCTAAATCCTTGTGCATATCTTCTTGTAGATAATCCTTCAAATATCTTCAACTCCGTTTAAGAAACCTTCGATTATCTTCTTTGCTAAGTTATCTTCAAGCGCAAGTCTTCCCTAATCTCTCAACCGACTTCTTTGATATATTCGATATACATCTTAGCACCGACTTACCAAATCCATTCAAGGAAATATCTGATGCGTCTAAGTTGTGCTATGCCGGTTGAACAAGTTGTCTAATCTGAATTAGGAAACTTCCATCTTCTGTACTTTCATCTGCAACTGTCATGATCTTCAACGGTCGACTATGTTGCCTAATCTGAATTAGTAAATATCTCATCTGCTTCAACTTGTTCCAGGACAGTTGTCTCTGCCTGTCTTGAAATTTTCCTTGAACAACAATTTGAACAACTATATAGAGTTTTGCCAAACTACATGCCATACAACTAACAAGCGGGACGAAAAACATCCTTGATCTTACTATTGCAAGACACCACTTTGTTGGCGGATCCGGACCGGACCCTTCAAAATGATACTCCCTCTGTCCCTATTTGTTTGTCCACTTTCCTTTTTTGGTGTCCCCTAATGTTTGTCCACTTTCCTTTTATATACATAACTCAATAATCAAATCAATCTTCTCTTTCCTACCAAAAAAATTATTTTAATTAAGAAAATTGTACTTTCCTCCACTTTCTCTCTCTTATTATCATTTATTTACTGTACGGGACCCACATTCACATACACTCTCCTCCACTTTTTCTCTATCATTGTCCTTTATTTGCTTTTCTTAATTCCCGTGTCCATTGTCCTTTTGGACAAACAAATGGGGACGGAGGGAGTACTACTTTCGATTGAAAGTTTTTAACTTGGGTTTACGGATCCGAATCCGAAATGTTGAAGAGATGTATCGACTATCGAGATCGACTGATGAGATTTTAATTATTTTTAAATTTTAATACAATATAAAAATTGGGGAAGAGGTGACTTCGCATTGGGCCGAGCCCATTTAACAATCTACAACCCGCGTATGCTACGGTGATCGCCACAAACATGTTTCTTTTCGGAAAAAAAAAATTGTCAAATTCATTGGAACCCTAACACCATCATCTCCTGAATCGATCTCTCACTCCCAAATCAAACCCTCATGGAAGACGATGACGATTTCGGAGAACTCTATACCGACGTGCTCCAGAGCTTCCCATCAACATCGCAACACTCATCGTCGTCGCCATTTGCGCCGCCGCCGCAGAAGCCTTCCGACCCTGCTCAATCCGCCAGCCGCGGGATCGATCTCAACCTTGACCTCGACGAGGATGAGATGGAATACGCGGAACGATCTGGAGCTGCTGCCGGGACTTCGAATTCGGGAGGTTCTCAAACCCTAGCGCCGCATGTGACTGCTGGTAGAGTTGGATTAGAGCTGAACTTATCAGGTGCCGGGGTTAATTATAGGGATGTGCAGGCCCATGGGGATGGTAAAAGTAGTGAGAATCGGGAATTGGGGAAAGATGATGGAGGTAGTGGTGGTGGTGGTGGAAATTTTGATGAGGAAAGTTTTAGATTTGACTTGGAGGAAGACGTTCAGGATGGGAATGGTGATGTTGGACCGGAGCCTGTAATTCCCGGATTGACATCTGGACCGGGAGGTAATGATGGGTTTGATGATTTGGGGAGGGAAGAGGGCGGAGGAGACGATTGGGATAGTGATGATAGTGAAGATGATTTGCAGATAGTACTGAATGATACTAGCCATGGCCCGACTGCCATGGAAATGGGTGGTGAGTTTGATGATGGGCAAGATCAGGGCTTGGGGAAAGGTGTGGATGGCGATGGGGTGGGATTTCAGCACCCTGGCATGGAGGAACGAGAATGGGGTGATGATGGGGCACAAGCTGCAGATGGGGAGAAGAAGGAAGGAAGCGAGGTGGCAAAGCTGAATCAAGGGATTGCTATGGCGCAGAAGCCAGGGTATATTGGCCATGGGTATCATCCGTTCCATTCCCAGTTCAAGGTTCGTGCTCCTTTGTTGATTGAATTAACAAAAGTTATGCTTATGGCGGTATTCCACAACGCAACACTGTGAATAGGCTTGGAAGTGATATGAAAGGCATGTGACTGATTGTATAGTTGTACTGCTTGAGGAAAGGAGAGTGCAGATGTGGCATATATTAAAGCGTCACACTGTTTTTCTACTTTGATTTTTCATTCTATTCAATAAAAATTTACATCCTCCTTTTTTTTAAACAAACCTGTTTGCTGTGGTGCTAATTATATATTGGAAGTGCAGGTCAATCAATTTTTGTACAACTACGAAATCATTTACATTTTTGATCTCTTGAATTCGCATGTTGGTGTCAACCTCTACAGCTCCAGACATTCCAATTCCACCTGCCTGAACAATATACTTGTTTCCTGAACAAAGCTCAAATATCTGCTCACCTTGTAGACCTTTGAATTTCCTCTCACTTCAAACTTCTTATCTACAGTAATTATTGAGTTCAATGGAGCATTCCTGTTTAGATGTGAAGTTGCTCTTCCTGTGGCTAATTTCGGTGTCGACTTGTAGTGGTCTAAGATGTGTAGTGTACTAGGAGATGAACTTTCATCTTTTAGTGACGAATAAATCTTTCCGAAAGTATTTGTGTCTCATGGCATAGGTTCATTTCATCCCACCACGTTGAAAGAAATATGAGTACTCCACAGACGAATTTCAATTCACATCTGAAAATGGTTTAAGACATGAGATGGGATGATTTTTAAACAGATGGCTTGTTTTCTGTAAGTAGTATTTGTAATTTGTTAGTTGTGACATTTCCATATGATAGATTTGGCATAGATGCTTACAGTGTAAGAGTGCTGGTATTTTCTTCTCCTATTATTTGTGTTTTCAAAGTTTTTCTTTGCTGGGTTTTCCATGTCCTTTGTCAAGAACAGTGAAAAGCCACAAATTTCCTACCATATGCTGAAATCAGTATATAGAGTTGCATGAGGAAACAACTTGACAAAATCCACCTGGCTCAAGTCTTGTAGTTTTGCTTCGTTACCTTTCTTATTTTCAGCATATCTATTTGACTGTTTTCTTAGTCAAGGAGAGTTTTCTATAACTTATGCTTCTTTGCCTATTGACAAAAAGTTCTTAAAGGACCCTAATGCGTGGGTTAGCCTTTCTCCTCTCGTGCCTGGTTCATTGATCGGTGCTTAGAACCCCAAAAATTCCCTGCGCGATGAAGTTTTCACTGTTTTCATAAGCTATATCTGACACTTGAATAGATAATATTTGGCATATGTATTTTTTTTTCGTCCAAAAGATTTACAATGATGTAGGCCAATGCCTAGCTCATAATTTTTTTTCCTCTTCACTGATTGCCTTTAAATGACTTTTAGTCTTGTTTTCATCATAATAACTGTTTGGAATGTAGTTCTAGTATGTTTGTTTATAGCAAGCCGTGGTAAGCATTGATCGTGTCTTCTCATTTGATGTGCAGTATGTCAGACCTGGTGCAGCACCACTTCAGGGGGCACCTCCAGCCGGACCTGTAGGAGCACCTGGTCAACTTCGTCCTCTTGTAAACTTGGGCCCATTGGCAGGCCGTGGTAGGGGCGATTGGCGACCTCCTGGAATGCAGAATGGGTATGGAGGGCCTGGTTGGGGAAACAATGCAGCAGGTCGAGGTCGAGGTCTTGGAATCGGACTGGACTTCACACTTCCATCCCACAAGTAAAGTTTTCACCAATCATAGCACAAAGCACATTTGAGATTGTTTTTCATTGTTCCTTTTCCCTTCTACTTTTCTTCATGATGTGTCAGCTGGTATGCTCATAATGGCACACCCGTACTACATGAGACATAGTGCAGATACAGGTCTCCAAGATGTTCATGTTATTTCTTTTCAATATACATGGGTCATTATGCTGAATTAACCTTTTATGCCAATGATGTATCCTTTTGACATTGTATCAAACACTATAGGACAATATTAGAGGTCGATATTGATGGCTTTGAGGAGAAACCCTGGAATAATCCTGGTGTTGACGTCACAGATTTTTTCAACTTTGGGTTGACTGAGGAAAGCTGGAAAGGATATTGCAAGCAGCTGGTACAATTTAATTTTTTACTGTACATACTATTTATCTTATATATGCTTGTACGCTTGAAAGAATTTTGCTCCTGCATAAACAACAAGTTGTCAGTAAAGTATCCGCGAACTGTTAAGCAGACGATTGCAATCATGTAGGAACAATCTCGTGTAGCGTCCACCATGCAAACCAGAATTCGTGTATATGAAAGTGGAAGATCAGAGCAGGTATTGTTGGTATTTTGAGAAATTTATGATGTTCTCTACTCTTTTTACTTGTAATTCAAAAATAACTGAATCTACCACAAATCCACAATTTATGATGACCTTACAAAGACGTACGACCCTGACATGCCTCCGGAGCTAGCAGCTGCAACTGGTGTTAATGAAAATGCAGCTGAAAATGTAAATTTCCGGAGGACTGATGCCAATACTGAATTAGGGAAAAGCTCAGTTACTCCTAGACCACCTATGGTAAGTAGTTCTTTTTTTAGTGGCAGATTGGAATATACGAGGCTTATGACAGTTTCCAGTACATCCCAAAATATACTAGGCATATGAAAATATAGTTGTCATCTTTATTTTCATATGCTGATACTTATGCTGTTTCATGACCTTTTTACAACAGCCAACTGGAAGAGCAATTGAGGTAGAAACTGGTAGTGGCGAAAGACTACCTTCCATTGACACCCGACCCCCACGGATGCGTTATTCAGATGCAATTATTGAGGTGATAACACAACTTTATCAAAGATGCTCATATCTATCTACGGATTGCTCTTTGTACCTCGTGAGTCAGATATTTCAGTAAACTAATGAGTTTAGATGAACAGATTGTTTGTGAAGGTTTTGCGGAGGGGGTATCTTCAGAAGATGGTGCCCCAAAAATGTCAGAACATCATGATCCATCCAAAACAAATCTCACAGAAAATCATAAAAGTGAAGAAATGCCTGGAGAATCCAACCGGACTGAAGCTCGCTCATCAGAGGAGAGAAGGCTATCCTCCCCTATGAAAGCTCGCCATCATTCAGGATCATCTAGTTCTAGGGGAGACACTCCTGTGCATTCAAGTGGTTCTGTAGACAGGCAAGCATTTTATCTCTATATAGTAGGGAAGTTTTCTACCGTCGTTGTACTTATTTTTGTTTCATTTACTAATCCCATCAAGTTTCTGTCGGTCTTTTGGATACAACCCTTTTTTTTTGATACAGATACAACCATATATGTTGAGTAAATAAATTCGTGTCATTTAAAATAATATTGCTCAATTATTTGTTGTAGGCACAATAGAAGGCTGGAAGACAAATCTCCACATTCGATTTCACGAGATGATAATCTGCTGTGTGATCAAAGAGATGGATCAACTGAACGCAATGATGGTAAAAGAACTGTGTCAGTATCGCCTGACAAGGTCGTGGATGATGATGAATTGAGTGCTGATCATATAGCTAAAGATGATGATGCTCTACCTATGGTCGTTGATTCTGCTGCAATGGAGGATGATATTCTACATGATAAAGCACCTCCAGCTAAAAATCAGGACACAGTTTTGCCTCACTCAAAAAAGCAAAAAGCTGGTTCTCGTGGCGATTTATCTTCTGATCAAGATAACGGGGAACAACCCAAGGCAACAAGGAGTGGTGACAACAGCAAGCCAAGGCCAGTAAATAGCAAAGAATATTCGAAATCGCATGATTTTGGTGAAGAAGTAGTCCAAGGTGGACGTGGGGCAAGTAGGAGAAACAGCGAAAGGCCTTTTGGTGATGATGGGCGTAATGTACAAAAGAGGAATTACAATGAAACACATGATATGGAGAGATCCCGTGATGTGGTGAAAGGGAGGGAGGATCTTTACACGCATAGAGATGGTGGTGGTCTGGCTAAACCCTCATATGTGAAGTATGAATCTTCAGATAAGAGGAAAGAGCGGGATAGCTCTGAAGGAGTCAGGCAACGAAGGGGTGAAGATCCACATGAAAGGAGGGTCAGAACAAATGACTACAGAAAGCAAGATCCACGGTTGTTTGAGCGTGGAAATGAAAAGAGTTCCAAATATTCAAGTAGAGCTTGGGATGGCGATAGGATTGAGAAAGAAGACAATTTGTATTCAAGAAAACAAATTGATAACGAAAAGTGGAGGGGTCACCATGACATGGATGGTGGTTTGCGCCAGAGAGAAAGGGATTCGAGTTTAAAGGCAAGACATGAAAATGTAGAAGATAACAGGAGGAGAATGAAAGAGGAGAACCTAAGGAGAGACTATTTGGAAAAAGAAGAGATGTTGCTTAGTCGCAAGGAAAGCCCGGGTCTGCGACACCGAGAAAGGGAAGACCTTTTGGATCCAAGAAAGCGAGATGACCTTACAAGAACAAGAGAAAATACGAAATATCATCAATCCGTGCGACATAAAGATGAAGTGCGGATGGAAAGGGAGAAAAATGAGAGGCCAAACGAGAGAGATGATCACCACAGAACCAAACAATACCGTGAAGGAAGTATGACAAAGAGAGAAAGGGAAGAAGTTAGGGAACCAATACGGAGCGTTTGGTCCACAGAGGACAAACGGATCAGCCATGCTGAAGAAAAAGATGACTTTAACGATGCAGTACGTTATGCTGATCAGAAAAGAAGGGACGGGGTGGATGATGTGCATCGTTTACATCATAGAGGACATGAGGATAGATATGCACGCCAGACTCCAAGTTCCAATCATGATTCAAAATTAAGGATAGACAGACCAAGCCCCCATACAGATCATAGTGCCTCGGGTAAACATAAGACGACTAATAATAAACCTAAAGAGAGTGCAAAGAACAAGGAATATGACGCTCGTAGTCAGAATTCTCTAAACATTTCCAAAAGAGCTAAAGATGATAACAGCAGTCACAGAAGTGAAAAGGTATGTATTTCTACGATTAGCTCTAACCACATAACAGAATTTCTGACGGCTAGAAAGTCACTTATGGTTTCGTTGGCATTTAGTCAACATTGCAGATTGTACCTGGTTATTTTGGTTCCAATGAAATATACACTGCCTATGCATGTTACTGATGCATCGGCTGCTATTGGCAAATATTCTTCATCTTTTATAATAGTAATACAATACACTTTCTTGCGAAAAATACAGCGCTAAATTTATTTGCTCTTCAGATTTTTTATATGAATGCATACCCCAACAAACTTGGACCATGAGTGAGAATGTAGAATCCACATTGTTTATCTTCCTGCATTTGGTTTCTATGATTATCAGTTTTGGGAAGGTTTCAGTAGCTTTTATGATTTGAGCAAGCCACAGTGGCATTATACTGTTTTTGCATCCATGATGATGGCGTCGGCTTAACTCCCTCACAGATGCAAAATATTTGACTTTAGAATCATTGTGGACTGGATCTGCTTGGCACGCCTTCTCAAGATACTGCCAGCCTGATGCCTATTCTTGCGTATTCTTTTTGTAAAGATATTCCTTTTCTTATGTGGAATATATAAATATTTGTTTTGTAATTTCAGGGTGGCACCAAGCACTCTAGTGGACAAGGGAGCACCGTGCACCAAACACAGGCACATCCCAACTTGGTCAGAAAACGTGGGGAGGAACCCACTACAGATGACGATGATCAGCTACAGTTAAAGAAGGGAAGGTCCAAGATGGAGCGATGGACAAGCCACAAGGAGAGGGATTTTGCCGCCATTACCAAATCCTCTTCATCCCTAAAAGCGAAGGAACCAATCAGGAGCAGTATCTACACTGATTCTTCTGTACCTGTAGAACCTGCAGATAAACCTGCCAAGGCAGCTGAGATTATTGACCCCAAACCTTCCGTAGAGGAAAAAGCTCAACAAGGAGCAGACAACAAGAAGGATAATTTAAAAGACACCGAAAACAAGAACCTTGACCCACCGCAAACTGCTGATCAGCACCTCGACACTGTTGCAAAGCTGAAAAAACGAAGCGAGAGGTTCAAACTCCCATTGCCCAGTGAAAAAGACACCATGAATAAAAAGAAAGACACTGAAGCATTGCTACCCTCTCAAACCGAGACCCCTCCAGCAGAGCCAGAGGTCAAGTCAGAACGACCGCCAAGAAAAAGGAGGTGGATTAGTAGCTAAATCCCTGTACCTCAACACGCCTCATACTATTGGAGATGCGCATATGCCTGCTCGCTGGTCGTGGACGATATACATGATACATGGCTATGCGAAAAATGGAAGGTGTTTGCCAAAGCTGTTGCATCTTTGTCTTACTGTTGTGTCGACTTGGCTTTGTTTTAGCTCTCCTGAGATGTAGAACTTCTCATGGTAGTGAGACTCCAACTCCATAGATGAAAATGGATTGTGGCACTGTACGCTATTACAATTTTGCTGATACAGAAATGTACAACATTTACTTTTACACAATACCAGGAACTTACATCATCTGAAATCTGGTTTTCACAAAGGGCATGCACCCTCTATCATGTGATTGCGGATGTCCAAGGCAAAAAGAAGTTTAAATCTAGCACTTCCTCACTAGCGCCTCCTCAAAATGCATGGGTGCATATGCTCTGGGGAACTCAGAATTTTGGGAAAATAATAATTTTCTCAATTAAAACGTTTCTATTAAATATTCCTAATTAATAGTTTAAAATGATCAACAAGGTGGTGATGAGTTGATTGAATATATGCAAAGTCTTGTATTGGTGGGTCTCTATTGCAAGGTCTTGTATTTATCGATTTCAAAGTTAGAGGAGCCAATATGGTGTGCGATTCATCGAGTCACTCAAGTTCAAATCTGGATGGTGCCGTTTACCTCTAATAAGTTAAAAATATATATCTACTTGTAGGGGGCGCTCGGTTGAGGCAGGGTTGTAAGAATGAGGCAGTGAGGCACGATCTCGGCCGTCTGTGGAGTTGATTGGACGCACGTGGCGAAGCCACGTGGCACAGCCGCAATTGTTGACTTTTCAAAAGTTAGTGGGTTTTACTATTTGGACACGTGTCGCGTCACAAATGCACATGAGTTAGATGTGTGGTTGAGATCGTGCCTCACGTGCCTCACATTACTGTAGCGATCCGCATTTGAACGCTACTCTCTACTTGTAAATATTTTGTATGCGATTTATTGCTTGATATGAGGTAAAGAGAAAGCTAAAAAATAAAAGTTAAAAATGGTGAAAGGTCAAATAGGATTCTACTTTCTAACAAAAGTTAATTTACATGATGGGTTTTGAGTAAAATTAGTGAAAGATTCAATCTTGGAACGTAAAGGTTCGGCCTTCGACAAGCAGCGCCTTCTTCGACCCTCTGCCAGATTTTGCGGGGGACTTGTGAAAGGTATGGAGCCCTATTACGCACATAGCCGCTTGTTCAAGTTGACGATTTCGTTTCGTTTCTGGAATTCGAATTTTGATTAGGGTGTTGATCCGAATCAATTTTGAATCGTGTTAATAGTGTGCTGATTGTTATAGATGGGCAGTGCTGTGTGATTCACAAAGATGTCTGTGTTTTCTTGGTGTTAAGCTGATGTCTTTTGACTCCAGTGTTTGAAGCCTGTAAGATGTTTGTAAAAATGTCTGACTGAATTTCAAATTGTTTTAAGATTGTGGGGATTCTGTATTTGAAAATTCTTTCAGAAAATGGACAGTATTTAGTTACCGTCAGAATAAAAGTCATCTCGCATTTGCTTGAAATTCTTTTTTGCTGAACTCATATATGTTCAAAGTCGGATACAGATTTTGAGCAGTTCCTGCCACTACATGTTCCAAAAATTGATTGGATGAGGACTTCTGTCCACTTGGATCAAGAAAGTTCTTTGGCTTGTTCAATTGATTTACTGGAAAGATACTGCCTTAACTCCATTTTTTTCTCCTCTTTCTGTTTACCGTAGTGTCTGAATTTCCCGTTTTGAGACATCATTTTGTTGAACTTATGAAAACAGTATTAACTATCGTACCCGTAAGTGTTTTGTTGATCAAGTGGCAGTAGATAAACCGACACTAGGATCAATACTATTTTTCTTAATTTCTTTTGCTTCTTTTTTCCCCTTATGTTACTGCAATGTCATTGTTTCTTTACATAGAATGATTTTTTTTTTCGCTACAAAATAATTTGTTCTTTGAGGATTTCTCTGGTAGATATCAAAAACCTGTAAAATATTAAATCATTGCTTCTCTTGGTAATATTAGCATTTTATTTTTCCCGCAGAATAGTCATTCACTTCCCACTTTTCTGACTTCATTATTTTGTTTTGCTTCTTGCTTGCAGTGATTTTGTTGTTAAAATCTGATCATCTGAGACCAGTTGACTTTAACGAAACTCCATGAATCATATGTTGGTTGCTTGAGACTCTCAATAACAACATTAGTGTGTTATTCTCTCATATTGCCATGTCTCTAAGAAAGCCTCCACTTCCACGGCTTCTCCTCAACAATGTCGCATGCATGAGAAACGCTCAACAAATTCTACGAAATCTGAATGTGTCTATCCATGATGGTGGTGCACTAGTTTTGACAGGCACCAACGGCTCTGGCAAATCAACCTGCCTCCGAATGTTAGCAGGATTCAACAAACCCTCAGCAGGCAAAGTCCTATGGAACGGTCATGACATAACCAATTCAGGAGTGTTCCACCAGTACAAACTTCAACTAAACTGGCTGTCTCTCAAAGACGCAATCAAGGAAAAGCTCACAGTCCGTCACAACGTTGAGTGGTTCGAAGTTCTAGAAAGCAAGATGGGCAAGACTGTCCCTGCTTTGGAGCTAATGGGTTTAGGGAAGTTAATGAACGACAAGGCAAGAATTTTGTCAATGGGACAACGCAAGAGGTTACAGCTTGCAAGAGTATTAGCCCTCGATAGACCCATTTGGATGTTGGATGAACCTTCAGTTGCACTGGATGACGAGGGAGTAAGGCTCCTAGAATACATCATTGCAGAACATCGGAAGAAAGGTGGGATTGTCATTGTAGCAACTCATTTACCTATCCAGATAGAAGACCCCATGGTTGTTAGATTACCACCCAGATTCCCAAGAAGGATGACTTTCGTCGATATGATAGGTCGACCAGATATATCATAAACACTCATATTTTACAGGTAAGACCAGAAATTTTTTAATGTTCTGGTTAAACAATTGCTTGATGAATCATTGATGCATTGTTAAACTTCCTAAGTCTAGCAGAAATAACGTTAAGGATACTTTCTCCCCTGATATTTTTCGGAAATGATTGTACGAAAATGTTGCCGTGGTTATTTATTAGCATTCTTCCCTATTTTGGTGACAATTTTATTCTTTGAGATGATAATTGAGTTTGAAAAAATAAATCACCATATTTATTTCATTTCAATTCAATTTGTTTTTTTGTCGATTTAGCTAAATGTATTATCATACATCTCTTTGCATGAAGAAATGGCCTGATATTAGAACATATACACCCGTTAAAGAAGTTCTCTGTTTTGAGGACCTCAAATAGCACTTCTTGTTACTATTTATGAAAATATGACATCTTATTTTTGCTATTTGTACAGTCGTTGAACATGCAAGACCTCTTATTACTATTTATTACTTGAAATTGAAATGGGAACTACTTGAAATTGAAATTGGAACTACTTGAAATTAAAATTATATAAATTGATTTTAATTAAAACCACTAAGTTACCTAATCATAGAAGTGTAATGGACGGTAACAATCCGGAAAAGATGAAGTGTTCTCTTCGGCTTCTTTCTCTTCATATTGGCGGACAATAGTGGCATATTCCTCTTTGAAAAGTATCTCTTTGATGTTGGAGTCATCGTTTCTGTATTCATTTGCATGATCTTTGTATCTTCTTCAAACTTCCTAACATTAATAGCATCTTGTTGAATTTGTTGAGCTTTCTTCGCTTGCTCTCTTTGTCAATTCATATGTTCTTTTTGGTTATTTGCCATGGTTTTCAAAACATCGTCTCGGCGTTGAGTTGATTTAGTCGCGGAGTATTTTCCCTTTCTTCTTGCCTCCTTGGCCGCTTTTACTCCGGATGGTCTCATCGGACTAGATGAACCTCTGGTGTAGCTTTCAGGTGTAGAAGTTGTAAGATCATCAATACTTACACTTGGAGGCACTTCATTGACGACTACTTCATCAATCTCTGCGTTGGCTTCGTATGTATAAGCTGGGGGAGTACTTGTTTCTGTTCGAGCAAATGTTTGGTGAGCCTTCACTTTTTTCCAACAAGCAAAGTGTTTGAACTCCTTATTTTTCAAAATATACATTGTTTGAGCTTTCCGTATCTATTCATTTTGAAATTAAGCAACACAATCAAACAAATAGAACTAGTTAATATACAAATAATTATTGTAATGAAATAATTACCTCGTCTTGCAAATTACATCCGACTTCTCTATTTCTTTCTGCGTAGGAGAGACAAGAACCTAAGAAAACCAACATCGGTTTCACTTTGGCAAAACGAGTAGCGAGTGCAGTGTGAGACCTAGCCTCCGCCCTATGTTGGTTACCACCCAAAAGCCAACCGTCGTGAAATCATTATAAATTTTTTCCCACAATTTGTCTCTGTCTAACGCCGATTATTGGATCAACGAATTGCCGACAAAAAGATATACACAATTGTACATCTTCAGACATAGACCAATTGGAAGACATTTTGATGAAAATTGTGTGTGATTTATGAGTGAAGTTAAGTGCATATTTATAGATTGGAGGAAATATGCCCGTTGGAGGAAAAAATATGCCCGTTGGAGTTGAATTAGAGCGCGCCGTGTCCGAACCCAACATTACGAGCCGCGTTCGCTTCAGACATTACTCCTAATGTCTGAAGAGAACGCGGTGATAACGTTATTTGCGAACGCGCGAAATTTCCCCAACGCATTCTATTCAGACATTACTTCCCCACCGCGTTCGGTTACCTCCTAATGTCTGAAGCGAACGCGATGCTAATGTCAAAGGCGAACGCGCGGCGGTTCATTTTACTGTTCATCATCATCTTAAAACGCTGCAATCGATCAGACACGGGTTTAGGAGAATCGATCGATGATCAGAAGTTCGTAGGACGATTGATGGGGTTTAATTGGAGTTTAAAACAAGCCAATTCATTTTTGCGGGACGTTCGCTCAAAAGGGCTGCTCGAGAACGTCCTCTGCAGCGGACGTCCTACTTCAATGGGGAATAATTTTTTTTTACAGAACGTCCTAAAAATGAGATAGAACGTTCTGAAAATCTCTACCGGTGTATATACTCGTAGCAACTAGCAAGTGACAAATAAGTGAACAAGTTCAAAAAAGCATCTACCTGCTAAATGAGCCTTGCTTAGTTTTAGGTGAGTGATGAGCTCTCACCACTAAAATACATTTAAAAGAAATTAAGATTGAGTTCAATGGAATTCAAATGCACTTTTAATTCAGAAGTTTAAATTCATTTCTTTTTAAATTGGATGTAAATTTCACTTCTTTAAACCTTATCATAAAACCTAGCTCCACTAGTTAGTTTAAGTCACTATAATCAGTTAATGCACAATGCTTACATCAAATTAAGATAAGTTAGTGAGATCTCCATCTTCACAACTAATAGAGATAATGCATTATTGCTGATGTTCTTTTCTGGCTCAACTAATCAATCCAAATTTCATATTGAAACATGACTCTACATCCACCCAAATTGGGTGCTTAATGAATTTTACAAAGACTAAAATACCCATAAATCTCAATATAACAAACTAAAATCTCAACAATAAACGAGTAGATTTCAAAAAGTTAAATAAAATTTTACTCATTAATCGTTGAGCGGTTAGTCTATTTTAATGGATTCAGGGGCATTTTTATCTTTTGAAATTTTACTCATTAATCGTTGATTGATTAAAATCTACACATAATAATTTTGTATGAAATTAGTAGGGCGAAAAAGATTTTTACTATAAATTTTAATATATGTTTAGAGTAAATATTAGGTGCAAACTATATTTTTGATACAAACTATAAAATTCGTTTAAAGTGAGTTATAATTCGTCGTCCAAAAAATCAAAAGTACGACTTAGTTCGTCAAAGTGATATAATTCGACGTCGAAAAATCATCTATATGAAGAGATTTCTCATATGCATCCAAATCATGATCAAATCAATGACTGTCATTGACTTATATTTTTTTATATAAAAATATGCTATTTGCATCAAGTCTTTTTTCATATATGTTAATGTGATTCTACTCAAATAAAATGAAGAATTGGAAAATCAGTGAGGACAAGTGACCTCATTATTGTGGCCGTAGACCCACGCACTCGCAAAATGACCCTTCAGATTTTGAAAACATTAATGGTTATCTGAATATCAAAAGAAATGGAATTTGTGGTCCCAAAAGGGAAAGAATAAATAGGGCACGACAAATCCTTCCGCCTCACTTGGAGAGACGGAGGCCAAAACTGTAGGGGCGGTGATAGAAAAAGGCTCATATAGTAACGATTCGATCAGAGGATCCGATCCAAATTATTATATGTCCAATCATTTTTATCGCCACCATTCTTTAGATTACAATAATTTAGCAGAATCCCGGTGAGATAGACATATGCCTATAAAAATTTAGACGCACGAATTTGGCATCAATGAGAGTTGCAGATGTCTAGACATTTATACCTGCAAAATGGCCATAACCTATTTGTTCTTCAACATTACACCAAACATTACGCACGTGGCTGAGAAACCAATAAAAGGAGTACATCATTAATTGAAATTGAAACATTTGAGTCGTGTCTTCTACCGAGTGGATCCAACAAAATCAACTACTTGTACATTAATAAAAGGGAAAAGTACATAATGGGTCTCCGAACTACCACTACTTTCCCAATTCAGGACAGAACTACCAACATTTCCAAAATTGAGGGCAAAATTAAATAAAAATAACTATTCCGTCAAACTTAACGGATGAAGTTAACACCGCCAGTCAGCTTATTTGACTTATATTAAATAAATAAATTGAATGTAATTTTTAATTAAAAAATAAAGTTTTAAATAAATAAATATAGTTTTTCAGCTTCTTTTTTTTTGATTATTTTGTTTTGAAAGATTCAGTTATGTTAAAATAATCAATTTTTTTAATATGTTAAAATAATCAAATTGAGTGTAATTTTTTACTAAAATAATCTTTTTCAAATTCTAATTTTGTAATTCATGGGGAACACTATATTTTTGTGGGAGTACATGTTGTTTTTTACGATGTCACATAGTGAAATTTGCTTTATTAAATATTATTTTTTCTATATTAATTTTTATGAGGTAACGAATCACAAATTAAAATTAAAATTCGTTCTAATTTGAATAACTTTATCGTCAATGTTAAAAAAAAAGGTAACATCTCAAGCGCTTGATTTCTAAACTACTAACCATACAATTCATGTTGATGAGGCATATCCAAATTAGGATAATTTATATTATATTTTATTTTATGATTCATTTATTAACCATGACTGCAAATAAATAATATTCTATTAATTACAAATTACACTCAATTTGATTTTTTTTAACATGAGTCAGTTGTATTAAATCAAATAATAATAAAAATTAGAAATTGAAAAATATATCGTGATTTGAAAATCTGTATTTTTAATTAACAGTTACACTTAATTTAATTATTTAATATAAGTCAAATAAGTTGACTGACGGTGTTAACTCTATCAGTTAACTTTAACAGAATAGTTAATTTTATTTGATTTTGCCCTCAATCTGGAAATGTTGTTAGTTCGGACCTGAATTAGGAAATTAGTGGTAGTTCGGGGACCCATTTTGTACTTTTCCCTTAATAAAATTGAAACTTGCTCGAAAATTCTCATTAAAATATATATTCTTCTCCCTAATATGTCCTTGAACATTTTTATATATATATATATATTTTTTTTGTTTAAGCAAACCAAATTCAGCGATTGATGAATGAGACTTTTCATCAGCTTACTTCAAATTAAAAAATATGATCCGGGCAACTCCTTGTTCAATCATTTATATATGTTCTACTAATCTAATGTGCCGACAAAAGAAAATTCATTCTGCCTTTAGCAGGATTCGAACTCTTGACTTGAATAATAGTGATCATTTCTCTAATAAACCAATCGTAACTCAATCCTATAAATATTCATGCTATAAATTATGCCCCAAAACTCAGCTTGCAAGTTGTTTAATTGAAATCGATCATCACTACATAATATGATGATTCTTGATAACATTTTGAGACACTTCAGTTCCTCATCATGCTACTTCCTCCCATCACGGCTGAGCAGCCGACCCATCAAGCCAATGACGACCCGGCTGCTCAGTCCGTTTCGAGCTCACCTCTTGTACCACCTCTTCACATCCTTTCTAGGCTACATAGCCCTCATATCCACCAGCCTTCGCCTCAGCCCCGCCACGACCCGTCTAGGCAGCCTCGATGCCGCCTTCATGTCCATCTCAGCCGTCACGTCCTCCAGCATGTCCACAGTCGAAATGGAAATTTTCACCAACACCCAACTCATCCTTTTCACAATCCTGATGTTCTTGGGCGGTGAAGTCTTCACCTCCATGCTTGGTTTATTACTACAAACCAATCTAGAAGCCTCCGCTCCCGCCGCCACCGTGGCCGGTATAAATACCACCGCTCCGATGTCACCGGACTCGAATAACCTTTCTGCCTTAGCCGAACTTGGTTTCGTCCCAACCACCCATATAAAACCAAATTGTGATCATAACGACAACCTTAGCTTCTCCAAACTCACTGCAGTTAAAACCCTAGCTTACCTCGTACTAGGTTATTTATCTGTCATCCATTTCTGCGGCTCTTTGTTTATCTATCTCTACATAATCACTGTCCCAAGTGCAGCAAACATCCTCAAATCCAAGTCAATCCTCCCAACCACATTCTCTCTCTTCCTCACTTCCTCATCCTTCGCCAATTGCGGCTTTGTCCCCACCAACGAGAACATGGCCATTTTCAAAACCAACTCATTCTTACTCCTCCTTGTAATCCCTCAAGTCCTAATGGGCAACACCTTTTACCCGATTTGCATCCGGATACTCATCCGGGTCATGGAGCTCATAACCAAAAACAGCCTCTACACTTACATTTTAACAACCAACAGTGCTGGCTACAACCATTTGCTCTCTAGTGCAGCCACTTGGTGGCTCGGTTGGACCGGGCTGGGGTTGTTGGTGTCTCAGGTTGTGATGCTTGTCGCCATGGACTGGGGCGGATCGGAGGCATTTGCGGGGATGAGTTGGTTTGAAAGACTTGTTGCGTGCTTGTTCCAAAGCGTAAGTTCGAGGCATAGTGGGGAGTCGGTCTTCGATCTTTCCACCTTATCGACCGCCGTCGTGGTGCTCTTCATTCTCATGATGTGAGTCTCTTACACACTATCCTATCCGTACATTCAAGGTCAAATTACGACGATGGTAAAATGATATAGCTCTAATTACCGTACAAACAAAAATTTAATAAACGAAAAACTAAATTTCCTGGTAAACATAATCTAAAACCACATACTTGTAATGTAGTACTGTTTTTAACTTGGCTACACATTAATTTCAACGGATTTATTTTTAACTTAATTTTGAAGGTTTTAAATACATATTATCAACAATACATATTCCATTGAATTTAATTTGTAGCTTAATTATAACACATAAATTTCAACGGATTTATTTCCAACCAAATTTTGAAGATTTTATATATATTATCAACAACATATTTTTCCGTTGAATTTAATTTGTAGGTTTATAATATAACATATTAATTTCAACGGATTTATTTTCTACCAAATTTTGAAGGTTTTATATATATTATCAACAAAAGTATAGCCCGTTGATTTTAAACCGTAATTATAACACATTTTCTTGTAGTGATATACCTATAGAGATTAATATGTTTTGCTTAATTTAGGGCATTCATTGTTAATTGAAATTCAGGCGGAACTAGGATTTGAGTTTTTAATTCCTTATTGTACATAGGAATTAATGTTTTATCGTAATTGTATCCTCAAAAAAGTAGTGACCGGTGACCCTAGCTAGGTACCTAGTACTTTTAGGCGTAGTGACATTCGTGTATAACTGAATGAAAAAATCTCATATCTTTCGATTCGTTTTTATTTACGTGTTAGTTTCTAACAGTACGCTTTGCCTTTAGGTCAGAATCTCTTTGTTTCTCACATCCACATTATCTAGCAATTAAGTTACCAACTGTCTGAATTTCTGCATGGGCCAAAACAAAAGAGATCAAATGTTGTCATTATTATTATTCTGCATAACCTTTGTTACAGGTACTTTCCACCATACTTAATATGGATGCCTGATGAAAGTGACAATGATCAAGCAGAGGAAGAGTTAAGAAGAAGCATAGAATCTGACAGAGACAACAAGAACAAGAAGCTCACAATGGAGAATTTTATATTCTCTGACCTCTCCTACTTGGCCATGTTTGTCATATTCATATCAATCACAGAGCGAAAAAGCTTGAAAACCGATCCCCTCAATTTCAACGTCCTAAGCATTGTTCTTGAGGTCATCAGGTAAGCTCCAAAACTAATCTGTTAAACCCTAAATCCCAAACCCTAAATCTTAAATAGTGTGATTGCAGTGCATATGGGAATGTTGGATTTTCGATGGGCTATAGCTGCAAAAGGCGCATCGAAGTCGACACATCTTGCGTAGACAAGACGTATGGATTTGCAGGAAGATGGAGCAGCAAAGGGAAGCTCATCCTCATTGCTGTGATGATCTTTGGGAAGTTTAAAAGGTTCAACCACAAAGGGGGAAAAGCTTGGATAACCTTATGATACTTTGATTAAAGTCCCATTTGAATACTCTTTAATTACAATTTATTTATAAAGGGTTGATTATATATTAATTTATCTATCATTGTATTTCAGATTTACTACGATCTAAATTCAGCGCAAACAAGTTAAACACTGTAATTGAAAAATGATATTACGAAACCATATAAATAAATTAAAAATTAATCTAATTATTTTTACTAAACATATACACGTAATTATTGTAATTAGTTAACTGAGCGTAGCTTTGATTGGAAAATGAACATGAATAACGTCCAAAAGAACAGGACCAATGATTGAAGGCCGATTCTAGTACAAGGATTGGGCCGTCGTAAGGCCCAATAGGTATACTTTAAGCTACAACCTTCATAGAAATACATGACTCGTTTTTTTTATGGGGAGCTTAAAGCTCAGAAAATAGCATCTGTTCTTTTTTTGATGCGTTGGTAGGGACTTGAATCCGGGCCGCCTACAAGCACCGGAGGAGCTCCATACCACCATGTCAACTCACTTCGCCCTAGAAATACATGACGTGTTTTGATAATAATAAAAAAAGTAATATATTATAAGGTTATAACTACGTCATTTCATTAATATAACCTCTAAATTGATTAAAGAACCTTTTTAAAAATTAGGCAGTTTTGATTTAAAACTATACAATTTTATTTTAAAACACAGTAACCTACATTATTTCTTCAAATTGTTGTTGCTTGACTACCCGGTATCTCATTCCATTGAACAATTCATAATAATACTTGTCCAGTTTAAAAAAGGTCATAATGTTGATGGTTTGCATTTCTATTTCCTAATTAGATTAGGGCCATATTATATATCCATTGATTAATTGTAACAAAAAAAAATTTCGGTCATCTCTAACAAAAATTAAACCAGAACAAAATATAAAATGGTATGCAAAACTTTACCACAAAAATCAAAACTTAACCACAACACAAGAAAAAAAACAATTACCATAAAGTATAAAGCAAAACAAATTACACATATTCTGTAAGAGTTAAACCAAGGATGACACAGGGCGAAGAGAGTGATCCGGTGGTTGGGCACTCCCCCGGTGACTTTGCTCTCACGGATTCAAGTCCCTCCAAATAACAGATACTACCCCCTAACCACTAAGCACTCTATCAAAATAAATAAATAAATAAATAAGTAAATAAACCAAGGACGACACAAATCAAAGCTCCAAGAGTTGTGCCAGAGGAGATCATGGCCGTTACAATTACAAGAGTGTGTACTCCGGTAGCGGCATGATTTCCGTTAGCACAACACTAGGAGTTTTGATTTGTATATGTCGAAAGTGAATATGCGAATCCGGCCGGGGTGTGTAGGGTGGGATAGAACTCAGAACTTAAGGAGAGCAGAAGGTAGGGACTGAGTTCTTATACTGCTAGCTAGCTCTAACCTTGATTGATGATATTACGAAACCACCAACCATTGAAAGCAACAATTAAGCTATATATCTCAGGACCACAGCCATTAACTAGGTGTCAGAATTGTAATGACTTATTATTGATATCCCTTAATCCGATTATCCCCAATTAGACAAATTAGGTCAAAATTTCAGAAATTGTTCAATTGGGCAAATACTTGTAAGAACTGAAAGTAATGAACACAGAGACTTTTTACAAGCTTCGGCTAAACACTACTGCTTGGAACCTCAGGTCGGGGAGGCTCGCCCAATGTCCACTATAATCCCTTCAAGAGTTTGCACAATTTACAAGTTCCTAACCAAGCCAATAAGCCAAGACCGGACCCTAGTCTAATTGGAATGTAAACCACGAATGTAAAACTGAGAACTGGAACTTCCCTGAGTGAGAAGAACCCACGCGGCGCTGCCGGACGTCCAACGTCAGTCGACTGGTTGTCCGGGCCAAGTTGCAATGACTCCTCGGTGAATCAGCTGGTTCCGAGCTGCAATAGCTGTGCTCCGGAATGTGCTTTGATGGTGCGGATGTCTCTGAAAGCTCACGAGAACGGACGCTTCAAGAATCGCTCCAATTTCTTACTCTGGATTTCGAATTCATTCGGTGCCCTAATCTCAATTCGAATCTGTGTATTTGTATTTTGGGGAAGACGAGTGAAACGGCAGCGTTTAGCGCAAAACCAAACCGAAGTTCGCGCTCGAGCAAACGACGCCGTCCAACTTAAGTTTGAACCTCGCGCCAAGTGAAACGGCGCAGCTTCGAGTCCAAACCGAATTAACGACTTTTGCCTCCAAACCAAAACGGCAGCGTTTTGGCTCTTCTTCAGCAACTTCTCAAGTTCTCCCCTGCAGCTTCCTCTGATCGATTCAGCTCCAATTGCTCGCCTTCAAGCTTGGACCTGCAATCCTAAAACTCTATACAGAATCCTCTAAGGGACATAAACCTAATCTAGGACTCTTGGCTCGGTATCTAACCCAAGGAGATGCAAAAAGGAGGATTAGAAACCTCACAATTTGCCCTCCTAATCCTACTTGTGCAAAGAACTCTTTAGGGATTATTTCTGTGGGACATTGAGCAAGGCCTCATCCCAACCATCATTGGTTCATCCCCACACTCTTAAGGAATATCCAAAATGTGGAGAGTTTTCCTGCAAAACAAAAACTTGTCACTAGGCACTATTTTTGTGCCAAAATCTGCAGGGTTAGTCTCTCCCAATATTTTATTGATAATGATCTGCTTAGATTCTACCATGTCTCTGATAAAGTGGAACCTAACATCTATATGTTTAGTTCTCTCATGGTACACAGGATCCTTACACAAATACAAAGCACTTTGACTATCCATATGTAAGATAGGCACACATGATCTACCTTGAACTTCTTTAACAATTCCCTTAAGCCAAATTGCTTCCTTAACAGCCTCAGTTGCAGCAATGTACTCTGCCTCAGTTGAGGACAGAGCCACAATTGATTGCAACTGTGACTTCCAACTTATACAGTTTCCAGCCCAAGTAAAAAAGAAAGAAGTTGTAGATTTTCTATTGTCTTTGTTACTGCATAATCAGAATCCACATAACCAATTATATCATGTTGAGAATCAAAATCAGCAAAGACCAAACCAAGTTTAACAGTGGAAGACAGATATCTCAGCAAGTATTTCATACCCAACCAGTGTTTTTCCCCAGGATTTGACATAAATCTACTCAAGACACTAATAGAAAAGGCAAGGTCAGGTTTGGTGCAAAGCATTGCATACATAACTGAACCTACTGCAACATCATATGGGATTTTGCTCATTTTAAGTTTGTCTTGGTCACTTTCAGGGCAATCAACTTTAGATAGTTCTAAGTGCCCTCCTAATGGAATACTCACTGGTTTAGAATTTTTCATGCCAAACTTATCAACAACTTTAGTTACATAATCTGATTGGGAGAGATAAATAGTTTTAGTCTGTTTGTCCCTAAGTATGTTAACACCCAAAATCTTTTTAGCATGGCCTAAGTCCTTCATGTCAAAGTGAACACTCAAGTCTCCTTTAATTTTAGCAATAGCATATTTATCCCCAGAAATCATAAGAATGTCATCAACATATAGAAGTACATAAAGGGAAAACTTAGCATTAACATTTTTAAAATACAAGCAAGTGTCATATTTACTTCTTGTGAAATGTAAGCTAATCATGCAAGCATCAAATTTCTTGTTCCATTGCCTAGGGGACTGTTTTAGATCATAGATAGATTTTTTCAGAAAACAGACAAAATCTGGGTGTTTTTGATCAATAAAACCTATAGGTTGGCTCATATAAATTTTCTCCTCTAAGTCACCATGAAGAAAAGCAGTTTTGACATCTATTTGTTCTAAATGCCAATCAAACACAGCAGTCATGGCAATCATAAGTCTTAAGGTCTTATATTTAACAACAGGAGCAAAAATATCATTGTAGTCAATTCCTTCCTTTTGAGAAAAACCTTTAGCAACAAGCCTAGACTTATACCTTGGAGGATCAGTTGGTTTTAAGCCATCTTTCAGTTTATAGATCCATTTGCAATTAATGACTCTAGCCTTAGGGGGTTTGGGGACTAATTCCCACGTACCATTTTGTTTCATAGAGTCAATTTCATCATGCATAGACTTCCACCATTCAGTTGCATTAGCACTAGTAGTAGCTTGTGTGAAAGTTTCAGGCACATTTTGTTTAACAATGTCAGCAGCAAGGAAAGCAAACTCAACAATACCAGCATGGCCACCATGACTATCACATTCAGTAAAATCAGCATGAGCAGAATCAGAATCAGCAACAAAATTAGCATATCTTTTGACAGGAATTCTGATCCTAGGTTCTCTATCCCTTACTAACACATAGTCCCTAATATAAGGTACATTAATGTGAGCAGGGGAATCAACAACATTATCATCAATAATAGGTGCAGGGACACCCTGAACACCTGGTGCAGGGACACCCTGAACACCATCCACTGTTGCCTCATTATCATCATTTTCTGAATGTAAAGAAGGGTCATGAAGGCTTACTTGATCATCCCCACCTGATTGGTGAGTTTGAGGGTTACCTTCAGGCCCAGTGGAGCCTTGATCATCAGCATCTGCTGCTCCATCATCTTGATTGAAGATTCCCAAATCAAATTCTTCATTTTCCTCAGCTTGTTCCCCACCTTGATTCATAGTATCCTGCTCATCAAAGAAATTGACAGGTGGAGAACTGGTCACACTATTAGGTGTGCCTTGTTGGTTAGTCTCATTAGTAGCCTTATTCTTGAAGTAAAAATCATTCTCATTAAAAGTGACAGAAATGGCAGTTAGCACTCTATAGCAACCAGGCACAATTTCAAGCAATTTGTACCCTTTAACTCCATCAGGGTAACCAAGCATCACACATTTAACAGCCCTTGGTTTAAGTTTACCTTGGGAAACCTTAGCATAAGCTGAACAACCAAAAGGCCTTAGGTGATTTAAATTAGGAGGTTTTTCAGTCCACATCTCTTGTGGTGTTTTAAAGCCAATAACAGATGAGGGAGATCTGTTAATAAGGTAGGCAGCAGTGACAACTGCTTCTCCCCAAAGAGAGGGCTTCAATCCAGAGCTTATGAGCATACACCTTGCCTTTTCAAGCAAGGTTCTGTTCATCCTCTCTGCTGTCCCATTCTGTTGGGGAGTGCCAGGAACAGTGTGATGTCTTTTAATACCATTTTTAGCACAAAAGTCATCAAAGGCTTTATTACAAAATTCTAATCCATTGTCTGTCCTTAGGCATTTCACTTTCAGATTTGATTGACTTTCTACCATGGTTTTCCATGCCTTAAAGTTTGCAAAGGCCTCATCTGTGGTTTTAAGCAAGTATATCCAAACTTTTCTAGAATAGTGGTCAATCAAAGACAAAAAATAGTTTCTACCACCTATGGTTGAAACTTGGGCAGGGCCCCATAAATCTGAGTGAATGTATTCTAGAGGTTTGTTAACAGTAAATGAAGATCTCTTAAAGCTATGTGCAGATTTCTTGCCAAAGATGCAGGTTTCACAAAAGGATAAATCAGTAGGAACACAGTCAATCAAGCCATTTTTGTGTAAATGATGTAAGCCTTTGTTGCCAATGTGACCTAGTCTAGCATGCCAGATTTCTATTTTGCATTAGACTTAGTTTTTGGTTGGGAAAAATTAATTTCAGGTGAGGTAATCACATGATACAGCCCTCCCCTATTAACTCCTTTAATAAGAACTTTACCATCCTTAGAAACTTCCCTGCCAAGTTTATCAAATTCAGATTCAGACAATAAGTTCCTCCTTAAATTTGGTACCCATTTTACATTTTTCAGAACTCTTATTACTCCATCATGCATTTTTAGAGGCACATTCTCAATTCCCTTGATTTTAAGAACAGTGTGATCACCAAGCATAACTTCACCACCATTAATAAGTGAAATAGATGAGAAAGCATTTTTATCATGTGAAGCATGCAGGGTACAACCTGAATCTAAGATCCAACCAGAATGATCAATAGAATCAGAACAAACAAACAGTTCATTTCCATATTGAGGACAGAATTCAAGCACATTAGTGTGACCATTCTGATTTTCTTTAGTGTTCTTTTCCTTTTGTTCATTTTTCTTCTTAAAGCATGCAGCAACAAGGTGACCCACTCTCCCACAATAGGTACAATTTTTAGACAAGTATTCTTGACTCCTACCAGCCAGATTTTCAGTAGGAGGGTTGTGGGAGGTCTTATTAAATTTTTTCTTTTTACTCTTTGGTCTAGATTTGGCATTAGCCATCATGAACTCAGACTTGGGCTCATGCTTAGTCTGTTGTTTGGATTTGAACACCTTTAAGGAGTCATTCTTTTGGACTGCAGACATGATCTTCCTAATAGTCAGATCATCTCTACTATATTGAATGACATCTTTGAGGGTATCAAACTAAGGGGGCAAAGCATTTAATAAGATGACAGCTTGGTGTGTCTGTTTTATTTCATCATCACATCTCTTAAGCTCTTGGGTCATTTTTAAGAAGTAGTCAAGATTTTCATGCAAAGTCATATGTATATCCATCTTATATGTAAACAGTCTAGTCAACAAGGATATAACATTAGGCAGGGACTTTGCAAGATAAATGGATTCTAAAGCATTCCATAAAGTTTTGGGAAGAAGGGTGTGACTAACCACTTGCCTAGCCACATCATCAGAGAGTCTGAGGATTATCTCTAAGTAGGCTAGGTCTTGAAGGTTCTTCTTGTGCCTATCAGTGGCACCTTCAGGCCATTCTTCAGAAATAGCATCCCAGCATTTTTCTTTAATTAAAACAGCCTTCATCTTTAGTTTCCACATGGTGAAATCACTAGAACCATCGAAGGGAGTAACCCTCACTGGTTCAGCCAGGATTCCTGAGTAGAAAAAGATCACAGAACACCAAGTTAGGTGTTACAGAATAATAGCAGAGAAAGGGATTAAGTGAAGGACCCAAAACAGTCCAAGATCACAAGGAAAACTGTCCTAAGTGCTAGCAACCAAAGTTATGGATTTCTAAACACCAAGAAAAGCCCTAATTTGCTCTGATACCACGTTGTAATGACTTATTATTGATATCCCTTAATCCGATTATCCCCAATTAGACAAATTAGGTCAAAATTTCAGAAATTGTTCAATTGGGCAAATACTTGTAAGAACTGAAAGTAATGAACACAGAGACTTTTTACAAGCTTCGGCTAAACCCTACTGCTTGGAACCTCAGGTCGGGGAGGCTCGCCCAATGTCCACTATAATCCCTTCAAGAGTTTGCACAATTTACAAGTTCCTAACCAAGCCAATAAGCCAAGACCGGACCCTAGTCTAATTGGAATGTAAACCACGAATGTAAAACTGAGAACTGGAACTTCCCTGAGTGAGAAGAACCCACGCGGCGCTGCCGGACGTCCAACGTCAGTCGACTGGTTGTCCGGGCCAAGTTGCAATGACTCCTCGGTGAATCAGCTAGTTCCGAGATGCAATAGCTGTGCTCCGGAATGTGCTTTGATGGTGCGGATGTCTCTGAAAGCTCACGAGAACGGACGCTTCAAGAATCGCTCCAATTTCTTACTCTGGATTTCGAATTCATTCGGTGCCCTAATCCCAATTCGAATCTGTGTATTTGTATTTTGAGGAAGACGAGTGAAACGGCAGCGTTTAGCGCAAAACCAAACCGAAGTTCGCGCTCGAGCAAACGACGCCGTCCAACTTAAGTTTGAACCTCGCGCCAAGTGAAACGGCGCAGCTTCGAGTCCAAACCGAATTAACGACTTTTGCCTCCAAACCAAAACGGCAGCGTTTTGGCTCTTCTTCAGCAACTTCTCAAGTTCTCCCCTGCAGCTTCCTCTGATCGATTCAGCTCCAATTGCTCGCCTTCAAGCTTGGACCTGCAATCCTAAAACTCTATACAGAATCCTCTAAGGGACATAAACCTAATCTAGGACTCTTGGCTCGGTATCTAACCCAAGGAGATGCAAAAAGGAGGATTAGAAACCTCACAATTTGCCCTCCTAATCCTACTTGTGCAAAGAACTCTTTAGGGATTATTTCTGTGGGACATTGAGCAAGGCCTCATCCCAACCATCATTGGTTCATCCCCACACTCTTAAGGAATATCCAAAATGTGGAGAGTTTTCCTGCAAAACAAAAACTTGTCACTAGGCACTATTTTTGTGCCAAAATCTGCAGGGTTAGTCTCTCCCAATATTTTATTGATAATGATCTGCTTAGATTCTACCATGTCTCTGATAAAGTGGAACCTAACATCTATATGTTTAGTTCTCTCATGGTACACAGGATCCTTACACAAATACAAAGCACTTTGACTATCCATATGTAAGATAGGCACACATGATCTACCTTGAACTTCTTTAACAATTCCCTTAAGCCAAATTGCTTCCTTAACAGCCTCAGTTGCAGCAATGTACTCTGCCTCAGTTGAGGACAGAGCCACAATTGATTGCAACTGTGACTTCCAACTTATACAGTTTCCAGCCCAAGTAAAAAAGAAAGAAGTTGTAGATTTTCTATTGTCTTTGTTACTGCATAATCAGAATCCACATAACCAATTATATCATGTTGAGAATCAAAATCAGCAAAGACCAAACCAAGTTTAACAGTGGAAGACAGATATCTCAGCAAGTATTTCATACCCAACCAGTGTTTTTCCCCAGGATTTGACATAAATCTACTCAAGACACTAATAGAAAAGGCAAGGTCAGGTTTGGTGCAAAGCATTGCATACATAACTGAACCTACTGCAACATCATATGGGATTTTGCTCATTTTAAGTTTGTCTTGGTCACTTTCAGGGCAATCAACTTTAGATAGTTCTAAGTGCCCTCCTAATGGAATACTCACTGGTTTAGAATTTTTCATGCCAAACTTATCAACAACTTTAGTTACATAATCTGATTGGGAGAGATAAATAGTTTTAGTCTGTTTGTCCCTAAGTATGTTAACACCCAAAATCTTTTTAGCATGGCCTAAGTCCTTCATGTCAAAGTGAACACTCAAGTCTCCTTTAATTTTAGCAATAGCATATTTATCCCCAGAAATCATAAGAATGTCATCAACATATAGAAGTACATAAAGGGGAAACTTAGCATTAACATTTTTAAAATACAAGCAAGTGTCATATTTACTTCTTGTGAAATGTAAGCTAATCATGCAAGCATCAAATTTCTTGTTCCATTGCCTAGGGGACTGTTTTAGATCATAGATAGATTTTTTCAGAAAACAGACAAAATCTGGGTGTTTTTGATCAATAAAACCTATAGGTTGGCTCATATAAATTTTCTCCTCTAAGTCACCATGAAGAAAAGCAGTTTTGACATCTATTTGTTCTAAATGCCAATCAAACACAGCAGTCATGGCAATCATAAGTCTTAAGGTCTTATATTTAACAACAGGAGCAAAAATATCATTGTAGTCAATTCCTTCCTTTTGAGAAAAACCTTTAGCAACAAGCCTAGACTTATACCTTGGAGGATCAGTTGGTTTTAAGCCATCTTTCAGTTTATAGATCCATTTACAATTAATGACTCTAGCCTTAGGGGGTTTGGGGACTAATTCCCACGTACCATTTTGTTTCATAGAGTCAATTTCATCATGCATAGACTTCCACCATTCAGTTGCATTAGCACTAGTAGTAGCTTGTGTGAAAGTTTCAGGCACATTTTGTTTAACAATGTCAGCAGCAAGGAAATCAAACTCAACAATACCAGCATGGCCACCATGACTATCACATTCAGTAAAATCAGCATGAGCAGAATCAGAATCAGCAACAAAATTAGCATATCTTTTGACAGGAATTCTGATCCTAGGTTCTCTATCCCTTACTAACACATAGTCCCTAATATAAGGTACATTAATGTGAGCAGGGGAATCAACAACATTATCATCAATAATAGGTGCAGGGACACCCTGAACACCTGGTGCAGGGACACCCTGAACACCATCCACTGTTGCCTCATTATCATCATTTTCTGAATGTAAAGAAGGGTCATGAAGGCTTACTTGATCATCCCCACCTGATTGGTGAGTTTGAGGGTTACCTTCAGGCCCAGTGGAGCCTTGATCATCAGCATCTGCTGCTCCATCATCTTGATTGAAGATTCCCAAATCAAATTCTTCATTTTCCTCAGCTTGTTCCCCACCTTGATTCATAGTATCCTGCTCATCAAAGAAATTGACAGGTGGAGAACTGGTCACACTATTAGGTGTGCCTTGTTGGTTAGTCTCATTAGTAGCCTTATTCTTGAAGTAAAAATCATTCTCATTAAAAGTGACAGAAATGGCAGTTAGCACTCTATAGCAACCAGGCACAATTTCAAGCAATTTGTACCCTTTAACTCCATCAGGGTAACCAAGCATCACACATTTAACAGCCCTTGGTTTAAGTTTACCTTGGGAAACCTTAGCATAAGCTGAACAACCAAAAGGCCTTAGGTGATTTAAATTAGGAGGTTTTTCAGTCCACATCTCTTGTGGTGTTTTAAAGCCAATCACAGATGATGGAGATCTGTTAATAAGGTAGGCAGCAGTGACAACTGCTTCTCCCCAAAGAGAGGGCTTCAAGCCAGAGCTTATGAGCATACACCTTGCCTTTTCAAGCAAGGTTCTGTTCATCCTCTCTGCTGTCCCATTCTGTTGGGGAGTGCCAGGAACAGTGTGATGTCTTTTAATACCATTTTTAGCACAAAAGTCATCAAAGGCTTTATTACAAAATTCTAATCCATTGTCTGTCCTTAGGCATTTCACTTTCAGATTTGATTGACTTTCTACCATGGTTTTCCATGCCTTAAAGTTTGCAAAGGCCTCATCTGTGGTTTTAAGCAAGTATATCCAAACTTTTCTAGAATAGTGGTCAATCAAAGACAAAAAATAGTTTCTACCACCTATGGTTGAAACTTGGGCAGGGCCCCATAAATCTGAGTGAATGTATTCTAGAGGTTTGTTAACAGTAAATGAAGATCTCTTAAAGCTATGAGCAGATTTCTTGCCAATGATGCAGGTTTCACAAAAGGATAAATCAGTAGGAACACAGTCAATCAAGCCATTTTTGTGTAAATGATGTAAGCCTTTGTTGCCAATGTGACCTAGTCTAGCATGCCAGATTTCTATTTTGCATTAGACTTAGTTTTTGGTTGGGAAAAATTAATTTCAGGTGAGGTAATCACATGATACAGCCCTCCCCTATTAACTCCTTTAATAAGAACTTTACCATCCTTAGAAACTTCCCTGCCAAGTTTATCAAATTCAGATTCAGACAATAAGTTCCTCCTTAAATTTGGTACCCATTTTACATTTTTCAGAACTCTTATTACTCCATCATGCATTTTTAGAGGCACATTCTCAATTCCCTTGATTTTAAGAACAGTGTGATCACCAAGCATAACTTCACCACCATTAATAAGTGAAATAGATGAGAAAGCATTTTTATCATGTGAAGCATGCATGGTACAACCTGAATCTAAGATCCAACCAGAATGATCAATAGAATCAGAACAAACAAACAGTTCATTTCCATATTGAGGACAGAATTCAAGCACATTAGTGTGACCATTCTGATTTTCTTTAGTGTTCTTTTCCTTTTGTTCATTTTTCTTCTTAAAGCATGCAGCAACAAGGTGACCCACTCTCCCACAATAGGTACAATTTTTAGACAAGTATTCTTGACTCCTACCAGCCAGATTTTCAGTAGGAGGGTTGTGGGAGGTCTTATTAAATTTTTTCTTTTTACTCTTTGGTCTAGATTTGGCATTAGCCATCATGAACTCAGACTTGGGCTCATGCTTAGTCTGTTGTTTGGATTTGAACACCTTTAAGGAGTCATTCTTTTGGACTGCAGACATGATCTTCCTAATAGTCAGATCATCTCTACTATATTGAATGACATCTTTGAGGGTATCAAACTGAGGGGGCAAAGCATTTAATAAGATGACAGCTTGGTGTGTCTGTTTTATTTCATCATCACATCTCTTAAGCTCTTGGGTCATTTTTAAGAAGTAGTCAAGATTTTCATGCAAAGTCATATGTATATCCATCTTATATGTAAACAGTCTAGTCAACAAGGATATAACATTAGGCAGGGACTTTGCAAGATAAATGGACTCTAAAGCATTCCATAAAGTTTTGGGAAGAAGGGTGTGACTAACCACTTGCCTAGCCACATCATCAGAGAGTCTGAGGATTATCTCTAAGTAGGCTAGGTCTTGAAGGTTCTTCTTGTGCCTATCAGTGGCACCTTCAGGCCATTCTTCAGAAATAGCATCCCAGCATTTTTCTTTAATTAAAACAGCCTTCATCTTTAGTTTCCACATGGTGAAATCACTAGAACCATCGAAGGGAGTAACCCTCACTGGTTCAGCCATGATTCCTGAGTAGAAAAAAATCACAGAACACCAAGTTAGGTGTTACAGAATAATAGCAAAGAAAGGGATTAAGTGAAGGACCCAAAACAGTCCAAGATCACAAGGAAAACTGTCCTAAGTGCTAGCAACCAAAGTTATGGATTTCTAAACACCAAGAAAAGCCCTAATTTGCTCTGATACCACGTTGTAATGACTTATTATTGATATCCCTTAATCCGATTATCCCCAATTAGACAAATTAGGTCAAAATTTCAGAAATTGTTCAATTGGGCAAATACTTGTAAGAACTGAAAGTAATGAACACAGAGACTTTTTACAAGCTTCGGGTAAACCCTACTGCTTGGAACCTCAGGTCGGAGAGGCTCGCCCAATGTCCACTATAATCCCTTCAAGAGTTTGCACAATTTACAAGTTCCTAACCAAGCCAATAAGCCAAGACCGGACCCTAGTCTAATTGGAATGTAAACCACGAATGTAAAACTGAGAACTGGAACTTCCCTGAGTGAGAAGAACCCACGCGGCGCTGCCGGACGTCCAACGTCAGTTGACTGGTTGTCCGGGCCAAGTTGCAATGACTCCTCGGCGAATCAGCTGGTTCCGAGCTGCAATAGCTGTGCTCCGGAATGTGCTTTGATGGTGCGGATGTCTCTGAAAGCTCACGAGAACGGACGCTTCAAGAATCGCTCCAATTTCTTGCTCTGGATTTCGAATTCATTCGGTGCCCTAATCCCAATTCGAATCTGTGTATTTGTATTTTGGGGAAGGCGAGTGAAACGGCAGCGTTCAGCGCAAAACCAAACCGAAGTTCGCGCTCGAGCAAACGACGCCGTCCAACTTAAGTTTGAACCTCGCGCCAAGTGAAACGGCGCAGCTTCGAGTCCAAACCGAATTAACGACTTTTGCCTCCAAACCAAAACGGATGCGTTTTGGCTCTTCTTCAGCAACTTCTCAAGTTCTCCCCTGCAGCTTCCTCTGATCGATTCAGCTCCAATTGCTGGCCTTCAAGCTTGGACCTGCAATCCTAAAACTCTATACAGAATCCTCTAAGGGACATAAACCTAATCTAGGACTCTTGGCTCGGTATCTAACCTAAGGAGATGCAAAAAGGAGGATTAGAAACCTCACAAGAATTTACTCCTAAAGCAGAGTACATTTTATGGTAGCTGTGGCACTATTTATTTCCAACGTGCAACCCTATAATTACAAAGTCATTGCAGAGCTTCTGGGCAACACTATTTATTATTTTCCAGCACATGATGTGCAACATATAATTGTTGAATTTTTACCCTACATATAGTTTTATAGTTTCGTAGTGACAGAAAAGTTCAAGTTTGTAATTAAAATCTGAAATGACAAGACAAAATGGATGCTAGCACTTTTCAATTAAAATACTAATTAGTAATTAAGAAAAATGTATATAGTATAAACAGTGACAAGCTTATAGTATAAACGCGAAAAGTTTAAAGTTCTCAAGCATATATCAATTTTGTAAATTGATGCTAGTTGGTTGTGATTGTGTACTGCAATTGTGCAATTCTCCATTTGCGTATGTCTCTCCTCGCAAATTCATTAGAAATTAGAGCATTCCCATCATGCTTTTTTGAACCATAGAAAGTGATCATGGAAGATGATAAAAAAATCATGCACTCCCACCATGATTTTTTTGATCATCAAAAAGATCATCCCATGGTTTTTTCTAAAAAAGATCATCCCATGATCTTTTTTGTGTTTTGATCATGAGAATGAGCCAATCGCAACGCGACACGTGTCATGTGTAAGAAACAGTACAGTTTTTATTTTGATCTTGCAACGAATGTATCTTTTAAATTACAAATTAAAAAAAATCAAAATAAATACCAATATTCATAATTTTTTGAGCTCTATAAAACGAGATACACTTTGATATATTTTTATTAATCTTAACATTTATGAGCTATAATTTATGTAGTGATGAAAGAGATTGATGATAAACTTTTTTTGGATCATGAGTGGGGTGCATGTGATTGAAAAAACCATGAGGGATGATTAAATGAGAGAGAAAAAGGATGGGAGAGATGAATGATATGATTTTTTTTGATCATGGTGGAGGATGCTCGTATGGCTTGTAAGATGGTTGGTTAATTTTGATATTTTTAGGCTTTGATTTGATTGGGATGAAAGGAGGTGGGCATGGGCAACCTAATTTTTCACAAGGATTTCATTTCAAGTTTTTCATTTGACACTATATGCCTAGTGAGCACCTCTCACACATTTCAAAAATTTGTGCAACAATCTCCTTGAGTTTTTTTGTTAAAGCAATTCATTAATTCATTCAGTTTTGACCCATATTTATATATGAGGGATCTCCAATTATAATCCAAAAAATAGTACTGAATTTACATCCGACTCGAAACAAGTCAAAGATACCAAATAAACCTTAAAGAGTAACTATCTCCTACTGAGTTTGTTAGAGCATCCGCACCCGTTGGAGCTTATTATCTCCTTGAGATCTTCCTCACGGAGATCTTCCTACTACTATTCAGTGAACAGTAACAGCATTTCTGCATATTTTGTGCAGCAATGCAATCCTCCGGAGATCTTCCTACTACTATTCTTGAATAAAAAATTATTATTTTTTGACATTTTTTGAAATTCAAAATTTTTTATTGAAAATCAGACCAATTTTTTGACATCTTCCTACACAATTTTTTATTATTCAATTGCCACCAACATGTCCATTTCGTTACATTTTTGTTCGGATTATTAGGCGTTTAGAGATATATAGACACTATTAGGCTTCATCTGTTTGGAAAATTGTGTGAAGATGAGAAGCAGTTGCTGGTAGAGGCTAAAAGTCAACCCATACCATAACAATTTCATTCACTGTGCTGAATTCATTCACAGGTAACAACAGTCAAAGTCAGCAATCTTTCCTTAGGTGCATCTGAGCAGGATGTACAGGATGAGCAGGCTTCAGTTGACATCGACTGCCTCATCTAAAGTGGCTTCTCTGGATCAGAAAATTGGGTTCACAGAGAAGCTCAGTGTTGGGACGACTATAGTGAATGATAAAGTGAAGGAAATGGATGAGAAGTTCCAAGTTTCCGAAAAGACCAATAATGCATTTGCAGCTGCCGAGCAAACAGTGAGCAGTGCTGGATCAGCAATTATGAAGAATCGGTACATCTTAACTGGAGATTCATGGGTCACAGGTGCGTTCTGTAGGGTGGCAAAGGCAGCTGAAGAAGTGGGACAAAAGGCAAAAAAAAAAGCACATGCACCTCCGATCGTGCATGCGAGCAAAAGGATCGCACCTCCGATCGTGTATCCGACAAAACGATCGCACCTCCGATCGCGTATCCGATCGCACCTCCGATCGTGTATCCGATCGCACCTCCGATCGTGAACGCCAGGCAACCGATCGCACCTTCGATCGTGTATCCGAGCAAAACGCTTTCGATCGATTTTGAAGGTCGAGCACTGTCATCATTTTCTCAAATCGACTGATTGTTCGATCGGCTGTTTTTTTAATGTTCCATTGATGTCGAAAAGTTTCGAAAATGAGTTTTGAGCTTTCAATTTAATCGGTTTTGAGGCTTCTCACGCGAGTCACGCGCGAGACTCACTCGCGGAGATCGTCCGCTCAGCCGATCTCGCGGAGAATTTCTGGGAGGACGATCTCGTCCAGAAATCCTCTCCAAGGTCGCGATCTCCGCAAGGTTGCCTCGCTGCACAAGATTGTCATCCGAGGACGACCTCAAATCCTCCTGGAGATTGCACCGCTGCAGATGCTCTTAGGCCACCATTTGGGCACTCGGCTGCTCTCCGTGGTTATGCCTATAACCTATTGGTGTGGGTTTATCGCCTACTGAGATTGAGAGCCGTTGATGTCCATTCAGAGTCGTGCCTGATATATGGTGGTTTGGTTTGGACGTTCAATTTTGTTCGTCATGATTTTACAGTCGAGGCGCACAAGACAAGAGTAAATGTCATGTTCAAGAACTATCATAATTTTACAAAGCTGCAATCATAGGAGACTGGGAAAGGGCGTAAGTAGGCTCTACACAGTCAGCTAATGAGCTTCGAGTTTGTTATGGGGGCGAGAAACGGCTAAAGTTGATGTAGTGTAACTTGTTTCATCTGGATGTAATTTATAATTCACATACCAGTCACTTAAAATTGTTCTCATCATGAAGGATTGAGCTTAGCTCAGTGGAGCGCTCGCCGGGGGACACTTGGGATTGCCCTGGTTCGAATCCTCACCAATTCAGAAACACTTACTTAACCGGCCCAATCAAAAAAAAATTATTCTCATCATGTGTAGTCAAACGGGACATGTATGCGCAGCTTAGTGCAGCTAGATATGAAAGGAGCTTGCCTTGCTTATTTCTCTACTTATTTTTTGACTTTATGTAGTTTTAAGTAATAACATACATGAAAAGAAAGAAAGAAATAATTTTCATAAAATTGTGAGAAAATTAATGGATCCTTAATCATTAAGGTACCATCCCCGACGGAAGGGATACACATAATTTTAAGGGAAAAGTACAAAAAGGGTCCCCGAACTACCGCTCAATTCCAATTTGAGGTCCGAACTATCACAATTTCCAATTAGGGGGCAAATTCAAGATATATTTTGGGGAAAGTACAAATAGGAGCTCCGAACTACCATTCAATTCCAATTTGAGGTCCGAACTAGCACAATTTCCAATTAGGGGGCAAATTGAAGAAATATCATCTATATAGTTTTCATGGCATATTTTTAACCTTTAATTTTATTGTTATATTTTTATTTTCTTTTAATTTCATACTACAAATGAGTATTATTTTTAAATTAATTATTCATAATTTTTTAATTTATCGTATAACATGTATGAATAAAAATAAAATAATTTGTTCCTTAATTCATATTGTTAAATTTTCAAGGTTTTTTTCTTATATGCATGATGGGTGGCTATACTATTTTAAATTTATATAATTTGACAATTTACCGTATAACATGCACTACTAATTTTTGGGATTTTACCGCCTCCATTTTCCATCACAAAAACGTTACGACGCTGGGTGATGGTAAATAATCTGTTATATTTCCGGCACAATTCCGGTACCCAAAAAAATAATCGTTAAAGTTCCGTCATATTTTCGTTATCAGATATTCCGTCTGCAGAATTGAGATGGAAAGTTGCCGGAATTCAGTTGACGAATGTTGAGGTAAAATAAAGGGAAAAATTGGGAGTGTTAAATTCGTGGCATTTCCGGCTATTTTCCGTCATTTTATTACCGTTAGTTGTCCCACTATTTTACGTCATCTAAAAATTTCAGCCAATATTCCCGCTTTATTCCGTCACAAATTTGTAATACTGCGGTTGAATATTTTTACAGTCCATACTTATTAAAACAATTTATTAATTGAATAAGACAGCGCTTTCATTGAAAGCGATGTCTAATGTTAATATATTACAGCCCTTTTTAGTAAAGCGCTGTGCAAATGTTAAGTATATAACAACGCTTTTATAAGAAGGGCTATCTTAAATATTTTTAACAGCGCTTAAAATGAAGGCGCTGTCTGATACGAAAAATAAGACAGCGCTTATTTGGAAAGGGCTGTCTTATTGTATTTTTAACTGCGTTTTTTAGTAAAGCGCTGTGGAAAAAACAAATAAGACAACGAATTTTTTTGCCGACCATACGTATTAAAAAAATTGAAAATGTTAATATATTACAGCCCTTTCAGTAAAAGCGCTGTGAAAATGTTAAATATAAAACAGCGCTTTTCGAAAAACAGCTGTGTTAAATATTCTTAACAGCGCTTAAAAGAAAGGCGCTGTCTGAAACGAAAAAGAAGACAGCGCTTATTTTGAAAGGGCTGTCTCATTGTATTTTTAACTGCGTTTTATTGTAAAGCGCTGTGGAAAAAGACCCATACGACAGCGCTTAAGGGCTGTCTTATGTCCAACATATTTTCAATTTGCAAACTGGTTACATTCAACATATTTTTTCATATAAAAAACGAACGGCCCTGATTGAATTGTATCGTCCATCTCACACGGATCGGTCATCTCTACCGTCAATCACCTCCAAAATCACCGAGCGCCATTACTCCCGCCAAACCCAAAATTTCAAAACCCACCCAACCCAAGTTCAAACAAGTAGTTATATACACATCTCATTCCACGCAACATCAACATCATTACTCAGCCAAATCCCTGAATCCTCACAACTTCTTTAAACCCCAAAATACCAAAACAATGTCTGGCCATGGAAAATGAGGCAAGGGACTCGGCAAGGGTGGTGCCAAACGACATCGCCAAGTTCTTCGTGACAACATCCAAGGAATCACAAAGCCTGCAATCCGTCGTTTGGCCAGAAGAGGAGGCGTGAAGCGTATCAGCGGCTTGATATACGAAGAGACTAGAGGTGTGTTGAAGATCTTTTTGGAGAATGTTACGTACACTGAGCATGCTAGGAGGAAAACTGTTACCGCAATGGATGTCGTTTATGCGCTCAAGCGTCAAGGCCGCACTCTCTACGGCTTCGGCGGTTAATTCGTGGATGCTTTTGTTTGATTCCGATCTGTTGATCTTGATTATGCAGAAGTGCAAAATCCAAATGCTGAATAAATAAATATCTTGATTATCTTTTGGAATAATGATGGAATTAATTTGCCGAATAAATGATGGAAACTATTGCTGCCGATATTGTGCTCGAATAATGATGGAATTAATTGGTGACTGAATGTTATAGGAATAATGACGCATTTTATCTATGACGGAAATGTGCGGGAAAAATGATGGAAATAATTCGTGAAGGAATTTTGCCGGAATAACGAAGGAATTAACTGCTGACGGAAACTTATGGGAATAATGAGGGAAAATAATTGGTGACGGAATGTAGAGGGAACTTATGCATGTCGGACTTTTGTGGGTAAATAGACGGAAATTTACATCGGAAAATTGACGAACTTGTGACGGAGTTTTGTGTGCCGGAAGTTAGACGGAATGAATACGAAAATGTGACGGAAAGCGCTGGCGGAAAAATGCTGGAATCAAGTTTTCGCCGGGAAAAACGCCGTCATCTGGGTTTGTGACGGAATTTTGCCGGAATTTCTATATTTTCCGGCAAAATTCCGTCACTGTTCCGTCATTTTTTAAATGACTGAATTTTTCCAAAAATTAGTAGTGATGTATGACAAATTAAATTATTATTTCTTGATTCATTTTCATAACAAAGTGAATATAAAAAGAATATAATGAAATGTATATATATACTCATTTGTAGAATGAAATTTAAAGAAAATTAAATATTATAATAAAATTTAAAAAATTAAATGAAAAATATATAGAATAAACTAAAGAAAAATATTTAATTTTACTTTGTAATTTTTGTACTTTTCCCTTTAAATTAACAAATGAAATGTATACCCAAAAAAAGCTATTTGTTGCAATGTTGTTTTTCAGATGTTAGTCCGCCGAAAATACCATGGCATCGAAAGGCAGCATCACCTATTCAAAAATGCATTGAACAAATGTCTTGAAAGATTTCCAGATGTTAACCTGTCAAAAATTTCAATGGTATGCGTATTAATCGGAAGTCCCAAATCTAATATGGGTTATTTAACTTAAGGGAAACGTACAAAAAGAGGTCCCGAACTAACGGGAAAAGTATAAAAAGTACAAAGTAAAATTAAATATTTTTCTTTAGTTTATTCTATGTATTTTTCATTCAAAATTTTTAAATTTTAATTTTCTTTGAATTTCATACTACAAATGAGTATATATATATATATTTCATTATATTCTTTTTATATTCACTTTGTTATGAAAATGAATCAAGAAATAATAATTTAATTTGTCATACATGTTATACGGTAAATTGTCAAATTATATAAATTTAAAATAGTATAGCCACCCATCATGCATAAAAGAAAAAAACCTTGAAAATTTAACAATATGAATTAAGGAACAAATTATTTTATTTTTATTCATACATGTTATACGATAAATTAAAAAATTATGAATAATTAATTTAAAAATAATACTCATTTGTAGTATGAAATTAAAAGAAAATAAAAATATAACAATAAAATTAAAAGTTAAAAATATATCATGAAAACTATATAGATCATATTTCTTCAATTTGCCCCCTAATTGGAAATTGTGGTCGTTCGGACCTCAAATTGGAATTGAATGAGTTCGGAGCCCCTATTTGTACTTTCCCCAAAATATATCTTGAATTTGCCCCCTAATTGGAAATTGTGGTAGTTCGGACCTCAAATTGGAATTGAGCGGTAGTTCGGGGACCCTTTTTGTACTTTTCTTTAATTTTAAATTAAAATTTTAAAAATAAATTCATTATTTTAATTTTATTAATCATATACACGTAATTATTGTATTTTATTACTTACATTAGGGTTAATTGCAAAAACATAGTCTGGACTATCTGCTGATTTCAAATTGGATATCAGACTTTTTAAATTTTCAATTTAGTGATTTTTGCATCAACTTGGATACATTTTGTTTACGAATTCGATGTGTTTTTGAGAAATTAAGGTCAAAAACTTATGAATTTGGTCAACTTTATTTTTATCATTGTTGAAGATTAATCAATAGGATTGAAACATGTACGAATTGATAAAAAAATCACTAAATTGAAAATTTGAAAAAGTTTGATACCTTATTTAAAATCAGGTGATAGTCCATATAATATTTTTATAATTTACCCTTTACATTAATTAATTCAGCGTAGCTTTGATTGAAAAATGAATATGAACTTTCTAAAAGAACATGACCACTAATAGAAGGCCCAACCTAGTACAAGATTTGGGCTGTTGTGAGGCCCAATAAGTATACTTTAAGCTACAGCCTACAGAGAAATACATGACGTGTTTTGCGAGTAGAGATGTAATTAAATAATTGTTTGGGGACTCAATCCATAATTACATTAAAATAAGTCCATTCTGACCACCATTGACTTTCAGAAATTATTAAACAGACAAGGACAGTCAAGCTCATGAAATGAAACAAGTTGCTTTTTTTTTGACGCGGTTTCAAAGAAATCAATGTTTTCCCTTTGATGAAATGGATCCATAGCAACCGGGTCGATCTCCAAATCAATGAATATTGTAATTTGAATGCGGCATTATTTTAAGATTGTTCACAAAATTATGATAAAATAGTACGCCCAGATCCAAATGGGTTTAGTGATCTGAGCTCTGCAGCCTGCAGGGTCTGAATCGTTGATTATCTTATTGCTGATTCTCCAATTTGGTTTTCTCAGATGGGGTTTTTGTAAAGCTGTCATCTTTGATCTTGGTAGTCTGTAAAGGTTCCAACTTTGCGATTAGGGTTGTGTTGTGTGTGGGATTGAGCCCTAATTAGGACTGATTTGGGGGGTTTTTAGAGTTGAGTTGTTTGGTGATTTTGTGGGGGGGGGGGGGGGGGGGGGGGGGGGGGGCGGGAAATGGAGAATGGGAGAAGTAGGAGAGTGGAGAAGAGGAGTGCTAATGGACACAGTTATGAGGATGATGATGAAGATGAAGAGAATGAGGTCATGCCGCATATGAAGAAGGCTAAGATGCCCGCCATGGCTAGGTTTGAATTGAATCTCTGGCTCTTATATGTTTACTAGTTTCTCGATTTCACTGCTATTGTTTGCGTCAGAGATTGAGTTGTGTTAGATATGTTGCGTTGAATTTTGACTGTTTTTTTATACTGAAATCGGCAGTGGAAGTGTTTGATTTGAACCTGAAGTATATGAGACTGCATTTTTTTTTCTTCTTAAAAAGGGATCATTAGATTTCACTCCTAACCCCTGGGGTGACTCGAATCCGGGAACAGGTAGTGAGCGCCTCTCCACTAGGCTAACTCCACATAAATCTGCATTTAAGTGACGCCTTTTTGTTTGTTCCTTGGATTCTTTTGTTCGTGAAGTAATTAGTTATGTGTCGGTATCGGTGTCTTCTTGCAGTGTAATAGTGGAAGCTCTAAAGGTTGATAGCTTGCAAAAATTTTCCTCTTCCTTGGAGCCCCTTCTGCGCCGTATCGTGAGTCATCGTCATCTATACAACCTATTTCACCAAAAAAGATTGTGCAAAACTCCCAAGTTGTTAAACGGAATTATGCTTCATACATGCCATCAGCAACTTCTGTAATCGAATCTCGTCAATATTGTTGTGTTTAAATGAGTTGCGGTTTTGCCTACTCATAAAACATTGGTTCAGAATACACAGATTTTGATGTCTGATATAAGAGTAATTTTTCTTATAATTTGTCTTGCGATTATTGCAGGTCAGTGAAGAAGTTGAGCGCGCGCTTACTAAGATGAATCATGCTCAGCTCGCCTCAAGGTAGTATTATTAGCGAATCGATAGCAAAACAGTTAAAAGACGTATTTGAGGCTTCATATGTCTTTCATAGTGAATAATATGATTTATGATCTTGCATCCTCGTGAGGATTGGAAAAATGTGCATGTGTGGTCTAATTATATATATCTCCTGCTGTTCAGACCTTCGGCACCACGAATTCAGGGCCCAGAGGGGAGAACTCTGCAACTAACTGTAAGAACGAGAATGCCGCCTCATCTATTCACCGGTGGAAAAGTCGAGGGGGAACAAGGAGCAGCCATTCATGTGGTCCTTCTCGACCTCAACACGGGCAGTGTTGTGCATTCAGGACCTGAATCAGAAGCCAAACTCCGTGTAGTGGTACTTGAAGGTGATTTTAATGAGGAAGATGATGATGACTGGACTACGGAGCATTTTGAAAGTCACGAGGTAAAGGAGCGAGCTGGGAAAAGGCCGCTGCTTACTGGAGATTTAGACCTTATACTGAAAGGTGGGGTTGGGACGCTTGGGGATTTGACTTTCACTGACAATTCCAGCTGGATCAGGAGTCGGAAATTTAGGCTTGGTGTGAAGATCTCTCCTGGATTTTGTGAAGGTGTTCGTGTCCGTGAGGGGAAGACTGATGCATTTGCCGTTAAGGACCATAGAGGAGAATGTAAGTTCTTCAGACACGATCTTATACTTTACGCTTCAGACGTTCCGAGTGCGTACTTGTTTTTTGATTTCCAACAATTTTTCAGTGTACAAAAAGCATTATCCGCCTGCACTGCACGATGAAGTATGGAGACTTGACAGAATAGCAAAAGATGGAGCTCTGCACAAAAAGCTTATGAAGGCCGGAGTTTTAACCGTTCAAGATTTCCTCCGCGTTATGGTGAAGGATCCGAAGGGGCTGAGAAATGTTAGTCTTTCTATTCACCATATTTTCTCAAACAAAACAGTGTTAAATCGGTTTTCTTTGTCCCGGATTTCATGATGTTCCCCTTATTTTTTGTGTCAGATCCTCGGTAGTGGAATGTCAAACAGGATGTGGGAGAACACCATCGACCATGCCAAGACATGCGTTTTGAGTGGAAAACTCTACATCTACTACACCGATGAAATTCGTAGCACTGGAATTGTCTTCAACCATATTTATCAGCTCAGTGGCTTTATTGCAGACGGGCAGTTTCTCAGTTTGGAATCGCTCGCTAATGATCAAAAGGTTTGTCGCTCTTCTCATTTATATCTCAACTTTTAGTCCTTAAGCTAGTCCCTAGAAGCTGATTTTTTTTAGGTGACTGTTCGATTTACTTGCAAAATATTTTCGTTGTTGTATTCAGGTATATGTTGATTCTTTGGTTGAAAGAGCATATGCGAATTGGACAGAAGTTATCGAATACGATGGTGAAGTTCTCAATTCTTTGACGTACGCTAAAAAGAGAACAAATTCCACCGTCGCAGCCTATACATCCGGCCACAACACTGGTACCGACCGCTACTTGCCTGCCATTCAAAACACGCCACAGCAGCCATATCTTTCCTCAAAACCAGCTCCGCAATACCAACCAACTCCAAGTAGTGATCATGATCACCAGTCCCAAGCTCCACAGTTGATTGAATTTGCATTTGTGAAATCTAACGAAGCTGCAGGGCTGGCAACAGTTGCGCCACAAGAACCGTTTTCCAGCACTTCGCATTATGTGTCCGGTTCAACATCTCAATTCGACTGGTCTGAGGAATTGAGAATGAGAAGCTCGGAAATGCTGCAGAGCGATGATATGCAGAGATTACTCAGGACATTTGGTGTCGATGTTGGTACTTCTGATGCACATAATTACGGACACACGGACCAAGGTTGCTATTCGTATAATGTTCCGTATGAGGCGCGGAACAAGCAAGAATTTGGACAAGAGCCTGCCAAGAACTCGGGGAAAGCAGTCGTCGGGTGGCTTAAGTTAAAGGCAGCTTTGAGATGGGGAATTTTTGAGAGGAAGAGAGCAGCTCAGAGGAGAGCTCAGCTTTTTGAGCTTGACTGAGCTTTGGGATGGGCTCTTTAGTAATCTGCTACAGTCAGTTTATATCTTATAATAACTCTCTTACGTAACTTTTTCTTGTATTGACATATGAACATGTACTTCAAAAAAAAAAACAGGTTCACAGTCTCACCAATTATCAGTATTTGTGAGATGAGTTAAGGTCAGGGACAAACATGATTTTTTTGGTGCAAATTACAAATAGGCAAATTATGGTACATTTCATGCGAACTATGTCATGGTTTTATCTAAACGAATTATAGATTAATTTCTCTTACTATGTTATATACTAGTTCATAAAAAGTGTACCATAATTCGCTGGTTTGTAATTTGCACTAGATCTTTTTCCAGTTTTGCCTTAAAAAGTCCAAACTTATATTGAGATTTAAAAGTAATATATCATCTGTAGACGCTCAGAAAATGTATTCACACTAAAAGTCTTGCCAATTGGATAAGAGCTGCTAATAATAACACTGACTAAGTAATCCTTTCTGCACAAACATCACAAGAATGTACAAGCCAGACAAAACTTACACAGAACACAGAAGTTAATTGTGTCGACGAATCTTTACAGCAAGCTTCTACTGAGATGAAGGATACCTTAATCGACAAAGAGCACTGAGACTTGTCTCCAAGAAGGCAACATTCTGCCACAAGTTTTCCGCTGCATAGGATTTGAGTTCTGCAGTTCAGGCTCAATGGTCATGTACAGGCGAACGAAGAGGAGCTAGCTGTGCTGAGTCGAGTAAGACCCAAGTCGTGACTCTGAGATGTGTTGTCCTTGAATTTTAGAAGAATTCTCGCTACCTTATTCCAAATCGCAGGCACCTGCTGTGTTTATCATCTGTGATACTCGGGCTGGGAGCAAGTTCCTTTTTTGGCTTTTGGAGGGACATTTTTTCCAGGGCGTTAATGAATTTGCGAAGATGTTTAATGTACTCGGGATAAGTTTCTAGGTTGCAGTGTCCCCCGCCTTTGACCCACAATGGCTCATATTTTTCCTTGGCAAGTTCCCATAAACGCTTTCCGTGGGAGAAATCCACGATCTCATCGCTCGTTCCCTGCATATGATTTGTCATGAAAAAAAATAAATTATACATTCAAGGCCAGAAATACCCGGTTGAAGTGAACTTACATGTATAACTAGCACCGGGCAAGTGACTTGCCGAATTTTGTCAATGTTCTGAATAAGGAAAAAAATAATTATTTGATTCAAAAATCGGGTGAAAATAGCAGCATGATGAACTGCAAAAGCGGTACGTAGACCGAAACTCACTTTGAATATATCAAACCAAAACGTCATCTTGACTGGATATATAACTCGGATGCCAGATAAAATGGCACTGTGGAGAATTACGCCTCTCAGTCTCTGTAACCGAGCAGCCAAGTGTAAAGTCGGTCCACTGCCAACAGACTGCCCGTAAACAATCAAATCTTCCTGCTTAACTCCGTAGTCTCTCTTCAAACAATTGTACACTGCTTCTATGTCGTAGTAAGTGTCAAATTCCGAAGGCTATTATTATAAGACACAAAAGCTAAAATTTCAATACAACATAAAAATCCATAGACTTGTTTAGAACTGAGAAATTTTAACAACGACGTGTTTTTACTTATTAGATATATTACCTTACCGGTCGAAGCTCCATATCCCGAATAGTCGTAGCTGAGAAACATTAAAAGGTAACAATGTTATATATCTCACACATCCATTTAAGCTGCAATTAAATGATCCTATGGATGCTAAAATGGCATCTTAAATTTTTCTGAAAAAGGAAGCATTAAATGGTGACCATCAATAATAACTCCTCCGACTTTAAATCACTTTCCAGATTCATATCAACCAACTAAACCCTAATTCCCAAATTATGCATCAACCGGGATGAACAAAAATGGGACAAACTTGACCTAACCTAACCCCTCTATAATTTGATGAAAAAACAAGACAAACCCTAATCGAGAAAATTGGAGGTACCTCATGATATTAACCCTCAAATGAGCTCTGAGCTCAATAAAGAGCTCCATCATCTGGCCCAAATCGGCGGCATTTCCATGAGAATAGAGCAGCGTGAACCTAGAAAAAGGATGCTTCCAGAACGTAGCGACAATTTTATTCCCACCTTTGGTCTCGAGCAGGTGAACATCGACGTTCTTATCAGCCGTCAAACCTGAGAACACAATCCTCCCGTCGTCCTCCGATGCGACGTCGTATGTGGGCGGGTCTGGCGGGAAGAAGGCGAATCTGGCAGCGACGCTGGACGTCACATTTCCCATCACCAGCAGCAAGCAGTTAAAGCAGCAGAAAGGGTCGTCGATGGTTGAATGAATGTATGAATGAGTCGTCACGAAATTCAAGGGAAGATTTTGTTGGATTCTTTTTTTGATAGAGGAATTGTCGGGCAGGAAGGGATGGCGGGGAGTGGATCCGATCTGAGCGGGCGGGAGAGAAACGCTTGCTGCTGCTGCTGCTGCTTGCTGGACCAAATCAAATGATGGATGACGAATTGACAACGACGATGATGTTCAATATTAAATATTACTACAATACAACGTTAATATTAAATAAATATTTTGTTCCAATTATTGTCATGTAATAAATAAAGAATGTGCAATCTAATTATTATTCTTTAATTCATAAATGAGATAGTGATTCGGATTAGTTACTGCATAATCATATGTTAAAATGACACTGTTTTAAACAAAAAAATGCATCGGATAAAATTTATAACATAATAAAATGACTTCATATTGATTGAAACGATATCTATTAATACTCGGAGTATATAACTGCAACGAATCTTTTTCCTTGTACATGTAATTTTAAAATAAAAAAAAAGAACATCACTTAATTATTACCTTATTTGTCACTCAAAGTAATTTTTTTTTGGGGGGATAGGCACTCAAAGCAAATTTTAAGTGAAATTGTTATTAATTCCTACTAAAGAAATAAAATGAAGAGAAAGTTAAAATTCTGTTAATCAAATACTAATATAATAAGTTCAAGTTCAACGTAAATTTTAAGCGCATTTAGGATTTTTGTATAATATAATATGGCTGCAAAAGGGCACTCGTTAGTACTTATGAAGTATACGCAAATGAACGGCTGAGATCTGTTGGAAGAAAATGAAGGGATGGGATTTGGTCAAAGGCTGCTAAAGATAGTGGTGGGATGTCCTAAGAAAGAGAAGTTCAGATTGGTCCTTCGATGACTCTATCGATGTCTATGACTGACGCAGTCTTCACGATTACATTCTCTCCACTTTACTATACTGTTATTACAAAAATAGCCTCATCCGATTCTTAATTAACATTAAAACCTTATTAATTTCTAATCTTTAGAGCATATACAGCATGAACCCGCCGCTACTATCGTGAATAAAAGCCAACTGCTGACTGATATGCACCATAGTAGGCAGTAGCTATAAAATTTGGAGTCATAAGTCCAAACTAATTAGATTTTAATCAAGCTAAACCCTAACACAGTTTGCATTTAGACTATGAAAGAAGGAGTTTTTTTTAAATGACCCGTTTCGAGTTTCAAAAATAATCAATTTGAATTGACACTTTCAAAAATGATCTGCTTTTAATAAGATCGGATTCCCGGAACAGATTTTTGCCATTTTTCAAACACCGAATGGTCAGGAACCGGTTTTATGTGAAAAATTATAAAACCGGATTCCGAAGATCCGGTTTTTGCAACAACAAAAAGACTGGTGGACGAAACGTGAATTTTAAGTGTACGTGAATGCCGGGTGGAAAAAAAATTAATTTTTTTAAACATGCTTTCGTTAAAAAAATTTAATTTTTTTTATAAAAAAATCATCCTTCTTCTCCGTTTAAAATCAACGGAGATAGTCAGGGCGAAATAGTGTGACCTGGTGATAGGCACACCCATCCAACACACATGTGGCTCGAGTTTGAGTCCCTCTAACAATAGATACTAACATAATAATTAACCCGCAATCAAAAAAAATCAACGGAGATAGTCCTTGCGGATTCATCACCTTTTTGGCAAATCTCAACCCTTAATGACGTAGAAGAAGTAAAAATAGTGATCAGGATGTTACCAATTTGGGCAACAACCATAATTTTCTGGACAGTTCATGCTCAAATGACAACTTTCCCAGTATCACAAGTCACCACCATGGACCGCCGCATAAGCTCAAATTTCAAGATCCCGGCAGCCTCCATGACAACCTTTTTCGTCGGCGGCATACTCCTAACAGTACCATTCTACGAATACATCATGAACCCAATTGCGAAAAGGTGATGAATCCTCAAGGACTATCTCCGTTGCAACGAGTAGGGACAGGACTGGCGCTGTCGATCCCCGCCATGGTGGCTGTGGCTTTAGTAGAAGATGATTTTAAAAAAATTAAAATTTTTAATTTTTAACGGAGAAGAATGATGATTTTTTTTAACAGAAATTGATTCCCCAGGAACCGTTGTTTAAAAAAATTTAATTTTTTTCCTACCAGGCATCCACGTACACTTAAAATTTACGTTTCGCCTGTCATTTTTTTTCTTCAAAAACCGGTTCTTGACTATCCGGCGATTGAGAAAATGTCAAAAACCGATTCCCGGAAATCCGATCTTATTAAAAATAAGCCATTTTTATAAGTGCAAACTCAAATGGGTCATTTTTGAAACTCAAAACGGATCATTTTTAAAAAAATCTCTGAAAGAAGGACGAAGTGCTTGTAATATTGAAAGAGCCTTTCATGTTAATGTCACTTTGTGCGTTTGTTGCAGCCGGCTTGAACAAGAAGGTGACATGTTGTGTCATTTGATGTAATGTAGTTTGTGTCTTCTGGTAAGGTTGTTTAAAGATAGTTAGATATTCAAACACGAAACATGAAAGCTACAAGTATGATTTGGTTTTGGTGTCACCTCAAAACCTGACATCACCTGATTATGTTCTGTCTACCTGGGAGTGGATCAAAACCCAGTGGAAGCTTTTTGTTGTTGTTGTTGTCTTTATCTGAATGAAAGCCGGCAGAGTAGACAGGGATTGTTTGACACGTCTTTTTGACCAACAAGGCAAACCAGAGACTATTCAGTTTTGAGAGGTGAAAGAAAAATGAAAAGAAGTGGTAGGCCACATAAAAGATAAAAGCAACACAAGATGGATTACAATCTTAATTATCTGATATAGGACACTACTGCCCCATAAAATGCTGAAAGACAAAAATGAGGTTTGGAGCAAAATCAGCTTGGGGTCTGTCACCATGAATCATGAAAATCTTTGTAATTACCTTGAATCCAGTAGCACTGAGGCTGGTTAGATATCAGACAGGAGGAAGTTGTTGCCGAGGGTTACCTGCATATAATAATGTAGCAAAACAGATTGTTCATAAATCATGATGTGTAGAGAAGAAAAGTGGAGAGGCAGTGAATGAGTGGAACATAAGAGGCGGGCTAGGGTTATTATCCTTATCTAGTGCGGAGTATTTAGTTTAAAAGTTTTGTTTTGTACCTTTTCACCAGGCTTGAATGCAGGGAGCCCCTTGTAGGGACATGTGCCGCAGCGGAAAGCATCTCCTAGATAGCACTGCAATAAGGAAATGTCATTATTTAGACTCTGAGCGATCAAGTAAGCAATTCAAATACGCGTGCTGTAAAGCCAACTTAAGCATAAACAATTATTGTGGTACAAATTATACATGTATATGATTTTAAACGACAGAGGAACATGAGTAGCATACACTGCCACATGCTGATTGGGGGTTATTAATTTGTTCCGTAGTTAGATCCAGCTTCACTTTTTTCTCCTCTGCTTCAGCACGCCCGCAACTGCAATTTTTGCAAGCTTTCTTTGTGCTCCCAACTTCACAATCAGACGCTGCAATTGCACGTGGATGTAAGACTGCTGCCAATCAGGGTGTGCGTATTATAAGGTTATTTAGAGTAAATTATCATACCAACTGGTAGTTGTGGTTTCTTGAGGTCTTCTTCGGTAAGGAGACTATCCTCGTCGATCAGATCCATATCTTCGTCGATCTGAATTTTTGGTAAAGCTTTTGTTGGTTTCTTAAGGGAAAATGATGATCCAATTTTCCAAGATGGCTTCTTGGACTTGACCTGGAAATTATATAACGACACACATCAAATTCAACAATTAATGTTTGCATGTCAAATATTGATGTGTATCGATATGGCAGAGACTCACCCCATAATACAGATCAGACTCAGATGAAACAAGTGCTTGCGGTTGAGTGCTTTCTGGTTCTATTAACCCTGACACCAGCAACTTCTTCTCAAGTGCAGCAGTCTAGATAGGAAAATATAAATGAAATCATAAATTAGACATGAAAATATAACTCGCAGCCAAATTGAAAAATTTATTATACTTACTGGGGCCGCACCAGACTGAGATTTCTTGTAAACAATGAAACTTCCACCAGGCTTCAACACTCTTGTGACTTCTCCAAATATAGAATCATTAGGAAATGCAGACGACACACAAATAGAGATGACTATATCGATTGATGCTGTTCCCACCGGCAACTGACCTATATTTGTCAAGGTCAATAAGTAGCATGTCAGCCGATCAAACAATTCTCCGGAAATGCATATCAACATGGAATTTCGATAAGTAGATGGCTACAATGTAATGTAAAAACAAAAGGCACATACTTAAATTGGATGCTTGAGTAATGATCAGTGGATCACTCCTTTCAGCTCCATCAAAATGAGAATTCTTAAGCGCATTAATAACGAAACTGACAGGCAGAACTGTATTTTCCGAAAGTGCCAAAATACTGTACTCCATTGCTTCCAGAATCCTAACCAGATACAAGAAAAAAAAAACAGATATTACAATGTACACACATCAACGTTCAGCTACACGTAAAACATCAAGACTATAGATACAATAGAGGCAGCGCCCCTTATGTTTTCACATGGCCACATCAATTACAATATGGACATGGTAACTACCACGTGGTTAAACTCACAAAATTTCCACACAGATTACAACATATAGAGCACCAGTTGGTCAAAATGACATCAACCAACACCTCATAATTTCTGACCATTTGAATTAAACTCAATTTAGCATAGAATTAAAACTTATTCACTAGAAGTCTAAACCCTAAATTACCAACTTCAATAAAATTCAAAGCTACAAAAAAGCGAGGCCCTTTCAAACAAAAAAAATCAACAACAGATGAATCAGATACATAAAATAATAACGCCTTGTGTATAAAATTCAATCACATCAACTCCACAAGCATCTAGGGTTTAATCGCCGAAACAAATTCAACCAAACAACGACAGCTGACACGCAAAATAACTAACGCATTAAATAAGTACAAATTTGAACAAACTTACTTCCGACAAACGGAGGCTGAGAATCGAATTCGCACGAAGCCAATCGATCAAGCGCTGCTCTCCAGGAGCAGAAGTTTATATTTCGGCAAACATGCCGTTTTCGAAATTAATTTCAACAAGGTCACATTTTTCAAATGGGCTGCTATTGGGCCCATATCTAACGGCCCAATCCAAACCGCTTTCGCTTCGTTTCGTCGCTACAAGATACTGAGCGGCTTTCGCTCTCTCCAGTGGATTAGGGTTTTTTTGCCTCTCTGTTGCAGTGCCGCCGATCGTCTCCTCCAATCGCGAAAATGGTAAAAATTGCGCTGCTCTCTTGAAACTGAGTTTATTTGATTTTTCTACAAGCTATTTTTCGTGTGCAGATTTTGAAATTTTTTTTGTGTAATTTTTTTTTATTGTAGCCGTCACACAAGACTTTTATCATCAAGAAGAAGCTGGCGAAGAAGATGAGGCAGAACAGGCCGATTCCTCACTGGATTCGGATGAGGACTGACAACACGATCAGGTGATTAGTTCGCTATTCAGATTCGTATTTTACAACGATGATGTGCTTGATTAGGATTTGTCAATTGTAGCCGAGTTTATTTTGATGTTGCTTTGCTTGTTCAGGTACAATGCGAAGCGCAGGCACTGGCGCAGAACTAAGCTAGGGTTTTAATTGGATCCTTTCCTTCCGGTGTTATTTATTTTCTGTTACGTATTTTGTTTTGAATTGCTGTAAGACTTCTTCAATTGACATCGATGCTCTGATGAGTTTGTCGCTTTATGCAAATTTATGAATGCAGTTATGATTTTAATTTCACTGCGATTTCATCCTTCAATACGGCATTTCGTGTTCCACATTTTCATCATTTTTCTAGCAGCACCTCTTTTTTTTTTTTATTATAATAAAAAGACATACAAAGACTCATAAAAAATGACCATACCATCACAGCAACCCAGAAACTAACCAAAACATGTAAACAAGAATCCACAATCTATGCAGTGCTAGAGCAGGTCATCCGCTGAATATGATCGTCATGCCTTAAGCATGTCCAAGTTAATTCATGCCAAATCAAACTGAAGAAACAACAATAAGGCTCCGGCCGAATTTCAAGTGTAGTGTCAATAATTCAGGTTCCAATCAATGGTAGAAGGTCACCTAAAATTCCATAAAAGGCAAGATAGAGGACTTCATAGCTACGATAAGTTAACTAGCCGTGAGCAAATATGTGACCACAACAAATTTAGCTGGTGGGTATTATTCAGAATTTAATTTTTAATGACAATTGTTGCTCATTTATAAATGCTGACATTTATACATTTTATAGTAATTTTGCAATTTTAAGCAAGGTTAGATTGCCTTATTTTGAGAGGCAGACTGGTAAGCATTTGAATTATCTAAAAATAATCACCGCAGCATTTGGTTTGCCACAAAAACACAAGGCAAAGAAACAGAAGGTCACTGACTTTTCAGCCACCTAATTTAGACTTTAGAGGTAGACCTCACATTTTCACAGTTAGGAATCATGAAAATTTTGTTATAAAACTTGAAACAACCTCCATTACCAGAAGCTCGCTGTCTCTGTAAAACCAAACCAGGAGACAGGTGCAACTTGGTTCTACCTGCTGGTTCATGGGGGAGGCCTGAAACTTCATTTAAAGTGTTGAGTTTTTTCAGGTGAAAGAAGCGACAAGAACTCGTTTGTTCGAACGCGTCTCTTCTTTCTTCTCCCGCCATGACTACTGAGAAAACACTTGAAGACATCAAGAATGAAAATGTCGACCTGGTAAACTGCTCTTCCTGTTAGAGAGCATTTGCAATAACAAAAGTCGATGTTCATTGTAATAGGGTGTGAATTTTTATTGCAGGAGCGAATTCCTATCGAGGAGGTATTCGAGCAGTTGAAATGCTCGAGGGATGGGCTGACCAGCGCAGAGGGCGAGCAGAGGTTGCAGATCTTTGGCCCCAACAAGCTCGAAGAGAAGAAGGAAAACAAGATCCTCAAGTTCTTGGGGTTCATGTGGAATCCTCTTTCATGGGTCATGGAAGCCGCCGCCATCATGGCCATTGTCCTGGCCAACGGAGGAGTGAGTCACTCTCTTAAATGGTTTCTAAAATAACACAAAGATTCGCGATGATTATTAATGAGATGTGGATTGTGCAGGGCAAGCCTCCGGATTGGCAAGACTTTATTGGAATTGTCGTGCTGCTTATCATCAACTCAACCATCAGTTTCATCGAAGAGAACAACGCAGGGAATGCTGCAGCGGCTCTCATGGCTGGTCTGGCCCCGAAAACCAAGGTCTTGAGGGATGGGAAATGGAGCGAGCAAGAGGCAGCCATCCTTGTCCCAGGAGATGTGATTAGTATTAAATTGGGTGACATTGTTCCAGCTGATGCTCGTCTGCTCGAAGGAGATCCTTTAAAGATCGATCAATCTGCACTCACAGGCGAGTCTCTCCCCGTCACCAAACACCCCGGGCAGGAAGTCTACTCCGGCTCCACCTGCAAGCAAGGTGAGATCGAAGCCGTTGTCATTGCCACTGGTGTCCACACCTTCTTCGGCAAGGCTGCTCACCTCGTTGACAGCACTAACCAAGTCGGCCACTTCCAAAAGGTAAAAGGCGAAAGAATAGTTTGTTATATTATCATCTCTCGTCAGATTCTAACAGTGTGATCTAATGCAGGTGTTGACAGCCATTGGAAACTTCTGCATTTGCTCCATTGCCGTCGGTATGCTCATCGAGATCATCGTCATGTACCCGATTCAGAACAGGAAGTACAGAGAGGGAATTGACAACTTGCTCGTGCTTCTCATTGGAGGAATCCCAATCGCTATGCCCACTGTCTTGTCCGTGACAATGGCTATTGGCTCTCACCGATTGTCGCAGCAAGGTGCCATCACCAAGAGAATGACAGCCATCGAGGAAATGGCCGGCATGGATGTCCTTTGCAGTGACAAAACCGGTACCCTCACCCTCAACAAGCTCACCGTCGACAAGAACCTCATTGAGGTTAGTCTCACCTACAACATACCCTGAAACTCCGATGCAAGAACGATACCTTTCGCTTTGTCTCATGTCTTATCATTACAGGTGTTCCCTGAAAATGCTGACAAGGAGACCGTCATTCTTCTAGCTGCACGAGCTTCCAGGGTCGAGAACCAGGACGCCATTGATGCATCAATTGTTGGAATGCTCGGAGACCCCAAGGAGGTACACGCATCAATAATGTGCATTTGTTCTCGTTGAGTAACGCAGCGTACACAATGTACTTTCGTGGAAGGTGTGATGAGTGAATCATGTTTTTGAATCTTTCAGGCTAGGGCAGGGCTTACAGAAATCCACTTCTTGCCGTTCAATCCGGTGGAGAAGCGGACAGCCATCACTTACATTGACACTGAAGGCAACTGGCACAGATGCAGCAAGGGTGCCCCTGAGCAGATTATTGACCTTTGTGAGCTCAAAGGCGATGAAAGGAAGAAGGCTCATGACATCATTGACCAATTTGCCGAGAGAGGCCTGCGTTCATTGGCTGTTGCACGTCAGACTGTTCCCGAAAAGACCAAGGAGAGCGCTGGCAGCCCATGGGAGTTTGTAGGTCTCTTGCCGCTTTTCGACCCACCACGACACGACAGTGCTGAGACCATCCGAAGAGCTCTCAACCTCGGTGTCAATGTCAAGATGATCACTGGCGACCAGCTCGCTATTGGGAAAGAAACTGGCCGCAGGCTTGGGATGGGAACCAACATGTACCCATCTTCCTCCCTTCTCGGAGAGTGCAAAGACGAGTCCATCGCCTCCATCCCAATCGACGAGCTCATCGAGAAGGCTGATGGGTTCGCTGGAGTCTTCCCAGAACACAAATACGAAATCGTCAAGAAACTCCAAGAGCGCAAACACATTTGTGGAATGACAGGAGACGGTGTGAATGACGCACCAGCCTTGAAAAGAGCCGATATTGGTATTGCAGTCGCTGACGCCACCGACGCAGCCAGGAGTGCTTCGGACATTGTCCTGACTGAGCCTGGTTTGAGTGTGATCATCAGCGCTGTTCTCACCAGCAGAGCCATCTTCCAAAGGATGAAGAACTACACCATCTATGCCGTATCGATCACCATCAGGATTGTCATGGGATTTATGCTCATCGCCCTTATCTGGAAATTCGACTTCTCTCCTTTCATGGTCCTCATCATCGCCATCCTCAACGACGGTACGATCATGACCATCTCAAAAGACAGAGTCAAGCCTTCTCCGGTCCCTGACTCATGGAAGCTCAAGGAGATTTTCGCCACTGGTGTCGTCCTCGGAACATACCAGGCCTTGATGAGCGTGTTTTTCTTCTACCTCGTCCACGACACCGACTTCTTCACCGTGAGTATCTCATCTCTAATCCTCAATCGACCAGCATTCCAATTTAAATCAATTTTTTCAGTACTAAACCTTTTTCTGATGTTTATTTTCAGACAAAGTTCGGTTTGAAACCCATCAGTGGCAACTTGGATGAGCTCACTGCTGCTGTTTACCTCCAAGTCAGTATCATCAGTCAGGCTCTCATTTTCGTCACCAGGTCTCGCAGCTGGTCCTTTGTCGAGCGCCCTGGCTTTTTGCTCATGGTTGCCTTCCTCATCGCCCAACTCGTAAGCTCTCATACAAATCTCGTCTAATCAAACCTCGTAGTTTCGATGGTACAACGATGTAGTTTTGATGTGTTTTTCGGCAGATTGCTACACTCATTGCTGTCTACGCTAACTGGAGCTTTGCGAGGATCCAAGGCATTGGCTGGGGCTGGGCCGGAGTCATCTGGATCTACAGCATCGTCACTTATTTCCCACAAGACATCCTCAAGTTCATCATCCGCTACGCGTTGAGCGGAAAGGCTTGGGACAACCTCCTCGAAAACAAGGTACATAATCGATCGATTTAGTTTAGTCCATCAGGTCGATGTCAAATGTAAAAGAGGCGTCATGCACCTCAAACGTCTCAATTTCGATTAATTCGATTCCTGATAATTCGTAACGTGTTAACATTTTTGTTTCGAAAAAAAAAAAAATTGCAGACTGCATTCACAACGAAGACAGCAGAGGAAAGGAAGGCTCAATGGGCCATGGCTCAACGCACCCTCCACGGTCTACAGACTGCCGAGCCCCACCACGAGCTGAACGACATTGCTGAGCAAGCCAAGAAGCGCGCTGAGGTTGCGAGACTGAGGGAGCTGCACACATTGAAGGGCCACGTTGAGTCCGTCGTGAAGCTAAAGGGACTAGACATTGACACCATCCAGCAACACTACACTGTCTGACATTTTCCGCTGGCCGAATTTCGTGGACTCTTTACATAGAGAAGAAAAATGATCTGTTGTAGCTGTTATTGAAGGTTGAAATAAACACAGAGTGTGAATTGAATTGCATATACAGAAGTCTCATTCTTCTGGATCGTATTGTAATTTCTTAATATATAAAGTCCTATTTTGTACTATATGATAACTCGAGGGAATAATTGATGAAAATCAAAGTTTTGTATTCCACTTGGAAATGTTTAAAGTTACGGTGTTTAAATGTTAAAGTACTTACTTTTAGGGGGGTGTTTGCTATTCCGGTAAACTTTTCCCGCTATTTCCATATCTCCATTCCGTTTCCCTCCAGCAAGGAAGTCTTTGAGACTTTTTTTCTTATTTTTTTCTGGCGAAGTGCGAAACCCTAAATTTGATGGCGACGAAGACTATGACGGAGTACGAGCGGAAGAGGCTGGAGAATATTCGACGGAATGAGGAGATGATGTCGGCTCTCAGGATTCAATCCAAAGTCAGTCAACTGGCTGCGGCGACGCAGCAGAAGAAGTATGTTTATATTTTCGTTAGTTTTTGTATTTGTTTCTTTTGATTCCATGTGATTATAAATTTGGAAGATTTGATGTAATTTTGATGATTTGATGTTGAATTTTTTTATTTAAAGTTGAATTAGGGTTTTGGAATTGATATTATGTCTGGGGAATTTTGTCTGATTTGTGCTGTTTGATGGCAGGGGGGAGGAGAAGAGTTACAGGGGAAGTGGTAAGAAGAGGTCCAAGCCAGAAACACCAAGTGTGGTACGGAGGTCACTCCGTGCTAGGGGTCTGCCGCCGGATGTGTCTACTGCAAAGGGGCTAGACTATGATGAAACTGAGATTAACGATCATAGAAAAAGAGTCAATAGTGATCCAGATAGAAGGCGGCCTAGGAGTAGTGGCCCTATTAGTACGAGTGAGGATTACTTTGCCGATTACTCAGATAAATCATTGCTTGAAAAGATTGTAGGTTTGTCAAACAACGGGGTTAATCAGTGTGTGCAATCATTGGATTTGGAAAGCTTGAGATTGGAGGCGGAGAATGTTGCAAGGTTAATGCCAGGGAGGATATTGGCTTTGCAGTTTTTACCAAGTAGTACTGCTCATATAGTTGCTGCAGGTAACAAGTTTGGGGATATTGCATTTTGGGATATAGACTCTGGAAATGAGGGACATGGTCTTTATAAACCATTTTCATCTCCAGTCTCCGGAATAGTCTTTCAACCACATACCCCGTCAAAGGTGCTTAATTTATACTATAATTGTTTATTGAAATTGCATGAGCATAGCAACAAAACATTATCATTCATTGTGCCTGATTTTACTAGTTTTATTTGCTATTTTAAGAGCAGGGTAATTTTTAGTCTTTCTTTGTCTGCGATCAATATGCCTGGAAACTATGATACAGTATAGTCACATTATTACGAGGTCAAGTTAGATGGCGCCATAACAATAAGTTGATGGTAATTATCGAAAGAATAAGAAGAATATACTATAGAATACTTTCAAAATAAAATGGATTCTGTGATATTACTGGTAAATGGTAATATGCAAATTGAAAGTGTCGTCTTTGTCAGCCGTGGTATACTTTTACCATATGTTACCTCTAATTGATGTGGTTCTTTGCTTTTTGGTAACAGATGTATACTAGTAGCTACGATGGACTTATTCGACTCATGGATGCAGAGAAGGAGGTCTTTGACGCGATACACTCTACTGATTATGGAGTATTTTCACTGTCTCAGATGCCTGGTTATGACAAGTGTGTGGTTTTTGGTGATGGTAACGGAACTCTTAATGTCTTTGATGAGAGGATGGGCAAATGTGCAACCTCTTGGAGTTTACACGAAAATAAGATCAACTCCATTGATTACAACTTGGTAAATCCACACCTATTTGTTACTAGTTCTACGGATAGAACTGCCTGCATTTGGGATTTGAGAAAAATTTCCAAAGATAAACCTGAATCGTTGAAGATAATTAACCATAAAAGATCTGTGCAATCTGCTTATTTCTCACCCTCGGGAAGTTGTCTCGCTACCACTAGGTATTAGGCTCATCATTTCATGATTCAAAACATTTCTCAAATAATTTACTATGTTTTATTTTGCCTTTTGTACTTTTCCTGTGTAGATTTAGAGTAAACCTGATAGTATTTCTTGTTACCTCTTTGAGGGCATCCACACCAAGGGGAGCAATTAGCAATAATAAAGAGACTTTATTGCTTATTGCTCTCATGTAGCAAGTGAGCAAAAAAAGAGCTAAATGCAATGCTTAATAGGTGAGCAATAATGGAGAGGGTGTGGGATAGGAAAGCAATAAGTGGAGTCCACATATATTTATGAAGATAAACAAAAAGAAATTACATTTGTTGGTTTTGAAAGAACTAAAAATCAGAAATGTCATAAAATGAACGTTAGATGGAAAAAATAAAAAATAAAAAATCAGAACAATTAAAGAATTTGGGACAAAATAAAAAGATGAAATAATAGAAGTGATAATTTTGGATAATTGAATGGTTATGAGTATAGCTTTTTGCTCTTTGCTCTCTTGTTGCGTTAAAATATATAGAGCAAAGAGTTATTTTTTGCTCATTGCTTTTAGCTCTGCATTGCTACATGACTTTTATGAAAAAAAGCTATTTTTGCTCATTGCTCATTGCTCATTGCTCCCTTACTACGGATGCCCTGATTTGGATAGTATTGTAAACAAATCAATTGAAGCCTTTAACCAGACTCGAGCTTTATAAAGCAGCCTGTCTATTCTCTTTTTTGGTCCAAATTCTATTATCCTTGAAGTTAAATATTTTTGGCTTATTAATTTTTTTTTCTCGTGTGGTCTTGCGTCGATCAGTCTTGACAACAACATTGGCATATATTCTGGAGATAATTATGAGGAAGAACATGAGATATACCACGTCCATGAAACGGGAAGAGGGCTGGCCACTTTCAAGTATGTCCCGTTTCTTTTGTCTCGTGCTTTCTCTTCTAATATTTTTAGTCACTCTTCAAAAACAATTAATTTATCATGCTGATCTTTCTTTTGTTAGTCAGCATCTACACATAGTCATACTCGTACTTGTTTAATATTGTTTCTTGAACACAATCATTTTACAACTGGATGTTTGTCTTGGTGGCAACAGAGGCATATGGGGCTGGGATGAGTCTTATGTTTTCGTAGGCAACATGAAAAGAGGAGTTGATGTTGTATGTGCCACGAGCAAGAAAGTGGTGAAAACCTTGACTAGCGAGCACATGTCTGCCATCCCATGTCGATTTGCCAAGCACCCAAGTGAGGTTGGAATGTTAGCAGGAGCAACCAGTGTAGGCCAAGTATACTGTTGGAGATCGTCCCGAACAGCTACTTATTTTCCAAGTTGATCATCTGACATGATTGTGGAATTTTTTTTATTTAGATGATTTTGAATTGTATCTTCACGTTTTGTTTATCAATGTCAACTCAACTTTGGTGACTTTTCTTTCTTTGCCTCGACCCATTGTTCAACAAATTGGCTGCTAACCCCGCCTAGGCACCTATCCGATTTTTGACTTGCCTATCTGCCCAATTTCCTAATGGGAAGTTCCTGTTTAATTGTGTAATTATTTATTCCAAGGATTTGCTCTAAGTTGTTTTGTTGTTGTGAGCAACATATTTGATGTTTGATGTAATGTTTAAAGATACATCATTCTAATCTAGGGGGACGGTTAAGTACAAACACGTAAGTATATACAAACTACAAACGTCTTATAGTCGTTGATTGATTAAGATGAGAGGCTGATATTCATCCGCGTTGTTTGACGGAAGTTAAACTCCCGTTAAAACGTAGTTAAGGGCAAAAATGACATAATGAAAACAAATTCTTTCATAAAAATAGCGACCAGTGCTGCTCGATTTGCATCGAGCGATTTTCATCTCAAAACTCTAGAAACAGTGAGCGATTTCCACCGCAAAAATCTCGCGACTAGTGCTCGGCGGAGCTGGTGGTTGAAAAGCATTGGAAATGCAGTGTTTGTCAACTTTGGATTTGGAAGAGGGCACAACTCACTGTTCGTCAAAACCCTAGAAACGTAGAAAACATCAGATCTAGAAATCGTAAGTTCGGTGTGGGCCAGAGTTCAACTGATTGAGTAGCGAGATCGATGCAACTGGAGCGGGTTATTTTGGTGAGAAATTCAACTCGCCCAACCAAACATGGAAGGCGGAGTAGTCACGGCGTTGCTAGCTGGTGAATTAGGATTGCGTGTTGATTCCTATATCAAATTTGTTCATCTCTGCAAAGTTGCCAAACTATTTTGGTTCATTATCTGGTAACTCGTTTCCATCTTAACTCTTTATTTTATTGTTTTTTGTATCAGCTATGCTTTATTCAAAGATTACTTTTTTTTACTTGGAATCCGAAAGCTGATGATAAATAACTAAGACTGTCTAAGAGTTGACCCAAATTATACATGAGTTGCAAGCAATTGCTTCACTTTTTGTATCATCTTCAAGATTGAGCTGAAATGATTCCATCCATTGGTCTGTCAAGCATTTGCCAGAAACTGGTTCTGGTCTATCAACAGTATCTGATCCATGGTTTTCAGTTTCTTCTGGGTTGCTGCTTTCAGTTTATTTGGTATTGGAGTTGAATCCCAGGGCCTCAGCCTGGTCTGCAAAGCGAACTTTTGACGTATGCTGGCTGCAAATCTCTTTTTAAACTTCGTAATTTGTTCAAGATTACACCATCACTGATATAATCAAGTTTCTGATACTCTAAAGACTAAAGGTCCAATTTTTTTACCCTAATATTATTTGTGTACATCCGACTTGATGCGTTGATATTTCGGGAACACAGTTCTTGACTTGTGAATTTTATTCGCACTCTGTCAAATACATATATAATCGACTGATGATATTATGTGAACTCATAACTCATTTTGTGAACTCTGGGAAATACATATATAATCGACTGATGATATTATGTGAAATCAGATGTTGAGTTGTGAACTCATAACTCATTTTGTGAACTCATAACTTATTTTGTGAACTCACAACTCATTTTGTGAACTTGTAAAACAACTTACTTCAATGTAATGTCTATAACACCAGATTATGAGAAGTCAATTCTTATTTGAACATTGTTATTACTAAGAGAAACCAGTTTTTTTAATTTTTGAATGTTAAACAATTTGAATTCTGTCAAACAACTTTTTCTATAATTTGGTTATATTTGAATCAGATGGGAAAAGAGAAGAAGCTCCTAACCTTTTTTCAGCCAAGCTTTAAAAGAAGCTGGTGGCTGACCATGATGGAAAACCTATCAAGAAAATCAATCATGTGAGCTTTTTGTTCCTCACCATAATTGTAATTGAAAATGCAGTTTAAAGTACTTACCAGCTCTGTTGTTGTACTTGGTTATGTAAACATATGATCATCAAGATGATGATGAGGTAGATCCATCCCGAGCTGTGTACTTAATAAGTTATCATATTGTTGCATTATAATCAAGATAAGCTTTCGACTTTCACCAATTCCTCTGCCAAACTATTGAATTGCGACAATAGTTCAGCAATGGAGGATGTTCAATGTTTTATCGGAGGTAATGTAGTTGTTTGATGTTAACCCATGTTAATTTCATGCAAATAGCTCCTGTTTTATACTGATTATGTGTGATGTATTATGGCGTCCTAATCTGTTGTAATTATTGTGAAAAAAATAGGTCATGTTTTCATAATTTTGTAGCGGCATTCATCAAACGGCCGAAACCAGTTTATTATTTCGGTTACTAATAGTCTAAAGCTGATTAGTTTCAGCGTTCGCCAAACATGCTTTGGTGTCAATTGCGAGCCAAGGTGTCACTTACTAATGATTCAATTTCTTTATTTCTAATGCAGATAATGTCGACACTAAAAGCAATAATTCAAGCAGTTCCGTGCGGAGACAACCGGTGGACGAGATATTGGACACCATTTTGTTCTAAAGATCACATGCCCTTTCTTGGTCATAAGTTTGATTCACCGGAAGAAGCAATCATATTCTACCAGAATTTTGATATTGTTGTTCGATTGTCGTTCCATTGTTAGACAACGAAAACAGGCACAAATGACATACTAACATTGAAGTACATTTTGATGTTGTCATGCAAATGGTTCAGCTTGATGTTGCTTTATGACAATTCGCAACTGAGGTATATTTTTTAGTTGTAGTTTTGCTATAGTTGATGGAAAATCATCACATTTGTAACTGAGTCTCTCTGAGAGTTCATTTAGCCCATCTGAAGTTCACAATACAATTCTAGAGTTCATCAAATATTAGCAATAAAATTATAAAGTTCACAATACAATTCCTAAGTTCACTAAGTGTGATTATCTGCAAAAATATCGAAAGTAACATAGTATTCACAAAGATCCCAAAACAAATAGTTCCCCTGCAAAAATCTTAACTTTTAACATAGTAGTGAAATTGGTATGACTAGTTATACATAATAAAAGAATAAAACTGTTATAGATAAATTAAAACTGTTATAGATAATGTACAAATTGTCATTCCATAAAAAAAATATAGCAATACATTTCAAATAACATCACCTAAACAACAACAAAACAAACATCCATTCCATCAACATGAACAACTCAGTCTCTTCACCTGGACCTTTTACGGATCAAAGTGCAGTTCAGCAACCATGAAGAGTTCTAACAGAGTGATAAAGAAACTAAATTCCTCACCTGGGTCAAGGAGCTCATCTGGGGTCAGTCAATGAGTGTCCCCTGAACTTGTATGTCTCACATTCCACAAGTGGCGGCCCATCCCTTCTACGCGCTCTCGCTACAGCCTCCTAAGCCACCTCTCTGACCTACAAAACATCCATTCTATCAACATGAACAACTCAGTAGTCTTAGCAACCTCTCTAACCAAACTCCTTGGAAAACATATGCATAGATCCGCTCTGACCTCTCACACAGCCATATCAGCCCCTACTCTTTTGTTCAGCTCTGGGGAACACACTTCTCACACTAAGCAGCCACTACACTGCTGCTACCTGCAACTCGACCTCCAAGCAACATTTCCATCACTGAAATTCAAGCTAAAAAGTTGATGACTTTAACTCCCAATTCTTTCGACCAAATCCCCAACTTTATAACAACATAAGTCATAAAGCACAACAAGATCCAGCAAAACCAAACAGAAATTTCACCACAAATCCAACATGATAACACTAAACACCCGTCACAAACTGGACCTTGTTGAACCAGGGATCATGAAGAATGTCCGTGCCACGTTTATGAACATAAGACGGCCCAGGAATGGCAGTGGACCGCAGCCGCGACCGGAGAACCCCAGAAGCTGCAAATCAAGCAAGATTCCATAGAGAAAGATGCAAACTTTCCCAAATCAGTCGAATAAAAAGGAAAGATCTGGGATTGTGGTAAAAAAAGTATCACCTTGCTTCCTCCCGCAGCTCCTTCCCGACAAGTGCATGAAATCATCAGACGCATATCCAGCCGACATCATAATCCATCATGGCGGTGGGGGAATGGTGTCGGCGTAGAGCTCCATCAACAGCACCATACATTATTGCGTATCTCGATCCAAGCCCGAGAAGCATGCTCTAAGCGTCCATCTGAAACAGAGAGGATCTCCTACGAATCAATCCCAATCTAGAACCACACCAAGTGATTAGAGAAAGGGGGGCTCAGGCCTGAAGGTGGTGCGAGTACAGAAACTCACCTCGAGGTACCTGTGCTTGAACGATGGCAGAGAAATAGAGTAGGGATAAGGATGAAATTATTATTGCTGTTAAACTCCAAATGAGATGTTGCCTTACATAGCTTATGACCCGAATTCACTAAACAAATCCAAATTGGGTACCAATTAGAAAAACTAGACCCGAAAGTAAACGAGTACAATTATCCTGTAACAATACTCCCTCCTTCACAGCATCCTTGTCCTCAAGGATGAAAGGCTGGGTACATAGCAATAAAATCTTGATAGAACTCCCATGTGGCTTGATCCGTGGACTGGCCTTTCCACTGCACAAGTACTTTGGTAACAGCTTGATTATGTCGTTTGACCATTTTGCGATCCAAAATTGCCTTTGGTTCCTTAGATTTGCCAAGGTCGAGTAGGTACTGAGGTAGTGTTGTAGGGACTGCTGGAGGGTTGGAGCAACGCTTTAGCTGGCTGACATGAAATACATTATGTATGGCGGCTGAGGGAGGCAATTCTAGCTTGTAAGCAACAAGACCAACTCTGTCGATGACACGAAAAGGGCCATAGAACTTTGGGGAAAGCTTGTGCGAGGCTGAGGTTTTCATTGAGTGCTGGCGGTAGGGTTGGAGCTTGAGATATACATAGTCTCCAATCTGAAATTCTCGATCAGATCTATGTGAGTCAGCAGATTGCTTCATCCGATTTTGGGCGCGATGTAGATGAAATTTTAACATAGAAGTAAGGGCTTCTCTTTTTCGTAGGCTGCGATCAATAGTTTTGTTGGAGCTCTCACCTGGCAGGTAAGGAAGATGGATTGGTGGAGGTTGGCCGTAGACAGCCTCAAAAGGGGTACACTGGATGGCAGAGTGAAAGGTAGTGTTGTACCACCATTCAGCAAGTGGAAGCCATTTTGACCATGTATGAGGAGTTTCACTAGTCATGCAACGCAGGTAGGTTTCCAAGGTTCTATTAGTGATTTCTGTCTGGCCGTCTGTTTGAGGATGGTAGGCAGTAGAGAAGCGAAGATCAACTCCATGAACACGGAATAATTCCTGCCAAACGTCGCTCAAGAAGGTTGGATCTCTGTCACTAATAACAGTCTCAGGCATGCCATGGAGCTTAAACACATTATCCAAGAATGTTTGTGCAACGTCTATAGCCGTGTAAGGGTGTGAGAGTGCCATGAAATGTGCTTGTTTACTCAGTCTGTCAACAACAACAAGGATGCAGTGCTTGCCGCTGGAGGGGGGAAGTCCCTCGATGAAGTCCAGACTAATAGATTGCCAAATCCCATCAGGTATTGGTAGAGGTTGCAGCAATCCTGGTTTTGCAGCTGGGTCATACTTGTTTCGTTGGCAAATATCACAGTTTCGAACATAGTTTTGCACTTCTGTACTCATCCTTGGCCAATAGAAAAGTGATTTGATGCGATGGAGTGTTGCATCACGACCAGAATGTCCACCAATAATAGAGTCATGAAGCCATTTAAGAATCTGTAACTTAAGCGGCGTGTTAGTACCAATCACCAATTTGCCTTTATACCTCAGTTCGTTGTTGTCGAAACTGAAGTTGGGGTGAGATGATGAATCAGCCTGCAAATCAGCAATAATCTTGCGTAGAGCAGGGTCAGTTTTCCAGAGAAGGGAGATTGAATCGTATAACCCAAGGTGAGCTTGAGATAAGGTAATATGTAGCAACTGGGAGCCTGTGACTCGAGATAGTGCGTCCGCGGCAACGTTGTCCTTACCTTGTTTGTACTGAATTTCATACGTAAAACCCATCAATTTGGACAGCCACATATGCTGAAATGGTGTAGTGACTTTCTGTTCTAACAAGTACTTGAGACTTCGCTGATCGGTCTTAATTATAAAGGGACGATGAGTTAGATACGAACTCCAACTCTGAACAGCGTGTACCACTGCCATAAGTTCTTTCTCGTAGACCGAAAGTGTCTGGTGCTTAGGTCCCAATGTTCTGCTGATATAACAAATAGGGTGATTATCCTGCATCAGGACAGCGCTAATACCCGTGCTAGATGCATCAGTTTCCACAACAAAGGTTTTGTTGAAGTCAGGAAGGGCGAGGACAGGAGCAGAGGACAGCGCGGCTTTGAGATCAGCAAAAGATTGTGAGGCGGCTAGGTTCCATGCAAAGTTATCTTTCTTTAATAGATCAGTCAGAGGACGTGCAATAATGCTATAATGCCTGATAAAGCGACGATAGTAATTAACAAGCCCAAGGAAGCTTCGTAGCTGTTTCTGTGATGTGGGAGGGGGCCAGTCCTTAACCACATTAATTTTCTTAGGATCTGTGCTAACGCCGGAGGCCGAGATAAAGTGGCCCAAGTACTCAACAGAAGTGGCACCGAATGTACACTTAGATAGCTTGAGATATAAACGATGTTGCAACAATATAGAGAATACCAGCTTTAAATGTTCAAGATGATCTATCCATGTATAACTGTAGATGAGGATATCGTCAAAGAAAACAAGCAAGAACTTACGGGCAATATCTCGGAAAACATGGTTCATCAGACTTTGGAATGTGCAAGGCGCATTAGTAAGCCCAAAAGGCATAACAAGGTATTCATAATGACCAGAATGTGTCTTGAAGGCTGTTTTATAAACATCATTCGTGTTCATACGAATCTGATGAAAACCAGCGCGAAGGTCAAGCTTAGAGTAGTACTTGGATCCTCCCAACTCATCCAGTAAATCCTCTAACAATGGAATTGGATACTTATCTTTAACAGTTTGCTGATTTAACCCCCGATAGTCAACACACAACCTCCATGATCCATCCTTTTTCTTTACTAGAACAACCGGAGCAGCATAAGGACTAGTGCTGTATTGGATGATTCCCTGATGTAGCATATCTTGAATAAGCTTGTCAATAACAGTCTTTTGAATTGAGGAGTATCGGTAGGGTCGCTGATTGATTGGGCTGGCACCTTCCAACAAAGGGATGTTGTGGTCAAAACCGTCTCTGAATGGAGGAAGGTCTGATGGTTCATTGAATAGCTCAGAATAAGTAGAGAGTAATTGTTGCAAATTAACGTCATCCTGCATTTCAGTGCCAGACGCAAATATATAAGAAAGAGAAGGTGTCAATTCAGTTGACGTAGAATCAGGGACATCAGACACATCTCGAAACTGTAGTAAGGCCAGTTGTGGACCCTGTAGGATGAGTTTGTTAAGACTACCACCATTGATAATTTTACAGCTCGCTTTTGTAGTACCTCTTAGTACGTGTTTCATACCTCCCAAAATGAATTCCATACGCAGATTGGAGAAATCCCAGCAGATTTTGCCAAGGGTAATAAGCCATTGGACACCCAGGACCATATCGCAGCAGTCAAGAGGTAGAGTTCTGATTTCTGTTGTAAAAGAGTAGCCCTGCATAGTCCAGGAAAACTTGGTACACCGATAAGCAGATAACATATTGTTGCCATTTGCGGCTGCCACAGCCAAAGGAGGAACAGACTCTAGGAGGCATCCAATTTCTTTTGCAACTTTCAGATCAATGAAGTTGTGAGTACTCCCTGGATCAATCAAAATATATAGCTTGCGCTTACCATATTGTCCAATTACCCTCATACAACTGAAGGATGAGCAGCCATCCAAAGCATTGACAGATATTGTCGGGGTAACATCAGAAATTTCCTCGGCTGGTTCCTCATGAGTAAATGAATCATCAGCGACAAAGGCATCAGAATCATCGCATTCCAATACATATATTTGTGACCGTTTATGCTTGAGATGGTGGCTGGGGGAGTAAGGTTCTTCACAAAACATGCAAAGACCTTTGGCCCTGCGAGACTGCATCTCCTCATAGGAGTATCTACGGCTAGGCTTGTTTGAGTGGATGGGCAAAGGTGTGTTGGCAGGGGAAGGATTGAGGGGAGGTGAGGTATTGGATGTGTTTGGGGTAGGTAAAAGAGGTGGAGTTGTTTGGGCAGTGTAGTTAGGTGTGTGGGATTTTGGGTGTGGATTGAAGGGAGCTCTGGAGTATCTTGTAGGAGTATGTAGTAAGGAGGATTCATGTAAGCGTGCAATACGGGCTGCCTCAGCAATGGTAGATGTATTAAACTGACGGACATGGAGAGCAAGATGGGGCTGCATATTAGTCAGAAAAATACTCAAAGCATAGGCATCAGAAAGAGTCAGACGAGTGAGGGCACATTCAAATTTATCAAGATAAATTTCAACCGAATCACTGGACTGTTTGATGCTTACTAAATCTGCCAGTGGATCATCAAACAATCTCCCAAAACGAGTTGACACAGCAACAACATATTCAGGCCAGGAAGGAAATTGACCAAACCTACTGCTCATAAAAGTGTGATGCCATTGAAGAGCTTTACCTTCCATATGCAGTGAGGCTAGACGAACTTTGAGTTCAGGAGCTGTGTTGTCGAGCATAAAAAACTGTTCACATCGACAAATCCATTCCTTGAGTAGAGTGCCATCAAACTTGGGGAACTCAACCCTCCCTATGCGGGTCGCCAGGCCACCAGGAATAGCTGGGACACGCTGGAGGTCCGGTTGGTGACGAGGACGCGTTGTATCGATCAGGTCTGGTGGATCAGGGTTTTGGTGGACATGATTAGTAACACCCGAAGCGGATCCGCTATGAACGGCGGATGAGGAAGGCTCAGCCGGGGCTTGCTGTTGGGCGAGAAAACCATGAAGGAGTTCCTTGATGCCCGCCAGCTCGGATCGCATCTCTTGGACGCGTTCTTCTGATTGTTGACGAACGACATCGAGCTGGGATTGCATGTCGGCGAGCGTCATCAATCTGGTGGTCACCGTCTTGCTAGGTCACAGAAAAACCCAATCTGATACCAATGAAACAGAGAGGATCTCCTACGAATCAATCCCAATCTAGAACCACACCAAGTGATTAGAGAAAGGGGGGCTCAGGCCTGAAGGTGGTGCGAGTACAGAAACTCACCTCGAGGTACCTGTGCTTGAACGATGGCAGAGAAATAGAGTAGGGATAAGGATGAAATTATTATTGCTGTTAAACTCCAAATGAGATGTTGCCTTACATAGCTTATGACCCGAATTCACTAAACAAATCCAAATTGGGTACCAATTAGAAAAACTAGACCCGAAAGTAAACGAGTACAATTATCCTGTAACACCATCGATTACCGAATTCAAAATTGTGAATTAGATAAAGCAAAATCTAGCAGCGCCGATAATACTGGAACTGACAAAGTTCCGACGCCGATTGGGAATTCTCAAAAACCTACTTTTGAAAAAAATACCTTTCATTTTGATTTAACGATAGTTAACGGTGTTTATTTTAGGAGTTTAATGAATATAGTATCCCTGGATATTCTAATTAATATAAAAATGTTAATTGAAATACAATTGAATATGGGTCATGCGATGGTTTGATCCAACGGTTTAAAATATTTTGTAGTTTGTATATACTTAACAGGTTTGTATTTGATCTATTAAGATGTCTGTTATTTCAGTTTTTTCTGGATCGTATTGTAATTTCTTAATATATGTAAAGTCCTATTTTGTAGTTTGTACTATATGATAACTCGAGGGAATAATTGACCAAAATCAAAGTTTTGTATTCCAATTGGAAATGTTTAAAGTTACAGTGCTTAAATGGTAAAGTACGTACTTTTAGGGGGGTGTTTGCTATTTTGGTAAACTTTTCCCGCTATTTCCATATCTCCATTCCGTTCCCTCCAGTAAGGAAGTTTTCGAGACTTTTTCTTCTTCTTTTTTCTGGCGAAGTGCGAAACCCTAAATTTGATGGCGACGAAGACTATGACGGAGTACGAGCGGAAGAGGCTGGAGAATATTCGACGGAATGAGGAGATGATGTCGGCTCTCAGGATTCAATCCAAAGTCAGTCAACTGGCTGCGGCGACGCAGCAGAAGAAGTATGTTTATATTTTCGTTAGTTTTTGTAAACTTTTTTGTTTCTTTTGATTCCATGTGATTATAAATTTGGAAGATTTGATGTAATTTTGAGGATTTGATGTTGAATTTTTTGATTTAAAGTTGAATTAGGGTTTTGGAATTGATATTATGTCTGGGGAATTTTGTCTGATTTGTGTTGTTTGATGGCAGGGGGGAGGAGAAGAGTTACAGGGGAAGTGGTAAGAAGAGGTCCAAGCCAGAACCACCAAGTGTGGTACGGAGGTCACTCCGTGCTAGGGGTCTGCCGCCCGATGTGTCTACTGCAAAGGGGCTAGACTATGATGAATCTGAGATTAATGATCATAGAATAAGAGTCGATAGGGATTCAGAGAGAAGGCGGCCTAGGAGTAGTGGCCCTATTAGTATGAGTGAGGCTTACTTTGGCGATTACTCAGATAAACCATTGCTTGAAAAGATTGTAGGTTTGTCAAACAACGGGGTTAATCAGTGTGTGCAATCATTGGATTTGGAAAGCTTGAGATTGGAGCCGGAGAATGTTGCAAGGTTACTGCCAGGGAGGATATTGGCTTTGCAGTTTTTACCAAGTAGTACTGCTCATATAGTTGCTGCGGGTAACAAGTTTGGGGATATTGCATTTTGGGATATAGACTCTGGAAATGAGGGACATGGTCTTTATCTGTATAAACCATTTTCATCTCCAGTCTCTGGAATAGTATTTCAACCACATACCCCGTCAAAGGTGCTTAATTTATACTATAATTGTTTATTGAAAATTGAAATTGCATGAGCATAGCAACAAAACATTATCATTCTTTGTGCCTGATTTGACTAGTTTTATTTGCTATTTTAAGAGCAGGGTAATTTTTAGTCTTTCTTTGTATGCGATCAATATGCCCGGAAACTATGATACAGTATAGTCACATTATTACGAGGTCAAGTTAGATGGAGCCATAACAATAAGTTGATGGTAATTATCGAAAGAATAAGAAGAATATACTATAGAATACTTTCAAAATAAAATGGATTTTGTGATATTACTGGTAAATGGTAATATGCAAATTGAAAGTGTCATCTTTGTCAGCCGTGGTATACTTTTACCATATGTTACCTCTAATTGATGTGGTTCTTTGCTGTTTGGTAACAGATGTATACTAGTAGCTACGATGGGCTTATTCGACTCATGGATGCAGAGAAGGAGGTCTTTGATGCGATACACTCTACTGATTATGGAGTATTTTCACTGTCTCAGAGGCCTGGTTATGACAAGTGTGTGGTTTTTGGTGATGGTAACGGAACTCTTAATGTCTTTGATGAGAGGATGGGCAAATGTGCAACCTCTTGGAGTTTACACGAAAATAAGATCAACTCCATTGATTACAACTTAGTAAATCCACACCTATTTGCTACTAGTTCTCTGGATAGAACTGCCTGCATTTGGGATTTGAGAAAAATTTCCAAAGATAAACCTGAATCGTTGAAGATAATTAACCATAAAAGATCTGTGCAATCTGCTTATTTCTCACCCTCGGGAAGTTGGCTCGCTACCACAAGGTATTAGGCTCATCATTTCATGATTCAAAACATTTTTCAAATAATTTACTATGTTTTATTTTGCTTTTTGTACTTCTCCTGTTTAGATTTAGAGTAAACCTGATAGTATTTCTTCTTACCTCTTTGATTTGGATAGTATTGTAAACAAATCAATTGAAACCTTTTACCAGACTCGAGCTTTATAAAGCAGCCTATCTACTCTCTTTTTTGTGTCCAAATTCTATCATCCTTCAAGTTAAATATTTTTGGCTTATTAATTTCTCTTTTTATTTCTCGTATGGTCTTGCGTCGTGCAGTCTTGGCAACAACATTGGCATATATTCTGGAGATAATTATGAGGAAGAACATGAGATATACCACTTCCATGAAACGGGAAGATGGCTGGCCACTTTCAAGTATGTCCCGTTTCTTTTGTCTTGTGCTTTCTCTTCTAATATTTTTAGTCACTCTTCAAAAACAATTAATTTATCATGCTGATCTTTCTTTTGTTAGTCAGCTTCTACACATAGCCATACTCATACTTGTTTAATATTGTTTCTTGAACACAATCATTTTACAACTCGATGTTTGTCTTGGTGGCAACAGAGGCATATGGGGCTGGGATGAATCTTATGTTTTCATTGGCAACATGAAAAGAGGAGTTGATGTTGTATGTGCCACGAGCAAGAAAGTGGTGAAAACCTTGACTAGCGAGCACATGTCTGCCATCCCATGTCGATTTGCCAAGCACCCAAGTGAGGTTGGAATGTTAGCAGGAGCAACCAGTGGAGGCCAAGTATACTGTTGGAGATCGTCCCATTAGTAACAGGAACAGCTACTTATTTTCCAAGTTTCGTTGTCTTCCCATTTTGTTGATCAATGTCAATCAACTGTGGTGACTTTTCTTCTTTTGCCCCGACGCATTGTTCAACAAATTGGCTGCTAACCCCGCCTAGGCACCTACCCGATTTTTGAGTCGCCTATCCGCCCAATTTCCTAATGGGAAGTTCTTGTTTAATTGTGTAATTATTTATTTCAAGGATTTGCTCAAGTTGTTTTGTTGTTGTGAGCAACATATTTGATGTTTGATGTAATGTTTAAAGATACATCATTCTAATCTAATATGTGGTACAACATTTGTCATACATATGATTATTTAAATTAATAAACTAACACAAATACATGTTTACATGAACTTTCTATTGTTATGTGACACACTTGAGAATTAAGTTTGAGAAATTTCTATTCATACATTAAAGTTACACCCATGGAATAATAATAATTTGTTACAGAGAACAAGAAGATGAATGATCTAATTCTTGCTTACGAAGTTTCGTTTAAGCTTTTCTAAGAATCATTCTCCTCTCTCGCTTGTACTCTATTTCCTCACGTTGGTGCATAATGAGCAGCGCTCTTCTCACCTGTCCCAACAAATAAAACCAAATGAATATACAAAGCAATCGAAAAGCATAGGAGAAAACACCAACAATTATTTAAAAGGACTCAGCAAGGTTACTTACAACAGAATCATTCATCCCCATCTTAGATAGCTCATCAACTATCCTTCTCTCTGATATGTGATTCCCTATTCCTACTCTTCTCTTGATCTGGACTTCAGCTTGCTGTTAGGGGAACAACACACGAAATAAATCATCTTTCAAATCAGATTCATTTTCAATTTAAGCGAGGCTTCCTTTGACAAACCTTTATTTCATTAGCCATCTCAGGAGTAAGATTAACATGTTGGTTTATTCCAGATTTAGCTGCATCCATTGTCGACACATTGAAAAGCTTAATTGCTTCTCGGACATTCTCTTCGGTGGCAACATGAGATCTACATAACGATTGAGAAAAATCCCAACTTGAATTAGACACCATCAGAATTGATTTGGCATAAGATATGCGAGGACATAACAGCTGAAGTTTAAGTTGCTTTTGGGAAAAACCAGCTAGTTGCACCCCCAACAATTTGCCAATTTGAATAAGACATTTTCAAAACAATAAGAAAATAAATGAATCCTCCATTTTACTTACAGTCTCATCTTGGCCATTGACTCGCTCAACCTTACTATAGCTTCTAATTGACGTACAGTAATTGGTATTACAGTGGCCTCCCCAGTGTCATTAGCTTGCTGCCTCATATCCTGGAAGCCACAATCAATAAACACGCATGCATCAGAAAGCAGTTTAAACTTAATAGATGATAAATGAATTTATGTGATTAAATGAGTTCACGACTTGGGAGAAACAATACCTGTCTGATTTTGACATAATTGTCTTGCAGAAGTTTGGATGCACTGTCAGACAAGCGAGGATGGCAGTGAGCTCTGCAGTACTGTATATACCTGTGTCGTTTCATACTTTTCAGAACACTTTGTGCAACAAAAACAGAAGCCTTCAGTATTTATAACACACCTCTTCAGCCAGTTGTCATCCTTGGCAACTCTTGGACCAGCCGAGGTTGCACCAGCAGATGCATGGATCTTAATGACATGACTAGCTATTATCTGCATGAAACATCAGCATATTAAAAATTGAAATTCAACAATTGATGTACACTCCAGCCTGATTCAACAACAAGCGTACACTTGATAGCATAAACTTTTGCTTTGCGGCATACTGAAAGATCACTAGAGTTACGAAACCTCTTCTTACCTTATCCTGGCTGTACATTCGAACATCTTTCACAATGAAAATTAAATCAAATCTGGAAAGGATTGTTGTCTGCAAATCGATATTATCTTGAGCAGTCTGCATTAGGCAAAGCATCATTAGTCTTTTTACACATGAAAATGCAGCATCAAAATTAAATAAAGGCTAAGAAAGATAAAGGATACCTTAAGATCATCATAGCGCCCTGATGGAGGATTGGCAGCTGCAAGCACAGAGGTTCTAGAATTTAGAACTGTCGTTATTCCCGCTTTGGCAATTGATATGGTCTGCTGTTCCATGGCTTCGTGAATGGCAACTCTGAGTGACAAAAACAGAAACACTTTTAATATCATCCTTCTCCATGACTGGAACTTCGAACAGCTAGTTTCAGTTATAGTTTGCTAACCTGTCTTCCGCTCTCATTTTGTCAAACTCGTCAATGCATACAACTCCACCATCTGCCAAAACCATTGCACCTCCTTCCAAGTAGAACTCGCGCTGAAGGTAAAAAGGAAATAATTTTTATATTTCATTTCAATGAATCTAACCAAGCTTATCTGATCTTCATGCTAGAAATAACAATGTGCACTTACTGAGCTGTTATCTCTTATCACAGACGCTGTAAGACCAGCAGCTGATGAACCTTTTCCTGAGGTGTACACAGCAATTGGAGCCGTCTTCTCCACGAACTTGAGAAACTACAGAGCAGTTGAAGCTACTTAATAATGAACTAGTCGAACAAATTGGAAGAGGGTATATAAAACTATATTGGATTTATTAATTAGACTTTATTATAGGCTAATCGTAGGATCTCTGCAAAAACCTGATCAAAAGACAACTAAGGTTGGTATTACTGACCTGTGACTTGGCAGTAGATGGATCACCGAGCAGCAAAACATTGATATCACCCCTAAGCTTTACACCATCTGGCAATATCTGTAATCTAGTGCAATTAGTTCTGTTTCTAAAGGCAGCAGCATATCATGTATAATTATGTAAAATGTACCTTCCTTGACCCCCCGAATAGTAGACATGCCACAGCTTTCTTAACATCTGGATGACCAAAAATAGATGGAGCGATCTTGGAGCATATGTTATTATATGCTTCAGGGTCTGAGGCAAACTTCTTGAACTCTTCAATCTACATAAATCAGTAACTCACGAAATCAACTAAGAAAACCAATTTGCACTTATATCTGGGATTTGGCCGCACTAGTGACTAGAAATATGAGTTATCCAGAATTTTGGAACGCCACTGCTGGAACAAAACACGGATGCTCTTACAGCATAATGTCTGGAACATGCAGTATGAGAATCTATTGTCTTTAATGCAATCTCATCATTACCTCTTCTGATGTAAACGACGCGGGTGTACGTGAATTGGACTCATTCACTTCTTCAATTCCAACAACCCTGATGTAAGGCTGCCTCACCGCTACAGCCCCTTTATGGCTACATCACATAATATTAGCAACACAATGAGTTTATAAGTTATTACTGTTCAATGATATTGTACAAAAATCTAAAAAAACTAGGGGGAACTCACGATTTTGCAGAGTTTGCGGCTTGGAATATGCTGAATATACCCATGATTGTTAACCTTGTACCAGGAACTATAGTTTGTACTAGGTGCCTATCAATTGATAGCAGCATGTTTCTAGGAAGTTCACCAGTGGGAACATCCTTCAGATATACAATCAAAAAGCAGAAGACATTCGTCATTGTCCATCACAATAAACATCTTCTTGATAAATAAAAACTTGTTTAATCCAGGTGGCTTACCTCAGGGTTCTCTTGCAGCTTCAGAGTCTGTTGATCAACATACCTACTTTTGTCAGGGACTATAATCCACGGATCAAGTGGACATGGCTCTTCCCCAGGCTAATAGGAACATAAAGAAAGCTACTTAGCTTCTGTTGTTGAGGTCATAATGTGCCTGATAATTGTCAATTCTACAAATAATACCTGAGGAGCGTGATCACATGACCGAGGAACACTTGCCCCACCAATCCCTGGACTACATGGAATCATCTTCACATTTTTACAATTCTTACACATTAATGTCACATATGTAGCCTTTGCTTTGACCCTTGAAGCAGCAATTACAATTCCAGATATCTTAACTAGCTTTGATATATATCCAGCCTTCACACGGCACACACAAATTCATCCGATTAGTATCTCACAAATTCATCCAATTTATATCCAGACCGCAATAGAGAAATACCAAAATGTTTTTAATAGAGAATTAATGATGCACTAACCCCAAGTGTTCTCATGGACACAGAATCCTCTTGGGAAGTCAACAGAATCTGAGTCTCCCCAACAACCGGCTCCTCCATCTCCCCAGCATCACCAGCCACTTTGGATCTCAAACCAACAAGGACTTCAGCTGCCGCATTCTCAAACTGCAACCAACACACACACAAAAATCTCAACAACAAGCCAAGCGTCCAATTAACACAGATATTATCAAATTAATCTCAATTCCAGAATATCAAAAAGATCAATATTCTACCAGAGGGAGATAGTCTGTCGGGGAGGTCCGAAGCTTGGCAGGTAAATCTGGATCAAACGCATCGAGATCCTCCATGTCTACCAGCAAGAACTTCGGATTCTGAACAAGGCTTTCCCTATAAGGATAAACATTCTTATCGATCTCGAATCCTCGAATAAACTCCTTGAACTTGAGAAACGCGGAGTGACGAGACTCGTTAGCCTCAGGATCTCCATTTCCACCGCGAGGGAACTGTGCTTGGTCGCTGTAGTACACGCCGCCTTCGTCCCAACCCGACATGTCGAATTTTTCTCGGAATCGGTGCGTTGCTGCGGAGTGAGAATTTTTAGGGTTTCTGGAGAAGGGAGGAGATGAAGGTTGAAGAGGATGCTGTTTTGGCGCCAATGTTTTGGCGGGAGATGACGAACGTAGCCATAGGGGGACTACACTCTATACTACCTGTGACACGTGTTAGGCACGTGTTTTTAACTTGCTGAGTTTGACCCAAGAAGTTGTGATTATAACACATTAGCCCCGGAAGTTAAAGAAAACAACAAAACCCAACTCTTTGAATAGAGCATTGGAAACATAAAAAACTCATGGACTGAACAGATTATGCAATTGCACAGTTCATATGCTGGTTTATTATTTCAATCTGATTCGAATCCAAGAGCAGATAAGCTTACAAGATAGTACAGGCGACGAAAGAACAGAGAAGCAAAAACCTAAAACTTAGCCTAAGTGTGGCGCGGGAAGGCACAAAAATCAAGTCAGTTGCCTTCCATCCTGGTTCTCGGATGTTTCATACTCATCATTGTCTTCATCATCATCATCATCATCATCCACATCTGCATCATTGTCATCATCCCTGTCTATATCAAATAAGGATGATCGAGGGAAATTATTGAGGTCCGTATTTCTAATATCGTCATTCATGAATTCCAAACCGAATTTGGTGTTTCGGTGTTTCACTAGGAGCCAGCGTAACAGTCGGTCTTCCTTGTGCAGATAGTGCAACTCCTTGTTGATATTCGGTGTTGCCATCATAGTCATTTGCATTAGTTGGCCCTGCAATATGGAATAGCCCAGTCTCAATCAGGGTACAAATTAAGGAGATTCTTGCTATTTGGGTGATTAGATAACAAAAATTAATTAAGAGGATGGACTTCGTGGTAAAACCGTAAAAACAGAATAAATAACCTCCATTTGGAAAACAACTGTTTATAAGCTACCCCATGATCCTGTACTGTCATTGACACTTTTTTCATGTGTTTGATTCCAGTCATTTCTACAGACCCATATGGCAACAGAATTTAAATTTAATAAACACCTCAAACCCTAATAAGAGAGCCATAAACTATAACAATATGGAGCATATAACCATAGTAGTTGTATATAACCATAAACTGCACACTGTACACTGTATTTAAAAATTTAATCAAAGCACAAGCTTTCCGCTTTGAGAACAGCCAGTTTTCTGTAAGAGGTAAACAAAAAAATTCTAGAGGCAGAAGATGCCGACATGCTTATATGAGGTTCTTAACAAACACATTGAAATATGCGGACAACTCTTGCAGATGACACAGTATATCACAAATTTCAAGGCTAACTGTCAATCAAAATCTATATTGTTTGCCAAGAGTAATACCTCAACAGAAAGCAATATGTAGACCAAAATAGAAGACACACTAAGAACCGATACTAAAAAAATTACCACATAAAAAAAAATATCCTCTCCCGAATATCACCTACAATACATAAATAAATTCAATTCAATTCGGCAATTCAATTCTTTAGATTCAAAACTTGACTAAACCCTAACGTAACATTCAATTGCTGAAACTAACTTAGTTGCAGTTAGCGCAGGTCTACACAATCAAATCTGCTAAACTGATATTAATAAATTACCTGATAGTACCTCCCATCAAGTTTCTTAATCCCGTATCCGAGTTGAACCTCTCCAAAAGACTTCAACTCAGTGACAACACCATTCCTTCTGCACACATGTTTACCAACTCGCGCCACCAGATCCATAAGCGCCTCCTTCTTCACATGAGGCTTCAACAACAGCATACAATCGTACAGCGGCATTTCGCCACAGGTTATACACGCCGATTCTCGACCTAATCATTTCCAAATCCCACAAAGTCAAGCGCATGAGAATGGTAGCGATAAACACGATTATCGAATAAATTTGGCAAAGAAGTGGATTCATGAGAGGCGGCTTACCGGAGGTTTGAGAAACGATCGGGGAGAGCAACGAAGCCGACGGAGCCCTTGATTTGAGATTCGACTTTGGTTGCCAGATGAGTTTTCACGATGGGCTAATGTGAAGTTTGGGCCCATAATCGAAAGTCTGAGTCCAATTGATGTATCATTTGTCAAAAAAAAAACATTTGGTATTTTGGTGCAGCTGATTTAGAGGTGGCAAAATGGACGGACGGATAGATTAATAGATGGATGAAACGGTTAGCGGATTAAACGGACGGATCACTAACGGTTGACGGATTAACAGATAAATACATTTGATCCATTTAATCCATTTGATCCATTTAACCCATTTAATCCATTTTGATCCATTTAATCCATTTAGTTCATTTAACTCGTTTACTTTAATGTTGATCAAAATTTTTTTATGAATGGTGTAATGGATAAAGATTATCATCTCATGTATTCGTTCTTTGACATGTATAACCACAAAGACCATCCTCTCATGACTAGTAGCGTTAAAATTGTGAAGTAAATAATTCTTTGATACAATCACTCACAAAAAGTAATTTTAAGACAGGTAAAATGAACTACTTGATTCCCTCGAAGACATCATCCACATTAGTTTCCTCGATCAATAGTCAAATCCAAAACTCAATTTAATCACGATGTAGCTACAGTGTTCGGTGTTCAAAAATTTGTCAATTTATTTTTTATTTTGCCCCTGATTGGAAAAATTAATAGTTTGGACCTTCAATTGAAAAATGTCGATAGTTCGGGGCACTAATGTGTAATTTTCCCAAAATATAATTTCGTTTCCATTTTCATTTTTTTTGTAGATATACTTTTAAAATATAATAAAATGTTCCATCAAAAAAAATATTAAAAAATAAAGTATTGTACTATTTAGCCTTTAGTTTGTTTTGCAAATTGATGCAAAAGTTATTAAATAAAAATTTTTAAAAAATTTGATACCTAATTTGAAATGATCTTAGTTCATATAATTTTATTGTAATTATATTAAATAAAAAAGTTCGAAAATTGGATTTAATATTTTTGTAATTTATCTTAAATAAAAAAGTTCGAAAAGTGGATTTGTTTTTATACGTAGCAATATTAATTATTAAATGTGAAACGAGGCAACAGATTAGGCAGCTACCTAGCCGTCATGTCTGCTGCTGGTCTGTCATGTACTCATGTTTAATAATACAGTACTATAAAGAAAACAGGAATGCAAAAATTTTGACTTTCTGCAAAAAAGCAGACTGCAAACGTCAATTTGACATAGTTCCAACTGCATCGATCACGCTTCAACTGTTCAACACTTACAAGTTGAACCCAATCCTAGGCCTAGGTCCTAATCCGGTCCACTATGCATTTTTTATTATGACCCGACCAGATAGTTTAGGATCGGATTAGAGTTTCGATTATTAAGTCCGATCCGAAATACGAGCTCAATTTAAATTTACATATACATTAATTTAAGTATATTCTTGACATATAAAGACTGTATTTTTTCACATTCATCATATCACACACGTCCAACCTATTAGCATTGTTTAGAAAGTTATAATTAAAACTAAAAAATTCACAAAACTTATAACTCAAGCATGACTATCTCCGCGGTTCAACAACACTAAGAATATAGTGCAATTGATGTGTAATAATAAATGGTTATGTCAAATGTTGTTGATTCTTTGCTAAGAAATCTTCATATTCATAACACAATTTGTTAATTATTTAATCATCCATTTAGGGCGAAAAAAGCCTAACCCGACCCTAGCCCTGAGAAATAAATGGTCAATACCATTTTTAAGACCAATGAATTTCCTCATGTCCGGTCCTAATGTACAAAGTGGTGGAGTTTGGACTAAACAAAAGTCCTATATGATCCTACCTGGCGCTTTGCCGACTCCTCCCCCCATTTTGGCCAAGCTTCGCATCTGTATTTTTAACACTCTTAATTAGATTAAGTAATTAATTTTTTTTTGATACAAGATCAGTTTTGATTTAGACATGCGGTCCAATTGAATAAGGATTGGGACATTGGGTGGGTCTACATGAATTTTAATCCAACTGTAGCTTAAAATGCGTTTATGCCGTACGAACAATTGTCCGCATTAGGATTGATCATTGTTCGGTTTCTTCAATTAAGCAAATTGGCAAAAACAGTCATTTATGAGTCACTAAATTGGTACGTACCTTTTTATCTTAAAACAGAATAGATCTTCTTATTTGGTAAATATAACTTTTTTTTATCTGTTTTAATAATATTTATTCCAAAAATCAAAAAAGACCAATTTTTTTGTTGTTGATTGGAGACCAAAATATCTTTTAAAAGTTTCATTTTTCGAAAAGGGGTTTGATCGAGTGGCTTGAACTTTTGACAAATAGTCAAGGGTTCGATTCCATAAGTAGCATTTTCTCCTCACGCGGAGGTGTTATTCGTCCCTCATGGACGTGTTGTAGGTGTTGTTGCCTCGTCTTTTCCTTCCATTGCGTGTGGATGTGTTTTTGCCTCGTCGTTTGTTTCCATTGCGTGTGGAGGTGCTGAGGTTCAAGCTTATGCTCGTTGGTTTCAAGTTAGAGATGTCGTATGACCTATGCTTCAGTGGACGCAATTCAAGTATCAAATCCGGGTTGGTGCCGTGAATGGCATGTGCTCCAAAAAGTCAAGTCTTAATATGTACCCGATTGAGTGCGCATACAATATGTATAAGATGTATTCGTATGATGAATGATATATATGAGATGTAAGAAACCCCTATAAAAAAACTTTAATTTTTGAGTTTGCGCACAGTCCATTTTTTTGGAAACTTTTGAGATATAAATGTGCACATTCAATTTTTAAAAAAAATTCTATTTTTTGTTACCATATGGGTGATTAATTTTTTTTTAAATTGAAATTGGGAAGAAAAAAAATACCAAAAAAAAAGTTTGGTAAATAAATTTATCGTTCCGCTCGATAATTAAAAAAAGGTTTAATTCGATAAACTCGGTAGGATAAGTTCAATAAAGGACAAATTCGATAGAAATGCACACTCATAATTCCTACAGATCGCTTTGATAAAAATATCCTATATATGGTCTTATCAAAAAAAGGAAAATCATATATATGGTTTTCATTTCATCCTCACGGAACCGCATCTACGTGGCTTTGGATGCTTCCAATCATTACTCTAGGTCGGTTGGGAACGTTAGGAGATGATACTGGTACAGAATATTAGGCTTGTGTGACATAAAATAAAATTTCACATTTAATTTTAATTTAATTTTAATTTGGCTTGTTGAGCGATGACATTATTGTTATGAGCATCTAAATTTTAACTAACATTTGGGACCACACAACCTTATCACCTAGCCCTGCAGCCCCTGCCGTGTCACGTGTTTCTCACTCCACATAAAACTCAAATTATTTTATCCCCACTGCCGGCCCGACCGGTTTATATCTTAATCAAAAAGGTTCAATATTAAATTTGACGGTCCAATGTAGTTTTTGATATCAAATATATGTATATTGTCTGTAAAAATAATACTACTATTTCGTTGAAATTCCATCGATATTAGTACAATTTCTTTGAAATATTGTTTAATGTTAATTTCTGTGAGTTAAAATTGAATAAATGTAAATGGAATAAATAACTTAGCAGCTGAAAAAGGCAAGTCTGGCGCAAAGAACAGAAGCTTCAACTTTCATCGATTCACGACGTTAACAATACAGCTAAGCGCGTGCTCCAAAATGGTCCCTTACAGTGGTCCCCACATGTGGTCCGTGTTTTCTGCTTTCGACACGTGTCGACCTACCGATTGAGCTCTCTTTTTAAAAATTTTGTTGTAGATAATATAGGGGTGTGATCGTCATTCAATAACTCAGAATAGTATACTGCATGTCAACGTCTTTGATCGAAACTGACACGTGGCGCGATATAGTCCGTTCGATGAAAGCAATCTCATTGGAATATCCTTCCTTTATAAATTTCAACATCGCAACTCAACAACTGCTTCATCTCCTTCTCCGTCAAGCTCTTAGAAAAATCGTTTCAATCCTTCTCCGGCCGAGCTTCAGATACCGATTGGCTCCGATCAGAGAAAAGCGTTATCGATGAGATAGTTTCCTGTAGCAGATACGGTGATTGAGGGATCAGTTTTGGTCAACGAGAAGTCTATACGTTGATCGCTGCTCCTTCTTCGAGTTTGGTACAGAAACGGATTTGTAAGTTCGTCGTAAGGCAGATAGTGTTTTGATGGAGATGAGCAGGGGTATGTGAATCTACGATGGCGTACCAGAATCATCCGGCACACCAGATGGAGCTTCAACATATGGCGGAGCAGCAGCTAAACGAAGGAGGCGGATCAGGTATGCGAGGAATCTACTCGCCGCGTGATGATAAGATATCGGAAGTAACGGGAGGAGGAGCGCCGACTTGGCTCAACAACGCAGTCGTCCAGCAACACGACCATCGGTACACGGAGAGCAATTTCCTCCACCTTCAGACGAATTCGGGCTCATCGAATTCCCCGACGGCTGCGAACAAGTATGTTCCGCAGGGCGATGATTCGGATAGTCATAGAAGAGGTGTCGGCAGTAGAGTAAACGATAGGTACGGAAAGGATGAAGATGTGGTGCATACTGATTACGGAGCTGTGAACTGGGAAAATGCAAGGTGTAAAGCGGAGGTACTGTCGCATCCGTTGTATGAGCAGCTGTTGTCTGCTCACGTTTCTTGTCTGAGAATAGCGACGCCAGTGGATCAGCTTCCGAGAATCGATGCGCAGTTGGCACAGTCCCAGAGTGTTGTGGCTAAGTATTTGGCTGTTGGTGCTGGGAATTTGAATGACAAGGAGCTTGATCAATTCATGGTAAGATGTTCTTCAACCTTGTAATCATGGCATGTTCCGAAGAGTAGAGAACTGCTAATTAAAATTAATATAAGGATTTAGCTTGTTACGAATTTACCAATAAGATACTTATATGATTTCGTGGAGGGTTGAGTGGCATGAGGTATTTAAGGTAATTAATTTCATTTGATAATATGTGGGATTCATGCTTGAAAAGGTTTGGAGAAGCCTCATATGCGTTTGTTCCATAATAGTTTAGGTTTGGAGACGGCTTACTTGAAAGTTCTGCTTAATCTGTATTGTAAAACAGATTCAATTTAGGTCACTGCCATGCATGAATATCTGATGTAAAGGATAAATTGACCCTGTCCTGTTATTCCTGTGCTAAAGGCATTGATGAATGATACTAGTATTGACTAGATTATATAAGAATTAGACATGTTTGATTCCTGAGTTTTCTTTTTGTTTTTCTATGACATAGACAAACTATGTTCTCCTGCTTTGTTCTTTCAAAGAGCAACTGCAGCAACATGTTCGTGTACATGCCATGGAAGCAGTTATGGCTTGCTGGGAGCTGGAACAATCTTTGCAGACCCTAACAGGTTTTCTTCTACCGCTGACTATTTAATGAATGGGATTTAGTATTCAAGTACAGTTCCAGATCACATGCCTAATCTTTATTTCTAATGTGTATATATGTTTTTGACTACCAATCAATTATAGCTAGCATTTGCTTAATTATTGAAATTATCTAGTCATCCAAGTTTTCTGGTACAGTAGCTATCGTGTAATTTTAGGTTGATGTTCCCATCACTTCTTTCATCGACAGTTCAGCTTCAGTACGTGGTGGACTATTCTTGCTCGCACATCGTGTTTTGTACTGTTTGATTAGTTTCGTCTTTGGCACCAATCTTTCAATGTCTTCTCAACTACTGTTTGACTGAGAATCACTTGGCATCTTTAGTCCTCCAACTAGTAGCCCCATCTCCACATTTAATTTGATGACATTCATGAATTTGGCATATCCAATACTTTCAACTTTTCATCATTTTTCCTTGTGTATGGTAAGGTTTGTCAGTTGGTAAACTAGCTTTATGACACACCACACATAGTTTAAGCTAATAAAACCAAGCTTTTCAATATAATCCCTGCGTGGTCTCTATACGTCTGTAGAATTTTTTTTTTTGTTGCTTCAGGGGCCACGAACGAATGCCATAAGCTTACATTGACAACTTTCTTGTTTCTGTGAACAGGTGTGTCACCTGGTGAAGGAACAGGAGAAACAATGTCTGATGATGAAGATAACCATATGGACAGTGATACCCATTTGTTTGATGGGAGTCTTGACAGTCCAGACAGCATGGGATTTGGTCCATTAATCCTAACTGATAGCGAAAGATCGTTGATGGAACGGGTTAGGCAAGAATTGAAACATGAACTGAAAAATGTAAGTAGAACCATGTGGTCATAGCTTTGGGCACATCATCCATTCCCTCACATGGATAATTAACTTGAGATTTTTTTCTTCTTCTTAAAGGGATACAAGGATAAGATTGTGGACATCAGGGAGGAAATCCTTAGGAAAAGAAGAGCAGGAAAACTACCAGGAGACACCACCTCACACTTGAAAGCCTGGTGGAAATCACATTCGAAATGGCCTTATCCAACAGTAAGCACACGGATGTTAAACATTTGGCATCGACTTAATCCTTATTGAAGGTAATCAACAATGTTTGACTATATTTTAGGAGGAAGACAAGGCAAGATTGGTGCAAGAAACAGGACTCCAATTGAAGCAGATTAACAATTGGTTCATCAATCAGCGGAAAAGGAATTGGCACAGCAACTCTTCATCATCCACCACTTCAAAGAGCAAGAGGAAAAGGTATGCTGCTAGGAGTCAAGATTGTAGATATTTGTTGACTTTTGATGATCTATCTAATCGACACTGACTTTGTGATCTTCTGACTCTGCTTGCTTTTGGGAAAGAAGTAATGCAGGTGAAACCAGTTAGTAAAACAAAAACAACAAACGTGTGGTTGAGGAGCCAATATCAGCACCAGTTAATTTCGTCTGGATCTCTCGTGGGTTTGTCTTTCCCCAGTATCAAGTTTGGTATTCATATTAGGGGTTAGCCCAAGTTTGTAAAAACATCATAACACAACCCGCTATTGGTAGATTATCAATAAGTACAGTACATTCATGAAGTAGTTTATAACTTGTTGTTGAGTGTAGCGGCTATGGAATTTTATGTGGTTCACTAGTTGTTCTGAATATGCGTTAACCAAGAGGACACGAAGTTGTTTGGCATGTCACGGAAGAGTGGACAGGACAGCAGGTAGACACAAGACAAAACGTACGTAGTTTTTAATAGTTATATGTTTGTTGACTTATTTCCTTTTAGGGCACCAAGTTCTAAGTATTGCCTAACTTCTCTTGTAACAAGTCCTAGCAACAACAACTTGCATGTACTTATAATTGGCATGTGCTCGCGCCTACATAGCACTATTATCTAAAAGTTGAAACTAAAAAAATAAAATGAAAAACTTAACAATATTTCCAACTTCCTATCGGATTCCTCACTACTTGCATCTTTTTAAAAATAATAATAAAGAGTTTGGATCAAATAAAAATTATATTTAAATATAATAGGGGGGCGTTCAAATGTTATATGTCCTTAGAGTGTTATGTTTTTAAAGTGTTATATCGATTTTGATTGGTTGATGAAAAGAAGGAACCAATCAGAAGCGAGGAACACGGGGCTTACGGTGTACCTCCAAAGCATTGGGGGTTGTGTGGGTGAGGGTGCACCGTAGTTACGGTGTTCCTCGCTTCTGATTGGTTCCTTGTTTTTCATTAACCAATCAGAATCGACATAACACATAACACAATAAGAAGCACATAACATTTGAACGTCCATCTAAAAAATATAAATCAAATAAGTCTGAATATTTACATTTGTTAAGTCTGAACATTATGTTAAGTTTAAACTTTTACATTATGTTAAGTCTGACCATTACCAAATAAGTCTGAACATCATCAAAATAAGTCTGAACATTATGCTGAGTCTGAACTTTTACATGGTTCATAGTTTTTTTAAAATAAATATGGTTTATACCCGATCTCTACTCAATAATTAATATTGTAAAAAAAGAAAAGAAATGACTGCCTCTCAGACTCCCATATTTAGATTAAGATGCATTTGAGAGTTTGAAACGTCGACATCATTATCGCTTATCAACTAGACTACTTCACATTTTACACTATGCTACTTCACATTTATAACTAGACTACTTCACATTTTACACTATGCATTATTCTTATACAATCAATCCTTGAAATCCCTTTTCATCCGCATTTCAACGTAACACGTTAAAATGGACTTTCTCGTTACGTTTTTTGTCTAAATTTATCGATGTGTGTTAAACTATTACTAGAGCTGTAAATGAGTCGATTCACTCTCGAGAACAAACTCGATCAAAGCAATTTGAATTTAAATCGTTTATTAAACGAATCGAAAACGAGCCAATTGGTGCTCGACTCATTTATGTTCGTGAACAACTCATTTATATGCTCAATTATTATCTGAATGATACCCAATTAAAACTCGGTTATGTGTATCTCGTTTGCTAGGCTCGCCTACGTCTCGTTTACTAGGATCAATAATGACTCGTTTTTTGCCGAATACGAACAGCTCCTTTATAGCTCGATTATGGCTCGAACGTTATTAGATGTGGAGCCGAGTTTGAGAATGTTAAAAATTATCAAGTCGAGTTTGAATACAACTTTTTCAGATTCATCGAGCGCGAACCTAATAAATATCTAATCGAGCCAAGTTTCAAACTTGTCAGTAATGAACTCATGTAGGATTGACTCATTTACAATCCTATGTGTCACTTGTTTAAATACCGGGATTGGCGGTGGTGGTTGAGTTGGTAGAACTCCTTGACTTGTAATGACAAGGTCAAGGGTTCGAACCCCACAATGACACTTTCCTTTCCATATTTTATCTGGAATTTTCCTAGTCCCACCTATGGTGTGTACCTTTCCTCCATCCTTTGCGGATGTTTTCCTCTTCCTCATCTCTTGTGGGTGCTTACTTGCAGGTGCTATGGTCTACCCGCTCGCGAAGGCGTTCTTAGACGCTAAGGACCTACTATGGAGGGGTATGTCAATTCGTAGGTTTAAAGTCAGAGGTTCCAAGATGGCTTGTGCTTTAATGAAAGATGGCAAGTTCGATTCCGGGTTGGTGTCCTTGGTGTGACCTGTGCTTCAAACGTGCTAGAAATATACATGTATCGGAGATATGCAATGTATACGTTGTATTCCTTTGAATGTAAACCCACAATCAAAAAATATACCGAAATTGGCAATGGGTAGGCTAGAAAAAAATGGATAATTTGCGGCATGGTCGAGTAGTTCTTTTTTAGGGTGACCATGAACAGAGTCATACAATGGTTGGGTAGGTTAAGTTCAACGAATAATTTGAAATAAAGTTTCAATATATGATTAAGGAGGGTAGGGTAAGATAAAGTAGTATATGGTAGGATTAGGATCAGGTGCAAACCCCATATTATTGTAAAAAATAAAAACTAATCTCATCCGTTGATTTTATAATTTCTATGGATGAGATTAAATGAAAATAAATAAATAAAAATTCAAATTAATATTAGATGAGGGTATATTTGGAATACACATCAACACTCTCTCTTTACTGTCTCTCTCCTCTTTTCGATTAAAATTTCAGATCTGAAATTTCATCATCCTTCGACGATGCTCATCCATGGATCATAGTAGGTGTTGATATTGTCAAGGTCGAGAACTCCATCGCCGCAGCGTGGGTCGGCGCTGGTGACGAGGACGGAGATGTCGTTAGGGTGGCAAGGAGTGGAGGGGAGTGGCGGAGTGTCTGATTTGTTTCTCCCACTTGATCCACCACCGACGAAGGCGGAAGATAGGAAATTGTAGTTGCTGGTGGTGTGGAGATGTGATGATGATGTTATTGAACTTAGTTATGTTCATCGATTTGTTCAAGAATTTTATAATTCGTCAAGGCCTAATTATAGTTCGTTATGTCATAGTTCGTCCAAATTGGACTATATTCGCCAAGATTTCGACGAATTATAGTGCACTTTTAACGAATTATGACAAAAATTCATCACATTTGGACTATAATTCGTCAACAATTCGGTAGTATCATCGATAGTTAGGCATGATAATTTATAGTTCGTCATCACTAATTTATAGTTCGTTATCCAATTTTTGGACGAATTATGTTATAGTTCGTCCAAATTGGACTATATTCGTCAAGATTTCGACGAATTATAGTGCAATTTTGATGAATTATGACATAATTCATCACATTTGGACTATAATTCGTCAACAATTCGGCAGTATCATCGATAGTTAGTCATGATAATTTATAGTTCGTCATCTGCAATTTATAGTTCGTTATGACCATTTGTTCGGAATCGTTTTCAATTTCTTCTGCGTTTCTCTTTGTCGATTTCTTCTGCATTTTGATTTCTGCGTTTTCAATTTCGATTTTGATTTCAATTAGTTCGATTTCGATTTCGATTAGTTCATTTTCGATCGATTTCAATTAGTTCGTTTTTGATCGCGATTTGTAGATGATGATGAACAGTACGAACAGTAATGAACAGTAATGAACAGTAGCAAACAGTGACGAACAGTAATGAACAGTATCGAACAGTATCGAACAGTAATGAACAGTTACGAACAGTAATGAACAGTAATGAGAGAGAAATAAAAGAAAAATCATGTCTATTTTACCCTTAATGAGCTTATTAATAGGGATAAAAATAAATTAATTTGTGTTTATCCTAATTAATTGGGATCATTGGATTAACTTGATCAATGGTCTCAATTACTTTGTATTTTGTATGGTATTTGGGCTTTGCACCAGATCTGACCTCGTATATGGTATAGAGAATGTTTGGAAAGAGGACATTTTTTGTGACCTTTGCCCTATATGTAAGTAAGGTTTAATGTGCCGACGCAGTTGATAGCAGAGTGAGTGGGCAAGCAATTGAGATGGGTAAAATTCCAGATTCGATTCTTGCTAAATACTTTTAAAGGAAATAAATTTTTGGTAACTCGCTTGAGCCTATCACCTTTTAATGGATGATCGCACCAAATTATCCTGGTTCGTAGGCTATTGAGCCAACCATTAGGGATCAAACATTTTTTTAAATACGTAAGGCTTAATGGTTGTAAGTATAGAGTACGAAAGGATCAACAACCAGCTAGCACAACAAAATTCGCTCGCTTGGACTTGGCTATCCAACGACCACTACTAATTTATGGAAAATTTCTGACGTCAGGAAAACGACGGAATAAAGACGGAAAAGTGACGGAAAAATCCGAATTTCCGTCACTTTTCCGTCATCATGACGTTGACGGCAATTTTTCCGACGGTAAAAAGTTTCCACCAACATTCCATCGTTTATTTACGTCATTGTTTCGTCAACATTCCGTCGGATTTTCGATAAATAAAATTCCGTCGTCATTCCGGCATGTATCCGGCGAGATTCTCTGTCAAAATATCGTTTGAATTTCGTCAATAATATTTTCCGTCTATATTCAAACAAATTTCCGTTTTCAATATTTTCCGTACATCTTCCGTCTACATTCCGGCATCTTAGTTTCCGTCCATGTTCCATCAATAATATATTCCGACATAAGTCCGTCTTAATTCCATATTAATGTTTCCGTCAATTTTCTGTCATTATTCCGTCAATATAATGTTCTATTTTTTTCAAATTTTAATTTTCAAATTTTTGATATTAATGTTTATAAAATATTAATTTTAAATTTAATAATAATTATAAAATATTTAAACATATTATTTTTAATAATAAATGTACTGATAATAAATTATAGAAGTCGAGTATAATAATAAAATACAAAAGTATAGTCAAATGAACTTAAAATGTCTAATATCTGCGGTTTTCTTCGTTTTTGCTCTGGCCATGGTGACGGCCCGGTTGTCTTCATTCGATCTCTTACTAGGCGGACCGCGATTGTTTCCATTCGGGCTTTGACTGGGAGGTGAAGGGTTTCTAATTGTAAACATCCTAAAAAGAAAACAAAATACAACATTAATAATGTAGATAAATGGCCACACTGAATAAAGCCAATGAAATAAAATTGCAAGCCATTAAGAATGTAGATTAATGGGACACAGTGAATAAAGCAAAATGCAACTCAGTGAATAAAGCCAATGAAAGCTGTAACAATGAAGTAACGAATCCAATGACACACATATAAATCGAATACAACGTGGAGCTCATAGGTCATTACAAGTCCTATAAGCTCCATCAGACCGAGTAAGAAGAAGATCGATCAATTCAGAACCTACAAATTAAATTAATATACAGAGAGAGATAGAGAGATTGTTTTATCATGAAGCAAGCAAACCACAGATAGAGCAAGTGCAACATGAAAAAATAGACTTCTTCTTCTATATATTCTACTAGTACAACTCCAGGGATGTGATTCACAAAACTGAAGTGAAGCACATTACATGAAGTGTGAAATTAATGGTTAATAATATATACCTGGAAGGAATAAAGCATGTTGACGTGATTGAGCCCATGATAATATGTGGAAACGAACAAGAGAAAAACAAAACAAGTTAACAACTAGTAAAAATCCATTTTAATAATTTATTTTTTGATTTCAGGTATTATAATCATCTTTTTCCTTTTGAGGAGAGGAAATCTGATGATTGGTACAATCTGGAAAATGAAAACATGAGTTGCCAAAATAATCAGCCAGATCACTTTTGGCATATGTAGAAGATCAACAATCATAATCTGGGTCTAGAAGAAAGGCATCCTACTTTACAGGATTAAAATGTTCAGCAAAGATGACAGGGACATTGAAGTACTTAATAGGAAATGTTTGCCAGCAAAACAAAACAAAGTAATTTAATGTTATTGCCCCAATGGAAAGAATTTAAAGCTAAGAGTAACGAACTAACGATAGGTTTGAGATTTACCTTGAAGAAGAATCACGAAACAAAAGACGATAGTAAAAATCATGGCGAAAAGGCTATTGCTCGAAGAGGATGGCTTAGCAGAAAAGCTTGATTCGTTCAGTTCTGACACGCTTTAACAAGGTTAATTCTGCAATCTCCCTGATAAGTTTTCGATCAGCAGCATCAAGTGTTGGCCCTCTTTGTTGTCTAGGTGGCTTAGGAGCCTTCTTATTACTTGTTTTCTTACATTTTTCTTTCACCGATTTCTTCTCATCCGCATCCATGCCTTCCAGCTTTACATCAATTCATTCTCTACCAAATCAGCATCATAATTCACCAAGGCACCACGCAAGCTAGCCCGGTAGTCACCATGAAAAGATCTATCTTCTTCCCTCCCACACCTGCCGCTTTCAAGATCAACTGCAAAGTCTTCTCCATTTGAATTACTTCGATCCATTACAAGGGCACTCAGTACTCCTAGTTACTCCCAACTCCAATCAATCAACTAAGATAGCGCCACCGACACTAAACTAAACTACTACAAACACCAGAATATCCCACTTCTAGATTCAAAATGTATAAACCAGTGCGCGAATGCCACACTTCTTCTACAATTGGCAGCCACCACAAACACTAGAACTCTCGTCAATTGTACACAATCAAATCACAATAATTCAAAATATTGTACTTTATTTCTCCAGGGAGGCACTTGAGTTCATCTGCAGTTCACAAAAGTATTCAAATTTTAAAATAAAATAAAAACCAAAATTAAACTTTAAACAACAAATCAATCAACCACAGTTCATAAACAAAGCAAAAACACGCTAAACCAGTATAGCCCTAAGAAATGTAATTAACAAATTATAGAAGCAATTATGAACATGAAAGGCCAATTCAGGAAAGGCTTACACAAGTACAAAAATCAAACAGATGCACATCTTGTACTTGTGTATTGATTAAAACTTCCGTCGGTTGAGTTACCTGGCGCCGGAGCTATTCCCGATGGAGACGAAGTCGATTTGGACGGAGGTGGCTTATGCAACGATGAGAAATCGATTAACAGCATGGACTGGAGTCGATTTGGACGGAGGTGGCTTGTGCGATGATGAGAAATCGACCTTTCGAATGAGCAGAAAACGAACGAGCAGAGAGAGGAGGAGGAGCACGGGTGATGAGGAGAAATGATCTCGCAGAAACACTAAATAAAAATCTCATATTATACACAGCGCTTTCGAAATAAGCACCGTATAAAGATCATTAAAGACAACGCTTATTAAAAAAACACTGTCTAAAGTAGACTATAGACAGCGTTTGGCAACGAGCGCTGTCTAAAGTGTGGAATATTAGATAGCGTTTGACTACAAGCGCTGTCTAAATTTTTTTATATTAAAAATGTAATATTATTATATTAATTCCGTTTTATATTTCCGGCATAATTATTAAAAGTTTTTCGTCAAAATTCCGTCATTATTCCACCATCATCAACTTTCAAATACCGTCATTAATCCGGCAATATACCGTTAGTTAATTTTTTTTAAATATTAATTTTTGTCTGAATGTCCGAAATCCCGCTCAAAATAAATAATAGTTTTCCATCAAAATTCCGTCATTATTCCGCCATAATCAGCTTTCAAATACCGTCATTAATCCGTCAATATACAGTTAGTTAATTATATAGAGATAGAGATTATTTGAGTTTAATTAAAACAGTGTTTGACAACAGGACTGTTTGGCAACAGGCGCTGTCTAAAGTCGACTTTAGACAGCGTTTGGCTACAGGCGCTGTCTAAAGTCGACATTAGACATCGTTTGGCAACAAGCGCTGTATAAAGTGTGATACATTAGACATCATTTGGTTACAAGCGCTATCTGAAGTCCACTTTAGTCAGCGTTTGACTATAGGCGCTGTCTAAAGTCGGATGACGGAATAGAGGGGGAAATTCGACGGAAGCTCATTAAAATAAATTTATATTATATTTCACCGGAATAATGACGGTACAGTGACAGAATAATTTGTGGAAGATGGAATAGTGACGGAAAAATGAAAAATATTAAATATTTGTTTACAATTGATAACAACAAAACTTATGTTTACAAAATTAAAAATGATTTTTGGAGGATGGAATAGTGACGGAAATGTGACGAAAAAATGAAAACTATTTTCAGATGACGGAATGGTGATGGAATGTGGAGGGAATTAGGCTACAGTATACACCGACTGAATTTTGACGGAATGTTAGCGAATAGTATTTGCGTAACCTCTCCGTTAATTCTTCGTCACACAAATTCCGCCAACAATCCGACTGACTATTCGCGACGGAATATGTGGTGACGGAAATATGCCAGAATTACGACGAATTTAAATATTCCAAATTTTGTTGACGGTATTGCAACGGATTATTTTCCGTTGCCGTGTCTGTCTATGTTTTTTTGAAGAAATTTCTGGACGGAAAAAAATCCAAAAATTTGTAATGGACCCACCAGGAGACTTTACAAGGCGTGACCTATAGATCGACACCAATTCCAATCTGTCTCGGTAATTTTTGTACTATCTAAAGCCCTTAATTTTATCCTTAAGCCCCAAAAAATTGTTCTCAAAGCTTTTTGTTCAATGATAATTCATCATTGTTCAAAAAAAAAGTATACACATAGTAAAATAGGGTAATCGCGTACGATAAACACATACAAACAACATGACACGTATTTCATAAAAAGAAGTTTATTTTTCCTCTCAAAACTCCTTATTCATCAAAATCAAAAAATACTTAATAGGACTAATCCATTAATTAAACTATTTAATTAATTATTTAATTTAGTCGATATGGGGCGCACTCAAATGTTAACTCTTCTTACACTATTAACCTATGAACTAATCTAAGCCACTCATCAAGTTTGGATGAATGATTCATATCATGCCACGTGACTTCGTATGTAGATGATGAGTCACCAAAATAGTTGTCCTCCGGGGGCAATTACGTCCTGTGTTCATTTCCCCCTCAAAAATATCCAATCAGGTCTGCCCCCTTCTGAGCGGTTGAACTAAGTTGTCAACTTTGTCTGGCTGGAGTTTCTCTCTCCACGTGCTGTACAACGACGGCTGAAGCTTTTCTGTACCCAGTTTTTTGTACGACGATGACATTAGAAGGGGAAACAAGCGGGGCGTCGGAGTCACGTTGCCGGCGAGAAGAGGTTAGGGTTTCGTGTAGAAATAGTTCGATTTTGGGTTCAGTGCATTTGTTTGAAATCGGTGTGAAATTTTTTGGTTCGTGTTAGGTTTTCGGTGCCAGTGATACTGTTTCGGTGTTGAGTTATGAGTGGTGGCATGTAGATAATATTTCGGTGTTCGTATTAGATTGTTCCTGTGAAATAGGTTAGGGGTTCGATTATGTGTGTGAAATAGTTTAGGGTTTCGATTGTTGATATGGCACCATTTTGATGTGAACATATCGAGGTGCAATGTGCATATACAATAGTGCAGATTTACAATGTACCATTTTAGTGTTGAAGATCTTCATTTGTGAGGGTATATTTATCTGAAATGGGCACTGATAGTGGTTCTTTAATTGACAGCGAAGAGAATGAGAAGATGTGAAATGGCGCCGGTAGGACCACCGGTGTTAATAACAGTGGCGGAAAATTATGATGATGATTTTGTTATAGAACCACTTGAATTGAGATCGAAGAGAGGGGATGAACCAATTGGAAGAGGCAAGGGGAAGGAAGTTGTGAAAGAAGGTGGAGAGGGTGGAAGTCGTAGCGGGAAAGTACGGACTCGAGGAGGTAGAGGTGGAGGTTTTGAACTTGAAGTGTAGATACGGTTAACAGAAGATGCTAGAGGTGACAGTGCGGAGGGAAATGAAATGGACGTGCAAGTGGATGAAGTGGATGCAGGGGTGAGTGAGGGAGTGCGGAATGTTGCGGTCAAAGGGCAGGGAGGTGGTGCAGGAGTGGAAGAGCAAGTTGGAGAGGGTGATGAGGTTGAAGAGGGCATCAAACAGAAAAGGAAACCACATACAATCAATAGTGGTGCATTTGAAGGGCAAGAACCGAGGACAAGGAATTCTCCAAAAGTGCTTCGTAACACTATTTTACATTTGAATGATATACAGAAGGCAGAGCTAGAAGAAATTGGCTTCAGAGACTGCTGCTATCTGGATGTTACTGAGATTCCATCCAAATTTAGACACTGGCTGGTTGAATCGTTTGACGCAGACAGATGCGCTCTACGTGTAGATGAAGGGTGGGTAAAAATAACCCCGAAACGTGTGGCGAAAATTCTAGGGATCCCAAGGGGCATTAAGAAGATTGTCCTTCCAACTCATGTCGGCAGTTTGAATGAGATGGTGAAAAGATGGAGGTTTGAAATGGGATTAGAACATGGAAGTGTCAATCCGTGTGAAGTTTCAGAAGAAGTGCTCCAAAACGACAAGGGAGGCGAATGGTTCGGTGCAGTTCCTAGTGCTTTTCTTGACTATAATGATCCAAAGTAATAGGAACGGCAGTTGCAATATTAGGATACTGCATATTCTAGATGACTTGTCAAAGGTGACAAGCTACGACTGGTGCGGATTTTTGGTTGATAAATTAATAAGCACAATGAGGGACTGGCAAAAGGCACCTAATTCAGCGTATTCCCTTAATACAGCTTTTTTTACAGCTTTTGGAGTAGCACAAGCTTGAGAAAGCGAGTATATTATGAAATGAAAAATGGAGGGTTCGGATTAGGAAGGGTAAGGAGACGATATAAAAATGGGATGGAGATTAAAATTTATCCATGTGATGAAGAAGGCACTTCAATTTCCAAAGTGAAGGTATGCTTGTATAACTGCTATTAACTGTCTGATATTAACAACAATGGATATATTTTTATTATCATTCATATTTTGATTTACAACCTGCACTTTAATTTGATAATGTTGTGTTTCATCTTCAAATTGCACTTACGGTTACAACGAAAAACACCTCCCCATATTGCACTTGCAATGGTAAAGCCTGTTTTGGTCTGCACTTACAATTGGATAGACATTACACTTCAATACCGAAAATAAATTTTCAGTTTACACTTGCAATTTAGCAAACCTAGGGTCATATTGTAAGTTAGTTATGCACTTTCAAATACCGAAATTAAGATTCAGTTTACACTTGCAATTTATCAAACCCAGGGTGATAGTGTAAGATGAGTTCTTATTGGACAATATTCTGTGTCATAGTGCATGTAACATTGCGCCAAATTAACCATACATATGCAGGCAAAGAAAAAGAAGATGGGTGCGGTAGAAGATGGCGTGGCAGCCGCTGAAAGTTCAAAGAGGAAGGTACGAATGGGCCGTCTATATTTGAGCATATTGAACTCTGTTTTCTTATGTCTTATTCACGTATGTAAATGGGGATGCTGATGATGAAGGTATGAATGGTATTTTGATTTACAGCCTGCACTTTACATTTGATAATCTTATGTTTCATCTTCAGATTGCACTTACTTTGTACAAACAAAAAACCTCCTCATATTGCACTTGCAATGGTAAAGCCTGTTTTGGTCTGCACTTACAATTGGATAGACATTGCACTTCAAAACCAAAAATAAATTTTCAGTTTACACTAGCAATTTAGCAAACTTAGGGTCATATTGTAAGTTAGTTATGCACTTTCAAATACCGAAATTAAGATTCAGTTTACACTTTCAATTTATCAAACATAGGGTGATAGTGTAAGATGGGTTATTATTGGACAATATTCTGTGTCATGTTGCATGTAACAGTGCCCCAAATTAACCATACATATGCAGGCAAAGAAAAAGAATATGGGTGCGGTAGAAGATGGCGTGGCAGCCGCTGAAAGTTCAAAGAGGAAGGTATGAATGGGCCGTCTACATTTGAGCATATTGAACTCTGTTTTCTTATGTCTTATTCATGTATGTAAATGGGGATGCTGATGCTGAAGGTATGAATGGTATTTTGATTTACAGCCAGCACTTTACATTTGATAATGTTATGTTTCATCTTCAGACTGCACTTACTTTTGCAAACAAAAAACCTCCCCATATTGCACTTGCAATGGTAAAGCCTGTTTTGGTCTGCACTTACAATTGGATATATAGACATTACACTTCAATACCAAAAATAAACTTTCAGTTTACACTTGCAATTTAGCAAACTTAGGGTCATATTGTAAGTTAATTATGCACTTTCAAATACCGAAATTAAGATTCAGTTTACACTTGCAATTTATCAAACCTAGGGTGATAGTGTAAGATGGGTTCTTATTGGACAATATTCTGTGTCATGTTGCATGTAACAGTGCCCCAAATTAACCATACATATGCAGGCAAAGAAAAAGAATATGGGTGCGGTAGAAGATGGCGTGGCAGCCGCTGAAAGTTCAAAGAGGAAGGTATGAATGGGCCTTCTACATTTGACCATATTGAACTCAGCTTTCTTATGTCTTACCCATGTATGTAAATGGGTATGCTGATGCTGAAGCTGAAGGGATGAATGGTCTTTTTTGATTTACAGCCTGCACTTTACATTTGATAATATTCTGTTTCATCATCAGATTGCACTTACATTTTAAAAACAAAAAAACCTCCCCATTTTGCACCTGTTGGCGAATATTGTGTGCCATGTTGAATGTATCTGTGGACCAAATTAACCATACATATGCTACAGAGTATGTAAAACCATGTAAATGGGGATGTAGTTTTGATTAGACAATATTGTGTCATACAGACTGCACTTTATATTTTGTATTATTCTATGGCATATGTTTCAGAGTGCACTTACATTGTTTCATAAAACTTCCCATTTTACACATAGAATGTTAAATCCCTGTTTGTTATGCACTTCCTCACCTCTGATTGTTGTTGTTCTAATGATAGGCTGAATGGAATCAAATGCGTATAAGCAAAAGACAAAAGGTATCCCAAGATGAGGAAGTATTGGAAGCAATAAATCTATCGGTTGATGGACATACATCAAATTGGGAGAGGCTGATCAGGAATAATGATGTATTACATAGTCCATTCAGAGGGGTAGAAAGTAGAAGCCTGACGATGGAAGAAGCAAGTTGGGAGGGGCTTTTCGCGGGAGCGGGACTTGTTGAAAGTGTGGGAGTGGATGTTGAGGGAGATATGGGTAATAAGGGAGTGGAAGCGGAAGATGAGGAAGATGGAGTTGAGAGAGACAAGGGCAGGGAGGGAATAGAAGTAGAAACTGTTGTTGGAGATGCGTTTGAAGGAGTGAATGTGGCATCTAGAGTGGGAGATGAAGCTGGTGTGGGAGTGCAACATGGTGGAGATGTACACGGCGTGGGAGTCCAAGAAGATGAATAAAAAGATGGAGTTATTGTGGGAGTGTAAGATGGTGGAGAATTACAAGGTCTGGGAGTGCAAGAAGATGACCAAGATAGGGGTGATAGAGATGTGGGTAATGAGGGGGTGCTAGTGCAATTTGGAGTTGAAAATGTTGTTGAGGCAGGACAAGTGCCATCTGGAGTGAAAATGGTGCGCATTGAGTGGAGAAAGGAGCAAGGTGAGGAAGTTTCAAAAGAAAAACAAAGGCAGGATGAAGGAGAACACAGTACAACAACAGATCCCTACAACGTAATGTGAAGAGTTCATTAACTATTAATCTTGAACAATTTTTAGAACGTATTTGTCAAATTTATTGGTCAGGCATGCATCGAAGAGGTCCGTTGCGCAGCTCAGCATCTTTCAGACGCCATGATGAACTTCGACAGCATATATGGTGAAGCTCTGATAAAATATCCACAAAACGATGAACTGCAGCAAATAGACAGAGATTTGATGATACAAATGGGGATGAGGGTCCCACCCTCGGGGGGGGGGGGGAGAAAATTACAGAACCCCGCACGCACCCAGAAAAGATGAGTTTAGAGAGTGTGATTTTACAGCTCCTAGGATGAACGTGGCAGATGAGGAAACAGACGAAGTGGACAAGGCACTACAAGTTGGCAAAAAAAAGGAAGATCGGTGTGTCAGATAAGGGAAAGTCCCCTTATGTGGTGCAAATATGCGATCTAACTAAAGAAGACAATGTGCCGGTGAAAAGAATAGCTGACTGGTTATTCAGTTTATACGGTGAACGAGGGTATGACATTTGTTATAACAGTTTGCACTTATATTTACATCATTGAAATTTGCTGTGTTTAAATGATATGCGTAATGCAGGGATATTGTATATGAATATATGACAACAAAAATTGAAAGAACAGAGTTCGAGAGCCTGGACAAAAACCGGCCGGTGTTGGATGGGGTCATCGAAGCCATGAGTCAAGTTCTTAATCACGAAGAGGAGTTGAGAAGCAAAGAATCACCTCACAGATTTTTCTTCACTGTATACATTTCAGTAAGTGAATGATTGGATAAGTGAAGAATATAATATTATTTTTGACATGTTCACAAATTACATGGTTATTTTGTAGTGGGGGTTGAACATGGAAAGTGAAGAAGATAATTACGAAGGTTTCAAGGAGATCATAGAAACTCAGGATGCGGGGGGAACAATCTGCTGGGATACGATATGGTATTAGTCATCGCATTATGTTCAGTTTAGTTAACATATTATTGAACAAGCTCTCTAACTGAATGTTGCCTACCTGCAGCTATTCTTTCCCAGGAATCGGGCCGGTCAGTACTACTTGCTAGTGGTGAACCTAAAAAACCCAACAGTGGAGATTCTGGACAATAACAAGGGAGTAGGGGCAGATATGACAACATATGGAAATCCGCCTCGCATTATGGTAATATAATTGGAGATGTCTAATTAGAAATAATACTAGATTTGTGTGACATATGTACATGGCTGATTTCTTGTTTCACGTATATCAATTCAGATATCATGTTTATCTCGTTACCTACAAGAGCTGGGATATAGTAAAGCACTCATTTTGGAACGTAGTTTGATTACCAAACCAACACTTCGGTGGGCGCTAACTGAAAATGTAGACAGCGTCATCTTCCTCATGCGTCATATGGAAAGTTATATGAGATTGAAAGGAAAATCAACTTGGAAGACCCAGCTGGGAGTTGAAGGACACCTAGTAAGCACTTTCTTGTAAACCTATATGCAAATTACATTAATTTGCGTCAAGAAATTCATTAATATTAATATAAAATTCATCTGATTACTACAGCTAGACAGACAAATCATCAAGCTAAGAAGTTTGTTTGCATGGAAAATTCTGACATCACCCATTAACCAAGCGGCAAATTTGTGTATGCAAAGGCGACAGAATGGGATGCACTGCCGCAGCCAGACAAGTTGACTATGTATAACAAAAAAAAGTGAGATTCAGCAGCAAAAAAGTAGAGTCATTCACTTTTGAAGTCTGCTGCGTATTCACTTTTTGATGTCTGCTCGTCTCAATGCTGCGTATCCATATGGCCGCTGACTTTCATTTGCCCTTTTGATGTATATAGGGCTGTAGCATTTTGATGTAAAATTAGACAGTGGTGTGTTAGAACTAAGTTAGCTTGTGATGTATATAGGGGTCTGAAAAAGGGGGTTGGGCTGTAGTTGCAAATGCAAAAATTCGACAGTGCAACATCTAAAATCAGCATTGTAAATGCAGGCTTTAACAGGATGTTTGTTGTACTTGGGCTTTAGCAGACAAACATGCACTTACGCTTTAGCATCCCAAGTATTCTGGGGTGCAATCTCTCAATGCGCAACATGTTTAACTCCACATTTTCAACATTGTCAACTCTGCATCACTTCTCCACTCAATGCGCAACATTTTCAAAGTATCAGCTCCAAACTGCACTCCCTCAACAGCATTATCAGCTCCAAACTGCACTCCCTCAACAGCATTTTCTGTTCCAGACTGCACTCCCGCAACATCATTATCAGCTCCAGACTTCACTCCTTCAACAGCATTATCAGCTCCAGACTGCACTCCTTCAACAACATTATCAGCTCCAGACTGCACTCCCTCAACATCATTATCAACTCCAGACTGCACTCCCTCAACAGCATTTTCAATTCCAGGCTGCACTCCCTCAACGACATTATCAGTTCCAGATTATACTTCCGTAACAGCATTAGCAGTCCCAAACTGCACTCCCTCAACATCATTATGAACTCCAGACTGAACTCCCTCAACAACATTTTCGGTTGCAGACTACACTCCGTCGACAACATTATCAGCTCCAGACTGTACTCCCTCAACAGCAATTTCAGTTCCAGACTGCACTCCCTCAACAAAAAATTATAAGGGCAGAACAAAACAGGCGTGACCATTGTAAGTGCAATCTGAAGATGTTTTGGATAGTAAAAGTAAGTGCAATCCGAATATGAAACAGAATATTATCAAGCGTAATGTGCAGCCTCTATGACACATGATGAAATGAAAAGTGCATCCCCATTTACATGCTGTTTTATAATCACGTGATGTTACATGTACTTACATCAGCATCCCCATTTACATGCATATCAAAAAGTATACAGTGTATAACAATATATGCAATTACATTCAGCATCCCCATTACACGCACATCCAAAAATATATTGTGTATCACAATCGTCTGTAACGGTTGCCACAGGTGATATTGATACACAGCCCAAAAAGCTGAACTGTCGTGGTCACCTTTCTTCAGCATGTATACTAGTCGGATCCATTTAAAGGACAGTTGCGACTGTCATGGTTGCACATTGTTTGACAAACTTTGCACATGTGCAGAGCGCGTTGACTTTTCTTAATAGCCACATCAAAATTAGATGCAAGCCTTTTCCCGGAACCCTTGGTATGGACAAGTGCTGGAGAGTTCACTGTTCTTTCAATAGGCTTAGATGCACTAATCAAGTCACTTATGATGTCGATTTTACTAGCAACGCGATGGCCAATGGAAAGTTGTTCCAAATGCAGACGCATTTCCTTCAATTTACATCGAATGTACTCCCTCTTTACATTATCATTATCAGCAATGCTTAGACATGTATTAAAATCCATCCATAAATCTTGGTCAACCATACCAGCTTCTTGGATAACTTGACATTGCTCAACTAATATTGGGCCCAAACTTTAGGATACAGTTTGAATGGCGTCTCGAGTCCATCTATTGAGAACATACCTCTCTGGGATTTTTTTTCAATGCAAGCATATTTGATAGCAGCAAAAACATGGCTGCACTGATACCCAACCCATTCAAAAAGCTTGCAAGTACATAGAAAACTATCTGTGCTACTATCCTCAGTCACCTGAAACATAAATATATTAGAGATACCTATGATGAGTGTGTTTCCAAAAGACTTAATATAACAAGATTGAAACACAACTAACCTTAAAAGTTTTTTTATACCTCCCATAAACTGCTTCATGAACTTTCCCATTTTCACTTTCAACAACTGTTATAATGGAAACATCAAAACATGAAGCACATATTTCAGTTTGAACATCCTGAAATATGGTGGTTGTATAAGTCTGCAGTGCATGGAGCTCGATTAATAAAGGGATGCTGATGCGAGATCTTTTGCTTCTAGCTTCATGGTCACACGTCGACCGAATTTGACGTTGGCTTTCTAGGGCAACATCAAAACCCATAAAAAAACCAACCAATAACAATCGTTGATCCAAATAGCTTCCAAAAAAAGAATTTTCACTTTCTGAACGCGAAGTCGTCCGTAGAAGTCCACCGAGCTGAATATCGCGGAAATATTCTGGTATCCAATACTTTCTTATACAAAATATAGATGATAACCATTTGTTTTTTCCATACCATATTCCGAGATGATAATCGGTTGCTTGGCGATGGCAAACATGCAACTGAGAGCTGGGTGACGAAAACAATAGGTGACCCAATTAGGGCAAGCAGAAAATCAGTCAAACTCGTTGGCTTCCGAGTAACTGATATTCATGGTTGCAGAATAAAATCGAGAATTTCGGAGAGTGAAATCGAGTTCGAACTAGTTGGAATGGAAACTCTGATGACGAGTGATAGCGAGAAGATGGTTGATAGAAAAAAGAAATCATTGCGCGCTGAACAGTGCAAATATTTTGGGGGAACGAGATTTTGGGTTCCAAATTTACCCTCAAGCTTTTCATTTCAAAAATTTTGATTATTAATAATGTAAAAAAGCCTAAGAAACGTGGCAGGTTGTGAACCATTCATCCAAACTTGATGAGTGGCTGAGATGTGTTCATAGGTTAATAGTGTAAGAAGAGTTAACATTTGAGCGCTCCTCTAGTCGATATATGCCACGTTGCACATGGTGCACTCTCAAAATTCTTATGCGTTTACATTCGTTTACAAATTACTTAAAATATATGTGTTTTAGTGCAAACCAGTGTTATTAAAACCGAATTGTGGATCGACCGGTCAAATCACTGGGTCAATGAGTCAGTGGTTCAACCAGTTTGACCCGTACATATTAAAAAATAAAAATAAAAAATATATATATATGATATTATAATTTAACATATTTATGACTTGAATAAATATTACATGATTATGATCCGATTATAACAACATACCATAACAAATTTAGAATTTGATAAAGTACAAATCAATAATACAACAATAACAATTTTAGTCTTAATTTGCAAGTCACAACAATAAGGGATTTATAAGACTAATTGAATTTCTAGTTAAATTGATAATAAGTAATAACTTTTATAGATTTGATAAATGAATATACATTATTGAAACGAATAATAAAACAATAATTATCTTTAGCGTAGTGTAAAGAAAGAGAATAACTATTAAGAGGGGCTTAAGTTCGAGTCTTGTCCAAGTCAAAATTAAATAAATATTTTTTCAGACCAAATCAAACCGATTCAACAGATCAAATCACGATTTTAATGAAAAACCAGGTCAACCAACCGGGTCTTGACCGGGTTTGACGCATATCCGATCCGATAAGTGAACCGAAAAGGTCACCAAACCGGTTTTCGATCCAACCAGACGAACCGGCCGGTTCGGTCCGGTTTTCACAACACTGGTGCAAACACCTCATACACAACAAAAATATACGTAAAAAATTGTAGGTGGTCGATGTCATCGAAAATAAATAGTGTTGTAAGTTGTAACATTGCATAATTTTTTTTTATAGCGATGGATACAATAACTAGAAATATTATAATACATATGAGTTTGATCATCTAGTACATATATATTGATCTCCGGAGCGCTTAGCAAATATTGAAATCGCTAACTCATATGAATTACATCCCCATATCGACTCAAAAGCCTAGGCTTGTGAGTCATGGTTTAGTAATTCAATATAAGCTAGCAATTTTTCTCTTCACTAAGCAATGTGGGACAATTTCTTCAAGTGTACATTCACATCAATCTCCCCCTCAATTGGAGAAATTGTACATGCCCCCCCCCCCCCTTAATCAACGTGAGACTACTTAATCAACGTGAGACTACATTCAAAAGTTGGAAAAATTCTACATAGTTCACACCCATTTTGAAAATTTTAATAGTTTGGGTAAAAAGTTGGATATAGGCAGTAGTTCGTTACCCCTTTTTGTAATTTTCCTAAACTATTATTAGCACTTTATTTCAAATTAAGATTAAAGATCAGGTAGAAAGCATATTTTTGGTACAAAATATAAAGTTCGTCAAAATTGGGTTATTATTCGACGACATAGTTGGTCAAAAATATTTTATAATTCGTCACCGAGAAATTAACCACATGAAGAGATTTAATCTCATCCGTCCAAATGACCAAATTAAGGGTTGTCATCAGTTAGTATTTTTTCTACAAAAATATGTCATTTGTACCAGATCTTTTTTCCTAAATTAGATATCGAATTTTTCAATTTTCAATTTTGTGACTTTTACATATATTTGCACATTTTTCATCATATTAATCATATCACAAATCATAATAAAAATAAATTTGACCAAATTAAACTAATCATATAACCAAACTCATAAGTTTCGACCTTCGATTTCTCACAAATGCATGCAAATCGATGAGAAAATTACTAAATTTAAAAATAAAAAGTATGATACTTTTTTATTGTTTTTGATAATGGGTGGTGATGGACCATAATTATGCGAATCAAAAATATAGTAAAACTCACCAAATTAGACTGTTTGTCTATTTAACTTCTGCTTGTTAGTCCCGATATATTTCTACAGGGTATTTTGGCGCTTAGAGAGAATACAGGCTAAGGAGAGGATTTTACGCTGAAAAGATATTACGAGCCAGTCCAAGGTCACGATCAGACACTGAATGCAGAAATCTCAAGATCCTGACGTAGGAATTACTCAAAATAAATCAAACCGAGGAACAACCAAAGTCAGACCGGAGCGAAATTGGACTGTTAGTTTTGTGGAAACTGCACAAAACTCACATTTTCTCCCCATGGTGACCGGCGGCTTTGGGAAGAAGAGATGACTCATGGGTGGCCAAGCCACCTCACCCCTCCCTTCCTCCTCTTCCAACCGGCGGCTTCTCCTCCCCATGACCGGCAACCGGCGGCTTTGCTCTCCCCCCCCCATGTGGCGCCTCCTCCTTCTTCCTCCTTCTCCTCCCTTGGATCAAAAACCACATGCCATCATCTCCTCCATCCATTCCTCCCTTCTCCTCCCTATAAATGGAGCTCATCCCCTCCTCATTTCAATCATCCTCAAATCAACATTTCACTTCTCTCTCTAAAAGTTTGGTACTTTGTAAGTTAGGTTTTTGAAATAATACTCATGTTGGTTCTTGAGTATTATAACGGTTTGAAATAATATTCCCGTTGGTTCTTGAGTATTATAACAGTTTTAGAGAATACTCCTGTTGGTTCTTGAGTATTCCACCCCCTCTCTTCTTACTGTCTTTCAAAAACCCCCGAGTATTTAGCTATGATATCCTCCTCCATGGATAATCGTAGCTAAACTCTTTATTCGGTTGAAGGGGCGTACTTGTATTATAAAATGTTTTAGACTATTTTAGTGTTTTTTCTCTGTATTCAAAACTTGTTCTATGTGCCATATATTAGGTCAGAACTTCCAAGGTTGAGTGGATGCTTGAAATGGCAAAGCTCTTCCGTGGAAGTTCGTGAACATACTCGGGTAAGTGGATGCTTGAAATAGCAAAGCTTATCTGAGGAGTTCGATATCTCTCAAACACCATTTGGATAAATCGGAAAAGACAATCCAAATGGATGCACATAGGCTAGAATACCTTGAAATGGGGTGCTAGTCTGAGTAGAACAAGGGCTCTACGTTTTTTGCAAAAGATTAGACAGTGTTGCAAGTCGAGTGCTTGAAATGGCCTTGATTCACTTTCGAACACTTTTGCAAAAGACTAGACAGTGTGGCAAATCGAGCGCTTAAAATGGCCTTGATGCACGTTTGAATACTTAGAAGGATTACTAAAATGATAAAACAGGCTATGATGCAATGCCCCCGAAACCGAATGCTTCCCTTGAATTACAAAATCCCCTTGTATTTACTTTCCTAGTATAACTGCCTTAATCAACTGCACTCACCTTCCGGAGGACTCGCAAATCACGCATCACCCACTGTAAGTCTTTCTTTTTATTTTTTCAGTATTTATTTTTCTGCAACTTACTTTTCCGCACTCAAAACCAAAAACAACCAAAAACAACCAAAAAAGTCACTTAGTCATAACCGCTAAAATCTCAATCAACCTTAAAACACGCTCCCTCGCTGTACAAATCCCTTAAAGAACAACGTATCCCCCTAATTCCTTTGGGTTCGACCCCTACTTACCACTTGCTACCCAGTAGTAAGGTCGCGAGTAGCGGACTTATAAATTTATTCTTGACGTTTGCACACGACGACTGTGCGTCCCTCAAAAATTGGCGCCGTTGCCGGGGAATTAGCCATCGGATTAGCTGTTCTTTCCTTTCTCTCTCAATTCTCGAAATCACCTCTATACAACCATGTCTCGCGAAGAAAGCCACCATGACTATCAGGATGATGACGAGATAAACCTGTACGATCGAAATGATGAGGTGCCACTTCCATTTGTGGATGATCCGGAACAACTCATCAGAAACAGAAGAGCTCGTGATAGGGAGGCAATCAGAAGAAACCAAGAACCACCCGAGGACCGAAATGCAGCTGGTCCAGTACAACCCCCTAGATATCCACCACCCCCTCAACCTCGACAAGTGCCGAGACGAGAACCCGCTTTCGATAACTACTACGGGGATAACAACAATTACCGCGAACCTACTATGGGAGAACTCTCAGGACCGTATTTCAGAAACCAGCCATGGTGCATTCACGAAGACCCTGAACTGGAAAATGGCATCATCAACACTTCAGTGGTCCATAACTTACCAAACTTCTCAGGAACACGTGGAGAATCAGCAATGACTCATCTCCAGCACTTACATGGTATTTGCCAGAACTTAAAACCAAATGGCGTAAACGTAGACGACTTCAAGTTGAAGGCGTTCTATTTTTCCCTCATCGACGTGGCAAACGATTGGTTCCTTTCATTGCCTTCCGATAGCATCAGAACATGGGCTCAGATGCAAAAGAAATTCCTGGACAAATATTACCCGGCAGGATGGGCAATGCAAGTACGGAGGCAGCTACAAGACATCAAGCAAGGACCCAACGAAACCATGTACGATTACCTGGAAAAGTTCAACCGCCTGGAGAGAAGCTGTTGTACCCTTGGACTGCCTGAGAAACTCGCAGTCGAGTATCTCATTGATGGATTAAGACCCTTAGACAAAATGCTTCTGGATGCCTCAGCTGGAGGATCCATGATGAATTTGTCATTAAGTGGCATAAGGAATCTCATCACCGACGTTGCTGAAAACGCCCGATTTAGAGAAGAGACGACTCGTCAGGAAGAATTTTCCAGAACAAGGAATGTGGCAAAAGCTGAAACACCAACGAACTCCATGCCAGAAGAGATGAAACAATTAAAGGAGATGATGATTCAGTTCCTACGAAGACAACCAGTTCTAGTTAAGCCTTGCGAATTTTGTGGCTCTACAGACCACAAAACTGACGCATGTCCGACATTAATAGAAGAGGAACCGGCAGAAGTGAATGCAGTGGGAGGATACCAAGGATACAACAACAACAGCAACGACAGAGCCGTACAAAACCGACAGTATGGTCAAGCAACCAACCCAAACTGGCGTAACAACAACTATCCTAAGAAGGAAGCACAACCAACTGTCCCTCAACTAGCTCAGTCATACTACCAACCCCCCCCACCGACAGTATAATCAGAACGCTCCATCGCCAGGCCAATATCAGCAAAGAGGACCAAATCAGTACCAAACCGGCCAGCATAATCAGTAAGAACCAACCAAGTCGCTCGATGACACGATGAAGGAGCTCGCAGGAAGCATAAATCAATTGGGTACTTCGTTACACCAATACCAGGCGAAAACTAACGGGGCAATTTCATAATTGACCAAACAAATGTCCCAGCTCGCCACTGCAATGTCAACACTCACTAATGAGCCTGGCAGACTTCCTTCACAAACCATCCAAAACCCAAAGGCGAATCTTAGCATGATAAAAAGGTCAAACGAAAAGGCGACACTGGGAGAAGTTGCACGATCCCCAACTTACAAACTTACGAACAAGCACTTCGCCCGGAGGCGTCGACCTGATTGGAATCAAGAGGAAGACCGACCCAATGATGGCAAAACATGGGTTACACATGCTGACAATGGACGATACGCATTCACCGTTTGTATAACACCACCACCGATCATACACTCTGACATACCAGCATCTGGATGGGAAGACAGTAACAATTTAAGGTGGACTCCACAACTAATATTTATGCTTCGAAGCAAAATATTAAGGGATCTGATTATACAAATCCTAAGCCAAGGAACGGGCGGAATGGCCCGACAATAGAAAGAGCCCTCACTTCAGATCACGAGCCACAACCGGAAAGAGATAAAGACCTAGGGGCCTTCACAGTCACCTGCGGTATTGGTGAAGCACAGATTCATAAGTGCTTAGTCGATCTTGGAGCTGCTATCAACGCCATGCCCTCCTCCTTATATTACTTATTAGGACTTGGTCCATTAAAACCACACAGGTCAAATATCGAGCTAGGAGATAAATCGTGCATCCGTCCGGTTGGAGTGCTAGAAGATGTAATACTCCATGTGGGAGAGCTCGTCATTGCTGCAGACTTTTATGTAATACAAACGGGAGAGACCAGCGAAGACGACCCTCCAACAATAATATTGGGACGACCATTCCTCTACGCTACTAAAGCAAGGATCGATGTGGGCAAGGGCTCATTATTGCTTAAGTTCGGCGGCAAAATTGCAAATTTCTCCATTGATAATAGCCGCACGGGTACAAAGAAACCGCCAGACATTATGCCTATTCCAGATTGCGGTACACAGAATTCTGACCTGCCAAGGGAGACCGAAAGAGTAACAGGACCAGCAGCTATGGTCAAAGGTCCCCCGCCTTCTCAGAAACAATGGAAAGAAAAAACACCAAAACCATGGAGTTCCAACCCAAACAAGAAATCAGGAAGAGCCAAGGCCAGATTCAACACAGGAACAGTGGCGAAATACGACCTGAGCCACCCATGGGATCCAAACCAGTGATCCAGGAATGAGGTACTGTCGAGCCAACGACGTTAAATAAAGGCACTGGTCGGGAGGTAACCCGACACTATCTTACTTTCTGTCTTTTATTTTCTGTCATTTAGTTTTTTTTCCAATAAGTCGCTCTCACCCACTTGGTGCATAGAAGAAATGACTATTCAGGAATCGGACTTGGGTGCAACATTAAGCCAGCCAGGCCTACGCCAAGAGTTCAAGGCCCCAGCCGAACTCCCTCGATTATCCAGCCTCATGCCATGTCGTTCACTCGACACTTTAAATGGAGTTCTGTTCTTCCCTTTTCCTTAATGTCATTTCCTTCTCGTATAATATCTGCTTGCATGGCTTTTGAACTAAGTCTTGCTGAAAGGCACGCCTTCGTTCAAAAGTGTGGGGTGAGAACCACCTGTGTACATAACATGTTTTTCTTTTCCTTTTTCTTTAAAATTATCTTTTTGAAAATATGAACTTAAGAATGTGAAAAAGATAGATCTAAAATTCATGCATTTACCTTGTGAAAATTCAACTGTCTAAAAACTTAGAACGTAACTTCTCATTTGTCCCTTTGTGCTGAGATAAACCAGGGATGTGGAGTTGACATAAACTTCCTTAGAGAGGCTTGGCAAGCACTAGAAGGATCGAATCAAACTATATGGTTTTCGAAGTCAGTGGAGGCTGCACTTCGGGTTTCAGTGAAGATTGAAGTCATCTCCGCCATGCAGTGTTTATGCAAAAAGAAAAAAAAGGCAAGGACGGGAATCAGACCGTCCTCTCTCTAGTCAAAGTAGCCGGGAAAATAGATGAGCGACCCTCATCTTGACCCGCGCGAAACGGCAAGGATGAGAGGAGCGGGGAGGTATTTCCATAGGCTTGCGGGCAATGATTGGACCTCCCAAAAAGGCCTGAGAAAATGGACTAGCAAGTCACAAAGACGCAAAAAGCTCAAAGAAGTAAATCAAGAGGCCAAAGGCCCAAAATTGTGAAGGTTTTAACCGAACAAAAAGTGAAGTACTCAAAGAGTCAAATCAAAGGCCAAAGGCCGATTCACTACAAAAGCTGTCCCTCGCCAAAAGAAAATCAAAGTACTCAAACCATTGAAACCCGAACCAAATCACGTGCTAGAGAAAGCTACAAGGAAACCATATAGTGCGAGACGATCCCGAGAATGCAGTCCAGGAGCCTAAAAAGGGCTATCTCCCGAAACATCCAGAATAATTTGCATCTCAGCACGAAGGTACACGTATCAAGTTTCTTCTATTTATTTACACAGTTCAATTTGGTAATAAGTAAGTAATGCATGAATTAGGATAAATCGAGTCCCACAGTCTAACTTTCATATTTTAAAACCAAACTTAATGTGCCGCCCTTTAATAGCATTGTTCGGGATGAACAACTAAAAGTGTGGGGTAATCTGATGGACCATAATTATACGAATCAAAAACACAGTAAAACTCACCAAATTAGACTGTTTGTCTATTTAACTTCTGCTTGTTAGTCCCGATATATTTCTACAGGGTATTTTGGCGCTTAGAGAGAATACAGGCTAAGGAGAGGATTTTACGCTGAAAAGATATTACGAGCCAGTCCAAGGTCACGATCAGACACTGAATGCAGAAATCTCAAGATCCTGACGTAGGAATTACTCAAAATAAATCAAATCGAGGAACCACCAAAGTCAGACCGGAGCGAAATTGGACTGTTAGTTTTGTGAAAACTGCACAAAACTCACATTTTCTCCCCATGGTGACCGGCGGCTTTGGGAAGAAGAGATGACTCATGGGTGGCCAAGCCACCTCACCCCTCCCTTCCTCCTCTTCCAACCGGCGGCTTCTCCTCCCCATGACCGGCAACCGGCGGCTTTGCTCTCCCCCCCATGTGGCGCCTCCTCCTTCTTCCTCCTTCTCCTCCCTTGGATCAAAAATCACATGCCATCATCTCCTCCATCCATTCCTCCCTTCTCCTCCCTATAAATGGAGCTCATCCCCTCCTCATTTCAATCATCCTCAAATCAACATTTCACTTCTCTCTCTAAAAGTTTGGTACTTTGTAAGTTTGGTTTTTGAAATAATACTCCTGTTGGTTCTTGAGTATTATAACGGTTTGAAATAATACTCCTGTTGGTTCTTGAGTATTATAATAGTTTTAGAGAATACTCCTGTTGGTTCTTGAGTATTCAGTAGGATTGGGAATACTCATGTTGGTTCTTGAGTATTCCACCCCCTCTCTTCTTACTGTCTTTCAAAAACCCCCGAGTATTTAGCTATGATATCCTCCTCCATGGATAATCGTAGCTAAACTCTTTATTCGGTTGAAGGGGCGTACTTGTATTATAAAATGTTTTAGACTATTTTAGTGTTTTTTCTCTGTATTCAAAACTTGTTCTATGTGCCATATATTAGGTCAGAACTTCCAAGGTTAAGTGGATGCTTGAAATGGCAAAGCTCTTCCGTGGAAGTTCGTGAACATACTCGGGTAAGTGGATGCTTGAAATGGCAAAGTTTATCTGAGGAGTTCAATCTCTCTCAAACACCATTTGGATAAATCGGAAAAGATGATGAGTTGAATTCTCGACACATTTACATACTCATTTACGAAGAGTTTTGGTCCATTCCCGATGCTAATTCGATGCCATGACCCTCTTTCTTGCTATTTCAGGTGAGAAACATACTTTACGGTTCCCGGGTTCAAAAAGATCAACTCTCACAGAAAACCGAAGTTTCGGAGCAAAATATGGAGTTTCGGGTAAAACGGGACAACCCGACCTCTGCGGCGTATTTTGGGCATACAGATCTCATACGGTGTCCGATTTGGTTGATTCAAAGCTTGTTGGAAAGCTAACTCAAAGGGCTACAACTCTTGAGTTCAAGCCAAGACCTAATTCGGACGTTAAGACCTCGAAACAGCCGCTGGAAAATCGCCCGAGTCTGCAGAAGCTCGCCCGAGCACCAGCATATCTCCTCTCGCCCAACGCTCGCCCGAGCGTGACCGCGCTCGCCCGAGTCTCCTCTACTGCGTGCTCTGCTCCATTTCACACTCAAAAACTCGCCCGGATAAGCCGACGCTCGCCCGAGCATTTGCCACGCTCGCCCGAGCGCTCGCCCGAGCGCTCGCCCGAGCGCTCGCCCGAGTGTTTCCAGCGCTCGCCCGAGTCCCCGCGCCCATCCGAGCTCCCAGCGCGCAATCTCCCCAACGCTCGCCCGAGCGTCACCAATGCTCGCCCGAGCACCAAGCAAAACCCAGATTTTTCACTTCCTCTATAAATAGAAAGCTTGAGTTTTTGGCAAAATATCAAGATTCGAGCTAGGGTTTTTGGGGCACGAAATTGAGGGTTTCTAGAGAGAACAAGCTACCAAAGCTTCAAGGGGGATCATCCCTTGAAGATTGAAGATCCAAAGGGGGAAGAAGATCATCTACACTTTGGTTTATTCCTTCCATTGTATTTTCATCTATGTACTCAATACAATTTGTGTTTGTCTATGAACATGATTTGTGAGTAGTGTTTTGTATTCTAGGGTCCTATGGACCTCATGTGTGTTAATACTCCTAATCTATAATGAATCAATGTTAGAATAACATGTTTGGATGATTGTGAATCTACTTGGATGTAATGTCAATTCTATGCCCACCAAGTGTTTGATAAAATGCCTAAGTGGTCTAGAAACATGAATTTGAGGTTGAGTGTTCTAGCGAACGAGACTAGGAGTTCTAGAACGAAGTAGATTCACCCTCGTTAGGTGGTGATCACTAGCGTGACCCATCTTGGCATTGAGATAGGCTTGATCTTAAACCGCTTATTGGCTATTGATCATTGAGCTAGCGCTAATGATTGAGAACCTTGAGTAGGACGTGAGCTAACAACATCTAGCGATTGAAGCTCACGTGCGAGGTGCTTCTTCCTTAAATCAAGTAAAAATATCTAGCGATTGAATTTGATTTAATAGTAGCACGCCTTAATCTAATTATCTAACATGATTGTTCTTGCATGAAATTGAATTCTTGGAGTCTAAAAACACACATGAGTGAAGTAGTTCCCTAGAGTACACCTTTTGCCTTGGTAGTGACATTATCTCTAGATCCCTTAGTTTGTTTACATTGTTTATATCCATTTTCTTTAGTTACTTCATCAAAACCAACCTTTCGCAATCGGATAGACTTATCGGAACGAAATTGAATAGTGCTCATAAGTTTAAAGTTGCTCCTTGGACGACCCGGTACTTACCGGTCATTATAAATTGTTTTTGACTTGTACTAAAAATACAACGTTCAAAAGACAATCCAAATGGATGCACATAGGCTAGTATACCTTGAAATGGGGTGCTAGTCTGAGTAGAACAAGGACTCTACGTTTTTTGCAAAAGATTAGACAGTGTTGCAAGTCGAGTGCTTGAATTGGCCTTGATTCACTTTCGAACACTTTTGCAAAAGACTAGACAGTGTGGCAAATCGAGCGCTTAAAATGGCCTTGATGCACGTTTGAATACTTAGAAGGATTACTAAAATGATAAAACAGGCTATGATGCAATGCCCCCGAAACCGAATGCTTCCCTTGAATTACAAAACCCCCTTGTATTTACTTTCCTAGTATAACTGCCTTAATCAACTGCACTCACCTTCCGGAGGACTCGCAAATCACGCATCACCCACTGTAAGTCTTTCTTTTTATTTTTTCAGTATTTATTTTTCTACAATTTACTTTTCCGCACTCAAAACCAAAAACAACCAAAAAAGTCACTTAGTCATAACCGCTAAAATCTCAATCAACCTTAAAACACGCTCCCTCGCTGTACAAATCCCTTAAAGAACAACGTATCCCCCTAATTCCTTTGGGTTCAACCCCTACTTACCACTTGCTACCCAGTAGTAAAGTCGCGAGTAGCGGACTTATAAATTTATTCTTGACGTTTCCACACGACGACTGTGCGTCCGTCAGGTGGGTACAACAACTCAGAAACATTACAATACAATGACGTCTTATCGTCTAATACATACATATATATATATATATATTGATCTTCGCAACTCTAACAATACATTTTGATAGGATCCGAAATCATCTGGTACATTTTCTCCACTTTAGAAGCGTGATCGGTCGAATTTTCGACCTATTATTCACTTTATTCGATGATGGATTATGTTTGTTTTCTGGACATTTTGTTATCATTTAACCTCTTTTCTAGTGTTTCGGGTCATATATCACATACCTCATACTTTTTGATTGATCCGAAGCAAAGCAAAGCAAAGCAATTGGTAAAGATTTGGGCAAAAATAGGACAAAACAGGGCAGACGGGCGTTTGCAAAGTATTTTCCATGCCCAGAGCTCATATCATGTCTAAATGGGTCGAAATTTAGCTTGTTGGAAAGCTAACTCGATGGCCTACAACTTTGTAGTTGACACCAAGAGCAGATTCGAAGGTTTAGACCTCCAAAAAGGCAACGGAAGACTCTGCCAGTTTGCCATGCCGTGACATCCGTGACAAAACAATATGTCACGGGTGTTACGGCCCCTAAATAGCCCAGAGAGTTTCAGACGGCCGTGACAGCCATGACAAAGTCGTATGTCACGACCCTGCGGATATTTTAAGCTATAAATAGCAGTTTCGAATCAGATTTTGAGTACGATGACTTTAGGGATCGATTTTAACCTAGATTGAAGAAGGAGGACGACTAACAGCTCAAGAAAGACCAAGATTCGAGGCTACACTTCATCCAAACACGGTTTCCTCGTTTCTAATCTTTTCTTATATATATTTGTGGTTGACAACCATGAATCGTGAGTAGTCGTTTTATTCTGGGATCCTTTGGATCTCGTGCTTGTACCCAACTCTTCATGTGATTTATATAAACGCTTTCATTATTGCAATTGAAGTATTCAATTCTTCTACGCTTAATTTTATTGTTCTTGCACGTTATACGTTGGTTTGATGTTTTCTTGTAAGAACAAAATTAGGTTAAACACCAAAGATGGATGAGTCTGAGGTATTTAACTAGATCAAGTAGAATTGATGTTAGGTCGTAGTGGCTATGCTGATAGTATATGACCTTATAGGAGAGTTAATATTAATTGTTTCGCTAAACTGCGGTAGCTACGCTAGTAGTACGTAGGTATTTGTAAGTACAACGCGTGTACATCCGCGGCGATGGTATAACAAGTATGTAGTGAAATAGTTAGTATTTGGAAAACCCTAGGCTCAATAAATCGAAATTGTTGATAATCCGTAGATGGGCGGCGTTCAACAATCTAGGTTAATTTAGACAATGATCCGTGGATGGGAAGCTTGCATAATGTTATTTTGGTTTATTTCCATATTTGATAGCATATTTGGATTGCATGACATTATCACATGAATTGTATGGCAGGCACGAGTGAAGTTTAATCTTGGAATTATTTCTCTGATTGAATCAAACGTTTCCTAATTTCAGTGTCACATAGGATTTAGTAATTACCAAACCTTTTTCTTATAGGAGTAGCTGAACACATTACTTGCATACTAGTACATGTACGCATCTGTTTCTTGGATCGACCCTTGGCTTACCAAGGTTTATAAATTGTTTTTGACTACAAGACCCCTAAAACTTATAACTTGACAACTATAAAGGGTTAAAAATACGCTTGTCAAAGCGCATGCCAAGTTTGACACCTTTACGATTCATGGATCCACACATTTACCCCAAATCATCGGTACATTCTACCACGAGTGATGAAACGTGAAGAGGAAAGCATCCACGAGCAAGGCGGGACGAGGAAGAGAAAAAGAAAAAGAAAGGGAGAATTTTATAGCAAAATTGGTGGCCCCAAGCGTCGAACCCACTCCGTAAGAATTCAAACATTTCAGTATGGATTCCTTAACCAACAAGCCACCATCACTTTTGACGTGTGATACCTTATTTAAAACAAAGCATTAATAGACAATATTTTTATGATATACCCTCTTATTTATTGAACTTACAAACTAAGAAAAGTTCAAACTGATTTTCCACTCACAATTTGATACTGAAAATGACATATTTGATTTCAATACATACTTGAAATAAAATAAAATTTATTATTTAGAAAGGGTCGAGATATGTATAAAGTTGATTTTGGTACAAAATACAAAGTTCGTCAAAATCAACTTATAATTCGTCAATTTTCGAGCCAAAAAATGAAAAAGATGACATAGTTCGTCAGTTTCATTTTATAATTCGTCGCCAAGAAAATGCACCTAAAATCAAGATTTAATTTCATCCATTCAACTCACAAGATCAAGGACTATGATTACTTTGTATTTTGTACCAAAAAATCAACTTTGTACCTATTCATTTTCTTATTTAGCAAGATGAAAAATATTTTGAGAAGCTGAAACGTCAGAACTCATAACACTCTCCACAACGAAAATGACACCAAACGCGTAATCCACTCGTCTAAATTTCATCCTTAAAATCCTATCAATTCTCAATCCTCTTCCGACCCCACCAATCACAAAATCACAACAATGTTGCTCTGTTCTCGACCATCAACATCGCCCACAATCTTTTCCCTTTTGATCTTCGCGCTATTCGTCTCCTCAGTAGTGTGTATTTATTCACCTGTAGCGGATGTAAGGTTTCTGGGGAGGGTTAATGTGCGGAGGGATGCGGCGGAGGTGAATGACTCTGACTTGATTTTGGCGGAGAGTTCGACTCGGAGGAAAGACCCTTCTGATCAGTTTAGGGTTTATACTGGTGGATGGAATATTAGTAATCCTCATTACTGGGCTGTAAATTTCTCGACTTCCATTTTTTTTTTCAATTTTTCTCTGATTTGTTTATTAATATATTTTTTAAAAGTAATACTTTATATGCTTTGTGATCTAGGTGTGATCACGTTATAGTGCTTTCTAGATTGTGTTGTTTTCATACGCATATTGATCACTGAATTTGTATGAGATTGCGTGATTTTAGGTCGTTTAGCTAAGATGTGAGATGTCACATTTGTTACGTGATTTTATTAAGAGTCAAATTTTATGATTCTGGTGGTTTATGATATTCCGTAGGTTGCTGGATTCATTTTTTGTTGCTAATGCATGTTTAGAATAGATTTCAATTCCCATATTTGTTCCATAGCCTGCGTTTCATTTTTTAAACCATCGATCCGAATTTTGTTATTTGAAATTAGTTATTCGTTATGGACCTTTTTTGTGTTTAATTGCGGCTTGTTTTATATGGAACTGATTTTTGATTTTTTTTTTTTTGAGTGCAGTCTGTTACGTACACTGCTCTCCCTACGTTCATTGTTGCTTTTGTCTGGTTTGTTGTATTTGGGCTCTTTTTGTTTTGCGTCTGCTGTTGCTACTGCTGCTGTTCACGAGAACCATATGGCTACTCTCGAGTAGCATATGCTCTATCCCTTATCGCGCTAATCCTCTTCACAATATGTTCCATGTGAGAATCACCTTCGGTTCTTTATTTCTGAGCTAACATGCGCGGTTAGCACGAGTTCTAGTAGAAGTTTCTGACTTTACTTCATTCTGATTTTTCCAGCATTGGTTGCATAGTATTGTACACTGGCCAAGGAGTGTTCCATGGGAAGACTTCAAATACCCTGTCTTACATTGTAAAACAAGCCGATGTCACTGTTGAGAATCTTAGGAATGTTTCAGACTACCTGGCTGCTGCCAAGGAAATCAAAGTGGATTCGGCGCTTCTGCCAGCGAATTTGTTGACCAAGATTGACAATATTCAAAAGAAAATTAATTCTTCCGCTACTTCCATGGCTGATAAAACTCACAATAAATCGAATGACATACGTACCACATTGGATGGCGTGTAAGTAGCCACAATTAAATTGTTTATCCTCTGTTCAAAATTCCATATATAAAACCTGGCTGATATTTTATTATGCAGAGGGCTTTCACTCATCGTCGTAGCTGCTGTTATGCTCGTGTTGTCTTTTCTTGGATTCGGTAAGTAATTTTGTTCTTTCTCCATAATCGAAGTTTACCGCATAAGTACCATGTTAATAGGCTAAGTCTTGTTATTTTGTTGCAGTGTTTTCTCTTTTCGGGCTTCAGTGTCTCATCTACACGTAAGTCTAACGGTCGCTTGTAAATCAAATTGTTTCCTGATTTTGGCGCCAAAGTCCAAATAATTTTATTGGAATGCATTACATGCCTCTAACAACGCTTAAATATAAATCTTGCAGTTTGGTGATAATTGGGTGGATTCTGGTCGCTGGAACATTTATACTCTGCGGTGTTTTTCTCCTTCTTCACAAGTAAGTTCTTTGTGTTCTTCCGAGTCACCGACTTTTCTCGTTCAAAAAAGTAACTTTCTATAATCATTCACATGCTATTTATGTCATAATATGAAACCTCATTTCTTTTACTTCTATTATTACAGTGTAGTTACAGACTCATGTGTCGCTATGGATGAATGGGTTCGATATCCCACTGCCCACACCGCTTTGGATGAGTTATTGCCTTGCATAGACAATGAAACCGCGCAAGAAACCTTACTGAGATCCAAGGACGTCACTTATCAGATAGTCAACGTGGTTGATATTTTCATCAGTAACATAGCTAATCAGGATTTACCGCCTAACGTAGGCATGCCCTTAAACTTCAACCAATCTGGCCCTCAGCTGCCAACTCTCTGCAAACCATTCAACTCCGACTACTCAAATCGGACATGCGCTCCTAGAGAACTTGACTTCAGCAATGCAACGACGGTAACTTAAATCATATAAATTTTAAACCATTTAAATAAAATAATTCACTTTCACAGTTATTTTCCGAAATGTTCCTTAATCTAAAATGTTCATTATTTTTTTAATAATTTTGTTTCAGGTGTGGAAGAATTATGTGTGCCAAGTATCGGTTTCTGGATCCTGCACAACACCTGGTCGTTTAACACCGAATACGTACAGCCAACTGACAGCAGCAGTCGATGTAAGCTACGCGCTATACAAGTACTCGCCTTTCCTGGTTGGTTTACAAGACTGCACTTTTGTTCGAGAGACATTCGCAGACATCACGAAAGACTACTGTCCTGGATTGAGACTTTACAGCAAGTGGGTCTACATCGGTCTAGTAATGGTATCTGTTGCTGTAATGCTGTCTCTCGTTTTCTGGGTCATTTATGCGAGAGAGCGAAGGCATCGCGTCTACACGAAACAGTTCGATCACCCGTTTGAGAGGTCATCCATCCCTTGGCAGGCGAACAACAGTTAGTGTGAGGCTTGATTTAGAAGTTGGGTGTTGTATACAGGGTGCTTGGAGTAGAGATACAATTTGGCTAAATTCATTATAAGAATCTTGTCAGTCGGTGTTGAGAGATGTTCACTTTGAAATATCCTCGTATCTACAAAAAAAATTGATAAATATGAAAATTTATATTGATTTTCTGGTCGTCTTTACGAGTTAACTTTTTATGTATCAATCGGATAATGTAATATTTCATAAGGAATCGAACTTGATACTCGGTTGCCATAGCCCCGGTAGTCGCCTACTGTATTCACCTCGCCTTGGTCGTCCTCCACTATGGTTGGGCATGCGTCTATTTTGTGATCTGTGGCTCCACAGAACACGCAAGGCCTGACTTAGAACGGCTGCCTTCTGATAACCTGCTGCATCATCTCCTTGAGTTGCTTGATTTCTTCGGCCTAGCATTAGATGGGGGCTCGTCTTTTGAGACGCTCCTGGTCCAACTGAATTCTTCTTCCTTGTTGGACTCATCCTGGAACTGTGCACTCTCGGCCACTGCCATGATCTTTCGTCGTACACCAGCTGGGGATAAGTTCATGAGGGTTCCTCCAGCCGAGGCATCTATTAGCTTCCTGTCGAGCCACCTTAGTCCGTCAAGCATGTATTCCGCGAGCAGCTTTTTGGGAAGTCCAAGGTTGCAGCAGCTCTGCTCTAGGGTGTTAAACTTCTCCATGTATTTGTATATCGTCTCGTTAGGTCCTTGCCTGAGCTCTTGCAACTGCCTTCGGACCTACATTGCTCTGCCTGCTGGGTAATACTTGTTGAGGAACTTCCTCTGCATATTACGAAACGGCAGTACTCAATAGTGTGAGGCTTGATTTAGAAGTTGGGTGTTGTATACAGGGTGCTTGGAGTAGAGATACAATTTGGCTAAATTCATTATAGGAATCTTGTCAGTCGGTGTTGAGAGATGTTCACTTTGAAATATTTTCGTATCTACAAAAAATTGATAAATATGAAAATTTATATTGATTTTCTGATCGTCTTTACGAGTTAACTTTTTATGTATCAATCGGATAATGTAATATTTCATGGAATCGAACATGATACTCTTTAATGTTTGGTTCTTATGAAATGTTATTTAGCTAAGGACCATGGATGAATATTTTGAATATTAACTTGTGAAATGACATTTTTTGTTTTTTTATCAATGATTAAAGTGACATGAGATTTGATGCTACATGGATTGCAACAAATTGTGATGATGCAGTAGTGACTAGGAACTGATGCATATCTGATTCATATTCTTGTCACACTTGGCTTCTAAAATTTATAAACAATGTTTAAAAATGAGACTTGTATTAGAGAATTTTCCTTGTATTGATGGATTATGGGTCGGTACAGAATTATTAAGTGTTGTCACCAAAAATAAATCTGGCATTTGAAACATTATCGACCAACACCTATCACTCTGATGGCGTTTCAAAAAATTGACAAAGTGCAATATAATTTAAATGAAGTGGTCTTTGGCACACTCTTTTTTTGTCTACTCACCAAAATGCAGCGGATAAATGAGGGCCGAGAAGCAGCTGCAACTTTTTTTTTTGATAAACGGGCTGGAACAGTTACAGAGAAGATTACAGAAGACTTGAAGCTAGATAAATTCTAGCTGGGAATATATCCAATAATATAAATATACGTAATAAATAAGTGGAAACATGCGCCACTTCGCCTCACGCCTCACGCCTCATGGTGAGCCCTCCAGCAACATACAGAACAACCAGAAACACCACAACATATATACAATAAAAAAGAGACTATCCATCAGCATAAACACCATAACCAAAAAACAGACTCGCCGCAAGCGAAACACCCTCCATAGTCCTCTCCCGGCACCCTCAACCGCCTCGCCGAACAATCTCCACCTCAAATCAACCATCAGAAACCCCGCATGACCCTCCTGCCACCAGATCCGAGCCCCAAAATCACTAGAGACGAACTAAAAAGAACATCCGCAGTAAAGGGCAGCTACGACACCGCAGAAGGAGCAGAAGTCGAACAGAACGGCGCCGACGGAGAAGAAGTCGACGAAAAGATAGGGAGAAGGGGCCAAGGAGAGGGCTGAAGGATAGGAAGGAGGCTGTGAAGTGGCGGGAGTAGAAGGGAAAACGGTGGAGGACAGCTGCAACTTGAAGTGTTGTCCATTAGTATAAGTGCGTCATTTGATGTGGAACGTCATTATTTTTTTAATATGATTTCATAATGTATTTTTTTCGCATTTTTAATTCATTTATTGAAATGTAATATTAATTTTCTTCTTTTATATGCAACAATTTCATATATCAGACCCAATATAGTGAAGCTTAAGTTCAGTATAATAAAATAATAGTTTGACATGTTTTTAAAAAATGGTGAGATTTTAATTTTTTTTTGTAAAAACATCCATATCTTCAATTTCAAAATATGGATTTTGATTTTACCAAAAATAAAAGACATATTAAATTATCATTTTTTATGTTTATTTTTGTCATTCATCTAAAATTATATGGTTTGGTTTGTAATACGCGCGGACAAATTCTGTACTAAGTTTTCTCCTATTGAACCATTCTCCGACTTCCTGATCCTCTTACCGTTAGACCACGTCCCCGCTCTCTCTGAGTTTACAATTTCAAGAGAATAATTTTCATTTATACTAAAATTTCAAACAATTTAATTTTATTGTCCGGCTCAATATCATTAACAAGTGACCAAACTCTCATATAAATAAAAGAACGCAATTGACAAACATGTATGCCTGTTGAGCCTAACCAAAGGCCACTTTTACATGTCACATATTTTTCATCAATGAAATACTATGAATTACTCCTATATCCTACTCATCCACACACGTGGAGCTTATTCATTTTGAACTTGCCCTTCACCAAAATCGCAGTGTGCATGCTCATCAAATTAGTGGTATGCACTAATACACCAAACTTAATCGAACTCCATCACAATTCGAATAGGATCATTTTGAGAAAAAAAAAATTCGTATTTCATTAGTTTTAGTTCCTCGACATTTTGGCTGTCTGAACTCTGGAGTGCATGCTTGCAGGCAACCAATATGTTGGAGCGCGTCTGGCTAACTTGGCCCAGCGTTGTTCGGGTGGTGTCTGGATGTCCAGCCCCAGCCCACCAAATATATCTTCAACAAAGCTCATATGGTTAACATGTTTCCATATGGTTCATGTTAAAGGGTGTGTGGAGTGTTTAATTCCCACCACCAACAACCCTGCAAGGATTTTCCTAAATAATTATGCCATGTGCTTTGGGCCATAGTTGCTCCCACATGAGCTTGGGCCTTGAGTATGGGTTGGAGTGCATGCCTGCAGGCAACCAATATGTTGGGGTGCGTCTGGCTAACTTGGCCCAGCGTTGCCCGAGTGGTGTCTGGATGTCCAGCCCCAGCCCACCAAATATATCTTCAACACCATCAACGTCATTTAACAACAACATGAAACCAAAAGCGAGACGTTCGAGGTGTTTAAAGTCCCTTATTTCGCTCTCGAACTCGCCTTGATGAGCCAACATTTCTAACATTAAGATTACTGCCAAATAGCAAAAAGGATTTGGAGTTAATTATTTTGGTTAAATTTGTAAATATGGATGATTTGGTGCCTATAAATTGCCCAAAAATTCTGTTACTTCTATAATTCAACATATAAAGTTTTACTGTATAATGAAGAATACTATATACAACATAAGTCAATTCTTCATAGTTTGTAAGCAATTTAGATGAATTATACCATAAAATTTCTGATAATGTATAGATATTTCGTAAAGAATTTAAGTTAATTAAAATTAACTTGTAATAAATAATAGCCAACAAGGGTGTGGTGCCAGATGTCCTGTTGATTGAAGAGTCTATATCAAGAATTGTTTGTTAGGATCGCACAAGCAGCGATGCCGAGAGAAAAACAAAAGAAACGATGCGAGGACACCAAACTTTGATACCCTGTTCGTCACTACACCGTGACTACGTCTGGGGGCACTACCAAGTTAGGGTTTTCTTCACTATGATGTTGGATGCAATTACAATAATCAAATTGGGTATAAATAGGGTAACCATCTAAACCCTAATTGTCTAATTAGGAAATAGAAACCCTAATCCCAACTTTCAAAATTATGGACTTCCTAAACTGGATCAGTCCAATAATCTAATCAGGCTCCATAACCCAACAATCTCCCACCTGGAGACTGATTCCAATCGTAATTGTCTTCGTCCTAAACAACCCATGCAGGTGGTAGTGCCAAGCCTGCAGCTCACGTCTTGAGCCCCGTTGAAGCAATGCACAGCTTCAACTTTCTGCTTTTTAAAGTTTTGATACTCTGCGAAACTTTCTGATTCATGTGACCACAACAACAGTGCCACAAATCCGCATCACCGCTCCCACCTGAACCTGCGATGCCGTTCCGAACATTCCTCACCTTGTACAAGGTTCCTTCCTTCTTTCCTTGAGCTATCACCCTAGCTCCCTTTGCTATCTTCCAGTTCCTGCAGTTGAAGGTTACAACATAACCATCTTCATCTAACTACCCATCTGATAGCAAATTCTTCTTCAACCCAGGAATGTGCCTTACTCCACGCAACTGCAGCATAGATCCATCTGGTGTTTTGATTCTAACATCTCCTTTCCCCGCGACTTCTAAAGCCTCATCATCACCAAGATACACCTTCCCGAAATCTCTAGAGATGTAATTTTCCATTACGCCGCCACTACTATACGAATGAAACGAAGCTCCAGAATCCAACACCCAAGCCTCTACTGGATCTTTGACAATCAATATCAATGCATCTGCTATATCTTTTGTGGTTGCACTCCCTAACATATCCCATGACTGTTCCTTACACTTACCCTTTTAATGACTAAACCTATCACAATTCCAGCACTTTGACTTTGCTCTTATCTTTCACATGTCCCTCGTTCTCTCTTAATTTTGACTTGCCTCTGCATCTAACCTTCAAAGTTAATCCTGAAGTAGACTCCAACCCTTTCCTGCGAGTTTCTTCACTCACTACCAAGTCTCTAACTTCATCAAGCTTAAGTTTCTCCTTTCCTGCTGTCGCACTTACTGCTGTAACAGTCCCGCTCCAACTCTCTGGAAAGGACGATAATAAAATTAGGGCTTGTACCTCCTCATCGAATTTAATATTAACCGAGCTCAACTATGCGATTATCATATTAAACTCGCTCAAGTGTTTAGCCACCCCCGCACCCTCTACCATCCTGAGATTGAAAAGCCGCCGCATCAGGTGAACCTTGTTCGCCGCGGATGGTTTCTCATATAGTGTCGACAACGTATCCAACATCTCCTTCGTCGTCTTGGCCTTGACCGTGTGATATGCTACGTCTCTGGACAACGACAAACAAATCGCGCTCATCGCCTTCCTGTCCAACAGCTTCCACACGTCGTCCTCCATACCCTCTGGTTTCTTGCCGTCAATTGGTAGATTTAAATCATTACCATACAGGTAATCCTCAATCTGCATCTTTCAAAACCCAAAATCCGACCCATCGAATTTCTCCACCGGATGTTTTCCATCTCTCTGCATGACTGCTACAACCCGAGCTCTTGATACCAGTTGTTAGGATCGCACAAGCAGCGATGCCGAGAGAAAAACAAAAGAAACGATGCGAGGACACCAAACTTTGATACCCTGTTCGTCACTACACCGTGACTACGTCTGGGGGCACTACCAAGTTAGGGTTTTCTTCACTATGATGTTGGATGCAATTACAATAATCAAATTGGGTATAAATAGGGTAACCATATAAACCCTAATTGTCTAATTAGGAAATAGAAACCCTAATCCCAACTTTCAAAATTATGGACTTCCTAAACTGGATCAGTCCAATAATCTAATCAGGCTCCATAACCTTACATTGTTACGTCTCGAATCCTTGTAGATGACTCCCTCTATGTATTAGATGATAAAATGTTATCGCACTATTTATTGAAATGTTATAAAATATTCCGATAAGTATTTCCAAATTTATCTTGACTCCAATTCAAAGTCGTAGTCTTTTCACTGATCCAATTCTTCTTCTCTCCGCTCCTAATCCTAAAGTAGGGTTTGCTTCCTCTCTTTTTTTCCATATTCAAATTTCAAGCCCGCATCCATCCATACATCAGCAAATCAAATCATGTCGCCGAATAGTCCCCGCGCCGGCCCCAATTTTTGACGAACCTGATGATATCCTATCGGTCATACCATTTTGAACGTCGACAACATTCTATAATGACTTAACAATTTTTGATGTTAAAACAACACACGGTCTAAACTGCGATTGGCAGCAGCGTTTTATATTTAAGACGCTGTTGCGACTTAAAAAAGTGAGTAAAAAGGAAAATCAATCTAGAAAAATGAATAGAAAATGAAGTCAAATTCCAATTTTGAATATTTTGGAAAATTTCCCCATTGGCAATATGCCAATATCGGTCTTCTTGAAAATGACTATATGATTAATGAGTACGATTGGCATTACCGGTGCTATTATCAATATAAAAAAAACAGAGTAATTGTGAAACTTCATCTCAAATAATTATGGGAATTCATCATCAAAAAATATAATTATTATGGGAATTGATCATGTGACATGAACTTTTTGACGCAATGTCAAAACCTATCAAATAAAAACTCAAATAACTTTTAAATGGATGAATTTCTTATAACTGAAAGGGACCATTACAAATGAAATAAATAGCAACATCTAGCCATTTCGTAACAAAAATCCATCCGCCAAAGCCTTTTGCGAGACAAAGGATAACTTCTGTCTCAAAATAGAGAGAGCTGTCGGGGGCTCCAAACCCTTGGCCTCCGCCCATCGCGCCGCCACTGTTCTGATCAGTCGATATCCGCTCTCCCTCCAAAACCTCCTAAAGATTCCATAATAAAAGGTTCAAAAATAAGCCCATTGGCAGAACAACCGGCATCATATCTGGAAATCTTCCTTTCCTCTGCTCTCCTAGCTGCCTCACCGGATTCCATCTCAACTCCTTCGCCAACAAAAGGAGAGACAATGGACACATCCACACACAGATCCTTACCGTCGTCCCAAGCGGGTACTAATATGTCTGCAGGCTTCTCGCCACCTTCAAGAAGGCCCGCCACCTCAAGCCTAGGCCCCATGCTGGCCTCCCTGAAAAAGGCGAACAACGCATCCCTCACAGCGTTATGTCTCCTAATCCTCCGTCCCCCACCCGGACAATGAGAATCGTGATCACCGGCTGCGAAAATTATGGGGGAAAAAAAGAAGATTCCAATTCCACTGGCATCTAGTCGATTTGTATTTTTCTTTTTGATAATTAGTGTATTTTGTAATTTATTTTAGCGGAAAGTACGATTCATTGTATGCAAGTACTACTTTGCTTCCTCTAAGGGCATCCGCAGTAAGGGAGCAATAAGCAATGAACAATAAGCAAAAATAGCATTTTTTCATAAAAGTCATGTAGCAATGCAGAGCAAAAAGCAATGAGCGAAAATGGCTCTTTGCTCTATATATTTCAATGCAGCAAGAGAGCAAAGAGCTAAGAGCAAAATGCAACATTTTTTTTATAGTCAAAATGCAACATTTTCTTCCATAACCATTCAATTATCCAAAATTATCACTTCTATTTATTTCATCTTTTTGTTTTGCCCCAAGATTTTTTAATGTTTCTTTTATTTTTTTATTTTTTTTGTACATCTAACGTTCATGATTTGACATTTCTAATTTTTAGTTCTTTCAAAACCAACAAAATGTAATTTACTTTTGTTTTTCTTCATAAATACATGTGGAGCCCATTTATTGCTTTTCTATCCCACACCCTCTCCATTATTGCTCACTTATCAAGCATTGCTTTTTGCTCTTTTTTTGTTCCCTTACTACATGAGAGCAATAAGCAATAAAATCTCTCTATTATTGTTTATTGCTCTCCTTGCTGCAGATGCCCTAAAATACAAAATCATTCGCATATTTTAAAAAGAAAAATGAATAAATCTAACAATCTAATCAAGAACTGAACGGGAATAAGATTATACTGATTATAAATATAGTGCTACTTTTATTATGTCTAGAAGTGCAATATTTGTATTTTCTAAAATTCTCAGAATTTCAAAAGACAAAACAATAAATATATCAATAAGAAACCGCAGCGAAATTAATTTCCAAATCGCCTCTTAAATCCCTCTACTATAAAAAGCAGCCCCTCATCGCGTGGATTCAACGAAACGCTCTCGCCGCAAGCAACAATGGCGTTTCGTTCTACCGCTCGGAAATCAAACACTTCACTGAAGTCGTCATCATCAGCCTTCGCGTCATCATCATCCTCCACCTTCTCATCGCCCTCCCTCCACTACTTCCGCAATTCCACAACCACTCGCAGAACCACCACCGCATCACCGTCGCCGCCGCCGACGTCGTCGTCGTCGGTGAGGTTCAGACCGGAGCGCGCGATTTCGCCGAGCCGATCGATTTCGGCGGTGTCGCGTGATCAGGTGGTGAGGAAGGAGAAAAGCATCGAGAAGAGCCAGACGTCGTCGAACGGGAAGCGAATGTGTATGTGCTCTCCAACGACGCATCCTGGATCGTTCCGTTGTAGTTTGCATAAGAATTCGACCGTGAATCAGGCCGCGTTCTCGTCGAGTAATCGGCTGAATGCGCGGCGGTCGGCGATGACGAATTCGTTGGTGAGGATTGGAACTGTGGAAGGAGATTTGGTGAAGCGTGCCCTAGCCGCGCTGATTCGGCCTTCGTCGCACCAGCAGAGGAGACGCTCCGCGTTCCAGGCAAGGCCTAGTCGGCTTTCTGTCATGTCGAGAGCCGAAGATGATTGAGGCGATTTCCTGCAGAAGTGATTCCGGCGAGCTCAATGTGATCGGTGAATTGGCCATTCAGTATGATTTGGCCTTCTTACTTATTCAACTATCAGCATATATTCTGCTTCTCTGTGTACAGAATCTTTTTATTTTATTTTATTTTGAAACTGATTAGCAATTGAAGCGTCTCTGTGGAACTTTTTATCTCCAATAAACTCATCAGAATTTAATTGCCAGCTACATCTGGATTTTGCAGTTACTTAAGTTCCTAAATTTACTACTGTGAATTTCAATTCTGCTGTTACTGTATCTAATTTTTATTATAGCTGGTAAGATTTTGTATTGGTTTTGAGTTTTTTTCAGCAGGATTCTAGCCATTTTTTGGCCAGTTAAATTTGGATCCAGTTTTCCCCAGTAGCCAGAACATTTGTTCAATTTCGGGTTGATGCAGATATAGGTGCATCTGACCAGTTGACTACATTGGCTGCTGCAAGCCTGCAACTCCATGTTATGGTGAGTTTGGAGTAAATATTAGTTTCGTCAATTGGTCAGAATATGAATGTTACTATTGAATCTGGTTGGTAAGTATGTAGGATTTCTGGTTTTGGATTTCGCAGATTTATTAATCTCACAGGAATCACCATGAGCACAGTTGAATCTTGAATGTATATATCTTGAACTCCTGGTACGTATCTTTATTACTGTTAGTGTATATGAATATGATCAAGTGGTTCTTCCAGTTGGCTACTTTGAATTGCATACCATTACCAGTTACATCCTAATTCTGGACCCAATTGATTGGACTGAAACCAAACAGGAGAGACGTAATGAAACTGAGGATGATGATATAGTATGATATCAGAACCACATGGGGTGGCTCTGCTGATGCAGTATCATGAAATTCTTGCCCCAAAACATGCTGATGTGCTCTTTTCCTAATGAAATTGGGACCACGCCCCATGCCTGGGGCTGGCACGTACTGGTGGTTGCGGTGATGGTGGTAGTCGTTTTCGTAATTCATCCCGATTAGCGACTTAGCTGATCTCTTTTCTTTCTTCCATCTTTAAGTCATGAGTATGAATATGGTATGGAATATATGGTCTAAAGTTGATTAGTTGAGCATTGAGATTGAGATGTAGACATGTAGTAGATGATCTTGACGTTACACTCTTTACTTCCCCCTCATAATCCTACCGCCTGTATTAACGGTACTAATTGCAGGTATTTTGCGAAAAAGTGAGGAATACCAGGTGTCAAATTCGTTTATCATATATGAGAAACCTGAAATCCTAAAGAGGACAAATGGGATAAAAACTCGCCATCCATCGGTATTCAGAAATTAAATTCTAGTAGGTATGAGGATTTTATGATCCTCCCCGCTTGAGAGATATATAGTTAACATTTTACCACTTGATACTGTTTTACTTTCACAACCTTGCATAATTAAGGGACTTCAGGTTGGCTTCATGTCCTGAAACAACTTGGCCCATAAAGAGTCAACGCCATCATTAGGACCGGTCGACACCTTCGGGCTTCTAGGCGCCACTGGGCTTTTGTTACACCCACTCCTCTCAGGATGACTCAACGGCCCTGAGTGTCCTCTCCTAACAACTCTCGGTTTCCCATTCCTCTCCAGTGGCCCAGACTTCATCGGGCTTCTGCAACCCTTGCAGCCCTCATTCCTTCCCTTGTCGTCCCACTGTCCATTATGAGATTGGTTTGTCAGCATGAACACTTCTTCTCTGCCCTCATGCCCTGCTCCTCCCTTCTTCACACCCATCTTTGAACTACTTCCCTGTAACATCATCATCTTCTTTGCACACTCCACCACCCTCCTTTTTGTCCTTCCGATTACTTCTAGTACTAGGCCCGAAACCCCGCTTTTGCTCACTCTAACAGCAGCTTCACTTCTAGCCAACTTGATGATCTCCAGCCTGTGCTTGGCCACATTGATCCCCATGCTCTGTAGAATCTCATGGTCGAAATACGCTATGTCCTCTGCCGTCAGCTCGTTACAGGCGAACACCACTCCATAATCATACACCAGCGTCAGCTCCAGGCCGGTTTTGGAGAGCCATGAGAACCAGTCCATCACTACAATATGAGAGAGAGAGAGAGAGAGATTTAAATCTTGTATGCCTTGTTCTTCTTATTGTGTGATGTACTCAAGTGGTATTTAAGCTTGCGTGAGATGTAATGAAAGTGCAAAAGGGAAAAGTGTGTGTGTGGGGAAGAATTGAATATGGCAGGTGAGGTCCATATAAGCACTTTTCTTGCTAAGTTTCCTAAATGAAGTGTTTTCGTGCTAGTTGCACTGGACCACTCTAGTGCCAATTTGTGCCTTTTCTACAAGTCATACCGGACTATCTTCCGTCCAATGTGCTAGTAGCAACGAGGTGGCATTCAATTGTTCTAATTAAGTGCTATGAATGAACATGGCCCCAAGTCATATGACAACCTTTTTCACTTCATTTATGGTAGTTGAAAATTAACATTACAAGTTACCACAATAATGGCATATCGCCACTTTTGTGTGATCTCATTCATCTCTCCCTATACATTTCATATAAGATTCACATCTTGGATCAATAAAACAAACATATGTGATTACTGATTAGGTCGGTAAAAGTGTACTCATCATACATCATGCTCAAGAGTTTTAAAAGTTTTTTCAAGTTATTAACCTTCTAAAATTTCTTGTTCTATTCTACCATTCTAGTTTTATCCTTATTTGTTATATTTTTTTTAGAAAATTAAATTCTGATGAGTCGAGTTTTCGACTCATTTATGGTCATTCTTCACTATAGTTTTGAATCGTTTCCGATGTTATTTTGATGTCATTTGACCTCTATCTCTATATTTCAGGTAGAAAACAAGTTTCCCCCATGGTCAAGGCCTAAATATGAAGATTGGTTGAGTTTCGGCGCAAAACAAGGAGTTTCGGGGCAATACCGAGCATATTGACCTTTGCAACTTGTTTTGGACGCCCAGGCTGCATCCGGTGTCCGATTTGGCTGATCTTTATCTTGTTGGAAAGGTATTGCAAAGGTCTACAACTTTGTAGTTTACACTAAGATCAAATTCAGACGGGAAGACCACCAAAAAGGCCCCAGTCGGTCGACTGAGAAGTCCAGTCGACCGACTCGATTGAAACTCAGCAGCTCATCAGATCTTGCACATCCCAGTCGACCGACTGGGAGTCAAGCTTAGCCCAGTCGACCGACTGGATGAAAACTCAGATTTGAGGTCCAGATTTCAGCCGAATCTATAAATAGAAAGCATTTTGGACCAAGTGTGGGGGTTTTTGGGGAGAAGAAGATTGGAAAAGAGGCTCATCCAAGGTCATCAATCATCATCCAACCAAATAGAAGTGAAAGATCAAAGGGAGACATTAGGATTAACCATCCTACTATATTCCTCTTCTATTCTACTTGTTGTTGCCATTAAACCCTACTCACACCATGTTATCTTACATGATGTGTGAGTAGTGGATCTTGTGTTTTGAGGGTCTTATGACTCTCCTTGGTACTCTTTGATCACATATATACATTGATATTCATATGGATGATTGTTGATTTCATTTTCTCTTGTGTTATGAATGTCATGCACTCTAGGTGTTTGATAAAATGCTCAAGTGACAATTTGGACTAAAACTTGAACCTATGTCTTGGAAAAGCTAGTGGATAGTTATAGGATGGAGAAATGATCATATCTTAAGCATGAAAGTGAACTTATGATATGATGCTTGACTAAGGATTGAATGCTTAATTCATTGGAGTTAGTCAATAAGTGAATCATCAATTAATCCCATTTAATGGTGTCAAATGCATGTTCACTATACTCTTTAACATGTCATGCTACTAAGTGTTTGAGGAAATGCCTAAGTAACATGATGAACCTTAAAACTAGACTTAAGAATCGAGAGACCTTAGGGATAGTTTGGATGTAGTGAATATTATCAGTTCTACGGGATTGAAGTGAACTAGGTTCAATACTATTTGACTACCATGAAATGTTTGAATATCGTGTATGTGATCATTGAGAAAATGCCAAGGAGGGGAGTAACCCCTCGAAACACCTCTTACTTATCTTTTATCCTCAATTACTCGCCACATAGGATTTAGATATATACTCCCTCATACATTTTTTGTTAGAATAGTCGAATGGAAACACAATCTTAAATAGTGCATGTGCTTAGCTTGCTCCTCTTGGTTCGACCCGGTACTTTACCGGTATTATAAATGTTTTGACACTACATTCGATCCTCTCTTCATTGATACTATTTAGAGGTGAAAAAGAATAGTTCGTCATATTCCACTACGATATGTAAAGAATGCACAATCCAGTATTCGTGTCATAAAATAAATTTAGGGAGTTTGAACAGTTTATCTCACGGTTATTTGACCAAGAATATGACCCATAAACCAATGCCCATATAGCTGATTATTTTTTAGACTACTTACAATCGGTTTATTGAAAAAAAATTCAACTACTGAATTCTTGCAATGAAGAGTTGAAACTGGATGTTTAATACACTTGGATTAATTGGTGTTGAAAGAATTTAACATGTTGAATAATGGAGCTGAAGGACACGTGGCGGCATATCACAGGTCCGAGCAGGCAAGTGGATCAGATCTGACGCATGGCGCGTTTTGATTGGCTGCTGTGATTTTTTGATTTTTATACTCATCCTAATTATTTGGGGTCAATTATTGCATAGTATATTAATTTTTTTTTAATTTTTTATATACCAAAATTCAACATTTTTGGTACTCTATAAATAGAGACTTGTTTCATTTGATTTGGACACAGAAAAAAATGTCTTCTTTTTCATATAATTAGTCTATTATCCTTCCATAAACTCTTCTTCTCAAATTTTCAACAACTTCTTTGAAATGGATCCTAAGAGCATATACACCGGGAGCAAATTTGAGGACGTCCCACCCGGTTTTGAGGACGTCTAGAAAAAAAATTATGCAGCGTTGAGGACGTTCGACTTTTTGCCGAGGACGTGCTCCTCGAGCACGTTTGAGCCGACGTTCCACAAATATATTTGCATTGTTTTAAACTCCAATTAAACCGATCAATCACCCTACGAAGATCTGATCATCAATGGACTGTCAAACGCGTCGTCTGAATTTTGCCGGAGATGATGATGAACAGTACTGGAAGTCGCAGTGCGTTTGCCTTCAACGTTATCACCGCGTCTCACGTTGACATTAAGCAATAATGTCAACATGTGACGCGGTGAAGCATTAATGTATACATGTGATGCGGTGGGAAGTGACGCGCGTTTGCCTTCAATGTTATCACCGCGTTATCTTCAGACATTAGGAAAGATGATTTTGATTTAATTCGTGTAAGAATTTTAATTTCAAACATAATGCTGTTAGCAATAGCGATATAATCCATGTGTAAGTACAGTCAACATATTTTGTCCGGAATACCTCAGGTTGTCCATCTCAGCATTCACATTAACATTTTTGGTCAAATCGCGGTTAACAATAGCGGGTTGACTGACCCTATGACATGTATGAATAAAACTTGAAAGTTGAACCTATAACATAGGTGAAATACAAAACTCAAACGGTGGCATACCTACAATTCAACATTTGTAACCTAACCTAATTAAGTGTGCTTATAAGTGGGATGTACACAGAAAGTTATCAACTACCACATACTTTGAGCTTAGACTCCATTACAATTTACAATGATCAGGTATGCATATTAAGTTTAGTATAATGAGAGCTACTTATCATAATGATTAACTTCACATGTTGAAACATCACCTAATACCATCACATCATAATCGTAGGTGCACCGTTACTGCAAGGAGGAAGTGTTGCAAGATGAGGTCTTGTCATTATTTTCATTTTACACTTACTTTTGAACAACACCTCTTCTCTCACCACTACAAATTTTGGGGCAATTTTACGACGCAATGTGTACGACGTATTTTGGCGTCGGACGAATAATACGACGAGAAAACGACAGGTATGCGACGCTTTAGTCATTTGTCTTTTTATGTGCGACACACATGAGACACATATAAATCGCTTTTGTCCTTTTATGTGCGACACACATGAGACACATTTTTGACAATAGAAAACCATTATAACTTAACAAAAATCAATATTCTTCCTCATTTCACCCGATTCTTCCAAAATCGAAATCCCTTGGATCTCACCTGTCCTTCTTCGCCGACCCGACGCCGCTTCTATCCGTCCCTTCTCGCAGTCCATCGTTCACTCGCTAGATACCCTCCTGCTGCTCCACCGACCGGTCGCCCTAAAATCTACCCACAGCCCAACCGACTCCGATGGGTCGCTGGTAACGCGCGCTCGCCGCTTTTCCTCCACCGCTCTATGCCTCGACGTTTCCTTCCTCAGCCGGTCCCTTCTTCATCCCTGGTTAGATTCACTAGTCCAATTTTACGATTTTAGAGCCAAAGAATGTGTGGCTATGTGTGGACTTTGTGTTTTATTCTCCTATTTTCATTGTTTGATTTGTGTTTATGCTCGTTGTTTTTCTACAAATTGTTGAAATTGGTTGTAATCGGCTGTTGGGGGTGGCACTGAATTAGGTCAGATTTTGTTGTTTTCTTGAAGAAGTGAATTGTTGAATATTTTTAAAATTTCCTTGTTTATATGCCTGCCAAGTGTGTGTTAAAATGCTTGTATGAATATGCTTAGCATCTGGTTTTGAGAATTTTCGCTGCTTGATTTTATTCGGAAATGGTTGTTAATGCGTCTTATGCAAACTTGTCCTGTAACATCAATGGTGTATTCGATCTTTGTTGTTGTATGGATTGTGAGACTATAATGCGCTTAGGAAAACTTGTAAAGTACCGTGAATGATTTATAGATTGATGGTTCTATGATTTAGAGATTGAGGAAGGGAAAACGAAGAAAATGAAGAGAAGAGATATAAAGGTGACAGTGAGGATTTAGACAGTAGTGAAGCTTTGTATTAGAGGTGATCTGAAAATGTATGAGTTTGATGGTTCTATGTTTTGTTTTCCGAGACATGTCTTAATTTTCTAGAAACTAGAGATGTTGGATTTAAGCCAGCAACAGCTGTTCATAAACTTATATCTTCTGTATTGGTAAAGTCAGTATTCCTTATCAAGGATCTTCTTTCATATAGTTTCTTATTTCTGTACAATGATACTAATTTCTATTAATTGGCAGAACTGTAAACCGTAAAAGTACTTACTATGTCGATGATGATGATGATGTCGACGACTTACAGTTTGATGAGGGAATGACAAAATCGGAATCAGAATCATTCCTCTTGTTGGGAAAACAGATGCTGGAACATCCAAACACGTTAAGGATGTCCAAGTTGGAGATACACTTGAAGTTGAGTGTGGCTTCAAAGAAGCTCTTGTGCTAAGGTATAAGGTATCCCTTCACAAGCAGAATATTGAAAATGTTTTCTTCCCATAATTTCTGGTGCATTTAAAATGATCTATAGCCATAACAAGTAACATACATTTAACTACTAGTCGTTTATATTTTGATCTATAGGTGATATTCAGTTCAGTGTTTAAATACACATTTGCTTGATTGTTTCGAACATTGTGTCCTTATAATGGCAAACAAATTTTACTTTCAACGAACATTGTGTCCCTACTTTAATGATGTTTTTTTCCTCGCACTCTGTTTAATCTGTAGCTGATTTTTCATTTGAATTTCATCTGGTGCATTATGATTTATTCATTCAAGTGGTCATGGTATTCTGTGTATTTTGACTACAGGAGTGGGATAGTTTGATGCTCGTGAATTTTGAACTTGAGCAGCAGCTCCATACAGCTAGGCATGAACTAAAGCATGTCCTGTATCAGGTATTACAATCAGAGTGACCTGACATCCTATTATATCATGATAACTTTGATGAAACGAACGTAAGGTCACTCCAATTCATATCACTCATATCTGCACATGAAGACGGTCACTTTCAATAAATATATTGATATTTTCTAGATGTTCTAAGCCTTTTGCTTGCTTGCATTGATATTTTCTAGATTCCGTCTACGAAATTTATACTACTTTTACTTTGTAGATGATGTAGTACACCCATCTTAGTGGCGTAATTCTTGGTAGTCTAATTATGAATCTTGTTGACTCAGGAGGATGGTGATGTTTCTAGCGTGATGGCTCTTGGAATGTCTGTTACAATGTATTTTCAACATTATTGCTATTCTTTTATGAAAGTATGAACTTTTCTAAGAACTCTTCAAACAAATTTTTTGCTGCAGTTGTATACATTCTTACTATATGTTAAATTGTTACTATCTGTTTACATTGTTACATTCTTAGTACTTTGTATGTTATTTTTTATGATTTGTATGTTAAAGCATATATGTTTATGATGTTTGATATTATAATAGATGTATTTTTGTATTTCTGATTTTAACTCTTATATCAATCATCCTGTTTCATTGAGTTCTAAATTCTTTTTTGGGTTCAGTCAGAATTGAAGACTAACATTATATCGCTACAAGGGAGGTTTAATGGCGAGCTCCCAGAGTGGTGGAGGCGTAGGCGCAGCAACTAGAGAAGCTCAAGTGTAAAGCGAGTACCAGCTCTATGCATTCGCTTGATGAGGACGAGGTGAGCTCCGATGAAGAAATCGACTAAGATCATGTGCTTGTTTTCAAAACTAGTTTTAATTATCTATTTTTTTTGGGAAGTTCCATAGTGCTGGAACTTTGTAAAAGAATCATTTTGGCGGTCTATCAATGACAAATTTGTACATAATAATTGTATATTATTCTGTGATTTCATTGAAAATAATATTATTTAATAAATTTATTATTTTTATTATTAATAAATTAAATTTATTTAATTAAAAATTTGTTACAAATTGAAGTGTCGTACATGCGTGGAAATTGTGTCAAATGTGTGTCGTACAACTTGTGCGACAGATGTAAGATAGCTTTGCGACACTGCGTCGTAATATCGACTTATATGTGTCGTACACATTGTGACGTAAAAGTGTCGCACAGCTCTTGCGACATACGTTTGTGCGACACCATGGCTTTTTGTCGTAGCACCGACGAACATGCGACACTTTTACATCGCTTTTCCGCCGTCGTAAAATTGCCCCAAAATTTGTAGTGACACAAGGTGTTTCAGCAGGCTTAGTAGGCCAAACAGGAAATGCAGCTCAAAGATAAGGATAAAATAAAAGTAACAGCGACAGAGGTGTGCAACACCTCTTTTCATGCAGCGATGACCTTTTCGAGGAACTGTTGTTTACTTTTGACGACGTGAAGGAGCTGTTGTAGCTATCTAAAATGCAGCGGGGGCAAAGAAGTGCACCTTTGAGGGAAGGTGTAGCCTGTAGGGAGGTATAGCAGCAGAGGTGTGCTATTTTCTGCAAAACCCTACTTCTTTTCTTATTAAAAGATCAATGAAGTCGAAACAATTTTACTTTTTAATGGCCCAAATATATAGTTATAGAGTGAAGTCGAAGTATAAACCTCATCTTTTTATATAAATTATTGAGAAAAGTACAGTTTGACGCCGTAAAGTATCACTTGATCTCAATACGTAAGTTGAATTATAAAAAATTTCAAAAAGGATGCGAACTTTAATTTATTTTTCCAAAAAGGGTCATGGTCAAACAAAATCGACGATTTTAGCAATGTTATCCAACTCCGTCAAAGTGTCACTTATAAGACAACGATATGCATGCTTGTAGAGGTGGAATGAATTTAACTGTGTTACTAAAATCGTAGGCTCTGTTTGACACATGACTCCATCAAAAAAAAACTGACACATGACAATTTCTATGAAATGGAGTGGTTGTAATTGTAATTAAACAGTTTTAGATTCAGATTAAATTCCTATCAAAAAAAAATTCAGATTCAATTAATATATAACAGTATTTACACATTAGTCCTTAATGTTACTGGTCTTTACATATGACAGCCCCTTCTAGCACCTGAGTAGTCGACCCAATATTTGATTTTGGTTTGGTTTCGTAATTTCACGGGTCAACCAAACCCTAACCGCTTCCGAATTCTGACCACTTGCTAGGTTTCTACTGTCGACACACGCACGCTCTCTCTGTCTTCGTCGGCTTCGTTTGTTGTCCTCTTTTCGAATTCTTCGCTTCAATGGAAGTCAGCAGAATCAGCTCCGGTGCGACGATGGGGCTGTTGACGCAATTGGTGGTTATGGAGACGGCCAGGTCTCTCGCGGTGCTCCTAATGGTGGTAAAGATGCTCTCCAAATTATACTCCTTTTTTGTTGTTTTTGAGTGTGTAAGCGGTATTAAAATTTTCGGTATTGGGTCTAATTTGTGTGCTAGGGCTTGCCATTGTTCAGTTTCTCTTGTTTGATTGCGTGACTAAGGGTTTGACTGATGTGTATTTTGAATTGTTGGTGGTTTTTACATTTTAGGGTTTATAAAAATTTGATGCTTTTGTGTTATGTTGGTGATTTAATTGGTTGGTGATGGAGATTGTGGTGCTTATGGTTTCCAATGTGTTTTTAGGTTTAATCTTTGTATGGTGGAGAGTACGGACATTTTGAATTGGTTTTTTTCTCATGTTGACCTTTTGGTTCTTGATGTAGATCTTTTCTAATAGCTATTGTGTATGTTTGGAGTTCGATTGTAGATCAATTGATATGCTAATGCCTAAGAACAATGATAGATATTCACACAGAAGTCTTCGGAAAAGACAAATGGGGTAGAGTGGGTAATAGTGATGATGATCTCTTTTTGCTCCTACAGGAATGATGCACATGAATAAACCTATGAATATTCCAAATAAGATACTGAAAACAAAGTGGATGTGGATGCCGCGTGCTATTCAGTTTTCGTCTCTCCATTTGAAAATTGTCTAGTTCAATACTATTTCCTGATACGCTTCGACCAAATTGATTTCATATATCTGCAGCCTCGTGCAAACTGTGAATAAGCATATCAGTGTAATATTTGGCAGCATTATTTCCTCTATTTATTTTGCTGCAGTCTTGAATGACATATATGGAACAGTGGATTGGTTTGCGATATGTGATGATCATTGTCTAATTTACTCTTAGAATAAACCTCTTTTTCCGAACCTTTTCTAGTAAGAGTTCATCATAGTAAAAAAAAATAGGCTTCATGTTCATCATAGTATTTTCCTTTGCTGCTGGCGGAACTTTGTAAGTCTGTTGTTCAATCTAATTTTTCAGGCAGGAACCATCCTCAATGGTCTTGGCACGACTCTGAATTTGAGTCCTATAAATAAAAGGTATAAAATGATGCGTAATATCTGATTGATTTGTTTTGTTTCATTATCATATAGAGGGTGATCGGATATTTTTATTAAAAAACAGGTTTCCGTTAGACAAACTCCACAAAAAGCAAACACCTGGTCCTGAGAACAAAGATGCCAGCGACACAGAAGATGACGAGGAGGAAGATGCTGATGAAGTAGATGATCATGAAGAAGATGACGATGATGAAGACTTCACAGGCGAAGGAGATGAAGGTGAAGGGGATCCTGAGGATGAACCGAAGGCCAATGGGCAAGGAGAAAGGGATGATGATGACGAAAACGAAGGTGATGATGATGATGATGATGATGATGATGATGATGATGATGACGATGATGATGGTGATGAGGGCGAGGATGAAGATGAAGAAGAGGAGGATGAAGAAGAAGATGTCCCTCAGCCTCCGGCCAAGAAGAGGAAATAGATGTAACAGGTATTTCGTTACTTTTGAATAGGCAGTTTGGGCAGAAGCAGTGTGTTTATCTTTTTGGATGTAGACTAGTAGAGGAGAGTTGTTGCTGTTTGGTAACCAGCTTTGTATAATTTGAAAGATTATTGTCATGCTGTCTATTAATTAACACCCATCTTGAACTCTTATTCCAACAAAACATATCATGGTCAGATATTGTCTAGTGTCATTTGAGCAATGTTTTACGTTTGGTTATATTATATATCAGTCCTGCTCCTGCATTCTGCATAGATTAAATAAGAGGTCGAATTGGGCAAAGTTTGTCACAAATCACAAGCTTCTCTATTTGAACCATAGTAGTAATACGGTATGACCCGAAAGGAGTGGCCTAGTAGATGGATGGGCACCAATAATTTATCAAAAACCGAGAGTTTATCAAAAGGCTTCGCTTAGAAAAGAAATTCTGAGGAAAAGTTATTTTATGTTTGTTTATCATGAAAAGAACAAATGATATATTTTTGTAAAACAAATACAAACTAATCATAGTCATTGATTTGGTCATTTGGACGGATAAAATTAAATCTCATTTATGATTAATTTTTTGTTGACGAATTATAAATTATTCGTGACGAACTAATTCGTACTTTTGATTTCTCGGTGATACATTTTTATCCAATTTTTACGAACTTTGCATTTTGCACTAGAAATATACTTTGTACTCGATCTTTACTCTTATGAAATTCTAAACAAAATCAACCGATTCATTACAAAAATATTCATGCCATTTTTCATGAAAAATGACTTCCTCATTTATTTTCTATTTTATTTTCTTTTCACCATATTTTTTATGGCTCGAATAGAGGTCTAATGTTTTTTTATATTGGAGAATAGAGGTCTAATGTTGAACATCGCCGAGAGCATTACTCGACATTCAAGATCACTTACCAGATCCAACTGATTTGATTTTCAATTACCAACTAAATTATAAAAAATAACAACAAATAAAAAATTGGAATGTAGTTTGAATATAATGTTTTTTTAATGAAGAATGTAATTGAATACTTTTTTTGATAGTTAATTTTTACATCTCATATATATTTTTAATCGCCATACGATACTTCATAATGAATAAAACTCCTCATAAAATTGAGGAGAAATATGTTACTCAAGGGAGTCAAACACTTGACATTGTCAAGAGTTCAAGCCACTCGACCAATCCAACTCTCCCGTAATTGAATATAATTGAGTGGTGGACATATACATGATTTAATCATATTTGATTTGATTCCGTTAAAACAAAAAATATATTCGAAGAACTTTCTCAGAATATCCTCTGGAAAACTGACACACATGCGACGATAAGACAAAATGAGAAACCTTTGGAAGCTCTTGTCGACCATAGTGGGTGGGGCAAGATTATGAATCGACCACTATAATTATTTATTTGATTCACAAAAATAAATGTAATTTGAAACATAATAATAAATTGATTTATATGAATAAAAAAGTAAACATATAAAAGTATAAAGATATTTGAGGATGAGATATGGCTCAGTGGAGCATACTCAACCGGTGCCAGATGATGTCCGGGTTCAATCCTCACCCTAACTTCTAACCTTGTTGAATTTTAGATTTGGTGGGCTGGGACTGGACATCCAGACACCACCCGGGACAACGCTGGGCCAAGTTAGCCAGACGCGCCCCAACATATTGGGCTGCCTGCAGGCATATGCACCCCAACCATGAACAAGGCCCAACTGCACATGTGGAGGCAACTAAGGCCCAAAGCCCACCATGGCATTAATTGTGGGAAATCCTTGCAGGTTGTTGGTGGTGGGGATTGAACCCTTCACACACCCTTTAACATGTGCACTAAGGCAACATGCTAACCATCTGAGCTGCAGCCCATATGGTTAACATGTTGCATACATGCACATGTTAAAGGGTGGCAAGGGTTCAATTCCCACCACCAACAACCTGCAAGGATTTCCCACAATTAATGTCATGTTGGGCTTTGGCCTTAGTTGCCCCCGCATGTGCAGTTGGGCCTTATTCATGGTTGGGGTGCATATGCCTGCAGCTCACATGGTTAGCATGTTGCCTTAGTGCACATGTTAAAGGGTGTGTGAAGGGTTCAATCCCCACCACCAACAACCTGCAAGGATTTCCCACAATTAATGTCATGTTGGGCTTTGGCCTTAGTTGCCCCCACATGTGCAGTTGGGCTTTGTTCATGGTTGGGGTGCATATGCCTGCAGGCAGCCCATATGTTGGGGAGCGTCTGGTTAACTTGGCCCAGCGTAGCCCGGGTGGTGTTTGGATGTCCAGTCCCAGCCCACCAAATCTAAAATTCAACAAACCTCTAATTCTAACAACTAATGCCTAACAATACTAACCCATGTATCAAAAAAAAGAAAGTATAAAGATATTTATTGCACAATGATTTTTTTAATGTGGGTTACAAAATTTCATACAAATCAACTACTATACGTTTACATCTTGCACATATTACATGAACACTTTGTTATTCGGGTACAATCACTAGACTTAGGAGCACGGGCCACACAAGGCACCACCCGGATTGATACTTGAATCGTCCACATTGAAGTACAAGTCATAAGGCACCTCTATCTTGAGAACCCACGATTGAATACGCACCTCACACATCATGCAAGCAACACCTGCAGAACACAACACGTCCACAAGGGACGGACAACACCTCTGCGAAGGAGGAACAACACGTCCATGCCGAGACGAGACAAAGAACACTTCCACGGATAAGTCGGACGGGGCCCTGCTCTTATGCTCAGTCGGGGCCTTTTGGCCAAGCGCCTTGTCTTCGCTTGAGCGGAAAACCCCAAGGCACCGGGATGTGTTGGTTGCCTCGAGGCCTCGGGCACCAGGTGCGAACGTGCGGGGGCCTTCATAAGGTAATGATCAAAAGATAACTCTTGGGTTGATAATTTGATGTCGAGCTCTCTTGCTTTGCTCTCCTTATATAATGATCCGCCTTGGAATGGAAAAGATAGCCGTTGCCTCATTGAATGACCCATGCGTTACTCTTTGAAGAGTAACGCCTCTTCCCAACGGCTCCTTTCATTGAGTCCAAGTAAAACGCTTCCTTCCAATGACTCTTTGGCTTGACTCCTAACGGCCAAGTCCATGCGTATTTCCCCCAACGGCTCTTCCTTGGTCAAGTTTGGCTGGTCCAATAGTAACGGCTCCCCAACGGTCATATGTGGATTTAGTAACGCATGATCATTAAATGTTGGAGATTTGGGTTCACCAGCTAGCCGTTGTGCCTTGCCTCTCACACAGGTCGCGTCAGGGTACGTCAAGGCCTCGCCAGGATGCGCGCCAGTTGTGCCGGGGCCTTGGTGGATAAGTCAGACGGGCCCTGCTCTTATGCTCAGTCGGGGCCTTTTGGCCGAGAGCCTTGTCTTCGCTTGAGTCGAAAACCCCAAGGCGCCGGGATGTGTTGGTCGCCTCGAGGCCTCGGGCACCAGGTGCGAACGTGCGGGGGCCTTCGGGAGTCGGGGCCTCGCGCGCCTCGATTGTGAAAAGGGCTTTGAGCGTTCCCTTCGCACTCGACTTATGGGCCTTTCGTGTGAGGCTGGTCGGGGCCTGATCCTCTTGGTGCGGGTTCCCGTCACGCACCTCACACATCATGCAAGCAACACCTACAGAACACAATACGTCCATAAGGGACGGACAACACCTCCGCGAAGGAGGAACAACACGTCCATGCCGAGGCGGGACGAAGAACACTTCCACGAGGGAGGAACAATGCGTCCACGCGTAAGCGGGATGAAAAACACCCTCCACAAAATTGTGAAGAGGAAAATATATGCGACTGTGGGGTTCGAACCCTTGACCTTGCTATTGCTATTGCACAATGATTTTGAATTTTATTATTATGTCCTCCATGTTCAGAATTCACACATAATAAAAAAATGGTAAATTACAAAAACATTGTCTGGACTATCACGTGATTTCAAATTAGGTACCGGACGTTCATAAAAATAAATTTGACCAAATTAGTTAACCTTGTAACAAAATTCATAAGTTTTAGACTTTATAAATTCCTCAAAAACATTGAATTCGGAAACAAAATGTATGCAAAATTATGTAAATGTCACTAAAATGAAAAAGTTCGGTACGTAATTTGAAATCAGGCGGTAGTCAAGGTTATGTTTTTGTAAATAACCCTAAAAATTGAATTGAATTATATTTTCATTCTTATTTTATGTATCAATTTTTATAAATAAAATAGATAATCTGTGAGTAAATTTGACACTTTTTTTGGATTGTGAGTTTACATTCAACATATCAAGGAATACAACACATACATTGCTATCTCGGGTACATGCATATTTCTAGCACGTTTGAAGCACAAGTCACACCAAGAACACCAACCCGTAATCGAACTTGACATATTTCATTGAAGCATGGGCCATCTTGGCACTCTGACTTTAAACCCACGAGTCGATATACCCCTCCATAGTAGGACCTTCGCGTCTAAACACGCCTTCACGAGAGGGTAGACCATAGCACATGCAAGCAAGCAAGCGTCCACAAGGGTCGAGGAAGAGAAAAAGGGAAGAGGAAAACATCCGCAAAGGATGAGGAAAAGGTCCACACTCCACACCCTAGGTGGGACTAGGAAAGCCACTGTGGGTTTCGAACCCTTGACCTTGTCATTATAAGTCAAGGAGTACTACCAACTCAATCATCACCTTGTTGTCACTTGATATTAAAATTTGACACTTGATATTAAATTTATTTAAGAGAGAAATGCCTGACCTCTAATTACCTGACATGCACTAGTACAGATAAGTCTTCAGACAGCGCTTCTTGTAAGCGACGTCTTTCAAAACTAGTCTTTAGACAGCGCTTTTTCCATATGCGCTATTTTATGTACACTTTAGACAGCGCTTATAGAATAAGTGATGTCTTAAGTTAGACTATAGATAGCGCTTACCTAGAGGTGTTGTCTAAAGGTTATATAAGACATCGCTTCAGTGGAGGCGCTGTCTAAAGTCTACTTAAGACAGCGCTTCATTAGTAACCGCTGTCTAAAGTCAGATAAAATACATCATTTCGGACTTAAACGTTCAACACACGCTCCATCGTCAGTTCGCACATGTCTACGCTTCAGAGCCTTCACAGTTAGGCCTGGGCGTCCAGACTCAAAAAACTGAAGACCGAACCGAACCGAAAAAAGCCCGAACGGGTCGGTTCTTATCGGACCGAAAACCGAACCGAAAAAACCCAAACCGAATGGTGAGATTCGGTTCGGTCTCGGTTTTGCATTTTTCTCGGACCAAAGCCCGAACCAAACCAAAAATATGTGTTTTCTGTCAATTTATAGAAAACGACCGAAAAATCGTGAAAACCCGAAAAAAACCAGACCCGAACCTGAAAAAACCCAAAAAATCGCCAAAAAAGACCGAACCGACCCGAAACCCGAAAAATCGGGCTTTGGTCGATTTTCACTTTCAAAAAGACTGAACCCGACCCGAACCAAATTTTTAGGTTTCGGGTCGGTTTTCACAAAAATCGGAATTGAGCCCAGGCCTAATCACAGTGGTTCCGATCCAGACCCCTTCTAAGATATACCGAGGTATTATGCAGTCATTTAAAATTATAAGAAAGTGCAATTTATTGTATTAATATAATTTTGTATTTACTTCAAGTATATTGTATTAATATCATTCTGTTTGACAGTATCAGGTTGGAAAGAAATGCATACTGCACGTGAAAGGACAGGGACAGAACCAGGAATTAAGACAGGGGGTGGCAAACGAACATAGAATGCATTATCAAAAAACAATATTGTTTCAGAAAATTACATTACATTTAAATGAAAGACATCTTGTTTTGACTAAATTCCGATTTAATTTTCTATCTTGTTGCGAAGAGCACTTTTCACTATTTCATCCTTGTAAACGAGCATTTGATAGTAGTAGCAAAAAATAGAAGAGTCATAATAAGAGATATCACCTTATACAACAAAAAATATGTATAATGTTTTTCCGTCGACCAATGACAAAGTCCGAAAAATAAACAAATTCAAAATTTGATACCATAATAATTGGTTAAAATATAAACTTTTAATTTGGATGGACCTTCAAAATCTGTGTAGTTTATATCGGAAAAAAAAGACTATTTAAATTTGAAATTAAGGTAAAAATATCAAATTGATTTCACTAAATATTAAATTAACATTATTTGTAAAAAGGAAAGTTGAAAAAATTTAGGGGTGACAATTGTCACCTCCGGCTTTAATTGGTTCCGTCTCTAGAAGGAGACTTGGATGTGCGTAGGTAAATCGTTGCACTTGGCAGAGTTATGACATGCCGATCTATTCACTATCGAGAGTTGGATGATGCGATGGTGAAGGTGGTTATATACGATGCGATCGAACCATCGGCAGAGTTGCCAGAGAAGTTCGGGGAACCATGCAGCTATTATGTCTTGCAATACATTTGTGACATAATCAAGTACGTTCAAGCTACCAATGGATCGCTTGAGGATGACATCGGATAAGTATATTATGAAACTTGGTTGATCATTACCAATTAATTGAGGTGTCCGTAAACTTTCTAACTATGAATTTTTTTAGTGTTTTCCTACAGGACGACAATCCTATGAGAACAACGTGCTAGATAATATGAGGGGTGACTTTGCAACTGCGTTAATTACTTACGTGCGGCAAGTATATCATCCGCTATAAACATGAAGTCATATATTGTATTATTTCTCGAATGTGTTGTTGTAAGACAAACGTGTCAAGTATCGATACATTTGGACATATGTATGAATGTAAATGTGTTGTATAATGTGGAGCAAATGAATGGAATCAATGTTCACCAAATTAATGTTTTTTCAATTGCTGTTTTGTTTGAAATGGAATGTGCAGGGGGAATTGTTTGAATAAATCTAATTTGCCATTTTTTTCCAACCTTTAGACAGCGCTTCCCGGGTAAGCGATGTCTATAGTCTCACTTAAGACGACGCTTTCCAGTAAGCGTTGTCTAAGATATATACATAAGACAGCGCCTCAAACTTAAGACAACGCTTACATAATAAGTGTTGTCTTAAGAAAGACTATAAACAACGCTTATGAGTAGAGAAGTGCTGTCTAATGTCTCAACTTTAGACAATGCTTATTGAAGAAACGCTTGGTGAAGCGCTGTCTTATGATAAAAAAAAGTAGTCTTATATGTACTAGTGATGTTATTTGTCCTGCAACACATGAAGGTTTGGGCAATGAACTGTAATTTGTGGACTATATCAAATCATCAGTTCAAATTATCATTTCTTGCATGATTTGCTGCGTTTTACATTTGCTAGTTTTGCCATCATCATTCTTAGAAAGGTAAAATAGCTATCAATATTAACATTTTTTTTCTTCAAGCAGTAGAAGTATGTGATTCCAATTTGTTTTGATAGTTATAGTTTGAAAAGTTTTGGTCTTGTGGATTTGTCTCTGTTAATTTTTTTTGATGGGACTTTTCCTGTCAATTAATTGGACTGTAATGCCAGGGCGAAGTGAGTTGCCAAGATGGTTAAGACACTCCTCCGGTGCTTGACAAGTCCGGATTCAAGTCCCTATCAAGGCTTAAAAAATGAACCGATACTCACTTTTAGAACTTGAACTCAAAAAGTAAAAAAGAAAGGACTGTAATGCCGTTAAAACTTAAAAGTGTCGCTTGTAATAAGAACAGTTGAGATATTTTGGTTTACTTACACAGTTGAATTTTGTTTTATTGTGGCATCTAATAATTTATTTAAGGGAGATGCAATACACATCCCATCTACGATTTAATGAACAACTCAATGATTTGAAATCATTTTTTAAATAAAATTAATTAGGTCGGCATCGAATAATCGAATCCACACTTCAATGTTTTCCAATTTAGTTTACTTATAAATGTCTACAGACACGTAACGCAACATATATTCTCCACATTTTTTTTGATAGAACAAAGGCGTATAAAGATTAGGAAACAATCCTACAAATGAAAATAAATAACAACACTGAAAATGTAGCCAATAAACACAGAAAATATGGAAACGTAATCCGTGTAAAGCATGTACATCCGTCAGCTGCTGTAATATCTTCACATACAAGGGGCTTCAAGATCCAAACTACGCCAAAATGACCAAACAGACGAAGCGGTTTGGAAACCAACTTCAAAGCACCAATCAAGCTCCGACCACATTTCTTCAAAGAAATTCAGCAAGACAGGACCCTGCCACTCCAGCTATATATTCTCCACATTCATACATTTTTTATAAGCTGCAGGAAGCATATACAAAGGCGATACAGATGACTTAAAACTGGGAAATAACATCCAGCTGGGATCAGTACAGACAATAAAATATCAACGTGAATAGAAAGTAATCTGCTGCTCCATTTGGCCTCACGCCTTATGTGAGTCTAGGGGTCGGCAATGGACAGGGTAAGGGCATGGTAAGACCATTTTTCCTTGACCCTATGAACAGTACATGACAATGTAAGGGCAGGGTAGAGCAATTTTTCTAAACTCGTAGGGTACCCATGGGCAGGGTGATATTAGGGTAGGGTCGGGTCGGCTTGGGTAGGGTCAATTAGGGCAAATTTAAGCATATTTTGAAAAAAATTCATAATATGAATGAAAATAGTAGGGTAAGACAAGGTATGACAGGGTATGATGTTATGATAGAAGGGCAGAGTAGGAGGGCAGAGTAGAGCCTATTTTTTCGTGACTCTTATCCTGCCTTAAGCTTTGTGGACGGGGTACTAGGATAGTGCATGACTGGGTACGGGTCTGGCAAGGTAAGGGTGACCCTAAGATCAAATGCCAACCCCTATGTGAGCCCATCATCTTGGCAATCATAGCATAAGAAAAGTAGGAAATAACAGTTGACACCAATTAGGCAACACTCATTTGCCCAAAAATCCGATCTGACCCAGCGAAGAAAACACAGTTGAAAAAAAAATCCGCATATCACAAATCCGGTCCGAAAAAAATCAGTTGGGACACATGAAAACATCAGTCCACATTCATATACTAGAATACAAGATTCAGATTTCAAACCGTGCAGGTGTAAAGAGATAAATATTAATGAAATGTTAATTATTAATTTAAAAAATCAATAATTTAATCATACGCATGTTGGATGGGCAATTTTGGCCTTATTTTAAGTTGCGTGATCGCGTCGTGGTTGTAACCTCTAAATATAAAACAAACAAACTTATGCTATTCTTTTTTCTTCCAACAATCATAGACATACACCAAATCTTACTTTAATAAATAATTGGACACTCATCAAAGAATTTAATTAAATAAAATTAACACTTAAGTTAGTGTTCACTATCTGGTTGACATTTGTCACATTTAATAATTTCATCACTATTAAGTAGGGATGCACAAAATTGACCCGGACCGGAAAACCGGACCGGAACCGACCGGATTTTACGGGTCGGTCCGGTTCCGGTCCGGTCCACGGTCCATGTTTTTGGAGGATTACGGTCCCGGTCCGGTCTCGGTCTGGACTGGAATAAACCGGATTTTTTTATTTTCTTAATATTTTTTTTATTTTTTATTTTCTAACCCTAAATTACGGTCGGTCCCGGTCCGGTCCGGGTTTCGGTCCAAGTTTTCACACGAATTCCGGTCCCGGTCCGGTCCCGATCCATATATATCCGGTCCGGTCCGGTCCACGGTCCAAGATTTTAGAAAATTCCGGTCCACCGGTCCGATCCGGACCGGATGTGCATCCCTACTATTAAGTTCTTTTAAATTTTTAAATAATTTTTTTTGATAGTAAGTGGATATATCAATTAGAAACATAATAATTTTTAGGGAAAATGACAAATAGGGTGTATGAACTATCACCTATTGACAAATCACGGTTCGAACTATGAAAATTGACAATTAAGGGCAATTTCAAAATATTTTGATCCATATATAACACTTAATTGATGAAATATCACTTCATCAATTAACAAAGTTAACTAAACGAATGAATTGAAAACACTTTCTTGCCCTTAATTGTGAAATTGAGGATCAAAATATTTTGAAATTGCACTTGATTGTCAATTTTTATAGTTCGGACCGTGATTTGTCAATGAGTGATAGTTCATACCCCTCTTTGTCATTTTCCTTAATTTTTATATAAATTTTAAATATATTTTATTCAGCATATTCTCCAAAGGATATTGCTGTGCTCTACGCAATTAACAAAACGGCGAATTACTCTGTCGTTTGGTTCTCAACTGTATATAAATCTAAATCGGTGAACAGCACGCATTGTTCCATAAATCGTCATCATCTTCTTCTCCTCCAGAAAAAAAAAACCAGCTCAATCCTCGTACATACAAATCCAACCAAAAACCACCGAAACAGTCGGATTTCCAGACCGATTGAATCGACTCGGACCAATTGATTGAGTGCGATGGCGGGAAACGACTGGATCAACAGCTACTTGGAGGCGATACTGGACGTCGGTCCGGGAATCGACCAAGCGAAGAAGTCGTCGTTGCTTCTCAGGGAGAGAGGCCATTTCAGTCCGACGAGGTATTTTGTCGAGGAGGTTATCTCTGGCTTCGATGAGACTGATCTCCATCGCTCCTGGGTTAAGGTATGAAGAAATACTTCATTCATTGGTCTCATGATTCGTTTTAGTCCGAGGTTGATTGGTGGATTGGTGTTATTATTATTAGGCTGCAGCGACGAGGAGTCCGCAGGAGAGGAATACTAGGTTGGAGAATATGTGTTGGAGGATTTGGAATCTCGCTCGCCAGAAAAAACAGGTTTTTTATTTTGTTCTTTTATTCTCCTATATTTTATTTGATATTTCAATCTTTGCTATCTTTGTAGTGTATTATAAAAAAAATGTCACTTGTTTGAAGTTTATGCTGTTTGAGTTTTTTACCTTTTTCTTTTTGATGAAGTCAAATATTTTCTTTTGTTTTGGTTTTATTTGTTTATATTTTCTTACAGTCGATGAGAGTCAATAAAAGTAATGACCAGTCTTTTTAGGATTTGATTTCTCAATCTTCTCTATTTTTGCAGTGTAAAATGACACTTGCTGGAGGTTTATGCCTCTCTTTTTTTTGCTTCTTTTTGGAAATATCTTCCATTTTCTTTTTAATAAAGTCAAAATATTATCCTTCACTTTAGTTTCTTTTTTTTGATCTTTTGTTTTTATTGATTGTATTTTCTTATAGTTGATGAAAATCAATTAGAGAAGTGAGTGTTTTTTGTATTTGATATGTCAATTTTTGCTTCTTTTTTGTTGTTGTTGTTGTTGTTGTGTAAAATGACACTTATTGGAGGTTTATGCAATTTGTTTGGTTTCGTTTTGATTTCCTTTTTTATTTTCTTTTTCAAGAAGTCTAATTTCTTCTTCGTCTGGTCTTTCCGTTTTATCAGTTTATATTTTCTTATAGTTGATGATTAGAGTAGTGACAGGTGAGTGACTGAGAGTGTGACATGTAATCTAAGATGTGAAGTTGTTTCGGTTAATATGAAGCTTGATGGAGAGGAAGCCCAAAGAAAGGCAAAGCGCCGCCTCGAACTTGAAAGTGGGCTCAGGGAGGCAGTGGCAGATATGTCTGAGGACTTGTCTGAAGGGGAGAAAGGTGATACGGTTGGTGATATGGCAGCCCGCGGTGAAAGTACCAAAGGAAGGCTTCCCAGAATAAGTTCCGTAGACATGATGAACACTTGGGTTAGTAATCAGAAGAGCAAAAAATTATACATCGTATTGATAAGGCAAGTCCTATTACCTCGCTGGCTAAATCTGACAATGGTGACTAATGAGTTCATATAGTTTCCATATACATCATTCAAGCCTCGGATTTTTATTTATGGTCTAAAGTGATAGCAAATTTGCAATTTGATTTTCTTTGTGAATGTTTGTCAACAGATTATTATAAACTTGATTTTGTTATTCCACTTGTAGCCTTCACGGTTTGATACGTGGGGAAAATATGGAGCTTGGTCGTGATTCTGATACTGGTGGTCAGGTTGGTGTTTATCGGTTACAAATCGGAACAATATTTCGTATACTTTATATAAAAATTGGTTTATTTCAAACTCAGCGTGGTCGCTTCTTTGCCTTCATAGGTCAAGTATGCTGTGGAGTTAGCAAGGGCTCTAGGTTCGACGTCGGGAGTGTATAGGGTTGATTTATTGACGAGACAAGTTTCATCACCCGATGTTGACTGGAGTTATGGTGAGCCAACAGAGATGCTGGCACCGACAAACTCGGAGGGATTCTTGGGGGAGAGTAGTGGTTCCTATATCGTTCGAATTCCATTTGGTCCGAAAGATAAATATATTCAAAAAGAGCTTCTTTGGCCGCACATTCCTGAATTCGTTGATGGTGCCTTGAGTCACATTATACAGATGTCTAAAGTGCTCGGTGAGCACATCGGTTCTGGAGAGCCTGTATGGCCAGTTGCGATTCATGGGCATTATGCTGATGCCGGTGATTCTGCTGCCCTTCTATCTGGAGCTTTGAATGTGCCAATGATTTTCACTGGCCATTCGCTTGGACGCGACAAACTGGATCAACTTATGAAACAAGGGCGTCAGTCTAGGGATGAAATCAATTTGACGTATAAAATAATGCGTCGAATTGAGGCTGAAGAGTTGGCGTTGGATGCGTCTGAGATGATCGTAACGAGTACGAGGCAGGAGATAGACGAGCAGTGGAATCTGTATGATGGTTTTGATCCAGTTTTGGAAAGGAAGCTTAGAGCCAGGATCAAGCGCAATGTCAGCTGTTATGGACGTCGCATGCCTCGTATGGTTGTAAGTTCCCCGACACTTGCACAACTATTTATTGTCAACTTCAGGCTGTGTGATTTTTCGTAATCTGCTGTATCTGCAGGTGATTCCACCTGGGATGGAATTCAATCACATTATTCCCCATGAAAGTGATATCGATGGAGACGCTGATGGAAATGCTGATCATCAAGCTGCGCCAGATCCGCCTATCTGGTCCGAGGTGCTACGTCAATCTCGTATTTCTTAGTCAAAGCGATCCTTTCCACATCAATGAGTTTTTGCGTTAATTATTTTCCTTATGTTTTCTATCATTGCAGATAATGCGTTTTTTCACTAATCCACACAAGCCGATGATACTTGCCCTCGCAAGACCTGATCCCAAAAAGAACATTACTACCTTGGTGAAAGCATTTGGAGAATGTCGTCCATTACGAGAGCTTGCTAATCTGGTACGTCCTAAGTGAAAACTAATAGCATTTCGTCTCATAATGTGCATTTGATCATTTTCCCCTTATATCTTACGCAGACATTGATAATGGGCAACCGAGATGGTATCGATGAGATGTCAGGCACGAGTGCCTCTGTCCTTACGACAGTTCTTAAGCTAATTGACAAATATGATTTGTATGGTCAAGTGGCGTACCCGAAACACCATAAACAGTCTGATGTTCCTGACATATACCGGTTGGCAGCTAAGACAAAGGTGCGTTTTCTTTTCTACAGGGTGTTCCTGGCATGAGATGAATACTTGTTCTTTGCCAATGAAAGAAAAATATGCGAGACTTAAAAAAGCGACGAAAAGAAGTCTTACAAGACTGATTCAGGGTGTTTGATTTGGTGCAGGGTGTTTTCATCAACCCGGCTTACATCGAGCCATTTGGCTTAACACTTTTAGAAGTGAGGTTCTTTATTATGCATAAGTTGTTTCTTCGTACGTAATCTAACTGGTACTTTTCGTTTCACCCTTCTAATTTATTCTTGATTTGCGGCGTATAAGTAGGCAACAGCTTATGGTCTGCCTATGGTTGCTACTAAAAATGGAGGTCCTGTCGACATACACAAGGTACGTTTCATTTACGAATTTTGCTGGTAAGTAAATTTTTTATTAAGTTTCTGATCATTCAAGGGAACCGCTCTATTGCTATATGTTACAGGTACTCGATAATGGCCTTCTCATTGATCCGCATGACCAGCAGTCGATTGCTGATGCACTCTTGAAGCTCGTTGCAGATAAGCAACTTTGGTTGAGATGCCGACAGAACGGGTTGAAGAACATACACCTTTTCTCGTGGCCTGAACACTGTAAAACTTACTTGACTCGGATAGCCAGTTGCAAACCAAGGCAGCCGCAGTGGCGGGGAGGCGATGACGTTGACGAAGTATCAGAGTCGGAATCCCCAAGCGACTCTTTACGAGATATACATGACATATCGTTGAATCTGAAATTCTCGATAGATGGGGAGAAAAACGATGGCAGTGGAAATATCGATAACTCTTTGGATTTTGAAGACAATGTCGGCGACGCCAAAAGTAAAGTAGAGAAGGCCTTTTTAAATTGGTCCAAGGGATCAGTTAAAAATACGAAAAATTCTGGTTATATCGAGAGAAGTGATCAGATGTCAGGTTCTGGTAAATTCCCGTTATTGAGGCGAAGGAGACATCTTTTCATCATTTCCGTAGATTGCGATACAATCTCTGGTGTTTTTGACGCTGCCTCTTTGATATTCGAAGCTTTGGGAAACCAACGAACCGATGGGTCAGTTGGTTTTGTATTGTCGACTTCCTTCACCATGTCTGAAGTGCACTCCTTTCTGACTTCGAAAGGTCTTAGCCTTACAGAATTCGACGCATTCATCTGCAATAGTGGCAGTGATGTCTATTATCCGTCTCTTAACTCTGAAGATGGCCCTTTCATGGTTGACGAAGATTATCATTCACAAATTGAGTATCGTTGGGGTGGAGAAGGGTTGAGGAGAACATTAGTTCGATGGGCAGCTTCTATTGCCGATAAAAATAGTGCGAATCAGGATCAGATAATCGTCGAGGATGAAAAACACTCATCCAGCTATTGCTGTGCTTTTAAAGTGCATAAGCCCGAAATGGTATGTATTCCGTACTTTTTTATTTACAACTTTGCCATTCCTCAGCATGTCATGACTTTCGACAATATGGCCAGGTTCCTCCGGTTAAGGATGTTAGGAAGGTATTAAGAATTCAAGCTCTACGATGTCACGCTATTTACTGTCAGAGTGGGACAAGGCTGAACGTGATTCCAGTGTTGGCATCTCGTTCTCAGGCTCTCAGGTACGACGCAGACTGTTACGTTATTCAGTTTGGTCATTTCTAAATTCTAAGTGATATCAAACTCTGATCAATGATGCCTGCCTCGATTAGGTATCTTTACATCCGTTGGGGTGTGGACTTATCCAAAATGATTGTCTTCGTTGGGGAATCCGGTGACACGGATTACGAAGGGTTACTAGGTGGAATTCACAAGACGATTATAATGAAAGGCATCGCGCCCAACGTAGGCGATCGACTCTATGCCAACAGAAGCTACCCTCTTTCAGATGTGGTTCCATTCGACAGCCCCAATATCATCCAAACTTCCGAAAACTGTACCAGCAATGCCATCCGCAGCGCCTTGGATCAGTTAGGCACTCTCAAAAACTGAGGCCACTCATGGAAAGCATCAAGAACTGCTTCTGGGTAGTTTCTGAAAATGCAGACCTTGATCGGAACAAAAATGTTTCAGCCGGTAAATATTCCAGGCAGCATTTTACATGATCAGATTCATCTACTTGCACATTTGTTACCAGCTCCCATATCTTGCTATCATATTTTTATTTTGAACAAAAAACCAATAATTGTACCCAGATCACCTCATTAAAATGCATACCTTCAACATGATTTCCCACTACAATCTTAAATATTAAGTTTATATTAATACTCTTTTGTAAGCAAACGGATCAAATAGCAAATACAAACCACAATTATAAATAAAAATTAAAAATTTAATAAAATATTGTCACGTGTATTTGGGGAGCTTTTTGTAAATAAAAAAAATTAAAACGTACTTATTTAAAAATTAAAACTACACAGTTAAGTACTTTCGGTCTTGGATAGCTGACTTAAAATTTTTATTCTTGATCTGAAACTATATAATATAATAACAGTGAAATAAAAAAAATTAAAAACTATATTATTGAACAATTAATATGTTATTTATTTTTAAAACAAAAAATACACAGCATCGTCTGTAAAAGTTTTTTTTTTCGGTTAACACCTCGTCTGTGTAAATGTCACTTTGCAATTGTTCATTGTTTTATTGTTTTCTGATAATGTCTTCATTTTCCTACAAATCCTTTATGAGTATTAAACAAAATACAGTGACCAATTTATGTGAGGAATTGGTGCCTCATACTTGCCTGGTCATACTAGCATGTTTAGGCTTAGTGTCAGGTCCCGTAGGGACTCCTTTGGTTTGGTAATTCGCATGCACTTATAGTACACATGTTGTAGTATATTTGTGTTGTGTTTGCAAGCTTATTGTGTGCAGGTTTGATCAAGTTTAATGGCCTGAAAGGTCGGAGAATGATCAGCAAATCAAAGGGACATCCTGAGTTTGGACAGAAGAAAACGGTGACGTTTTGGCTAAGGCGCGAAGTCTGTTTAATGGAACGACAGCGTTCTGCACTGGCGGGAGAATCGGTTACGTCGGTTACAAGTGGAGCGTCGTCGTTTCATTTGGCGCGGGCGTGTTTGAATGTAGACCATACGTCGTCGTTTGGGCCGTCTTCTCCGCTTCGTTCAAATACAGAGCTGAAAAGCTCATTCAGTCAGTTCGAGCATTCGATTGAGTTCCAGAGCGACGGAGCAAGTCTTGGAGCATCAAGCACAGGCATTCGTTCCTCGAAGGTCCGCGCTTCTCTTCCAAGCATCAATCGAAGCAAATGTGGCCAGCGCAGTGCTCTTCACTGCTGCCCAACCGGAGCCTTGCCGGAGTCGTTCGTCGCCGCCGGTCACGCCTTTGCCTCGGACCAGTCGGAATCTTCAATTCAGATATCAGGGAGTATTTCGCCCTTATTAATTGCACTTATTGTCGGTTGATTTAGTCATTGCGTTGCTTGATTAGATTAGGGCACAATAAGTCTAAATTAGGGTTCTTGACTTGCTTGTACCGAACCATTACATTCTATAGTGGATTGATCCTCGCCTCCTCCCCTGGAGGCACCCCGTGGAGTAAGGGCATCCCCCTGAACCACGTTATATCTTGTTGTTATTTCCTTAAGTTCTCAAAGCACTTAATTGGACTTAAGATCATAAGATCATTGGAAATAAGACTTGATCATCCATATATCATTTACAAATTGGTATCAAAGCCTATAGGTTCATTGATCTGTGTTTCTTGCACTGATCTTGAATTTGAATTGGGATAGTGACTGAAACTTGTTTAGAACCTTGTTCTTAAAACTGTTTTGCACTATTTCTGATCCTAAACCTGTTCTGGTCTCACTCTCTTCTGCTGCCTGTCTCCAGGAACAATGGGAGACTCGAGGGTCCAAATCTACGATGGAACACAAGACTATTCCATCTGGAAACTCAAAATGCAAGCTTTGCTTACCAGAGAAAAGTGCTGGAAAGCTATCACTCAAGAATGGTTGAGCCCAACCTCTGATGAGAAGAAAAAGGAAATGCAAGAGCAGGCTCATGCAGAGATCATGATGAAGCTGTCTGATGATATTATCAGGCAGATTGTAGGTATCACTAACCCTAAAACTCTTTGGGATAAACTTGATGAAATCTTCTTGTCTAAGTCTTTGCCTAGCAAAATTTCTCTCTTGTGTAGACTGTTCAATTTTAAAATGAATCAGTCATGGTCTATTCAGGAAAATTTAGATGTTTTCTTAAAATTAACACAAGATCTTGCTAGATGTGAAGAACCTATTAAAGAAACCTTTCAAGTAGTCATCCTTCTAAATGCCCTGCCCTCTCAATTTGATAACCTTAAGGATGTTATACAATATGGTAGGGATGAAATCACTTTAACAAAAATCCTAGAAGCCATTACTCAGAAAAATGAGACCTTAAGAGTTTTCAAAACAAAATCTGCTCCCAAGGCAGATGTTAAAACTGAACCAAAAACTGAGGTTATGGTTTTCAAAAATAAGAAAAAAATGGCAGGGGAAATCTAGAAAGCCAAATGACAGTTCCTCTTCTTCCTCAAATGAAAAAGGTTTTGACAAAAGCAATATAAAATGCTCCTACTGTAAAAAGTCTGGGCATTTTACTAAAGATTGCTATAAGCTTAAAAAGAAAGAAAAGGAAACTGAAAAAGAGAAGGGAAAAGGAAAACAAAATGTTAACCAGGATTTTTCCAACATTTGTGAAAGTGGTACTTCTCACAAGCATGAAATTATGATGTGTGCTAATAAATCTGTTGCTAGCTCTTGGATTATTGATTCTGGTTGCACAATTCATGCTACATCTGATAAGTTTTTATTCTGCTCATTGAAATATGTTGATGGTGGTGATGTTATGCTAGGTGATAATACTTCTTTGCAAATTAAGGGTATTGGTCAAGTAACCTTGCATATGTTTGATGGTGTTTTTAAAACCATAACTGGGGTAGCTTGGGTGCCACACTTGAGAAGAAGTCTTTTATCTGAATCTATGTTTGATAAACAAGGCTGTCACATTGTAACTCATAATGGTGTGAAGGAAATTATTAGAGATAAAAGGGTCCTAATAAAATGCATAAACAGGGGAGGGCTATATCACTTAGTCTGTTCTCCTGAACAGATTAACTTCACTAAGAACCAAAACAAATCTGAGTTACTAACTGATCTGTGGCACTCTAGGCTTGGACATATAGGTAATAAGGGTCTGTCTCACTTAGTTAAATCTGGGGTAATTAGAGATAAACTAACAGACCTTCAGTTCTGTGAGAATTGTGTCTTAGGAAAGAAAACCAGAAATAAGATCAAGCCATCAACCTTCACTGCTGCTAGGCCTCTAGATTATGTTCATTTAGATCTTTGGGGCCCTGCACAAGTGTCCACAGTTGGTGGCAGAAATTATTTTCTGTCTTTAATTGACCAATTCTCTAGGAAGGTTTGGGTGTTTCTATTAAAAACTAAGGATGAAGCCTTTGACAGTTTTAAAACCTGGAAAACTATGGTAGAAAACCAGACAGACCTTAAACTAAAATGCCTTAGGACTGATAATGGTCTAGAGTTTTGTAACAAGGCTTTTAATGAGTTTTGTACTGAAAATGGCATTAAAAGACACCTAACAGTCCCATACACACCTCAACAGAATGGTACTGCAGAAAGAATGAACAGAACTCTTCTTGAGAAAGCTAGATGTATGCTAATAAGTGCTGGCCTTAAGCCTTCCATGTGGGGAGAGGCTGTTATCACAGCTTCTTATTTGATCAATAGATCACCATGTTCTGCCCTCAACTTTAAAACTCCTCAAGAAATGTGGACTGGTAAACCACCAAATCTAGATCACCTTAGGCCTTTTGGTTGTACAATGTATGTTAGAACCTCACAAGGTAAATTAAATCCTAGGGCTGATAAAGGTGTTTTTCTGGGTTATCCTGATGGTGTGAAAGGATATAAAATCTTATTGATTCAACCAGGTGGTTATAAAATTGTTGTTGCTAGAGATGTGACTTGTAATGAACATGATTTCCATTTTAAATCTAAACTAAGCCCTGTTAATGAGCCAGCAGGCACACCTGATGGTGTGACCAGCTTCTTTTCCCCATCTTCCTTCTATAGACAGGATGATATAAATCAAGGTGGGGAGGCACTAGGGGACCAGTCACTGGACCAAGTGGAAGTTCATGACCCTGCAGAAACTGATGAACCACAAGCCATCATTCCAGTTCAACAAACTGATCCAGTGGAGCAAGACAATGCTCCCCCTGATCCTGCAGTTCAGCACCCTCACCAATCAGGTGGGGAAGTAAGTCATTCTCAACCTTCCTCCTCTAATGCTATGGTGCCTTATAAGCCTAATAACTCTTTAAGAAACTATATGCTAACTAGAGATAGGGAACCTAGAAGGAAAAGAATTAATCCAAAGTATGCTAGTGTTGCTGAAAATGATGCTAGTTTACTAGAGAATTCCTTAAATGTTGTTGAGTATGCTTTGACTGCTGCTGAAATTATTAAACATGAAATTCCTGAAACTTACCAACAAGCAATTACTTGTAAACAATCTAATGAGTGGAAAATTGCTATGCATGAAGAAATTCAGTCTATGTATGCTAATAAAACTTGGAAACTTGTTGAAAAACCTGAGCATGCTAGAACTATAGACTGTAAATGGATATTCAGAATTAAAGAGGGAAATGGAGTGAATGATCCACCTAGGTACAAAGCTAGACTTGTAGCTAAGGGCTTCACCCAAAAGGAAGGAATTGATTATAATGAAATCTTTGCCCCTGTTGTTAAATACAAAACACTCAGATTATTATTAGCCATGACTACAGTTTATGACTATGAATTAGAGCAAATGGATGTTAAAACAGCTTTCCTTCATGGAGACTTAAAAGAAACAATTTACATGAAGCAACCTATAGGTTTCATAGACAAAAATCACCCTGAACATGTATGTTTCCTGCAAAGATCAATTTATGGCCTAAAACAGTCCCCTAGACTTTGGAATAAAAAGTTTGATGCTTGTATGTTGTCTTTGGGATTTCTTAGGAGTAAATATGATACATGTCTTTATTTTAAGTCTATGAAATCTGATAGTGTGCTATATGTCCTGCTCTATGTTGATGATATCCTATTGATATCCAACTCAAAAACAACCATAACCAAGCTAAAATCTGAGTTAAAACAACACTTTGATATGAAAGATCTAGGGGTTGCTCAAAAGATTTTAGGAGTTAAAATATTGAGAAACAGAAATAAAGGAACCATGTATTTATCACAAGCAGATTATATAACTAAGGTTCTAAATAAGTTCTCAATGCTTAACTCTAAACCTTCTCCTATCCCCTTAGGAGGGCACTTGGTTCTATCCAAGGCTGACTGCCCTTCCTCTGATTCTGATAAACAACAAATGAAAGATATCCCCTATGACATAGCTGTAGGTTCAGTCATGTATGCCATGCTATGTACAAGACCAGATTTAGCCTTTTCAGTTAGTGTTCTCAGCAGATTTATGTCAAATCCTGGGAATGCTCATTGGACTGCCATGAAGTATCTTCTTAAGTACATAGCTGGTACTCAGAACCTAGGGTTAGTCTACAAAAAATATGAAACTAAAATTGAGTTAAAGAGGTATGTTGACTCAGATTATGCAAGCAATAAAGACACCAGAAAATCAACAATTGCTCTTTATTTCACTTGGGGTGGTAATTGCATTAGTTGGAAATCCCAGCAACAATCCATTGTTGCTTTATCTTCCACTGAAGCTGAGTACATTGCAGCTGTGGAAGCTATTAAGGAAGCCATATGGCTTCAAGGGATTTTAGGAGAAATTCAGAATAAAGTCTATGTTCCCACAATGAATATTGATAGCCAAAGTGCCTTATACTTGTGTAAGGACCCAGTCTATCATGAAAGAACCAAACACATAGATGTTAGGTATCACTTTATAAGGGACAAGATTGAAAATGGATCAGTTATTGTATCTAAAATTGCTAGGGATGTGCATCCGGGTCGGACCGGACCGGACCGGTGGACCGGATTTTTTTTGAAAATAGGACCGTGGACCGGACCGGACCGGTGGACCGGATTTTTTTGGAAATGCGGACCGTGGACCGGACCGGACCGGATATATCCGGGTCGGGTCGAACCGATGGACCGGACTGGAACGAACCGGACCGGAAAATTCAAAAAAAATTCATATATTGCTATGTTTATGCCTGCTCTTCCCAACTCGTGACGCTTTTCTTTCGCAACATGAAATACTTGTACAATTTGCTCAGCCTCTTAATTCATTAATGGGTCTATATTAAGTCGCAACATGATGTATCTACTTTTTCACGCAGTTTGCAAAACAACTAGCAACACTAATATGTCACTGAATCTTGCCAGAAGCCAAATGTCATCATGTGGGACATTGCTGGCCTGAATGCCACTTTTATACATGGCTGGAAACTAGACAAAAAATCAAAAATAGCAGTGAATTTAATTTAAGGCAATGATGTCTAACTATGCTGCCAGATTTGAAAATGAAGGATAGTCTAAGTTGGTAGTTTTCTGTCCATTTCATATCCAAGTTTCCAATAATTTGCCAGCATTCCCAAGTTGTCGACATGTCCAAACACTCTCATCATTCATCAGTCAAACCTCAAAAGTACCCTAAAAAAATTAGTATTTAAAAAATCAAAAAAAAGTTTACGGTCCAAACCGGTCTAGACCGGACCGGACCGGCAAATATACGGTCCAGACCGGACCGACCCGGAACCCGAAATCTGAAAAATATATGGACCGTGGACCGACCCGGAAAAAACCGGTCCGGTCCGGTTCGGTTTCCCGGTCCGGGTCAGATTTGCTCATCCCTAAAAATTGCTGGTGAATTCAATCCTGCTGACTTTGGCACTAAGATTGTGCTTTCCCAAAAGTTTGAGTTTTGCAGGGATTTTCTTCACATTGAGGCTGTCACTTGAGAGGGCATGGGGTGCCCATGATAGGGGACAAAGGTAAGAAACCCCAATCCATTATAGATACTGGCCTCCCATAGCCAGTTTAGGTTTGGTACAAGTATGAGTCAAGAGGGCATTTGTGAGGAATTGGTGCCTCATACTTGCCTGGTCATACTAGCATGTTTAGGCTTAGTGTCAGGTCCCGTAGGGACTCCTTTGGTTTGGTAATTCGCATGCACTTATAGTACACATGTTGTAGTATATTTGTGTTGTGTTTGCAAGCTTATTGTGTGCAGGTTTGATCAAGTTTAATGGCCTGAAAGGTCGGAGAATGATCAGCAAATCAAAGGGACATCCTGAGTTTGGACAGAAGAAAACGGTGACGTTTTGGCTAAGGCGCGAAGTCTGTTTAATGGAACGACAGCGTTCTGCACTGGCGGGAGAATCGGTTACGTCGGTTACAAGTGGAGCGTCGTCGTTTCATTTGGCGCGGGCGTGTTTGAATGTGGACCATACGTCGTCGTTTGGGCCGTCTTCTCCGCTTCGTTCAAATACAGAGCTGAAAAGCTCATTCAGTCAGTTCGAGCATTCGATTGAGTTCCAGAGCGACGGAGCAAGTCTTGGAGCATCAAGCACAGGCATTCGTTCCTCGAAGGTCCGCGCTTCTCTTCCAAGCATCAATCGAAGCAACTGTGGCCAGCGCAGTGCTCTTCACTGCTAGCCCAACCGGAGCCTTGCCGGAGTCGTTCGTCGCCGCCGGTCACGCCTTTGCCTCGGACCAATCGAAATCTTCAATTCAGATATCAGGGAGTATTTCGCCCTTATTAATTGCACTTATTGTCGGTTGATTTAGTCATTGCGTTGCTTGATTAGATTAGGGCACAATAAGTCTAAATTAGGGTTCTTGACTTGCTTGTACCGAACCATTACATTCTATAGTGGATTGATCCTCGCCTCCTCCCCTGGAGGCACCCCCGTGGATTAAGGGCATCCCCTGAACCACGTTATATCTTGTTGTTATTTCCTTAAGTTCTCAAAGCACTTAATTGGACTTAAGATCATAAGATCATTTGAAATAAGACTTGATCATCCATATATCATTTACAATTTAAACTAAGGATCGGATGAAGAGGGCAAGTTTGAGTACGTCAATACTGAATTACATTTTTGGAGAAGAAATGGAGACTCGACTGCTGTGTAGGTGAGAACGAGCAGTACTGAAATCTCTTTGGGCGAGGTGGTGACTGTAGAGGAATTGCCGATTTTGGAGCTAATAGAATGTTTGGCAGAGTTTCTTATGCATAGAAGTAAGGACGTTTTCTTCATGTGTACCTTCTTGCTTGTCCTATGAAAGTTACCCTTTAAGTACTGCATATGAATTGCATATGTAAAACAATAAATTTACATGTTTTTTTTACCCACAGCCGATCGTCAATACCTTTAACATTTTCAGAAAATACACTTCATATTTATAATGTAGTAATCCTAGGACCCATGTACTAGGGATAACTGTACGATGACTTTTAATAAAATCGCATTGAGGTCAAGGGAACTGGTCGTGGGTGAGCAATCTCAAGTTGCAGTGGCGGAGGATGACATTGTGGACAAGGTGAGGGAGTTAAGGGAAGAGATGAGTCGGTCAAGGCATGAGTTGATGCAACCTCAGTCGCCACAGTGTACTCCTAGTACTGCTGATGATGATTATATGATTTTGATATGGAACTTGGTGAGGTAGTGAGTAGTCGATGGACGTGGACACTATGAGGACTATGCCAGTTAGCGAGGCTACCATTAGCGGACTAGAGAAGGCTCAGGAAGGAGAACTGAGTTCGCTCACATCTACTCCATCTGCACAGACGACGAAGATACACATGAGCTTGCACGCATGCATGCGCTTACCTGTTTCACCATTAATGTATCGTAACATGGCTTAGGTCGAATGCTACTAGTCCGTATGTTGGTTTCTTATGCCCACCTCACCTTGCCATCTTTCATTACTTGGTCACATAACTTCTCACCTTTAAATGCAAATTATTACATGACTTTAATCCAGGGCGACCAAATAAGATAATAGTCACCTTGACCGAAAGTAGACAGCTTAATAGTTGTAGTCTAGTGGGAAATCAATCTAATATTGCTCAACATGAGCAGGTTCGATACCCAACAAAGAAAGTAAATAGTTTTTTTGTTCCCAGTTAAGGCCGTTTGGCAGTTCGAATAAAACTAACACAACTTCTAATGTAACCCCACATCCAAACAGCACAGCAACCCCACATCCAAACAGCACAGCAACCCCACATCCAAACATGCATCTTCACCTTCCTCTGGTCTGATGTCTGAATTTTTTCCCGGTAAAGTCTGAATTTGTTACATGTGCTTAAATGTACAACGGCGAATCAGTTATGTACAGTTTTATATGTAACCAGGGGCGGACGCACTCTGTGTGTAATGGGGGCAGCTGCCCCCAATGAATTTGTTAAAATGTTCATTAATGTAGTATTAAATTAGTTAATGTAGGATTAATTTAGTTAATGCTCCATTAATGTTTACTGATTGCCCCCATTCATTTTTACCGACTGCCCCCATTTATTTTTTGATATGAGGTTTTTATTAATATAGGATTAAGTTTATGTCATATTCTTAATGAAAAAGAGCTTGATATAACTTCAAAAGATTAAATCTTGTAACCAAACAGGTAATATCTAATTTGAAATTAGATTTAGGTTTCAAACTCATAAAGAATCAAGCAATGTGACTTTTTATTCTTTCGGCGTCGACGGAGAGATATAGAGAGACGGGAACGAATGGTGACAAGATAATTTGACTTGCGATTTAAAATTTTTCTTATCTTTCTAAAGTAGAGTAACTTTACTTTACATGTGCAAAACTAAAGTTCTAAAAATCCTTCGTGTAGCCCGGCTAGACGCCGTCTTAAAGGTAAATTTCATAATACGTTCATATTAATTTTATTGTATACGTTGTTTCTTTGACAAGATTTTAGGTGATAAATTCAGAAGGTACATATAACGGAAGGCGCATATAGAATTCTATTCATAAGTCAGGAAGTTTATGTATGACGTTTCATTTTAATGTCGCCCCCAGTCAAAAAAAATTATGGGTCCGCCACTGTATGTAACCAATTCAAACTTAAATCAGTTATGATGACTTCAGCTTGGTAAATGGACTCAAATTCCAGTAAAGTCTGAATTTTTTTGCGCTCAAATTTCTACCCGGACTGCAGCCCGTGCAGCCCACCCTCTAGATCCGCCCCTGCTTTAATCAAAGTTGTAACCTCTCTAGTAAATTCATGAATAAATTTGGACGACACGAATTCGTATATCTGAACGAATTTACAACCACTATTGGAAAAATAAAATAATTTAATACCTCTTAAAGTTTTATGGTTTGTGACTTGTAAATTGGTTCAGGTATATATAGCTGCTACAGCTCTAACAATCTTCATGAGAGAAGAGCAACCTTTGCACAAGTTTTTTTATCCGAAATACCTCGTCTATATAAGTGTCACTTTGTAATCGTTCATTGTTTTTTGATTATGGCTTTCTTTACCTACAATACTTTTCTGAGTATTTAACTAAACACCATGACCGATTTCAATCAATGTTTGGATGAAGAGGGCGAATTTAATTAAGTTCGTCAATACTGAATTGTATCTTTGGAGAAGAAATAGAGATTCGGATGTTGTAGAGGTGGGAATGAGCAGTATTGAAATCTCTTTGGGCGTGGTGATGACCGTGGAGGAGTCGCCAATTTTGGAGCTAATAGAACGACTCACAGAGTTGGGTATTCCAGCTAAGGTTCACGCCATGATGATCGCCCTACTTTGACATATGCAATTTATATGCAGTAGTTAAAAGGTAACTTGAGCATTATTAGTGTCGTCTCACATTAGTTGACCATTTGATTATTAGTACGTGTTCGTGTGAATATAATAAAATGTACCTTTTTTTATAGTATAATAAAATGTACTTTTTTTTGCTTTTAAAGCAATGAGTTTGGCGCATTTACAACCTCGTTGAGATTAATTACCCCGTATAGTATAACTAACAATATTCATTGAAATACATTTTTTTATGATAACAATTTTCATAAAGTTGTGGAAGACTGATCGTGAGATTTATTTGCACCAATTAGGTGAGGATAAGACCTACAATTCCTGATCTTTCAAATAGAAGTGCCAACATCGTTCTCCGATTTGCCACTATACTGCGAGTGCCAACATCATTCTCCGATTTGCCACTATACTGCGTCCAACTTATACTCAATAGAGTTGATCATAAAAAAGACATGGGCCTAGTTTCAAGGTTGTTAAAATCGCGAGTTAACTCATAAACTCGTACAATTTTACATTTTTATCAACATATTTCGAGTTAAATCGCATGTAAATCGGACATCAGCACGATTTTACCTCCTGTAAAATCGGAGTAAATCGGGTAAACTCGGGTAAAAATGGTAAAATTATTTAAAAGTCAAAATCTTTTTTTAAAATTTGATTCTTAAGAATCTCTGACATGTTTATCCTTTTTAATTAAATTATAAAGTTAAAATTTGATTCATTTATATTTTTATAGTGTTCAAAAAATATATTTATTATTTATTATTCAATATTTAATATTAATTTAATATAAGGTAAACTCGACGATTTTACGAGTGAAGTTTATGTTTCGATTCCACCTATACAAAACGAGTCAAGGTAAAAACTTGATTCTTACAACCTTGCGCAGTTTCCTTAGTATGACGCGACTTTCACCACTTGGCTAATGAACAAGTTCAAGAATTGGATTTGTCGTATAAAAAAAGTAAATCTACTTCATGATGCATCTTTGAATGTGCATGTGACACATGTCCAAAAAACAAAGTAAAAAAATGTGGATTTGACTTTGCATTAAATGCATCTTGGAAAATGCATATGGGACACGTGTCACCACCAAAATGCATCTTGCATTTTGAAAAGTAAAGATTGGGGTCTCAAGTTCTCAAAATTTAAAGAAATTTTCATTTAAACATTCTTCTATAATAAGAAGTACAAGTACTCCATTTAATTAAAATATCACGAATCAAAAAGAAAAAGATAAGAGCTACAAACTGTACGTGTGCACAGTAGAGTTCTCTTTATTTTATTTTTTTTTTGATAAAAAGAAGGCATACAAAGACTCAGATAAAATGACCGGACAATCACAACAAACCCACAAACTAACAACAACAGGAACGAAACATGTAAACAAGAAACCACAATCCAGCATTGCTAGGCAGGCCATCCACTGTATATGATCGTCACGCCTTGAAGCACGCCCAAGTCGATCCATGCCAAATCGGCCAAACTGAAGAAGCAACAATAAAGCTCCGGTCGAATTTCCTTGAAAGCGAAACTGGGCTACACTTGTAGTGACAATAATCTAGGTTCCAGCCAATGGTAGAAAGTCACCTGAAACTCCATAAAAGGCTAGGAAGAGGACTTCAGAGCTAGGACGAGTTAACTAGCCGGGAGCACGTATAAGCTCCACTTCGCCTCATGCCAAGAGAGGGGACCAGACCACCGAAGATAGGAAACCAGCCATGACTACAAGTACAGCCAAACGAACCCTAAACTACCCTACAATAACAACTACAGCTACAATCTCAACTAAAAAACTAAAAACTAAAACTAAAGCTACAACTAAGACAAATCCAAAACGATCACCGGCAACGTGCCAACTGCAGACCGAAAGTAGTTTTGCCGAAGCCCACCCTAAAAAAGAAACCGCTAAGCCCACCATAGCACCCCGCCGTACCACCATCAACTTCACACCATACGCCCAACCAATTACCCAATACCTCCACCCCGCCGGCACAACCTCCCACCGCCCCAACCGCCAACACAAATCACCCGCTCAACCCCTAGCACCAAAACCACCCACGCACGCCTCCAACCACCGCAGCAACGAAGCAGTGAGAAAAGTGGCCCAGAAAGTAACCGGGCAAAAGGAGAAGGAAACGGCGTGAGCAGGGGACGACAGTAGAGTTCTCTTTATTAGGATATGAATTTTGGGATATATTTTTTTGATAAGATGAATTTTGGGATATATTTTTTTGATAAGATGAATTTTGGGATTTTATGTGTAGATACAAGGAAAATTGAACACTGAAACCCGATTTTATATGTTGCTTGTCGTCTAACAAATTATCGCTTAGTCTCTTCAAAATGTTAAACTATTGTTGTATCTTGTATTTTTCTTTCACAAAATATGTTTTCGTATATGTATATATGTTTTTAAAAAAGGTTTAACCTCTAACGGTTGGAGTTCCCATTAACAAGTGTTAGCTCAACCAAAATTACCAATGATTTATTTATTTTAAAAGTGTTTAATAGGAATTGAATCTGGATCTTTACTTATTTTCAATTGTCTGTCCACCAACTCGGCTACCGACATGGGCACCGTATACATATATCTGCCATCATCAGAAGCTTGAACGAGTCTGCCTAGGAGTCTCTCATGTACACTGTGTCAGTCGTACAAATAATTCTGTTTAATTAATAAATATGCAGTTTCCTATTATCAAAAAAATTTAAATAAATAAATATGCAGTTTCCTAACATGTTTTTTTAGTATTGTTATTGTTGTAACTCAAGACTGAATTACTAATCCAATTATGTTGTTTTGATTCAATTACAAACCCTAAATCCAATTCGAGATTGAGAATTTGCGGAAATAAAAAATGACACACAGATTTATAGTGGTTCACCTCTAGGTGAGAGGCTACTTCACTCGAGCTCACTAGCTCAGCCGGTTTCACTAGAAAAGAGCGTCGGAATCAACCAAAAGTCGCCGGAGTACAAAATCCGATTTACAATCTTTGAACGAAGCCTACGAACTACGATCTCTCTGTGGACCGATCCAATTGCTCCAATCGAACGCCAAACTGAACGGAATCCTCTCGCGAAAAGAAGCTCTCAATCGATTGCTCGAACGAATCTCTCCCGGACGTCGAACGTAATCGAATTGTGTTTCTTCAAGGATAAAACCCTAACTGAGTTCGAAAACCCAGCTTTAAATATGCAAACGCCCATATCGAATCCTAGCCGTCCGAGTCGTCTAATCCTGAGCGTCCAATTTGAAACAAATCCGCGCCACGAATCGAGCTGAGGTGTCGCGCTTCCATTGGTCGCGCGTCAACAACCTCCACTAGCACATAACGAACTCTCCAGCTATAGCGACGACCCCTTGATCTTTAGCAACGCCTTCAGCTCCCACCTTGTTTGAACTGGCTTGCTCCCGTGACAACGACTGTGTCACGGGACGACACGGGATGTCACGGGGTGTTACGGGATGGCCAGAAACAACTGCTTTAAATCCTTCAGTTATGCTGCTGTCTAGTTTAAAATTAGGGAACAGTGGACGCTATAAATAAGAGGTGTTGAAAATCGAAGGTAAAAAAATTCGTTTCCACGGAAGTGCTAATGGCGATGGCTAATCAGAAGTCGGCGGTTTGCAAATTATGGATGGCTGGACGTTGTAGCAGAAACCCATGTAAGTTTTCCCACTAATGTCCTCCTTCTCAGCAGCAACCTGATGCTTCTTGCGGTCGTGCTGGACACATACCGAACAAGTTTACGGGTGAAACAGAGCAACAAAAACAGTATCATGAAATTACGGACAGGGTTCGATGGTCACGAATTCAATTGGTGGAAACGAGATTTGAAAAACTGAAGATGAAGGAAGATGAGTGTATTGCTGATTTTCATGCCAGAATGAGTGACATCTCCGACGAATTTGTTGTTCTGAAAGAGCCTATGAGTGAAGAGAACCTAGTTATGAAGGTGTTGAGATCTCTACCACAACGATTTGATATGAAAGTAATTGCGATTGAGGAAGCCAGGGACGTGAAGAATATGAGACTTGATGTTCTCATGGAATCCCTGAGAACTTTTGAGATGAAATTTCAAGAAGATGTTCAAGAGAAGAAAGTCAAGAGTGTTGGCCTCCACGCTAAAGTTACTAGTGATCATGAGATTGCTATGTTGGTTAAGAATTTCGAGAAGTTAATGAAGAAGCTGAATCGAAGAGTTGCTGATCAAGGCCAACAATCTTCACCCAACTTCCAGAACAGAAGAGGAAGGAGTTTTCAGAAAAGGAACATGCTCGGTGACAACAACCAAGATCAAAGGCGTAAGAAGTCCAAGGGAATCCAGTGCAGGGAATGTGATGGCTTCGGTCATATTCAAGATGAGTGTGCCAATACACTGAAGAAGAACAATAAGTCTTATGCTGCCAACTGAAGTGATTAGTGAGTCTTATAGCAGCAAGTAGTAGGAAGATGAGTTCAACAACTTAGTTATATTTGGTAAATCAAAATGCATAATTGGTGACAAATATGCCCAAATTTACCAATTAAAACACGATTTTTGTAAAGTTAGTAAATCGCAGTGCATTATTCGTAACTTAGTCATCACAAACTTTAGTATTAAAATTACGAGTTTTGACATTACCGACTGACATAACTATTGTCGGTCATTATAGTTCATTGAATCATATAGTATATGATTTGGATGTGATTGCATCCAGTTCGTAAGAGAGATTTTTGGTATTAGGTCGTGGATACGTGTGCGATTCAGCCAAGATTATGTATTATCAAATATATTATCATAATTATAATACCCTTATGACGTTATGATTCCTCGAATTAATCATATTTATTGAAATCGATATGAATCGTCTGTTATATTAGATCGATGAACATTAAACATTCTTAGTTCTCGTGTAACTTGCGATTCTCACGGGATCTCAACCACTAATAGCAACAACTAATTAATATTCGGATAAGATATATAATTTTCAAATTATTAATAAATAAAATTAAAAAATTTCCAAATTGTGTTCATTCAATAACGACAAAAGCTCTCATATTAAAACAATTATGTTTAATTAATAAGAGGAGGATCAGGTGCAAAGTCCATATTCTTGTAAAAAATACAAAATAATCACGTCCCTTGATTTTATGAGATTGATGGATGAGATTAAGTGAAAATAAATATGTGTAAATTCAAATTGATATTAGATTAGGGGCAAATATGGTATATAATCTCTCTCTCCTCCCCTTCAATGAAACAAACCCAGAAAATTCCAAAAAACAAACCCAGAAAAATTCTGATGAAACAAACCTAGAAAACAAACCCAGCAACTTGCTTGATCTTCCTCAGTAATCCAATGTCCACCGAGAAAATTCCTTGTCTACCTCCGTCCATCAAATTCGAATTTGGGATCTCTATATACAGACAAGGAGCCAAGTTCTCCGCACGCGGGCAGCTTCTTACAGAAAGCTCTTCGATCGAATGCGTTCGGAGAAGTTTATCGCAACTTCTATTTTGGTGACGGCTGGCGCCATGGAGAACAGAGCATCCTTGGACGTCGACGACGACGCCGATGCTCATCCATGGATGACGGCGGCTGATGCTACGACAGAGCTTTTTGACAGAATACCCATCATTCATTTTATAATTCGTCACGGTCAATTTATAGTTCGTCATGTTCAGTTTCAAATTTTTCTTTATGAAAACTGTTGATTTGATTATAGGATGAGTTCCAGTGATGTCAAAGATGATCCATAGTGTGAAAAATTGAGTTCAACGAAGTTTTACTCCTTCAATTTGAGCAAATTTAGTCCGCGTTTTTATAATTCGTCACGGCTAATTTATAGTTCGTCATGTTCAGTTTTAAATTTTTCTTTATCAATACTGTTGATTTGATTTTGGGTTGAGTTCCATTGATGTCGAAGATGATCCAGAGTGTGAAAAATTGAGTTCAGCGAAGTTTTACTCCTTTAATTTGATCAAATTTAGTCCGCGTTTTTATAATTCGTTACAGCCAATTTATAGTTCGTCATGTTCAGTTTCAAATTTTTATCAAAACTGTTGATTTGATTTTGGGTTGAGTTCCATTGATGTCGAAGATGATCCAGAGTGTAAAAAATTGAGTTCAACGAAGTTTTACTCCTTCAATTTGATCGAATTTAGTTCGATTTTTTATTATTCGTCACGACCATTTTATAGTTCGTCATGTTCAGTTTCGAATTTTCTTTACGTAAATTGTTGATTTGATTTTGGGTTGAGTTCCATTGATGTCGAAGATGATCCAGAGTGTGAAAAAGCGTGGAGGTTGAGTCCGAAGAAGAAGCGTGGAGGTTTGAGTCCGAAGAAGAAGGAAAAAAGAAGGGGAGATGAGAGAGAATATGCTTAATTTCAGAGATATTAAAATATAAAATATATTTTGTTTATTGAGTTAGTCAATTATACCCTTTTGTTAGAGAGTTACACGTATAAAGGGTAGTTATTAATTTATTTTCTCCAATTATTATCATCCTTTGGATTAACAAAATGAATGGATGAGATAGGTTTATATTTTGCACCATATTTGGGCTTTGCACCAGATCTGACCTCTAATTAATAAATATGTAGTTTCGAGTTTCCTAACATGTTTTTTAGTATTCTTCTGATACTGCCTAATTTAAAATTAGGAAACAGTCGACACTATAAAATAAGAGGTGTTGAAATTAAAGGTAAAAAAAAAAATCGTTTTCGCAGAAGTGCTAATGGCGATAGCTAATCAGAAGTCGGCGGTTTGCAAATTCTGGCTCGCCGGAAGGTGTAGCAGAAACCCATGTAAATTTTCCCACCAATGTCTTCCTTCTGAGCAGCAACCTATCACTTCTTGCGGTCGCCGTGGACCCATACCAAGGAAGTTTACCGTAGAACAAGAACAAGATCACCAGCAACAGAGCAACAAGAACAGCATCGGATCACTACCAAGATTGTCAGCAAGAAGGGGGGGATGGCCGCGAGTGTGAGCATTGGATGTCAGGGACCTGTATTTACGGCGAAGAGTGCCACAATCTGCATTCTTGGGTTAGTAGCAAGGTTAACAGCATTCCACCGTGATAAAAAAAATCATGTCATCCATCTCTCTTATCCACTCTCTCATCTAATCATCCCCATGATCAAATGAATCATATGCATCCTACTCATGATCAAATAAAAAATTCATCATCATTCTCTCTCATCACTACATAAATTATAGCTCATAAATATTAAGATTAATAAAAATATATCAAAGTGTATCTCGTTTTATAGAGCTAAAAAAATTATGAATATTGATATTTATTTTGATTTTTTTTACTTTGTAATTTAGAAGATATATTCGTTGCAAAAACTGTACTGTTTCTTACACAGGACATGTGTCGCGTTGCGATTGATTCACGACTCATGATTAAATCCATTTTTTGATATGTGATGATGAAAAAGATCATGGTGGGGTGCATGATTTTTTTGATCATCTTTTATGGTACTTTTCTATAATCAAAAAAATCATGGTGGGATACTCTAAGGCAGGCATTGAGAGAGTAGCACAGCTCAAGGAGCACAAGAAGACTGTTACCGGAATCGCCTTGCCATCTGGATCTGACATTATGTATACTGGAAGCAAAGACGGGACACTGCGCCTGCGCGCATGGGATGTCCACACAGGCAAGTGTATCGACTACATCAATGTAGGGGCGAAGTTGGATGCTTGATATATGAATGGTCTTGGATATTTGTTGGAGTGCCACTAATTTATCTCTTGTATGCTAAGAATTAAACACGGTCACGGTCAACATGTGTTTGTTAGATAACAAAAAACAATTATACGATGACTGTTTGCCCAAATTTCTTACCTGGATAGATGTGCGTGGACCATATATTCTTCCCAAGTATCATATCATTGATAGTGCAATAATTTTGATCTCAAAATGAATGCTTGTATAGACTTCGCCTTGTTGATCTATAATAGGCTTAGTAGCCATGTCTGTGATCTCCTTTGCATCTCTCTCCTCCACAGTATCCTTCCTTTACAACTGGTAGCTGAAAATTAAATCTTATTTGAGATGGTTAGAATACCAACTGAACATGAGAAGATTAGGACAAAGCTTTTTTTAATCTTAAAAGATGTAGCATGCATGTTCAGTTCTGTGACAATGTTTTAGTTTTTCAATAAGAAGTCCTCCAGATATCCTGAAAATGAGAAACATTGAGACTTATTCCTAGATAATAATGAATAAAAGTTATTCAAACAATAGGCATCGATTTAAACTGTGCGGCCAAGTTCATGTTTCGCTATTGAATAATTGGTAACCCATGTCCGATTAAAAGCAGAAAAAAAAAACTGGAGTGTTTCTCTTTTGTTAAGCTTAATGTATGAAGACATTTTGTCTGGGGTAAATCCTTCTTCCCAATATTACATTCACAGTAGACAACTAACCTCATAAGTCATAAGTAAGAAGAGTGGATCCATGTTGACCTGGTTCTAAATAAAATCTGCCGAAGGTAGTATTTGTTGCCCTGCTTTATGCCCCCATACATTAGAAAATACAAAAAACAAAAGAGAGAATTGCATAGTATAGATGCCTACTGTGTAACTACAGCTTTATACGTTCATCATAAAACAAAGTAGGCAAGACGGCTTCACATTTGTTCCCTGGTGCCTGGTGGCCTGGTATGTATCTATCTAGGCACCTTTTCACATGTTGATTCATTTTGATTGACTTAACTGAATAGCTTAAGATAAAAAGTCCCCGTCTAGCTACCCTTCTCTCTCCTCCGAAGAACTCTTCCGAAATTCCCTCAAGCCTCCAGAAACTCGTTTTTTATTTTTATTTTCTGCCTCCCCGCATCTGACGGCCCTCTCCTTGACGGCTCCGACATGTCGTCGCCCCTTCATCCACTCCTAGCCCTTTTGTCCCTCTGCCGGCTACTGTTGGTGGTGGTTTGAGCCGGACTTTCGGATTTTGGCGGGGTTGTGGGCGGTGCCATGGTGGTTTTGGCCGCGGGATGTGGTCCGGTGGGGTGTGGGTTTTTTGGTGTTCATAGTTGGATCGTACGGACCTTGTGTAATTTTGTACATATTTTATGTACCCTAGTGTTTAGCATCGGTGTAGTCTTTTGGGTTTTCTCCGATTTGTGAATTTGTCGGATGTGTCCGGCTTGCATTTTCCTCCGTTTTAAGGAGGTTTTGCGACCGTCCTGGGTTTGGCTTTCAGGACCTAAGGATAGGTTCTTTTCCTGCCTTGACTAATGTTGTAGGTTGGCGAAATCCAGCTGTAGTGGCAGACTTCTATCGTGCTGAATTTATTTGAAGAAATGTGGCCGGCGCTAGACCGATGGTTCGAAGATGGTTTCTGAGCTGCTTCATCTGTTTGGCCACCTTGGCGTATGACGGATCTTGAAGCCTCTCTGTGGGTGACGATATTACAGCAGCTGAAGAATCTCACACGGATTACGTTACCATATTTTCTGTGTTTGTTAGTCATCTTCAGTGTTGTTGTTTATTTTCATTTGTGGAGTTATTTTCTGACTTATGTACGCCTATGTTATATATAAAAAAAGAACTGAATAGCTTAAGATAAATACATATGATCAAATATTGGATATTTCTCAGATAATTCAATCAGTAAAACAGCTAGAATTCTCCCGCCGATCTAGATTGATGGATGGATAAAATACCTAAATAAGCAGCTAACTAGGGTTTATGCTGGAAGATGATTAACGAGTACCTCACTGTGTTTGTTGAACAACATAGCCATTGCACTCGGGCGGATCGATGGCTGCTGGGATTGAATGCTTTTACCTTACTGAATTGGATCGTGAAGCCACATTTCGATCGCGCAGAAGCTGTTTGATGAAATGCTTATTTGTCACCGTGTATGTATTCAATAATACAGCATTTATTTTTTTACTTTGTCGCCAATAAAATTACATCATTTTTTTATATATTATAAACACGTAATTAACGAAAATCCAAGTGAAGTGGATCCGACAAACGAGAAGATCCGATCCGATTCGAAGCCCTAAACCTCTTCGAGTGTCCTGCGAGCTTCCTAGTGAGTGATTCCCCGGCGAAGAAGACGATTTTTCGAACGAGGCTTCACCGGAGATAATTTTGCAAACAAAGTCAGCGGCAGAGTTTTGAGTTTGGTATGGAGAGTGAGACAGGAGGCGGTGGAGTACCGTCGTCCGTTGGCTCCCCCATTCCCTCTGGCGAGAAAAGTGTTTGGGCTGACGTCACGCGTCTGCTCAAATCCGCCTGTGATGGTCTGTTTGATTACGTTGCTAAATTTGAAATTTATGATCGTTTTAGGTGTAGAATTTTTTTTTACATTTGGAAATGGTGGAGAATTAATGGCAACTGTTAGTCTAAAAGAAATTTCTGATTTCGATTTGCTTTTGTATTGATTGACTGATCGATAAAGTTTGAATCATGTGAGCTTTGGAAACTGGAAGTAATTCAATTTAGGATGTTTTCTTTGTGTTATTTGATTGATGTTACTTGATTTGATGGTCTGCAGACCTTCAGGAGGGTGAGCTCATTCATGGAGAGAATTTCAATCTTTTTGCTGCAATGTCCACTTTAGAGGTATTTGCGGGACCTAAGTAGGAGTTCACAGAATATTGTGTGTGTTTGGTAAAATTCTGACATTTACCTGGACGGCGTTTTTCTTTGTTTTTATGTTTAGATAATGGACCCGAAGATGGATTCTGGGATTGTTACTAAATACTATTCCATCGATGAAGCCATTGAGAATGGTGCCGCCCCGGTTCCGCTTAGTTTTGATAGAACTGTTGATGTTCAGCGTGTAATTGACATCATGGATCATCTTCTATCATGTGAGGTAGTTTTTGAAATTGTAGTTTTTTTGTTATGGTTAAGGGTTGTTTAATTGTATTGGTCTGACTTAGTTGCTTTGACCAGGCAACATGGCACAAGGGTCAGTCGCTGGGTCAAACGGTCTTCTCATGCATATATCTTCTGAGGCCTGACATAACTTCGTCACATCCATTGTTGCATTGCTATTGTAGAGTAATTCGTGAAACCTGCAAAGCGGCTATCGCTGTTGTATCAAACGCACGAACTCATGAAGTAATGTACTCTTTAACACTTTTGCTCTCTTGATTGTATAAATGAGTTATAATTCAGTCCGAGTATCTGCAAATTTTGGTGACTGGTTCATGAGTTTGGACATCATGCACTATTTATGTTCAGTTTCTTCTAAAAAATTATTCATTTATGTTGCCTGTTTAGGAAGAAGATTATTTTACATTATCACATGGCCTGCCGTTGCATGAAAATGGTGATGATAAGTGTTTATCGATGCTTAATGCGGTGGAAGAAACAGTTAGTCGGCAGTTGCGTGCCTGTAAATCCCATTCGCTAAAAAAAAGGGCACCAGAAGGTATAATAAACCATGTTTATTTCTCAGTGCACACTTTGATTTCAAGCTTTGTTTTCATAGTGATTGGTTGCCCTGTCTAACTTAAGAATGCAAAATAGCACAACCAAAGATGCTTTGAATGATGTAAGCTTTTCTTTCATGTACATAGATATAGAGTCCCTGCAAACAATTCCTGAACTCGAAGAAGGATACTTCAAAGCTGTCTTATGCCGTTTACGTTTTCGTAAGGTTTACCCTACATTTTTCCTCGTTATTGCTTTTGTAATATTTCCTTAAATTACTACCTCTTTTCTCGCGTTGAAGCATATATTATAATGACTCGTGGCCTAGAAAAATGCTGGCTATATCAAGTAGGATTGCATTTTTAGTGTGGTGTCTTTTAATTTACCCTTGAGGCTAAATTGGAATATATATGTAGGAGACCCTCAGTCGTTTGTTTGAAACCGTGGAAATTTTATGAAGTTGTCAAATTTTCATTTTAGCATGATAGTGATTCATGGTCTTTTGTAGAACATGTAGTGGTCCATAGCAGTTCACAAGTGTTTTCTGTGGTGTCACGTGGGATCTAAAAAATATATTCTGGTAAGTTTAGGTGATGTTGCTGGATCTATTTTCATGACGTGTATGTCTCATAATTACATGTCCTTTCAAACTTTACTTCAGATGGATTTTCTAATCCCTGTCTTCATGAGCAGCATTTTTACCACCTCCTTACGACTATGAGGCGACCTCAAGGGAGAGGGTTGGAGCTGGCGAGAAAACACATTACTTCCTGCCTGTCCGAGCTGGAATCGATGCTGAAGTCAGCTGCTTTTCTCAAGTGTGAGGAGAACGGAAATTCTAAAGAGGGTATGGATGATGAAACAACAGCATCTGGTCGTCTGCCAGTTGGTTTCGATGCTACCTTAAATAGCAGAATATGTTCTCCTACCCCACCTCGATCCATTAAAACTCTTAGTTGGGTGAAGGTTAGAATTTTTGTTATAGGTGATATTTAATTTTGATGGGTGTCTTTATAGTTTAATAGTGGACCAAGACTTCAAGACATTTTCGAACTGCTCAAAAGTTTTTGGCTGGGTTGGGTGGTGATGAACATGAATTATTTCTTGATTGCACAGACATCAAATGTCTCGAGTTCTGCTGTACCATTTAAAAAGAACACAACATCTTTCTTGACAGGCCACTCAATACTTTAAGAAGCTTCTCAATGATCTTGATATTGTATGCTCAAATCCGTTGGACCAGTTTCTTGACGAAGTCCTGCGCTTTGTGGTGCGGTTTCAAAAAGCTCAACCTGATTTGGTTGCAAGGTCTCATCTCCAGGTTATATTGTTTACTTATTACTACTGGCAAGGGCTTGGTACATATTTGTGTTCATCATGTGTATGTTTGAGCCCTTATATTTTTTAACAGGTACTGCTAATTGAAGATGGGAAGCTCTATGGACGAGATTCTATGTTTGCGGTGATATGTAAAGCTGCAGCATTACCGCCGTTACCACCAAACCATGAAATTCAAAAGAATGAATGTATTGTACAACTAGGGCAGGTAATAAACGATAGTGCTGATGTTCGTTAATCCTTCTTAACAAACAGTTTTCCAAGGTTCTAGTTACTCTGCAACTTAATTGGATCAATCTTGTAGCTTTTAGCAACTGCTTTGCCAATTTTTTATTTTATTTGGATGCTTAAGAAGATAGTAATAGTAATTCTTATGGCGGGGTGCAGTTAGTCATTAACTTGCTGAAAATTCTATGCACGAATTCGGCATGGCAAAGGCGCAAGCTTGGAAAAATATTACAAGATTGGCGTGTTATTTACATGCAGGTTTGGCCTGATATCTATTAAGTTCCCTCGGCCTTTCTATGAAAAAAATGTTTCCATCAAACAATAATTGAGTATAGAATTTTCCAGTATTACCTTCTGCCCACTTACTTTCCTTGGTATGCTCTGTTTGGGTTGCAAATGGCAGCTGGAAATGGCATTTCAAAAAGATATTGGTCAAATAGCCGGCATTTTTACTGACGAGGTTAGTCTCTAGTGTGAACTAGAATGCACTGAAACAGTGCCATCTCTGTTACCGTCTTTTTATAAACTGTTAGTTGTTGACTGGCATCAATTTATTTTGGATAAGTATATCGAAGTTCTAGCATTACCTTAGTATGCTGGAGAAACTCGGTCTGTTGATTTATCTGGTTCTGGTGTGCTAATGATACTATATTGCACTAACATTCACACCGTTTTACAGAACTTCTGCAAGAAAGTAGCTGATAACATCCTTATGTGGGTTGAAGAGCAGACTTATTGGATATCCTTTCGCTTTTTAATGTTGGGGTTTGAGTTGGAACTCTACTCTCCTGCAGAGTATTGTATGGTGTATTGGTACATGTATGTTGTATTGATAAAACAAGCAGAGAAAATACATCTGCGTACGACCACCACCAATGACACATGTAAGTGCTCCTTTTTATCATCTATCATGTTAAACACGACACTTTATAGTTTCATCGGGTGTGCTGTATCTGAATGCTTGTTGCAACAGCTAAACGAAAGGGAAAAAAGAAGAGGGATTCATTGAAGGATAATGTTAAAGACCATCAGATTCATCCTGTTGTATTGTTCCTTCAGTGCCAAATATGTATTGCTGAAGGGCTAGCCATGGTAATTGACATTCTGACTTGGATGCCTGAGACATCTGAATCAATTAGTTTATATAAACTTAATGCCGACTCTATCATTTGGTTGTTCTGTTCGATATATTTTAGATAGCTTTTCTATGGAAGTCTTCATGTTCTGCATTAAGCGGTGAGCTTTGCAAGTGATTCATCCCTTTCGTTACCTTTTGCAGATGATTGCTGCTTTGAGGACCGAACACAAGAATCTCCAGATTCAAAGTCCTTTCAACACGGAGCAAGAGGTAACAATATATTTACTTACATTCAGCGGCAAATCATGATAGTAACCATTTTATTATTTTAGTTACTGTACATTGATAAAACATGCTTGCAATAATAATTATCCTTGCAGAGGTTTTTTCAACATTTTGACCTCCTACAAAAGGCATCCATTCCCGACGACATCTCATATCATTCGTTTAAGGAATGTACAGCATATGCCCACATGTCTGTAAGTACTTTATTCCTCCTGCATGCTCTTCATTCTCTCTGAGCCGCTCACTATTTACTTGTCTATATTCACATCCTCAGACACTGCCCATGTACAATTACTTCAAAGACGCCCAGAAACTTGCTAAGGAGCTAAAGAGCAACTTCTCCAACAACCCAGAAAGAGTGTCAGAACTTCGAAAATTAGAGCAAGTTGCCGAACACAATAGCGTTGCGCTTAACCTCATTTCCCGGCTAGGAAGCCTAGACTCATCACTCAAGGTTTCTCTCGAGTTCAACCACCATCCCTATTTCGCAACAGTGGTTGTCAAGCGATCATAACCGGTATCATCAACACATTTATACACGCCCCCAAGAAATTTTGTTCTGTTATAGATTCATGAAGCATCAACTGTCATTCGATATTGTAACATTTCTGCCATAAGAATCGAACTCTATCATCTCAATTTTCCTTGTTTCATATTCATGAGAACTAGGAGGTTACAAAGAACACAATTGGTATTGTTGATGTAGATTATAAAGCTTGAAAATAAACAGGGTACTGTCTATGATTCCAGCCAGGATTGTCCATGTTCCACTTGGGGCCGATGAGTGCTTTCTTATCATACAGGGGCTTGTGGAGCTTTAAGCTGTTCTGTTTCTATTCACTGCCATCAAGCTTAAGCTACTCGGTCCTAAAACGATACGGGGAGTATGCTTGCGCAAAGTATCGCTTAAAATATTACAATTACAGAAGAGGGAAAATACTTTCCAACAACGAGTCTGAGAATGAAAAAGCGACCAGAACTTAATTAGTCACTTATGAAGTAATATATAGAGACGTCTGCCGTTAATATGAACAGTTTAAAATACATCGGGATTAAATCTTCCAGAAATGGAGTTGCTTTGCTGAGATTGTTTCAGATGCATCGCTAAAGCATAATTATTCACCTGCAATTACAGAAAAGCCTTACCTTAGTAAGAGAAAGTAATAAAGAGAGAATATACATGCCAATTGAATTGAATCCGAAGGTATTTTCACTTGGGTTTCATGATGCTAAAAATTAAACTTTACCTCCAAAGTACGCAGCTGCTCTTGATACTGAGATATCATCTGTTTCAAATGTTGTAGCTCTCGACTCTTATCTTCATAATCCTTCTGCCTCTCATGTTGTATAGCAACAGCCCTTTTCAGGATACTATTTTCTTGAACCAGTGCCTGTGTTTGTTCTTTAAGCATTCCATTTTCCTACCCAAAAAAAATGTAGAATAGAATCATGAGCGAGCCGATTTGAAAATCTGTCGCTCAACGAAAACTGACAAAAAGTAGATGAAACCGGGGGAAAGGAACAAAAGAAACCTGCTGGAAGCTTTGGGCTGCCTCTGCACCAGCACGTGCAACAATAGACTTCTCCAAGGCTTCAAGAGCTCTGGAAGCTCGTTCTCTAGCATCATCCATGTTAGAAGCAGACATTATTTCTGAAACAAAAAGCTCAACCCACTGAGCCCCATCCATGGGGAGGTTATGCTGAGCTGACTGGCCCTCTGAAGATACAGTCTCTCCATTTACTGAAACAGCAGCTGCAAGATCATAGTATTTTGCTCCGATTATTTGCAAAACAAATTTTGCTCCATTTACTCTTTCACGGTATTTTTAGATCTTGTAATTTTGATGTTTCTTTTAAAAATATATTTCAAAAATAAATATATATAAATATTATTTCTATTCCTGCCTAATCCCTGCTTGGAAGCCGCCAAGGCGCTGCCGGGACTACCCAGAAGCCACCTGGGTGCCGTCTAGAAGCCTTCTGCCGATTAATTAGTCCATTTTAAAGAAAACCGAACTGGTTCCAGAAGGTCGTTTTCTGAAAACACCATGTAGTACATACCTTGAGTCTCATGTTGAGAATTTGGCCCGGGTGCTCCATTTAGTTTACCAGCATTGGATACATCAGAGAATCCCAAGCAGAGCTCGTTCAAGCTTCTGATAGCAGAGTCCAAATCATCACCACATTCATCAAGCACTTTCTTAATGAGCTACAAGATCAACCATACTTATCAGCGTGAACCCAAACTAGTTAATAAAAAGGCAGACACACCACTATAAGTTCTCCACAAATTTAAACCACTGTCATTCTACCAATTTACCAAACATAATTAGTGAAAGAAAAAATACAACAATATTTTCTCATTTTACAGAAACTAAGCAATAATCTGTTAGAGGAAAAGTAAATTCAAAGTCAGATTCTAAACAAATTAATAAACCCTAAATTCATATCCTAACAATTCAATAAAACAAAAACCCTAAAGTAGCACCTGCTTATCCATCGAAGGAAAAGCCGCCACCAGATGTTCTACCGCTGCCGACCGCTGCGAGTTCACGGAATTTCTGGTAGGCGAATAGCGAACTGGTGAGGACGAAGAGCACCGAATTCTTTTCGACACTGGGGTTGGCGTGGGTAAATCTTCGAAAAAAGATCTCTTTCCACACAAAATTGCAGACATCCTGCTCTTCACAAATCGATCAGCTTAATCAACCAAACCTCAAACTTCCCCCAATTGCTCGATCCGTCCCGACTCCCTATCTCACGCCGACAGACCACGATTTGTGAAATTAAATATGCCGATTGGCAATTCCGACATCGAATTGCTTATCGATTTGTTGTTCGGATTTGAATTTCTTCGCTCTCAGATAGTCAGATTTGCAGATAGAGAGAGACAAAATTAGGGCTTTTCTGGGGCTGTTCGACACTGTTTATATAATGTTCCTGCATCGTCAAAATCTTGGTATAGAATTGCAATTCTTCCTCATAAAACGACGTCGTTCAGAGTGCCTTTAATAACGCTGTCGTTTAGTGGTTCGAAGGTCGGTTAGTTAGTTTCAGTGCAACTTTCTTTCTATAACCTGAAGCTAATTAACAAAATGCTGAAAAATAATTACAAGTAGAAAAGGTTTAGATTCTGTTACAGAGTTTAGGATTTTGACAGTGATCCGGATAAAATTTGAACTCCCACGTACACTACCCGGGGACTAAGATGAGGCAGCGACAAAATTGGAACATTTTTCGTGGCGTTACGGAGCGCTATTTGCCTCTGAGCTTGTAGTATGCGTATAGGAATGACCCGAAGAAACCAAGAGATTGGCCAACAATGTTTACCTGTACCGGAAAAAAAATGAGGTAATTTTAAGAGGTATGTTAGAATGAAGAAGCTTGTGAATTTTTGAGAATGATGCGTAATTGAAAATAAATCATACCAAGTCGAATGGGAGACCGCCAAAAAGTAGCCAGCCGAGGACAACGGTAAATATATCCTGTAACGACGGCAGCCAACAGGCAACGTGACATTATTTATCTGAAAATTTGAATCGAACTTACTTAGGTTTTATTGTGTACCTTTAAGTTACCGCATACGGTCTGTGTGAGCGCAGAGTTGAGAGTTGTGTTGAGAAACACGCTGTAGTTTAACAAGAACGCCATAACACAGGAAAGGAGCATCACAGTCTGCAACGGATTTTTATAGGTAATTATGTTCACTGAGCGCTTGCTTGCTAAAAAAATTTTTGCAGCACAAAATGGTTTTAGTTTTCGTATAACTACCTGAAAGCCTGGAGTGTATAGGTGAGGAAAGCTGAAAACGACTTCAAAATCACGTCTCACGATTGCTGACAATAGCAAGATTGGCGCACATATGATCCCTAAACAAATTCGTATCTTATAAAATAAGCAATTTCCTTTTCGTCAGTTCAGTATAAAAGATTTATGTCGTAGTTTTTGTTCTTAGTTCTTACCATTGCACCACATTAGCCCGAAGCTGTTTAGGCCACTCGATTTTCCTTAAAATTTACGTTCGTGGAAAGTTCGTTAAATAAAGATATTTTAGCCTTCCTTAAGGATTAGTAGGATGAGTCGGATAAGGGAATGTTAAAGTTACCTATTCGAGCTATTAGAGCGAGATAAACTGCAGTGCATATGTTTGCCAAGAAGACAATGCCGTAGCTGTAGAGATCAAAAGTCAGGTCTCGAACCCCCGCCACATATGCGCCAAGTATGATGATCGCAACACTGTATGTGAAAGTCAGCGGATATCAACGAGGCCAAAATTCTAAGGGAAAAAAAATCTATTGAATAAACTTTTGGTGATACAGAGATGAGTGAAAAACATGTACCTGCTAATGACGCGACGAGAATGTTTTTGTCCTGTCAGCAGGTACTCCACCGCCATTGTAAAAGCAACGGTAGTCCGTCTGAGAGTCGTGTACATTGGAACGTTCACTCCTCTGACAGATTCCATAGAGACTACCTTTGGCCAGATCGCAAAGGTACAATTAAAAATTTACATGATGAGAGAGTTAATACCAATTGATGAAATAGGAAATTATACTCGCCATGTAAAGTAAATATGCTAATGCTAGAGGAAGCGTGCGGATCAGTGTCTGCATCGGCACAAGCGCTGTTGATTCAGTAGCTAAAATTTGGGCCTTGCTGGATGTGAAAGATATGATTCTCCAATACTTCATTGTATAAAGCAGTAGACACGAACAGACCAACTGCCGAAAGTATGAAAAAGAAAACAAGTTATGAATCGAACGCCAACGTGACGTGGAAGGGCAAAGCATCGAGCTACTTAAACATCGATCACCTGAAGAAGCGTGATGACATTTGCACAAGGAAAATTGTAAGAAGAGAGTGCTGCTTTGTTGAACATAACCAAGAGAACTGCAAAATTTAAGTGATGTAATTGTTAAAAGGAAATCGCTAAGAACTTTTTGTCACTAGTCGGAACTTTAGCAAAAAAATCATTTTTATCTCAAATATACAACCAAAAAATCGCATAATAGAAGAGACCAAGTGATATACGTGTGAACTGATATAAGAATATAGAATCACGACAGTTGAATTTTTGAATCAGAATGAGACTATATATATATATAGTTCCATACGAGCTAACGAAATTTAACATTTGACGAGATAGAAATCATGAATCACAAACTCACGAAAGATTCAAACTTTGGAAACTCCAAAACCCAGAAACAAAAATGTCAAAAACACAACCTGCGCAAGCCATGTAACACACAGCAGCGTATACCCCTCGTCTGCTCATCCCTTCCTGAGCCACCGTATCCGGCTGAACAGCCACCGGCAACAGCCTCTTCGCTGTCGTCAGATCGTCCATCATGTACCTTCCGAATCAAGCAATGGTAGAACATTAATCGAAGAAGATGGTGATGGTGATGGTGAGTGCGTTCATGTGTAGTGGCAGTAGTGGCGGTAATAGGGAGTGAAGCTAGTAGTTTAATTAATCAGTAGTAGGCTTTTTTTAGGGTTAATTGTGGGATCAACACGCGTGAAGATTCCTGAGTTAGTGCTCTTCTCCGATCCTACTTGTTGCATGCTTATGTGATTAACATCACCCATTAACTTTGCCCAAGTTTGTCTCTTTGTGTTTTTTTTTTAATTTCTCTGATTGCGTATCTTTGTGTTAATCATAATCAGCACTAATTTTTATTTTTTTGGAGTTTTGTATTTTTTTCGGGCAAAAATTATAATAATATTTTGTTGGGACTAGCACTTTTGCAACACGGTAAAAGATCATATGAGAAGTCATAAATTTAATGAGAATTAATAATTAATCACAACCATTGAATATTTGATCCAACTCTCCTCCTTTTCCGATTTCTTTTTGAAATTGAATATCTATATTCTATGTTCGTAAGTGTATTATTGTTATTATTGTAAATTCGCATCCCTGTAATTACTGGTGTTACGAACTTTACTAATTAAACAATACAAATTTTATTTTTTCATCACGCAGTCATTAACAGTTACAAACTTCAATATTTAACAGTACGAATTTTATTTGGTCATAACAAAGTCATTAACAGATACGAAGTTTACTTCTTAACAGTATGAATTTTAGTATTGAATTTAATAACAATGAGAAATGAATTTTAGTATTGAATTTTTTTAATAACAGAGCTTTTGTAATTTCACCTCTATGTCCTTACTTCGTATATAGCGGGGAGAATTAAACGGAATACGAATTTGAATGGGAATAATCTGGACCGTTGATCATTTGTGATCAACGATCCAGAATAATTCTCATCTCTCATGAGAATTGCCGTTCTCATAAGATCCGAATTCTTTGCACATGTATATCTTATTAGGAATGAGATCATATGAAAAGGGCCTTTATCCATGAGAAATAAGAAATAATATCAGCCATTAGATCCAATATCCTACGGCTCTATATTAATATCATATTTGACATATAATTAAATGTTAATTATGCTTTAAAGGGTATAATCTGAATAAAAACAAGGGTTAATTACAAAAAGGCTACCTGGACTACCATGTCGTTTCAAATCGCGGTCTGGACTATTCTAATTTTCATTTTAGTGTTTTTGGACTAAATTGCAAAAAAATAAAGTAACAGTGTTAATTAACCCATTTACATTTATTATTAAAATAAATAAAAGAATCTTTATTTCAAATCGCAGCTGGGAAATGGAAATGGGAGGTTTCGGCTCGGACGCTGATGAGTCGAATTCTCGACTCATTTACATATCCATTTACAAGGAGTTTTGGTCCATTCCCGATGCTAATCTAATGTTCATTGACCCTTATTCTTACGTTTCAGGTTAAAAGCAGCTATCTCTTGATGACAAGGCTCAAAGATCAAAACCTCAAGAAAAACCGAGCTTTTGGAGCAAAAAGTACCCAGGATGACACCCAGCCGGCCGGCTCAAATATTGGCCTTAAGTTGAGTCGCCCGGCTGGATTTGAATTCAAGAAGTCAAAAACTCTGAGGTACTGAGCCGGCCGGCTCAAAAATGCCTATCAATTCAACCGGCCGGGTCCCAAGCTCAGAAAATTAGAGCGAAGCCTCCCCTGCTCGAGCCGACCGGCTAGATCATCAAGACTGGATTTTTACTATTTTGCTATAAATAGAAACTTAGGGTTTCTGAACAAAGGAGGACTTTTTGGGGGATTTTCAAGGCAGCTTTTCTGGGGATTTGGAGCATTTTTCTTGGAAAAGAAGCCAAAGATTTTGGAGTCATCAACAACACGAAGATAGAATCATCTAGTGTTATTGGATCTCCATATTGGTTCTAAATTTCTAAACTCCCTTTTCCATATGGGTTTTTGCACTTTCATTGATGTTTTTGCTTGTAAACTCACCATGAGTGAGTAGTGACTTTGGTTGGGGATCTATGAATCCCCTAGACATGTTTGTGACATTGTAAATACTATGGTTGCTATTGATGAATGATTTGCACATGATTCTTCTTCATTTGAACTTAATGTTTAGAGTTGCCCATAAGGTGTTTGTGACATGTCCTCATTGGGAACTTTGCTTGATCTCATGTTTGATGTAACTTGCGTTGAAAAGCATGATTTCAAATGAACTAAATGAAGAAGCATTAGGATTTTGTGTTAGTTGGATGACACTTTTAACCTAATGAGAATGGCTTGAACCTAACAAGAGTATGATTATCTAGTCAATAGAGCGTGAGTGTGAGACTAGATATGCATACTCTATAGTGCCAATAGAGCGTGAGTGTGAGGCATTATGCGAGATGCAACCTCTTTATACTATGTTGGAGCGTGAGTTGAACTTGGCATTAATGTTGCATGGCTAGATTCTAAGTATGTGCATGTGATTTCATCAATAGCGTCTCATTTTACCGTCACAATAATTGTTTAGGTGGAGAAATAGATCCCTAGTCATCTTTTAATTGATTGTTAACCCTTTTTGTTGATCAACCCTTTTTGAAGGAACAAAACCTCCCCAAACCATTGACAATCTAGATATATCTTTGGCATCATTAGTTTAATCACCTATCTTTTGGGTTCGACCTCGGATCTCCCGAGTCAATATAAATGTTTTGATCATAGTGACTAGCATAAGTATTTGAATTCTTATTTGAATATTTACGCTATATTTACAAACGATCAGACGCCGCAGACTACATCCGCCAAGAAGGAAGCGACGGACAAAACTTAATTTGTGGCCAGAGTGAAGCGACGGAGGAAGAGCCAATTTTTTTAGCGATGAGTATTTCTGAGCGACCAATATCAGTAACTTCTGCCAAGAACAACATTTCGATTTCTCCCGGAGAGACACCCAAAAATTGGTTGGACGAACGATTGCTGGAGGATGTGTCGGAACAAACAACCAGTATCTATGATTTCTTCGAGCAACATGTTGAACGAAGCCACATGTAACCTAAAAGAATACCGCAAGTTTCGAAAGATTCAAGTGAGGATGATAAAGTTGAAGCTTCAAGTGATGAGTTAACAAACTTTTCTGATACAGAATACAGTCTTGATAGTGAGGATTTATTTTGTGATGATGGAGCTATTGAGAAAGTCAAAAAACATGTTGAACACTCACTACATGATTTGGGTATTCTTGGAGTTGAAACCATGCATAGAGATGAATCTGAATTTTCAGCTGAATCAGATGAATTGCTCACTGCAAGTGAATCAAGCGACGAAGACCAATGCACACCTCAAAACAAATATCCTTAGTTTAATGAGAAGACATGCTTCTGCAAAGTGTTTGTACTGGATAAGGGGATTCAATTAAAAAACAAGCATATCTTCAATAAGGCTTTAAGGTACTACGCTCTTATGAAAGGTTTCGATTTTTATTATGTATCTAACTGCAAGGTAACAGTTTATGCTCATTGTAAAACTGCTCATTGTCCATGGAGAGTTCTAGCCTCCTGGTTTAATGATGGAAATGGGAGTAGAAGTTTCATGATCAAGACTTGGGTTCCTCATAAAGATAAAGGTTGTCCGCGCAGATTTGAAAATTCAAAGGTTAGTGTCCAATTTCTAACAGAACATTATTTGGAAGCTTTTAGAAATAATCCAAAATGGGAAGCTCAAGCATTTTTTAAACATGTGAAGGCTGATCTTGAGGCCAATGTATCTCGAATGAAGTGTTTCCGAGCTAGACAAAATGCTCTAAAGATTATTGATGGGTCAGTTAGTGAGCAATTCAAGCCACTGACGCAATATTGTGGTGCTTTGTTAAAATGGTGCCCAGGTTCTACAATCTTGTTAAAAACTGATGGACCTCATTTTCAAAGGATTTATATATGTCTTGATGCATGTAAAAGAGGATTTTTAACGGGATGTAGATCTATTATAAGCTTATACTCATGTCACTTAAAGGGACATTATAAGGGGCAGATTCATTCGGCCGTCGGTCGAGATGCAAATGAGAATATATTCCCGATCGCGTGGGCTGTGTGTGAGGCTGAAAGTAAAGAAACATGGACATGGTTCTTACATAATTTAATCAATGATATTGGTATTCATGTGCAACATAGTTGGTGTTTCATTTCAGATCAACAAAAGGTAAACAATTCATTACGATTATTATATTTTGATGTACTTGTTTACACATAATAGCATAGATGTGCATGTTAACTTTTGTATGATGTTTTATAGCAAGTTGATTACTGCTGGAGTTATACGATGCTTGAAAATTTCACAGTTTACTGTGCCTTTTTTCTTTTTTGTATTGTCTTTTGGTTAATAATCTATCTGTTTCACAGTTTATAAGGCCTAGAGTAGAAAGTCATAATAATTTGGTTCATTAGTTTTTAGCTTGTTTTTTCATTTAGAATAAGTATATGATAACAGCCAATAAGTAATTTGAAAGCAACTTTGAACTTTGTTTCAGGTTACTTTGAACTTTTTTATAGCTGGTTTTACTGAAACAACTAAAAGACTAATAGTGTTATTATTTTATTATTTGATTTGTTCCTAGTGCTCACTTAATCATATCGAGGAGCGCTCAAATGAGGACATGTGAATAGTGTGAAGACGTAGGGACACATCTCACACCACACATCTAACCCCCCCATACTTTGTGGCGCGCCACGTGTCCCACTACCAAAAATCCATCAACAGTAGTATGAACACGTTTTTGCACTATTCCTGCCACTACATCAAAATGAGTGGCTCAAAATGAGTGCCCTCACGTCCTCACACTATTCACGTGTCCTTAACCGAGCGCACCCCTAATCATATATATATATATATATGTTAATTGTGAAGGGCTTGCGAGAGGCTTTAAAGGATGTTATACCCACGGGCGAGCACAGGTCATGTGTAAGGCACATTTATGCAAATTTCAAAAAGAAATTTAAGGGGAAAGAGATTAAAGATGCTATGTGGGCTGCTGCGAGGGCGACAACAAAGGGTCAATTTAATGAAAAAATGGAAGCGTTAAAGATTGTAGACGCTGCTGCTCACTCGTATATGATAACATTTGATCCAAAATTGTGGTCTAGACATGCTTTTGAGTTTTTTTTCAAGGAGTGATATCTTATGCAATAATATCTCAGAATGCTTTAATGCCTACATCAATGATGCACGAGAACTGCCCATCATTTCTTGTTTGGAAACTATCAGATTGTTTTTGATGAAAAGGTTCTAGGAAAAATATTCAGGAATGATAAATTATGGACATGAAATCATGCCAAGGATTCTAAGGAAGCTGGATGAGCACAAAAAAATTTCTTTACATTTACAAGTTAGCTGGAATGGAAGAGGTATGAGTTTTCAGGTTGCACAGAACATATGGGATGGACATGTGGTTGACTTAGAATCATATACATGTGATTGTAATTTATGGGATTCAACCGGCATTCCATGTGTACACGCATGCGCAGCAATATTTCATATAAATTGCGAGCCTGACCATTATGTACATCAGAGCCTTAAGAAGTAGAAATTCATCAAGGCATATGAAGCTTCTATTAATCCTATGCCTGGACAAACAGAATGGCCTCAAGTTGATGGTGATATTGTCTTACCTCCGCTTTTCAGAAAGCATCTAGGAAGACCAAGAAAAGAGAACACGAGAGGTTGATGAACTAGTTACTCCTCATCGTGTTAGAAGAGGCGACATTAAAATGAAATGTTCAAACTGTGGGAAAGTTGGACATAATAGGACAAGATGTAAGGATGAACCATCTAATCCAAAGAAAGCTGCAGACGGAGCAAAGGATGCTGCAAGAAAAAAAGTATCCAGGCAGCTAAAGAAAGCAAGACTTGAAGGGCGACAACAAGTCAAGTCTAACCCATCACCACCAAAAAAACTAAAGGTTTGTCGGATTTGTTTGTTTAATATATTAACATTTTACTCGTGTGGTCTTGATTATCAAAAATTAACATTCTTTTTGCGGTCTAACATGATAGAAGAAAATATAAGGATCCACAGCCGAGCCGTATGCGGGAAAATCAAGTAAGTATATGAGATCACATGATATAATTTTGTTGTCTCATTGTATATTTGCTTGTTATTATTGTGTTTTCTTCTCGTTTTGTCCACATGAGAAACACCTAAATTTGTTAACATGGTTTTAGCGCATTGTAGTATTTTGTTTTCTATATAACTATTTTCTGCACCTTCATTGCTAAATTAGGTTTCCAATCAAGTATCGCTAGTGAGCGAGTGGACCATGAGATATGAAACATCTACCAGTGTTGTTACTTATAGGCCACCACATCATGAAGGCCCCATTTATATCAATGGAGGTGTGTTTACTATGCCAAAAACATCAATTATACAAGATCAAGCTGGTTCAAACATATTTCAAGGAAGTCAGGGCGACAACAGAAGAATTCTACATGAGTGAATTTGCAGCAAACTTCATACTAAACGAAGTAGACTTTTTTTCTAGTGAAAAAACAACGAACTTTTGCGCCTGGAAACCTAATTTAGCAATGAAAGTGTTGTTACTCTTTTATCACAAATCATGTAAACTTCCTGTTAATATTTTATAGTTTTATCAGGAATTTGTTACGTGTTAAAGTTTTGTCAAGTTATTTTGTAAACAAGTGGGTTGGCTTGTTAGACAATATTAAATTAGATGTGGCATTTATTTTTAAATAAAATAATAATAAATGTAAATGAGTTAATTAACACCGTTACTTTATTTTTTTTGCAATTTAGTCCAAAACACTAAAATGAAATTGAAATAGTCCAGGCCGCGATTTAAAACGATGTGGTAGTCCAGGTAGCCTTTTTGTAATTAACCCTAAAAACAATTCAATCATGCACAATCCCACAGTTTCGATCCTATTTGTTCGTTAACTGACTCGATCATTCGTAACATTCGTATTCTCGCGCAATCCTATTTTTTTTAATAAATCAGCTGTGTTTTCCTCTGCCGTCTGCGTGCATCACAATCCTGATTCAAATCAACATTAGCGATCATTCACATCAGCCTCCACCACTGGCGCGTTCGGGATTGACTACGGCTTCTGGGAGTGTATGATGGTGAAAGAGATGTGTGTAGTGCTGTAAGTTCGGTTGCGTTGTTCAAAAGGAGTGATGCGGAGGTTGGAACAAACTATGTTAATGTGTTGTGCAAAGTGTGGCCTAACCCTAAATGTGTCGCTGCGATAAGTCGTAAAAAGGCAGTAAAGGAGGTGAATCATAGATTGGAGAGACTGTGGTTGGTTTATAGGGTTCAGGAGACTGTGTGTGTGGAAAGAAGCTTCTGTGGCTGATGATCCGAATGCCAAGTAGAGGCATTTGAAAATTCCAATAGAGCTTTCATAATTTTATGCAAATTTGTTTTGTGGATAGTGAAGCGAAGAAGAAGTAGAAGATGATGAAACCTCACCTAAAACCCTTAGCAGATAATTTTATTGGTGCCAATCATATAAAGACTGTCGAGCTATGAATTCTGATTTTTTTAAAGAACGCATTTTGTTCATTAACACATGAGGCGACATAAATCAGAGCTACGAATGTTATATACAAGACTACGAATGTTGTATTACGAATGTTATATAGAAGGCTTGAATGTTATATACAAGGCTACAAATGTTATATACAAGACTATGAAAGTTGTATTACGAATGTTATATACAAGGCTACGAAAGTTATATACAGTTATTGTGTTAAGCTTCAGATCCTATTTTTTCTCGGTTCTTGAAAAGATTCGATCAGTCGTGCACAAAATTTGTAGTTTTATAGTTAAAATGTGTAGCTTCAGATCCTATTTTCTCGGTTAACCCTATTTTATAATGCGTAGCTTTCTAGTTAAAATGCGTAGCTTTTTATTTAAAATTTGTAGCTTTCTAGTTTAAATGTGTAGCTTTCTGTTTAAAATTTTATGCTAGCCGTACATTTAAAATGCGTAGCATTTTGTTTTGAAATTCGTAGCAGTCACCAGATCTCAACCCTAAGAACATAAAGCTGCTATCTTTTCAATTCCTTCATGTCCGATTCTCGCTTCTAGAATGTCAATTCCACCCCCACTAAACCTTGAGTCAATCAATTTCAACATCCGTTCTTGTAAATTGTTGTTGTTTAGCATCGATTTGGCGGCGTGGAGGATCGGTTGACTACTACAGATGGGGATGAAGCAATGGCGGTACCCGACTCCGACTTACAAGACCATGGAGACGTATTGAGATTCAGACGACGATGCGCTGGGCCCGAGATGTGGACATACTTTGACTGTCGTCGCCGCCACCAAGACCAGAGGACCTAAGCTTATTTTATTCGGCGGCGCTACTGCGGTTGAGGGCGGAGCTTCCTCTGTTGCGCTCGGAATACGTAAATTTGATTCCGGCTTTGTCGATGACAATCTGATCTTCAAATCGTCAAAGCATATTGCGAGTAGGGTTTAGTTTTTTAATTGTCTAAATTACCCGTAAGGTAGTAGTTAACCGGTTTTTAATTACCAATTATGAAGAAAATATGCTTTAATATCATCCTTAAATTTGATTAGATGTAGGGTTTAGATTAATTCTTAATTCTCACCAAAAACCCACTTCTCACCAGATCTCAACCCTATCTTATTAATCATATCACCAACCATAAGAAAAATAATTTTTTTGATGAAATAAGAAAAATAAATTCAACTAAATTAAAATAACCACTGTAGCCAAATTCGTAAGTTTTCGACCTCAAAATTTCTCAGAAAACTCAAATTCGGAAACAAAATGTATGCATATTTGAACGTTGTAATATTATGCACTTCAAATGTATGTAATTCGAAAGCAAGATATTTAGTCAACAATAATTTATAAGACCGGTAAGTACCGGATCGTCCAATGAGCAATTGTAAACCTAAGATCACTATTCGATTTTACTCAAATAAGTCTATTCCCTAAGCAATGGTTTGAATTGTTGATTATCAAATATTAAGTGAAGCAATGAAATGAAAAAGGTTGTTTTCAAAGGTTTAAAAGGCGTTCCTAGGGTACCACGTCTCTCCTTGGTGTACTAGACTCTCGATAGACACGATTTCATGCTTAAACAAGCGATGTAATGGTTAGATTAAGGCGTGCGACTATTAAATCAAATTCAATCTCACGATGTTTTTATTTGATTTAAGGGAGAGGCACCTCGCTCGTGAGCTTCAATCTCTCGATATTTTTAGCTCACGTCCAACTCAAGTATCTCAATCATCAACGCTAGTTGAATGACCAATATTCAAGAGTGGTGAAGACCAAACCTATCTCGATTGCTAGGATGAGTCACACTAGTGAGCATCACCTAGAAAGGGTGAATCTACTTGCATTCTAGAACTCTTAGTCTCATTCTCTCGAATACTCAACTTCAAATTCATGTTTCTAGACCACCTAGGTATTTTATCAAACACTTAGAGGGCATAGAGTTGACATTTTATCAAAGTAGATTCACAACCATCACAAAAGCTTCATTCAAACATATATTCAATATATAATAGAGTTTATACAACAAGGAGGTCCATAGGACCCTTAGAAACTAGAAGGGACTACTCACTACTCATGTTCATAGACAAACAATAGTAGTGTTGTTACAAAGATGATGAAGATAACACAAAGAAGAGTAAGGAATTAGGATGAAGAATCCCCCTATATCCTTGGAGTGCTTCAACTTGATGCGATGATCTTCAAAAACTCTTGTCTTCTCTCTAAAACCTCTGATGCATCTTCAAAAACCCTTAGTTTCTATTTATAGCAAGTTAGTAAAAATCCTATCTTGATGGCCCAATCGGCCGGTTCAACTTGTGCAAAGGTCTTCCAACCGACCGGTTCGCACAGGGGTGACTTTACTTGAACTCTGTGAGCATTTGAACTAGTCGGTTGAAATTTGCGAGCTTATGTGAATCGGCCGGTTCAGTACCTCAGAGCCTGCTTTCTTTTTAGTCTCGACTCCAACCGAGCGGTTCGCTCCAAGGCCAATCTTTCAACCGACCGGTTGGATCTCCATCCTGGGTACTTTTTGCTCCAAAAGCTTAGGTTTTCTTGAAATTTTGATCTTTGAGCCTTGTCATCAAGGGATAGCTGCTTTTAACCTGAAACGTAAGAATAAGGGTCAATGAGCATTGAATTAGCACCGGGAACGGACCAAAACTCTTTGTAAACGGAGAGATAAATGAGTTGAGAATTCGACTCATCAATATTACAAAAATCACTCTATTAAAAATTAGTAAGTCCGCCAACAAGGTGCTGGTTGAGTTGGTAAAACTCTTGCTTTGTTCAAATTCAGGGCGGTGCCCTTTGTTGTGCTTTAAATAGACTAAAAATATATATGTACTCGAAATATACTATATATGTTTTCCTAAATATGTTCATTATAAACCAACAATCAAAAAAAAGTTGAGCAAGTCCCGTGACTAATTTGAAATTAGGCAGCGGGATAATTTTGTTGAGTTTTTTTATTTTAATAATCTATCATTTATTTTTCATAAGAAATTAAGAATTGATTTTCATATACAGTGAGCACTGTATTTTTTTTATGGTGGGTTTTTATATTTCATACAAGACAATTCATACATCTCAATTATCACACAACTACATCTCAATTATATTGCATGAGAACTTCATCGGGTACATGTGAAATTAGACTCTTAGAGTACGGGCTACATGAACGTTGTAATTTTATGCCTTTCGAATTTGTAAGATTCAAAAGCACTAAATTGATCAAAAACAATTTCTAAGACCGGTAAGTACCGGGTCGTCCAAGGAGCAATTGTAAACTTAGGATCACTATTCGATTTTACTTAATAAGTCTATTTCCCGAAGATTGTGTGAAATGTTGTTATCAATCGTCAAAATATGAATAATGCGATTAAAAGGTTGTTTTCAAGGATTTCAAAGGCGCTCCTAGGGTACTACTTCCCTCCTTGGTGTAATCGACTCTTACGGTTCAATTTCATGCAAGAACGAACAATGTAAATGTTAGATTAAGGCGTGTCCCTATTAAATCAAATTCAATCGCTAGATATTGTTATTCGATTTAAGGAAAAGACACCTCGCACGTGAGCTTCAATCGCTAGATATTGTTAGCTCACGTCCTACTCAAGGGCTCTCCATCATCAACGCTAGTTGAGTGATTGATAACCAATGAGCGGTTTAAGATCAAGCCTATCTCAATGCCTAAATAAATCACGCTAGTGACCATCACTTGGCAAGGGTGAATCTACTTCGTTCTAGAATCATTAGTCTCATTCGCTAGAACATTCAACTTCAAATTCATGTTTCTAGTCCACTTAGGCATTTTATCAAACACTTGGTGGGCATAGAATAGACATTTAATCCAAGTAAATTCACAAATCATAACAAGTATTCATTCATGCATATAATCAATAGGTAATGAGTTTCATACACCAAGGAGGTCCATAGACCCCTAGAAACTAATGGACTACTCACTACTCATGTTCATAGACAAACAAGAGTATTGTTGTTACAAGGATGAAGAACAAAACACAAGGAAAGTAGTGAAGTAGGAGGATGAATCTCCCTATATCCTTGACTCCACTTGATGAGATGATCTCCAAAACCCTTGAACTCTCCCAAAACCCTTCAAAACCCTCCAAAAACCCCCGATCCTTGTGCAAAAATCGAAACTTTCTATTTATAGCCCACGCATAAAAATCCAGTCTTTGGGAAAACGCCCGACCGAGCTCCATTGCGCCCGGCCGAGCTCGGGCGAGCTTTGCAAGCGTGGACAGGGAAACGGTCGGGGCCCGGGCGAGCGTGGACATTCCCGACCGGGTAAAATATGGCAGTGCCTTCTGGACGGGAGAGAGCTCGGGCGAGCTTCCTTTGGCTCGGGCACTTTCTTGCTTGGATGGGCGAAATGATGCAGGGGAGCCCGGGCGAGCTCGTAATGGCTCGGGCGAGCTGAAGGCTGGGAAACCCGGGCGAGTGTGGACGTGCTCGACCGAGCTTCTTGCGGCAGTGCATACCCTAATGGAGAGGCTCGGGCGAGCTTTGTTTGGCTCGGTCGAGCTCCATCAACTTTGCATGATAAATATTCATTTTGGGTCCGAAACTTCGATTTTCTTCGAGCATTGATATCTTTGAGTCCGAGGACCATAGAATCGGTTTTTCACCTGAAATAGCAAGTACAAGGGTCAAATGACATCGAAAGAGACTCGGAACGAATCAAAACATCTAGTAAAGGTAGGAGAAAGATAGTCGAGAATTCGACTTATCAAAACACTCCACACTTAGAGTTTGATCGTCCCGAGCAAACAATAAAATCAAGCCAAAGAGAACAAATGGAAAAAGGATAAATCGTTATGTTTAATGCCCATTTGCTCCTATCATCCATTTTATGTCTCAAACTTTTATTTCTAACTACTCTCTAACACATATTGACAATTTAACTCCTTTTCGTAGGTGTTACGAGTGCATTTAGCATATGCACTAAGCCTTTAAACCCCTAGGCTACCCTAGTGGACGAGTTATAGTCTCGTGAGAGTTTTCAGAAATGGGAATACTCACAAATCCCAAATGCACTTATCCCATAAGAGTGAAATCAAGAGTGTTTAACAATTAAGGCATGGATTTCTCAAAACTTACTTCACATCCCAAGCTAGCATCACAATCACTATACATTTCCAAAAGAGTTTTCAAACCGTTTAGACTCACATGAGGGTGCACATTCAAGGAGGTCAATGCTAGCGCTATCAAGTGCCTAACCTAGAATTCTATTTATTTTTGAGGCAAGGCTTTTGAAAGATGATTAAAGCTTTTTGCACAAAAACGTCGTTCGATCACTTGTGCTAGCTAGGGCTAGTCCACGGGCTCACGATATAAACTCATTTCCAAGTTTTAGACGCTAAAGTCGTAATCCATAAGGAAAGAGGAGTTTGACAACAAGAGTTCTTAAAACAAGCATAAACCAATCAATAGCTTGCGTGAAATCACAAGGGTCGTCCTAAAGCTCAACTTGCTAGCACACAATGCACGCGATGAACTCACACATGTAAGAGATGATGGAAGGGCATAAAGTCAAGCCTTAAGTGCTTTTTATTTTCTTTCTTTTTTTTGCATACAAATGCTTTCGAGGGGGGACTTACCTCCCTAACCCCCGGCATTTGTATCATTTATCATTTCTTTTCTTTTTCTCTTTTTGTTTTTTTTTTATTTGATTTTTTTTTTTTTTGGGCTTTGCCCTCTTTTGACTCCACACTTAAAGCTTGACAATATGCCCAATGTGAATATGGGACGTGTGAGAAACAACCACAGACAAGGCACGAGGCAAGAGAACTAAAGTCACCTAAAAGCAATCAAAAGGTTTAAGTTTTCATGAAGATTTTAAAGCGTGCTTGCTAAAACTTTTCAAAGCATGCGTGAAAAAATACTTAGATTTCTAGATAGGCACAAGATAGCAATGAATATTGATTCACAAGAATGAGCATTCAATAGAGCTAGCTTGGTTTTAGACTCTGAATCGTGTAAAAGGGAATTGCAAACTAGATGTGACTTATAGAAGATGGGAATTGATAGTCACAAGCCTTTGGTAGTATAACACTCAATAACAATTGGGATAAAGCATGATGCAAGTGTTCGTTTTCAAAAGCCATGCATGGTATAAACATGTGAACAATGCGCCGAACCCAAACACTCCACACTTAATTGATGCTTAGTCCCTAAGCACAAGAAATGATAAAATAGTGGTGAAGGGGCATAGAAAACTCCCCTCGTTTGTAGAATGTAGCTCTCCAAAATTGGTCGACTCTTTGGCAAAGATAAATGTCCCTTTAATGGCCAAGCATGATAATGGAATGGTTAACTTGCACAAGACATGAAGATTTGTGATCATGGAAGATAAAAGAGGCAAGTGACAAGTTAGTTCCAATGCAATTATATAGATAATATCCAAGACAAGGGAATGAAGCATAAGAGTAATATCCAAAAGTCGAACATCTCAAAATTGCGCACCAAGGCGACTTAAACATTCAAGCAACATCACAATGTCAAACATAACAACTAAGCATCCCAAAATAAAGAAATCTGAAAGGAAAGAACATGGATCCTAAGAAGCAATGACATCGTCATCTCCATCTCCCAATGGTGAAGTGCCATCCTCGGCTCCCGTGACCTCTTCATTAGCCTCCTCTTGAGCGGCGATCCACTCATCAACTTCCGCGATAGTGTGTGGCGGTGCCTCAATATTGGAAGGAGGAGGAGCACTAGCTTCGGCAACAGTGGGTGGAGGAATGATGGGTGAAGGAGCGGGTGCTTGGGGACTAGAATACCCCGGAAATGAGGGAGGAGCGGTGGAAGGCATGATGTTCAAAGCACGGCAAATATCCGTCAATGTGGTAGCTACCCACTGGGAATTCTCACGCACAAAAGTCTTCAAGTGCTCCAAGTCGGAGGAGATGGTCTCAAGTCTCTCATTTGTGGAAACTCTCTTGGGGGGAGGGTGACTATGAACCGAAGGCTCATGGGAAGGAGCTGCGGTAGAGGGTGAAGGAGTGGAGTACGATTTAGCATCCGAAAATGAGTATTCTTGCCGGTAAACCTTGCCTCTCCTATTAAGGTTGAACTTATTTTTCTTCGCTCTAGCTCTCTTCCGAAGTGGGCTTTTGGGACGCTCGTCGGAAGTCACCCAAGATTTCAAGTCGGCCTTGAGCATTTGCATATCCTTCATCACCACCGCATCAAGCTTCTTCTTCACCGGCGGTGGGCAATCATTACCACTAAAGATGAACTCGCACTTTAGAGCTAAGTGCGTAATGAATGAGCCACCACCAAGGGCCTTCACTTGTGAAGACTTCCTAATCGCATCTTCAAATCTTGTGGTAATAATTGTAAACCAATCCAAAACCTTCCCTTGGTCGATTGCTAACATGAGGTCCAAATCTTGATTAGTCACCATCCTTGCCCCATCCTTTCGCACATTGATTACCATAGCCATAAAGCGATGAACGATCCTCCATGCCTTATCCTCTATAGTGTTGGCTGCATAACCCGAGACAAACCATTCATCCCTCCCCGATATTTTCTGCCAAAACAGATATCTATCCACATCGGAATACTTTGGGACACTCTCTCCATTCAAAGGGAATCCCAACGTCTCACAAACCACATCCTTGGGCATTCTCTTTTGTTTTCCCCCTATCACAAACTTCCAATGTGTGATATGCTTCTCATTATTCCTTACCGCCTCAAAAGAGCAAACAAATTCCCTAACGAGCTTTGGGTACATCCCGGGATCATCAATAAACAAAATCTCTAAACCACAATGGGAGAGGCGAGAGTGTACCTCATCGTGCAATCCCAAGTCCTCAGAGTCTTCAAGTCGGGGTATAGAGTGACCAATGGCTCCTTGCCCTTGCTGGTGATCAATGCCAAGCTGTCCATATGCCTCTTGTTCTTGAATGTCAAAGCCCTATCAAACGGATAGGGAACAGGCTCAGTGGACTCAACTTGGGCAGGAGGAGGAGGCAATGAGAGCGCGGAGGGCTGACTGGGCTCAAGCAACAATGGAGGAGGTGCAATTGGGGTGGAAACAAGCTCTGCTCTCCTTTTTTTGGACGGACGGGGAATGATTTCTTCAGATGATTCTTCTGATTGAGGGATAGCACTAGGAACTTCCTCAGATGATTCAGGGTCAGCTATGGGCTTCCGAGATTTCTTCTTCGCTTTGGAGGTGGATTGGGGATCCTTGGACTTGGCGGTTTTTGCAACTGATGATTTGGGAGGCTTGCTCGGCGGTTTGGATGAAGCGGGAAGCGTTTTGGAAGCGGTAGGAGGCTTGCTTAATGAACTCTCGGTTGTGCGCGCCATGGATGACCTCGGCTGGGGCTTGGAGAGGGATTGGCCGAGCTCAAGAAAGCTGGCGGTGGTCGGAGTGAGCGAGAGGCGAGGGGCAAGCGGGCGGAAGACACGGCGCAGGCGAGCGGATTGGAGCGGAGGGAAGTCGGGAATGGAGGGGAGATGCGGCGGATTCGGGGAAGAGTGAGATTGGAGTTGGGAATTTAGGGTTTACGATTTTTGAATTGGGGAGAAAACGAGTTGGCAATTGTAATTATAAGAGGGATCGGGCGGGCTCAATCACGCTCGACCGAGCGAAAAACAGCAGGGGCGAGGGGACTTTTGAGCTCGGGCGGGCAGAATGATGCTCGATCGAGCGCAGTGGGGACGAGTTTGAGACAAGCTCGGGCGAGAGAAAGCGAGCTCGTGCGAGAGAAAAATGGCAGGGGCAATGGCAATTATGGGGCTCGGGCGAGAAGAGCTGAGCTCGGGCGAGCGCTGGGCCTTGGGCAATTTTTAGCATGATTTTGCCTTCCTTTCGAACTCATGCACTCTCGACTCGAAATATGACTCCACACTTAGATTTGAATGCACTTTTCAAAGCTTAAAATGATCATACCAAGCATCTAGAATTTGAGCACCGAAATGAACACTAGCCACGGGCTACCTCCCGTGAGGGCCTAGTTTAACGTCTTGGCAAAGACCGAGCCGAGCCCCCTCATAGAAGAATTTAGGAACGCAATTTAGGAGGAAGAATCAATCGGCTAGGTCATGTAGGGTGATAGAGGTGGTCTCGTGATCTAGAGGGGCTCCATGATAGAGTTTGAGTCTTTGCCCATTGGCTTTGAAAATTTCCCCTCTTGAGTTGAACAAGTTTGCATGTCCATCCTCAAACACCTTTTGAATCTTGAATGGACCCGTCCATCTTGACTTAAGCTTTCCCGGGAATAGTCTCAATCTTGAGTTGAATAGTAGGACTTGGTCCCCTTCTTTGAATCCCTTCCTCGAAATCTTCTTGTCATGCCATTTCTTTTGTTTTTGCTTGTAGATTTTGGCATTCTCATAAGAGTCAAGTCTTATTTCGTCTAGCTCATTCAAGTCCAATAGCCTCTTTTCCCCGGCGGTTTTCATGTTGAAGTTCAATTCTCTAACCGCCCAAAATGACTTGTACTCCAATTCAACCGGTAGGTGGCAAGGTTTCCCATAGATGAGCCTAAAGGGAGACATCCCTATAGGTGTCTTGAAGGCGGTCCTATAAGCCCAAAGAGCATCATCCAATTTTGAGGACCAATCCTTCCTTGAATTTCCCACCGTCTTGTCCAGTATAGTTTTGATTTCTCTATTCGAGATTTCCACTTGACCACTAGTTTGAGGGTGGTAAGGTGTAGCAACCTTGTGGTAGACCGCATATTTCTTCAAGAGCGCCTTAAATTGCTTTTCCTTGAAGTGAGCTCCCCCGTCACTAATTACAGTTCGTGGGACTCCAAATCTGGGGAAGATCACCTTCTTGAAAAGCTTTGTTACGACCTTGGCATCTTGAGTTGGGGAGGCTATAGCTTCGACCCATTTGGAAACATAATCAACCGCTACGAAAATGAAACGGTTCCCATAGGAAGGAGGGAAAGGGCCCATGAAGTCTATTCCCCACACGTCAAAGATCTCCACTTCTAGAATTACTTGTTGGGGCATTTCATCCCTCTTGGAGATATTCCCACTCCTTTGGCACTTGTCACAAGCCTTCACGAAATTGTAGGCATCTTTAAATATTGATGGCCAATAGAGTCCACTTTGAAGCACCTTAGCCGCGGTCTTAGAACTCCCTCCATGGCCTCCACAAGGAAGAGAATGGCAATGGTGCAGAACTCCCACTATATCTTCGTCGGCTACGCATTTTCTATAGATACCATCCGAACAAAGCTTGAAGAGGTGGGGTTCATCCCAATAGTATCTCCTTGCATCATGCGCAAACTTCTTCTTTTGGTTGTAGTTCATGTTTGGAGGAAACACCTCGCAAACCTTAAAGTTCACTATATCGGCATACCATGGAGTAGGGGCATTTTCAATCCTCATCAAGTTTTCTCCAACAAAAGAGTCATCAATAGGCAACTCCTCACTTAGGGTCCCTTCCCTCAAAGGTTCTAGTCTAGAAAGGTGATCGGCGACTATGTTCTCTACACCTTTTTTGTCTTTGATTTCTATGTCAAAATCTTGAAGTAGAAGTACCCATCTTATGAGCCTAGGCTTAGCATCTTTCTTAGAAATTAGGTACTTGATGGCGGCATGATCGGTATGGACTATGGTTTTGGTACCCACCAAGTATTGCCTAAATTTCTCAAAGGCGTAGACAATAGCTAACATCTCCTTCTCCGTCGTGGAGTAGTTAGATTGAGCATGGTCCAAGACCTTACTCGTGTAGTAAACCACGTGTAGCTTCTTGTCTACTCTTTGCCCTAGAACGGCTCCAATGGCGAAATCACTCGCATCACACATAAGCTCAAAGGGAAGTCCCCAATTGGGAGGTTGGATGATAGGAGCGGATGTGAGGGCCGACTTTAGCTTCTCGAAAGCTTTAGCACAAGGATCATTGAATAAGAATGGAGTATCATTATGCAAGAGATCGGTCAATGGCTTGGCAATCTTAGAGAAATCCTTAATGAAGCGCCGGTAGAACCCGGCATGACCGAGAAAGCTTCGAATTCCCTTGACATCTCTAGGGGGTGGAAGTTTTTCAATTACTTCAATCTTAGCCCTATCCACCTCAATTCCCCTATTAGAGACAAGATGTCCAAGCACGATTCCTTCTTGTACTATGAAATGGCACTTTTCCCAATTCAAGACTAGATCGGTCTCAATGCATTTGTCGAGAACCCTTGAAAGGTTCTCTAGACAAGAGTCAAATGAGGAACCATAGACCGAAAAGTCATCCATGAATACTTCCATTGTATTTTCAATGAAATCGGAGAAAATGGCCATCATGCACCTTTGAAAGGTTCCCGGCGCATTACATAGCCCAAAGGGCATACGTCTATACGCATAGGTTCCATAAGGGCACGTGAAGGTGGTTTTCTCTTGATCTTGAGGGTGAATAGGGATTTGGAAGAATCCACTATACCCATCCAAATAACAAAAGTATTCATGGTTAGCTAGTCTCTCAAGCATTTGATCAATGAAGGGGAGTGGGAAATGATCTTTCTTAGTGGCCTTGTTTAGCTTACGGTAGTCAACACACATCCGCCACCCCGTGACGGTGCGTGTAGGGATTAGCTCATTTTTCTCGTTCTTGACTACCGTCAAGCCACCTTTCTTGGGTACCACATGGATTGGGCTCACCCATTCCGAGTCGGGAACGGCATAAATGATTCCCGCTTCCCTCAATTTAGTTATCTCCTTAAAGACAACTTCCCCCAACGTGGGGTTCAACCTCCTCAACCTCTCACGGGTTGGTCTAGCATCATCATCCAATGTAATCATATGCATGCATATATCGGGGCTAATCCCTTTCAAATCATCAATGGAATAGCCAATAGCCGCCCTACGCTTTCTAAGCACATGCAAGAGTCTAGAAGTTTCAAGCTCATTCAAAGATGCATTCACTATTACGGGAAAGGTAGAGTTTGGACCAAGGAATTCATACCTTAGACTTGTGGGTAGAGCCTTAAGCTCTATCCCACAAGGTCCCTTACCTTCTCCTTCCTCCGTTCTTTCTTTTCCATCATCTTTTTCCTCTTCTTGTTCCTCCTCATCCATCATCAACAAATCCATCATAGAGTCACCTATGCTTTCATCACTCAAAAGTTCTTGCTCAATGGAAGTTAGTTCATCACAAGAAAAATCATCATAAGCATCAAGCAAGTTACAATCCAATGAATCACTAGGGGCACTACATGCTTGTCTTAAGTGGAATTTGATTTTCTCTCCCCCTATCTCAAACTCTAGTGAATCATTTATGCAACTTATCACCGCCCTAGTAGTTTTCAAAAATGGCCTTCCCAAAATGATTGGGATCTCTCGCTCCTCCTCCATCTCAAGAACAAAGAAATCCACGGGGATGTAGAACTTCCCCACCTTTACGGGCACGTCCTCTAAGATTCCACTAGGGATCCTAGAGGAGCGATCCGCGAGGCGTAGACTAATGGAGGTAGGCACGAGAGTTCCCATATCAAGTTTCTTATAGAGAGAGTAGGGCATTAATGAAATACTAGCACCTAAATCACACAATGCTTTGCTTATGTTGACATCACCAATTGTAATAGGAATTGAAAATGACCCCGGATCTTTTTCTTTCTTAGGCATGGGGCTTTGCACAATAGCACTACACTCCGCATTTAGATCTACCAAGCCAATTTCCGAAATTTCACGCCTATGAGAAATGACATCCTTAAGAAATTTACTATAAAGGGGCATTTGGGATATTACCTCGGAGATTGGTAGTGTCACATTGATCTTCTTCATCATCTCCGCGAACTTTTGGAAGTGTGATTCATTGTTCTTCTTTAGTTGCCTTTGCGGAAATGGCATTGGAGGTTTGTATGGTGAAGGCTCCTTAGTGACTTCCTTCGTTGAACTCTTAGAGGGAACTTACTTTGTTGTGGGTATTTCTTCTTCGACCTCTTCCTCCCTCTCTTCAATGATGACGGGCATCCTTGTGCTCTCATCCCTTTCCTTGGGTGAAGGGGGCTTGTAGGTGGTTCCACTCCTCAATGTTATAGCATTCACGTGCTCATTTTGATGGAAGTCCGGCTTAGAGGGAAGTTTCCCTTGTTGTCTAGATGATGAGCTAGCTTGTTGAGCGAGTTGGGTCTCCAACATTTTACTATGAGTAGTCATCTCATCCATTCTTTGGAACATTTGATCCATTCTTTGATCGGCTTTTGCTTGATTTGCCACAAGATTAGCTAAGATGTCGGTCATGGTTTGATCTCGTGCATTTTGATGAGTTGGGGCTTGTGGTTGTTGAGTGCTCATTCCTTGATAATTCCCTTGTTGTTGATAACCTTGAAAATTTGCCCTTGGTTGATATTGAGCTTTTTGTTGTAATTGGTTAGATTGACCTTGTTGGACTTGCCTTTGATAGCCTTGCCCTTGCCCTTGGTAGTCTTGGTTCCTTGAGGTGAAACCGGGAGGGGCATTGTTCTTTTGGCGCCAATCGGGATCATACTTGATCGGTTCGGTTGTCTTGTATGAAAAATTTGGATGATCCCGGTCTCTCCCATAGCTTGTTTGATTTCTTTGCAGGAAATTAACATCCTCTTCACCTCGGATCTCTTCTTGAGGAAATGTGTGAGGGCAATCATCTTCTTTATGGGATGGACTTGTGCAAATGGCACAAACTCTAGGTTGTTGGTGCGATTGCTTCACATGAAGAGCACTAAGGGAATTTGTTAAGGCATCAATCTTCTTACTAAGGGCTCGGACTTCATCTTTTGAATCCGCCTCATTTACCTCCTTCGTCTTGCCTTGTCTCCTTGGGACGTTCCGATCACTCCCCCAATGATGAGAATTTCTTGCAATTCTATCTATAATAGCTCCGGCATTTGTGGGGTGGAGCTCCATGAATGCACCACCGGCGGCTTGGTCCATTTGCCTTTTTGATTCATTATCCACGCCTTGATAGAAGATTTGGATCAAGGTTGGCTTGTCTATGTTGTGGTGTGGGCATTCTCTTTGTAGCTCCTTGAAGCGTTCCCATGCCTCATAGAAACTCTCATCCTCTCCTTGCTCAAATGAGTTGATTAAGTTTTTGAGCCTTTGAGTTTTAGCCGGTGGGAAATATTGGAGAAGGAAAGCTTGGGCTAGCTCGTTCCATGTTGTGAAGGTGTTGGCATCATGGCTCCACAACCAATCCTTGGCTTTCCCCATTAGAGAGAAGGGAAAAAGCCTTAGATAGATCGCTTCCTTTGGTACGTTGTTTATTTTGAAAGTCTCGCACAACTCAAGGAAGGATGTTAGGTGGGCATTGGGATTTCCTATCCCGGAGAAGGCATTGTTGCCTACCATGTTGATCAACGCCGTTTTGAGCTCAAATTGAGGAGCATCTACTCCCGGTGGAGCTATTGGTGATCGAAAACCGGTGAGGCTCGGGGTGGAATAGTCCTTTAGGGGCTTCTCCCCATTGGGTTCCTCATTGCGATGTGCCATGGGTTGTGGTCTTCTTTTGCGTGGTAGCCTTTTGTTTCGAGAACCTTCTCCCTTGGCTCTTTCTTGATCCAAGAAATATCTCAAAGATTCTTCAAAGTTAATGCTTCCTTTCTCTTTCGCCTTAAGTCTCGTTAGCATTCAATCAAGACCTATAAGATCAAGGAAAACCGTTAAGTTGCAAGCAATAACACAAGCGATAGCAAGAGAAACAAGTGAAATAATCCAAATCTTGTAAAATCTACTTTAGTTCCCTAAGTTAATTCGTTGCTCCCCGGCAACGGCGCCATTTTGAACGTTGTAATTTTATGCCTTTCGAATTTGTAAGATTCAAAAGCACTAAATTGATCAAAAACAATTTCTAAGACCGGTAAGTACCGGGTCGTCCAAGGAGCAATTGTAAACTTAGGATCACTATTCGATTTTACTTAATAAGTCTATTTCCCGAAGATTGTGTGAAATGTTGTTATGAATCGTCAAAATATGAATAATGCGATTAAAAGGTTGTTTTCAAGGATTTCAAAGGCGCTCCTAGGGTACTACTTCCCTCCTTGGTGTAATCGACTCTTACGGTTCAATTTCATGCAAGAACGAACAATGTAAATGTTAGATTAAGGCGTGTCCCTATTAAATCAAATTCAATCGCTAGATATTGTTATTCGATTTAAGGAAAAGACACCTCGCACGTGAGCTTCAATCGCTAGATATTGTTAGCTCACGTCCTACTCAAGGGCTCTCCATCATCAACGCTAGTTGAGTGATTGATAACCAATGAGCGGTTTAAGATCAAGCCTATCTCAATGCCTAAATAAATCACGCTAGTGACCATCACTTGGCAAGGGTGAATCTACTTCGTTCTAGAATCATTAGTCTCATTCGCTAGAACATTCAACTTCAAATTCATGTTTCTAGTCCACTTAGGCATTTTATCAAACACTTGGTGGGCATAGAATAGACATTTAATCCAAGTAAATTCACAAATCATAACAAGTATTCATTCATGCATATAATCAATAGGTAATGAGTTTCATACACCAAGGAGGTCCATAGACCCCTAGAAACTAATGGACTACTCACTACTCATGTTCATAGACAAACAAGAGTATTGTTGTTACAAGGATGAAGAACAAAACACAAGGAAAGTAGAGAAGTAGGAGGATGAATCTCCCTATATCCTTGACTCCACTTGATGAGATGATCTTCAAAACCCTTGAACTCTCCCAAAACCCTTCAAAACCCTCCAAAAACCCCCGATCCTTGTGCAAAAATCGAAACTTTCTATTTATAGCCCACGCATAAAAATCCAGTCTTTGGGAAAACGCCCGACCGAGCTCCATTGCGCCCGGCCGAGCTCGGGCGAGCTTTGCAAGCGTGGACAGGGAAACGGTCGGGGCCCGGGCGAGCGTGGACATTCCCGACTGGGTAAAATATGGCAGTGCCTTCTGGACGGGAGAGAGCTCGGGCGAGCTTCCTTTGGCCGGGCACTTTCTTGCTTGGATGGGCGAAATGATGCAGGGGAGCCCGGGCGAGCTCGTAATGGCTCGGGCGAGCTGAAGGCTGGGAAACCCGGGCGATTGTGGACGTGCTCGACCGAGCTTCTTGCGGCAGTGCATACCCTAATGGAGAGGCTCGGGCGAGCTTTGTTTGGCTCGGTCGAGCTCCATCAACTTTGCATGATAAATATTCATTTTGGGTCCGAAACTTCGATTTTCTTCGAGCATTGATATCTTTGAGTCCGAGGACCATAGAATCGGTTTTTCACCTGAAATAGCAAGTACAAGGGTCAAATGACATCGAAAGAGACTCGGAACGAATCAAAACATTTAGTAAAGGTAGGAGAAAGATAGTCGAGAATTCGACTTATCACTACACATGGCACCAACCCGGAATAGGTTCTTGAATTGTGTCTATTGAAGCGCATCTTTAGCTTGAAACCTACGAGCATCGACAAGAAACACAACACCTCCACGCACACATGGAAGGATAATGCAAGGAAGCAACATCCACCTACAGCACACAACACGTCCACAAGGGACGAATAATACCTCCGTGAGGGAGGAATAGCACGTCCGCATCGAGGCGGGATGAAAACATCTCCACGTGGGAGAAATAACACTCCTATACAAAAGTGAAGAGAAATATGCTACTCGGGTATTCTTTTCATGAACGTCATGTTCGATAATACATTGCTAGGAATTATGACTTTGAGTTTTTATTTGTTACTACTATGACCATAAAAACATACCCAATTTAGAAAGGACACGGATCAACTAAAAACCATGGTTATAAATAAAAACTAATAAACTAATAAAATATTGGCACGTGTGTATTTCGATCAATCGTAATTCGGGGCGCTTTTTGTAAATAAAAAGATAAATTAAAATGGACTTATTTAAAAATACATAACAAATGCGAGTGTAAATCACCTAAAAATTTAAACAGTAATATCCAGACTTAACTTAAGTATGGATATTTGCTGTTTTAAGTCTGGATATTGCTGTTTTAAGTCTGGATATTGATGTTTAAGTCTGGATATTGATGTTTAAGTCTGGATATTGCTGTTTAAGTCTGGATATTGATGTTTAAGTCTGGATATTGATGTTTTAAGTATGATTATTAAGTCTGATCATTCCATATAAGTCTGATTATTAAGTCTGATCATTGCAAGTTAAGTCTGATCATTGCAAGTTAAGTCTGATCATTGCAAGTTAAGTATAGATATTGATGTTTAAGTCTGGATATGGCTGTTTTAAGTCTGATTATTAAGTCTGATCATTCCAATTAAGTCTGATTATTATGTCTGATCATTCCAAGTTAAGTATGGTTATTGCAAGTTAAGTCTGATCATTGCAAGTTAAGTCTGATTATTATGTCTGATCATTCCAAGTTAAGTATGATCATTGCAAGTTAAGTCTGATCATTGCAAGTTAAGTCTGGATATTACTGTTTAAGTCTGGATATTATTGTTTTAAGTCTGATCATTCCAAGTTAAGTCTGATTATTATGTCTGATCATTGCAAGTATCATTACAAGTTAAGTCTGGATATTGCTGTTTAAGTCTGGATATTGCTGTTTTAAGTTTGATTATTAAGTTTGATCATTTCAAGTTAAGCCTGATCATTGCAAGTTAAGTCTGGATATTGCTGTTTAAGTCTGGATATTGCTGTTTTAAGTTTGATTATTAAGTCTGATCATTGCAAGTTAAATCTGGATATTGTTGTTTAAGTATGGATATTGTTGTTTTAAGTCTGATCATTCCAAGTTAAATCTGATCATTCCAATTGAAGTCTGATTTAAAATTCAGGATATGTGGAATGAATATAATGCCCCTCCGTGTTATATCCGAGATTCGACAAAATTGAACACGTATCAATTTTTTATGGGGATTTTTACATATTGTACACCAATGCATTTCTAAGCAAAATCATCTAGTACATTTATATCTATTGAAGCACAAGTCATGCGACGTCTTGTCTCATCCACTCTTGAAGCAAATCTTCGAGCAAATGACCTGCTCACGGTCGAAGCCTTCTCTAGCATTATGGCGAAGGCGAAGCCATCTCAAGCACCTCCTGTGAAGGGAGGAAGAACACCTTCTTGTGAAGGGAGGAAATTCCTCATCAAATATTGGTGGGAATGGTGTATTTGTGGGGTTGAACTCATGACCACTTGGTTACAAAGCCAAGGGTTGAGCCACTCAACTAGAACCCCAAATGCTTGAACACGTATTAGTTTAAAATCCGATTTTTAATTTTTATATATAATAATAATTTTTAATTGAACAGCACTCATTTAGAAAAATATATTTTCTTAGTATTTTCCATATTGGTCAGTAAAAATGACTCTGGAAATATTTATCGCACTCTGAAGCGAGACAGATTGAGTAGGAGAAAGATGTCGAGCGGACGAGTGGTCGTTCTCGACAACGGCGCCGCCACAATCAAAGCCGGCTTCGGCGGCGACAACGACCCCAAAATCATCCTACCTAATTACCTCATCCGCCCACTCTCTTCAAAAAAATGGATCTTTCCCGACCCCTCAATCGACTTAACCTCCGCAGCAATCCGCCGCCCCTTCGACCGCGGCCAGCTCATCAACGCCGACCTCCAGCGCGAAATATGGTCCCACCTCTTCTCCTCCCCTTTTCTCAACGTCACTCCTTCAACCTCCACTCTACTCCTAACCCAACCGCTCTTCGCCTTACCGTCGCTGCAGCGCGCAGTGGATGAAATCGTGTTCGAGGATTTCGGGTTTAAGGCGATGTACGTGGCCGATTCGCCGGCGCTGGCGTGGAATTACGAGGCGAATTTGAGGCCTGATAAGTTAAATTGTGGATTGGTGGTGGACTGTGGATTTTCGTTTACGCACGCGGCGCCGGTGTTTCAGAATTTTACAGTGAATTATGGAGTGAAGAGGATGGATTTGGGAGGGAAGGCGTTGACGAATTATTTGAAGGAGCTTGTGTCGTATAGAGCTGTTAATGTGATGGATGAAACTTTGATTATGGATGATGTCAAGGAGAAGTTGTGCTTTGTGTCTTTGGATGTTACTCGTGATCTGCAGATTGCTAGGTTTGATTCATCTCTTAGATTTTTTTTTAAAATTTGTTTCGATTTTGATTTTTATGTTCTTGGAAATTAGCAATGCCTTAGGTTTTATGATCAAGTTGCGAAATTCAACATGCTTACATGAACTTGAATGTTAAGAAGGTATGCACTGTGATAGGGTCATAGGGTACATTTAGCTTCCCGGCTTCGAAAAAATGTTTCTTGCGGTTTGTAGTTGTCATTAAGGTATAGTTTCAATTTTTATGTAATTTGAAATGAGCAATGTGTTAGGTTGCGAACAACTTGCAAAATTTAAGATGCTTATATGAACTTGAATGTTGAGAAGGTAAATATGGTGATAGTATACATTTTTAGTGTCGCCGCTTCGTAAAAAATGTTTCTTGTGGTTTGTCCTTTGTAGTTTCTTGAAGGTAGTTGCTTTCTGTTGTGTGTGAATGTGAATGGTCGAGTTTTGGTGGATTGGGGTAGCATTGCAGGAGATTATTTTTTTACCCGAATTGGTTTCGATTGTTATGTACTTTGAAAGGAGCAATGCGTTAGGTTTTGTGATCAAGTCGTGAGTTTAATATGCTTACATGAACTGCCATATATTGAGAAGGTCAATGTGGCGATAGGATTTGTTAGCTTCTCAGCTTAGAAGAAATGTCCCTTGTGGTTTTAGTTGTCTTAAAGGTACATTGATTTCGGTTGTGTGCGACTATGAGCGATGAGTTTTGATGGATTGGGGTTGCAGGAGGCCTGGGAGGGACAATCTCATGAGGTGTACGTATGTGCTTCCTGATGGTATCACGCACACAAAGGGTTATGTGAAAGACCAGGACGAGGCGAGGAGATATCTTGATGTTCAAAAGGAAGCTTCTATTGTAGTGGGGAAGGACGGGGTGCGGGAGACTCAAGAAACAAAGCTTGTGGACAGACGTAAAGTCGATTTGACAAAAAATGTAGTTTCTTGGTTTGCATTTTGAGCTAATTTTTCTTGTAGTCAATGTTTGATATCAATAGTTTTCCTTCTTCTTTTTTTCTTTTGCTTGCAGGAGTTTAACTTGACAAATGAGCGCTTTGTTGTTCCTGAAATGATTTTTCGACCCGCGGACTTAGGTATGCTCTAATTTTTGTAGCCCTCTTATGACTGCGTGCTCGCTTACCGAGAACAAATCAGCAAGTTTTGTGTAACCCTTGAATACATTAACTTTTGTAATATTAGGAATGAACCAGGCAGGATTGGCCGAGTGCATTGTTCGAGCAGTCAATTCGTGTCACCCATATCTCCATCCAGTTCTTTACGAGAGGTTCCCAATCTCAAATTATTTCGTACTTGTCGTGGCTTTTAGCGTCTAGAGTGTCACATAGAACAGGAGATATTAATTGCAAGCTCCAAGTTGGTTTACATGAAAAAATGGTATTGTTTTTAATGTCATATTCGCATAACGTGTCTTGGCAGCATATTCTTAACAGGGGGAAGCACGTTATTTCCTCAGTTTGCTGAAAGACTGTAAGCTTCCTAGTTCCAACTCCTTGTAGAGATATTTTCTTTTATATTCTTATTTCGATACTTTCAAGACGTGAATTCATTTTATTTCTGAAAAGGGTCATTCTTTATATAGGGAAAGAGATCTTCGGCCTCTTGTTCCAGACAATTATCAAGTGAAGATAACGATTCAAGAAGAGTAGGATACACAATCCTATCAATTTTAATGAGATTCATGTCTTTTATTAATGACTTTGTAATGTCTTTCCAGTCCTATACGAGGTGTTTGGCGAGGGGGGTCTCTTTTGGCATCCAATCCAAATTTCGAATCTATGTGTGTCACCAAGGCGGAGTATGAGGAGCTTGGATCAGCTAGGTGTCATAAACGATTCTTTCATTGCTGATACTAGGTTTGAAGATAGCCTTTCACCTTTGCTGTTTGTCATATTTTGAATTTATGTGCTCTGTGATGTCTAGTTTTAGCTTGTATTTTGATAGGACGCCTCGGGACTGATGTGTGGCTCAAATGTGACAAATTCCCCTGCAGGTGCAATTGTTATTGTAAAGCGCATTCTGGTTGTCGAGCCCATGATAATGGAGGGCATTATCATCAACCAACTGAACCATCAGGTTTGTTCTGATTTCTGAAGGCAGAGCCATCAGTTTTGGAAGATCCCAGATCCTAGCTTTTAGTCTATTTAGAAGTAGAAGTGGTATGTAAAGGAGATTTCAAGTTGACAACAATCACACATTGATGACGCAAAAAAAATTCTTCCTTTTAACTTCCATTTTTATAGACAGATTAGTAAGCAAGCTCCAGAAGCATGTGTAGATGTATCTGAATCTTGAGCACACATGGTCATTTTGTAGACATTCAGCAATCTTGGTTATACACAGAGATTCAGTCAGCAAATGGCTGTGATTCCATGCAAAGCTGCACCAATTTTTTTTGATACTCGACAAAGCACTCCTCTACTGCAATCACCTCTTCATTATCCGAGTTCAATCCAGGCAAGGTAAGCTGCAAGTCCTTCCTTTCTGACTCATCTATGGTGGTGATAATATCAGCGTGAACTTCGCGACAAGCAAGTATGAACATAGCAGCTGTGTCAGGTTGTTGTGCTTGACGGAGTGCTGCAAGCCCTTCCTGAAGGGCACCAGCTGCCACATATAATATCAAGGCTCTACAAAAAAAGAAAGAGAGTAGATAATCAAGATATTCAGGCTCCGGAATAGCATATCAGATATATATTATGAGATGTCAAGTTGTTCAGACCTCCAAATGTTGTGCTCTGCACGAAGGACATGATCAGCCCACCTTTGCAACACCCTGAACGTCAATAAGAAGGTTAACATAAGATGATAAACACATTTGAATAGTATGTTGCTAAGGCAAAGACATTGTAGAGGGCATTCAGTTTCCGAACACTGAAACCTAATATCATAACAAGAAATATTGATGTAATTGATCAATTAAAAAAGATGATAAACCTTGCATAATCAGATCCATTCAAATGTGTGGCAGCTAGAGTTGCAGCGTCTGTCCAACATCCAGCATCTTGTAGCTGCAATTAATTTGACCAGCACAAAGTTAAAGTAGGAAGGTAAAAACTCCAGGAAATTCAGCAACATGCAGCGGAAGCTCTAGGTCAGTAGTCAGTTCATCCAAGTTATAAGGAGGATAAAACAGCCAATGTGGTGGTCAAGATAATACGTGATGTTTTTCCAAAGCTACTTGTGAGCAAGGAAGATGCCAAAAAAGAAAGAGAGGATGTTGACGCCTATAATAGAAAGTGGACAGATAGTCTAAGCAGGTATAGCTAACCAAAAAACATGTTTTATACAAAAGAATTTTCCCTGTCACTCCTTCAACTCACCTGAGAGCAAGCTTCCTGGTACTTCCCCACAGCGCATAGCATATGAGTGCCATATAATGACTGATCAGTCCTGACCATGTTAGCAGCAACCACCTAGATGCTCCCATCAAAGAGACTTTATTTATATCACTGTTAATGGCTATTAGGGATGAATAAAGAGGGATTGAAGCTATTGCTGAATACCTTAACTGCAAGCTCCAGAAGAGACTTTGAAACTGCAGAAGAAAGGGTAACAGCACGAAGAGCATTTGCATAAAAGTAAGGACTTTCTGGAGAACTCGAAAGCAGTAAACTAACTGCACCCTCCAGGTTCCCAACAGATACAAGCCTAAATTGCAGGATTTGATCAAAGAAAACATTTTAAGCTTAGTAGTACTTTTTAAAGAAGTTATATGTATGGAGACTTGGAGAGAGACATGTTTATTATGTTTAAGCCTTCAACCAAACAAAATAAAAAAAAAAGAAGAGAAAAAAGCCCTCAACCAACAGCTCACTTGAATGGGAAATATGAGCCATAACCCATATGAATAAGTTTTTCTTTATTTCAGTTCAGCTCAGAATAAAAAACTTGAAAATTGCATTAAACGTCATGAAATAAAATCCAAAGTTTCCTACTTAGCACACGCATGACATGAATATATCAAACAACGAAACTATAGACTATAGGTTACTTCCGCAGAGCAAACTAGGAGTCTAAAGTCCATCAAAGTAATAGATGTTACAAAAGAAGAAAATGACAGTATGTTAGTTTTTGCAATGCCAAAGAGTGAAGGGATAGGAAGCTTACTCATGCACTTGGTTTTGAATAACTTCTTCTCCCTCTAGTTTTTCATGCCAGGGGATCCGCTCATTCGCAGTTTTCAACAACTCTTCTTGTTCAAAAGCCATCAACTTAAGCTGACCATGACCCTGAGACCACATATTGCCAGATCAATAATTTTACAGGATTTTTATTTTCAAATGCTTGCTCTGATTACTTGAGAGTTGGGACAGACAAATCTTGGGAGAAACAATGTGTTAGTGAAAGAGACAGCCACTGTTTGAGCAGTGTCTAAACAATTGTCAAGCATTATAAAGTGTCCACGGCTGATTTATTGGCTTACCAACACAGCCTTCTTGGTTGCAGTTGCCGATTTCCCCTTTGACGTGATTCTGCTAAGCATAGCAGATTCATCAAGTTCAGGGTTTGATGCTAGCGCAGGGGCTTTTTGTCGAGACTTATAAACTATCTTACTCATCAGATGCTTAAGCGCGTGTGGCAGCTTCAACCAGAAAAGGGCCTCTGACGTTTCTCCGAAGATTGCAGCTGCAATCGCGAACCTTACAGCAGCGCCTTTGTTAGCAACAGTAGCATATAATCGTGCTCGTTCATTGTCAAGTATGCAGCCTTCAAAAAATAATCAAACCAAAGTTGATGATGAGCAAACAACGTTGATACTGCAGCAGTCCATTAGAGATGTAGGATGAAGAAGCCTACCTTCTTTGCGATAAGGCTCCAATACTTTAAGGAGCAACTCTGGGACTACAGAGTCCCCGACAGGTGGTAAATCAATCATGTAACTGCGAAGATCCCCGATAGGCGATGTCATTCCAGGAATGTGGTTATGAGTTGTACTTTTTGTACTGAACCAATAAGGTTTCACACCCAATTGTAGGATCATTCTCAAAGCCTATGAAGGAAAAAGGAAAATAAAAGAGACTCGGACTAAGAACCGTAAGTAATCAAATATAACAACACTATCTTCATTCCAAGAGTTCCTTGTATATTTTAGAGAAATCCACGCCCATTGACTCTTATGATGCAAGCATAACACATATACATCTGGCAAATTCAATTTGAACGGTGTCCGTAGAATCATGCAAGTGCTAACTCTATTAATGCACTGATAAAAAAATCATTCATTACCAAAGCATGTGGGGTTGGAAGCAATACGGGTGAACATAAAGGCATAGGCCGAAACCTCTCCTTGATAGCTTTGGGCCGTGGACTGTAATCTAATGATCTTTTGCCACTTCTACAAATGAAAGTTATGGATCAAACATTCCAACTTTCAGATTCCAATTGGCATAGATGTTTTTTACAAGAAAAAATAATTACATTTAATGTTAGTCAAGCATAAAAAAATCAATTCATTTCATTAACTTACACGTTAACTTCAACAAGGCGAAAGCTGCTATCAGCTCCAGCAATACACAAAACCAGTGGATCACTTTTATCATTTCTCAAATGCAACCAATCTAAGTCCAATACAACTGTTCCTTGAAACTGCGGTTGTAGAAGTGAGTTTGCTAGTGGATCTTGTGAATCCTGTAATGCAGATACACAAGCTTCTTCATCAAATGAATAACATTCTTAATGTCCTATCCTGTAGAATGCAAATAGTTAAACCTATGAAACTCAGACATAACTGAGGTAGGTCTATCACGTCAAAATATTGAGTTGACGGCTAAAGATGATTTAGTGAAAAAGGTTTGAGGATGCTTATATTATATACTTACCAGGTCATATACAGTAAACGTATTATCGTAAAACAGTACGGAAATACGGCCACGACTGTGGTCCCCAGCAACAACAGGAGAAAACATGATGCTCTTAATCCCATCTCTGTGGGTGTTAAACGAAGATGAACTTCCAGTTACCACATCCCACCAGCGTATATTCCCTGATTTGTACCCGATAACCTTAACAGAAATAGCTTATGCATTCAGATGACAAGAAACAATAGGGAATACAAATTGAAGTTATTGAACTGAAACAATTAGAATCATAGCTACCACATGAGGCAAGCGGTAGGCCATGGCTGTAATTGAACCATCCATGGAAACAAATGAGGATGAAGGCCATTTTGGTCTGAGAACATAAAATCAAAAGATCATAACACAGTTTATGGTCAAGCTACAAAAGTTCAGACAGTAGATCTTAGTTGCCTCATGTACCTAAAATCACGGATTCTTCTCCCATGAACCTCAAAAACACCAAGGGCACCATTGACCAATGCGAATGCAAAGCTTTCGGAAGTATCATCTTCGGTTCCATCTTGAGCTGCTGGCGCAGCTGATGCCTCTACAAAAATGGGGGAAAAATTAGTATACATTTAGACAATCATGAACAGAGGCTCATAAAATTTCTAATTGGTGAAGCATATTGATAAAGGCTTCACGAGCGCTCACTGAAATCACTTGAAGCTGATTTATTCGTCTTTGGGTAAGCTGTCTCAGCTGCTACAGCCTTTGAAGATTGCTTAAGGATCACCGGCCTAGGAGTAGTAGGGAGAGTCCATTCCAATACTGTGAATGGAAGAGCTAATGATCTGAGCTACATGATATAAGAGAGTATAACACACATCTTCAGAGACAACACAGCTGGAACATCATGTAAGCTTGACAACTGATGGCGTTAAGTTAATGACAAATATTTAAAGGCGCATATACCAAATTGATGAACCTTCAAGAGTAAACAAAAACAAACAGGCTCCATGTACTGAAGTTTTCTGATGAAATGAGAATAGTTGGACCCACGTAAAGTTCTTTGACAAAATTTTGTGAAAGATTCAAGAGTCTAACTTACCAGAATAGGTTTCTTAGTCATTGCCCACACCTCTACAGGTGCATCCCGAAACAGTATCAAAAGATACCTGTGTCAAATTAAAACATCATATAATTTCACAAGGAGAACATTCATGTTCATAAATAAAGAACGTATACCAAGTGCGCAACACCTAGGACATCCATTGATGCAGCCAATTAAAAATAAGTCTTTTTTTATCCAAATCATTTTTGGATTCCTTTGTAAAAAATGAATCAGGATAGAAATTCAGAAGTACATCACCAAAAATATAATACAAGGAGGCCCACTCAAAGCTAAAGCGAACAACAATATCATGGCATTGTCCATTAGTACAACCTCATGAATCACTTCGGGAACATCCAACAAAACTGGGACCATACATAGAATCTAAGCATGGCCCTGCGCAAGAATGACACACCCAAATCGAGAAAAGGTTCAACTATCAAACTCAGGAGGAATAAAGAGAACGACTTTTATTCACATTACAAAGTTTCAGCAGAACTAATAAACTAACTGAATCTACAGATAATGTATGCAACTACCTTCCAGAAGAAGAAGTCCTTAAAGATCTAATAGGAGCCCGCTCTGGTTTTTGCAGTACTCGAAATGATCGGTTCAGCCCACTTCGAAGACATGTTACGGCAAGTTTATTTATGTAGCCCCCAGCTTTTTCATCAACCTGAAATCATGAAAAATCCACTGCATGTTGTTGGTCGTTCGAAATTCAAACTAAATAATGAAGTCAGATAGTCATTGTTTTAATTTTAAAAAAAACTGGGCGGTGCCAAGTATTGATAGTGTCCAATAGGCCTGGACCGTTTAGCTTTTCTGCCAGGACGAAGATGAGTGCACTTACACTGAGTACAGAAACATTATCCTACTTGAGAATAAGAATACAGAAGAGTTGGGAAGGAAAAGGTAATGAAAGGATTAAATAACTTATGGAGGCAGTCTGCCTAATTTTAACAGCAGTAGCTGGTAGAATGATAGCGAAAATAATGTTGGTCTCAAATAACTGCTAATTACCTGAGTGTAAGAGAATGAAACCAATCTGGAGTTTCCAAGCCATTGTAAACCCCTAATAACTCCATTGTGTACACAGAAGCTTGCAGCAATTGCATTGGCAGATACATCGATGATGTCAACTGTCCCACTCTGAGTACCCAAAGCCACCAGTGGAACAGCAACGGCAGGACTACTCCCTCCACCTTCACACATTTATATTCAATCCTTATTGATCTTTAGTAAAGAGGTCTACTATAAAAGGAATTTCACTCTTCTGGGCTAAAATAAATGGCATAATGCTGGTGACGTAGGCAAAGAGTTGACTAGATGGGAAACTTACGGGCCACGGTAGCAGTGAGAGATGGAGACGGTACAGCCAGCATACTTACAGTTGATGAAAGAAGTTGAAGCTGCCCAACTAAGCTCATCTACAATCGATAAAGGTATAAAAGGATAGTTAATACGAATTGCAGCAAAAGACATGTGCCCTTGTTATAAGCCCATGCAAACTAGATAAATACCATAGCATAAATAATGCTGGTTGTAAAGAAAATCATTTCACAAACGGAATAAAGCTGAAATTAACAATTAAATAGAGGTGTGAAGAGGATTTTAACAACACAGGTGAACATCACTAATAAAGCTATCATTCCCCAACTTGAATTCTTCATACGATCTGATTTGAGGTTTCTATTTCATACTTAAATATATCAAGAATTAGAGTTATATGTTTCAGTTGCTACTGTATACTGTACACATCTTACTTTATAATGACAGGGAAACCAGACTACTGGGGAAAATTAAAAGGCGATAGCATGGAGCAGTACAAGCAACAAATAATGGCAGTATACTAATTATATGAACTACATCTATGAAAAAGTAAATTAGCAACCTTAAATGCTGTTTCAGTCGAGTTTGAAGATTTTCTAAATCTAAGCCTTTTGTTGATGATGCCATTTTCTAGCTGGTCACTCGCTTTGTGTGATGGTTCTTCAGAAGCTGACACATCTTTGTCATTTGCCTCGGCAGTTGGAATCTCATCAACACAAGAAACCAGGTCTGAGTCTGCACTGTCTGTCTGTGTATCCTTGGCCTCTTCAGCAGTCAAGAGCCAGTTCCATATCTTCCCATCATCAGAAATGGTTACTAAATGTGTCTTAGAAACGAACATGGTCTCATCAGGAAAATCAAATGGACTATTAAAATCCATGTTGAAGCTATGTGGATGAGGCAGCTCAGAATAAAGCTTGCTAATATTCTGAACTGTAGAGTCCGACTGGCAGATGACTACTGCAAGAATCAAAGGAGAAGGGACGGGTGTGCCAGTGGAGGGCATAAGTTCATCCACTGTACACATTTCGTGGGCCTGCTCTCCCCTGTAACAATCCACTGTAAGTATTAAAAGAACAGCATAACGGAAACAAGTTACATAATCAGCACAATCTAGAAATTCTTTTGAAACAATGAAAACTCATGAGCAACTTCTACAAACATCCACTTTTCCTAGTGTTTTTGTGTCCTTTGTGGTCGAGTGAGCTCCTTTGAGCCCCTTTTTAGAGGATCGTGCTAGAGTTTATAGCGTTAGAGCTCTTTGCAGTGCTTTTAGTGTTTTGGTCCTTTGGTCTGCAGAGTCTTGTTCAGTGTTTTGATCGTTTGGACCTCAGTGTATCGAACCTTCACGGGTTTCGTTTTTTTGGTGGCAAATTACCACTTATGAATCAAAAAAAAAAACTTCTACAAACTTCAAAAGAAATGCATGGAATGCAACAATATAATATAAGACCTATCAAGTTCCTTACTCTTTCCGCCGCCAGGTGCTGATTCTTCCATCAAGATGGGCACAATATAGTAAATCATTATTAGGATCAGGCAAAACGTCCAAAAATTTGCCACAACCCCCGGGCAACCCTGCTGCAAACAATGTTGTCTTGTACTGCAAATCAAACACTAGGAGTTCTCTAGGAAATGTCACGAACAGAATGTGCTTCCATTGGGGCGAAAAAGCAAGCCTCCCCATATAGAGGGGGAAAACACCAGAGGCGGGCATTGAGCCAAACCCCGCTACATCAGCAGCACGACTGGCATCCCTTTCCACCTTCTGCAACTCAGAACAATCAGTCCGCACCTGCAGCTCCTTAATCACAACATCATCCTCAGTATCCCCGAGCACCTTCCCCGATATTAACAACCCCTTGAGACCTAAAACACAGAAATGGCGGGAATCAAAAGGATCACGACGAATGCAGCACAGACACTCCGGCGAAGCATCATACTTAAATATACATCTTCCATCAGAAGTGTTATATAAAGACAGAATCGAAGCTCCGTTTATTGCAGCCAGTAGATACGAGTCTGGCCGCGCCTGGATCCAACAAAGATCCTGAATTCCCAGCTTCAACGAACCTCCTCCACTCCCTGACGACTCAATCCACAAATTCACAGCACGAAGACGGAAGTCAACTAGGGCAATCCGGCCCTGTCGGTCTCCAGCCGCAATAAGAAGATGCGAATTCGAAGCTGACGGATCAAACGTCAGCAAATCCCTCCTCATCGGAATCGGCGACCACCTCACAGAGGTCACAAACGGAGAAAGCAAATTCCTAGACGATGACGAAGACGACGTGCTCGCCGGTGGCGGAATCGGAATAACACCGATGAGCTGCAGTGAGCGTGAGTCCACAACCGAAATTGAACTTCCCGCTGCGTAAGCCAGCAATCCCGACGGACTCATATCTGCCGATCCGAAATTGTTCCGGCTCGGAGGCCCCGGAAGCATGCAGTCCCGCGTCTCCTGTTGCGCCGCCGGAGCCATCCCCGAGCGGCGAGCGAACAAAGTAAATTGAATGATTTAGACGCAGATAGAGAGAGCTTCACTTTGCCACCTACACTGACATATTTCTCTGAGAGTGGCAGGACGATCTCGAGCGCGGCAACTACGGCGTCTCCGCTCTCTACTATGACGAAAATGGAACGTCGTGGGAGAGAAGGTCAACGAGTTGACTTGTGACCCGAGCAGACTCGATTGGAGTTCGTTTTGATATAGTTCGGTTCGATTGATTTAATGATTAAACCAAACCGGAATCGAACCATGCATCGACAAAGAGCGTCAGAGTCGGACTGAGAAATAGAGCTTCTCTCTCTCTCTCCTCATGTGCTGCTCGGCCAAAAAAAAGCTCGAAATTTGCAACTGGGAATTTCGCGAAAGGTGATGCAAATCGGCAGTAGGCTGCTCAATCTCGAAGCAGTGATTGGGGCGCGTACGAGCAATTCGGAGATCTGCATTCAAGGGAGGAAAGGGGGAGCGATGCCAAAGCCAGGGCCGAGGCCGTACGAGTGTGTGAGGAGAGCTTGGCACAGCGATAGGCACAGGCCGTTGAGGGGTTCAATCATCCAGCAGATTTTCAGGTTTTGGGTTGTTGTCAATTTTGGATTTTGTAGAGTGGTTAATGTGGATGTGAGGTTTGATTGATGATGCACGCCATGTGTTTGATTTTAGGCTAGTGGGAGAAGCTCATAGTGAGAAGACCAAGAATAACAGGGAGTGGCAGGAGAAGCTGCCTATTGTGGTGTTCAAATGCGAGGAGATTTTGTACTCCAAGGCGAATACTGAGGTGGGTTTTTCCGTTGATTGTTTAGTTAGATGGATTGAGAATGTTTGATTTGCTGAGTTGACTGTTCAATTCTATTTTGGAGTTTGTTGATTTTTTTTGTGGTGTCACATTTTCCAGACTGAGTATTTGGATCAAGAAACGCTTTGGGATCGGGTTAGTGATGCTGTTAATACCATAATTCGACTTGAAGAGGTTAATGAAACAGGAAAACTTCTGCCGCCTTGTGTTGAGGGTAAAACTCAATTCATCATCACAGTTTTCTCCTGATTTAAGTCTGTTTATAGTCCCTTGTTCATTAAAGCATTTTCAAATGTAAATGGAAATGAGAACATTATTTGATAATTTAGGTGTGGCTCCTTCGTCGGGATAATGACTAATTTCAGTTGTTTTTCTTTAGCTGCGCTTACCTTGGGTTGTGTTCCTGTAAAAGCTTCACGAAGCCAAAGGCATTGTAACACAAGGACTTATCTAAGACCAAGACCACAAGATCCAAATGCCGTACCCCAGAGAGCCATTGATAATGCTACCACTCAACAGTACCCTACATCAATCCCTCCTCGTTCAAGTTTCTTATGTCAGGACAGAAATTTTATTCGAAATAAGGATGTGATAAATGAGTCTAGTTCTTCCACTTTACCGAGCAAAAGGTTTCATTCTGGAGGTGCACCCCAGTCAGTGCCAGTGGAATCAAGTAACGTGTTGAACTATGGTTCGGTTTACCCCTTGTATTATGGAACTGATTATCAGCTTGAAGATCTTCCGCCGGGCATAAACCACAGAAAACGCCACCGCGATGATTCTCAAGAGATACTTTTTGGAAAGCCTGTTGCTAGAATGATCCCAAAGCCTGCTTGCATGGTAACTTCAAAGTCCATAATACCAAAGGAAACTCTTCACGCTACAGCACAGACTGTTTGGAAGCCGTGCGATTTATCCTTGCGACTGGGTGTATCGCCGAGCTTGGATGTGGATAAAGAAAAGAATTTTGCTCATGAAGCAAATAACTGTCCTTTAGATTTGAGTTTAAGTAGGTGGAATCCAGATAACATGGGTCCAATTGGAGAGTCAAGTATAAGAAACAATGCCAGCTTCCATAATTTCTTGGAAGATGGTCAGTTTTTCAGGCAACCAGAGCCTCCGTCAAACCAGTTCCCTGGTCGACAAAAATGGCCCGGTTTGTAGACCATCTTCTTTGTAGTAAATATTCTTTTGGAATCCCAGGTGCGCTAAGTCATACTTTTGGGTTATGTTTCTTGTACATGCCTGCTCATGTTCATAATTTTTCATTCAAAACTTTCACATGCTTAGTCCCTTTGTAAAATGGAAAATTAAGGAAAACATTCTCGTACCAAATCGATCTTGATTGTATCATAACAACAAAAATATGTTTGCTACGGTGCTACCTTGCAACATTACTATAGAGGAAAGGAAACAGGAAAGCCGTAGATCCATTATGAATCCAGGATGGGGGACCATTGACGTGAAAGTATAATTATGGGGAAGCAGATATTCACTATCGACATTGAATTGTCATATTTGCACGGGAAGTTCTGGTATGGATGGGCATTCACTTCACATTGAATTGTCACATTTAAGTCTCCGATTTTTTTTTCAGGCATTTACCAATCTGCGCTTACTAAAACAAAGATATGCAATCAGCCGATTACGAGTTATGACCTATTAACGAGTTTTTCACCAAATCCAAACTCAAATAACCCAATTGCACCAATTGAAACTCAAATAACTTTCTTGTTACGGTCGATAAGGACAACCAAGTGGTTCGTTCACAATTTCTGGATGACTATATCATATGATCCAAGGAAAATGGAGAATTTGAAGACTTTCTCGATTACTGCAATAAACCGGGATTTTCCCATTAGTATGGCTCGAGTATCACTATAGAAGACTCTGCAAGAGTTGATGAAGATCACATCATAACTCATAATAGTGATCATGAAGCATATAATCGGGACGACGATACCATCCGGAAGCCAATTCCAGAAAAAAACCGTCGCCGAAAAAATAAAGGGGCTCGCTCTTCCAATCGATCGTGTCCCAAACAAAAAGATACAAATTTTGTTTGGCCTTGATCCTTGTGTTTTTTTTTTCTGTTTCCTTTTCCATTAATAAAATGCTATCCTTTGTTTAAAAAAAACTCAAATAACTAGATTATCCCATTTTTAATAATCTCGATTTTTAAGGAACCAGTACTCGTTATTTTTTTATAATCCCGATTTCCCTCATACCGTACAAACAAAAATAAAAATGTGGTGGATCAAAACGAAATGAAATAACATACACTTGAATCCCGATTTTCGGGTAACCGGGAACATTGAAAATAATACCGGGATTGACAACTTACTTGTCATTGCCTTAACTACGTACTGTGTTTCGCGATTCTCCGGAAACCTTCTACTCCGTAACCCTAACCCTAATATAATAATCTTCCCTCTCCATCCTCGCTCACTCCCTCTTCACCCCACCCCATCCTCAATCACCTCAACTCCCCAATCTCTCGGATCCCGCTCAGACTCGCCACGAATGGACTCAGCTCCTAATCTTCCAATTCTGCTACCTCTTCGCCTTCTCTCTCCTCTCCACCGCCGCCGTCGCATTATCGTTGTACACTTCCAAGCCTGTTTCATTCTCCTCCACCATCTCAGCCATCCCTAGAGTCTTCAAACGCCTGCTCATCACCTTCTCATGGATCACGCTGCTCATGCTTGTCTACGACCTACTTTTCGTCGTATCGGCTTTGGTGCTATTTCTCGTCGCGATTGATACGGAGAGCGTGGCGCTGCTGTTTGTATCAGTGTCGCTTGTGTTTATCCTGTTTTTGGTCGTTCATGTTTACATTACTGCTCTTTGGCATATGGCTAGTGTTGTATCGGTTCTAGAGCCGATTTACTGATTTGCTGCGATGAGGAAGAGTTACGTTATGAGTTGTTGAAAGGGAGGATTAAGATGGCGTACGTCGTCTTTGTGTTTGACTAGCTACTTGGCTATCTGTGGGATCATTAATCTTGTATTCGGAGCTGTGGTGGTGCACGGGAGTAATGTGTTTGTGCATGGAAGTTTGATGGAAAAACCTTCTACTTTTCAAATACGGTTTTATTTTCAATGTTCCTATGCCACTTCATCTCGTTTTGATCCAAGTAGGTCTAAAATCGAACCACTACATTTCCGGTAGAAGAGAAACCAAGAATAAAAAAGGATTATTAAAAATAGGGTAATCTGGTTATTTGAATTTCAAATGGTGCATTTGGGTAATTTGAGTTTGATTTTGAGTTACTTTGGTGAATAACTCCCTATTAACGTGACATACTCAGATTTTTGTTGTTGTTGTTGAAGAAAATGTATATATTCATAAAAAAAAGGCCTACAATATTACAAGACTCCCTCAACACAAAACATAACCAACGCTGAACAAGGCAAAAAGAGCAGCAGCTCAAGCACAAAAAGGACCTTGTCATTGCCACTTACAACAAAACTAATGTAACTAAACAGACTATTCAGCAGTAATAAATCTCCTGTCAACAAGAAACTTATGTGCATTAAAACTTGTTTTACTCTTCTTGATAATTTCAATCTTCATCCTACACATCTTCCAAACATAACTCCAAAATTGATATGTGCTTATAATCTCTTCACGAAAAATTATGTTGTTGCGAACTTTCCATAGACAGCTACTGTAATAATGAAATAAACCCCTAGAATTCTCTGCTTTGGATCTCCATATATATTCTGCTTTTCTGCCACTGGAAAAATAAGTGATTAATACACCAACAGGCAACAACAGATTTTTGTTGTTGATCTAGTGAAACGACAAAAATTTTTTTGTTGAATTGAGGTGGATCATCATTCTACGTGGAGGGAATATTGTTGTGAAACATTTTTGGCTATCTGCTCAGAGAATATTCCTAGTCAAAGTTGCGGCCTCTGTCAAGCAGGGTAAAAGCTGTCCTTACCAACTACGTATTGAATTTACTGTTGAACGAGACAGTTTGGAATTCCTCAAATTTGATAGGAGACTGGTTGGTGCTATTATAATATCAGGTAGCTGCAACTGCAACTGCAAGTCACATCGTCGGACATCACCCTTCAACTTAACTGTTAAGTATAAGCACTTGACAAGTTATCCCACATCGTCCGTTTCAAAGAAGAATGACTACCATATATTGGGTTACACCACCACAACTCAAAAGCCAAGGCTTTTGAGTTGAATGAGGGTGTAAGTCGGCATATGCTAGCATTTCCACATGGTATCAGAGCTGAAGGCACACGACCTAGGCCTTGTATGTGACGCGAGGGATGCGCCTATGTGCGCCAAGTGCATGACGAGACGCCCGTTTGTCAGCCATGTTGGTCAAGGGGAGTTGCAAGTTGCACACCCGCCACACGAGCTTATGCGTAGGTTAACAAGTCGCATATGCGCGCCTACTGCTTTCCGCTACAATAGTTAGCGAGATTTCACGGAGCACGTCCAACTTCCCAAGTGAGAGGGAGTGTTAAGTATAAGCACTTGACAAGTTATCCCACATCGCCCGTTTCAAAGAAGAATGACTACCATATATTGGGTTACACCACCACAACTCATAAGCCAAGGCTTTTGAGTTGAATGAGGGTGTAAGTCGGCATATGCTAGCATTTCCACATTAACTACTCAAACTCTGGCAAGTTGCGTGGTCCTATTTGGGGATTTCTGACATTTCGTGGAGAGGACGGACATCAGCTGCTCTATAATTGTTTGGTGAGTGTTTCGCTAATTAAGTAATCCGGTGGGATAAAGAGCTCAAAGGTACATTTTGGAGATATTCTGTGATATAATCTCAGTTCTCGATCCTTGATGTATTTTTAACTAATACATCATGTAACGTGTCTCACTTACATTTCCGATAACTAATGAACTTTCAAATAATCTAAAAATGCATTTGCTCAAAATTTCACTTAAAATGCATAATATTGGCAATGAGGTTAATGGAACAGGTAACAAACATTTTAGTGTATTGGCAGACTTATGTTTGAGAATCTCTTCAATAAAGATGTGTCAATTGAGCACTCGACTTGTTTAATTGAAATTTGTAAATCTGTATGGGAAATCCTGCTCACAAGTCACAACGAGCTTTATAATTTTTTTTATCAATTACCTGAAAATGACAAATTAGAAAAAAAAATTTGCTCGTACTTGCACGCCCTATTTATTTATTTATTTATTTCTGATGATATATTATATTGAGGCTTGGAGAGAACATCTGATGCATACTGTCCGCGCTGAAAAGGGATTAAGAAAGAATATTCTTCCTGCAAAGTATAAAAACTTATGTCCGCCAAAAAAAAATATTATTCAACTCTTCATAATAAAACAACTCACTACTTATTTTATCAGTACATAAATAAAATTTGTGTAGGATTATTACTAACCATTCCAGGATCATAATAAATGTGGCACATAATTCTCATTAATTTTGGTAGACTTTATAAGGAGAAAACAACTGATTTATTATATTGGGGCGGAAACACACTCGTACAAATGAGCTAGAAAATAACTCAAACCACTAAAATAAAATAAACACATTGAAAGATAAAGGGACAATGAGTTGTGTTCCTTTAGAGAGATATTGAGGGGAGCTGAGGGGATGAGAACAATGCGTTGTGTTTTACACTCAGGGACGGACGCTGGTAGAGGGCATCTTGGGCCCCTGCCCAAGTACTTTGGGCCAAAATAATTTTTTTTATTTTTTTTTGTAAATTTACAAACCTCCGTATCCGTTTAAGTTCAATTGAAAATTGTAATTTAGCGTTTAGGTCAAAACTCAAAAGCACAACTCACTGCTCGACTACACAATGCCATGCCAATAATTCATCCGATCAGATTGCTGGCTGCTTCAATCGTCCTCCTACTACTTCAATCGTTTTCCTGCTACTTCAATTTCTCTATACGATTAGCAAGACCTAATCTTGATCTTGTTTGTTTCTCTCTACGAGTCCCAGATGTGTGGCAGGGACTCATTGTTTATTTTGGTGAATTCTGCATCTGCTGTTTATTGTTTGTTTCTACTTTATAGTGAAAGTTGTATTTATTTTTTATCTTAATAATGGTATTGTCTGTCTTATTAGCAATCAACTGCCAAGACCAAGAGCCCAGTAGATTTTTATATTTTATTGTTATTTTTAGTTCATATTACAGAAGAATGGATTTTACATTTGAGTTATACAATTATTCAATCTTTAACTGTTTGTTTTATTGGAATAGGTAATTTGAACTCAATGACGGATAATAGAATTCTCAAGCGCTGCAAAAGTATATCTATATCGCAATGGTTAAGAAGTGATGCTCCCTCAAGTGTGACCAAAAGTGAGCGTCATAAGGCCAGAAATTTAGACCCGTCTTCGTTGATTCTATCAAAGGATGATCAAAACAAAAGAATTGAAGATGAAGCAATTTCTGATACTACTTCACTTGAAAGGGATCCTGGAAAACGTCAATCAATAGGCAAATATCCTTTGAATGAGCGTGACTATGTCCGAAGAGCTTATGTTTTGTTAGGACCGAATCAACCTACTTGAAGTGTCATCCAACAACTTATGGAGTTAACGGGAGAGGCTTATGTTTTGTTAGGACCGAATCAACCTCACTTCAAAGTTTTATCCTTCTGACTTTTCTGAACATGATATGGTTGCTCTAAATATTGAGTGTGGGTTCTTTGCACTAAGTATTCCACGGGATCCAAGGTTTGCAAATTTGACTTCTATTTCTGATGTGTGTCGGCTTTTGGTTGAACATGGGAAAGTCAACATTTTATCCTATGATATATCGGTTGATATGTCTTATTTTGACTCTTCCGGTATCTACGGCAACAACAGAGAGTGCATTCTCATCAATGAACATCATCAAGAGTACACTCAGAAATAAGATGAATGATGAGTTTCTCGACGATCTCATGGTTCTTTATGTCGAGCGTACATTTGCAGATTATATTAGTAATGATGATGTGATTGTTGAATTTGAAATGAGTGGAGTTCGTAGGGTAAAATTTAGTTAGTTTCGCATTTTGTACATTTATAGGGTTTTGGTTTATGTCCCCCTATAATATGTTTTGAAAAAGGCGTGAGGATGAGCCTCCCATTGGGTTCCAAACCTCAAAAAAAAATTTGCCCAACAAAAATTTCATTCCTGGATTCGTCCCTGTCTACACTGATGGATGATTTTCTTCTTCGGTCTTCTACTCCTTTTATAATGAAAGTTGATGAAACCGAGATCCATATTTTATGAATCTATATCACTGTTATCATCTGACTTGAGTTTGTGTATTGCAGAATAAAAACCAGGGAATGGGTTTTGTTTGCAGGAGATGGGGTTGATTGATATTTGAACATGCCTTGTCAAATCCATGTGGCCATGGATCAATATTCAACACTCCTTCTTGATCCATGATCTTGCAACTCCAAGCATATGTCGACTTCACGTTCATCTGGTGTATCTTTCACATGGTATGTACTGCAAGTGCTAAGATCATTCGAATGATATCCATTCTAGCAACTGGTGCAAATACCTCGAAGAAATCGATATCAGGCTTCTGTCTGTATCCCATTACTAGCCTTGCCTTCAACCGCTCCACCTGACCGTCGGGTTTGTACTTCGTATTGTACACCAATTTCACTTCAATCGCTTTCTTACCAACTGGTAAAGGCGTCAGCTCCCATGTATCATTCTTCTCAATGGAATCTATCTCTACATCCATAGCTTGAATCCACACTTTGTCTTTTGCTGCATCCTCGAACGTTACAGGATCACAATCTACAAATAGACAAAGGTTCACTATAGTTTCATCAGGTGTGTCTACCTCATCATCTCGGTAGAGCACAAGTCATGATATCGAGCTGGTGATCTTCTCCGGCGTGGTGGTAAACTTGTAGACTTTGACCCAGTTGATTTCTCAGGCGAATCAACTACTGGCGCACGCTTATCTTCTGTAGGCCCCTCCTCAATTACGACACGGGACTCTCTAGCATCCATTTGAGACAAATCTCAAGCCTCATCTTCAGCAAATTTTACATCTCAGCTGATATATTTTTTATGAACGATCTCATTTTTTTCGATTACAAAATTGTAGTCAAAGATCAAGCAACAAGACGGTACAAGGAAAACTGGCCACACAAATGAAGAGGCACTTCGGCCAACTTCTACAAAACCAATAAGCTCAGGCCAGACGACACAACAGGTGACTGCACCTGGAAATGAAAAAACCAAATTTGAAAAATACAAACTAGTACACCATGCTGGTGGACAGTTACAAACTCCTTGACTAAGCAGAGGAGACATTATAAACACAAAAAGAACATAAAAGCCGTAGAACCATTAGCAACCAAAAAACCAAACACCTCGCCGATAGTTGCCCCAAGCTCAGTAAATTCCAGTATAACCCTGGTACATAGTACACATTAGCAATAGTTGCATATGTACCGTCATTAGTCTAAATTTGGATGTCGCATTTGCCCATGACTTGAATCTGCGACTTGTTTCCAAAACTGACTTCAGGACGAGCGGATTCGTCTAAGCGAGAGAATAACTCCTTTCTCCCGCTCATATGGTTGCTACATCCGGAGTCAAGGTACGACATGTCGGTTTAACCTCCACACATATCTTTCATCTTGCATGCTGAAACCATATTATCATGCGCCTCGGAAGCATAAACTTGCTCCACTCGCTCATTTGCTCGGCATTCAGACTTGTAGTGTCCAAACTTCTGACATTGGTAACACTGGACCCCTGGACTTGTCACGTCATCCAGTATGACCGCCTCGGGCTCACTGAAAATTACTGCTACTGGCTTGGTCTCGTCCACCGTTATAATTTTGTCCTCCTCCTCGGCTTTATCCACATCCTCGACCTCCAAGGTAACCTCCGCGAGTTCGAACTTTGACTCGTCTTTGCAAAACCTGCTCCTGACTAGAGCCGTTTGCCTTCTGATTCATCCGTTGCTTGTGTGAACACAGCGAACTTATGAGTCGATCAATCGACATTTTTGACATGTCATGCCCCTCTTCAATAGCTGCCACGACATATTCAAATTTAGCGGGAAACGAGCGTAATACCTTTTGACGACTCATTGTTCCACCAGCGCTTTCCCGTTAACATTCAAGTTGTAAACGACCGCTTGGACCCGATCACAGTATGTCGATACACTTTCAGAGTCAGTCATTCGTAGTGACTCGAAATCTCCCCTTAGTGTCTGTAGAAGCATCCGCATAACTCTTTCATCGCCTTTGTATGCGTTTTTCAAAATAGTCCATGCCTTGTGAAATGTCTCTCCCTCTGATATTTTTTCAAATATCGGTTCCTCCATAGCTTGAAAGATCGCAAATAATGCTTTCTGATCTTTCTTACGAATGTCCGCCAACAAATCTCTATCTTCCTTCTCAAGCTCGTCAAAAGCTTTTCCGACTATTTCGGTGTAGCCCGTCTCGACCAATCTCCATAAATCTTGGGATCGGAAAAATGCCTTCAATAAGATAGACTAATTTTTGAAATTTCGCTTGTTGAATTTCGGTAGCTGAAGTGGAATTGTGTTCGACATAATTGAAGCACAGTACAAAAAAATCTCTTCTGATATTTTGTACTCAATACTCGCTCTGAGGCCAAGTGTAGGATTATTACTAATTTTGGTGGACTTTATAGGAAGAAAACAACTGATTTATTGTACTGGAATGGAAACACACTCTTACAAATAAGCTAGGAAATAATTCACAACACTCAAATTAAATAAACACACAGAAAGATAAAAGGACACTGAATTATGTTTCTTTAGAGAGATGTTGAGAGGAGCTGAGAGGATGAGAACACTGAGTTGTGTTCTACACTGAGGGATAATTTTCTTCTTCCGTATTCTACTCCTTTTACAGTGAAAGTTAATGAAACCGAGATCCGTATTTTACGGATCTATAGCATTGTTTTCATCTGACTTAGAGTTTGTGTATTTTTTTTTGTTGATGAAATTCATTTTGAGTGTGTTAGTATCTGTTAGTAGAATTAAATAGAGTTTGTGTATTGAAGAAGTAAAAACTAGGGAACGGGGTTGATTGATATTTCAACATGCCTTGTCAAATCCATGTGGGCCATCGATCAATATTCAAACAATTCAAAATTAAGAAAAAACCAAAAGAGCCCCCGTTTCCAAAACAAATCACAAGTTTCTGTAGCCAATATTTCGTGACATGGTGCTGGTGCTGGTGTTGGTGCTGGTGCTGGTGTTGGCGGTCGAGATCGTTAAACGTAGAAGAGCCGGTGGATTCACTTGGACTTGAGCGTCCTTTTTAATTGAACGTTCATTTTAATTGGATTCATCATTTTTTTAGTGAATTTATTTGAGCACTAAATGTTTGTTTAAATATCCGTCAAACTTCAACTAGAGCACTCTGCTACTCTACCAAAGTACAAAGTGTCGTTTTCGTCCACTGTCCTTAAGCATCCATTTAATATTCTTGTGTTTTAAGGAACCATTACTTCATATGAAATTTTAAGATTGAACAAAAATTTAGAGGGAAATGGAATTTTTTGTTGTTGTCATATGCATTACAATTTAGAGGGAAAGTTTTTGTCATATGCATCAATATTATTCAAAAATAGTTCTTATCATTAGTGAGTTCATTATATATCGCCATCATGCGGAATCAGTATATTTAGACATAATCTAGCACAGATGAATTTAGGAATTCTAACAGGGGGACAAGTATAGGATGATTCAGACCAAAACTAATATAATACTATATCATTTTACTCCAAATGCCACAAGGAAAAAAATATTGCATATGTTGAACTTGTGTTGGATTAGAACGTCGCAACGAGACACTTGTTGTAAACGTGTACGTGTCAAACGCTTTATTGCATATGTACGTTGCAACGCATAAACAAGCTTTATCGCATAAGTCGTAAGGTGACCCTAATTCTCAAAAACCACCCAGATGAATTCATTATGCACCAATTCGTGACGAAATGGAAGAGGGTGATATGCAATGAATGACGCCTGAGGATAGAGGATCGATACTAAATTATATAATTTTTAGTATCCTAATATTTTCCTCACGATAAATTTGTATTATTTAAATATAAACAATTAAATTACATTTAGTATATAATTTTAAAATTAGCTATATTACACATAAAAGACTGAAAAATAATAAACTTCGGGGTAACACATGTCATCCTTGCTATCTAGCACATCAATCAATAAGCGCATGTCTCATACCAGATTCTTCTTTCCCATCCAAAGTTCCAACATTTACAGATATATCAACGGCCGGGGCACAACAGACTGTTCATTACCATCTAAATTATGAGACCCCACCCACATCCATGATTCAAACACATGCAAATGAAGTAATACACGAAACAAAATCCAATAAAAATAATTAACGTGACCACCAATTCAAAAGTAGATATCAAAATTCCAAAATTCATCATTTATTGCATGATCGCCAGCCAGCCCCGTGTGATATTGAGATTATCGGGTCATGATATTGGATAAGTAAGTACAACCCGGTCCTGAAATCAGTTATTTCGAAACAAACTCGTGCACGTGGCTGATTTGTGGAAAGCTCTCCAGTTGCTCTTCTCCCACAGCCTTCCCCTTCTCAGCAACCGCTTCTCAGTTTCCGTTCCTTCGTTCTTCCCTCTCCCCCGCTCATTTTCCCTTTCTTTTCGCTGATTTCCTCTCCATCAGCGCCATCCTGTCCAATTTTTTACTCCTTTTGCGGAGCCATGGCTGCCCTTATTGTGGGATGTTCTCTTCGGTTCGTCTCTGGTGGGTTTGGGGCTCGGGTCTGGTGACATGAGGGTCGTACGGGATTTCTGGGAGCTGATTTGTGGTTGAGGTTGTTCGGTGATGCGGTTGAGGGTGTTTGGAGCAGGGCGAGTGTAAAATGTGAGTCGTGGACTTGGAGCAGCAACTGGACATGAGGTGCAGCCAGACGTGGCGGAGGCATGGCTGGAATCAGTGGCTAAAGTAGGCAACTTGACCAACCTGGACTGAAGTTAAAGACTGAAGACAAGGAGCAATACGGTGGCGTTTTGGAGAAAAGATTGAGTTCAAAGTTAGTTAATTCAGTTGGTCCAACGGCTAGTGCAACATCTGTAAAGTCTGTAACTTGGGGTGGTCAATGTGTAGTTAGGTAAAACTTCAGGGACTGATGTACAACACGGTCAAAACCTGGGTTTAAGATATTCCCAAATTGGAAATTAGGGTTCTAGCGAACTAGATAGAACTCAGATCAAAATCGGAGCGATTGAGAGTGCAAACTTGTAATTACTGTCAAGGTGGAGCTCAGATATGTACTGGGAGGCATTCGGTTGCTGTGTTTCATCAATAAAAGATCGGTCGATCACGGTTGCTAAAGTAGGAACATCCAGTTCCGAACAAGGGTAAAAATCAAGTGTCAAGTTTGTTGTTTTTGATTTGATTCATTGTTGTTGCATATCGATTCCGCATCATAACAATTGGTATCAGAGCCGCATGGCAGCGCAATGACATCAACGAAAGTCAAGATCGACCGATTTGATGGAAAAGGGGATTTCTGTCTTTGGAAGAAAAGAATGAAAGTTGTTTTGTGTCAGATGAAGGTCTCAAAGGCATTGGAGGGCGAACACAAACTCCCTGCATTAATGAATCAAGACGAGAAGACCGAGGCTATGGAATTAGCATATAGTACTCTAATTCTCCATCTTGGGGATAAGGTTCTAAGAGAGGTTTCAAGGGAGAAGACTGCCGCTAGGATTTGGACTAAGTTGGAGTCATTGTACATGACTAGCACGCTGACTTACAAAATCTACCTGAAGGGGAAACTTTTTGGGTTCAAGATGGACAATAGCAAACCAGTTGAGGAGTTCTTGGATGATTTTGCCAAAATCATCATTGATCTTGAGAACATCAAGGAAAAAATTAAAGATGAAGATTAAGCTATAATGATTTTGAATGTCCTGCCACCTGAGTATTCTACATTAGTAGAAACGATGAAGTATGCTAGGGAGACAATATCAATGGAAGAAGTCCTTGCTGCGTTGAAGTCTAAGCATATTGAGTCCAAGACAAGTTAGGAAAGTGTTGATAGACTGTTTGTTCATGGCAAGTCTTTCAAGCCAAACTTTCAGAAGAAAAGCAACAAGAACAAATTTCAGAAGAAATCAACAACCTCTCAAAGTCCAAGGGGTGACCAGAAAAAGCTAAAGTGCTACTTCTTCCATAAGGAAGGCCACTTTAGAAGGGATCTGATAGGAAAAATACATTTAGAGCAAAGCAGCAGGACTAAGGTGATGCTGTTATGGCAGAGGATGGCCTCGAAAGTGCTGATCTTATGGTGGTAATAGATGGTGATGCCAACTCCAAATGAATCCTAGATAGCGGTTGCTCCTATCACATGACCCCTCATAAGTTTTGGTTCCATGATCTTGAAGAAAAGAAGCAAGGAACAGTGTACCTGGGAAACAATAAATCATGCACTATGGCTGGGATTGGATCTGTAAGACTAAGGATGGATGATGGCCAAGAGATCCTACTCTCTGGCGTAAGGTACGTACCTGAGCTCAAAAGGAACCTGATTTCACTAGGTATGCTAGATAAACAAGGTTATGTGTTTAAAGCTGGAAGTGGTACCATGAAAGTCACTAAGGGATCGCTAGTTGTCTTGAAAGGTGTTAAAATGAATGGTATATATGTCTTGCTAGGTAACACAATAGTTGGATCAGTTGTAAATTATACTGAGAAACAAAATAATGATCTTTCCCTATGGCATTTGAGACTAGGTCATGTAAGTGAAACAAGCCTAGAAAAACTACATGAACAAGGATGTCTAGGAAATGGAAAAATAAGGAAATTGACTTTTGTGAGAATTGTGTTCTAGGTAAGGCTAGCAAGGTAAAATTTAATAAAGTCATTCATAGAACAAATGACATACTAGAGTATATACATTCAGACTTATGGGGACTAACAAGAACTAAATCTCACAGTGTAAAGAAATATTTCATGACTCTTATAGATGATTATTCTAGGAGAGTTTGGATATATTTTCTTGCTAAAAATATGAAGCTTTTGAGACCTTTAAAACATGGAAAATTCTGGTAGAAAACCAAACTGGAAAGCATGTTAAAAGGTTGAGAACTGATAATGGTCTACAATACCTAGATAATGAATTCATGAATTTCTGTAAGAGCTGTGGTATTGGGAAGAATCATACAATTGCAGGAATCCACAACAAAATGGATTGGCAGAGAGATATAATAGGACAATCTTGGAAAGGGTAAGGCGGTGTTTCATACTACAAGCAGGTATGCCTAAATCTTTCTGGGCAGAAGCTACCAATACTGCATGTTTTCTAATTAATTGATGTCCTTCTACTGCAATTGATTTTAAAACACTTATGCAAATGTGGTCTAATCATCCTAAAGATTATAGTAGATTTAAAGTGTTTGGTTGTGCTGCATATGCCCATGTAAAACAGGATAAGCTTGAGCCTAGAGTCTTAAGGTGTGTGTTCTTAGGATATCCAGAAGGTGTGAATGGTTACAAGCTGTGGTGTTTAGAGAAGAATTATAAGAGAACTATAGTGAGTAGAGGTGTGGTCTTTAATGAACTAGAGTTCCCTCTTAAGAAGGAGAAAGGAGGGTCAGCCCCTGAACAAAGTAACACAAAAGAAATAAATACTGGAAAGGATGGGACAGATTTAGTTGAGGTGGAGCAAGGTGAGGTAGCTGAGCCACATGTAGGTAGAGCAGATCACCCTGTCCCAGAACCTCCAGACCAAATAGAGCAAGATGACCACACCCCTGAACACAACACCAGAGTTCCGCAAACTATCTACTTGCTAGGGATAGAGAAAAGAGAGTCTCTAAGAAAACTGTTAGATATGGACATGATGATGTAGTGGCTTTTGCATTCAGTGTAGCTGAGGAAATACATGATATAGAACCTAGAACAGTGCAAGAAGCCTTAAGCTCACCAAATGTAGAATTGTGGCATAGTGCTATGGAAGAAGAAATTAATTCCCTTAAGAAGAACAATACCTGGAAACTAGTAGAAAAACCTGCTGGTGTGAAGTTAGTAGGATGTAAATGGGTATTTAAGTATAAGGAAGGGATCCCGGGTGTGGAAGAGCCTGGGTATAAGGCGAGACTTGTGGCTAAGGGGTTTACACAAAGAGAGGGTGTGGATTTTAATGAGATATATTCCCCTGTAGTGAAGCATAGGTTCATAAGGGTGGTGCTGTCTTTGGTTGCTAATTTTTACATGGAGATTTAGAAGAAACCATTTATATGACTCAACCTGAATGTTTTGTTGTTGGAAATTCTGATAGTACTGTTTGTCTCTTTAATAAATCAATGTATGGTCTTAAGCAATCTCCAAGGCATTGGTATAGAAAATTTGATGAGTTTATGTTAAGCTGTGATTTTAAAAGGTCAAGTTTGATCGGTGCATAGATTTCAAGTTCTGGAAAAATGGCTCAGCTGTTTACTTATAGATATATGTTGATGACATGTTAATAGCTAGTGATGATATGCATTTAATCACTGATCTGAAGTTGCAGTTAAACTCACAATTTGAAATGAAGGACTTATGTCCTGCTAAGAAGATTTTGGGCATGCATATTGTGAGGGACAGAGGTAAAGGTACTTTGTTTTTGAATCTGTCTGATTATCTGTCTAAACTGATAAAGAAGTTTGACATGAGTGATGCAAAGGCAGTTTTAATTCCTCTAGCACATCATTTTAAATTGTCTAATGAACAATGTCCAAAGGTTGAGTCTGAGTTTGAACACATGAGTAAGATCCCTTATGCTAATGCAGTTGGTTGTTTAATGTACTCTATGGTCTGTACAAGACCAGATCTTGCTCATGGTGTAAGTGTAGTAAGCAGGTACATGGGTAACCCAGGGAAAGCTCACTGGTATGCAGTTAAATGGTTATTCAAATATATCAAGGGTAGTTTGAATAAAAGTTTATTATTTGGGCAAAGCAACAGTGAAAATGATTCACTTGTGGGGTTTGTAGATTCTAATTTTGCAGAAAGCTTGGATACTAGACGATCACAACAGGGTATGTATTTACTGTGTTTGGAACTGCTGATAGTTGGAAAGCTGCATTACAAAGCATGGTGACTCTATCTACCACAAAGGCCGGCGGACATGTTGACAAAGCATGTTCCTGGCACAAAATTCCTCTTGTGCTTGGAACTCATCAAGGTGGTGGAGGCAGGCTAACAAGCCTGAACCGTGATCGATCTGGGAAGTCCTCGACTCAAGGTGGAGATTGTAAAATGTGAGTCATGTACTTGGAGCAGTAACTGGACTGGAGGCGCAGCAAGACGTGGCTGGAATCAGTGGCTGAAGTGGGCAACTCGACCAACCTGGACTGAAGTTGAAGACTGAAGACAAGGAGTAATACAGTGGCGTTTTGGAGAAAATATTGAGTTCGAAGTTAGTTAATTCAGTTGGTCCAACGGCTAGTGCGACATCTATAAAGTCTGTAACTTGGGGGGTCAATGTGTATTTAGGCAAAACTTGAGGGACTGATGTACATCGCGGTCAAAACTTGGGTTTAAGAAATTCCCAAATTGGGAATTAGGGTTTTAGCGAACTAGATAGAACTCAGAGCAAAATCGGAGCGATTGAAAGTGCAAACTTGTAATTGCTGTCAAGGTGGAGCTCGGATCTGTACTGGGAGGCGTTCGGTTGCTGTGTTTCATCAATAAAAGATCGGTCGATCACAGTTGCCGGAGTAGGAACATTAGGTTCCGAACTAGGGTAAAAATCAAGTGTCAAGTTTGTTAGTTTTGATTTGATTCATTGCTGTTGCATATCGATTCCGCATCATAACAACGAGGAAGATGGAAGGTGTTTTTTGGGCTTGCGGCGAGGCTGTTTTTTTGGACTCTGGTGTTTGTGCGGTTGAACAACCTCTTTGTTGTTTGTATATATGTTGTGATGTTTTTGTTCTTTTTTATGTTGTTGGAGGCTCACCTTAAGGCGTGAGGCGAAGTGGCGCATGTTTCCACTTATTTATCACGCAGGTTTTTGTTGTTGGATGTGTTCCCAGCTACAATTTCTTTAGCTCTAAATCCTCATTAATCGTCTCTGTAACTGTTCCAGCTAATTTATCAACAAAAAAACTCGTGCACGTAATCGTTTGTATTGCGGATTGCTGGATTGATCAAATCAGTGTTCTAAACATCTTCTTACCCGATATTTGACTCTTTTTATATTATTAAATAAAAAACAGACAATCAAGAAAATAAAAAACAGACGTAATTAAAAAAATATTTTTTTGAGTGCAGACGTAATTAATATATTAAACGCATATGAAGTTTTGATTTAAATCGGTGACAGACAGATATTATAAATTAATTAGTTAATTTTTTTGATACAATAAATTAATTAGTTAATTAAATAAGGGAAAAGTACAAAAAGGATAGCGAATTACCACCAATTTCTAACTTTTTGTCAGAACTACTAAAATTTCCAAAAACGGGCAGCGTACTATCACCTATTTCCAACTTTTTGTCAGAACTATTAAAATTTCCAATGGGTGCAAACTATATAAATTTTTTCCAAAATGAGTGCGGACTATATAAATTTGTTCCAAAATGGAGTAAAATCTATAAAATTTAACGGAATTATAAACACCGTTAACGGTGTTATAACCCCGTATTATTTTTTCTCTTTTTCCAACAATTATTAGATTAGATTACTATAATTTTGTGTATGAGGCATTATCATAAGATTTGGGAATAATCAGTTCTTTTCAATTACTCAATGAACATACCTTAATATTCCTTTTTGAAATTTGAATTACTTAATTCGACTTCATCTAGTCCATGACTTGTCCTTGGTCGACCTGGAAATGAAAATGAATTTTCATCCAAGGGATAATCCTTTAACACATTATACAATAATCCTTCGATTGTAATCAATGAGAAATAATCTTTTAACACATTATAAAATAATCCTTTAATTCTAATAACTATAAAAAGAGAACATTCATTTTCATTCTCAGATCAACCAATGACAACTCATGGGCTAGATGAAGTCGTGTTAAGTGATTCAAAAAGGAATATTAAGGTATGTTCGTTGAGTAATTAAAAATGACTGATTATTACCAAATCTTATGATAATGACTCATACATAAAACTCTAGTAATCTAATATAATAATTGTTGGAAAAAAGAAAAAAATAATACTTGGTTGTAACACCGTTAACGGTGTTTATAATTCCGTTAAATTACTCATTTTGAAATTTTAATAGTTCTGACAAAAAATCGAAAATGGGTGATAATTCGCTAACATTTTTTGAAAATTTTAATAGTTCTGACAAAAAAAATAGAAATAAGTAATACTACTTTTTGTACTTTTCCCATTAAATAATTAATGATATCAATCAGGCTTCAGGCATCACTTTCTTTTTTTTTCTTTTTTTTCGATTCATACAAGCTACAACACACAAAAAAAAAACTACCCGAAAGACACCTTTCCTAAAAGGAACACGACCAAACAGACACAGTTCTGATCACAGTGGCCGATACTACATGATTTACATCAACGGATTACAATCAGGCATCACATTCAAACATCTCTTTCTTTGAACTCTCTGAATCGTTCTCTTTGCAGCTTTTTTTAACAGCGTCCAGCTCCACACAAAGTCCTCAACTCATATCGCCGCAAGGCCGTCGATCCATCCGACCTTCAAAATCCGCAAATTCTCCGATCGTATTCAATCGATTGAAATTCGCGGAACGATTAATAAAACTTCGAGCGCATCTGTCTTGTTGATCCGCCACCGCCAGTTGATGTGAATTAGGTTTTCTGGAAGGATTTTGGGGGGTTGCGGTTGGGAATGGGATCGATCTTGTCGCCAGGGGTATAACGGTAATAATGGTGACGAGGAAGGTGGGGAAGTATGAAGTCGGTCGGACGGTGGGCGAAGGGACTTTCGCTAAGGTGAAGTTTGCGAGGAATTCTGAAACTGGAAATAGCGTGGCCATGAAGGTCATGGCCAAGAGCACCATATTAAAGCACAAAATGGTTGATCAGGTGACTGCATCCCTCCATTTCAGTTTTATTCAGAAAACTATCTTAGAATGATTGCTTATGGTACTGATAAAACCCTAGTTAATTGTGGCTGTTAGCCTGGAATAAAATAGTGAGGAGTTTGGTTTATCAATTTCATTTATTTTGTTAGATTATTCACTTAAGAGGTTCCAGTCATTTTGATTTGGTGATTGATTGATCATTAGGTATTTTAGATACTATTTTTGATGGTGTCGCAGCACCAGAAACTATTTTGGTGTTTCATGAACTATAAGTTATGAAAAAAGGATGTGGATGTTTTCTTATCCAGCAATTATGGTTTGTGAAGAGATCATGAGAAGTTCCAAAAAGAAAAAGCAAATCAAGTGACTAAAAAGCAGATACATTTATGATGCTGATGTATCTACCATTATGTTGACTTGTTGTGTCTCTTTGATTTGTTACAGATCAAGAGAGAAATTTCAATTATGAAGATTGTCAGGCATCCTTATATAGTAAGGTTGCATGAGGTATGTTTTTGACTTTCAACTTTCAAGTAGAAGGCCGGTGTCCTGCAATAACTAGGCTACACGCCATGGTTTCTATTTATAATTTATGAACCCCAAAACCAAGGCCTCTTGTGAATAGCAAAAATGTTATCGTACAAGTTGTTAGGATGGGATTGCATGCCTTTGTATCATACATGCAAATAATTATAAATCTATAATTATACAGATATGTGTATTTTAAAGGTAAATGGCTGAATCAGAATCACTTGCAAACAGCTAATTTGTGGATTCCTTTTTTAAAAAACTTTTTTGAATTCTTACTCATGCTGCATCAAACTCTGGATTCAAGGTTTTGGCCAGCCAGACAAAGATATATATCATTCTTGAGTTCGTGAGTGGAGGAGAGCTGTTTGATAAAATTGTAAGTTTGGTATCAGGTTTGCTTGGAAGCCCAAAATTTAACATCTAAAATGTAGTAACCAGCATGTCTGATATGTCATGAATAATTCTTGCGCTTTAAACAGGCAAGGGACGGACGAATTTCAGAAAACGAGTCAAGACGGTATTTTCAGCAACTTATCGATGCAGTTGCTCACTGTCATAGTAAGGGTGTGTACCACAGAGATCTGAAGGTTCCAACAAGTACTTCATTAGTCAATCATAATTTTGACCACTTTTGTGATTACTGGCATTTTATGTGCGTTCCATAGAAGTTAATATTTTTATTAAAATGCACAGCCCGAGAATCTCCTTCTTGATTCTTATGGGAACTTGAAAGTCTCTGATTTTGGACTCAGTGCTCTGCCAATGGAGGTAATGTGTAGGGCTTTTGTTTATAGAATCTTGCCTTATGCCATTCATGATATGTGCAACGTTAACATTCTAAATCTGATGGACAGGGTGATGGCCTCCTTCAGACCACTTGTGGGACACCAAATTATGTTGCCCCTGAGGTAATTTGTTTATTTAACATTTGTATGGTATCACCCTATTTTTTTAATTCCTTGTCTTCATTATTTATGTACTGAAAATCATTTGTAATCTCAAAAGATGTTTGGCCTTCTTGTTGCCAAGGGAATCAAATTTTACGCTGTTCTCATTTACTTTGCTTTGGTTTTGTGGACCTGTTTTGCTGACACAAACTCCGTTGTTATAGGTTTTAAGCTATCGCGGTTATGATGGTGCAGCCGCTGATATTTGGTCTTGCGGAGTCATCCTCTTTGTTCTAATGGCAGGATATCTTCCATTCCAGGAGATTGATCTTCCTAGCTTGTACAGAAAGGTAAGTATTCTGATGTTGTTTCGATAACTATCCACTATGGTCTCAATTAAAGGCTAAAGCTAGGATTTTCATCCTCTTGCGGAGAGTGCTGTCTGATTGATTTTTATTATGTTTAGTCTTAAGTTAGGAGCAAGTTATCTCTGGATACTACATCTACATTAAAACTCACTGAGAATGAAAAGTCCCAAATATTTATTTGAACCTTCTAACTATTCCTGTAACTGACTTTATAGATCGCAGCAGCCGAATTCTCCTGCCCATTTTGGTTTTCTCCAGGGGCGAACTCACTGGTTCATAAAATTCTGGACCCTAATCCAACTACTGTGAGTAAACAATGGTTCTTAAATATATTGGTAAACTCTTCATCAAAAAAAAAATATTGGTAAACTAGGAAATGAAGTATTCTCCACTTCCAGTGTGTACTCAGTAGGTTCACTTGACTGCAGCGCATCACTATCGAAGGGATTCGAAAAGACCGTTGGTTTAGGAAAAACTATGTTGCTGTCAAACATGGTGAGGCTGAAGAAGTGAATCTAGATGATATTCGCTGTGTTTTTGATGACATTGAGGTTGGTTGTTGCGCTTATTCTGCTGGTTAGCTCATATCTTTTTAAAGGATACAAATTATTGTTCTTCTTAGAGGCCTTGGTTCATGCGACAATGTAACAAGTTTCCAGTTCAGGAATAGATATTTATTTTGCTTTAGACATTTTAAATTACTTGAAGAATTGTAAGGTTCAATTAAGACCCTAGATTGTCTCAGTCTCAGACCCTTCTAAACTTCTAGATGACGGAATTATATACACTGAAGGTATCTCAACCATTTTCTGACGATGTGCAACCATATGTCAACACAGAACACAGAAAATTATATATGTGGAATTCATTGTTTTTCTTTCTGTTATGTGTCTGATACTTGGTCTTGTGTACTACCATTACAGGATCAATTCGTTGCCGAGCGGTCAGAAAGAAATTTTGGGGGTCCTTTGGTTATGAATGCTTTTGAGATGATAACATTATCTCAAGGGTTGAACCTTTCAGCTTTGTTTGATCGTCGAGAGGTATTTTATTTAATCGCCGACAAGTATCTTTGATTCATCAAACATTTGAACGGTATTCCCCTCAACCTATTGAGAACATTTGCTTAAAAATTAAGGGTTGAGAACATATGATGAAACGCTACCTCTATATATCTATTTGTGTGAATGCCATTACATTTTCTTATATTATTTGCGCGAGTAGTTTCCTCAAAAGGATATGGAAGTCTGGTCTTTTGCCATCATTTCTTACTTCTATAGATGACTCTCGTCTCATTCAACAGGACTTTGTTAAAAGACAAACTCGTTTTGTTTCTCGCAAACCAGCTAAGGATATACTTGCTACTATTGAATCTGCTGCAGAAACAATGGGCCTTAAGGTTCATACACGCCATTACAAGGTGTAGGCTAACTTCCGTCTTTTCCAGTGTTCATTTTGAGTAATGTTGGTACAAATTATGTAGATTCTCTTTTTAAAGCAGTGTATTGAACTTACCTCAGTAACTTTTGAACAGACAAGATTGGAAGGAGTCTCACCAAATAAATTTGGGCAATTTGCCGTTGTCCTAGAGGTAAGTAGTTAGATTGCATTTCTATTTCTGATCCCTCAGTTTTCATTAAAAAAAAATATATATATATATAGAATTATATAAATCTAATCTTGTTTCAGATTTATGAAGTTGCTCCAGCCCTTTTTATGGTGGATGTCCGGAAGGCTGCTGGAGATACTCTTGAATATCATAAGGTCTGATTTCAGCCTTAAACTACACATCTTCGACTTAAGATAATTTCCATTTACTTGAGGCGTCTGCATACTTAGGTAAAAGATAGCTACTGATTCCGCCTCCTGTTTTGTTGCATCTCCGTGCAGTTTTATAAAAATTTCTGCGCTCTTATAGAGAATATCATTTGGAAACCATCCAAAGGCACGGCAGATTCAAGTCTGCTCAGAACAATGACTTGCTGATCCGCTGTGGGCGTGATGCAAATCAGGGCAAGAGTTGCAGTATGCAACAGTGATGCCTTGCAGCATCTCAGCTATTGTGTGATACAACTCTATGACGATCAAATTGTCACAGATATACTGCAGTAAATACCACTTGGACTTGGCGTGTAAATTCAAATAAATTAACATTAGAGATTCTTTATTCAATAAATGTCATCAGACTCCAGTTAGTTTTACTTGAAAAATAAATTAAGAAATATATGGTATCGTTGATGAAGGGTGGGTACAACACGAATCATAATATTTCAATACATGTCGTGATAGTCTTAATATCTAGTACATATAATGGTCTTCAAAGCTCTATCATGCATCTCGACCAGATCCGAAATAGTTAGTACAGATCTGAAATAGTTGGTACCCATCTGAAGCGCAGGCCAGGTTCGGCACCTTTACCATGGATCTACACATATCCACTCCGATACTATTGGTACATTTTATCGACTTCTGAAACACAGACCATATCAGACACCTTTTCATTGAGACACAACACATCCATGACTCCACAAGGCAGTAATAACACTTCTATGTGCGAGGCGGGATGAGAAAGATATCCACAAGTGTGGCAGATGAGGGAAAGGAAAAAAATAAGAAGAAAAACTCACAAAATTGTGAGAAAATTGATGACCCCAAAATTCGAATTCAGGATTTAATGATTTAAGACGTACTTAACCAACAGACACCGCCCATCTTGGCGGTACTGTTAAATTTAAACATAAAATTTTCCTTGAATTATTATTAAAATGTAGCCGTTCAATGTCAAGTTTCTAGTTCGTTGACATGCTTTCGGACTCTTAGGCGGCGCCGTAATGTTTATTGAGTTAGTACGATGACATCGTATCACGTTCCATTCAACGGGTTTAGGGCTTTGCTTGAGCAGAAGTGGAATTGGGGAGCGCTATCCTTTGAAATCCTTTCTGAATTTGAGTGTGCAATTTTGTTGTCCGCGTGCGATTGAGTTCTTTTCACTAGTTGACAATTTGGGGAAAATTTTTACTCTGATATTGGCATGAATATATATATATATATTTATCTGGCAATTAAATGAATTTTGTACTGGTGGTATAGTTAGACTGCTAGAGTGATCTTCAGGTTGTGTGCTTATGTAGTTATGTTATAGATTGATTATCTTTACAGGTTTTTTCAGAGTTGAAATTGAAGTTAAAGTTGGGGTGGAAATTTGGTGTCTGATGTTAAGTTAAATGTTATACTTGTTTTAGTTGGTGCTGGATGAGCTTCTGCAGTTTGGTGCTGCCTGATGTTCACTGGCCACTGAAAAAATCTTGTTCAGCAGATTCAGGTTCAGGTTCAGGTTCAGGTTCAGGTTCAGGTTCAGGTTCAGGTTCAGGTTCATCTTGTTGTGTAACACATCTGAAATGAAGTTCAATCTGAAGCCAAATCTCGAAGTTGCATGTACAGAAGCTGATTGTGCTGCATATGAAAGAATGTGAGAAACCTATGTTGCAGGAAAGGAAGCGATTTGTTGACAACAGTACAGAACAAAAGAAAAATAAACAAAAAAAACGCACAAAGTTGAATATGTTTCAAGAAAATCCATTGAACTTCTTGTCGCTTGCTTCGCGGGAAGGTTGTGAGTTTGGTGATGGGCATGAGTAAAGATCGCTGTTTCTCAACTGGTGCAAGGAACCTAGGCCAGGGTCGGAGAAGGGGGAAGTGTAGGTGGAGGCTTCAGCGATGGCTTTGGCTGTTCTAGAGGATGATTTCGAGGCTCCACCTTGAGATGAATCCTTTGATTTCTTTCTTCTGGATTTTTTTGGTATGTCCGGGAGGAGGTTGTGGGATGGTGACTCGCTGCCTGTGGCTGAGTCCTGGAGCAGTTGGTTGCGAGAAGTTGATGATCTACTGCTACTGTTGTCTGATATTTCTTTTGATCCACTGCTTTTTCTGGAGTGTCTAGATGAAGTTTTTTCTGATTTCTCCCTTTTGGAGGATTCTATGGAGAATATATCTGCGTTTGTGGAGCAGCGCCTCGAGGATCTCGGTACGTCTGGCAAGTCTCTAGCTGGAGAGCTACCGTGCAGGCTTCCTCTTAGGCTTGAATCTACATGTCACCGAAACATCAAATCTTAAGCTTTTTACTGTGATTAGCAATGAATCACATGTATCCAAAGTGTCGATACACGAAGGGTGACACTTACCATCTTCCCCTAGAGGCCCGGACATGCTATCTTGGTCTGGTTTGAAGCTGTCCATCTGAAACAATATCAACATGAAAAATATGTGTTTCAGATTCATGTTAAAGAAAAGAAGCTGAAAAGAGATGAAAATGGAGTCCTATGTACCCAACTAGGCGAGCTCACGACTGGTCCATCCCAGCCTATATGAGCTACATGTTTTACATCTGTTGGGAAGCCAATCTGCATCTCTGGTTCCTTCTCTTCATCTGCAATACATCATGTTATACTAGTCAATGTTTGACGAGCTATGAAGAAAGAAGAAAACAACATGTCAATGTCATACCGAATATCTGAGATATGTATCTAAGGCCTTTCAACAGCCCTTTTATCTTTGTAGCCATTCTAGATCGCCACGAAGCCTCAGTTAGAAACACCGGCCCTGCCAAGGACTTCCAAGCTGCTGATCTGAAATGAAGTAACATAGTTTCAGATACACGCACATTTTTTCAACTGCAGGCGGTACATAGTATGAGAAAATGCGAAGGCACTCACAGGAGCCAAGAACCAAAATGCACCTCAGAAAGAAACAAGATTGATTTTTTGGCCGAAAATTTACCAAACCATGAAAATGGATTCGACTTTAAAGCTGGAATTTGGATGAGGGAACCCTATGCTGCTCCAACCGAATGGGATTTCAAATTAGGCAGCTTCACTCCAAAACTTGCAAAGGCTTAACCCGACAAATGATGGGTAGAACAGAAAAGGCGAAGAAGAATGCAGCAACAATTATGCAGTGCTACAAAAAGGGAAAGAGCAAAAATCAGATACAATAAGGTTTAAAAGGTTTGAGATGGATATGAAATGAGTTGGGATTTTTTTAGTATTGTTTTTGTTGTTGGTTTGTGAAGTCAATGAGGAATGGAGAGTTGATGCCTGCAAGTCGTTAAGATTTGGGATTATAGTTTAATGGCACAATTGAGAGCTGGCAATGTGGATGGATGATGCAGGTCTAAATTACATATTTCTGGAGGACCCTTAAGGTGTATTTGTTTAGTTTTGACCAAGTTCTGCTGCGCAATCCACCCACATTGTTATGCAAACTAATGGAGAAGCATTTGATCTCGAAAATTATGATGTCTTTCCAGAAGAGGTAGTTCAGAAAATGATTCCTGCTAGCATCAGTTTATCTTGCACACATGTTGCGTTCTCATATCATGAACGCGGCGACTAAATGCTTTACGAGGACTTCACAGTACTTGCGAACCACTGAATTGTGTCCAACGAACGATGGTCGGGAAGTATTCAACTATGATGCAACCCAACTGCACTGCTAGTCTGCTACAGCTTGCAAAGATGGACAGAGTCCATAGTCATAAATGGAGCTGTGTTTACTCTGGTGATTAGATGATGCAGCTGGATATAATAGTATACAGCTACTATGTTACATGGTTTATGACAAGGATTGGTTGCGTCTCAAAATCAAGTGCCACTTCCATAGAGCATCCCACATCATGAATAAAAAGATCATGTGTCCATTTCTCTCATCTAATCATTCCTCATGACTAAATCAATCATATGCATCCATTCATGACTAATTTTTTTTTGATCATCTCTATCTCTCATGTTTTTTATATACATTTTCATTATTTTTATCCAAATCAATTTTTATTTAACAAACAATATAATAACTCAAATATTAATATAAGTAAACGAATATAGAAATATGGGTATCATTTAAAAAAAATTAAATTCCACTATTATAAGCAAGAAATGGACAAGCTCCAAACTCATGTCAGTGCATCCGAGGGAGTTTGAACTGTCGACTTCCTGGTCATTTGACCAAGACTGTGACCGCTAGACCACTACTCATGATGCAAATATGGGTATCATTTAATAGAGCTAAAGAAGTTACAAAATTTTATATATTTTATTACTTATATATTTTTTAAGATATAATCGTTACAAAATTAAATTTTGATCTAAAAATTGTCATGTGTTCGATTTCTATTGGAAGATAGAATATAGGAAAAAGTACAGTTTGGGTCTGAATTGTCACCATTTTCCAATTTGTGGGCTGATCTATAAAAATTTCTAGACAATGGGCGAACTATCAAACAATTTTTCAAACAAGGTGCACCGTCCAATGCCGTTAGAGTTTTCACTAATGCCGTTTTCCGCGTTAACTCCGTTAGTTAATAAATTAATTTAAAATTTAAAAAAAAATAAAAAATGCCAAAGTTTTTAAAAAATTGTAAAAAATTAAACAAATTTATAAAAAATAAATTTTTTAATTTTTAATAGAAAGGAATATAAATTATTTGATAAATAAAAATTATAATCTTTAGAAAAAATTAAACACAAAATGAAAAATATTTTTAGATTTTTTTACAAAGTTCTCCTAAAAATAATTCAAGATTTTTTTACAAAGTTCCCATGCAAATAATTCAAGAAATTTTTTTTACAATTTTTAATAATTTTTCTAAATCCAAACTATAATGTTTAAGTTTTATTAATTTAAATTTCTATCAATTTTTTTTGTAAGTTTTTTAAACATTTTTAAAAAAAGTTTTTAATTTTTTTTGAATTTTTACATTAATTTATTAACTAACGGAGTTAATGTCGTCGAACGGCGTTAGTGAAAACCCTAACGAATTGGACACTGCCCCTTGTTTGGAAAATTATTTGATAGTCCGCCCATTGTCTGAAAATTTTTATAGTTCAACCCACAAGTTGGAAAACGGTGATAGTTCAGGTACCCAAATTGTACTTTTCCCTATAATATATTATGAGACACAAGTCTCAGCACCAAATGCATTTTTGGTCATGAGTTGGACTTGGTCATAGGATGATCATTTCTCTGGGATGATCATTTCTATGACACATTTGGTCATGACAGGAAGTATGTGTTTTTTAGTCAACCCTCATGACTCTTTCCTATGAGGGCATCCGTAGTGAGGTGAGCAATAAGCAATAATAGAGAGGTATGCTTATTATTCTCGTGCAGCAGGTAAGCAAAAAAAAAGAGCAAAGAACAATGCTTGATAGGTGAGCAATAATGAAAAGGGTGTGGGAAAAGAAAACAATAAGTGGGCCCCACATATATTTATGAAGAAAGACAAAAACATTACTTTTTGTTGGTTTTGAAAGAAATAAAAATCCGAAATGTCATAAAATTAATGTTAGATGCACATCCAACTATTCAAATTCAAACTCAAAAAATAAAAAAAATATTTTTAAATATTTTTAAAAAAAATCAGAAAAATTAAAGAATGTTGGGACAAAACAAAAAATGAAATAATAGAAGTTGTTGTGAAATATAAGGATTTGTGGGAACTCAAATGAAGAACATGAATAAGGAAAGTAGAGTGAAAGAGTATTTCTTATTGATATTGATCTTTACAAATGATCCCTTTATATAGGGGTTACATGAGATATGTGGATAGACTATGAATCAATGTAAGAATTGAAGAGAGGTACATGAAATGCTAAAGGTTATAGTCATGTGAATGGCCAAAGGTTTTATCCAACAATATTCATAACACTCCCCCTTTGGATAACTCGTACTAATATTATGCCTCATTAAAACCTTACTAGAAAAACCCTGTGGGAAAAATCTAGTGAAGGGAAAAGAGTACACAACTGTATATTATGCATATATGTTATCTCATTAAAAACCTTATTTAGGAAAACCCAAAGGGATAAAACCTAAAACAAGGAAAAGAGTGTAACGCATATTCCCCTCCTCAATGTGGCCTTTAACATAAATCTCTAAGTTTTCGCATGCTGATTTTATAGACCAATTTTTCAAAAGGAGTTGTGGGAAGTGCCTTTGTAAACAAATCGGCTAAGTTGTCACAAGAACGAATCTGACAAATATCAATCTCTCCGTTCTTATGAAGTTCATGTGTAAAGAAAAACTTTGGAGAGATGTGTTTCGTTCTATCTCCTTTTATATAGCCATTTTTAATTTGAGCTATACATGCAACATTATCCTCAAATATAACAGTAGGGCTTTCTTTTTCGCCTGAAAGATTACATGATCCTCTGATATGATGGATTAAAGACCTCAGCCACACACATTCACGAGTTGCTTCATGAAGTGCTAATATTTCAGCATGATTAAAAGAAGTGGCTGTAAGAGTCTGTTTGGTAGATCGCCAAGAGATAGCAATATCACCATATATAAATACATAATCCGTTTGTGATCGCGCTTTATGAGGGTCAGATAAATACCCGGCATCGGCATATCCAATTAATCCTGATTTTGAGTCTTTTGAATAAAATAAGCCCATATCAGTTGTTCCTCGAAGGTATCTTAAAATTTGATTAATGCCAGTCCAATGTCTTAGAGTTGGAGAAGAATTATATCTTGCTTGCTAGTAAATTAACCGAAAATGCAATATCGGGTCGTGTATAGTTAGCAAGATACATTAGTGCACCAATAGCACTAAGATATAGTACTTCAAGACCAAGTAGTTCTTCATCCTTTTCTTGAAGACGGAATGGATCTTTTGTCACATTAAGTGATCGAACAACCATAGGCGACCTCAAAGGATGTGATTTATCCATATTAAATCTTTTGAGGATCCTTTCAGTATATGAGGACTGATGAACAAAAATGCCCTTTGATAAATGCACAATTTGTAAGCCAAGGAAAATTTTGTTTTTTCCAAGTCTTTCATTTCAAATTCACTTTTTAGATATGCAATCGTCTCAGTAAGTTCATCAGGGGTCCCAATGATATTTAAATCATCAACATAAACCGCAATAATAGAAAACCCAGTTTTTTTCCTTTTAATAAAAACACATGACAAATTGCATTGTTGATATATCCCTCTTTCAAAACATATTCACTTAGACGACTGTACCATATTTAACCGGATTGTTTTAATCCATATAATGATCTTTGTAATTTTATTGAGTACATTTCCCGTGGTTTTGAGCTACATGCTTCAGGTAATTTTAATCCTTCGGGAATTTTAATATGAATGTCATTATCAAGTGACCCATATAAATATGCTGTCACGACATCCTTTAAATGCATTTAGAGTCCTTCTAAGACTGGCAAACTCAATAAAAATCTAAATGTTGTCGCATCCATGACCGGTGAATATGTCTCTTCATAATCAATGCCTGGTCTTTGCGAGAAGACTTGTGCTGCAAGTCGTGCTTTATATCTTACGACTTCATTTTTCTTATTCTGTTTGCGCACAGATATCCATTTATAACTAACAGGTTTGACATTCACGGGTGTTAGAGAAATTTTTCCAAAGACTTGGCGTTTTTCAAGTGAATTCAATTCTGCCTTGATGACACTTTTCCATTTTGGCCAATCATTTCTTTGTCGGCATTCATTAACCGATCTTGGCACATGATCCTCATCTTCATCTGTAATATTTAGAGCCATAGAATAGGCGAATATATTATCCACTATAATTTCTTTTCTATTCCACCTTTTCCCTGAAATGACATAATTGATCGAAATTTCTTCATTATCATCATTTTTCAGGTATCTCATTATCTTTCAAAGAAGTCTCTTCATGATTCATATCATTTTCTTTTGGAATAGTGGTTGATGCATTAATTTGGTTATCATGAACCTTTCTTTTTCTTAGATTTTTATCCTTGGACCCAATTGGTCTACCACGCTTCTGTCGTGTTTTAGACTCACTTGCTAATTTATTTCCAATATCTTCATCAGGAAGATTGATTTTGCAAGGAGCATTGACAACTGGTATATGTGACTTTGTCACTGTTTTAACATTTGTGAATGCATCAGGCAACGTGTTTGCCACACTTTGTAAGTGGATAATCTTTTGAACTTCTAGTTCACATTGATTTGTACGAGGATCAAAATGAGACAATGACTCTGCATTCCACGATATTACTTGTCTTTTTCAGACTTTATTTTATCTCCCCCTAATGCAGGGAAATTTGTCTCATCAAATTGACAGTCGGCAAAACGTGCCTTAAATATGTCACCTGTCATAGGTTCCAAAAATTTGATAATTGATGCAGATTCAAATCCCACGTAAATCCCCAATCTTCTTTGGGGTCCCATTTTATTACGTTGGGGCGGAGATATTAGTACATAAACTACACACCCAAAAACTCTTAAATGAGAGATATTTGGTTCTTGGCCACTAACAAGTTGGAAAGGGGAATATTTATTATTTGCAGTTGGCCTTATACGAACTAGTGATGCTGCATGCAAAATTGCATGTCCCCAAGCAGAACTTGGCAATTTCGATCGCATAAGTAATGGTCTAGCTATCGATTTTAGTCTCTTGATAAAAGATTCTGCTAGGCCATTTTGAGTATGGACATGAGCAACCGGATGTTCGATTATAATTCCAGTACACATACAATATTCATTAAAAGACTGAGATGTAAATTCTCCCGCATTATCCATACAGATTTTCTTAATTGTATGATCTGGAAATTGTGCTTGTAATTTAATAAGTTGAGCAATCAACCTTGCAAATGCCATATTACGAGTGGATAATAAACAAGCATGCGACCAACGGGTCGATGCATCAATAAGTACCATAAAGTACTGAAATGGTCCACTTGATGGGGAAATAGGTCCACATATATCTCCTTGAATTCGTTCTAAAAATGTTGGGCATTCAGTCTCAACTTTCAGTGGAGATGGTCTTGTAATCAGTTTTCCTTGAAAACAAACGACACATGAGAGATCTTTGGACAAGATAATATTTTTACTCTTTAATGAATGTCCATGTGAATTTTCAATGATTCTTCGCATCATTATTGAACCCGGATGGCCTAATCGATCATGCCATATTAGAAAGTTTTTCGGGTCAATTGAATTCTGGTTTATCACCATATATGATTCAACATGATTTATGAAAGTATAATATAATCCATTAGAGTTATATGATAGAAGTTTTTCCATCACTTTTTTCATTCCTGAGACCATTGACGTGATATATAAATATTCAATGTCATTTTCATTTGTCGTCTCAACATGATAACCATTTCGACGTATACTTTTGAAACTCAATAGGTTTCGTTTTGATCTGGTTGAGAACAATGCATCATCAATAATAAATCGTGTACTATTTAGCAACACTATTTGGGCTTTCCCATAGCCTTCAATAAGACTTGATGCACCAGATATTGTATTAATATTAGCTTCAGCTAATTTAAGATGTGAAAAATACATTTTATCTCTCAAAATTGTATGCGTCGTTGCACTATCCGCCAAACATAAAGATTCATCATTATCTTTCGTTTTAATTGAGAGGCCGGCATCCATCTCTTGAAAAAACAAATAAATGAATAAAATTAGAAGTTGGCTTTTATTATGATAAAGTAAACAAAGCATAAAGGAAATTGAAATTCAAATACTTTTGAAATAAAACTTGAACATAAATAAATAAGACATCATTTTCTAATTCATCTTTCCATCATTGTTTGGTTGATTGGGATCCCCATTGACATCTTCAAAGAAGTCACTAACATCGAAATGGGTAATGTTCATAGGATCCAACTGTGCAAGATTCATAAGATCATCATCCTTTTGTTAAATGAAGTTTGTCTCAACACCTTTGTCTTTTAAAGATGCTTGATAAAGATCAACAAAGTGTTTGGGAGTACGACAAGTGCGATCCCAATGGCCTTTCATACCACATCGAAAGCAAACACTTTCAGGCCTTTTGAAAGTCACTTTTCCCTTTTGCTTTCCATCATTATCCATTGACTTCATGGGGTAGTGTGTCTTTTTCTTGAAGTTTGGGGTATGTTAGGTATTGTAACCATGATGACTTCCAAAGTTTTTCGCCCACGACCCCGTCCGCGTTTATTACTGCGTCCACGATCCATGTTGCTAATTACGCCCATAGTCATTGCTAAATATAGCATTTGCTTCAGGAAGGGGCGCTGACCCAGTCGGGCGAGAGTGATGATTTTTCATCAACAATTCATTATTTTGTTCAGCAACAAGTAGACATGAAATAAGCTCAGCATACTTTGTAAAACCTCGTTCACGATATTGTTGTTGCAAGACCATATTTGATGCATGAAATGTGGAGAAAGTTTTTTCCAACATTTCTTTGTCAGTGATCTTATCACCGCATAACTTCATTTGCGATGTAATTCTAGCAGAGTTGTATTCACTCACACTTTTATAATCTTGCAACCGTAGGTGGTGCCATTCATAGCGGGCTTTAGGAGGTATAACCGTTTTTATGTGATCATACCTTTCCTTTAATTCCTTCCAAAGGATTGAAGGATCCTTGATGGTCAAGTACTCATATTTTAGCCCCTCATGAAGATGGTGGCGAAGGAAAATCATGGCTTTCGCCTTGTTTTGTTCAGATGCATTATTTCCTTCTTTGATTGCATCTCCAAGATCCATGGCATCAAGGTGGATTTCAGCATCAAGAATCCATGCCAAATAATTGTTGCCAGAAATATCAAGAGCATTGAACTCAAGCTTCGAAAGATTTGACATTTTAACTATATAAGACAGACATGATTTAATTTTCAAAATAAAATGATGTAATAAACTAAAGTGAACAGTGAAATATGTAGTGATGTAATAACATGAACAGTGTAATAAACATTGATTTTACAGTGAAATGAAATAATCTGTTAAAGTCATATAAATTATGCATGACATATATAGAACATGTTATAAACAAGATCATAAAAGGAATTCATTTTTCCAAATGTTAGGCGGTTTTGAGATTTCTCCGAAGAGGACTCAATGTTGCCATTATAGCATCACAATGAGAAAAGGGAGGAAGAAGAGAATATGATGTATCCCTACCTTGGATTTCGTAGAGAAATCGTGCTGATAACGTGTTGTGAAATATAAGGATTTGTGAGAACTCAAATGAAGAACATGAATATATGATGAGAGGAAAGTAGAGTGAAAGAGTATTTCTTATTGATATTGATCTTTACAAATGATCCCTTTATATAGGGTTACATGGGATATGTGGATAGACTAGGAATCAATATAAGAATTGAAGAGAGGTACATTAAAGGCTAAAGGTCATAGTCATGTGAATGGCCAAAGGTTATCCAACAATATTCATAACATTCATAACAAAAGTGATAATGTCGGATAATTGAATGGTTATGAGTATTAGCTTTTTGCTCTCTTGCCGCGTTACAATATATAGAGCAAAGAGACATTTTTGCTCATTGATTTTAGCTCTGCTTGCTACATGACTTTTATGGAGAAATACTATTTTTACTTATTTCTCATTAACCATTGCTCTCTCACTACGGATGCTCTGACAAAAAAAAATCATGATGGGTACAGCTCTCTACTCACATACTTCTTATTGGGCCGGCCATTTTCTCTGGCCCAGTAGTCGGCCAACAGCCCATTCAAACCAATCATTACTCTGTTAAACCCTAAAACTTATCAGTTATCACTCTCACTCGTCGCTTAAACTAACCCTAGGTCGCAGATACTCAAGGCAGGAACGATTTGACTCCATTTTTCGAGATTTTTTAAGCGTTGAAGTTGTGCGTCTGTCTCTACGGTCAGTGAGCGTGTCTCTATACAATTTATTGCTTATTATTCTTTTGCACAGTTTCTGCTCGATTTTGTGCTTTTCGAATGTTGATAATGTTTCCTGTGTTGATATTTGATTTTGTGGATAAAGACATTTGTTGATTTAGGCGTGTTTTTGAGTTTACGATTATGTATTCATGGTAATGTTAAGGTCAATTCTCATGTGCTAATTTGGTGCAGTGAATTGGTGCAAGGATTTTAGCTGCAATGTATCTACAATTTTACATCAACGAAAAAGGAGTAAAAGTTTACACCACAAAGGTACATTAAACTACGCCTGGCTTTCTGTGTATTGTTTTCTCATGTATTGTGGTCTTATGGACTTGTTTATACACTGCTATGTTTTTATTCCATTTAGATGGCGGTCATTTAATATTGTAGTATTTTCAATCACATCTAATTTAGAATTAATTGATGGTGATCAAGTATGTTTATCGTACTGAGTATGATAAATATTTTTTAAAGTCCTAATAGCATGGCTGTGCCTGTATCATAAGGTAGTGCTTCTCTTCAGCGTTGTGACAAACTTGCACAAGTTTAAAGTGATTTTCTAGGGTTGTAATATGGATACAATATTTTTGTAATCTTCTACTTGAGTTTGATTTCTTTGAGGATGTAATTGTAAACTAGTGCAATGTATAGGATCGTGAAATGTTGTTGTTGGGATCTGGGTGCTTTGTTTGTATATCTTTTTCACTAATGTCCATATCGTCTTTTTCACTAATGTCCATATCGGGTTTTTTTATATTCGTTCATCTCATTTTTGCAGAAAGAGTTGCCACTAGGGCTTGCCACTCAGTCCGCCCATCCAGGTCTGTACTTTACAAAATACTTGTTCATTTAACATTGCCATCCAGGATTCCAATGGTCTAATGTTCCTGATAGATCTTAAGGTTCCGTATCTAAATTACACTGTGCATTTGTTCATCTCGCAGCTCGCTTCTCCCCTGATGACAAATACTCAAGGCAGAGATATCTTTTGAAGAAACGATTTGGACTGTTACCAACACAACAGCCACCTCCCAAGTATTGAGTTTGCTACATAATCTATCACATCATGTAGCGGCAGCGTCCAGGCATATTGGTCAGCTTTTAGAGTTAGAGCATGAGGATGTCATGAATTAGTATTACCAACTTCTAAACTTGTTATAATGCTTCCAAGCATGAAAAAGATGTGGCCTTGATGACATGTCTGTCAAACATTTGAATTATCCATCCTCTCCTATATCTCCTACATATTCAGTATACTTTCATAAGGCTTAATTCTCGACGATGAGCTTAATAAGTTAATCCGAGTGCAAAGGAAGCTGCAGCGTTTTTACTCTAGCTGTTGTTTTTTTGTTTATTTTAAAATTGGGCGGAGCCAAGCGTCTTTATTGAAAAAACTGGTTCAAAAAGCCTGAACGCCATGCTGCTCAGTCACTATGCACGCGACATCAGGCTGTTCAAGCCTTAATATGATCTCAGCACTAGTCGAGGAGTAAAGGTGCGCCCCCATTTGATGCCGACGAATGGAAACTCTATATTTTTGATGGACCCTTGATAGCACGCCCAAAAGAGACTTTTGAATCTGAATCTGAATCTGGATCCAGCTGTTGCTCTGGGGGGAGTAAATTTTATGCCCATTTTTAGCAACAGCTGCTGCTGGTAGACATTGAATCAGATTGTCTGACCTGACAACAAATGCTGCTAAATATGGACATAAGATTGCTCCCCGCAACAACTTCCGCCCACAGCAGCTGCCGGAGGAAATAGATCACACTCGCAAACATAACTGATAACTTTGTTCTCTCTCTCTCTCTCAACATGAAATAAATAATAGTGAAGTTCAGGGGCAAAACGGTAATTAAATAACTGAAACGTGTTCGTAATTTTAGAGGAAGTCAGGGGGCAAAAATGTAAATAAATACCGAAAACCTCAGTCGGAAGTCTGCAAGGCTGGTCAACTTCTCTCGAGTCTGATTCACGTTTCGGTACTACACCGATCCAATTTCAGACACTTCTCGCATCGATCGTTACGAGATATTGAATAGGTTTTGTCGTACATTGTGTTGAATTGTTGTGTTGCAGATATGGGAAGAAACCTCGTAGCGTTTCTGGTTCTGATCCAGATCGTTATTGTGATTGGAGAAGCGGCAACCGTTCAACCGATCTCGGATGCGCACAGATCTGCTGCTTTGGAAGTGTTTGAACCTGTTGATGGATTATATTCGAGGTCAATTTAAACCCTAACTGAACTGCCTTTTGAATTAGTTGATTGAGGGATTAGCTTCATTGATCTGCCGATGTGTGTGTGGGGAATGAGATTGATTTTGGCTGAGTTTGACTTTTTGTGACTTTGGTCAACAGCTGAAGCCCTTTCTTTACTCTGATTACACTCTTCTTCATTGATTAGTTGAATTCTATAAGCTTTATTGATTGAGTGGTGGTTAGTACTATTGGCTACTGAGAATCTTCCTTGTAGATATGGAATGAAGGATTGTGATTGAACAGAATCGATGAACAAAAAGAAATATCAAAGTTCAAAAAAATACTGTTTTTTGTTTCAGTTTGGAAGAGACATACGAGGCCTTAAAGGCAATTAGGATCTTGAAAATTGGGAAAAAACCCAACATTCGTGATGGGACGTGCAAGATTGTTAAGGAAACACTTGAGTCATCATCATCCTCCCTAAAGGACTTATACAATGCATTGAGAGTGGATGGATTCTTAAAGTGTGAGACAAACAGTGACATTTATGAGGTATCTAGTGGTTCATATTTGATCTGTCGTCAACTTCAGGTTGCGCACTGAATTGTATGTTCTTTTATTTGTTCAGAGAATCAAGTCGAGACTAGTTGCTGAGGTTAAAAAAGCAGGTTCACTGCTTGACTTTCACTATTCAATTGGTAGCCTTGTCCTCGTGAAGGTAAAGTAAAAAAATTTCAATAACGCAAATATATGTGATAAAAATAGTTTCTGAAGCTTCCGGGAACTCATTGATGCCGTTTCTAGTAGTTTGTCTGTGCATGCCAGTTCTACATAAAAGAAAACAGTATTCAAGCCGTGGGCTGTATCCTAAATATGTTACTCATAATATCTACCTCAGGCTCTGGCTTCTAATGTTGAAGTAGCTCTGGAAGATGCTGATGGAATCTTTCGCTCTATCAAGGTTGTCATCTTTTGGAGATACAGTTCTTGTTATGTAAAATGGCATTAGAGTTTACCCTGCTATTTTATTGTCATTTTATGCATTCATCTCTCATTATAGGGCTCTTTGATAATTTGAAGAATGATGTTAAATTGTCAGGTTTTGAGTCAGAGTGACGGAAGGTGGCGATACAGTTCTAACGATCTTGAGTCAAGCACATATGCTGCAGGTAATTATGATTCATGACAGTGTTTGGTTCAAAGTGCCTCTTATTCGGTTGCTTTTTTATTAATCTCAGCTTTGGTACGGGTCCAAATTATCGAGGATCCAGACTGTTATTTTCTGAACTTTGGTATTTCTTATTCTTTTGTAGGACTAGCAATCGAAACACTCGCTGGTGTTGTTTCATTAGCATCTACAGAGATCGATCAGTCCCTGGTAAACATTTATTTGCTTAATATAATACCATATGGCTGTTTCAGAGCCTCAATTTAATTTGGCTCACTTCACGGTTCTTTGTTAACAGATCACGAAACTGAAAAATGACATTCTGAAACTTTTTGACATCATCGAGAAGTATGGTACGTTTGCAGATGTTACACTCACAAGACGGGAATTGGATAACTTTACATTTGAGACGTATTTCATCTGTTTAACCTTCTCATTTTGAAAATTAGATGATGGATCCTTCTACTTTGATGAGAAATCTACTGGTTCAGTTGCATATCAAAGCCCACTTTCCACCACCTCTTCAGTTATACGTGGATTGGCTGCACTTTCAAATGCTGTGTCGGATGGTTTGAATGTAAGTAAATACAAAGATACAGTTTTTTGTTTGTTACAAGTCCCTCTCATATGCAAGATGAGGTACGGGTGGCTGAGAATTTGCTGATCTTTTTTGTTGTTTCAGCTGCCAAGTAACAAGATATTAGGCCTAGCTAGATACTTGCTTGGGATGGGAGTCCCTGGAGATGCAAAAGAATTTTTCAACCAATTAGACTCCCTATATTACTTGGAAAACAACAAGTCAGTGCTACCTCACTCATATAAATTTAAACCCTAAAGGAAGTATAATATTATGAGTTCAAGTATTATTTTTCTCCTAATGATTTTACTAAAACCTCTTTTGAGTTCCTACAAGTGTTCAGAGCTTAGGTTGTCTCATATATGATCTGACTAAACATGTCACAGGGCTTCAATTCCTCTAATTCTTTCGCTCCCATCTGGCGTGCTTTCTGTAACTACAAAGGACAAGCTACAGGTTTGCTTTTTTGTCTTCATGTGTAATTTATCAGCGTAGTTAAACAGTTGGAAACTTTTGACATGTTTCAGCTGCAACTTGCCCCCCTTCTAAAATTAAGCATTCAGATTATATAACCTTGCACTTTCGATCACTTCTTATTGATATTATGTTTATGTCCTGCAATTGAATTAGGTCAAAGTGTCTACCGTGCTTGGTTCTGATGCTCCTCCATTGACAGTCAAGATTGTTAATGGTTACGGTTCATTGTCAAAAGATGCATCTATAATTGAAAACCAGGTGCTGTTAGAGATTTGATTTGTCATTATGCTATGTACATTTTGAATTTTACATGTTCTTGTACGGTCATCACTCACCATGACCAGCTAATTTTTTTACTACAGGAGCTCACATTTGATCCAGAATCTGGATTCCATATATTTGATATTTTGCCAAAAGGTCTCGATGTTGGAAGTTATGTGTTTGTTTTAGAGGTATGGTGGCTACATACTTTGAGATGCTGTTTCCTTCAGATAATCATTATTTGGTGTTAACAATAAGAGCTTTCAGATTTTACCAGAAGAACCAGCACAAACTATTTATGCTACTGGAGGGCGAACTAAAGTACAACTTCACGTCACTGGGGCTATCAATGTTGATGGTGCTGAAATCGCTATACTTGATAATGACCTAGGGAACACAGGAGCACAGCAGTCGTATGTTTCAGCTCAGTAAATCATGTGATGTTTCCTATAGTTCTTAGTGCCACTATGTACACATGAATTTGTATATTTCTCATTGCAGTACCTTAAAGTGCTATTTTCCAACCATTATGCCATAGTCAGTTATCCAACTTGGATTTCTTATATTGACCCGCATCAGGTTAAATTTAGCTGAAGAAAATGGTGTGTCATTATCAGCAAATCATCTTCAGAAATTGCGTTTGTCCTTTCAGTTGACCACACCCCTTGGAAATGCTTTCACACCAAACCAGGTATGCATTGAGCTCTCCCGACTCAAATATTGTTTCCTATATTTTCATGATTGTCTGCTTTTCCTACAGGCATTCCTCATATTAAGGCATGAGACCAATGTTGAGCATATTTATGTAGTTAACAGCTCTGGTAAAAAGTTCAAAATATTGTTGGTAAGTATTTAAGTATTTTTGTTCTGTTATAAATTCTGAGTTGAAGTTAGGAAATCAGTCAAACTGAACCTCCCATGGGTGTACGAGAAACCTCAACGAGATACATAATTTTATCTCTGCAAAGAGACTAAACACGTCCTACATTGAATAATCCATGCTGTTTTACACGTAATCAATATTTCACGCAGATCAGTCTGATTTTAGCCGCTCATATTTTTGGTGAGAAATGACAATACCAACTAATTGTATATCATCTTCTAGGATTTCCTTGGGCTTGTTGAGAAGTTGTACTATCTGTCCGGTAAATATGACATTGAGCTCTTAGTTGGAGATGCTGCTATGGTAAGAACGGCATCTTCATGTAATTTTGCTTTTATTTATGTACGTATGTGAACTAATAATCTATTTTTATTTGGTCTTTCTCAGGAAAATTCTTTCTCGAAGGCAATTGGTTCTGTTGAACTTGATCTCCCAGAACAACCTGAGAAGGCGGCTCGCCCTCCTCCACAACCTGTTGATCCAACTTCGAGATATGGACCTAAGGCAGAGATATCTCACATATTTAGGTCGCCAGATAAGCGCCCGCCTAAAGAGTTATCTCTCATCTTCTTGGGTCTTACCTTCCTGCCCCTTTTGGTCCTCTTGATTGGGGTCAGCATTCGTCATAGTTTACTATCGACCTTGATTTTTGATATTGTTTTTTTTTCCTGAGAAGCACATCATGTGAAAATTATTCTAATTTCTTCTATTTTGACGCAGCTACTGCTCCTTGGAGTGAATCTCAAAAACTTCCCAACATCAGCTGTACCTGCAACATTTGCTGTTCTATTCCACGGTGGAGTGGCAGCAGTTTTGTTTCTCTATGCACTTTTCTGGCTAAAGGTGAATTACTGCTTCCCATTTTGCTTGCAACTCATGTCATTTCACTTATGTTATTTTTGGCCACACTCCGCAAACTAAACTAATGAGGTGATCATTCTTTTTATTTATAGCTGGACCTGTTCACAACACTGAAAACCCTTGGCTTCCTAGGAGTGTTCTTGTTATTTGTTGGGCACAGAAGCCTCTCACACCTGGCATCTTCCTCAGCCAAGTTGAAGGCTGCCTAGACAAACGAGGAGCGCAAGCCTCAAGAGGTTTATCGGGAGTTTTTTTTCTTCTTCTAGCTCACGAGTCACGGCAGATCGTTTTACATAGACAACTCACCTGACTCAATTTTGTAGAATCCTTATTATCAGTACAACTTCATACCAAAAAAAAATTGATGTACTAGTTACACTGCAAAATCTTATTCTTATTCCAATATTAGTTAGTCTATAGGTACTGGGACTTAATGGGCCACTGTCTTGAAACTGAAATGGGCTTGTAAAGAAGCCCATCATTATATTCCAGATTTCGTCTCCAACTGAAGGAAGAAACGCCGAACGGAAAGTATGGAGTCAACATCGAGGAAACGAGCGCGAGATGAAGAAGGCGATTCTGCATACTCGAACGAGCTCGATCCTCTTTCGTCTCTCGGTGATTTTCTCAACTTTGACCTCTCTCTCTCCGTTTACAAATTTCAATCCCGGTGTCGATTTTTTTTTTCTTCTGGTGATTGTCGAATTGAAAGTATTCAGAGTAAGTTGTTTTCGCATCTGTTCCAGAGGATACGCTCACGTTCAGCGACACCTTGGTGGCTCTTCGGATGATGCGTGCTCAATTTCCATCCATGGATAAGGCAATCCTCTCGGTTTTTAAGTTCTAATTTCTTATGCATTTTTTTTTACATTTTGTAAATTATTGACTATTAGTGAGAGATTGAATGCATTGCTTACTGGATTTTTAAAAACAGGCTACTGTGGAGCCTTTTATATTGAGGTCCCAATTGTATAGCAGCTTACAGGATCGAACGCAGGTGGACAGGGAGTTGGAGGTATTTTACTTGTTTTTTCTGGTACTGGATAACAACCATGGTAAAATTAAGGTTGATTTTACAATCCAAGTCCGTATTGAGCCTTTAGTTCGGTTATGTTGTTTATATGAGTTTCTATACTGTGTAAAACTGTAAATCTATCTTGTGCAGATGTTAAAGCAGGATAACATGCTGCGGATATTTAAACTCAACACTGGACAGGATGATGATGCCATAATGTTTATGGATGACTATATGAACCAGGTTGGTTGAGGTTAATGTCCTTTTTTTCAATTCCTTTGTATTCATCGATGACATATTCCTTTTAGTATGGGGATCTAGTGACCCCCTTTCCTTTAAAATTTTCTTTTCTTTGTATTTATTTCTGAATCAAACAATGAACAACCTACAAAAAATATATGTACTTTAGAAAAAAATGCGTAACATTTTTTCTACTCATCGATGGCATTTATAAGTTACGAAACTCTTTTGTTTCATATATGTATAGATTGGACGTGCAGTGAAGAAGCTTGAATTGAAAAATGAAGATGAGATCAAAGTCTTTGACCTATTCAAAACTCATGTAGTGTATTCCAAGCTGGAGCCTAGTATTGGTCATGACGAGCTTGTAAGTGCTGTGGCATATATCCTTCATTTTCTCCTTAGGTGATGGCATACAATTTCAGAAGTCAGTTTTCTGTAATAAAGAAGAGCTGATTTTTGTGTTAGATACCTACACTTACTGTAAAAATGTTCTCGGAATCGTTCACATGTCTTCCTATGGTTTGTGGCTTTTCAGTTATCACTCTTATCAAATGGAGAACGAGTGAATGATGACAGCATCTCACTATTAATCAATGCTGGTCTTCTTGTAAGCTAAGTTGAGCTACTTCTGTAACTTGTGAAGTCCTACCTTGTAAACGTGGTTACTTCAAAATATGCCATATCTAATATTGCAAAATCTATTTCAGACACGGAAGCTCATTGATCCAAACTTGTATTGGTTTGCAATTCCAAACATTGGTGCTATACTTAAAGGTCTGTCGCAGGTATTCATTCATCGGACCACTCCATATGGTTTGCCACAGAATTTCAATATTAGAAATTGTTGTGCTGGTTTATTGGTAATGCTAATGGCTAATATCAGCTGCATTTTATGGCCCATTTTGGTGGTGTATGTTCCCCAATGCGAACTGTTCTCTCTGTATTTTGATAACAGTTTTTAGCGTACTGCTTGGAAGCTTGAAAGTCCTCAATGAAACTACAACCTGTTAGCTATACCAGTGGTCCTGTTTTCTGATACTCTCTTCTTCATGCGCAGGGTAGAAAAGAACTACTCTCACTTCTAAACCGCACTAAATACAAAGAAATGATGCAAGCTACATTGGAGAAGAAAAGACTTCGTTATTCTCCAATGGACATGAGGTTTCACCTCCGCGACCTCATTGGATCAGGGCTCCTTAAAACTGCACAAACAGCCACTGGGATAGTAGTTCGGGTCTCAAAGGATTAAGATATTGGTAAAGCCCTTTTATTCAGAGATAGGTCACCTTAGATATTTATTTATTCTTTTTTTGTGGACATCTTTTTCATTCACAGATTACTTATTTGGAGGCATTTTCACTTGCTTCAACGTACTGCAGGGGACACTGTTTTCTTAGTCATAAATTGGAGTTTACTTTAGTTTTACTTCAATTGTTGTTGTAATTTGTTCTTACAGAGCTTACGATGCCACAAATTGGCCACAGCATAATACTAATTGAGAAATAGATTCAAGCAGGGTTTGCAGCAGATATGCCTCTTTGCTTACTGATTTCAGGCATTCATAATTTGATATCCAACTTGGTCCATTTGACATCTCTTTCTAACATGTCTGACAATTTTGCAGACAGCGCCCAACTGCCGTTTCGAGTGTCATATACTAATTATTCCAGGGTAAGCTACTTGACTGTTTTCTAATGTATACATGTATGCATATATTTTCAAAGATCTGTGAGCTGTTGCAACCATATAGTTTAGATTGTGGATCAAGTATTAGACCGTGAGATCCCCACCTTGAAGATGCCGGGGAGCGTGTCTTGCATTATGACGAACCGACATATAATGCAATTTCTCGTTTTCCTTTTCTATAATTGAGCAATGATGTGAAAGCCCTTCCTTACCTTTATTTGAAAGAAAAAAAAATATACTTCATGTTCGGAAAATGATTGTAGCTTTTTAGTAAACATTACTTTGCAGATCCGCCAACTCTCATTTTCGTCGAACCTTTACTTGAAAGGCCTAAAACCTCTAAAGCTGTCCATCTGCACGGAAAATTATTCATCATGCATTAGCTAGATTTGATTCACTGCACACAATATCTTTGTTCTCATAAAGTAAACAGTTACTGTTGCAGAGAACAATTCCCTATTTTATTTCTAAATTCTCTCAGCTTCACACTTGTGAGGTAAACATAATCAGGTCATTGGTTTAACCCTTGAGCTTCTTAATTAATCAAATTATATACTCCTAATAATCAACGTGCCCATTCATTTTCTTGATTTGACATGATCAAGTGCTACTCCATTAAACTATTCGCATTATTGATAAAATGATGACATGTTAAAAGAGGGTCTGAAAAACATGCTGATTGTAATCATTGCAACTGTCTTTCATACGCACCTTATTTTCTTAAGTGTTCCAAACAACCACATTCTTAAGGGAACGTGGCCTAACAAAACTCACCTCTATATGACATTGCCACGACCTCATTTTGGCCATACATGCCACTCGCCCCACATGCACCACCAAACAACACATAAAAATATACTGCCAGCCAATATATGTCCTCAGATCCTGCTAAATTCTTTGCAAATTTGGAGATTAAAGAATAGGAACTAAGTGTTTACCTTTGCACTTATCTTCAAAGTCTAAATCCATGCATTGGTATCATACATAGAACTAAGGGTGTTCATGTGCTATGATGTGTTAAATATGTGATGCTATGGATAGGGTGTCCGGATGATCCGTATGTTTGAAAAGTTCGAGCTAAGAGCATATAAAGCAAATTGAATTTCCAACACTATAGGGTGTCCAGATGATCCGGAGGATTGAAAAGTTCGAGCTGAGATCATATGCAGCGAACTGAATTTCCAACACCTACTGGAGCAGCAACAGCTGCTGGTTGTGCCTATTATAGCCAGCAGTTGATGCTACTCCAACAATGTGCTGGGAAGTCAATATGCTGCACATGCTCTAAGTTTATGTGAATCTTAATCTAATAGTACTAATAGTTTCAAGCTACGATCCGTTTAAAGTTTCATCCATCCCCGACCGCAAATACTAAATTGACACTCATAGCTGTTAAATATATGATAGAAGGGACCATGTTTACGTCCAGTTCCATCCAATTTCCCAAGGATAGGAGGGGCTGGCTATGGCCAGCTAGAAGAGAATATAAACGCGTCACTCAGCCTCCCATGACGTCATTCAACGTGTATTTGTGTTTGCCCACTCTCAAGTCTCATCTTCACACCTACCTAACAGACGCTACACCACAAGTAATTGACTTATTTCGTTCGTCCTTACGAACCCTAAACCTTTAGCATCAATTTTGTATAGTTTTCTTTTCCCTTTTTGATTGATTTTTTGTGTGTATCATTTCGACTTATGTAATTTAATTCTTTTTTTGCAGCCTAGAAATACTTATGTAACACCCGTTTGGCTTGTTATCCGATACGTTTTTCTATTTAATATCGTACGTTCAATAAATACAAATACAATTGACAAGATACATATGTAGCGTATGAAAAAAGGAAATCAGATATGAGTCGTGTGTATAAAGATTCAAACTACGATGGATTAGTGACACATGTGATCTTTAGAGTTGCTATAAAGACACCTTATTATTCATACACCTTATCCCTAATTTTTGAAAATTTAGAGGAATATACCCATTGAAAAACTTGTACCAATAACGGGCAATTTTCAAAACCAAAACACCAAAAGGCTACATAGGAAGAATATGTTCCTTGAACATCCCAAGTACCAAAAACACCCTTCACAGGCGAGAGGTTTTCATGCTAAAAGATGAGGCTATCTTCGACATTTTTGAATCACATTAAACTGAGAATCTAGTTCATTCATTTTCCAATTAAGTCATAGTCGTTAAATCAATATATTAGTGTCGTAATTAAAGCCAGACATAATAATATAATCTTATCCTTATGTTACTAATAATTAGAGTAAGGGCACATTACGACAAACAATCTATTGTCCAATGTTTCATAATTGTTTCCTTATTTACCAAGATTTCCCAACCTACGTGATGACGAAGGAATATTATTCCGTCTAATCCCTTTCACTTGTCATCTCTACACTAAACAAAAGAATGACACTCAATGGGATATTGGAAACGAACGGAGGAGGAAAGTGTCCATTACAAATATTGGAACTTCTAACGATTATACGATAAACTGACAAAAAGGCGGTGGACCTGTATATAGACCAGCAAGTTAGCGAGATGTGCATTTCATTCATTTTGATAAAAAAGGTGGGGGTGAGCATTGTCGTGTTGAACATGTACAACAAGCAGTGCCTGATTGTTAAAACTTTACGATTAAAAATTGAAGTAGTAAAACCTTTTTAAGGATAATGATGAAAGATGATTTTGCAGTTATGAGAAGGGAGAGAGAGAGAGATAAGGAATGGGGAAGAAACAAGAAAGCAAGCTTGAAGGAGAAGCTGTTGAAAAAGAAGTCTCATTGCTTTGACAATGGTGGTCTTGGAGATAGAGAGAGATTGTTTTTTTGGGAAAGTAACATTTTCTATTGTCCCTAAAGTTTGAAACTCTATCGATAAAGGGGGATCCAGAATTAGTGCACCTTGTTGAATAATAGTGGAAAATGGAGAAAAAAAAATCAAGTCGACGGAGGAAAATAACACCTGAATAACAGTTGAATGAAAATTGACAAAAGGGAATGAAAAAATAAAACACAGAAATGAAAAATGGACAGCTCACTAAAAACTGTACGTACCGCGTGAAAGGAAGAAAATTCGATACAATTTCCCTTACTTTCTTTCATGCTAGCTGGTTATGTTCATTTCTCATTGACACAAATATATTGAGAAAATTATACGCTCATATACTACTGCTCTAATAAATCATTACAAAATGTAAACAGTCTAGCTATAGCTTAACCAATGTGTGCATGGAGTTTAGAAAATAGATACATACATGAAGAATAAATATTAATGACTTTTGGACTTTGTTCATTAATTAGTTGAATAATTAAGATAATAAATGCAAATTATTCTCTCCTCCTCGACGTTAGATGGGGGACCCTCTTTTGATGGGGGGTCTATATTAGGCCCCTGCCCTAAACAAATTAGCTTTAGACATGTAATTAGATTGGGGGGGGGTTTCTTGTAACTTTAGGTTTTGTTGAAACTTGAAGCAATAACTAACTTCACAGACAACAAGAATGAATGACTTATATGCATCATACACACAGACAGATCACAGATGTATTATTATTAGTGTGTATTTTGACAATACGGTATATGAATGTGAAGTGTGAACTGTATACGTGTATTTATTACACATGATTATATATTAACAATATCCCGGATTAATTATTTCAAAACAAAAGCCCATAACCCTATTTAGTCTCTCCATTATTATCTGCATATCATCCATTTATTCCCTCTCCCTCTCTCTCTCTATATAATTCTATGTGTTTATATATCAATCTATACCCACAAGAAAGCTAGCTTTATACAAACTATACCCACAATTAGTTACCTAGATAAGCTTTCCTTGTTCTGATCCTTGTCGTTCTTGTTTGAAGGTGGGAAGTATAGATCTATATATGGTTTGTGTTGTAATATTATTATTGTGTTCATAGTTTTTGAGGTTGAAAGGTACGTATATTAAACTGATGCTTTATGATTTTGTATATATAGCAGGTGATGGGGTTGAAGGATATTGGAGTAAGGTTGCCACCAGGATTTAGGTTCTACCCAACAGATGAGGAGTTAGTGTGTCATTATCTATCCAAGAAAACAATTGAATCTGCTGCTACTGCAGAGGCTTTGAAGAACAAGGCCGGGATGAGTTTGGTTGAGATTGATTTGCATATTGTTGAGCCATGGCAGCTTCCTGGTATGTAGTTATCATGAGTCTGAATACTTTGCTACTCTCTCTTCATCTACGTACGCTTAGTTGTGTGTTGAATTATTGCTGTCCAAATTTTTTTAAGTGATGGGGTTTACAGATTCATATATAGAGTCTCTGGTTCAATCAATATATATATGCTTCATCATTTTTAGGTACTCAGCCGTCGATCTGCTTGTGTTATATTGTGAATTTGTACGAGTGACTGGTGTTCTTTGATTATGAGTTGGAAACTTATTGAAGTTTACATTTAACCACGCTTATTTCGTTTTGTTTTTGTATTTTTTTTTTACCTATACCGAGTAGTGATATATTTTCCATATATTACATGGTAGAATACTTGTAAATTTCTTAGCCTGAAGCTTTTTTATGAACCCCCGAATTTCAGTATGGTTTTCATGCATGTTTTTAAACAAACTAATAAATAGTTGGAGCTGATAATCGCATATTTAGCCCACATTTTACATTCCTTATCATTCGCCATGAGTATATATATTAAATATTGACTATATTTTTTCAATTAAATACAAATTATAAATCACAACAAATTAGCAGACATAAACACTATCAAATTGTTGGCGGGTTTCTAAATAAATTTTTGTATATCATGAGTAATTCAAATGTTATCATAATATTCATCATGTTGGCGGGTTAATTATAAATCGATTTCGTGTGACTTAATTGTATCTTAAATATAAATTTGTAATTCTATATTTCTTTCCTCTTCAAGAGTTAGTTGATCTATAAAGATGGCTTGTCTAGTAAATTCATTCATATGTTATGGATGCCATGTTTCATTAGAATATATTGAGAGGTAACAATATGATGTTAAATTGATTATAGATGTAGATTGAAAAGGGAAAATCGCTCTTCCATATCTAAGACAACAGATTAGTTTTTGCCCATCAAGATATTTGTTTTATAGTACTTATTGATTTGCACAACAGAAGACTAATTAAACAATGAGCGGGAAAACTTATGGATATATTATTTGGTGATTAAAATATTACATGTTTGGTCCTAAGCCACCACCTAAAAAACAACAGGCAACATGTCAGTTGTCCTATATATTCTCCTAGCTAGCTTCCGTTTTCTTGAGAAGGCTTATCATTACCCAGTTTAGAACACTTACCCTACAAGAATTGTCTGTTGTATAACTTTGCCGGTCCAAGTGGATGTGCTTATTTAACATATCCAAAACCCATGTGTACCGACATTTAACTTATAAATTTAAAATCACTAATATGTATAGTAACCAAGTTTTTTTTTGAGAGAGTATAATAACCAAGTTAATCAGGGCAAATTGGTGAGTCTACTTCTGTTGATCTCATATTTGTCATGGCTCTGAAACTTATGATGCATGGTTTGTGTAATTTTTAATGCAGAGGTGGCAAAGCTAAATGCAACAGAGTGGTACTTTTTCAGTTTCCGGGATAGGAAGTATGCTACGGGGTTCAGGACTAACAGAGCGACGAATATTGGGTACTGGAAAGCAACTGGGAAGGATCGGGTTATCCTCGATCCTTCCACTCGTTCCGTGGTGGGGATGAGGAAGACCTTAGTGTTCTACAAGGATAGAGCTCCTAATGGAATAAAAACTGGCTGGATTATGCATGAGTTTCGCCTTGAGACCCCACATTTGCCTCCTAAGGTAATGTTCCTATCACAAGCTACTCTCTTAATAACTTTCAAGTTGGTTTCAGTTTGTCATTTTTGCAAAACTTAAAGTAAAGCTCAAACCTTCATAGGATCAGATATAAAAGAAAAGCTAGCAGAGCTTTAAGCTTTGATAGTAAAAATAATTAAGATTTGCTTACTTTGATTCAGCAGTCGTAGGGTTGAGATTGTTCCACTCATACAGCAATTATTAGATTTACGTCCTGTAGGAATGATAGAAGTTTATCATCAGCTCACATGTTCACGTAAAACTAAACAGAAACGAAATAAAACAAAGAAAGGGGCACCAAGGAATCATCTTAATTATAAGAATTGAGAAGGTAAAAAAAGGGGCATATTCATGTTCACAAAAAGCTAGAGGATTCCCCACTTGACTTTATTCAAGAATATATTATTTGATTGTGTAATGAATTTGATTATATAGATTCATGAAGCAAATCATGTTAGCTGCTTTAGAGTGACTTTTTTATTAAGACAGGGACAGATGATTAAAGACAACACCTCAATTAGGGATGTAATTTATCTTATGCTCTTCTAAAATAGAAGCTAATGAGTGCAAACCTGGACGCTGATTACCTGTCCAATTATTTTCCTCCAAATGTTGAGCTTCTTGATCTGATGCTCTCTCTAATCATTCATGTTTGGCTTCTATTGCAGGAAGATTGGGTCTTATGTAGAGTTTTCCATAAGACCAAGACATCATCAGAGCATCACAACTGCTCAAGTAACCATGGTTGCTGTCAACCAAATGCCGCCATGCTTCCCTGTGTTACGTGTCAAAATCAAATATCTTCATTCTCCACGACACAGAACAGCAACATGCTTAGCAATCATATGGGACTGCTGAATAATAATAATTCAAATGCCATATTTAAGTTCAGTGCTCAAGAGGACAAGAATCCCGTCACTGCTGGTAGCTCAGTCACTGAGATGACCTCAGTAGATGGCGGGGGAGGTGAAGGCCGTGGTGACTATGATTTTCTGTGGGACATGAACTTGGAAGAAATCAATAGCTTGGTGCCAAGTAATGAGCAAGGCACTTTACATGAGCAGATGGATGCCAACAACTTACCTTTCTTCTGAAAATATATACTACAACATACATACACCTTAGTTTGGATAGACGTATACTATTGAATATGTGTATAAGTTTCGTAGAAGATTTATTTATTTGTGAGATTATGCTAGCTTGAGGTACATGGAAGATATGATTAAAATGTAGTGATATGAAGAAAGTGTGTGCAGTGGTGACTGGAAATGTATGTAAAGACTTGCCTGGATTTGAATTATAATTATGTGTTGTTTGTACATATGAAGCTTCGTTGACTTGGATTACTTCAAAGCTGCAAATTCCTGGTCGAGACTCAAAAATGCCTTATGGTCAGACTTCAGAATAACCTTACCAAACAGTACTTGACATTTATGACATAACATGAAATTAATACAGGCGGAATGAGGATGACACATACATCAAATCTGTATCACCTGATTCAATTCAATCCTTATTTCCGTACGAAACATGTGAAAACCCAACAAACAACATAACCACGATTCTAAAAAAAATGATACCAAATAACAGATGACGAATGTAACAGCATCACTGTTCAGAATGACTGTCCCGTGAAAGGGAACAGTAACCAAAGATTAAAAGAACAATTGCAAGCCATCAAGGGTCCTAGGTGAATTGATAATACCGATCAAGATGTTGTACATTCACAAACAAACAGAGATTGCAGAGTGGAACTAGGGATTTCCATCATCTATGTTACCTTGGCAGCCATTGCATCTTGCCTTAATTGTCACACGTTCTGGTACATTCCTAACAACTATGCAATTGTTATTTTCTTCTTCTTCTTCTAGCTACCCCAAACCTGGAAGCGTAAAACTCCAGAACTTCCTGGTTAAGAAGAGCAAACAACAGTACAACACATAGCACATTGTAAAGAATAGTGAACAACACAAACGAGATATGCACAGCACAGCTGAGAACCATGAATTGCTAGATAAGTCACTGCCAGCGGTCAGGTAATATTCCATTGTATAATCTTCATAATATCAAAGCATCCATCTCTCCATCAAGCACCAGTAGGCGCATCACTCCCACTGTGAGGTTCAAGATGCCTTCCTTACTGGCTCCTACATCACAAAGTCCCACTCAGAAACCACATTTACTAATACAAACAAAACAAACAAAAAATTATAATTCAATAAGAAATTATAAGTCTCAATTAAAATTACTTTCGGATCCATTGTTTAGCGCAGCGGCAGAAGTTCACAATAACCTCAAACTCTGACCGTTCTGTCCTCATCTGATACACGAGCGAGGTAACCATAACAGAAACAACTCCGCATTCCATATATAGCACGATGAAGAGTGTGAAGTAGGCTAACACTTGGAACACGTGTTAGGGTTTCGGCGAGTCGGAATTCCGGACTAATGAAATTGAGAAACTTAATCGGAAGGAATTGGAGTATACCTGAGATTTGAGGTTTGATTGTCGTCGGAGTCTCGGAGATGTTCGAGTGTGCTGTGAATGGCTGAAGCTGCGGATTGTACGATCGAGAGAGAAGGTGTGTGAAGTTTTCGCAGTACAGAGAAGAAACGCTCGGTTTACCGTTAGATTTGGCGGTTCGTTTGGGCCACCACATGGCTTGTTTCAACACGGGCACACACAACACTTCCCCATCCCATTTTGATTCTCAAATAAATGTGATTGTGAATTTAATTTTGCAAAAAGAGGATAAAAATAATTAAATATTCAAAAAAAAATTGGTTCAAAAAATAATAATTCAAAAAACATTCAAATTATTTATTTTTATAAATTCAATACTACAAAAAATATAAAAATTTTAAACCTTATTTTTCTAAAATGAAATTATTTCTCTTATATTAGGAAACAAATCAAATACAAACCACAATTATAAATAAAAACTAAAAATCTAATAAAATATTGTCACATGTATATTTCGACCAATCGTAATTTGGAGCGCTTTTTGTAAATAAAAAAATTAAAACGGGCTTATCTAAAAATACATAACAGATGCGAGGTTATAATCGTCCTAAAAATTGCTACATTAATATCCAGACTTAACTTAAGTATGGATATTTGCTGTTTTAAGTCTGGATATTGCTATTTAAGTCTGGATATTGTTGTTTTAAGTCTGGATATTGCTGTTTAAGTCTGGATATTACTATTTAAATCTGGATATTGCTACAGTAATATCCACACTTAACTTAAGTCTGGATATTTGTTTTTTTAAGTATGGATATTGCTGTTTAAGCTGGATATTGCTGTTTTAAGCCTGATCATTGCTGTTTAAGTCCGGATATTGCTGTGTTTAAGTCTGATTATTAAGTCTGATCATTCCAAGTTAAGTCATTGCTGTTTAAGTCTGGATATTATTGTTTTAAGTCTGATTATTAAGTATAATCATTCCAAGTTAAGTCTGATCATTGCTGTTTAAGTCTGATCATTGATGTTTAAGTCTGATCATTGTTGTTTATGTCCGGATGTTACTGTTTTAAGTCTGATTATTAAGTCTAATCATTGATGTTTAAGTCTGATCATTACTGTTTAAGTCTGGATATTGTTGTTTTAAGTCTAATCATTCCAAGTCTAGTCTGATCATTGATGTTTAAGTCTGATCATTGCTGTTTAAGTTGAGCATTGGTGTTTTAAGTCTGATCATTGATGTTTAAGTATGGATATTGCTGTTTTAAGTCTGATTATTAAGTCTGATCATTCCAAGTTAAGTCTGATCATTGATGTTTAAGTCAGAATCATTGTTGTTTAAGTCTGGATATTGCTGTTTTAAGTCTGATTATTAAGTCTGATCATTCCAAGTCTAGTCTGATCATTGATGTTTAAGTCCGATCATTGTTGTTTAAGTTGATCATTGCTGTTTTAAGTCTGATCATTGCTGTTTAAGTATGGATATTACTATTTTAAGTCAGATTATTAAGTTTGATCATTCCAAGTTAAGTCTGATCATTGATGTTTAAGTCTGATAATTGTTGTTTAAGTCTGGATATTGTTGTTTTAAGTCTGATTATTAAGTCTGATCATTCCAAGTTAAGTCTGATCATTACTGTTTAAGTCTGATCATTGCTGTTTTAAGTCTGATCATTGTTGTTTGAGTCTGGATATTGATGTTTTAAGTCTGATTATTAAGTCTGATCATTGTTGTTTAAGTCTGATTATTGCTGTTTAAGTCTGACCATTAATGTTTAAGTCTGATCATTGCTGTTTAAGTCTGATTATTAAGTCTGATCATTCCGAGATATGTGAAATGACCATAATGCCCCTCCGTGTTATATTCGAGATTTCGACAAAATTAGACACGTGTCAACTTGAACTCTGGTTTTTAGTTTTCATATATAATAATAATTTTTACCTGAACCGCATTCTTCATTTCTTTTGGTTATATTCAATATGTTTTATTACAACACAACTTCTCACCCCATTGGACTTAAGGATAAACAAGGGATGGAAAAATAGTAAAATCACGAATATTATTTTCTTATCATCAAAATGAAGCAAAAAATATATAATAATGTGAGAAAAAAAACTCTTTTAAATTTTCTTGACAAAAAGTAAATTTTTATCAAAATTTTGCCGTAAATTTTAACAAATCCAAATGAAGCATAAAGGAAAGAAGGAGAAATCATGATAAACAAAAACCTCTGTAGTTTATATAAAAATTGTAGGCAAATGAAAGGTAACACAATTGGATGCATCTCTGAAGAGCCTTACTAAACAGCATGACAAGAGTTAAGTAATGGCAATCATGTTGAATCCCTACTTAGCAACTCGACAAGCTCAGTTTTCTTTATCTTGGAGAAGCCCTTCATCCCACGAGCCTTTGCGAGAGCCCTCAGTTCTACCAACTTCAACGAAGATAAGTCTGTATCTTCAACAGTTTCCTCTTCTATTTCAGAATCACTGTTTTCATCATCTGAAGACTCTTGTTCATGAAGGATGGCCATCTTTGATAAAAGACTTGCTACTTCTGGCTCTCCTGCTTCGGGTTCAGGCTCCAGTTCGACGTCATTGTCATCCGGGTGACCTTCCGTCTCCATCTTGCTTTCCTTGTTATACACGGGTTGGAATTTCACTTGAGGAACTGGTGATTTTTTCCGAAAATTGGACACTGGTCTACCAGAAATGGAGGCATTGAGTGGCTTAGGTCCCTCCTTCACTGGGCTAGCGAAGTTTGAGAAGTTGTTACTTTTGTCCCCGGTGAGTCGGACATATGGTTCTGAATGATGATGGTTTATAAAGTCTCCACTGCCACTGCTAGTGTGACCTCTCTTACCTTGTTCAACCGAATGCTTCCTTAAAAGCTTGAGAAGCGAATCTATAGTCTCGTTCTCCTTGCCTTTTCCTTGCGAGGGTTTGGTTTTCTTTTCTTCTTTCATTGCTGCTTTTTCCCTTAACTGAGCCTGGACTTTTCTAAAAAGCTCCACTACTTCCTTCTCCCTTCGTCCTGGAGCAGCAGCCGTGGCTTGGTATTTTGAGGTGTCGGGTACAGAGAGCATTGATCCATTTCTTGAAGATAACGGCTCGGATTCTTCAAGGCTCTCGAATTTGTCCCTCTCCTCATTATTTCGGTTGTGACTACGGGAGAAACCCTGCTTCTTCTGCCTCGGGAATTCTGGGGTTCTCCTCTGGTCAGAAGAGCTTGCTCTACAAACAAGAGCTTTCTTTGGAGTGCATCTCAAAGATTCAAATCGAGTAAGTGAAAGTGTTCGGTAGTAACTAATGGATGTGCAGTGTGGCCCTATGGCTCTTCTGGCAATCCGTGATAGAGAAAGAGATTTGTCGACTGACGGACAATAACCTAAAAACAAGATTGACAATAAGATAATCTTTAAAATAAAATAAAATAAAATAAAAACTAACACACAAGGCATTTCAACTGTCAACCCATATACTCAACTACCATCTAATTTCATCGAACGGGGTACAAGTTCCATGACATATAAGATCAAACTCAGCAAGTTTCAAGAATCAGCTCGAAATGTAACACATATCAAATGATAAATTACTTGTATTCGCTATTCGGAATATACTAAAAAAGACATCCGACATTGACCAAATTCTATCAAACATCAACAGACTATGTCATGCTAGAATCTATATTTGAATCCATTACGAACAAAAAGCTCTTATTTAACATGCTATCACTCTATCGGTACCTCCAAAGCTCAAAACACATTCATCAGGACTAACTTCAGATTTGTTGACAGCAGACTCGCAACAGGTTTTTTAACATTAGAATGATAGTTTTCTGCAACTTGATCTCAAATTTGACACACATTTCTTCCATCAAATTCATTTGAGATATGCATCTTTCATATACAAGGGTATGTGAGCTCTTATTGTAAGGAGAAAATGTACATGGATTAATACCAAAGAGCGAGGGACAACCAAAGTGAGGACAGAGAACTTGTGAGTCTAATTAGCATGCTAAAGGAACGAATCAAAACATGAGCATGACAATGCCCATATAAACAGTTCATGATGAGTGTACAGAGAAACAGTATCATTGAAATGATTGAAGTGAATTGGACTTATACGAAAGCAACATGATTGAAGAACAACATATCAGCAATCCTTTAGACATTCCATTTGAGGAAAATAAAGCTCTAAATTTGCAGATTTTAAGACTTCAACAAACCTCGTGAGCGGCAAGCATCATAATAGAGCAATGCATATAAACACACATAGTTACAGAAACACTTATCCTCAGATGTCCAATTCTAATAGTTGAACATCTATCGTAATCCTGTGGCAGATTTTGAGCATCCACCAAGGCACTAAGTAGGATTCCCAGACAGCATTAAAATTTCGTAACACTAAAGGCCAATTCGTTAGAATTTAAAAGTTCAGCACCTCACTTAATCATTAAATTAAGTACTTAATTTAAGTTAAATGTCCAATTCTAATAGTGTAAAAGTCTAGTATCATAGTGAACTACTTAAATTAAGTAACTAAGTCGACTTTTTTCAGATTCAGTTATCCTGATTAAGTTGAATTAAGTTTACTGCTTCAATTCAGCAGAAAAAAGGATGCCCTAAATCCATCACTGTCTACATCCACACACAACTTTATCAAAGAAAAATGTACACAAAGTCAAGAAAATTCCCAATTGACATCAAGGACACATAGATGAACAGCGGCAAACGAAAACGCGAAATGAACATTAATCAAACCCTAACAAAAACTCAGCAAGCAAAAAGCCAAAATTGAGAAAGATTGATTGTGAGAGGAAACAAAACATTACCAGGAGGGCTTCTGGTAATGACGTGAACAGAACTGGACATTGCGAGAGGGATTGATTTATTGATGGCCTCGGTGGGAAGCTCGCATTTTAATGACGGATTCAGCGCGAAGTGAAAAGGGTCCGTTTTCGGATTTTTGGGGAAATTATCTGGGTTATTGGCTTATTTGCCCCTCTTTCAAACTCAAATAACCCGTTTGCCCCTCTTCAAACTCAAATAACCGAATTGCCCATTTTTGTTAAATTCTCCGTTTATGATTTACCGGTAATGTTAATTTTGCATATTCTCGGTTTATGATTTACCGGTAATAATATTTTCAGTTTTTTCAAAATTTTGATTAAACACCCATCTTTGGTCACTATTTTTATCAGCTTAACCTTTTAATTTCATTTTTGAGTAAACATGAAAGTTATAGAACATTCAATTATCTTTCTAACCATATAAAGAACATCTTAAACGGATACCGGATGACGCCTCTATGAGCTTCCGAATGTTAGCTCGGACCTCCTCAGTTTTTTGAAAAACCGATCGATCAAAATTTGCCGAAACCAAGGGGGTCCGAGCTAACATTCGAAAGCTCATAGAGGCGTCATCCGATATCCGTTTAAGATGTTCTTTATATGGTTAGAAAGATAATTGAATGTTCTATAACTTTCATGTTTACTTGAAAATGAAATTCAAAGGTTAAGCTAATAAAAATAGTGACCAAAGATGGGTGTTTAATCAAATTTTTCAAAAAACCGAGGGGGTCCGAGCTAACATTCGGAAGCTCATAGAGGCGTCATCCGGTATCCGTTTAAGATGTTCTTTATATGGTTAGAAAGACAATTGAATGTTCTATAACTTTCATGTTTACTCAAAAATGAAATTCAAAGGTTAAGCTGATAAAAATAGTGACCAAAGATGGGTGTTTAATCAAATTTTTCAAAAAACCGAGGGGGTCCGAGCTAACATTCGGAAGCTCATAGAGGCGTCATCCGGTATCCGTTTAAGATGTTCTTTATATGGTTAGAAAGATAATTGAATGTTCTATAACTTTCATGTTTACTCGAAAATGAAATTCAAAGGTTAAGTTGATAAAAATAGTGACCAAAGATGGGTGTTTAATCAAATTTTTCAAAAAAATGAAAATATTATTACCGGTAAATCATAAACCGAGAATATGCAAAATTAACATTACCGGTAAATCATAAACCGAGAATGTGCAAAATTAATATTACTGGTATATGTTAAGCCGAGAATTTAACAAAAAGGGGCAATCCGGTTATTTGAGTTTGAAGAGGGGCAAACGGGTTATTTGAGTTTCATAGAGGGGCAAATAAGCCAATAACCCAACATATCTGCTATGTTGATATTATGAACGTTGATAAGGGGTATTTTCGGTAGTTTACTGTTTTAAAATTTGGTATTTTCGTTGTTTTATTTTATGAAAATTGCAAATTAATCCCTGAAATATGTATTGGTTTGAACTTCTAAGCTTGATCAAGGCAGAGTTAGTATCAAAAAAAAAGGCAGAGTTTTTTTTCTTCTTTTTGCCCTACTTCCAAACTCGAATTTCGTTTTTACTGTGTTTCAAACTCAAATATTACTTTTGCCCCGTTTTTAAAGAAATCAATTTGGGGGAAAACGATAGTGTCCATTTTCGGTAAAAATTGTTTTCCCGGAAAACGGTTTGATGAATAAGCGAATGCGTGGCAAATTTTGGTCCCACGTGGACCAAAGGATACGCACTATCTCGACCACGTATGAAACTATTTTGTGAGAAAACGGTTTCATTAAAAAAATAAGTGAAATCGTGTTTCGGGAAAATTGTTTCATTAAAAAACTCAGTGATGGAGTATCCCCGAAAAACGGTTTTACATTAAAAACCCTATTTTTTGTTTCGACTAAAACCGTATCCTCAAAAATTGGTTTTCTTTAAATTAAAACCGTTTTCCCCCGAAACGGTTCGTACGTGGCCAAGTGAGTACGCATCCTTTGGTCCACGTAGGGCCAAAATTTGTCACACATACGCTTACTTATCAAACCGTTTCCTCCCAAAACGGTTTGGTTGAAAATCAATCAAACTGTTTTGCAGGAAAATGGTTTGACTGAAAATGAGCAAAATTGTTTTCTCCCAAAACGATTTCTTTAAAAATAGGGCAAAAATGATATTTGAGTTTGAAGCACGGTAAAAACGAGAAACGAGTTTCAAAGTAGGACAAAAAGATAAAAAAAACTCATCAAGGCATCAAGAAAACTCAAAACAGTTCCAATGTAAACTATAACAATATATATTAATTTTAAAATAATTAAGAATGTGACACATGTCACCGTAATCAGTAGGGGTGCAAATGAGACGATACGATCGCGAGCTACTCGTGATCGAACTCGGTCAAAGCTTTGTCAAAACTTGACTCGATCTTAAACGAGTCAAGCTCGAACACAAATTTGAAGCTCGTTAAATAAACGAGTCAAGTATGAGCAAGAGGGTGCTCGACTCATTTATGTTCGCGAACAGCTCGTTTCTGTGCTCGTTAACATACTCGATTAAAACTCATTTATATACTCGATTAAAACTCATTTATATTGTCTGAAACTCGTTAGCGAACTCGATTAAAGTAATTTTTCACACTTTAAAATACTTTTTCAGTGAAAGCTCGTTTCGACTCGTGAAAAGTTCGACTAAAGCTCGTTAAAACTCGTGAAAAGCTCAACTAAAGCTTGTTCCAACTCGTGAAATACTCGATTAAAGCTCTTTAATATTAAATAATCACATTGATTTAAGTTATTTTAAATACTCGTATAAATTCGAACTCGGCTCGAAACTCATGAAAATTAAACGAGCCGAGATCCAACACATATTTTCAAAACTCGATAATACTCGGCTCGAACTCGCACTCGAGATATTTTAAACGAATCAAGCTTAAACAATCTAATACTCGACTCGACTCGTTTGCAGCCCTACCCATCAGAATTCTTTTTGTCACCATCTAAATCAATCACAGCCCACAATTTCACACAACACAAATCTCATCACCGCATGAACATCTCACAAAAGACAAAAAAAACCACATCCAAATACCAACACAAAACACAACAAATAAACCATGCTCACCTCAAAACTAGTGCCTATATACGCGGCAACCAAACAACGCATGCACCACCAGATGATGTGTAAACATGCAAGAAACTCAAGCCATGCAACCTTCAAAATGTCCCAAACTCTCTGCACACAAACCCTTATGTGTCATCTCCAAACCCCATCTTTTTTTACTACAAATACCCACCTACATTTCACTCACATTCTCATCCAAAAGTAGCATCGATCACAACATGGCTGTCAAGTTGAGCTCTCTTCTGTGCTTACTAGTTTTGATCAATGTGGCTTTTGCTGCTAGACAGCAGCAGCAAAGGCCAGGGTTTCAAACTGAAATCCAAGGTGAGTGCCAACTCCAGAGTCTTCAAGCTCTTGAGCCAAACAATACGATCCGCGCTCAGGCCGGGTTGACTGAGATCTGGAACCACAATGATGATCAGCTCAAATGCGCTGGTGTCACTCTCGTTAGACACACCATTGAGCGTAAAGGCCTCCTCTTGCCCTCCTACACTAATGCTCCTCAGCTCATCTACATCATCCAAGGTATCGTTGTTGACTAAGGTTTGACTTCTAGTTGACTCATGATTGACTCGTGGTTGACTCATGATTGACTTTGTTTTTCTGTAGGTAAGGGAATTCAAGGGACACTGATCCCAGGCTGCCCGGAGACCTACCAATCAAGCCAATCAGAGTTTGAACAATTCCAGCACGGTGGCAGGCGAGAACAAGAAGAGCGCGGAGGAAGTGGAAGGAGCCGACAGGAGGAAGGGCGAGAACAAGAAGAGCGCGGAGGAAGTGGAAGGAGCCGACAGGAGGAAGGACGACAAGGCCAGGAAGGCAGCAGCAGCCGGAGAACCCAAGACAGACACCAGAAGATCAGACATTTCCGAGCTGGTGATATTCTGGCTGTACCTGCTGGAGTTTCTCAATGGACTTACAATGATGGAAATGAGCAGCTCGTTGCTCTCGTCCTTCTTGATACCACCAATTTCGCCAACCAGCTTGACATCAACCCTAAGGTAAGTTAACCAAGAGTCAAACATGGTCAACATCCACTTTCATTCCGATTTTTCTTTATCTTCATGTCATCTAACTGAAGTACTGAACTCTAAGTCAAATATGGTCAACCCAAAAAAGTCAACTACGGTCAACTAAAGGTCAACGACTATTTCTCTTTAACTGAGTATGAATTGTTGCCATGCAGAGATTCTACTTAGCCGGAAACCCACAGGAAGAGCACCAACAAAGCGGCCGCCAAACGCGCCAAGGGCAAGAAGGCCGACGAGGCTCAAAGGGCTCAAACATTAACAACATCTTCGCCGGCCTCGACACAGAGTGGCTTTCTCAAGTCTTTAACGTCGATAGAAACATCATCGAGAAATTGCAAGGCCAAGACGATAACAGGGGAAACATCATCACCGTCGAAGGCGGCCTCCAAGTCATCCACCCACCACACATGACCGAGCGCGAGGAAACCGGACGCGGCGGAGGCGAGAGCGAGTGGAGACACGGAGGACGCCGCGGAGGCCGTGGTGGACGTGGCGACAATGGCTTTGAGGAAACTTTATGCAACATGAGGCTCAGGGAGAACATCAACGACCCAGAACGTGCAGATATTTACACTACTCGTGGTGGCCGGATCAGCACCATCAACAGCTTCAACCTTCCTGTCCTCAGCTGGCTCGATCTCAGCGCCGAGCGTGGCGTCCTCTACCAGGTAATACGTCGCCGTATTATACTTCTATTTTAGTCCATATACTACCATAAATTGAATTCCTACAGCAACAATTACTTGCAAGTTGCAAATAGTTAAAAATTGATTTAGTTTCAACATGTTTCGAACTTCGAATTATGCTGACTGCTGAGCATGCAACAGTGACACGGCGTCGTATTATGTTTCTATTTCAGTACCTACGCTACCTTGAATTATAATATTTCCAAGTTTTTGAACTTTCTCTAACAATTTTAGTCCATATGTGGGCAATGACCTGTAAATAGTTGAAACTTGAATTGGTTTCTGACGCTTATTTTGAATGCAGAATGGAATCATGGCACCACACTACTACCAAAACGCCCACAGCATCACCTACGTGACTCGCGGCCGAGCCAGAGTCCAAGTGGTGGACGACCAAGGCCAGACCGTCTTCGACGACGTGATCAGCGAAGGGCAGCTCCTTGTTGAGCCACAAAACTATGTTATCTTAAGGCAAGCTCTCGAAGATGGCTACGAGTACATCTCATTCAAGACGAGTGACTTCGCGTTCCGCAACACCTTGGCGGGGCGTAACTCGGTGATCAGAGGACTCCCAGCCGGAGTGATCGCTAATGCTTACCAGATTTCTGTGGAGGATGCACAGAAGCTGAAGTTCAACAGGGAGGAAACGACTGTGTTTCAAGGACAGAGGTCGTCCGAGAGATTGGCAGCGGCCTAAGTGAGGGGTATGTTTGCAAGAAGTGTTATGTTTTGGGGGTAGAAATGTAATAAGAGAGAAATAAGAGGACCTGTTTGGGTTTCTTCTTTTCTTTGTAAGCGAGGGTTTAGTAATAAAATGGTAATAAGAGTGTATCTTTGCTAATAAATAATGAGATTATTGCAAGGAACTAAGAAAAATATGCTGTCCGTGTGGTGTCTGTCCATTGCACTTATTTCAGTTTCAATTGATTTTAGCTTTAAATTTATTTTATTTGAAATTTGGATAAAATCATATATTATTTAATGTAATTTAAAATTAAAATAATGAAGTTTAATATAGTTAGATAATTTCCTCGTTATAGAGAGTTTTAAAGGTATAATTATTTTGAAATTGGTTTTTTTGACCGATGAGTTAGGTTAATCGGTACACATAAGTATTATTTATTTATTATCATTGTTATGAATTAAAGGATATGTTTCTCATATCGAATTCCTTCACATCTAAAAAAAATATGTTTTAACTTTCATAATTCAAATATCGTTATCTAAATTGGCAAGGGACATATCGTTATCTAAGGGTCTGTCCACTTTGACTGAAACTTAACTGATCTTAAATGATCTTAACTGATCTTAACTTATCTTAACTGATATTAATTTATCTTAACTGATATTAACTTATCTTAACTTAACTGAAACTTATATTTGACTAATGAATAGTAATATTATGATGATGGTGAATAGTATGATGATGATGGTATGATGAATAGTAATATTATGATGATGATGAATAGTATTTTATGATGATGGTGAATAGTAATATTATGATGATGGTATGATGATGATGAATAGTATGATGATGATGGTATGATGAATAGTAATATTTATGATGATGATGAATAGTAATATTATTATGATGATGAATAGTAATATGATGATGATGGTGATGATGATGATGAATAGTAATATACTGATGATGATGAATAGTAATATACTGATGATGATGGGGGTGATGAATAGTAATTTTATGATGATGATGAATAGTATGATGGTTTGATGATGATGGTATGATGAATAGTATGATGATGATGGTGATGGTATGATGATGATGGTGATGGTAATTCAAACCATCACTAATCTATCAGACAGATTCATCACTAATCCAGCAGATAGATTTTTTCAGTCAGTTTCTGATAGACAGACACTTCTACGAACTCATGACAGTTCCCCCTTAAATAGGCATTAGATTTGAATTTCAGTAGTGACTTCCCCCTCAAGTGGTGCACTCATGTTATCTTCCCCCTTTTGGCATCATTAAAAAGATCACAATTTAAGAATACCCGGGTAATGGAAGAAAAACTGCAAATTGTATTATCAAACAGGCAAAAGTCCCCTTAGGGACACACAGCAAGCAGACAATCAAACAACTATCAAGCAGAAGGGAGCAAGTCAACGAAGAAAGAGTCACAAAAAAAATTTAAGGATGATGTGGTGGGGATTTCAAAAGAGGGGGAAACCATGAGACAGAAACCAGGCTAATCCTTCACCAGTAACTTCAACTGGTCAACCAGTTCTGTGCCCACAAACCTCAACTAACGGTTTAGCTCCTTTATCTCCTCCTTGATTTGAGTCCCATGAATCATATTAATTTTTGCAGACCCCTCCATCTCCTTCATCAGCGCAGGTAACGGCTCAATCGCTTCCATCTTGGCGCGCAATTCCACCTCACAGCCAGCAACAGATTTCTTCACCACCTTCTCATATAACAACTCCAAATTTGCTACTTTCTCAGTTAGCAACACCACTTTCCCAGACAGACTTCTCAACGCCTCAATCACCGCCGGTGATCCCTCATCTGGAAGCTTGTCCAGAGGATCCACCTCATGAAGAGCGTCTGTCAGAGGAGGTGCGGGTTCATACTGGTCGTTCTTCCACCCAGAACAGAGTATAGATTCACTTCCTTTTTCGGCACATACAGCCCAAGGTGAACTAGTATCTTCTTCACAATTCCAGGGTATGGCAACCCATGCTTATTACTCGCAGCGCAGTATTTCATATACTGTAAAATCTGCTTGGGAAGGCTGATAGGCTCTTTGGCTCTTAACTTGTCAATCAGGAGGAAATCCTGAAAGTTGACAATTTCGCCAGCTGGTGTGTAGCTAGAAACTCCCTATCGATTACCAATTCCGCCACCATGGATCTCCTTTCTAGATAGCCTCTGCAAAGCCTCAATCACGTCGGGTGACCCCTCATCTGGATGCAACGGATGTTGTTCCAGAGGATCAACCTCCTGAGGTGATGTGGGGTGGTTATCCGAGCATTCTACCATCACATGGCTTCAACAAACGTCCAACCAATATTGTCAACGGCCTCCATACCAGGAACAGTAGACATAACATTCTCCACTTCTAGCTGATGGGTGCCAAGATCCGCCTTTGCTTCTCTTCTTTATACTGTGAGAAGCCCTAGAAATTTCCTTTTATTACATCTTCATAGCCATCACTCCACTTCAAACTGACCGCCTAACATGAAATCTTCCTGGCAATGGCATCACATCCGAGTCTCATTCGTGCCATTATGATCTCCTTCTTTGTCAGAATAAATGCCTTGTAGCAGCGCCAACCTCTCACAGATATTTCATCAATCATCTGGCGTGCAGGAGAACTGTCACCATCCAAAGCAGTCTGCACAACAGACCTGTGATCATAAACAATGAGCTGCGCTGCATGCTCACTGATGATAAAGAATTTGCTCATTCGACAACTTCACATTTGAGCATTGTCATTTTTCTCATCCACAGTAGCAAGGACACGTTCTGGTGAAGCCATACTAGCCAAGGCCAACTCCCCTCCAAATTCAGACTTAGGCAGAAACTAAACCGCCTCTTGCAGTTCCCAATTTTGAATTTGCTCCACAATTTTCTGCCACATTGCCATCTGCAGGTATTAAGTGTTGCGGACTGTTCACGTACCAACACTTTGCTGTTTTTCCACGCCATAAAGACAACAGCAGCATCCATCATGATGACGAACGAGCGGCAGACGCAGCTCTTGCTTTTCTCCATACATGTCAGTTTAATCGCGATAAATGTAGCACTTAGAATTTCTGTTCGTGCTGGCAGCCGCTAATCCTCCAAACGGCACTTCAATCTTGAAAAATTGAATTTAGATACGCCGAATCAATTTGCGGATAAACTTCTCTCCAATTTCAAAGAGTAATTGCCAACTGCCTCGTAACTCCCCAATTTTAGTGGATTACTTCCACGTGTCCCAGCTGGGAGAAAATCTGCTTTAATTGCTTTGACTACACACCTTTTGGTTTGTTCATCTTCCCATGTGATTATGGCAGTCTGCTCTGCAGTTTCTTATCATACCTTTCTGTCCAATCACCATAAGTGCTTCATTTCTGCTTTAAGGCTGGGAGCAATTAGCCTTTTCAACCTTTATTCACCAACATTTGCTTATTGAACCAGCCACATCCACTGATTGAACCAGTCTGAATCAGTTTGGAATTAACCCCGGTTCTATATCATGGTTTTCACAAGGATTGTGGTGCTTTAGGTTTACCCAAGAGGTACAATAAAAACACCACTCAATTATGAAGCAAGCAATTCACCAAGTCAAATCAAAGCAATATCATGCGGTGTGGAGATAGCAAAAAATATGTGATGTTTCATAATCAAAGGGCTAAACAACCAACAATCAGTCTCCACACATTATAGGCTTGGGTTGGTCTTAGAGTACTTCCTTGGCATGTATTGAGGGTTCAAAATAGGAAGTCTCTTTTGGGCTACAAAGAATTATGTGCCATGCTCAGATTCTGCTATCTAGTAGTCTTATTTATCAAGCATGCAGGGTGAGCTCACAGAGAAACTTTCACACAGTTTTCAATTTCATAAGCAGTAATTCCATACCATGGAAACTTAGCATGCAACCTAGTCTAGCCAATCATTGGAGAAATCTAACATGGAATACAGACTAGGTAAGGGATGTCATACCTAATTCAAGCCTTAGCTTCTCATAGGGCTCCCTGTGCAGTGCTTTCGTAAAGATGTCTGCGATCTGCTCCTTAGTTCTGCAGTATTCCATGGCTATGGTGCCTTTTTCTACACAATCACGCAGAAAGTGATATCTGATTTCTATGTGTTTAGTACGTGAAAACTGTACCGGATTTCTAGAAATATTAATGGCACTGGTATTATCACATAGAATTGAAACACATTCAAGATTAGCACCGTAGTCACTTAGCTGTTGTCTTATCCATAGGAGTTGTGCGCAACAAGCAGTAGCTGCGATATACTCGGCCTCAACGGTAGATAAGGCAATGGAGAACTGCTTCTTGGATCCCCATGATATCAGGCATGGTCCAAGGAGTTGTGTCATCCATGACGTAGACTTTCTGTCTGTCTTGCAGCTGGCATAATCAGCATCTGCGTAGGCCACCAGACGGGCTTTGTTCTTTTCGAACTGGTGCATCTCCTCTTGCATGGCATTGACCCATTCTGGGTCCTTGAGCGCTTCTGCTACGGTCTTCAGTTCTGCAAGAGAGACAAAAGAGGCAAATCCACAAAATTGATATAAGGAGTTAAGATCTACCTGTTCCTGAGAGATATAGCACTGGTAATTCTCTAGTCTAGCTGGTCGATGAACCACTCGTCCATATCGTGTGGTTCTGAGTTCCCCCTCAGGGTTAGCAGGAGTAGGTTCAACGACCACTTCTTCCTCTCCAGGGAGCTCTTCGTCAGCTTCCACCACAGGGTTATCATTATCATTTTTACCTGGTGGATCAGCTATTTCATCTTGATCTGCCTAATGGTCTGGTAGTACTTCATCTCCCTGGTGGATATCCATGTGAGGTATTTCAGCAGTGGGTGCTGGTGGAGGTTCCCTGTCGGGATCTGACTCATTGACAAACCGGAGCTCCCCAGCATCAATCATAGTCGTAGATGAAGAATCTTGTATTAAGTGACCATCCATCACCGTCTTATCGAATCTTACATGCACACTTTCCTCAACTTGCTCTAGCCTTAGGTTGTAGACTTTGTAAGTCTTGCTATGGCTGGAGTATCCAACGAACACTCCTTCATCTCTCCGAGTATCGAACTTACCCAAGTGTTCCTTACCGTTATTGTGGACAAAGCACTTGATCAAATGTGCTTTTCACCTTGGGTAAGCCAACTACCAATTCCAACGGATGGAGTTTGTGCAGCAGCCTCATACTTGCATGACCAAACTTCCTGTTCCATGAGATGGAGGCTTCTGCAGTACTTGATAGACACAGTTCTTCCTCATGGACAAAATCTGGATCTACGGTGCAGATTTCGTTCACACGAATTCCTCTCAGAACTGTCTTCCCTCTCCCATAGCTATCACATTTCCTTTGCTTTTGTTTCCGAAGATTTTGCTTCCTCCGGAGTGTTTATGGAGCGAGTCGAACCATCCTGGATTCCCTGTCATATGCTTTGAGCAGCTGCTATCTAAATACCAGGGATGGGACCTCACTCCTTCCTGCAAGAAAAGATCAGTTTTTCCGAACCCAGACAAGCTTGGGCTTACTGGGTTTAGGAATGAATTTAGCAACAGGAACATAATAAGATTGATAGTAAGCATCATGGTTAGTTATATCAATCTTTCGCATGGGCGTGCTCCTTGGTCTACCACAGATTTCTGGATCATAGTGGGGGCGAAAGTGATCGACTCTCCCTTTCTTTCTATATGCACTAGCTTTCCTTTGATAACTAGCTTCTGGATGGTGGTCTTGGGTGTCCAGCCAGTTGCGGTTCCTTTCATGTGTCTTCCTCAGTCTTGGACATTCAGTTCTATAGTGTCCAGATTGTCCACAATGCCAGCATGATCTGTGGCATGGAAGATCAATATATTTACTTCTGCCAGGTGGTGTGGATGTCCTTTTCTTCCTTGCTTGAAGGTCTATCTTTGAAGGCCTACGACTAAGGTTCTGCTTCTGCCAGATTTCATAGGCTTTCCTAGCCTTGTAAGGGACTGAGTCAGTATCATAGAGGTGACATCCATCCTGTGGACTGGCTTCCCTTCTAGTCTGTCTGATGGTCCGAGGCCTTCTATTCTGCCGAGAGGATTCACCTTCTTCCACCACCACAACGCCTTTTCCTTTAGTAGCCTTTTCTTGTTCGAATCCAAGGCCTGGTCGAACAAACCTTTTCTTGTAATCCTTCTTTTCTTCTTCAACTTTCTTAGCTTGCACTTCTTTAAGCCACTCTTCTTTTAAGACTTCCTCCTCGCGTCTGAGGTTTTCCACTGTTTGAAGCAGCTCCTCATTGTTTCGCCTGAGGTCCATCAACTCATCATTCAGCCTTTCAACTTCTGTGTTGAAGTCAACTATTTCATCATTTTCTATCCTCAAGCGTTTCAGCTCATCACTTAGCTTGCTAATCTGTCTTTCTCTTCCATCACAGGTACGACACTTGCATACATGCTCTGCTATTTCTGTCTCAAGGCGCATAGCTTTGTTTGCCCATAGATTGTTCTCTTCTATGTCAGCATGATGATCCTGTTGCATTTCTGCCAGTCTGTCCTCCAGATCTTGATTTTTGTCTAATAGCTGAGCTATAGTTTCTGCAAAATCAGATTTGGTAAATACTTCATCAACAAGGGAGTTAGTTTCCATTACCTTACTAGATGTGGAATGAGCCATCAAGCAAGGCTCCTTGGAACACTTTCCATCGTTACTATCCTCATCCGAGTCTCCCCATGCGGTGAACATGGCATGAGCTGGCTTGGGGATGGATGCTTCTCCTTTCTGGACGGGTGGCTCTCTTTTCTTTCTGCTGTAGCAATCTTTTGACAGATGCCCCTTCTTTTGGCAGTAGTGACATGTTCTGTCTTCTTTTTCTCCTCGGTTTCCCCCGTTTTCTCTCGACGTATCACCTTTGTTTCCGCTGGAGGAGTTACCACGACTTCCTCCTGATGGACCTCTGCTGAAGTTTTGTCTTTTGCCGATATTGGCCATCGTGAGGGCTCTTGTTAATCGGGCTATGTCATCGTCCTCCTTTGGTGACTCATTTCCATGTTCCAGATCGAGAGCCTTTTCTACCTTCAAGGCTATGGCATGGGATTTGTCTGATTGTCTCCTAGCCATCTTTCTTTCCGTGATTCCGGCTTGGCTCTGAAGGTTGGCAACCAGTTCCTCTAGTGTGATGTCCTTGATCCCCTTTTGAGCTTGCAGCGCTAGTGTCACGTGATCCCACTTTGAGTTCAAGGCTTGCATGAACTGGTGTGTGATTTTCCATTCGGGGAGCTTCTCGTTCAAGTATTCCAACTGTCCAATGATGACTTGGAATCGGGTGAAGAAATCTTCAAGGGATTCATCCTCCTTCTGCATAACAGATTCATAGTCCTTTATCGCAGCTAGTATTCTGTTTCTCTTGATATCTTCATTTCCCCCATATAATCTGACCAATCCATCATACATCTCCTTCGCGGTTTTGTGCATCGCCACTTTAATCTGATCTCCGGGAGAAAGGGCCATATATAAGACTTTCTTTGCTCTAGCATTCTTTTCAAGCTTCTTGTAGTCCTCATCCGTATATTTATCCTTAGTTTTCTCCACTGGTTTTTCAGCATCTGTTGTGTCCAGTGGGATGATAAGAGGACCCATCTCGAATATGCTCCATAACTGTCCATCCAACGAGCAGACGTGAGCCTCAAACTGGTCTTTCCACCAGTCAAACTGTCCCGGCTTCAGAAGCGGCGGTTTCCAGAACGAATCGCTAATAGACGACATACTTTTCCTGCAAAGCTAACACACAAATCTAGAACCTTCGGCTCTGATACCACGTGTTGGATCGAAGTGTTAGCGAAATACGATAATCTATCAGACGGAATTTAAGAGTTGATTTTATATTGTTTTCCGTTTGATAGTTAACGTAGCAGCGGAATATTGATGCAGGAAAATAACAGCAGAAATAACAACACAAGGATATATAGTGGAAAACCTTATCAAAACTATGATAAGATTAAAAACCACTACCTTTCAGTTTCCACTGAAAGGATTTTCGAAATCAGATTATTCCTTTTATTCCCGATATGCTTGTAGGGTTTACAAACTAGATCACACAGATTCTATTTGATGACCTCTACTCAACCGGATGGAATAATCGATTTCTACCACAAACCACCGTGTGTGCGACTTCAGCAATCTTCCTCCTGGAATGCAGTCGCTCCGTTCTTCTCAAGAGAACTCCACGCCTCAGTGCGTGCAATGCTGGCGGTGCTGCTCCTCTTCTTATGCAAGAGCTTGATTCTCCATAAGGTAGCCGCAGTTATTCTCTCTCTAAATCCGCCGCTCAGCATCCACAAGGCATTTTGTCAAACCCTAGCTCTTTATATAGAGTTTGTTATGTCTTAAACTCTGGGCCCAATATCCTGGGCCAGCCCAACTGTCCAAACCCTAATGGACTTCAGTTCAATAAGACAAGACTCCTTCTAGAATCTTCCTTTCTTCTCCAATCTTCATTTAATCTGTTTATCCATCAAACAGAACTTGCCAAATCTGATCTGTAGAATATTCTTCTCCATATTCTGCTAATCAGATATCTTCTTCTTGATTTCCAAATCTGTGATTAATCTTCACGAATTATCTTCGATCTCAACACGCCAACTCGCCCTAGTTGCGTGGTTCTCAAGGCTCTTTAATTGGTTCAATTCGAATCTTCTTGAACCGCAATTCGTTCGTCCCAACTTCAAACTTCAATCAATGTTCGCATGCTTGCGTTTCCTCACCTGAAACTTGCAACAACAAATCTGCCCATGGATTTCTGCACACTTAGGCAACACATTAGCTAAGTGTTTGTAATCATCAAAACCAAAGGGTTCCAACAGATTCCCCCTTTTTGATGATGACAAACACTTCTTCAATAAAACAGAAATCCATCACATGTAATTCAAACCATCACTAATCTATCAGACAGATTCATCACTAATCCAGCAGATAGATTTTTTCAGTCAGTTTCTGATAGACAGACACTTCTACGAACTCATGACAGTTCCCCCTTAAATAGGCATTAGATTTGAATTTCAGTAGTGACTTCCCCCTCAAGTGGTGCACTCATGTTATCTTCCCCCTTTTGGCATCATTAAAAAGATCACAATTTAAGAATACCCGGGTAATGGAAGAAAAACTGCAAATTGTATTATCAAACAGGCAAAAGTCCCCTTAGGGACACACAGCAAGCAGACAATCAAACAACTATCAAGCAGAAGGGAGCAAGTCAACGAAGAAAGAGTCACAAAAAAAATTTAAGGATGATGTGGTGGGGATTTCAAAAGAGGGGGAAACCATGAGACAGAAACCAGGCTAATCCTTCACCAGTAACTTCAACTGGTCAACCAGTTCTGTGCCCACAAACCTCAACTAACGGTTTAGCTCCTTAATATGTTGTAGTTTTATTGGTTAAGGAGTCTGTCATGTATCCTTATACCCCGGATTTGAATCCAAGGTCTCAATTTTACTCATAATTTTGTGAGATTTTTTTCATCGCGCTTCCTACATCGTTCGTGCATTATAATGTTCTAAATTGTTACCCATTATCAAAAAATAAAATAAAAACTCAACAAGTCTCCAACTCTGATTTTTAACAGCCATAATAGCAAATTTTTAAAAAAAAACTAATAGTGAGAAAACCCAAAGACTAAAATGACGATTAATTCACAACATTTCCGGAACAAACATGTCTCCAGACCTATTAAACATCTCATACCAAAACTCCATCTCATTGTGATCTCCACCGTACCCCAAACCAGCCAAAAGCGGAGAAAGCGGGAGGGACCAGAAACTCTCATCGATCTTAAGAAACTCGTCGTCGTTGCTGCTATCCAAACTAGTAGACACATTGTCGACGACATTGCTGCTTGAGCTTGATGAGATCATGTCATCAGTGCTGCCAGAAGATTGCAGAGGAGAACACGTGCTGGCTGAGTCGTCCCCACGTGAGGTTGTGGTATTGGAAATTGTCACGGGCTGAGGTTTTGGTTTCTCAAACATGTCGTCTTTTGTCAGTATCGGACGTTGTTGGTCTTTGTTAAGTAGCAGCCTTTTCTTTAAGTGTGTGTGCCAGACGTTTTTAATCTCGTTGTCCGTTCTTCCAGGAAGTCGGGCTGCGATCGCAGACCATCTGATCGAATGCAAAAAGATCACATATAACCGGAATTATTTATGCATTCACGATATATAGATGGATAGTTTTGCTTTGATTAGTCCCACGTAAAGGAATCTCTGTCTTTCTCAATCATAGATCTGAGCTTATTAATATAATTATATATACAAAGTAGCGTGTTGTAGATCGAATCTTTTTATAATTTCAGAATCTGATAATTCAAATTTGATCATTAATTGAATTAAGATATATCTTACATCTCACCGTGCATGTTTCAATATTAGTGTGTTCGACTTCTTATTAAATATAAGTTTCAAAATGCAAGTGTGATACGTGTCCACGTATCACAATAACTGGATAATGCAATGTAGATTGAATTCTCAAGTTTTCGAAATATAAAGATGTTGTCACTGATTGCTCTTGAGCAAATATATGTATATATATATATATATCAGTTAATTATTAACTAGCGGCAATAAGATGTTATGATGCATACCTGTTTCCCAACATTTGGTGTAGGTTAATAATGACATCTTCTTCCTCCCTTATGAAGTTTCCTCTCTTAATGTCCGGTCTTAGGTAATTAGTCCATCTGAGCCTGCAACTCTTTCCGCATCTCAACAGCCCTATAATATATATATAGCATTCAAGTAAGAACTAACATCAATGCAAACCATATATAGCTACACACTTCACTCAAAGCCCAACATATATAAAAAGGGATTCATCGACGGTTCATGGACCTATCTGGGATAGCCTAGTCTAGTCTATCCAGCTTGTTTGGGTAGGGCTCTCCAATTTCCATGTCCATAGAGAGATATGAAGTTGATTAGTACTTGGTCTTCCTCAGCTGTCCATGGGCCTCTCTTCAACCCCATTTTCTCGCAGCATGGAGCTCTCACCATGTTATTCCCAACTCAATCTTTATGTGATATAGAAAACAGACAGCAGATTGCAATGCCATTAGAGGTATATGAATTGAGAGTTCAATACATGTCGAGCTAGACTGGATTGAGAAATATGAGAGATGACAAAGTGCTCTATTTAAGTGATCTTTAATGAAAAGAATATAGCAACTTGGCACTTTATTTAAAGTGTGAGAGTTGCACTTGCACATGTTTATCCATTTGTTAAAAACTACCACTACAAATTTTTGGAAAAATTCAGTCAGTTAAAAAGTGACGGACAAGTGACGGAATTTTGCCGGAAAATAGAGAGATTTTGTCAAAATTCAGTCAAGAACCTCGATGACGGCGTTTTTCCCGACGGAAACTTGATTTCGGAAAAATTCCGTCACCGTTTTCCGTCAAAGTTCCGTATACATCCCGTCTAACTTCCGTGACCCAAAACTTCGTCAACCGTTCGTCAATTTTCCCATATAAATTTCCGTCTATTTACCCACAAAAGTCCGACATGTATAATTTCCAACATAATTCCCTCTGTATTCCGTCAGCAATTATTTTCCCTCACTAATCCCATTAGTTTCCGTCATAATGAATTCCATCATTATACCGGTAAATTTCCGTCATATATAATTTCCGTCTTTGTTCCAGCAAAATCCCGTGACAATATATTTCCATCAAATGTCCCGCAAATTTCCGTCATAAATAAAATGCGTCATTTTTCCAATAACATTCAGCTACCAATAAATTCCATCATTATTCCAGCAGAATTTCGTCACCAAAAATTTCCATCATTTATTCGGCAAAAATCCGTCAGCGCCTACATGAGTCGTTATTCCTATAAAATTCAGTCACAAATTAATTCCATTACTATTACCGCACAATTCCGTCATATAAAATTATCATCAAGATGCTGTCAAAATTCAGTCATCAATAAGATGGCGTTTTGAATTTAAGCGCTGTCATCTTGTAAAACTATGACAGCGCTTTCTTTATAAACGCTGCCTTATAACTATCCTACAATGGCTCTTTTTTAGAAGCGCTGTCTTTTAAGTAACATACAATGGCGTTTTAATATGAGCGCTGTCAATAATGTCCATCACCAGATCCATTTTCAATTAAAATTTTTTTTTGGTACATCAATTACTTATTAATTGAACAGTACATTAATTGATATTTTGAAAAACAATTTAATTGCATTTTAAAACAAATATTCGAAAAACAAAGACAAATTTTTTTAAAATTCGATTAGTAATTTAGCACATCTAGTGATGGGCTAAATTTCCCCTCCAGGCCTAACGACGTCCTCGACACTCTTCATTCGATCTCTGCGTAGGCTGACCGCGGTTGTTTACGTGCGGACTTTGACTTGGAGGCGGAGGATATGTAGGAGGAGTTAACATCTTGAGCATGTCAGATTGCATTTGCATCATTTGCATCAATCCCTCTATGTTTTCCTTCATATCTCTGATCTCATCCTCCTGTCGGGACTGAGAGCTATAAACCTCGTCCATGCGCTCCAATCATGGCCTCATCTCCTGAGATATCCACTCGTCCGATTGTTGGGACCTTGATGCGTGTGAGCTCGCACTTGACTGACTGCTGGTTGAGGAGAACTTGTCCGATATTAATGTCGCCGTTGGCCTATACAAATACGGTATCCCAGACATGGGGTTAACACCCATGACAGTTGCAGCGGCCTCCACTAGCTCCTCCTCCGGTACCCTTTTCCCTTTGTCATGTTTCCTTAGGACCACAGCTTCCGCATCCTCGAGTTCTTTCTGTACATTTTCCAAGAAACATAAAAATGTCCTTTGGTTACGAAATAAATCAAATATTTAAGATATTCAATCCCAACAGAAACATGAATTCACAAATTACCTTTTGATTGACATTATATTCATAGTCAAACTAGTGATGCAGAGACATAAAATTAGGTCATCACATACCCTTTTCATTTCCGCGTTGGGCATCAAATATGTCCCATCCTTCCGCTTGAATTTCCGATCAAAGAAGGCAGAGGGTAACACTTGTTGTTGCTTTCCTTGAACATATAACAAATGTTGATAGTGTATTTGATAATGTAAATTAAAGTGCTTTCAATGTTTGTATTACCATATTCGCATGGTGAAAATGTGCTGGTCTCGATCCAAAGGCGTGCAACAACGACCCGTGTATAGCATGTCGGGCCAAATATATTTGTTTTTTCTGTTCACTCCGGGCCTTGAATATTGGGTCTGTGTCGAAGCGCTCTTTGGCTGCAAGTCGGTGATCATTTGTCAACCACTTAGGTCCTTTAGTCGTCCCCTTTCGCATGCCTTTCCAAGCATCTTGGAGTATCTTCCCCGCCTTCTTTCTGAAGTTGGCCTCAGTTTGATCATTGTGCATTGGATCCCACCGGTACAAGCTCTGCACATTTGCATTACAAAATTTGTAATATTATTTTACAGTCTATAGGAGTACGAAATGAATCAATATCGGAATAAAAACAGACATTGTTATACAAATTTAATACCATTTACCTTAAAATGTCGAAACCATTTTACCGGCGCATCTGGATCACACGTGCCAATTGTTGTCCAACCAACCTTAAAACCAGGGACGATACATTGCAACCCGATTTTTTTAACAGCTGATGATGGGTGAAAGCTGAAAAAAATACACTTGCGTAATGTACAATATTATTAGTAAAATTTGTCAATTAGTATATGCAAAAAATGTTCCTTACTTGTCATCACCCGCAGGAACAATCCACGGTCGTCCATCATGTGACATCAAACCTATCCGTGTCATCTCCTCTAGTCCGCCACTGTCCAATCCTATATTAAATGTCGTACGCGGTGTGCCATCTACATCGTCATCATTCCCCGAACTACCATGGACTCCCTCATGATCACACTGGTCGTTGCCCTATCCATCTGCCTGGAACGCCTCTTCATTGTAATTCATGAGTTCGTCTAATTCGTATTCATTAGTATGTGGGAATGTTCTCTCTTCCTCCATTCGAACAGGTATTGGATTCTCCGTTACAGGCATAGTTGGTCTATACACTTCCTGCCCTTGACGTCCGTCGCTGGTTGACGGGGTTTGTGATGAGCAATTATTTGATGATCTTTGATGTATAAATCCACACACTTTGAGCTGCATTTCCATGCAATATTACGCAGATTTGATGGTTTTACTTAGTGTTTCAGTGACAAATCAAATTGAGAAGTAAATGGCAAAATAGCAAAATTGTGAGCTCGGACCTCCGAGGGGCTACCCGACCTAAATTGCTCAAAAACACTCGTGCATCCGAGGGGCCATCCGACCGTGTATCCGACCGTGCATCCGACCTTCTTCTTGCGCAAAAAGCAAAACATGCGACCGGCCAGCCGAGCTCCAACCGTCCGGACCTCCACCCGGCCAGCCGACCTCCACTCCTCAGCCGCTCGTGCCCATGCTCTATGATCTCCATGTTGAATCCCAGTATTTTGATATGCATTCTCGTACAACCCTTTGATGAACATCGAACGGGAAGAAACTAGTACAAAATTTGAATCACAAAGTTAGTAAAATTATCAAATCCAACAAACTGAATTTTACAGTAAGTTGTCACCTATTTCCTCTAACAGGTATAACATGCTGTCTACGATTGACATAACCATCCCTGAAACCGACACGATCAAACGAAGGAGACATGTATATGCAAATTACTGAATTGCAACAAACTACGTTCTGATCAGATTTTTGTTGGTTAAGTGTTGTAAAAGGTGTGATATATATATATAGGGCAAATCTATGAACCAAAAGTTTAAATTAGCAACGGTCCACAAATAACGGTAATATAAAAGCAACGGCTATATGACCTAACTAAGAGGACAGCGCTTCAAGACAATCGCTGTCTTATTTGTCATTTTCAACAGCGCTTAATAGATACACGCAGTTAAAAAAACAATAAGACAGCCCTTTTACTATAAGTGCTGTCTTTTATTTCATTTCAGACAGTATCTCCCATTTAAGCGTTGAGAATAATCTTTAAGACAGCGGTTATGGAAAGGCGTTGATATATATTAAATGGCATCAAATTAAAACGCTGTTATATATTAACATTACACAGTGGAAGCTATGTAAGCAGTCCAATTAAAGGGTTCAATTTTTTTTAATCATGTATTATCTAATTATTCAACCGTATAAAGAAACGAAATATTAGAAAATAGTGACGGAATAAATCATTAATATTTCCTGAGATTTTGTGATGAGGGAATATAGGGGGACATGGCACGAAATTAACACTCCATATTTTTCCCTTTATTTTACCTGAACATTCCGTCTACTAAATTCCGGCAACGTTCCACCACAATTGTGCAGATGGAATTTTTTTTCACGAAAAAGTGACGGAAATATAACGAATATTATTTGGATGACGGAATTTTCTCGGAAATTTAACGGAATACTTTCCATCAGCGTTTAAAATGGCGTTTTAATGATGGAATTTTGAGACGGTAAAATCCCAAAAATTTATAGTATAATGTACGTATAATAATATTCAACATCTTGGGTCAAGATCAGGTACAAAGTTAAATTTTGGTACAAAATACAAAATTCGTCAAAATCATTTTATAGTTCGTCAATTTATTTTATAGTTCGTCAAAATTATTTTATAGTTCGTCACTTTTCGAGTCGAAAAATGAAAAGACAACATAGTTCGTCATTTTCATTTTATAATTCGTCGCCAAGAAAAACACCTGCAAAATCAAAATTTAATCGCATCCATTCAAATCACAAGATCAAGGGCTATGATTAATTTGTATATTGTTCCAAAAAATTAACTTTGCACCGGATCCTTACTCTCAACTTCTTTTCAAACATTTCTTTCTTTTTTTACCACATTAAAATCAGTTTCTAGAAAGCTCACTCACACAACAATGATGACTTCATGATAGCCGACACATGTATATATATGGATTACAACGTGCGTTTTTCACATTAATATATGTGTTTAATAAGCGATGTGACAATCATTCAAAAATCAATAATTACTGTGTGCACCATATGATGCATGAGTAACAAGTTCATCATAAATGTTTTAATTAAGATTTTAATGGGTTTATGATTTTGATGATGCGTGACATCTAATGGGATCTTAAATTTCTATCCAAGTGTTGATATAAGTAAGCTGCAGGGTGATGAAGTCAAGCAAAGAGGCTGCTAGCAGTGCATGCTTGTGTGCTTTCTACTAATTTCCCAAAACCATATTTTATAATGATAACAATAATAATGTCATGGGAGAAGATCTCATGTGATCTTGTGAATGGATAAACATGTATATAATTTTCAATTAGTGGGACAGTTAAAATCATGTTTAACAATTGAAGAAAAGTATTTCACAATATGATTGGGTTAAAAAACACGTTTTTAGACTCCCAACTTGTGATTATATCGCATAATCTTGGCACCTATGTTTTTAGACTCCCAACTTGTGATTATATGATTGTTCACGTGTAGTAACTGAGAGCTATTCGAATAGTTATGATCTTATATCCGTATAGTTCTATTTTTTTGAGGTTTATTATTCATATATATCAAGTATTATACGAATACATTTCATAAAAATTGTATGAGTACTTCTCGAATACATATATATTTATTAATTACTGCTGAAGCAAGCGCATATATAGCCCTTAATATATAATTAGCAGCTAGAGATTGCATGATTGCAGCACTCAACACAACCGTCACTTATGACCCCCAAATTTTTAGAACATGTGGAACCAATTTCGCATCACATAAAATAAACACTATATATATGTATACCATGTTATCTCTCTCTACACAATATTGTTCAAAACCCTATCACAAGCTCTCTCTCTCTCTTGCTCTCTAGCTCCGTTAAGAGAAGGGTGTATATATTGTTTGAGACATCATTGTCATGGACGAGGGGAGCAGGAGCGGTAACGGCGGAGGAGGTCGGGGATCGAATGAGGCACGCTACCGATACCGAGGGATAAGGAGGCGTCCGTGGGGGAAATTTGCAGCGGAGATTCGTGACCCATCGAGGAATGGGGCACGAGTGTGGCTTGGAACATTTGAGACTGCCGAAGAGGCTGCTAGAGCTTATGATACGGCGGCTTATGCGTTTCGTGGGCATTTAGCTATTTTGAACTTCCCCAATGAGCACCAATACCAGTCCCAAACTGATAGTTATAACAATAACTCCTCTTCTTCGAATGAAATTAGTTTCGGACACAATGGTAATAGTAATAATGCTCGGACAGGACGACAGGATGGTAAAGTGTTTGAGTTTGAGTACTTAGATGATAAGTTGCTGGAGGACTTACTAGGAGATCAAAGCCCAGGAAAGAGCCACTAATGCTTTCCTAAACCATAAACCCTAAATGCATCTATATCTGTACGTATCTATATATGTATATGCTTTCTGCATGCCTCTGGACAACTAGCATACTTCTTTCCAGATCTCAGATGTCCAAATAAGTATATATATGAATTTTACCGTCACATTCCTTCTCATTTGATTCTTTGTAACAAAATGTTTTTCTTATATTATTCAAATTAGGGTTCATCACAAATGTTCACTTTACTAAACCCTAAATCCACAAATAATGCCCATTAAACCCTAAACCCACAAATATTGAGTTCCTCCAACCCAAAATTTACGAATATTATTTCCTAAAAATCATTATAAAAAAAAGAGGAAGAACAAATCAGATGAGGAAAAAGATCCGGTGAAGGGTAACCAAATGATTCGAGTGTCAAACGGCACCGTTTTATTATGTCATAATATTTACTAGAATCAAACGATGTTGTTTTAGTTAAAACAAATGATATACTTCAAAGTGCTCGATGAAAAGTCAAATAACACATTAATTTGAATTGATATGAAGAATAATTATTAATTAAATTTAATTATAAGAGTGATTTTTCTGTTTTGCCATTTTTCATGAATGTGTATCTGGTTTATAGTTTCTTGAATAAAATAGTTCATCGATCATATTTTGAAAAAATATAATTGTTTTCACACAAGGTACAGATATATATATATGATATCTGTGGGGGGCGTTCGGTTGAGGCATGGGTATAAGAATGAGGCAGTGAGGCACGATCTCGGCCGTCTGTGGAGTTGATCGGACGCACGTGGCGAAGCCACGTTGCACGAGCCGCCAAACACGTTCACACTGCTTTTACTATTTGCATAGTGTTTTACTATTCATTGTCACGTGGCGCGCCCACAATGCATGGGGGTTGATGGATGGCTGAGATCGTGCCTCACACTGCCTCACATTTGGGAGGTTTGCCTCATTTGAACGCTCCTCTGAGATCTGTAATTTATTTATTTATTTATTTGGAAATGACAATTTTCAGGAAAATTTCCCAATTTGCTCAAAAATCAAATTTGCATTCCCTTTATACTTAATCTTCAAATTACATTCCCAATTTACTCACGTTTCTTAAGGCGCCGTTGGCAATGTTCCAAAAAACGCTAGGCGGGCATCGGGCGGAAAGGGTCTCCAAGGATTAATCGGGGATTAATCGGGGCCTAGGCGGGGATTAATCGGTTTTGAATTTTTAATATTTTTAATATATAATTATATATACATTATTTAATATACAAATTTCTTCCTCCATATTCTCCAGAATGTAAACTTTTAATCAATTCATGGGTTCAAGCACATTGCAAAGAAATATGAACATTTAATCAAATCCAAATTATAAAAAATAAGAAACATGCAGCAGAAACAACACAAATTGAAGCATTGAAATCTAAATCCCTAGTTTCAATAAGTTAATTTTTAAAAATTAACAAATAAGCCCTTCAAGTTTGACTATTGACATGTAGTTGACCATTCCGCCTAGAAATCGATTTAGATAGCCCAGAAGCCGAATTAACCGCCCAGGACTGCCCATCCGCATAATTGCATAAAACGGAACGGGTCTAAAAAAGGCCGCCTAGGTGGCCGTTTTTAGAACACTGGCCGTTGGTAACGACGCCTTAGCTATAAGCCGCTCTTCGGAACATCGGTTTAAGTCTCGTGGCATATTTAAGCAAATGAAGACTGAATAAGCCAGCTGACGTGGTAATTTAAACTAAGGCGCTGTTAGCAACACAGCGCCTTAGGTTAAAATAACTCAATCGCGTTTCATTCTTCCCGTTTGGTGAAATCGAAATCCAAAATCGACTTTCGTTTCGACATCACCCATGTTCTACGTTCGACATCCTCCCCTTCACCCTCGTCGACCGCACTCTTTGTCCCAATTCGAGCCTCTGACTTCCAAATTATATTAAAACGCTGTAAGTAACGGCGACTTACTTTTGGACGCTGTATCGAACAGCGGTTTCAACTTATAACTTGGCAATTTATGCCCAGCTAGCTTTATTTTTTGACTTAAATATGCCACTAGGTCTAAGACGCCGTTGGTTAGGGCGTTTTATTATTAAGACGCTGTTCACGACAGCGCCTTAAGAAACGTGAGTAAATTGGAAATGTAATTTGAAGATTGAGTATAAAGGGAATGCAAATTTGATTTTTGAGCAAATTGGGAAATTCTTTCCTCATTTTTTTAGTCGATTGTAAGTAGTGAGGATAATGAGACAAATCAAATATGACAACCGGACTTCGATTTCTCATATAATTTTGAAAAAAAGTAAGTCTCGTGAATATTAAGTTGAACGGCCGAATTTAAAAAAATTAACTAATTCAAACAGAAGATTTGAGTTGACAAATTGATCTAATTTAAGTACTTGAGTTTTAAGTTATATACAAATTAGACATCTAACTTAAAATATGTGCTTAAATAGATGTTCTAAATGAGTTACTAAATTGAACTGAACTAAATTGCTACAATTTTAAACTCAGCAGAAAATAACCTTATTGAGGCAAAGAGATTAGTCCAGTGGAAGGGCGTCCCTCTGCGCCCAAAGTGACCAGGGTTCAAGTCCTCACCAGCTCAAAATGAGCAGATACTATCTTTAACCCACTAACCCCATAAAAAATAACCTTATTATTATATGATTATGGTGGTTAATTAGGGGACACGAACTTGTAGTCGCAGGACCTGAAGGCTCCATCCAGTGGCGGTTTTTCTGATAGTGGTAAAAAAAATAATTGTTAATAATAAAATTATATTACTTGGAGTTAATTTTAATTAATAAATATATATTTTGTTTTATCTTTATAGTTTAGTGAATGAAAAATAAGTCAATCAATATGAGAAAAAGTAAATGATATGAAGTTGAGTGTGATTTAATAGTAAAACATATTTAATTGAAATGTAAAATCAAAATATCAACTCAGATTCATATTTATTATTAGATAAGTTCAGACATAAAATCTTCACATCTGAGTTGGTATTGTTTGGAACATAGAGATATATGAGAGGAGTTGAGGTTTGTGTTAGGCACCTAAGTGCAAGGGAAGAGCTCACCATAAAAAACTAGTCTGCAGATGGGTGAGAGGACCCCTTGTGTGCTTAAGTACCACTAGGTGTTGAAGCACACCTAGCCAATGTGGGATTGTAACATTGTCCCACCCTTTGGAAAACGACGTCCTCGTCGGCCTACTCTGAGCGGATTTCACTCTGGTCTCATTGGGCAATTAGGTAGCCCTTTCTCAGGTCGTCGCTGTTAGGATCACAAGCAGCGATGTTGAGAGAAAAACAAAATGAACGATGCGAGGACACCAAACTTTGATACTCAGTTCGTCACTACACCGTGACTACGTCTGGGGCACTACCAAGCCAGTGTTTTCTTCACTATGATGTTAGATACAATCACAATAATCAAGTTGGTTATAAATAGGGTAACCATCTAAACCCTAATTATCTAATTAGGAAATAGAAATCCTAAACTTCACTGCCAAATTATGGACTTCCTAAACTGGACCAGCCCAATAATCTAATCAGGCTCCATAACCCAACAATCTCTCACCCGGAGACTGATTCCAATCGTAATTGTCTTCGTCTTGAACAACCCATGCAGGCGGTAGTGCCAAGCCTTCAGCTCACGTCTTGAGCCCCGTTGAAGCAATGCACAACTTCAACTTCTTCATCTTCAAAGCTTTTCTACCCTGCAAAACTTTCTGATTCATGTGACCACAACGACAGTGCCACAAATCTGCATCACCGCTCCCACCAGAACTAGTGATGCCATTCCGAACATTCCTCACCTTGTACAACGTTTCTTCCTTCTTTCCTTGAGCTATCACCCTAGCTCCCTTTGCTATCTTCCAGTGTAGTTGAAGGTTACAACATAACCATCTTCATCTAACTGCTCAACTGATCAAAATCTTCTTTCGATGGAAATACTCATAGCCAATGTGGTGAAGCAAGTTCAGTTTATGAGACGATGACTTCTTTCTACTTTGTCTTTATTATGCATCTGATGAGAGAAGTTTTAGACATTACGAGTTGCCTTTATAATGCTTTGCAGCTTCAGTCTCAAGATATTTTGAATGCTATGTCAGTTGTTTCGACATCAAAGTCTCTTCTTCAAAAGCTTAGAGACGATGGATGGAGCAAATTAGTTGAAAAGGTGACAACTTTTTGAGAAAAAGTAAGTAAAAGTTCCTGATTTCAACGCTCATCATGAAAGAAGAAGAGGAGCTTCTCATTAACACAATGGAATCACAATGGAGCATTATTATAGAGTTGATATTTTCTACACAGTGGTAGATTCTCAATTGCAAGAGCTAAATAACAGATTCAAAGATGACACTGTGGAATTGATCATTCTACTTTAGATCCTAAAGAAATGCGTACAACACTCATAGTCGACAATATATGCAAACTGGTAGAGAAATTTTATCCAACTGACTTTGATGAAGATGAAAGGATATCGTTGCGCATGGAACTCCAACATTTTGAGTTGGTTCGACAACTTCCTGATTTCAACACTTTGACTGAAATTTATGAACTATGCAAATGGTTGACGGGGACAAGAAAATCAAACATGTTTCCTTTGCTATACAAGGTGATAACTCTTATTCTGACTCTTCCAGTTTCCACTGCTACTACCGAACGCTCGTTTTCAAGAATGAGTATTGTGAAAAATGCACTTCGTAACAAGATGGAAGATGATTTGTTATCAGATTGCTTGGTTGTCAACATTGAGAAACAAATAGCTAAGACGTTTAGTACGGATTTAATAATAGATGATTTCCGCGATATGGAAACAAGACGCTCTTTATTTTAATGTAATAGTACTTTTTTAACAATATAATTTTAGTGCAATTTTTTTTCTTTGTCACCCCCTGCTACCAAAATTCCTTGGTTCGTTGCTGACGATTATACACATAATTCACAACATTTCCGGAACAAACATGTCTCCAGACCTATTAAACATCTCATACCAAAACATCATCTCATTGTGATCTCCACCGTACCCCAAACCAGCCGAAAGCGGAGAAAGCGGGAGGGCCGGAAGGACATCAGACCAGAAACTCTCATCGATCTTAAGAAACTCGTCGTCGTTGCTGCTATCCAAACTAGTAGACACATTGTCGACGACATTGCTGCTTGAGCTTGATGAGATCATGTCATCAGTGCTGCTAGAAGATTGCAGAGGAGAACACGTGCTGGCTGAGTCGTCCCCACGTGAGGTTGTGGTGTTGGAAATTGTCACGGGCTGAGGTTTTGGTTTCTCAAACATGTCGTCTTTTGTCAGTATCGGACGTTGTTGGTCTTTGTTAAGTAGCAGCCTTTTCTTTAAGTGTGTGTGCCAGACGTTTTTAATCTCGTTATCCGTTCTTCCCGGAAGTCGGGCTGCGATCGCAGACCATCTGATCGAATGCAAAAAGACATATAACCGGAATTATTTATGCATTCACGATATATAGATGGATAGTTTTGCTTTGATTAGTCCCATGTAAAGGAATCTCTGTCTTTCTCAGTCATAGATCTGAGCTTATTAATATAATTATATATACAAAGTAGTGTGTTCACTGTGTTGTAGATCGCTGTTTAGAATCTTTTTATAATTCGAGAATTTGAAAATTCAAATTTGATCATTAATTGAATTAAGATATATCTTACATCTCACCGTGCATGTTTCAATATTAGTGTGTTCGACTTCTTATTAAATATAAGTTTCAAAATGCAAGTGTGATACGTGTCCACGTATCACAATAACTGGATAATGCAATGTAGATTGAATTCTCAAGTTTTCGAAATATAAAGATGTTGTCACTGATTGCTCTTGAGCAAATATATGTATATATATATATATCAGTTAATTATTAACTAGCGGCAATAAGATGTTATGATGCATACCTGTTTCCCAACATTTGGTGTAGGTTAATAATGACATCTTCTTCCTCCCTTATGAAGTTTCCTCTCTTAATGTCCGGTCTTAGGTAATTAGTCCATCTGAGCCTGCAACTCTTTCCGCATCTCAACAGCCCTATAATATATATATAGCATTCAAGTAAGAACTAACATCAATGCAAACCATATATAGCTACACACTTCACTCAAAGCCCAACTAACATATATAAAAAGGGATTGATCGACGGTTCATGGACCTATCTGGGATAGCCTAGTCTAGTCTAGTGGTTATAAGAGGCCGGAGAGATCATAAGAAATAAACACTCAACCCATTGATTTGTGATGAGAGCTAGCGAAGCTAGTTGAATCTAAATCATTGACGAAAATAGTCGTAGTAGCTAGAAGAAAAACTAACCAGCTTGTTTGGGTAGGGCTCTCCAATTTCCATGTCCATAGAGAGATATGAAGTTGATTAGTACTTGGTCTTCCTCAGCTGTCCATGGGCCTCTCTTCAACCCCATTTTCTCGCAGCATGGAGCTCTCACCATGTTATTCCCAACTCGATCTTTATGTGATATAGAAAACAGACAGATTGCAATGCCACTAGAGGTATATGAATTGAGACTTCAATACATGTCGAGCTAGACTGGATTGAGAAATATGAGAGATGACAAAGTGCTCTATTTAAGTGATCTTTAATAAAAAAAATATAGCAACTTGGCACTTTATTTAAAGTGTGAGGGTTGCACATGTTTATCCATTTGTTAAAAACTACTGTACGTATAATAATATTCAACATCTTGGGTCAAGATCAGCTACAAAGTTAAATTTTGGTACAAAATATAAAATTCGTCAAAATCATTTTATAATTCGTCAATTTATTTTATAGTTCGTCAAAATTATTTTATAGTTCGTCACTTTTCGAGTCAAAAAATGAAAAGACGACATAGTTCGTCAGTTTCATTTTATAATTCGTCGCCAAGAAAAACACCTGCAAAATCAAGATTTAATCTCATCCATTCAAATCATAAGATCAATGGTTATGATTAATTTGTATTTTGTACCAAAAAATTAACTTTACACCGGATCCTTACTCTCAACTTCTTTTCAAACTTTTCTTTCTTTTTTTACCACATTAAAAACAATTTCTAGAAAGCTCACTCACACAACAATGATGACTTCATGATAGCCGACACATGTATATATATGATATTACAACGTGCGTTTTTCACATTAATTTATGTGTTTAATAAGCGATGTGACAATCATTCAAGAATCAATAATTACTGTGTGCACCATATGATGCATGAGTAACAACTAACAAGTTCATCATAAATGTTTTAATTAAGATTTTAATGGGTTTATGATTTTGATGATGCGTGACATCTAATGGGATCTTAAATTTATGTCCAAGTGTTGATATAAGTAAGCTGCAGGGTGATGAAGTCAAGCAGAGAGGCTGCTAGTGCATGCTCGTGTGCTTTCTACTAATTTCCCAAAACCATATTTTATAATGATAACAATAATAATGTCGTGGGAGAAGATCTCATGTGATCTTTTGAATGGATAAACATGTATATAATTTTCAATTAGTGGGACAGTTAAAATCATGTTTAACAATTGAAGAAAAGTATTTCACAATATGATTTGGTTAAAAAACATGTTTTTAGACTCCCAACTTGTGATTATATGATTGTCTACGTTGTCGATTTAAGCACGTGTAGTAACTGAGAGCTATTTTAATAGTTATGATCTTTAATCTGTATAGTTCTATTTTTTTGGGGGGTTTATTATTCATATATATCAAGTATTATACGAATACATTTCATAAAAATTGCATGAGTACTTCTCGAGTACATATATATTTATTAATTACTGAAGCAAGCGCATAGCCCTTAATATATAATTAGCAGCAGCTGCAAAAATCGACAAAAGACAACGAAAAGCATCCAGTAGAGATAAATAAAGGCGTCCATGACGACGAATTAGGCCGAAAACAAGTCTACATTTTCCTCTTGTTGGCGTATTAGAATCAAACAATTGTCCTCTTAATCAAAATATATTTTCATATATACTAAGAAGCAGAAAAATGCTTTCTATATTCCATAATCCGCTATAAGTTAATTTAGTAAGATAGATATAAGGCATATCTTCTTTAGTACTAATAATTTATCATTGATGAATAATTGAATTTGAAGCCATCGTTTCAAAGTTGTTGACTTCTAATGCATGCCTTGTGTCTCTCCAATAATAATTAAATCAAAGAAAAATTATATAAAAATAAATAAATGCATGTGATCCAATGGATCCTTAAAGACCTGAATGATGTCTATCCTAAGGAAATACATGCGGCTCTAAAAGCTAAAGGGAAAGATCTTTAGACGCATGCAATGCAATCTTTCAATTTAATTAATTTAAACAAACTAATCGGTTATCTCAAAGACAGTATCTCATGGTTGCTCAAAATAATTGGCCAGACTAGGTGATCGATCTCCCCTGTCTTCTGTTCGGATATGTTCACTTAGATTTTCTCTTCATATGTCATTAAAGACACAAGCCGACTCTTACGTCTCGGGATGGAAGACGAAGCACTATGAACTTTGATACCACTATTAGTATTCAATCGAATTGTTCCAAATCCTAACTTGTTAATTATGATGCGATAAATCAATATAAACTTTTATTATTTTCTTATTTTTGACTATAGAGGTAATCCAAGTGACAGTATCTCAACGGTCTCAAATCACCAATGCGTGTATTAATTCCTAGCTTTTCCCCAGACTTCTACATAAACTAATTACTAAAATTCAAGCTTTAGGCACAGTGTGCATACTGGTTTATGAAAGAAAATTTTGCAGTCACTTTGTAACTCGCAGCCTCCTATATTCAATTTATTTGACTACCAACCTATTAAGGCTGCTTCTGTTGTCCCAATTTTGTTTCCTTCTCCGACCTTAAATTCTTTACTTGGACATCAGTTACTTGTCAGCAAAGCACACTGTCCATTTTGACGGCTCCGCTCCTCTACAAAAAAAGACGTCGGGCAAATCAGTATATGGCTAAAACAAGAAGTTGCCTATCAGAAAAGAATAGTGCTAAATGCACGAATTGAAGTGTTTATCAAGTCACAAAAGATCAAAATGACCTTACGGAATATTAACACACCAAAATTTAAGGCAACCAAGTAACAATTAAATATTTAGTTTTTATATATTTACTCAATTGTCCTTGAGGTTTAATTTGCTCAATAGAGTTTAATTTTAGGATTATTTTGATCTTATCCCAGTTAGTAAACACTTATAGTTCGTGCTTGTACTGGGGTTAATTTTAGATATGCCATTTTCTGAGTTTCATATTTCACAAATGCCATAGGTTTGAGTTTTATTTCACAGATGTCATAGCTTCCATTTTTGTGCACATGTGGATGCTGAGTTGGATAAAAATGGGCCACATAGACCATAAAATTGATGGTGTGGCAATGATGTGGAAAAAAAAAATTAATAAATTAATATAAAAACTCAAAAAATTTATAAAAAGGAATATGTTTAAATTTGATGTTTAAAAGGAATATGTCCAAATAAAAATTTATTTGTAGCAGAAATTTGCAAAAAAAAATAAAAATATATTTCATTTTGTGTTTAAATTTTTTTAAAGTTTCTAATTTTATTTATCAAATAATTTATATTCCTTTTTATTAAAAATTGTATTTTTATAAATTTTTGAGTTTTTGCATTTTTGTATGTTCCCCTACAAATTTATCTAACAAACTGATTCATCACAAACAGATAAGATAAAATTCAAACACTCAAAAAATTTATAAAAATCCAAAAAGGAATATAAATTATTTGATAAATAAAAAGTAGAAACTTTAAAAAAAATTAAACACAAAATGAAATATACTTTTATTTTTTTTGCAAATTTCTGCTACAAATAAATTTTTATTTGGACATATTCCTTTTTAAACATCAAATTTAAACATATTCCTTTTTATAATTTTTTTGAGTTTTTATATTAATTTATTAATTTTTTTTCCACATCATTGCCATACCATCAATTTTATGGTCCATGTGGCCCATTTTTATCCAACTAAGCATCCACATGTGCACAAAAATGGAAGCTATGACATCTGTGAAATAAAACTCAAACCTATGGTATTTGTGAAATATGAAACTCAGAAAATGGCATATCTAAAATTAACCCCTTGTATTGTTACTCAGAGAAAATACTTGGAGGTCAGGTAAGGCATAGAAGACAGTTTCAAAATACATTACTCATAGAGAAGAAGAAAAAAAATACTTGGAGTTGGAGGCTAAAGCAGAGAAGAAGATTTTAAAATTCGAGGGAAACAATTGAGATTTTCGGTGATCCATCTAAAGTTGATGGATAACTGAATTTACATATTCATCAGACGTAAACATAATGATACACTGCTAGCAGGATGCTTAACAGGTCTTCACTCAAGTACATTGAAAAAGCGTATATAGATCTGTAATAAAAACACCACGGTTCTCGCAAACATAGATAGTCAACATAATCACACAGCATCATACCAAAATTGAATCAACAAAACTCATTCGAGAGTGAAATCTGCAACTTGTCACCTCAGACTCACCAAAATCAAATGACAGACACACACATACAAACCTTGCTTATTCTCAATGCTCTGCAGCTCCTCATGAAGCTTAACTCGTTCAGCCAGCAACACGACCAGCTTTGCCGACGGATTGGTCAGCCCTCGCTGCCTTGTAAAATATTCAAAAAAAAAAAATTAAAACTTGAATGGATTCAGTAAACTGTTATTGCATCCGTATTGACCTTCCGCCTCCATAATTCCAAATCAATTGAAACCCTAAAGCATCCGACATCAAATCCCCAATTTACCAAAATCACACATCAGTGTTCAATCTCGATCGAATTAGGGCACAATCTGAGTGAAGAATGGGCTTCTTCGGCCCATTGAAGCCCAATAAGGTGGCGTCTTCGAAGCTTTCTTGCAAGCTCGAATCTTGTGATCTGGGTGTTCCGCTTCTCTCAAGTTCTTCCCTTCTGCTGACTTCGTTTTCCTTCTCCTCAGCTTCAATGTCGTTCAGATTGGTAAACATTCTCCCTCTCAGTCAATTTTATGTTGGAATATTTTAGGTTTTTGTGGTCTTTCCCGTTCCTCGTCCATTGTGGACGCTTGTAGGTGTTATGTCCAATCCCTTCGCGGATGTGTGCTGGCATGCTTCGTTGCTATGCCTTTACTATGGAGGTGTCAACTCGTGGTTTCAAAGTTAGAGGTGACAGTTGGCCTGCGCTTCAAATGGACTAGAATTATATGTGTACCCGAAAAATGTGATGTGTTCTTTGTAATGTTCGAAGTAAACCCACAATAAAAACAGAAATTTTTTTCGACTTGTTGAAATGTGCCTAACTTTTACTTTTAAGTCGAATAGATTGGATATTGCGGATCAGAGTAAGAATGCGTTTTCGGAACTACAAAGAAAGAAAAGTCACCGATATGTGATTTTTTTTATCAAAAAAAAAATTGACGAGAAGAAAAAGGAGCTCTTGGTTGAAAAAACAACATGGTTGTCACGGCGCTCGACTAGTCAAGACTAATCGGGCAAGTCGTTTTTGGCCGGGTGACTAGGAACTTCGACTTGGTATTTGCGGAAAGTCGGTCGACTTGATCGAATTAGGTTACGACTAGTCGGTCAAATTAGGAGTTTTGGGCTCGACTAGCCCCACTAAGGAAAAAAAAGAAGTTAGGTCGGATTCAAACTTCTTATTTCTTCATCCGACTACTCCGGAAACTTTTTCTACGTCCGTCTTCTCTGCCAGGCCGAGGCGCCAACATCCAACTAGGCCGCATCCGTCATCTCTCCTCATCGTTCTTATTCGTGAAGCGCCAGCAGCTCGCTCCAGGTAATTCAAAACTCTCATTTCTCACTTTATTTTCAGCAGCAAGGCTGCCGGACCATAGAAATATGTTTGTTTTTTTGTGTTAAAATCAACTAGTGTTATGAGTGTTTACAATATGCAATTTGTTTTTACCTTGTCGACTAGGCCAAATCATATATACAAGTGCTGTTAAAAAGCTGATTGTTCGAAATCAACATCTGGTGGCTTCTGGAATGCAAACCCTTATCAAAAAAGAAAAGACCTTTTTTTAATACATATTTTGGAAGGGTTGATTCTTATGATGCGTGATACTTGCAAATATATACATAAACAAGTTCTATTTTTATTTAAGAACTTGTTTAATATTCAATGAAGTTGCGATTCTAACACATATTTCTTGACAACATGGAATGCAAACCCTTATCAAAAAAAGAAGAAATCAAATATAAATTCATCAACTAAAAGAAAGATTGATCCTTTGGAATTCTTCCTTCCTTTCTTATAATGGAATGAATAGAGATAAAATCAGAACCGATTCTTTGAAATGCCTTCTCGACATTCCTCAATGTTCTAACCGCTCAATATGTGCTTTCGCTAAAAGGTCAGAACTCAGAAGTACCAAAAACTCAAGAACATCGGTACTCGCTTCTAATGACACTAAAAATCCCAACATCCAATTTCATTGAGTTGAAAATGGCAATTGATATTTTTTGTTGTGTCCCTCAGAATTCGAATACAGCACTCTCGAGACTCGATTCTTTTACGCCATATCCCTCGACTACGTGCATCCGCCCTGATAGGCAATTGATAATTCTCACACCACTGAGCACTCAGCTTGGAAAGTTCAAATTACTGACATGAGCTCAAAAGCTGTTCTAAATACTCTGCCCCCAAATCCTCAAACACCACAACACTCTGTTTCCTCTGTTCCTCCTCACAACTCTTCACTTTCTTCTTCTTCCCGCCAAATTCACCCGACCTCCTCCGCATCAAATGCTTCCTCTTCAATGCCAACACCGGCGACTCCATCACCTCCTCCACACCCCCTCTCATCTCCCTCATCGATTCTTTAACCACTTCCGCTGGAAAATTCAACGTCGCACTCGTTCCCTTCATCGCAAACGCCGCTTGATCATACGCCAGAGCAGCCGCTTCAGCGTTGTCAAATGTTCCAATCCACACTCTCACTCCCTTCCTGGTCGAGTCGCGTATCTCAGCTGCGTACTTCCCCCACGGCCGCTTCCTCACGCCCCTGTACGACTTTTCTTTCATAATCTTCTTGTTATCGTCTGAAGTGGACCCCACCTCCGGTTCCAGCTCCGGAGGCTCTGTTTTAACTTCCGTAACCGATTCTTGGAATTCAGTTGAGTGGAAAAATGGATTGAGATTGCAGGTGCTCTCTGGCATCAAATTGTCCAAGGAGAAATCTGATTCCCAGGAGCTGATGCTGCTCGATTGAGGCGAGAATTCAGATTCCCAGGATGTGTACGAGAATTCCGGAAAATGGGTTTCCATCAGAATGTGTTTTTGGATTCAGTTGTTGGGGAGATTTTTCAGTTGCAGGTGTTTATGGAGACCAGTTTATGGCTAACCTAACGATCCATCAAACAGAAGCAAATGAAAACGATAAAAGCAACGATTTGAGACCGACGATATAATAAACAAACAACACTTCACCTGGAAGGAGTCTTTGCTTGTTTTGGATAACAGAACACGTTGTTGAAATCCTTTCATATTTTTCTTTTGACATCAAATTCAATAAGAGAGACCACATTTGACTCTAACTTTGACCTTGACCGCATATTTACATCTAACATATTGTTAACTTAATATGTTGTAGTTTTATTGGTTAAGGAGTCTGTCATGTATCCTTATACCCCGGATTTGAATCCAAGGTCTCAATTTTACTCATAATTTTGTGAGATTTTTTTCATCGCGCTTCCTACATCGTTCGTGCATTATAATGTTCTAAATTGGTACCCATTATCAAAAAATAAAATAAAAACTCAACAAGTCTCCAACTCTGATTTTTAACAGCCATAATAGCAAATTTTTTAAAAAAAACTAATAGTGAGAAAACCCAAAGACTAAAATGACGATTAATTCACAACATTTCCGGAACAAACATGTCTCCAGACCTATTAAACATCTCATACCAAAACTCCATCTCATTGTGATCTCCACCGTACCCCAAACCAGCCAAAAGCGGAGAAAGCGGGAGGGACCAGAAACTCTCATCGATCTTAAGAAACTCGTCGTCGTTGCTGCTATCCAAACTAGTAGACACATTGTCGACGACATTGCTGCTTGAGCTTGATGAGATCATGTCATCAGTGCTGCCAGAAGATTGCAGAGGAGAACACGTGCTGGCTGAGTCGTCCCCACGTGAGGTTGTGGTATTGGAAATTGTCACGGGCTGAGGTTTTGGTTTCTCAAACATGTAGTCTTTTGTCAGTATCGGACGTTGTTGGTCTTTGTTAAGTAGCAGCCTTTTCTTTAAGTGTGTGTGCCAGACGTTTTTAATCTCGTTGTCCGTTCTTCCAGGAAGTCGGGCTGCGATCGCAGACCATCTGATCGAATGCAAAAAGATCACATATAACCGGAATTATTTATGCATTCACGATATATAGATGGATAGTTTTGCTTTGATTAGTCCCACGTAAAGGAATCTCTGTCTTTCTCAATCATAGATCTGAGCTTATTAATATAATTATATATACAAAGTAGCGTGTTGTAGATCGAATCTTTTTATAATTTCAGAATCTGATAATTCAAATTTGATCATTAATTGAATTAAGATATATCTTACATCTCACCGTGCATGTTTCACTCGTAGAGTTAATATTAGTGTGTTCGACTTCTTATTAAATATAAGTTTCAAAATGCAAATAGGACACGTGTCCACATATCACAATAACTTGATAATGCAATGTAGATTGAATTCTCAAGTTTTCGAAATATAAAGATGTTCTAACTGATTGCTCTTGAGCAAATATATATATATATATATCAGTTAATTATTAACTAGGCGGCAATAAGATGTTATGATGCATACCTGTTTCCCAACATTTGGTGTAGGTTAATAATGACATCTTCTTCCTCCCTTGTGAAGTTTCCTCTCTTAATGTCCGGTCTTAGGTAATTAGTCCATCTGAGCCTGCAACTCTTTCCGCATCTCAACAGCCCTATAATATATAAATAGCATTCACTACATCAATGCAAACCATATATAGCTACACACTTCACTCAAAGCCCAAACATATATAAACACACCTTTTAATTAAGGGATTGAACGACACGGTTCGTGGACCTATATGGGATATAGCCCTAGTCTAGTGGTTATAAGAGAGGCCGGAGAGATCATAAGAAATAAACACTCAACCCATTGATTTCTGATGAGAGTGAGAAGCTAGAGTTGAATCTAAAATCATTGGCCGGCGAAAATAGTACATAGTAGAAGGAAAACTAACCAGCTTGTTTGGGTAGGGCTCTCCAATTTCCATGTCCAAAGAGAGATATGAAGTTGATTAGTACTTGGTCTTCCTCAGCTGTCCATGGGCCTCTCTTCAACCCCATTTTCTCACAGCATGGAGCTCTCACCATGTTATACCCAACTCTTAACCTTTATGTGATATAGAAAACAGACAGATTGCAATGCCAATGGAGGTATATGATTTGAGACTTAATACACAAGTCAGACTGGATTGAGAAAAATGAGAGAGTGCTCTATTTAAGTGATCTTTAATGAAAAAATATAGCAACTTGGCACTTTATTTAAAGTGTGAGAGAGTTGCACATGTTTATCCATTTGTTAAAAAGTACTGTATATATAATAATATTCAACTTCTTTTCAAACTTTTCTTTCTTTTTTTACCACATTAAAATCAATTTCTAGGAAGCTCACTCACACAACAATGATGACTTCCTGATAGCCGACACGTATATATATGTATATGATATTACAACGTGCGTTTTTCAAATATCATGTGACATCATTCAAAAATCAATAATTAGTGTGTGCACCATGTTGCATGAGTAATAAGTTCATCATAAATTTTTTAATGGGTTTATGATTTTGATGATGCGTGACATCTAATGGGATCTTAAATTTCTGTCCAAGTGTTGATATAAGTAAGGTGCAGGGTGATGAAGTCAAGCAAAGAGGCTGCTAGTGCATGCTCGTGTGCTTTCTACTAATTTCCCAAAACCATATTTTATAATGATAACAATAATAATGTCGTGGGAGAAGATCTCATGTGATCTTGTGAATGTATAAACATGTATATATTTAGTGGGACAGTAAAATCATGTTTTAACAATTGAAGAAAAGTATTTCACAATATGATTGGGTTAAATAAACATGTGTTTTTACACTCCCAACTTGGTGATCATATGATTGTCCTACGTTGATAAAGACAGAAGTACTTTTATATGTCTGACTTAAGCCTGTGTATTAACTCTTATCAAAAAAAAAAAAAGCATGTGTATTAACTGCAGAACTATTCTAATAGTTATGATCTTTAATCCGTATAGTTCTTTTTTTTTTGGGGTTTATTATTCATATATATATATACCAAGTATTCAACAAATACATTTCATAAAAATTGCATGAATACTTCTCGAGTACATATATATTTATTAATTACTGAAGCAGGCGCATAGCCCTAAATATATAATTAGCAGCTGCAGCAAAGATCCAAAAAACGACAACGAAAAACATCCATTATAGATAAACAAGGCGTCCACGACGACGAATTAGGCCCAAAACAAGTCTACATTTTCTCTTGTTGGCGTCTTAGAATCAAACATTGTCCTCTTAAAGTATATTTTCATATATACTGAGAAGAAGAAAAATGCTTTCTATATTCCATAATCTGCTATAAGTTAATTTTCATCCATAAGACACATCTTCTTTAGTACTAATTAATAAAAGTGCTCACAGAGACGAGAAGTTTGTTAAAATAATTTATCATTGATGAATAATTGAATTCGAAGCCATCGTTTCAAACTTGTTGACTTCCAATGCATGACTTGTGTCTCTCCAATAATAGTTAAATAAAAGAAAAATGATATAAAAATAAATAAATGCATGTGTGTGTGATCCAATGGATCCTTGAAGACCTGAATGATGTCTATCCTAATGATATACATGCGGCTCTAAAAGTTAAAGGCAAAGATCTTTAGACGCATGCAATGCAATCTTTCAATTTAATTAATTTTAAACAAACTAATCGGTTATCTCAAAGACAGTATGTATCATGGTTGCTCAAAATAATTGGCCAGACTATGTGATCGGGATATGTTCACTTTGATTTTCTCTTCATATGTCATTAAAGACAGAAGGCGAGGCGACTCATCACTCTGACAGAATCAACTTTGATACCACATCCAATTGAATTCTAAACCAATTGTTCCAAATCCTAAATTGTTAATTATGATACGATAATTCCATATAAACTTTTATTATTTTCTTATTTTTGACTATAGAGGTAATCCAAGTGACCTTATCTCAACGGTCTCAAATCAACAATGCGTGTAGTAATCCCTAGCTTTTCCCCACACTTCTACATAAACTAATTACTAAAATTCAAGCATTGGGCACAGTGTGTGCATTGGCACTATGCTTATACTGGTTTATGAAAGAAAATTTTGCGGTCACTTTGTTACTCGCAGCCTCCTATATTCAATTTATTTGACTACCTATTAAGGCTGCTTCTGTTGTCCCAATTTTGTTTCCTTCACCTACCTTAAATTCTTGACTTGGACATCAGTTACTTGTCAGCAAAGCACACTGTCCATTTTGACGGCTCCGCTCCCCTACAAAAAATGACGTCGGGCAAATCAGTATATGGCTAAAATAATATCTGAACGAGAAGTTGCCTATCAGAAAAGAATAATGCTAAATGCACTAATTGAAGTGTTTATTAAGTCACAAAAGATCAAAATGACCTTACAAAATATTAACACACCAAAGTTTAAGGCAAACAATTAACTATTTAGTTTTTATATATATACTAAATTGTCATTGAGGTTTAATTTGCTCAATAGAGGAATTATTTTGATCTTATCCCAGTTAGTAAACACTTATAGTTCGTGCTTGTACCGTTACTCAGAGAAAATACTTGGAGGTCAGGTAAGGCAGAGAAGACGGTTTCAAAATACATTACTCATAGAGAAGAAGAAGAAAAAATACTTGGAGTTGGAGGCTACAGCAGAGAAGAAGATTTTAAAATACGAGAGAATATCTGTAAAAAAAACACCACGCTACTCGCAAACATAGATAGTCAATAGAGTCACACAGCATCATACCAAAATTGAATCAACAAAACTCATTCAAAAGTGAAATCTGCAACTTGTCACCTCACCAAAATCAAATGGCAGACACACACATACAAACCTGCTTATTCTCAATGCTCTGCAGCACCTCGTGTGAAGCTTAACTCGTTCAGCCAGCAACAAGACCAGCTTTGCCGACGGATTGGTCAGCCCTCGCTGCCCTGTAAAATATTCACACAAAAAATTAGGGCACATCAAATCCCCAATTTAACCAAAATCACACATCAGTGTTCAATCTCGAATTAGGGCACAATCTGAATTCAGAGTATCTAGTACAAAAGTAACGTTGGAATAAAATTATCAGAAAAAAGCTGAGTGAAGAATGGGCTTCTTCGGCCCATTGAAGCCCAATAAGGTGGCGTCTTCGAAGCTTGTAGGTGTTATGTCCAATCCCCTTGCGGATTTGTGCTGGCATGCTTCGCTGCTATGCTTTTACTATGAAAGTGTCAACTCGTGTGTTCAAAGTTAGAGGTGTCAGTTGGCCTGTACTTCAACGATTGATTCAAGCTTAAAGTTCAAATTCGTGATGATGCCTTTGTGTGACCTGCGCTTTGAATGAACTAGAATTATATGTGTACTCGAGAAATGTGATGTATTCCTTATAATATTCGATGTAAACCTAAAAAAAATTCGTGCCTAACTTTTACTTTCAGTCAAATAGATTGGATATTGCGGATCAGAGTAAGAATGCGTTTTCAGAACTACAAAGAAAGAAAAGTCATCGATATGTGATTTTTTTTATCAAAAAACAATTGACGAGAAGAAAAAAGAGCTCTTGGTTGAAAAAACAGCATGGTTGTCAGTTGTCACCGTGCTCGACTAGTCACGACTAATCGGGTAAGTCGTTTTTGACCGGGCGACTAGAAACTTCAACTTGGCATTTGCGGAAAGTCGGTCGACTTGATCGAATTAGGTTACGACTAGTGGGTAAAATTAGGAGTTTTGGTCTCGACTAAGCCTACTAAGGAAAAAAAAAAGAAGCTAGGTCGGATTCAAACTTCTTATTCACTCCTCAATGTCTCTCTTCATCCGACTACTCCGGAAACTTTTTCTACGTCCGTCTTCTCTGCCTGGCCGAGGCGCCAACATCCGACTAGGCCACATCCGTCTTCTCTCCTCATCGTTCTTATTCGTGAAGCGCCAGCAGCTCGCTCCAGGTAATTCAAAACTCTCATTTCTCACTTTATTTTCAGCAGCAAGGCTGCCGGACTATAGAAATATATTTGTTTTTTGTGTTAAAATCAACTAGTGTTATGAGTGTTTACAATATGCAATTTGTTTTTACCTTGTCGACTAGGCCAAATCATCTATACAAGTGCTGTTTTTTTTATTATTATTATACAAGTGCTGTTAAAAAGGTGATTGTTGAAATCAACATATGGTGGCTTCTGTTTGTTTTAAAATCTGATTCTAAATATTCTTTTTTCTTTTTTTATGTGTGTAGATGGCGAAACAATCCTCGGCCGAAGTTTATGACCCATCTAAGAATCCTAAAGAGGAAGGCCAAATCACCTCAGGCTAAAAAAGAGAAGACCTTTTTTAGTAGTACATATTTTGGAAGGGTTGGTTCTTAATGATGTCTGATGTGCTAAAAGACTTGCAAATATATACATAAACGAATTCTATTTTTATTTAAGAACTTGTTTAATATTTTAGGTTTTTGTGGTCTTTCCCGTTCCTCGTCCATTGTGGACGCTTGTAGGTGTTATGTCCAATCCCTTCGCGGATGTGTGCTGGCATGCTTCGTTGCTATGCCTTTACTATGGAGGTGTCAACTCGTGGTTTCAAAGTTAGAGGTGACAGTTGGCCTGCGCTTCAAATGGACTAGAATTATATGTGTACCCGAAAAATGTGATGTGTTCTTTGTAATGTTCGAAGTAAACCCACAATAAAAACAGAAATTTTTTTCGACTTGTTGAAATGTGCCTAACTTTTACTTTTAAGTCGAATAGATTGGATATTGCGGATCAGAGTAAGAATGCGTTTTCGGAACTACAAAGAAAGAAAAGTCACCGATATGTGATTTTTTTTATCAAAAAAAAAATTGACGAGAAGAAAAAGGAGCTCTTGGTTGAAAAAACAACATGGTTGTCACGGCGCTCGACTAGTCAAGACTAATCGGGCAAGTCGTTTTTGGCCGGGTGACTAGGAACTTCGACTTGGTATTTGCGGAAAGTCGGTTGACTTGATCGAATTAGGTTACGACTAGTCGGTCAAATTAGGAGTTTTGGGCTCGACTAGCCCCACTAAGGAAAAAAAAGAAGTTAGGTCGGATTCAAACTTCTTATTTCTTCATCCGACTACTCCGGAAACTTTTTCTACGTCCGTCTTCTCTGCCAGGCCGAGGCGCCAACATCCAACTAGGCCGCATCCGTCATCTCTCCTCATCGTTCTTATTCGTGAAGCGCCAGCAGCTCGCTCCAGGTAATTCAAAACTCTCATTTCTCACTTTATTTTCAGCAGCAAGGCTGCCGGACCATAGAAATATGTTTGTTTTTTTGTGTTAAAATCAACTAGTGTTATGAGTGTTTACAATATGCAATTTGTTTTTACCTTGTCGACTAGGCCAAATCATATATACAAGTGCTGTTAAAAAGCTGATTGTTCGAAATCAACATCTGGTGGCTTCTGGAATGCAAACCCTTATCAAAAAAGAAAAGACCTTTTTTTAATACATATTTTGGAAGGGTTGATTCTTATGATGCGTGATACTTGCAAATATATACATAAACAAGTTCTATTTTTATTTAAGAACTTGTTTAATATTCAATGAAGTTGCGATTCTAACACATATTTCTTGACAACATGGAATGCAAACCCTTATCAAAAAAAGAAGAAATCAAATATAAATTCATCAACTAAAAGAAAGATTGATCCTTTGGAATTCTTCCTTCCTTTCTTATAATGGAATGAATAGAGATAAAATCAGAACCGATTCTTTGAAATGCCTTCTCGACATTCCTCAATGTTCTAACCGCTCAATATGTGCTTTCGCTAAAAGGTCAGAACTCAGAAGTACCAAAAACTCAAGAACATCGGTACTCGCTTCTAATGACACTAAAAATCCCAACATCCAATTTCATTGAGTTGAAAATGGCAATTGATATTTTTTGTTGTGTCCCTCAGAATTCGAATACAGCACTCTCGAGACTCGATTCTTTTACGCCATATCCCTCGACTACGTGCATCCGCCCTGATAGGCAATTGATAATTCTCACACCACTGAGCACTCAGCTTGGAAAGTTCAAATTACTGACATGAGCTCAAAAGCTGTTCTAAATACTCTGCCCCCAAATCCTCAAACACCACAACACTCTGTTTCCTCTGTTCCTCCTCACAACTCTTCACTTTCTTCTTCTTCCCGCCAAATTCACCCGACCTCCTCCGCATCAAATGCTTCCTCTTCAATGCCAACACCGGCGACTCCATCACCTCCTCCACACCCCCTCTCATCTCCCTCATCGATTCTTTAACCACTTCCGCTGGAAAATTCAACGTCGCACTCGTTCCCTTCATCGCAAACGCCGCTTGATCATACGCCAGAGCAGCCGCTTCAGCGTTGTCAAATGTTCCAATCCACACTCTCACTCCCTTCCTGGTCGAGTCGCGTATCTCAGCTGCGTACTTCCCCCACGGCCGCTTCCTCACGCCCCTGTACGACTTTTCTTTCATAATCTTCTTGTTATCGTCTGAAGTGGACCCCACCTCCGGTTCCAGCTCCGGAGGCTCTGTTTTAACTTCCGTAACCGATTCTTGGAATTCAGTTGAGTGGAAAAATGGATTGAGATTGCAGGTGCTCTCTGGCATCAAATTGTCCAAGGAGAAATCTGATTCCCAGGAGCTGATGCTGCTCGATTGAGGCGAGAATTCAGATTCCCAGGATGTGTACGAGAATTCCGGAAAATGGGTTTCCATCAGAATGTGTTTTTGGATTCAGTTGTTGGGGAGATTTTTCAGTTGCAGGTGTTTATGGAGACCAGTTTGTGACAGCTGTAGATATAGTCAAGAACGGGGAGGGTATTTTGGTAATTTAGGTCAAAAGGATTAGTCAAATAATTGAATTATTAGTTTAAATATTACTTAAACGAATTAGGGCTGGGGTTAGATAAGTTCACGTGCGTCAAAAGAATAGAGCCAGTGCCACGACGGCGGGTGGGCCCGGTTGGTGAATGGAATGATGATGTCAGAGATGACACGGAAGGGAAAGCTGTTAGTGGTGTCATTCATTATGGGACTTGTATAGTGTAGGGTTTGACTGGAAACCCTAGCTAAATTTGGGCGAAATTTCACTACAGATTTATTTAATTGTTATGGTTAAATTCCCATTTTGAAAAAAGGTTACTGATATTGTAAAATACAAAGTCAGTCCTATTTTTTTAGAAAAGGTTAGTGTTATTGTAAAATATAAAATTAGACATATTTCAAAAGAAACATTTATAAATAATGTTCAGGTTCAGATCCTAACCGAGATTAAAGCACACCAAACAAGACAGTATTCTTGCAATTAATTCTACTAATTCTAGGACGGATCATCCTTATTGCTGCAATTGCATGTTTAGATTGATAAGCAAATTGAAAGTGACATTTAGGGTTTAGAATTCAAATATTAGGATTCAATAAAAAAAAGAATTCAAATATTAGGATTTTAACCTCAAAATCAAATCATACACACCAAACTTGAACTCTTCTAGCTTATAAAAAAACAAAAAAACTTGAACTCTTCTAGAAACCTTGAACAAACATAAAAACACAACAACCTTAATTATTTATATGTATTATTATATTTGTAAGGTATTATGGTCTTATAAGGTTTTATGTTTTAAAGCTTCTTTTTCCTCAACCACCGGTCTAAATATCATTCTTCCAAACAAATTAAAACAAAAAAGCAACTAGCTAGTCAGTCAATGAGACTTTTATTTCCACGAGGACTAGTCATCAACATGAACTTTGCTCATAGATTCATAGCACTTAGTCACTTGTTGCTCATAAAAAAAGATTGATTAGTTAATTTGAAGTATTTGTCTTTATCTTCATTTAAAAAACTACCGTCAAGGAAAATCTTTTAGTCCCCTAATACCATCTTCATCTTTTGAATAATAATGTTAAAATTTTAACCAAAACACGTCAATTATTGATTAAAAGTTAATTTCAAACCCTTTCTTAGCTCACGAGTTGTCCTCAGAATTTTGAATTTTCTCAACAAAAAACACTTCCTTCGTTAAGGTAAATAATAATAGCAGAAAGCGTAATGGTTATTTATCGACAGGGACGGATTCAGGAATTTTGGTTGGGTGACAGACAAAAAAAATAATTGCATCATGAAAAAAAAATTCTGAAATTACTTGGGCATTTTACAAAAATTGTATAAATTTCTTGAAAAATATATTTCAAATTCTAATAAAAAAAATTGGTGCCAAATTTTTTTTGAAATCAAAGTTAATAGAATTGGTTTGTCAAAATGAAACAAGTATCTCTAGAATAACATGAAGCAAAATGCAACTGATACAAAAATTGAATATATCAATCCAGAGAGAGAGCCTAACATGTTACATCCCAATGAACTCGGCATATTCCTCAGAGGCAGATCCTTCATCGCTCTTGAACGCAAAGGTAATGACACCAGCCACCGAGCACAGGTGCATTAAAATGAACACATTGACTCAAAAATTGTTGCTCGGGAGAACAAATTATAAGAAGAAAATAATAACTTATTGATTTAGGAATCATGAACTCAATATAGGATTGATGAGTCAAATACTTGACTAATTTTCTTCTATTTTTCTAAGTAGTTTTGATTCGTTTCCAAGTAATTTTGATGCCATTTCATACCTTTCTTGGTCTATTAGGTCCCAAAATGCATTTTGTCTCACTCGGAGCCTCAAAGATCAAATGAAGCAAAAGTTGAGTGAATTTGTGCCAAATATGGAGTTTCGGGCAAAAACAGGGCAAACCGACATTGCCGGCGTATTTTGCATGCCCAGATCGCATACGGTGTCCGAATCGGTTGATTCAAAGCTTGTTAGAAAGCTAACTCAAAGGGCTACAACTCTCCAGTTGACACTAAGACCTAATTCGGACATTAAGATTGTGAAAAAGCCGCTGGAAACCCGCTCAGGCCTCGCCCTCTTGAACGCAAACTTGCTCGCCCGAAAATTTTTCCGAAAAATTTGGACCCCCGGCCTTAACTAGATCCGTCCATGTTTATCGATCATAAACTTAATTAATGATGATCAAGAGGTCGACGATTCAAACATCCTCTGGATACATCTTATAAGATGAATTTTGGGGTTGTCGTCCAGTCTATTATAGTGATTTTTTAAGATAACTAATAAAACACAGTTTTGTTTTCATGGTTTTACCTCTTATCCCTGCAAAAGTCTAAGTCTCAAATTATGATCTCATTAAGAATCGAACTACGTAAAAGATTTGCGAAGAATTAATTCTTATGATATTTTCTCTTGTCAAAAATGTGTGAATTAGGAGCTACTTGCAGATTAACTATAGTAACATAAATTATTGGTATTAACTAATAATCATTATAAAATTTCATCCACAGTTCAAATACAATGAACTAAAGTCTAAGGATCGATTAAAGTGTATATTTTAAATGATATTGCGTGATAAGCACACAAACATTTGAGCATAATTAACGGATGGAGGAGGACAGGTTGAGAAGCATTGTATTATCCCTTCCTCTGGGATTACAACACATGTTGATAAACAATTTTTTTTGAATGGATGTTGATAAACAATTAAACAAATGTAAAATCGGGTTTTGGAGGGCAAATACGTAATTTTCAGTAGTGTTGTGTAAAGGGGTACGAATTTATCCTTAAAACAAAGAGTGTTTGTATTCTTTTTTCATGTAGTTTGGATTTTTTTGGGTTGAGATAATATTCTCAAACTACGATGAAATAACAAGAGAAATTCGATCAATCTTTGACGGACTATATCTAGGGATGCACATCCGGTCCGACCTGGATCAGATCGGACCGATGGATCAGATTTTTTTTGAAAAAGTGGACCGAGGATCGGATCGGACCGGACCTGAGTATATATGGTCCGGTCCAGACTGGTGGACCGGATTTGAAAAAATGGACCGAAGACCGGACCGGATCGTAGTTTTACACCATAATATGGTCCAAATCGTAAACTCGGACCGGATCAGACCGGTGCACCGGAATTTTCTAAAAATATGGACCGTTGACTGGACCCGGATTTTTATGGTCCGGTTCACATCCCGATACGGTCCGATCCAATTTTTGCATCCCTAACTATATATACCTTTTGAATGGTCGTCCAAAAGCTTCAACCAGTCTCTAAATCATCCATACATTTTGCAATTATTAATATTATTGTTATAAAATATGTGAGTATGGAGAAGAAATTTAAAGATTGAAGATGAACATGAATATATGAAGAGAGAAAAGTATATATGAAGAGTATTTCTTATTTCATTGATGGACGAGCGCTCAAATGTTACACCTCCAGCCAATCAGATTGCGCCACGTAAGCCACTATTCATGGCACATGCAAGTCACATGTCCACTACCCCCAGGCTTTTGAGGTGGCGCCACTAACAACGTGCCACGTGGCACAAATCAACCAATCACAAAGTGTAACACATAACACTCTAACAAAGTGTAACACTTGAGCGCGCCCTTCATTGATATTTTTAATCCTTTACAAATGATCACTTTATATAGGGAGTATGATGAGTCGTATTTATACGACTCGTCGAATCAACTAGTCCCATTTATTTCGACACTTTTATATGCAACAGTTACTTTTTAGTGTTGTTTTGCATCTCAGGTGTTTTGGAAGCTCAAGGAGGAAACGCGCATAAAAGACGGCATTTCATGCCAAAACACCACAATGCCAGATCAGACCTTCGGACGTTCCACAGAGTGCTGGGAATGAACCGCTGAGCAAAAAAATATGAACCACGCGTCGTTGCGTAGACGACTCAATTCCCTAAAACTCTCTAGTTCACACCTAGAGCAGCCTAAGTTATATAGAAGGTCAAATCCAGAGTCGAAGTCGGAACTGGCGCGCAGACTCGGTGGGGACCGCACCCTATGAAGACATTAGCCACTGTGCTAACGTCAAGGCTGGGCGCGGCCAGTACTGATAACATCAAGGCTGGGTGACACGCGTATTTTTAACCCTTTATAGTTGTCAAAGTGTGAGTTTTAGGGGTCAAATTGCAGTCAAACAATATTTATAATCCTTGGTAAGCCAAGGGTCGATCCAAAGAGCAGTGCGTGTGAGTACTAGGTAACAAGCGACCTATTTAGCTATTCCTAATGACAATTGTTTGGTTTGTTGTGAAAAGTGCAGAAATTAAATTGCAGAAAATTAAATGTTGTGTTTTTATCAGAGAAAGAATCCCAGAATCCTACTTCACCCGTGCCAACCCACTAATCATGCAATCATGGCAAGTTAAATATTTATGCTATCAAATATGGAATAAAACCGAAATAACACTAGACAAGCCGCCCATCCACGGATCATTGTCTAGATTAATCTCAATCGTTGAACGCCGCCCATCCACGGATTATCAACGATTTCGATTTATTAAATTAAAGGTTTTCCTATTAAATCATGTAAACATGACCTAACATCAATTTCATGCATTCCGGTTAATCCCTAGGGCCCATCCACCTTTCGGCATATAACCTAAATACGCTCTACCAATGCAAACATACCCTTTGATGTAAATACATGCATAGAACGATAATCTGAAGCACACATTGAAATTGAATAATCGAATTGCATAAACATAAACTTTAATTGATCACATGAAGAGTTAGGGTTACATAGCACGGGATCCGTAGGATCCCGGAATAGAGAAGACTACTCGCTATTCATGGCGATTAACCAAAAACAGTGTAATATGAAAGGAAGAAACGAATAAACCGTCGACGATTGACTCGTTGATCCTCACGCTTGAAAGCTCTGTCTTCTCTCCCAAGTTAGGGTTTTTCTCCAAAGAATCAACAACCAGTCTATTCTGCTTTGTGTTTCCTTATATAGACCGTCTAAAAAGCCCGAAAAGCCCAAAAATTGAATTTAGAAACAACTTGTAGTTTTTGCCAGCCGACGGTCCCGTTACAGCCGAGCCTGTAACGGCTGTAACGGCTGTAACGGCTGTAACGGGCGAGGCTGAAATCTCTGAGAAAATTGGTCCCGTTACACCCGTTACAGTCCCAGCTGTAACGGTTGATGAGCCTTGTAACGGGACTGCCCGGAATCTCTGACATATTGAGGACCGTTACACCCGTTACAGCCTAAGGTGTAACGGGCACTGAGGCCTGTAACGGGCTGTTCCGGCATAACTTCGATTTTTGGCTTTTTTCGATCGATCTTTCGTTCTTCTCAACACTTTGGCTCCAAGGAGCGAAGATATGTCGATTTTACCTGAAACACTAGAGAAAGACTCAAATATAGACAATTTGCCGGGAGAATGAACGTAATCCTTCCTCGAATGTAGTGAATAATTAGTCAAAATATCGACTGATCACTGGGAGCGGTCGTAATGTCTACACAGGGCACGACGATGACATCAGCAACGCATTTTGATGATGTCAGCAAGTCCGAAAATTGGCATTTTGGCCCAAAAATAGATTTAGAAACCCACAAACTTATATATTAAGGTTTTGGGTTAGGGTTTACAGAATCTAATCATCTAATCATCTCATAATCAATCATTCTACAAAGACCAAGATGGCTCTAGAGGAGAAAGAGAAGCTTTCGACGAGAGAAGAGAATTTCTTACTCATTATGTGTAGCTAAACTCCTAATTTAGTTTAGGGTTTCGCATATTGTGACTTATGTTTTGAGATTTTATTCTTAATGCAATTTCTTGTTTCTCTAGTTCTTGTGCTTAATTTCAAGGATTGAATTGTGAAGCTAAGTGGAGACTTTCCCGTAGAGCTTAGCCGAGCAATTTGGCCCCTATCGTTAATACTTGTTGGATACTTACCCGTAAAGACGAGTAGTAACACCTAGATTCAATAATACCTTTCCCGGATTATTGAGTTTAAGAGAACTAGAAGTCTAACACCTTTCCCGGGTTAGATTGTGGTGTATCGCCTTTCCCGAGATACTTTGGGTTATAACCTAAACTGGAGTAACCACACTTAGAAACTTGAAATTCGATTATTAGCAGTTAATGATAAACATGTCACAATAGAAACCCTAAGCTGAACACTCTCTTTGATTGGAATTTGCTCTTTTCTCTTTTACACTAATTATTGCTCACAAATCCCCTTTTTTAATTGTTTTCAGTAACAGCTTCAGCAACACCAGCTCCCTTGGGTTCGACCCTGCTTGCCACTACACTAGTTGTTTGCAAGAGATATAAATATTAAGTTTGACGCGACAGACGATGCGCGTCAAATTTTGGCGCCGTTGCCGGGAGCTGCGCTTCGGTGAAGTTGTTTCTTTTTTTCTTTTTCTTTTTCTTATTTTTTCTTATTTATTTAGTTATTTTTTGTGCTTCGCTACTTGGTCGCTATGTCTCACGCAGGTAGCCAGATCGACGAAGGTGATGATGATCATATAGAGCCGTATCAGCCCTCGATGAGGGAGTTGTCTGAGCCGAATTTCCAGAACCACCCATGGTGTATCTACGAAGGGCCAGAATTGGCTTAAATAGAAATCAAGACTGCAGTAGTACACCACCTGCCGAAGTTCGCAGGGCGACATGGAGAGTCACCCACCAGGCATCTGCAGGGCCTCAATGACATCTGCCAGACTCTCCGACCATATGGAGTCTCAGTGGAAAATTTCAAATTGAAAGCTTTTCATTTTTCTTTAGCTGACGCTGCTAATGCTTGGTTTGTCTCTTCCTTCAGGTAGCATCAGGCCTGGACCAGATGCAGAAAAAGTTCCTCAATAAATACTACCCAGCAGCTAAGGCAGGACAAGTTCGTAGACAGCTGTAGGACCTCAGGCAAGGGCCTAGTGAGTCGATGTACAATTATCTAGAGAAGTTTAATGCCCTGAAGCAGAGCTGCTGCAATTTGGGAATGCTAGAGAAGCTGATAATTGAATACTTGCTAGATGGGTTGAGACCGCTGATAGGATGCTGCTAGATGCCTCAGCTGGAGTGCAAAATTTGATCGCTGAGGTGGCCGCTAAAACCTGCTAAGCTGTTGGTAGAGTTAGGAGATAAATCATGTGTTTGTCCGGTTGGTTTACTTGAGGATCTAACACTCCGTATAGGAGACCTTGTTGTTCCTGCAGACTTTTATATTTTGCAGATGTGAGATGCTAGAAACGACGATCCTCCAACACTTATCCTGGGACATCCATTCCTCTTTGCCACTAAGGCCTAGATTGACATGGAAACAGGCTTGTTGTCACTTGTGTTTGGTGGCAAGACATCAAATTTCCACATTTATGAGGATGCTGACCGTCTATGCATGAAGAAACCACCAGGCATCGTGCACACGCCATATCTTGCTGCCATATGTCCCTACGTACAAGATAAGGCTAGACTTACGAAGAATTGTGCAGCTGGGCCAGTAGCTATGATCGACGTGTCCTCGCAAACTCAGGAGGATGTGAAGGCGAACTCGCCTGATCGATGGAGAGCAGACACAAGCACACCACCCTATGAGGGCTATGTGCAGACTGAAAGAGAAGCTGAAGCGAAGTTTGACCTCACACACCCATGGGATCCTAACATGTGAGAATATTCGCAAACCCGGGCCCAAAAGCATGGTTTTTAAACATATTTGGCTTGGCTGGATCCCGTCCAAAATTAGTGCCTTCCTGTGGAAGCTTTGGCGTAACGCCCTGCCTACTGATGATAATGTGATCCGGATTGGTTTTCCCATTGCCTCCAAGTGTTGGTGCTGTAAGATTAATCAAATCGAGTCCATGGAGCACATGTTCATCAAGAGCGATATGGCTATCTCGGTTTGGTCGTATTTGAGTAGTTTGTTTGAGAAAAGAAGGCCCAGCAATATTACAATGTTGCAGGAAGACTGGTTTGCAAATATCAAGACCACGGACTACATGGATTGCTTGTCTCTCGGCTTAGCGGCCTGCAGTTTGTGGGAGATATGACTCTCTAGAAACAATGCAATGAATGGTAGAGCGAACACTCCGGTTAGAAAAAGTATTCAACGGTGGGCAATTTTGTTAGCTCCACATATTAAATCTGAGTACAAGCCCTCCTTCCATAGTCAACTTACGCTAGACTCGCTCCATGTTAGCTACCCGAGCTCTAATATCAAAGGGAGGTGGACTGCGTGGTGCCCCTTCAACTCTGGAAACACTCTCAACCTCGCAATGTGTAACTACTGGTGCTCTGGGATCCTAAGAGATTTAACGGGAACTCTGAAATTTGGATTTCGCATACAGTTGGAATATGACGATTTCATTGAAGGCTTTATTTCGGCAATGCTGCTGTTGGACCATGAAGGCTGGTCTGTCGACTGTTTCCAAAGCAATCATCCGGACAGCAGGTTTGTTGGTGCGGACGCTTTTGCTGGTAGCTGGGTGCACTTCACTCGGTGGAGGGAAGCGAAGAAGCTGATGGACCAGATGAAAATTATGAAGATTGATTTGGAGCTCAATGATGCCGCCATCGCCTTGTGCTTCAAAGGAGGCACTGCAGGAACCTTTTACAACAGACGCGAGCTGCCGAAAGCTATGCGCATTGCCCTGACCAAGGATTATCTTGGCCTGCCTAGCTGGTGCCGGAAAGGCCAGCACCCTTCTGACCCAGCAGAGGCCTAGTTTTTGTTTGCCTGTTCACATCCCTTTGATCCCTTCTGCGTAAGGGGGAGAGATGCTTGTTTCTTTTCGTTGCTTGTTGCTGGTAGTCAATGAGGCTCTCTGTGTTTGTGCCGAGGCCCCAGCACCTTGCATTCTGCCCTTTATCCCGGCCAGCATGCATTTTTAGGGCCTGGGGAGCTATAACCTTGGCCCGGTGCGTGTAGGGAAGTTTTGTAAGCGCCACGGTCTAGGCTTTTTGGACCCTTATCAATAAATCTCGCTGGCACCGTACCAGCTTAAAAAAAAGAAGAGTATTTCTTATTTTATTGATGTTTTAATCCTGTACAAATGATCCCTTTATATAGGGAGTACAAGGATACATGAAATGACTAGAAATAAATATAGGGGAATAAATTGAGTACATGAAAGGCTAAGGGACATTGGATAATGAAAAGCTAAAGGTCATCCAATATATTATGACAATATTCATAACAATTATTAAATTCTTATAGGTATATTTTATCTAAGTCTTCCGTCATCATTTTGTCCTTAAAGAAATTGACTAAGAAAAAGTAAGGGACGGACAACTCTCAAATTCCTGAATTTAAACTGTCTATCGACAATCTTATTATTTTCATCAAGCATATAACCTAAAAGTTAAAAACCGCTATCCATTCTGCAATCATCTTTCGTGATCATAATGATATAGTGTAAAAAAACTAGCTGAAAACCGTTGATATATAATTTTGTTTATATGATCGGGCCTCTAAAATATACTCAATCAAAAAAAAAACTAGGGCACTTGTCATGACTCCCATTTGCTCACGACATCCTAATTCCGAGTTTTTATTTTATTTTTGCCCTGTTTTTAAAATTTAATCTCGATTTTGTCCTGTTTTAAATTCAAATATCAATTTTTCCCTGTTTTTAATAAAACCGGTTTCGCTAATTTGTGAAAAAAACCGATTTTGGGGAACCCGGTTTCGTTGAAAATCAACCAAATCGGTTTCTCCCAAACCGGTTTGCTGACTATGCACATGCGTGGCATTATTTGGTCCTACATAGACCGAAAGAAATGTAATTATGACCACGTGTAAAACCGGTTTTGTGGAAACCGATTTCATGCCGAATAAAATTAGGGTTTCTTTTCTTTTTAATAAAACCGGTTTTCTTTAGTCAACAACAATTATTTTGAAAAATTCAAATAATTACTACCCAATTCAACAATTAAACACAAACAATTCAACTAATTATCACCCAATTCAAATAATTAACACCCAATTCAACAATTAAACACAAACATTTTAACTAATTAACACTCAATTCAACAATTCAACACAAACATTTCAACTAATTAACACCCAATTCAACAATTCAATACAAACATTTCAACTAATTACTATCCAATTCAACTAATTACCATCTAATTAGAAAAGAATCGGCGGAGGAGAAAAGAGAAGAAACCCCAATTTTATTCCACATGAAACCGATTTTCGCCAAACCGATTTTACACGTGGTCATAATTACATTTCTTTTGGTCCACGTAGGACCAAATATTGCCACGCACGTGTACAATTATCAAATTGGTTCCCCGTAAACCGGTTTCGTTGAAAATCAACTAAATCGGTTTAGGGGAAACCTGTTTCAATCGAAAATGAGTGAAACCTTTTTCCCCCAAACCGATTTTATTAAAAAGAGGGTAAAATCGATATTTGAATTTAAAACAGGGCAAAATCGAGATTGAGTTTTGAAAACAGGACAAAAATAAAAAAATCTCCCTAATTCCATGTAAACAACCAATCAGCAACGATATGATTACTTCCTTTATAGCACATCACTAGTATCACAAGTCTGACTTTTGAGATTATTTCATCAGCTTGCAATTCTAGACTCTAGTGACTCGCTTGGTTTAGAAAACAAGTAACATAACTTCTATTGGTTGTAATAATGCAAAAGACTAATGTTCGGTTTGTTTCCTATTATTCTTACGAGATATATATCTATAGGATTTAGGCAACTCTTCACCCAACTAACTTATTCTTTCTTTCCTAATCTTTTTCCAAAAGTTTAGGAAATATTTTCTTATCAATTTAGTTTGGATGTATGATGAAAGAATATATATGAGAGTTTCTTGTATTCTCACATACACAAAATAATTGAGAAAAACCCTAGTAGAGATCTGAGCAGTTCTTGAGCAGTTTCCACTTTTCAAGTTTGGGTGCACGGATTTGGATGAGGATTGTGTTAACCTTGAGGGCGTTCGTCACTTGAGAACCTGTACTGGTAGTGCAAAATTCGCTTCAAAGTCTGTGGCCTTCATACCACGACACAATCATAGTAATCCGGAGATTATCTAGCAAGTATAGTTATTCAAGTTCTCTTATTTATTTGATTTCAGTAGCCTTTATTTCCTACAACTTCAACTTGTCAATACTTCTAATTCACTCTCTTTCTCCTTAGGCCTCGTGCATATATCCGCAAGAATCCTGATATACATGGGAAAGATCAATGGACAACTTTCCAGGACGGGCATAGATGTGTCTGCACTCGGTCAGAGCCTTGAGTGGATGAGGATGATGAAATATACGACTCTTGTGGTGACCATGGGTAAATCTCCGTTCATTATATTAATTCAATTTGTTTAAATTGTGTCAACTCAATTTAAAAGCACCTACTTGTATATAGGTTCAGTTCGGTAAATTTGTCGTTTACCCAAATAAATTCACCATTCCAAACTGAGAGTTAGGATCAAATGAGAAGGGCACTACAAATTTTGGATTTTTTCCGACAACAAATTCCGGCACAATTCCAATGCCAACGAGACCACCGAAATAAATTCCGTGCACGTTCCACCAAATCTACGTCAAAAAGAAAGATAGTGGAAATTTGTTCGCTCACATTCCGTCGATTTTTCGTAACTTGTTACCATTGGCGCATTCCGTTCAAATTCCGTTGGCAGGACTGAAAACACACGCAATATCAGCGGAAATACATTGTAGTCATTGGAAAGTACAGTTACAGTTATCATTTTCATATATACGGTATATTGCGATATCGACGGAAGAACCCCAGCAAATCGACGGAAATTCATCGAAAAATGTACAATGTTACTGTTTGAAAAATAGTTGTTAGTGACCGTATGTGAACGGAAAGAGGAAATTTATAATTAAAAACGGCAACAGTTTCTTGACGGAATGTGAACAGAAATAGTAAACTCGAAATTAATATTCGAGACAACGGAATTAGTTTTACCAAATAATTTTTTATATAAATAAAAATATATATTAAAATAAAAACAAGTAAATTAATTTTTTTTGTTATAGCAGAGAAACCTTAAAGTTTAAATAAATGTTCGGTAAAATGGGTGAATTAAATTCACCGTTTTACCAATTTGCCCAACTCTTGGTGAAACGATATACATAATTTTTGTGTGATAAAGGCCACGTGGCTGAACAAGGCAAATGTAAAGCTACAAAAATTGGACAAGAATAGATATTATGGGAATATCATCCAATCTACTCCAATTCCACCTCTCAAAGCTCGCTTTTCTGGCGATGAAATCAGCAGGACTATTAGCTTCATGCCTTGTTGAATACGGACCAATAATGATTTTTAGATAACATTGTCTTACATATACTTGAGGCTTTCGGAAAACCATTGTGATCCCCATAGTTAATAAGTTGAACTAAATCCTTACTATCATACTCGAAGACAACCTGCTGAACCTGAAGAATTCTGGCTGTGATAAAGCCTAAAAGAAGAGCCTCAACTTCACATTCTAGAACACTATTACACTGCTCAATATATTTAGCAGCAATAGCTAAAACACAGCCATGTGAATCTCTCACACTACTACCGCCTGGGGAATATGCATTGGTTTTGGAAGGGATTATGCATCGGCCGTTTTCATCCGATGCATAATCGAGCGATGCGTAAGGTTCGGACCTTATGCATTAGTTGTGACTAAAACCGATGCATAAGGTCAGACATTATGCATCGGTTCAGCCAAATAACCGATGCATAATGTCTTAAAATTTTTTGGCAGATTTGGCTTCTAATAGCTCAAATCCACCTGAATTTTTTACAAACATCAATAACCTGCCATTCAATTACAAATACCATGCTGTTCAATTACAAATGCACTGTTGCTCAACATCGACATACATTCATTTCAAAGATCAAAGAAAATATACAAGTACATCTTCTTTCCATACAACAATGCCAACTCAAAAGTTAATATTCGTAATACAAACAACAAACCTAAAATTGATGTCCTATACCGACTGGGTAACGATCGCTTATATAGTTATACAAGTAGGCGGTGCTTATTTCCCTTACTTCATCGATCTTCGAGTCTTCATATGATTCACTTCCATTAGGAAAACACTACAAACAATGAAAAACAAGAGAAAAGTAAATCAATACAATAAAGTTCCAATTAGTTCAAAACCAACCAAAGTGAACTACAACTTAATGAATAATACAAGTCTAAAAGATTACTTGGCTAAGATCATCAATCTCCGCTCCGTTATTAGCTCGTATAAACTGGATTATGTCCCGAATATAATTCAAAACATAATAACCGCATAAGTGACCCGACGGTTGTTTTGGACACTGCACGATCAATAATTTCTTATCACACACTATATTAATGCTAAAGATATTAAAAAAGATAGTAGATATGAGACTTCGTACCTCACTACCTTCCAACGTACACTTTGTGTATTTCTCGGTATACATCCTTGATAGTATCGGTACATTCCCCTAAATGAATAACATAACATAAGTAGTGATTGTTAATAGACAAGTTCCAAGATAAAAGTGAGTCTAAAACTTACGTGTTCACCAAATCCTTTGCATCGACGTTTATTCCTTCATCACTTATCGTTGGATCAAGCCAATCCATTACATGTTGTTTAGGGAAGATGACACATAACATCCAATGCCACCTAACAAAAACAACCTAAATTCAAAAAAAATGAATTGAAAAAGCATATAAAACATTATCATTAAGTTATGCACTTACTTTACATGATCCACGTAAGGTAGGAAGTAACAAAAATTGCGATCTCGGTCCGCCATACTCAACCTTGCCACAAACGTCATCAACCTCTCATCTCTTTTGATTGTTGGCATCATGATGGAAGGATTGAAGAAACCAAACTTAATACCTAACCCATCATCTCTGAAGTTCCCTTGAAGTGGCATGTATTTGGCAAAACGTAGTTAGACGGTTCGAGCAGGTGTTCAGGGGGAGTTCGAACAATATCCTGGTACTCCTGTACAGCGTGATCAAGATGCGAGGATATTTCCCGGAAGATATTGGCAACGAAGATTTCGACAAGTGGAAGTCGGCCTGCGACTTATTTGAGCATTAGATATTCGAATGAATATCTACATTGAAGATGGCGCGACTTACTTGGAAAGAAGACTTCGTATATACTTCCGATCGATTTGTGAAAGATATACATCAAATATTCAGGAATCAATTCCAAAATATTTGATGGGATTATCTAGTGAGAATTAGGGTTTCGCTCGAGCATATAAATACAATGCAAGGGCAACCCTAATTCTTATCGCTTTCAAGATCAAATACACACGAGCATATCCTGCTGATTGGAGAAGAAGAAAGCGACGGCCGGTTGTGTTTTCTCATTGAGAATACACCGGCGCAAGTGCAGTCTACTCAAGTTTAACACAGACTGCCTGAAGCGTATCAACTGCTGCACACAACAAAAGGTGAACATAGCTTTCGAGAGAAAGCATCCGAGCTTCTGGATAAGGTCGAGAACGTTCGGACAGAAGGTCTGAACGAAGGGGATCGAGGGGAATTGCGGTGAACCTCGGTTGCAAATATGAGAGACGGAGTATTGAGGTTAGGTAATTACAAGGTGTAAGAGTAAGTCCCTGTGTACGCCCTATACTCGTAATAAAGATTTGCTGTCCCTTTTTCGGGCGTGGGAAACCCCCCCAGAGTAGGCGGAGCTGAACTGGGTTATCAGTCTGTGAGTTCTACTGCGTTTGTTTATTTTCTGAACTGTTGTGACAAGAGTTCAAACTCTGTCAGTTGAACTGTTGTGGAAAGTGTTCCAGGTCTGTCGCAACAGTACTGACAGAACCGCTTGTCGTCAGAGCGATTTGTGCAAATAAATTTATAATAGTCCGCTACTCGCAACTATACTACTGGGTAGTACTTGGTAAGTAGGGGTCGAACCCAAGGGAATTAGGGGAATAGGTTATTCTTTTAAGGGATTTGTCTAGCGAGAGAGCGTGTTTTAAGTTGGTTGAGGTTTTAGTGCTAACAACTACGTAACTTTTTGATTGGTTGCGGATTTGATTGCTGAAACGTAAATTACAGAAAAGTAAATACTGAAAATACAAAGGAGACTTACAGTGGGTGATGCGTGAATTGCAAGTCCTCCGGATTGTGAGCGGTTGATGGTTGCAGTTGATTGAACAATAAAAGTAAAGACAGGGGGGTTTTGTAATTGCGAGAGAAGTATTCGGTCTTGGGGGGCCTTGTATTATACCCTGTTCATTCTTTTAGTAACCCTTCTAAGTATTCAAACGTGTATCGAGGCCCTTTCGTAGCGCTCAATTTGCCACACTGTTTGTAAACCCTTGTTCTACTTCAGACTAATTCCTCCTTTCGAAGTATCTTAGCCTTTTGTGCACCCATTTGGTCCCTTTGGTCCAGTTCCCAAATGGTTTTAAAGATAGATCGAACTCCTCAGATAAGCTTTGCCCTTTCGTAGCATCCACTTACCCGAGTATGTTCACGACTTCCCACAGAAGAGTTTTGCCCTTTCGTAGCTTCCACTCAACCTTGGAAAGTCTGACCTTATAAATGGCACATAGAACAAGTTTTGAATACAGAGAAAAGAAACTAAACGAAGTAAAACATTTTATAAAACAAGAACTCCCCTTCAACCGAATGAAGGGTTTAGTTACAAATATCCATGGAGTTGGACATCATAACTAGGATACTTGGGGATTTGGAAAAGAATACTCAAGAACAAACAGGAGTAAAGAGAGAAGAGAAAGAGATTACTCAAGAACAAACAGGAGTAACTCTTGAACTGTAACTGAAAACTTGAGTACTCAAGAACCAACAGGAGTACTCAAGATCGAACTAAAGTATTTGAGAACAAACTGAACTTTTATTGATATTAAAACCAAACTTTACAAAGTAACAAACTTAGAGAGAGAAGTGGAGTGTGGTTGTGAATGCTTATGGCTTATGAAATGAGGAGGGATGGCTTGGTATTTATAGCCATGGAGGAGAGGAATGGAGGGCTTGGATTGAGGCATGTGTTTGTGCATCCAAGGGTGGAGATGGGGGGAGAAGGAGAGGAGGGCAAGTGTCACAAGGGGAGAGGGCAATGGCAAAGCCGCCGGCGGCTTTTGGGTGAGGGGAGGAGGATGTGACATGTGGAGGAAGGGGAGAGGAGGAGGGGTGGATGTGAGGAGAAAGCCGCCGGTCCATGTGGCATGAGGAGAGTGGTTGTGAGTTTTGTGCAGTTTTCACAAAACTATCGGTGTATTCCAGCTCCGGATTGTCTTCGGTTTCTCTTCGGTTTGATTTGTTTTGAATGATTCCAAGTCAGGATCTTTAGATTTCTTCATTCAGCGTCTGATCTTGACCTTGGATTGTCTCCTGATATCTTTTCTGTGCTAAAAGCTCTTCCTTAGCGTGTATTCTCTCTAAGCTCTGAAATACCCTGTAGAAATGTATCGGGACTAAAACATCGAAGTTAGATAGACAAACAGTCTAATTTGGTGGGTTTAACTGTGTTTATGATTCATACAATTGTGGTCCATCAAGTACCCTGGACACAAGCTTGAACAGGGGACATAATTTCAATTGGTATCAAAGCAGAACACTCGACACACTGAGTAGGATCCTGAACTGTTCAAGATGACTCTGAAGGAAGGACAAAGCATAACCAGACCCCCGCTACTCGAAGGATCGAACTATGCCACATGGAAGCTCGTGATGAGATCCTTTCTGAAATCTCTAGACGAAAAAGCATGGAAGGCTGTTGACAGAACCGCTCGTCGTCAAAGCGATTGTGCAAATAAATTTATAGTCCACTACTTGCAACTATACTACTGGGTAGTACTTGGTAAGTAGGGGTCGAACCCAAGGGAACTAGGGGAATAATTGTTCTTCGGGGGGAATTACGCAGCGTGGGAACGTGTTTAAGGTCGGTTGGTTGGTTTTAAAGCTACCAGCTATTTTGATTGATTGATTGGTTGGTTGGTTGATTTTAATACTGGAAAGTAAATTACTATTTTAATGATTAAGAGAAATGTTCGGTTTCAGGGGGACTTGTATTATATCCTGTTTATCATTGACCTTTAGTGACTCTCCTAAGTATTCAAACTGTGTATCAAGGCCATTCCAAGCACTCGATTTGCGTACACTGTCTAGCCTATTCCAAGGACGTAGAACACTTATTCTATTTAGACTAATACTCCATTCCCGGTTATATTAGCCTATGTGCATCCATTTGATCAATCATTCCCGATCAACCAAATGGTGTTTAGGATGAGTCAAACTTCTCAGATAAGCTTTGCCATTCCAAGCATCCACTTATCCGTACAAGTTTACGAACCCCCATGGTGAGCTTTGCCATTCCAAGCGTCCCCTCAACCATGGACGTTCTGACTTAATATATGGCACATAGAATAAGTTTTGAATACTAAGACTAAACACTAAGTTAATAGTCTTAAAACATTTTATAATACAAGTGCGCCCCTTAGACCGAACTACTAGTTTAGCTACTATTCATCGCGCTAAACATTATACTAAGGAAATTAAAGACAACAGTTAAATAAATTAATACTAAGAGAAACTTACAACCGTTGAAGCGCCAAGGGAGCTTTCCTTTATTTCCAAAGCAAGATTACAACTTACAAATATTACAACTTCTAGAGAGAGAAGTGAATTTGAGATTTTGGTGTGTGAAATGAGGAGGAGGAGCTCCTCCTTTTATAGCCCAAAGGGGAGGAGATGGGTGGTGGAGATGGTGGACATGTGCATTTGATCCAAGGGAGGAGAAGGGAGGAGGAGGAGGAGGTGACATATGGAGGAATAGTGAAGCCGCCGGTCCCTCCTCCCATAGCCGCCGGTTGCCGGTGGTCCAAGGGGGAGGAGCTCCTCCCTTGGCCACCTCCTTGAGTGGTGGCCGGTCATCCTTGCCCAATGTGTGATTTTGTACAGTTTTGTGCAGTCTTTTCACAAAACTGTCAATGTGTTCCTTCCCCGGTCTGTCTTGACTCCACTCCTGATTCTTTTGATTAATTTATTCTGGTCAATTCAACGTCAGGATCCTTGATATTTCTTCAGTCGGCATATGATCTTGACCTTGGATTGACTCTTGTTATCTTTTCAGCTTAAAATCCTCTCCTTAGCGTGTTTTCACTTCAGTCTCTAAAATACCCTGTGAAAATATATCGGGACTAACACGTAGACGTTAGATAGACAAACAGTCTAATTAAGGGGGTTTTACTGTGTTTCTGACTCGTATAACTTTGGTCCATCAGATTACCCCCCACTTTTAGTTGTTCGTCCCGAACAATGCTATTAAAGGGCGTAAGTTCTAATTTTGGCTTTGGAATATGAAAATTAGACTGTGGTACTCGATCTATCCTAATTCATGCATTGCTTACTTATTACCAAATTAAACTGCGTAAATAAATAGAAGAAACTTAATACTTGTACCTCCGTGCTGAGATGCAAATTATATTGGATGTCTCGGGAGATAGCCCTTTTTAGGTTCCTGGACTGCAACCTCGGGATCGTCTCTTACTATATGGTTTTCTGGTAGCTTTCTCTAGCACGTGATTCGATTCGGGTTTCAGTGAGTTGAGCCTTTTTGATTTTCTTCTTTGGCGAGGGACTGCTTTTTTTGTTGTAGTGAATCGGCCTTTGGCCTTTGATTTGACTTTTTTGAGTGCTTCACTTTTGCTCGGTTAAAACCTTCACAATTTTGGGCCTTTGGCCTCTTTTGATTTGCTTCATTGAGCTTTTCGTCTTTTTGTGATTGCTAGTCCATTTTTTCGAGCCTTTTTTGGGAGGTCCAATCATCGCCCGCAAGCCTATGGAAATACCTCCCCGCTCCTCTCGTCTTTGTCTTTTTGCGCGGGTCAAGATGAGGGTCGCCCATCTATTTTCTCGGCTATTTTGACTAGAGAGAGGACGGTCTGATTCCCGTCCTCGCCTTTGCATAGATGCTTCATGGCGGAGTTGACTTCAATTATTCACTGAAAACCCGAAGTGCAGCCTCCACTGACTTCGAAAACCATATAGTTTGATCTGATCCTTTGATTGCTTTCCAAGCCTCTCTAGGGCAGTTTATATCAACTCCACATCCCTAGTTATCTCAGCACAAAGGACAAATGGAAAGTTACATTCTAAGTTTTTAAACAGTTGAATTTTCACAAGGTTAATGCATGAATTATGATTTATCTTTTTCACATTCTTAAGTTCATATTTTCAAAAAGGTACTATTACTAAAAAAGAAAAAACAGCTGCATGTTATTTATGTACACAGGTGGTTCTCACCCCCACTTTTGAACGAAGGCGTGCCTTAGTTCAAAAGTCATGCAAGCTTAAAACTAAATACTGAATTTAAATGACAGAAATTAAAGTGCGGAAAAGTAAGATAGTGTCGGGTTACCTCCCGACCAGTACACTTGTTTAACGTCGTTGGCTCGACGATACCTCGTTTGTGGTTCATTGGTTTGGGTCCCATGGGTGGCTGAGGTCGAACTTTGCCACCGTTCCAGTGTTGCTTCTTCTTGACTTCTTGCTGGAGTAAGAGCTCCATGGTTTTGGTGTTTTCTCTTTCCATTGTTTCTGAGAAGGCGGGAGACCTTTGACCATAGCTACTGGTCTTGATACTTTTTTGGTCCCTAATGACAGGTCAAAAAACTGTGCACAGTGATCTGAGATAGGTGTTATGTCTGGCGGTTTCTTCGTGTCCGGGCGGCTCTTATTAATGTAGAAATGTGCAATTTTGCCGCCGAACTTAAGTGATAATGACCCCTTGCCCACATCGATTCTTGCTTTAGTGGCGTAGAGGAATGGTCGTCCCAATATTATTGTCGGAGGATCGTCTTCGCTGGTTTCTTCTGTTGGTATTACATAGAAGTCTGCAGCAACGACGAGTTCTCCCACATGGAGTATTACATCTTCCAGTTCTCCAACCGGACGGATGCATGACTTATCTCCTAGCTCGATATTTGACCGGGGAGGTTTCAACGGACCCAGTCCTAGTAAGTAATACAAGGAGTAAGGCATGGCGTTGACAGCAGCCCCAAGATCGACTAAGCATTTGTGGATCTGGGTTTCACCAATACAGCAAGTGATTGTAAAGGCTCCTGGGTCTTTATCTCTTTCCGGTTGTGACTCATGGTCTGAAACGAGGGCTCTTTCTATTCGTTGACCAGTCTGCCTATTCCTTAGCCTTAAATTGTTGTCGTCGTCCCATCCTGATGCTGGTACGTCGGTGTGTATAATAGGCGGTGGTGTTATGCAGACGGTGAATGCATATCGTCCATTGTCGGCATGTGTAACCCATGTTTTGTCATTATTGGGGCGATCTTCCTCTTGATTCCAATCAGGCCGACGTCTGCGGTTGAAGTGATTGTTTGAGAGTTTGTAAGTTGGGGATCGTGCTACCTCTCCTAGTGTACCCTTCATGCTTGACCTCTTTATCATGCTTATATTTGCCTTTGGATTTTGAACGGTCTGTGAAGGAAGTCTGCCAGGTTCAGTAGTGAGTGTAGACATGGCGGTGGCGAGCTGGGACATTTGTTTGGTCAATTCTGAGATTGCCCCGTCAGTTTTTGCCTGGTACTGGTGTAGCGAAGTTCCCAACTGATTAATGTTTCCCGTAAGCTCCTTCATCGTGTCGTTGAGCGACTTGCTTGGCTCCTGCTGATTGCTCGGTCTGGCTTGGTACTGATTTGGCCCTTTTTGGTGATATTGGCCTGCTGATGGAGTGTTCTGGTGATATTGTCGGTGGGGTGGTTGGTAGAATGACTGCGCTAGTTGAGGGACAGCTGGTTGTGTCTTCGTCTGAAGATAGCTGTTGTTGTTACGCCAGTCTGGGTTGGACGTTTGACCGTACTGTCTATTTTGTCCAGTTCTGACGTTGTTGTATCCTTGATATCCTCCCACTGCATTCACATCAGCCGGTTCTTCTTCTATCAATGTTGGGCATGCGTCTGTTTTGTGGTCCGTAGAACCACAGAACTCGCAAGGTTTAACCGTAACTGGCTGTCTACGTATGATCTCAATCATCATCTCCTTTAACTGTTTCATCTCTTCAGTTATGGAGTTTACTGATGCTTCAGTTTGTGCTACCCTTTTTGATCGAGAGAATTCATCTTGGCGAGTGGTCTCTTCTCTAAATCGAGCATTTTCAGCAACGTTGGCGATGAGATTTCTGATGCCACTTAATGACAGATTCATCATGGACCCTCCTGCTGAGGCATCCAAGAGCATTTTGTCTAGTGGTCTTAATCCATCAATGAGGTACTCGATGACGAGTTTCTCGGGCAGTCCAAGGGTACAGCAGCTCCTTTCTAGGTGATTGAACTTTTCCAGATAATCGTACATGGTTTCATTGGGACCTTGTTTGATTTCCTGTAGTTGCTTCCTTACTTGAATTGCTCTTCCAGCCAGATAGTATTTATCTAAGAATTTCTTCTGCATCTGAACCCATGTTCTAATGCTTCCGGAAGGCAATGAAAGGAACCAGTCACTTGCCGAGTCAGTGAGGGAAAAATAGAACGCTTTTAACTTGAAGTCGTCCATATTCACTCGGTTGGGCTTTAGATTCTGGCAAATGCCATGTAGGCGTTGGAGGTGAGTTGCGGCAGATTCTCCTTGAGATCCTGAGAATTTTGGCAGGCTGTGTGCCACTGATGCGTTGATGGTTATATTTTCTAATTGAGGGCTCTCATAGATACACCACGACTGTGTCTCGAAATTAGGGGCATTTAACTCGCCCATCGTCGGTTCACGGTAGTAGTTATCTCCGTAGTAGTCATCAAACGCGGGTTCTCTTCTTGGCATGTATCGAGGTTGAGGTTGTGGTCATGGGGGATGGATAGGAGGTTGTACTGGACCAGCTGCATTTCGATCCTCGGATAATTCTTGGGTTCTTCTGACTGCTTCCCTATCACGAGCTCTCCTGTTTCTGATGAGTTGTTCTGGATCGTCGACGAATGGAAACGGTACCTCATCATTCTGATCGTACAGGTTTATTTCTTCGTCATCCTGGAAGTCATGGTGACTTTCTTCGCGAGACATGGTTGTTTTGAAGCGCGTAACGGTTCAAAGAACAGTTATCCGATGACTAGTTCCCCGGCAACGGTGCCAATTTGACAGAACCGCTCGTCGTCAAAGCGATTGTGCAAATAAATTTATAGTCCACTACTTGCAACTATACTACTGGGTAGTACTTGGTAAGTAGGGGTCGAACCCAAGGGAACTAGGGGAATAATTGTTCTTCGGGGGGAATTACGCAGCGTGGGAACATGTTTAAGGTCGGTTGATTGGTTTTAAAGCTACCAGCTATTTTGATTGATTGGTTGGTTGGTTGATTTTAATACTGGAAAGTAAATTACTATTTTAATGATTAAGAGAAATGTTCGGTTTCAGGGGACTTGTATTATATCCTGTTTATCATTGACCTTTAGTGACTCTCCTAAGTATTCAAACTGTGTATCAAGGCCATTCCAAGCACTCGATTTGCGTACACTGTCTAGCCTATTCCAAGGACGTAGAACACTTATTCTATTTAGACTAATACTCCATTCCCGGTTATATTAGCCTATGTGCATCCATTTGATCAATCATTCCCGATCAACCAAATGGTGTTTAGGATGAGTCAAACTTCTCAGATAAGCTTTGCCATTCCAAGCATCCACTTATCCGTACAAGTTTACGAACCCCCATGGTGAGCTTTGCCATTCCAAGCGTCCCCTCAACCATGGACGTTCTGACTTAATATATGGCAAATAGAATAAGTTTTGAATACTAAGACTAAACACTAAGTTAATAGTCTTAAAACATTTTATAATACAAGTGCGCCCCTTAGACCGAACTACTAGTTTAGCTACTATTCATCGCGCTAAACATTATACTAAGGAAATTAAAGACAACAGTTAAATAAATTAATACTAAGAGAAACTTACAACCGTTGAAGCGCCAAGGGAGCTTTCCTTTATTTCCAAAGCAAGATTACAACTTACAAATATTACAACTTCTAGAGAGAGAAGTGAATTTGAGATTTTGGTGTGTGAAATGAGGAGGAGGAGCTCCTCCTTTTATAGCCCAAAGGGGAGGAGATGGGTGGTGGAGATGGTGGACATGTGCATTTGATCCAAGGGAGGAGAAGGGAGGAGGAGGAGGAGGTGACATGTGGAGGAATAGTGAAGCCGCCGGTCCCTCCTCCCATAGCCGCCGGTTGCCGGTGGTCCAAGGGGGGGGGGGGGGGAGCTCCTCCCTTGGCCACCTCCTTGAGTGGTGGCCGGTCATCCTTGCCCAATGTGTGATTTTGTACAGTTTTGTGCAGTCTTTTCACAAAACTGTCAATGTGTTTCTTCCCCGGTCTGTCTTGACTCCACTCCTGATTCTTCTGATTAATTTATTCTGGTCAATTCAACGTCAGGATCCTTGATATTTCTTCAGTCGGCATATGATCTTGACCTTGGATTGACTCTTGTTATCTTTTCAGCTTAAAATCCTCTCCTTAGCGTGTTTTCACTTCAGTCTCTAAAATACCCTGTGAAAATATATCGGGACTAACACGTAGACGTTAGATAGACAAACAGTCTAATTAAGGGGGTTTTACTGTGTTTCTGACTCATATAACTTTGGTCCATCAGCTGTTCTGAAAGGGTGGACGGAACCCATGATGAACAATCTCACTGGAGAGCCGTCGCCAAACCAGAAGCTCTGTGGACAGAAGAGGAGGACAAAGCTTCCATGGGAAACTCAAAGGCTATGAATGCAATTTTCTCGGCCGTAGATGAAAACGTCATGAAGCTAATCATCAACTGTGAAGTGGCCAAGGAAGCGTGGGATATCCTCCAAACAGCTTTTGAAGGAACAGACAAAGTTCGCAACTCTCGCATGCAAGCTGTCACAACCAGGTTCGAAGAGATGAAGATGAAGGAGAGTGAAACCATCACTGAGTACAACACCAGAGTTCTGGAACTGTCCAACGAGGCATCTGCACTAGGGAAACCCATCGATGAAGAAAGATTGGCCAGTAAGGTCCTGAGGTCTCTTCCTCCGAGATTTGCCATGAAAGTCACGGCCATTGAGGAAATGCATGACATCACCAAACTGAAGCTGGACGAGCTAATGGGTTCTCTCAGAACTTACAAGATCAATCATGACTTCCAAACCGGAGAAGAGAAGGGAATCGCTCTCAAGGAAGATATGACGGAAGACAAACTGGATTCTGGCTGCACCACTGAGCAACTGGCCATGATGGCACAGAACTTTGGAAGAATGGTGCGGAAAATCAACAGACGTGGTCCAGAACAAGGTCAGTTTTCATCAACTGGTTACCGAAACTGGAAATCCGGCAGGCCAAGGTCTACTGATTCGAGGCAAGACTTGTCTGACAAAGGAAAAGAAGAGATTCAGTGTCATGAATGCAAGGGTTTTGGCCACATTGCTTCACAATGTGCAAATACTCTCATGAAGAAGAAGGCAATGGTGGCTAGCTTCAGCGACAGTGAGTCAGACGAAGAACAAGAAGGTGAAACCACCAACTTTGTGGCCTTCGTTACAACTCTGGATAAGAGCAGCAGCACCAGTGAAACTGTTCCACCTCAGTTGGAACTCCCAGGTGAAGACCTCTCGGACAGTGACAATGAAGAACTCACGCAGGACTCTCTGGCTCAGACATATAAAGATCTATATGAGAAGTGGCTGCTTCTGATCAAAATCAACAAGAAGCTAAATGACACAGTTGCAAGCGTCACTATGGAAAAGGACAAGGTATGGCAGGAAGTCGAGATACTACTGACACTAAAGGTAGAACTGGAAGGTACAATTAACTCACTGACTTCTCAACTGGCTGAGATAAAACAGGAAAGGCTGGATCTTCTTGCTCAGAAAACAGAACTCCTGGGAACTATCTCCTCACTGAAAGTCCAAATGGAGAAGAATCGGGACACTCATCCTGTAGGCATGGCGGGTCTGAGAAAAACCATCATAGATCTGCAGCGCAAAGAAGTGTTCCAACTAAGGAGGGTAGAACAGCTGGAACTTCAGCTAGAATCTGAGAAGATGGATCACTCTGACACTAAGGAGGAACTCAATCACCTCAAACAGTTGGTAAGAATGCTTAACTCTGGCACTAAAAACTTAAATGATATTCTTAGATCCCAGAGAATGGATTCCGGACATAGAGGATTAGGGTTCACAGGAGAAGGCAGCTCAAAAGGTACAACCTTTGTTAAAACAAGACCCGTGTCGGAACAGAAGTCAGAACAGAAGGTGAGACAGCACCCCAAACGGAAATTAGACTTGCACCAAGAACTACCCAATAGTGGTCAAAGAAGGGCTGGAACGATGCACTTCGGCTCTCATTCAGCACAAAGGAAAGAGTGGCGCACGTGCTGGTATTGCAATCAGATGGGACACATCAAACTGAAGTGTCACCTATTTCTAGCCGAACAACGTGCTTTCCATCAACAAACCATACCACAGCAGAAACAAGTCTGGGTTCAAAAGGCAGACCGAACCGTTTGCATAGTGGCCTGTTACACCTCAAGCTACACATCACATGATAGTTGGCACTTCGACAGCGGATGCTCCGCTCACATGACATGTAACTCTCAATATCTTACCCATATTAGACCTGTTGAGCAGATGTGTTTTGTCACCTTCGGGGATGGTGTAAAGGGTCAGGTGATCGGCTGTGGGACATTGATGGTTCCGGATCTCCCTGCACTCAAGAACACCCTCCTTGTCAAGGGACTGACCAGGAATCTTATCAGCATCAGTCAATTATGCGACAATGGACATTATGTGTCATTCTCCTGCTACTCATGTCTTATACTAGACCAGAATGGTGATACACTGATGAAAGGAAAAAGGGATGCCAACAACTGCTATACTATTAGGATGGGTCTGACGAATTCAATGAACAACGAGAACCATGGACAGCAACCGGTTGCTCTTACCTATGCAAACACTCAACATAGTGTTCTACGAGGGGGAGTGGATAAGACCTTGCACACAAGAACTTATTGGAGATGCGCACAAATCAATGTTGCAGGGTGTCCCAGGAAACTGTTGAATCAGAAGGTGGCACAGTTACTGAAGGAGTTCATACACTGCCCACAGAAATGTGCCTGGAGCCGTACAAGAAAATATGAATGCTCACAGAAGATGATAACTCTGAGGCAGCATACCTTTATCAACCCCTATGGCAAGTCACGGAGTGGAACACCCAGATCCCTAGTGGGTCCATGTGGTGTCAACCACTGAAAGCATCCAACGGTGGTCAGTCATAATCGAATCTCCAGCTGAACAGTTGGACTGACCTCCTAATAAAAAGAGCTGGAACAGAAGTCTCGACAACTTGGAAAATATTTTTTAAATATCCTTAAAGATTTTATTTCGGATTATGCGGGAATAGACAGTTTTGGAAAGCTGAAGAGTCATATAGAAAAATTTGATTTTTGAAAAATCGAATTCATTCCTTGAGTACTGTCTTCTCACTCTCGTCCCCAAAACCCTAGAACGAAACTCTCCCTCTCAACTGCTCTTTCCTCAACCGACAATGGTGAACACCAGGAAGTCAGCAAAATCCAGTGCTAAATTTGCGGAGAAAAGTAAAGAAAGCATGCAGACCTCAAAGGCATTGGCGACGAATTCAAAGATTCCGAAATCAAAAGCTGCGAAGATGAAAAAGGCGTCGCCTTTACACTCAGTCACCGAATCTTTGGCCAAAGAGAAGTCTGCTGAAGGAGTTACCGCTGAAATTTCTCAGCCGGCCACAGTGGATTCAACTCCACAAGTTCAGGTAAATCCCACTATTCCTTCTGACTCTGCGAATATCTCCGTTGTTGAAAAATCTGTGTTGAATGAAGAAGTAAGTGGGGAGGTTGAGAAGGTTGTTGAGTCGATTGACGGTGATGAAGCCAGAAGGGCTGTAACTGGCGATAATGGTGGTAAGGTTGTTAGTGGTGTTAAAGCTGATGGTGTTGAAACCAGTAGGGCAATACTTGGTGGTGATGTTGATAGAAATCTTGAGAGTGGCAGGGCTGTGACGGTTGACAAAGCCGGTAGTGCGGTTATTAAAAAGAAGTCTGTCAAGAGTGTGGAAGAAGAGGAACCCAGCAAGGGGGCTGGAGGCTCAGGAACGTGGAGAGAAAAGATCTTTGCCACAGGATACATTCCTCCGAAGGCTGGTCGCAGGAAGAAGGTAAAGCGGGCCAGTGACTCTCCCAGAAAATATCTAGCCCAGATCTATGCCACTCGAGGGAGGAAGATTGCAATGTCCGATGAAGAAACAGAGAAGTTCATTAAGTCCTCGGGGAAGAGGAATTTGGTGATCAATGATACTGATCCGTCTGAGAATCAAGGAGGAATCACTGAAGAAGATTCCGGTATGCATGATGAGGCTATGGCAGAGGAGATTAAGTTAGATGTGCTGAAAGAATCAGACCCAGCAGAAAAAATGAGGAATTGGAGAAGTTATACAAAGACATTGATGATGTCATGGAAGACCTGGAAAATGAGAAGGATCAGGAAGTGGCAAGACCGAAAAAAACTTAGGCTGTTGGGGCCAAAGAATCTGATGCAGAAAAAGCTACAAGTGTTCCACCTATGGAACCAAGTGTTCAGTCTGGTGTTGAGACTGGAAGAGCTGTAGAGAAAGCTGCAAGCGGTTCAACTGTGGAACCCTCTGTTCAGACCAGAGCTCAAACAGCACCAACTCCAGAGGAAGGTCTGCGTAACCAGGCTGTTGAAGCAGAAGAGTCTGCTACTGAAAAGGTCTCAAGTGCTCCGACAGTGGAACAAAGTGTTCCGACTGAAGTTAAGACTGGAGTAGTTCCAGAATCAGTGATGAGTGAAGAAACAATGACAGTTCAAGATGATCGTCGTAGGGATCTATTGGAAGAAGATGGTCCATCCATTCGTAAGGATGCCTCTATGTCAGCAGCAAAAGGTGTTACACTTTCAGAAGATGACCAAGATAGTGTTCCCCTTGTCAACCTCAAGAGGACAACGAAGGGGAAGGAAAAGAAAAAGGTAGCCTTTGCTACGACTACAAAGGAACCAGCTCAGAAGGTAGCTGAAGTCAGCAGTTGTGCAGGGGGAGCTGGCTCTTCCAAGAAAAGGAAGCGCGTTGATGCATTACCCATCTCTGAAGATGCTGGGAGATGTGAAGTCCCAGCCCCTGATTCTGAGACTGTCCCAGTCGGTAAGGTAAAGAAAGGAGTGTGGTTCGTGACTAAAGAAGCTGTGTTGAAATGAGAATGTGTGCTGAAAAGGAAGATCATTCCTGAGAGGCTACTGGATGCATCCAGCTACAAAGGGAAGGAAGTGGTTAAGGTGCTTAAAGAGTTGGATCTGTTCTGGACGTTGGACAGATGCAAGCCGTTCAACGAACAGCTGGTGCGTGAGGCAATGGCAAACTTGCCTCCAAAGTTTGGTGTCATTGGAGAGGCAGAGTATGGGGTCTTCTGTGTAAGAGGAATAAGGATCAAGATTGATCCAGAGCTGATCAATGTATACTTCTCCATGGACGACCCGGCTATTGATGAAGAAGAATCCAGCCTTGAGAAGATAGTGAGCACCATCACTGCAGACTCTGTTCAGTGGAGGCCTGAGTCAGTTGTGCATACAGCGGATCTATCTACATTCTATTCAAATGCTGTTCTTCATAGCGGTGTTCAACTGGAGGCCGTCTACTCATCGCTCTACTGTCAACAAGGACATGGCCCAACTGATTTATCAGATAGGGAACAAGCGAAAGTTCAACCTGGGCAGAATAATGTTCAAACAGATTGCTAAACATGCCACATCAATGAGAACTCTGCACCAGATCTGCTTTCCATCTCTGATTATTCATCAAGCCCCTGATTTGAAAGCCTCGTCTGATCTCCTTACTAAAGCTCCCAGCAAATTCACAGTGGACCACAAGCTATACAAAGGACGGCATGTGAATGATCTGAAAGGAGGAAGCAAGAAAGGGAAAGAACTTGGGGAATCCAGTCGAGGGGGAGCCAGAATGGGCGTGGATGAGAGGAGCAAACTACTGAAGGACCTCCAGGTTATCATTGCTGCGGACAAGGAACAGCGCCGCCGAATCAATAGGCTTGCTCGGGCACTCAACTACCCCAGTGATGATGAATCAGAAGCTACTGTCTCTGAAGAAGACTCCATTGAAGAAGCTTCCGATTAAAGGTCCATTGAAAAACTAAACCCTCTGAACTTTTTCAAACATTCTGCTCATATGTGCTTGTTTTGGCACATTTTATTTTGCTCGGTTGTTCGAACTTGTTGGACCCCTTGCCAGTTTATGGCAAAAAGGGGGAGTAATTTTGAGAGGACAAATTGTGTGTTCCCTCAAGATGCCTAAGTCTAGATAGTTAGCTAGTTTTAGTTATCTAGATGATTTGGTTTTGCCAAAATGCCAAGGGGGAGATTGAAGTTCCCTTGAAGTGGCATGTATTTGGCAAAACGTAGTTAGACAGTTCGAGCAGGTGTTCAGGGGGAGCTCGAACAATATCCTGGTACTCCTGTACAGCGTGATCAAGACGCGAGGATATTTCCTGGAAGATATTGGCAACGAAGATTTCGACAAGTGGAAGTCGGCCTGCGACTTATTAGAGCATTAGATATTCGAATGAATATCTATATTGAAGATGGCGCGACTTACTTGGAAAGAAGACTTCGTATATACTTCCGATCGATTTGTGAAAGATATACATCAAATATTCAGGAATCAATTCCGAAATATTTGATGGGATTATCTAGTGCGAATTAGGGTTTCGCTCGAGCATATAAATACAATGCAAGGGCAACCCTAATTCTTATCGCTTTCAAGATCAAATACACACGAGCATATCCTGCTGATTGGAGAAGAAGAAAGCGACGGCCGGTTGTGTTTTCTCATTGGGAATACACCGGTGCAAGTGCAGTCTGCTCAATTGCAACACAGACTGCCTGAAGCGTATCAACTGCTGCACACAACAAAAGGTGAACATAGCTTTCAAGAGAAAGCATCCGAGCTTCTGGAGAAGGTCGAGAACGTTCGGACAGAAGGTCTGAATGAAGGGGATCGAGGGGAATTGCGGTGAACCTCGGTTGCAAATCTGAGAGATGGAGTATTGAGGTTAGGCAATTATAAGGTGTAAGAGTAAGTCCCTGTGTACGCCCTATACTCGTAATAAAGATTTGCTGTCCCTTTTTCGGGTGTGGGAAACCCCCCCGAATAGGCGGAGCCGAACTGGGTTATCAGTCTGTGAGTTCTACTGCGTTTGTTTATTTTCTGAACTGTTGTGACAAGAGTTCAAACTCTGTCAGTTGAACTGTTGTGAAAAGTATTCCAGGTCTGTCGCAACAGTACCCTGGACACAAGCTTGAACAGGGGACATAATTTCAATCTCATTGTTCAAAGAACTACAAAGTAAAAAATTTGTGTTAGTTAGACCATGCATTAGAACAAATGAGCATTAGAAAATAATCGGGAACATTACCATATAAATAATTCACAAGCAAAGTTCCCCAATGCCGCCGTCTTGTATAGTTCCTTCAGGTCTTCTGTGTTCACAGCGATACCATAGTCGTCACCGAACACATTCTGGTCGACGTCCACTACAAGCATATGTCTGTTCAACTGTGTCCACACCTCATTTAAAAGTCAACAATACTGGGGCACACACTCTATGAATTCATCGTCGGTAAGTGGCAAATAAATACAGACCACGTTATCATATTCCTGCATGTTGAATTTGATTAATGATATGAAATTAATTTTTATGTATAGTATAATAGAAAATGCAAATGAACTTGTATTATTCGATTATCTCACCCTATTACCGACAACGACCAAGTCTTTAGTATTGACAGGAAGACTATATCCAAGATTAACACTATCCAAGAATATAACTATCCAAGAGCTCATTCAAATATTCAAATGAGGAGCTGTTGGGAGTTAATATTAAATGAGGAAACAGCTGTTAGGATGTAGTTGGGAGTTGATATTAAATGAGGAAAGAGCTGTTAGGATGTAGTTGGGAGTTGATCTTAAATGGTTGATCTAGCCTCTATATAAGCTTGTATATCTTATCAAGTTGAATACAAGAAATTAAATCTGATTTTGCTCTCTTTATATTCTCTCTATTCCAATACTCTCTTAGTCTCTCAATTCTAACATGGTATCAGCAGCATAGATCCAAATTCCGCAGCATACTCTTATTCTCTTTCATTCAATTTTTTGGGAAATCAAACCACACGCTCATCCAAGATGGATACCAAAGTTGTGGTCATTCCGGTGACTCTCAAGGTGGTGAATTACCTGCTATGGTCAAGAATGATCAAAATAGCCTTGGGAGGAAGAGGACTATGAAGTCATATCACCAAGAGTGATGCTCCAAGCCAAACTGTCCAACAAGAAGATGGTACAGAGATTGTCCCTGTTGATAATGATAGGTGGCCTCAAGAAGACTTGATGGTGCTGTCCATCATTCAAAACTCTCTTGAAGCATCAATCTTAGAGGCATATTCCTATTGCAAGACAGCGAAAGACCTATAGGATACACTCCAAACAGTGTATGGAAACACATCCAACTTGAGCAGGGTGTTTGAGGTCAAGAAGGCCATCAACAACCTAAGCCAAGAAGACATGGAGTTCACCCAACACTTTGGGAAATTTAGGTCCTTATGGGCTGAGCTGGAAATGCTTAGACCAAGCACCATTGATCCAGCAACTATTAATGAAAGAAGGGAGCAAGACAAGGTGTTTGGGCTACTTCTAACCTTGAACCCAACCTACAATGACCTGATCAAACACATCTTGAGGGCTGACAAGCTCCCAACACTTGAAGAAATGTGTGCTCAAATCCAAAAGGAGCAAGGTTCTCTTGGTCTTTTTGGAGGAAAAGGAGAATTCTCCATGGCTAACAAAGCTGAAGCAGCTCAAGCCAACAAGGTGGTGTATAAATCAGAGGAGAGGAAGGTCTTTACTTGTGAGTTTTGCAAGAAAAAGGGGCACATGAAGGACAAATGCTGGATCCTTCACCCGCACTTGAAGCCAAACATGTTCAAGGATGCAAGAGCTCACCTCTCCAATGAGGAAGAAGGGAAAGCCTTGACTGCCTTGAAGAGCACTGAGGATGGGATGATCAGGAGATCAGATCTTGATGCACTCATCAAATCTCTCAAGGAGAACCTTGGTAACACACTTGGTAAATCATTCATTGCATCAAAAATTTCTAAATCATTGATTATAGATTCAGGAGCCTCTCATCACATGATTAGTAACTCTAAGTTGATTAATGATGTTGAGCCTGCCTTAGGAAATGTGGTAATTGAAAATGGTGATAAAATACCTATTAAGGGTGTAGGAAACCTTAACCTATTTGATAAGAAGTCTAGAGCTTTTTATATGCCTAGTTTTACATCTAACTTGTTATCCGTTAAAAAGGTTGCAACTGATTTGGATTGCAATGTTATCTTTAGTCCTAATGATGTGAAATTTCAGGACATTAAGAGTCATCAGTTACTTGGAAAAGGAGTAACCAAAGAAGGCTTATATTTGCTTGAAGACACTAAGCCCCTATCTGATTTGAATTGTGCTTTTAGCTCCTTTTTGGCCAATGATACAATGTGGCATGCTAGATTGGGACATCCACATACTAGAGCTCTAAACTTGATGTTGCCTAGTGTTTCTTTTAAGAATGATGATTGTGAGGCTTGTATTTTGGGAAAACATTGCAAATCAGTATTTCCAAAATCAATTACTACTTATAGGAATTGTTTTGATCTTGTGCATTCTGATGTATGGACTGCACCTTGTATGTCTAGAGAAAACCATAAGTACTTTGTCACATTCATTGATGAAAAATCTATGTATACTTGGCTAACATTGATCCAATCAAAGGATAGAGTTCTAGAGGCATTTATGAATTTTCAGAACTATATTACTAACCAGTTCAATGCCAAGATAAAAGTTTTCAGATCAGATAATGGTGGGGAATACACTCGCAATACTTTCAAGCAACATTTGGCTAATCATGGGATTATACATCAAACAAGCTGCCCTTATACCCCTCAACAAAATGGAGTGGCATAGAGGAAGAATAGGAACTTAATGGAGATAGCGAGGTCCATGATGTTCCATACCAATGTGCCAAAGAGGTTTTGGGGAGATGCTGTGATGACAGCTTCTTACCTCATCAATAGAATTCCAACAAGGAGTCTTGATGACATATCTCCCTATGAGGTACTCAACGAATCCAAACCTTCCATTAATCACTTAAGAGTATTTGGGTGTCTTGGTTTCGTGCTAATCCCAGGGGAACAAAGAAACAAACTAGAAGCTAAGAGTACAAAGGCAATGTTCATTGGCTACTCAACAACTCAGGGATACAAGTGATATGATTCAGTAGCACGTAAAGTCTTAGTGTCTCGAGATGGGAAGTTTGTGGAGGCAAAGGGGTACTACGAGAGTAGGAGTTGGGATGACCTAAAGAACCTGTCTCAAGTACCATCAGATAGAGCCACGAACCTAAAGATCATCTTGGAGGGCTTTGGGCTAAATCTGCCCAAGGATCAGGGGGGAACACGGGAAGTTCCTACTCCTATGACCCCTCAAGAGACTGAGGAATTACCCCATCCTGATCACGAGGGGGGATATCAAGATGAAGCACAAGTGGAGCCACAAGAAGCTGACTCATCTAGTCATGATCAAGATGGTGATCAAGATGAAGCACAAGTAGAGCCACAAGAAGCTAGCTCATCTAGTCATAATCAAGATGGAGCCCAAGATGATTCAGACTTTTCTTTGAATGATGAAGAGCATCAAGGTAAAGAGCTTGAAGAAGTGCAACCTCTTAGGAGAAGCACAAGGGTGAGGAATGATTGACGGACGCATAGTCGTCGTGTGCAAATGTCAAGAATAAAATTTATAAGTCCGCTACTCGTGACTTCACTACTGGGTAGCAAGTGGTAAGTAGGGGTCGAACCCAAGGGAATTAGGGGGATAAGTTGTTCTTTGAGGGATCGTATAGGCGGGGAACGTGATTTTAGGTTGATTGAGGTTTTAGCGCTTATAACTAAGTGATTTTTTGGTTGGTTTTGGTTTTTAGTGTGGAAAAGTAAATGACATAAAAGTAAATACTGAAAATAAAGGAGAAGACTTACAGCGATTGAAGCGTGATTGGCAAGTCTTCCGGAACGTCAGTAGTTGATATTGCAGTTTATACTAAGAAAGTAAATGCAGATGGTGTTTTAATCTAAGGAAAGCATTCGGTTTCGGGGGCCTTGTATCATAGCCCGTTTATCATTGACCGCTAATGACCATACTAAGTGTTCAAAAGTGAATCGAGGCTATTCCTAGCACAAGACTTGCCACACCGTCTAGTCTTTTGCAAGACGTAGAACTCTTGTTCTAATATGTGCATCCAGTTGACCATCATTCCTGATAAATCAAATGGTTTTTGAAAGAGGTTGATCTCCACAGATAAGCTGTGCTCTTCCGAGCCTCCACTTATCCATGGAGGTCACGAGATCATGATAGAGCTTTGCTCTTCCGAGCATCCACTCTACCAATGAAGTTCTGACCTAATATAAGGCACTTAGAACAAGTTGAACACAAAGAGGCATTAAGAAAAGGGTCTAAAACATTTTATGACACAAGTACACCCCTTCAACCGAATGAAGGGTTTAGCTACGATTATCCATGGAAGAGGACATCATAGCTAAGTACTTGAAAAGTAAAGGTTTTCGAAAGTAAGGACAGGAAAGTAAAGTTTTCGAAAGTAAAAGATAGGAAACTAAAGTTTTCGAAAGTAAAAGACTGTAAAGGAAAGGGGTGAGTACTTCAAGAAGCGACAAGAGTACTCAAGAACAGTGAAAAATAAAGACAAGCTTGAGTACTTCAAGAACCGACAAGAGTACTCAAGAACTACCAGAATACTTAAGAACCAACAGGAGTATTATAGATGTAACAAAAGCTTACAAAAGTGCCCAAAATTCTAGAGAGATAAGTAACTATGGAGGATTTGTGATTTTTTGTGGATTGGATGAAGATTACAAAGGAGAGGAGGTTGTATTTATAGGCCAAGGAGGAGGAGAAGATGTGGTGGAGAGCAAAGACACTTGGCACAAGGTTGTGGAGAGGCCTTTAGCCGCCCATGTGAGGAGGAGCCTCCTCCCATTTAGCCGCCCCCCCATGTGAGGAGGAGCCTCCTCCCCTTAGCCGCCCATGTGTAAGGAAGAGAAGAGGTTTTGTGATCTTTTCCAAAAGCCATCGGCTCCTTTCAGCTCCGGTCTGACTCTAGTTGCTCTTCGGTTGGACTTGTTTTGAGTGATTCCATGTCAGGTTCATGATATTTGTACAGTCGGCATCTGGTCGTGACCTTGGAATGACTCGTAATATATTTTCCGCTTAAAAACTCCTCCTTAGCCTGTATTCTCTCTAGACTCCAAAATACCCTGTAGATAAATATCGGAACTAACAAGCAAAAGTTAAATAGACAAACAGTCTAATTTGGTGGGTTTAACTGTGTTTATGATTCGTATAATTATGGTTCATCAGATCACCCCACACTTTTAGTTGTTCGTCCCGAAAAATGCTATTAAAGGGCAGCACACTTTCTAAGTAAACTTTTAAAATATGAAAGTGAGATTGTGGGACTAGATTTATCCTAATTCATGCATTACTACTTATTACCAAATTAAACCGTGTAAATAAATAGAAGAAACTTGATACTTGTACCTTTGTGTCGAGATGCAAATTAATTCGGATGTTTCGGGAGATAGCCCTTTTCAGGCTCCTGGACTGCAACCTCGGGACTGTCTCGCACTATATGGTTTCCTTGTAGCTTTCTCTAGCACGTGATTTGGTTCGGGTTTCATTGAGTTGAGCCTTTTTGATTTTCTTTTTTGGCGAGGGATAGCTTTTTTGTAGTGAATTGGCCTTTGGCCTTTGATTTGGCTCTTTGAGTACTTCACTTTTGTTTGGTTAAAACCTTCACAATTTTGGGCCTTTGGCCTCTTGATTTGCTTCTTTGAGCTTTTGCCTTTTTGTGGCTTGCTAGTCCATTTTCTCAAGCCTTTTTTGGGAGGTCCAATCATCGCCCGCGAGCCTATGGAAATACCTCCCCGCTCTCTCTCATCCTTTCCGTTTTGCGCGGGTCAAAATGAGGGTCGCTCATTTATTTTCCCGGCTACTTTGACTAGAGATAGGACGGTTTGATTCCCGTCCCGCCTTTTTTCTACATAAACGCTGCATGGCGGAGATGACTCTGACTCAACTGAAAACCCGAAGTGCAGCCTCCACTGACTTCGTAAACCATATAGCGAAATTCAGTCCTTCGATTGCTTGCCAAGCCTCTCTAGGGCATTTTCTATCAACTCCACATCCCCTGTTTATCTCAGCACAAAGGGACAAATGAGAAGTTACATTCTAAGTTTTTAAACAGTTGAATTTTCACAAGGTTATTGCATGAATTATGATCTATCTTTTTCACATTCTCAAGTTCATATTTTCAAAAAGATAATATTAAGGGAAAAGGAAAAGAAAAAACATGTTAATTAACTATGTACGAAAGTGGTTCTCACCCCACACTTTTGAACGAAGGCGTGCCTCACAGCACGACTTAGTTCAAAAGTCATGAAAGCAAATATATACAGGAAAGGTGAGAATGAAAAAACTAAATGACAGAAATTAAATGACTGAAAGTAAGATAGGTGTCGGGTTACCTCCCGACCAGTGCATTTGTTTAACGTCGTTAGCTCGACGCATGGGGATCACAAGTTTGGATCCCATGGGCGGCTCAGGTCAAACTTCTTTTTAGCAGCTCTTTTTTCCCGCTCAAAGAACTTGTGGATTGATGGGCTCGGTTTGGTTCTCCATTGGTTCGGCAGGTTCTTCTTTTCATAGCTCCGAGAAGGTGAAGCTCCCTTGACTATAGCTGCTGGTCCATCGAGCCGTGCTCTCTTGCTTCTCTTTCTGGGTTTCCATTCTTTGGGCCCATGTCTTTGCCGCTTCTTCATGTATGGCCGGTTGGCATCTTTGCAGTTTTGGAAGTTCAGTCTTTTGCCAAGCGACCTCAAGCATGCACCCTTGCTAACCCTCTTCTTTATGGCAGAGATGATTGGCCGTCATTGGTCCTTACACCCTTCAGGAGGCTCTTCTTGGCTTATGACGAGTGGGAGCTCCTTCGTTGGCTGTTTTGGCTCATGCTTCTCCTCCAACTCGCCTAGCACTGTATCATTGATCACCTCATCTCTGGTGGCCGTGATCTTCATAGAACATGAAGGGTTAAGTAGAGGCTTCTCGGCCATGAAGACCGGGTCTTTCTCGAGCTTCTCTTAAGTGAGGACCGGGTGATAGTGCTAAAATATATGCATTTTAGGCGACCTCTATGCTTATTGTTTCGTTCGTTTTATCACGATTTCACTTGCTATTTGATGCCTTGTGGTTCATGTCAGGCTTGGAGTGACCTTCCACTGAGCTCGGGACCTTAGCACGAGAATTCGAAGAAAAATCGAAGATTTGAGCAAGTTTGGGCACAAAGGCACTCCAGTCGACCGACTGGCAAATTTTCCCTGCACGAGTCGGTCGATTCGCAACACACCCCAGGGGACCTCTCAAATTCGGCCATCGAGTCGATCGACTCGCCTACCAGTCGATCGACTGAGAAAAGGCTATCACATCCCAAAAGCTCGAGTCGGTCAACTCACCTCATCAATCGATCGACTGAGGGAACTTCCCAGATGGCCCTCAAACTGCACCAATCGAGTCGGTCGACTCGCCTCCCAGTCGATCGACTGGGAATGTCCTTCAAGAGCTGCTCGCTCAACGCCAGTCGATCGACTGGGAAAACCAGCTCTCACCAGTCGTTCGACTGGAGCTACAGTACCGGAAACCCTAAATGTTGGCTATAAATAGAAACTTTTAGATGAAAACAAGGGGGGCTTTTTGGGGGATTTTCAAGGCTGATTTACTTGGGAAAGGAGCTTTTATTGTGGGGATTATCAACAACAACATTGGATTGGATCATCAAGTTTTATTGAATCTTCATATTGGTTTTGAATTACTAAACTCAACTTTTCATATGGGTTTTTGCATTATTTCCCTTGTCTTTGCTTGTACACTCACCATGAGTGAGTAGTGACCTTGATTGGGGGTTATGGATCCCCTAGACATATTGTGATGATGTGAAATGCATTGATGTCAATGTTGAATGAGTTTGCACATGAATCTTCTTCATTTGAATTACATGTTTAGAGTTGCCCATAAGGTGTTTGTGAAATGTCCTCAATGTGAAATGTAGTTCCCATTGAGGACATTTCACAAACACCTTATGGGCAACTCTAAACATGTAATTCAAATGAAGAAGATTCATGTGCAAACTCATTCAACATTGACATCAATGCATTTCACATCATCACAATATGTCTAGGGGATCCATAACCCCCAATCAAGGTCACTACTCACTCATGGTGAGTGTACAAGCAAAGACAAGGGAAATAATGCAAAAACCCATATGAAAAGTTGAGTTTAGTAATTCAAAACCAATATGAAGATTCAATAAAACTTGATGATCCAATCCAATGTTGTTGTTGATAATCCCCACAATAAAAGCTCCTTTCCCAAGTAAATCAGCCTTGAAAATCCCCCAAAAAGCCCCCCTTGTTTTCATCTAAAAGTTTCTATTTATAGCCAACATTTAGGGTTTCCGGTACTGTAGCTCCAGTCGAACGACTGGTGAGAGCTGGTTTTCCCAGTCGATCGACTGGCGTTGAGCGAGCAGCTCTTGAAGGACCTTCCCAGTCGATCGACTGGGAGGCGAGTCGACCGACTCGATTGGTGCAGTTTGAGGGCCATCTGGGAAGTTCCCTCAGTCGATCGATTGATGAGGTGAGTTGACCGACTCGAGCTTTTGGGATGTGATAGCCTTTTCTCAGTCGATCGACTCGATGGCCGAATTTGAGAGGTCCCCTGGGGTGTGTTGCGAATCGACCGACTCGTGCAGGGAAAATTTGCCAGTCGGTCGACTGGAGTGCCTTTGTGCCCAAAACTTGCTCAAATCTTTGGATTTTCCCCGACTTTTCGCGCTAAGGCCCTGAGCTCAAAGGATGGCTGCTCCAAGCCTGAAATGCAAGGAAAAGAGTCAAATGGCATCGAAATAGCATCGGGAATGGATCAAATCTCTTCGTAAATGGGTATGTAAATGAGTCAAGAATTCGACTCATCAAAACACTCCACACTTAGATCGTCCCGAGCAAACAATAAGAACTAGCCAGAGATAAACAATAGGAAAACTTTATTTCTAACTACTCTAACACAAATATACAATCTAACTCCTTTTCGTAGGTGTGACGAATGCATTTAGCATATGCATTAAGCCTTTAAACCCCTAGGCTACCCTAGTGGACGAGTTGTAGTCTCGTGAGAGTTTTCAGAAAAGGGAATACTCACAAATCCCATATGCACCTATCCCATGAGAATTGAATTCAAGAGCGTTTAACCAAGGCCATGATTTCTCAAAACAAATTCCTCACCCCACGCTAGGACTATCATCACAATACCATCAAAAGGACTTTCGAACCACTTTGAGTACCATCAAGGTTGTGCATTCAAGATCATCAATACTAGAGCCATCAATCGCCTCACCCAAAAGTCTACTCATTTTCAAGGTAATACAATAGAAATTGAGCTTTTAGTTTGCACAAAAAGTGTCAATCGCTTGCCTATGCTAGCTAGGGCTAGTCCACGGGCTTGCGACATGGAACTCGTTCCCAAGTTTTAGGCGCTTAAGCCGTAATCCATAAGGGAAGAGGAGTTCGATACAATGAGTTCTTATAAAACAAGCATAGACCAAGTGTATAACTCCCGTGCAAGCACATGGGTCGTCCAAAAGTCATTCCAACTAGCACACATGCAAATGATAAATCCCGTACAAATGAAGAATGGAGGAAAACATAGGGTCAAGTTTTAAGTGCTTCTTATTTTCTTTTTTTTCTTTTTCTGAAACGGCCTTTGGCCTACAAATGCTTTCGAGGGGGGACTTACCTCCCTAACCCCCGGCATTTGTATAGTTTGGAGCAAAACTTCTCGAGCTCTTGAGAAAGTTTTTAGTCGGGGCTTTGCCCTCTTTGACCGCAAAAATCTTTTCTTTTTTTTTCTTTTTTTTTTGTGAATGGGGCTTCGCCCTCTTTTATTTTTGACTCCACACTTAAAACTTGACAATATGTTCAAAAAGAAGTGTATGGAATGTACGAGAATCAAACATAAGCATGGCACTAAGTTAGAAAACTCAAGTCACCAAGGAGGAAACAAATAGTCTAAGTTTTTCGTGGAAATTTTAAAATGCTTGCTAAAACTTGTTCCAAGGTATTTCAACGAAAATACTTAGAGATTTAGATAGACAAGAGATAGCAATGATATTGATTCCCAAGAATGCACATTCGTAGGACTAGGTCGGTTCTAGGTTCTAGATCCAACAAATGCGACGAATAGGCTAGATGTGATTTATAGGAATCGGGATCGATAGTCACAAGCCTATGTGGTTTTACACTCTCATATTAGGGATAGGGTGCAAAAGATGCAAGTGTCCATCAAAAATGATATGCATGGCATGCAAACATGTGAACAATGCGCATAAAGCTATAAAGAAAATGAGAAAAGGGCGCAAAGGAACTCCCCTCGTTTGTAGATGTACCCCACCAAGAGAAAAAGACGCCATTATGCAAAGCGTGATTGAACATGATGTAAATACTCCCTTGATGACAAGAAGACATGAAAGGTTAAAAGTAACAAGTGACATACAAGGTCATTCAACGCAAGTATGAGCAAGTTAGCTTCACTAGTTACATAATAACATCATGGCATACTATTAATAGAATTCAAACAAGGAAAGTAATCTACATCCTTCAAAATATGCACATGAGCACTAGGGGCAACATCATCACGCATAGAAACATCAAGGGAAAATGGAGGGGCTTGGTGATGTGAAGTGGGGTTGGAGTGAGAAGGCCTCACTCCACACTTAAAATCTTACCAACTAATAACACCAATCAAACTCCACACTAAAGAGATCACCATCACCAAGAATTTTCATGCAAGCACAATTCCACACCAAACACATCAAATCATGCATTTCACCTTCCAAGCATCATGTTCACATTCAACATTCAAGGCCAAGCATATATAGGAAATCAAATTAAGCATAGATGGACAACTCACAAACCGGGCTACCTCCCGTTAGGGCCTAGTTTAACGTCTTGGCAAAGACCGAGCCGAATCTCTTTTTGTGAAAGAAACACACTTGAGGAGTCCTTTGCTAGGATCCCTCCTCAAGCGGACTTGTAGATTATTGGTGACTCAATCCGGGTTCTTTGAAGAGTTGCAAGCAACTTGCTTAATATCCTTTTTCCAAAGTGATGGTAGCTTCTCGCTCTTCGATAATTTTGCTTTGCCATTCTTTTTCAACTCGTCACCGGATGGTGATTCATAATGATCAACGGAAGGGTCTTCATTGGGATCAATCATCTTGTGCAAGACCTTCTTAGTCACCTTCTTGACCTCAACATTCTCGGCCTTAGCACTCTCTTGCTCTTCCAAATCACAAGATTTGGGCATAGCCACTTGTTCACTCGTAGGCCTCTCTATCTTAATCTTCTCTCCTCCAATTTTCAAGGTCAACTTCCCCTTCCCCAAATCGGCTTTAAAACCGGCGGTGGCCAAGAAAGGCCGTCCAAGAATAAGAGAGGTGTTTCCATTATTCCCCGTGTCCATCACTACAAAATCACAAGGTATGTAGAACTTGTCTACCTTGATTGGGACATTTTCGATAACTCCCTTGGGTTGCCTTTTGGTGCCATCGGCGAGTTGCAAGGTCATCTTGGTAGCTTTCATTCCCTCTAACCCAAGCTTGTAATAGGTCGCTAGAGGCATGACACTTACACTAGCACCAAGGTCGGCTAATGGGTCCTCAAAATTCATGGCGCCAATAGAGCATGGAATGGTGAATCGCCCGGGGTCCTTCACTTTAAGAGGAATTTGTTTGGAGAAAAGGGCGCTACACTCATGGTTCAAGGCTACCATGCTAGATTCTTCCATGACTCTACGCCCGGATGCAATATCTTTTAAGAACTTTGCGTAGATGGGATTTTGAGCAATTACTTCCTGGAATGGAAGAGTAACATATAACTTCCTCAACATCTCCACAAATCGTTGGAAGTGGGCATCTAGCTTGCTCCTTTTTAGTCTTTGAGGGAAAGGAACCACCGGCACATAATACCTCATCAAAGCCGGTTCTTCCTCCCTTTTCTTTTCTTCCGGAGGAGCTTGAAGTTCAACTTCGGGATTTTTATTAGCAACTTCCCCTTCTACCACCTTATCCTTAATATTTGATTTTCCTTGAGGGGTAGGCAAGACCTTTCCACTTTTCAACGTGATAGCATTGACATTCATGCGAGATGGCTCTTCATCTTCAAGAGAGATGGCATTGCAATGCTCGGTGAAATTAACGACCGGTTGAGAAGGAAGCTTCCCAATTTGCTTTATATGAGCAACTTCTCTAGCAAGCCTTTTATTTTCGGCCACTACTTCATCCATGTTTGCTTCCATTATTCGGTTGCTCTCTTTATTGCTCTCAAGTATTTGCGCCATCATAGCCATCATAGGGTTATCTTGAACGTTGGAAGAAGAATTCCCTTGGTCATTCACATTGGACTTGGCTTGATAGGGCTTTTGATAATTCCCTTGAGAGTATTGTGAATTTTGATTCGAACTTTGGCCTTGATTAGAATAGGAATTTTGCCCTTGATTTTGGTTAGAGCCGTACCCTTGCCTTTGATAATTCCCTTGATAATTACTTTGCCCTTGAGGTTTTGGAGGGAAATTTGAGTCGTTGGTCATTCTTCTTTGTGGAGGCTCATAATTCCTTGCAACGGGGCTAGGACTTTGAGCATAGTTTCTTTGTTGGTTGACGTAACGAACTTCTTCATAAACATCATCATCATCTTCATACCTCCCATCGGGACAATTCTTAGTTGAATGCCTCGTACTAGCACATAGAAAACAAGGTTGTTGGACCGGATTCTTCTCCCTTTCATTCTTCGATTTAGACACCTCCAAAGCATTAACCATACTTATCATGGTCTCCATTCTCTTCGACAACTCATCAATTTGATCCTTCGTTGCATAACTAGAAGAATCTTCTCTAGATTTGGCCATTTTCTTGTGGTCAACCCTTTGGTATCTATCGGAATTTGTAGCGATCTTCTCTACGACTTTAAATCCTTGGTTTGCCGGTAAATCCATGATAGCACCACCACTAGCCATGTCCATTTGGCCCTTGGCCTCTTTGCTCATGCCGAGGTAAAAGTATCTCAATAGATCCGCTTTTCTGAAATTATGGTGTGGGCACTCCTTCAAATAATGCTTGAATCGGTCATAAGCTTGATGGAATAGCTCATTATCCCTTTGAGAGAACGTCAATATGAAATCAATGAACTTCTTCGTCCTTGACGGTGGAAAGAATTTGGAGAGGAAAGCATTAGCAAGCTCGTTCCACGTCCTAAAAGATCCCGGTTCTTGGTTTTGCAACCATTCCTTAGCATCTCCATATAGCGAGGAGGGAAAAAGCTTCATGTAGACATATTCCACGGGTATGTTCCTTGGCTTATAAGTGCGGCAATATTCTTGAAAGTTGGCCAAATGTGTGGAAGGATTCCCAACTCCTTGGTATTGATCGTGGGTCACCATATGGACTAAAGAGGACTTCACATCAAAATCGAACGCATCCTCATCCGGAGGCACAATAGCCGAGCCATTTCCCTCATGTGAAGGGGTCAAGTAATCCCCGACCGGTCTCTCATCATCCTCATCATCGTATCTATAATTTCTGTAGTTCCTTTGGGGAGGGGGAGGGTTCTCTAAAGGGTGTTGGTCATCAAGGTCGTCTTGTCGAACGGGGAGATTCTCTACTTCATTCTCCATTCTAAATCTCGGTGGTTGAGGTCTCGGGTCTTGGATAACCGGAGGAATAATAGGACCAAGAGGAGGAGGATTCTTTCGAGGTCTACCTCTTCCTCTCTTGGCGGTTGGGTGAGAAGGGTGAGAAGTACTTGAAGTTGATCCAATCGCTACGTGCTTTTGTCCCTTAAATCTCGTGGTCATTCAAATGCCTACAAGAACAAAGGAAATTCTTAGCAAAGAAAGGCAAGAGAAGTAACACAATCAAGCACAAAACAAGCAATGATTATCAAGCAAAGAAGAGTAGACAACTAACAATCTAATAGCACCTAGTTAATTAACCTATCCCCGGCAACGGCGCCATTTGATCGGGTGCAAATATAGTGTAAATATTCGATAATTAAATCAAATACTTATGCTAAGTCACGTTAAATCAAAACATTTGTAAAGACTCGGGAAACCCAAGGTCGTACCCAAGAGATAGGTGATTAAACTAGTTGTGCTAAGGATTAAATTTAGAATGTTTATGGTTTGGGGGAGGGTTGTTCCTCAAAAGAGGTTGATAGCCAAGTTTTGACTATCCAAAAGAGATTTCAAGCAAAGAAACGAATAAACGATCAATCAAAGAAGACTAGGGATTACTTCCCCACCTAGACAATTATAGTGATGATGATATTAGATGTCAATTATGAATTTGCATGCACTTGAATAGAATTTAGCCATGTAACATTTCCCCTAAGTTCCACTCGCGCTACAACCTAGGATAAAGAGGTTATACCTCGCATAGGACCTCACACTCGCGCTCTATTGGCCCTATAGAACATGCATTTCTAATCTCACACTCGCGCTCTATTGACTAGATAAACATGTTCTTGTTAAACTCAAGCCAATCTCATTAGGTTCTAAGTGTCGCCATGTAACACAAAAGTCCTAATGCCTCTTCATTCATTTCATTAAATTCATATTGATCAACGTGAGCTACATCAAATATGAAATTAAACTAAGTTTCTCATTGAGGCATTTTCACAAACACCTTATGGGTAACTCTAGGCATGTAGTTCAAATGAAGAAGATTCATGTGCAAACTCATTCAATATGACATTAATGGTATTTACATCATCACAATATGTCTAAGGGATCCATAATCTCCAATCTAGGTCACTACTCACTCATGGTGAGATTACAATCAAAAACAAAGTATAGAGATGGAGTTTAGGAGTCTAAAACCAAATTGAGATTGAGAAATAGGAGGATCCTTGTTGTCGATCTTCTTCTTCACTCCAATCAACCTTGAATTCAGTGCTAGATGCTCCTCGAAATTCGTGCCAAAAGTCCTCCAAAAAGCCCCCCTTGTTTTCATCTAAAAGTTTCTATTTATAGCCAACATTTAGGGTTTCCGGTACTGTAGCTCCAGTCGGTCGACTGGCGTGGGCTGGTTTTCCCAGTCGGTCGACTGGCGTAGAAAATGTGGTCGATGAAGGGAACGCCCAGTCGGTCGACTGGGAGGCGAGTCGACCGACTCGATAGAGTCGTTTTGCAGGCCCATCTGGAAGTTCAGCGACTCGACCGACTGGCGCAGGGGAGGCTTCCCAGTCGGTCGACTGGAGGTCCTTTTCGCCAAAACTTGCTCAAATCTTTGGATTTTCCCCGACTTTTCGCGCTAACGCCCTGAGCTCAAAGGATGGCTGCTCCAAGCCTGAAATGCAAGGAAAAGAGTCAAATGGCATCGAAATAGCATCGGGAATGGATCAAATCTCTTCGTAAATGGGTATGTAAATGAGTCAAGAATTCGACTCATCACCGGGCCTGCCGTGATTTTTTCGGTTAGTTCGGCAGTGAGGTCTGGGAATGTCTCGACTGGTTTGGTAGTGAAGTCCGGGACTTCATTTGGCTCGTCAGTTAGGACTGAAATTGATTTGGGCAGTTTGGCAATGCGGTCCCATATCAGTTGTGTAGCCGCCCAGAATTCCTCATTTTCGACCTCGTCTTGGTGTATCGGGGCACTCATTTGGTGGATGCTAGCTGCCAATTCTTCCTCCTCGATGCTTTCTGTATCTGATTCGTCCATCACTTCGGATGGCTCGGGAGTGATATCCCATGTAGGCTCTTCCTCGTCCCACACTGTATCGATTTCTGGTTTCTAAGTCTTCTGATGGCTCGGGAGTGAGATCCCATATAGGCTCCTCTTCAGTTATCCATGCGTCCTCATCCTCTATCAGCTTTGTGGGCTCCAATGTTGGTTCCTTTAGATCCACCTCCACATCCATTACTGCCCTTGTACTGATGTCTTCTTTCGGTTTTGTTGCGGGCAAGCTTATAATGGGTGTGGTGTCGGGCTCGTTCTGTACTGAGTCCACTTTCATTGTTGGTGCCTTATCTTCAGTTTGGTGCATTGGCCCTCGTTTTGTGCTTTTGGCCAAATCATCAATGGGGCCCCAGGCTTCATCTTTGCTTAATTCCATCATTGACCCTCCTGCGGCAGTATCTAGCAAGCAAAGCTCCGGAAATCTCATCCCAATAAGAAATGTCCGAAGAAGATATGAATCTGCGAATCCGTGGTGCGGGCAGCTCGCCACAATGGAATCGAAGTACGCCAAGTACTCATCCAAAGTTTCGTCCCGGGATTGCGTAAGGTTGATGATCTTCTTACGGATTTCAAGTTCAAAAGATGGTGGGGAAAACTCCTCATAGTACCAAGGCTCGCTTTCGTAGTAGGAAGACATGGCGAATTATGTATAACAGAAAAAAGAACAACTATCCATTTGCTAATTCCCCGGCAACGGCGCCAATTTTGACGGACGCATAGTCGTCGTGTGCAAACGTCAAGAATAAAATTTATAAGTCCGCTACTCGTTACTTCACTACTGGGTAGCAAGTGGTAAGTAGGGGTCGAACCCAAGGGAATTAGGGGGATAAGTTGTTCTTTGAGGGATCGTATAGGCGGGGAACGTGATTTTAGGTTGATTGAGGTTTTAGCGCTTATAACTAAGTGATTTTTTTGGTTGGTTTTGGTTTTTAGTGTGGAAAAGTAAATGACATAAAAGTAAATACTGAAAATAAAGGAGAAGACTTACATCGATTGAAGCGTGATTGGCAAGTCTTCCGGAACGTCAGTAGTTGATATTGTAGTTTATACTAAGAAAGTAAATGCAGATGGTGTTTTAATCTAAGGAAAGCATTCGGTTTCGGGGGCCTTGTATCATAGCCCGTTTATCATTAACCGCTAATGACCATACTAAGTGTTCAAAAGTGAATCGAGGCTATTCCTAGCACAAGACTTGCCACACCGTCTAGTCTTTTGCAAGACGTAGAACTCTTGTTCTAATATGTGCATCCAGTTGACCATCATTCCTGATAAATCAAATGGTTTTTGAAAGAGGTTGATCTCCACAGATAAGCTGTGCTCTTCCGAGCCTCCACTTATCCACGGATGTCACGAGATCATGATAGAGCTTTGCTCTTCCGAGCATCCACTCTACCAATGAAGTTCTGACCTAATATAAGGCACTTAAAACAAGTTGAACACAAAGAGGCATTAAGAAAAGGGTCTAAAACATTTTATGACACAAGTACACCCCTTCAACCGAATGAAAGGTTTAGCTACGATTATCCATGGAAGAGGACATCATAGCTAAGTACTTGAAAAGTAAAGGTTTTCGAAAGTAAGGACAGGAAAGTAAAGTTTTCGAAAGTAAAAGATAGGAAAGTAAAGTTTTCGAAAGTAAAAGACAGTAAAGGAAAGGGGTGAGTACTTCAAGAACCGACAAGAGTACTCAAGAACAGTGAAAAGTAAAGACAAGCTTGAGTACTTCAAGAACCGACAAGCGTACTCAAGAACTACCAGAATACTCAAGAACCAACGGGAGTATTATAGATTTAACAAAAGCTTACAAAAGTGCCCAAAATTCTAGAGAGATAAGTAACTATGGAGGATTTGTGATTTTTTGTGGATTGGATGAAGATTACAAAGGAGAGGATGTTGTATTTATAGGCCAAGGAGGAGGAGAAGATGTGGTGGAGAGCAAAGACACTTGGCACAAGGTTGTGGAGAGGCCTTTAGCCGCCCATGTGAGGAGGAGCCTCCTCCCATTTAGCCGCCCCCCATGTGAGGAGGAGCCTCCTCCCCTTAGCCGCCCATGTGTGAGGAAGAGAAGAGGTTTTGTGATCTTTTCCAAAAGCCATCGGCTCCTTTCAGCTCCGGTCTGACTGTGGTTACTCTTCGGTTGGACTTGTTTTGAGTGATTCCACGTCAGGTTCATGATATTTGTACAGTCGGCATCTCGTCGTGACCTTGGAATGACTCGTAATATATTTTCCGCTTAAAACTCCTCCTTAGCCTGTATTCTCTCTAGACTCCAAAATACCCTGTAGATAAATATCGGAACTAACAAGCAAAAGTTAAATACACAAACAGTCTAATTTGGTGGGTTTAACTGTGTTTATGATTCATATAATTATGGTCCATCAATGATCGTTCCAATTGGGTAAACACAAGGGTGTTCTACAACAACATGGCTGTAGCTCACCCTATTCAAGCCATGTGCTTTTTGGCTCATTTCCCTCAAGAACATCAAGTGTTCATTAGCAAACTGGATGAAGGATATGTGCCAAGATCATATGATGAAGCTAAAGAGCATAAGTTGTGGAGGGAAGCTATTTGCGACGAAACCAAGGCAATGGAGGTAAATGGCACTTGGTATGAGTCTGATCTTCCCAAAGGAAAGAAGGCAGTGTCAAGCAAGTAGGTCTTCACAATCAAATACAAGAGTGATGGGCAGATTGAAAGGCACAAGGCAAGACTGGTAGCAAGAGGATTCACTCAAACATATGGAGAAGACTATCTTGATACATTTGCTCCAGTGGCCAAGCTACATACTGTCAGGATCATCCTTTCACTTGCAACCAACCTTGAGTGGGAATTATGGCAGATGGATGTAAAAAATGCTTTTCTCCAAGGAGAACTAGAAGAAGAGGTCTATATGCTTCCCCCTCCTGGCCTAGAAGACTCAGTCAAGCCAGGGAAAGTGCTTAGATTGAAGAAGGCAATTTATGGCTTGAAGCAATCACCAAGAGCTTGGTACCACAAGCTGAGTTCAACTCTTATAAAGAGAGGTTTCAAGAGGTCAGAAGCTGATCACACCCTCTTCAACCTCTCTGGTCCAAAAGGTAGAGTTGTCATCCTTGTGTATGTTGATGATACCATCATCACAGGGAGTGACAAGGCAGGTATAAATGCTACTAAATTTTTCTTAAAAACTGTATTTGATATTAAAGATTTGGGTAAGCTAAAGTACTTCCTTGGAATTGAAGTATGCCAATCAAAAGAGGGGCTCTTCTTATCCCAAAGGAAGTACACACTTGATCTTTTGTGTGAGGCAGGAAAACTTGAAGCAAAGCCAGCCAATACACCCCTTGAGGAAGGCTACAAAATATCTAGAGAGGGGGAGATTGAAGATAGGCCATTTGAAGACTTCAAGCAATATAGAAGGATAGTTGGTAAACTCATCTACTTAACCATTTCTAGACCTGATATTTGCTTTGCTGTGAATCAGGTGAGTCAACATATGCAAGCACCAAAGATGCATCATTGGCATATGGTGGAGAGGGTCCTTAGATACCTTAAAGGCTCACCCGACCAAGGTATATGGATGGGGTGCAATGGAAGCACTGAGATTGTGGGTTATTGTGATGCTGATTGGGCTGGAGATAGAGTGTATAGGAAGTCTACCACAGGCTTTTGCACATTCATTGGAGGCAACTTAGTTACTTGGAAGAGCAAGAAGCAAAAGGTGATCTCATGCTCAAGTGCTGAAGCAGAATATAGAGCAATGAGGAAGCTCACCAATGAACTCATATGGATCAAGGCTTTGCTCAAGGACTTAGGCACCGAGTCTCCAACACCAATCACAATGCATTGTGACAATCAAGCAGCCATACACATTGCATCCAACTCAGTGTTCCATGAAAGGACCAAGCACATTGAAGTTGACTGCCACAAAGTTAGGCAAATGGTGGAGCAACGAGTGATTCTTCCATGTTATACAAGAAGTGGAGATCAGTTGGCAGACATCTTCACCAAAGCTACAAGCTCAAAGGTGTGCAAGTTCATCCATTCAAAACTTGGACTCACCAGCATTCCTCTATCATGAGTCCCTAGGACATGAGGGTTTGCACTCTTATTCCCTAAGTATGGTTGACAGCACTGCCTTGTCGCGAGGCAATGTGTACAAAATAAATTTATAAGTCCTCTACTCGTGACTTTACTATTGGGTAGTAAAGCGGTAAGTAGGGGTCGAACCCAAGGGAATTAGTGGATAGTTGTTCTTTCGAAAATGGAAAATAAGACAGTTGGGGTTTGGTTGTGATTTTAGTACTGAAAAGTAAGTGGGTTGGTTGTGATTTTAGTACTGAAAAGTAAATGACTGAAAGTAAAGAAAGTAAATACGGGACTGAAAGTAAATACTGAAAAGTAAAGTGCTTGAAGGACAAGACTTGCTGAAAGTAAGTGTGATGAGTCGTATTTATACGACTCGTCGAGTCAATTAATCCCATTTATTTCGACACTTTTATATGCGAACAATTACTTTTTAGTATGGTTTTGCATTTCAGGTGTTTCGGAAGCTCTAGGAGGAAACGTGCATAAAAGACGGCATTTTATGCCAAAAACATCACAATGGCAGATCAGACCTTTGGACGTTCGGCGGAGCACTGGGAATGGACCGTTGATCAGAAAAATACGAGCTACATGGCGTTGCGTAGCTGACTCAATTCCTAGACCGAAAATTCGCAGAGGAGAAGACGGCTCGAGAGGAGATCAAGTTTTCAACCGAAGAAGAGAATTTCTACTGCTTTCACTCAAAAATACTTCTGTTATTTTGTCATGACTATGAGTAGCTAATTTCGTTATTCGGTTTAGGGTTCAATATATTGTGACGAAGTTTTGAGATTCTTTGCTTAATGCTATTTTATGTTCTACTAGTTTTTGTGCTATTTATCTTGGTTTGAATTGCGAAGCTAAGTGGAGACTTGAAACGGTAAAACTTAGCCGAGCAATTCAGTCCTTATTTTTGTTGCTTGTTTGATACTGAAACGTTAGGACAAGTAGTCGCACGTTAACCTGATATAACCTGAAACGGAGTATTAGGTTTGCTAAAACTAGAAGTCTATAACCTGAAACGGAGTAGATTGTGGTGTAAGTGCTTGAAACGGCCTTACCTTAGGTTATAACCTGAAACGGAGTGACCACACTTAGGAACACAAAATTAGATTATTAGAAATCAATGATGAACGAGTCACAATAGAAAACCCTAGACCGAATGCTTTCTCTGATTGAATACTTTCCGTTTTATTCTCTTGCGTTTTACAACAATTGCTCACACCAAACCCCCAATTTAATTGTTTACAGAACGACTTCACCAACACCAGCTCTCTAGGGTTCGACCCTTGCTTGCCACCTTACTAGTGTTTCGCAAGGAAATATAAATAATTAAGTTTGACGCGTCAAACGACGCGCGTCAAATTTTGGCGCCGTTGCCGGGGAGCTGCGCTTCGGTGAAATTGTTCTTTTTATTTTATTTTATTTTCTGTTTTTTAGTTAATTTTCTTGTGATGCACCATGTCTTCTTATTATAGTACAAAGCCTTGGAACTATGAGGAGTTTTCCCCACCATCCTTCCAACTTGAAGTCCGCGAGAAGATCATCAACCTCAAGCGATCCCGGGACGAAACATTGGACGAGTACTTGTCGTACTTCGATTCCATTGTGACGAGCTGCCCGCACCATGGATTCACGAACCTCTATCTTCTTCAAAGGTTTCTCGGTGGAATGATGCCACATGAATGGAATAGGCTTAATGATGCGGCAGGAGGCTCGGTGAATAACTTAGACATGGACGATCTTTGGCACTTGATAGATGATTTGGCCGAGAGGTCAAGACCAAGACAAGATCAGGCCGAGCCGCTAGAAGACGAGTGGGCAGCTAGCATCCGACAAATTGCCAACATAGTGCCCCAAATCCAGGCCGAAGCCGAAAAATCATGGGCAATAGTAGAGGCGGCTCAAAAAGAAGCTGCATACCGGATCAATGAGATGCTCAACATGAAGCCAAGGGTCAGCAAGGAGGAGCCTAGATCAAGTTACACCGAGCCAACAGAGGATAAGGACCCATGGATGACTGAAGAAAAGCTCAATTCAGATTACCTCGGGCATTTAGAAGGAAACGGCCCACTGGCGCCTGTAGAAGAGCCGGCCGAGCCACTCGAATCGGACCTCATTACCGAGCTGCCCGAGATAGTTCCGGTGCTCGCTGCCGAAATGCTCGAGATCGTGCCTGACATCATATGCAACACCCCCATCATAACCACAGCGTCGCAGACAGTGCCTAATCCGGATGAGAACATCAGCACATTGTCCATGATAGACGAACCAGAGGTAGAAAACAGAGAAGAGGTGGCGAATTCAGAGGGGATCGCGGATGATGTGCATATTAACGTCATCCGCGGACAGCTAACATACACAGAACCCGCGGAGATAACATTCGAAGAACCCGCGGAGGAACAGCTGGCCGCGGACGAAGTACATGTTGTAGCCGCGGATGAAGAAGACTTTATCGACCCGCGGATGGAACACTTAAAGTGTTCTTCACCCGCGATATGGTCTGATATGAATTCAAAAACTGATCCTTCTTTATCGTTTTCTGTACAGGTAAGAGCTCCGGAAGAGCATATGATCAACCAGAATGAGCTAGATGGCGAGTTGGAGGTGAAGCATGAGCCAGAGAAGCCAACGAGGAAGCACTCACTCGCTACGAGTCAAGGAGCACCGCCTGAAAAGTGTAAGAACCCAGGTGTCTTGACAGTCACCCGTGATGTCGGTAAAACCCTCATACACCACTGTTTAATCGATTTGGGTGCTAATATTAATGCCATGCCATACTCTTATTCGTGCTCTTTGAAATTGGGACCATTGAAATTCCCTAAACTATTGGTAGAGTTAGAAAATACATCGCGTGTTCGTCCTGTTAGTTTACCTGAGGATCTAACGCTCCATGTTGGAGATATTGCTGTTCCTGTAGACTCATATATTTTGCAGATTGGAGATGCTAGAGATAATGATCATCGATCACTTATTCCGGGACGACCACTCCTCTCTGCCACTAAAACGAAGGTTGACAGGGGAACATGCCGGATGTCACTTGCGTTTGGTTGCAAGACATCGATCCTCCAGATTCGCAAGGATGCCGATCGCCCATACATGAAGAAGCGACCGAGACGTGGCATGTTTGAGTGGAAACCAGGATGGAGAAACACTAGAGCACGACTCAATGCCCCAGTAGCAATGATCAAGGTGGCCCCGCCAACTCGGAAGGATGTAAAGGCGAACCCGCCTGATCGATGGAGAGCAGCCATGAACACACCATCACATGATGATTTTGGGCAGGTTGAAGGAATAGCTGAGGCAAAATTCGACCTCACATGTCCATGGGATCCTAACTTGTGATCCCTAAAGAGGTAACGTCGAGCCAATGACGTAAAACAAACGCGCTCGCAGGGAGGCAGCCCGGCATTTTTTTGTTTTTCAATTTTTATCTTATTTACTTATGTCATTTATATTTTCTATGTTTGAGTCTTTATCCGTGTTATCGCATTGTCTTTTGGGAAAGAAGAACATTTTTATGCAGGAAACAACTGCAACTCAGAACAGGTCGCGGACCACGTATACATTATCCTCCGCGGATGGAGTTCAGTTTAAGTGTTGACCGCGGCGTTAAAATGAACGTGATCCGTGGTTGACCTTTGACCAGCGTTGACTGACTCGTTTGACCAGAATTTTCATCTTCACACGACGAAACGAGGGGAGTACCTGTTCACTTTAATCTCTTCCTTTTCCTATATGTTTGTGTGTCTTGCATTGTTTGTGTCTTTGAATTTAAGTCGTGCCGTGAGGACACGGCTTTGTTCAAAAGTGTGGGGTGGGAAAGTCAGTCTGTTGTGTCAGCACGTTTATTTTTTGCACCTGCATAGTGTCAGCACGTTTCCCTTCGGAAAAAAATTGGAAGTATGAAATTTCTCTCTATTTCCTAGATTTGCAGTATTGGATGTTGATAATGTGAAATAGATAGAGCCGATTACATGCATGCCTCTTGTGAAATTTGAATTGTGCAATAACATGTGAACTTAACCCTTTACGTGCCTTTGAAAGTTGAGATAAACAGGGATGTGGAGTTGATAGAAACGTCCTAGAGAGACTTGACAAAGCGCTCAAGGACCGGATTCGAACTATATGGTTATGTGGATTTCGTGGAGGCTAGCACTTCGAGGCGACATGGTTACGAGTCTGCTCCGCCACTGCGGTACTTTTGCGGTTGGTCGGGACGGGAATACATCACACCGTCCAAACTCTAGTCCAAGTAGCCGGGAAAATAGTCAAGCGACCCTTGGCTTGACTCGCGTCAAAAGGACAATGATGAGTGAGAGCAAGTAGGTTCGAGCAATCACAATCCGCAACACAAGGAAACAAATTCGATCAATTGTGAAATCTTACACCGCAATAAAGTGAAGTGTCCCATTGATACATCAAACCGAGTCACTACAAGCTGTCCGAAAAGTACTCAAACACCTTGAAGCTCGAATCAATCACGTGCAAGAAGAAGCAATGAAGCGTAACCATGTAGCAAGAGTTCGGAACCAAGAGTGCGGTTCATGGGTCTAAATAGGACTATCTCCCGAGACATCCGAATTGATTTGCATCTCGGCCCAAAGGTAACACGTATCATTAATCCATGTTTGAGCACAAGTCTTTTAGTAACAAGTATGCATGGAAAGGTGAAATCTAGATTAGCCGAGTCATGTTCATGTAGCAATATCTAGGACGTCGAAGAAATTGTGGTGTTATATTTATTTTCCTTCTATGACTTAGTTCTTGTTCGGGACGAACAAGTTTAAGTGTGGGGTGGTTTGATGAGTCGTATTTATACGACTCGTCGAGTCAATTAATCCCATTTATTTCGACACTTTTATATGCGAACAATTACTTTTTAGTATGGTTTTACATTTCAGGTGTTTCGGAAGCTCTAGGAGGAAACGTGCATAAAAGACGGCATTTTATGCCAAAAACATCACAATGGCAGATCAGACCTTTGGACGTTCGGCGGAGCACTGGGAATGGACCGTTGATCAGAAAAATACGAGCTACATGGCGTTGCGTAGCTGACTCAATTCCTAGACCGAAAATTCGCAGAGGAGAAGACGGCTCGAGAGGAGATCAAGTTTTCAACCGAAGAAGAGAATTTCTACTGCTTTCACTCAAAAATACTTCTGTTATTTTGTCATGACTATGAGTAGCTAATTTCGTTATTCGGTTTAGGGTTCAATATATTGTGACGAAGTTTTGAGATTCTTTGCTTAATGCTATTTTTATGTTCTACTAGTTTTTGTGCTATTTATCTTGGTTTGAATTGCGAAGCTAAGTGGAGACTTGAAACGGTAAAACTTAGCCGAGCAATTCAGTCCTTATTTTTGCTGCTTGTTTGATACTGAAACGTTAGGACAAGTAGTCGCACGTTAACCTGATATAACCTGAAACGGAATATTAGGTTTGCTAAAACTAGAAGTCTATAACCTGAAACGGAGTAGATTGTGGTGTAAGTGCTTGAAACGGCCTTACCTTAGGTTATAACCTGAAACGGAGTGACCACACTTAGGAACACAAAATTAGATTATTAGAAATCAATGATGAACGAGTCACAATAGAAAACCCTAGACCGAATGCTTTCTCTGATTGAATACTTTCCGTTTTATTCTCTTGCGTTTTACAACAATTGCTCACACCAAACCCCCAATTTAATTGTTTACAGAACGACTTCACCAACACCAGCTCTCTAGGGTTCGACCCTTGCTTGCCACCTTACTAGTGTTTCGCAAGGAAATATAAATAATTAAGTTTGACGCGTCAAACGACGCGCGTCAAAGTGCGTAAAAGTAAAGTGCTTGAAGGACAAGGCTTGCTGAAAGTAAGTGCGTAAAAGTAAAGTGCTTGAAGGACAAGACTTGCGGAAAGTAAATGCTTGAAGGACAAGACTTGCTGAAAGTAAATGCTTGAAGGACAAGACTTGCGGAAAGTAAGCAGTTGATATGGGACTGAAAGTAAAGTGACAGGTGATGTTTTAATTAAAGGAAAGGATTCGGTTTTAAGGGCCTTGTATCATAAATCTGTTTATCATCGACCTCTAATGATCATACTAAGTGTTCAAAGATGTATCAAGGCTATTTCTAGCACTTGACTTGCCACACCGTCTAGTCCTTTTCAAGACATAGAACACTTGTTCTATTTAGGCTAATTCCTCCTTTCGAAGTATCTTAGCCTTATGTGCATCCACCTGATCTTCAGTTACGATCAACCAAGTGGTGTTTAAAAGAGGTTGAATTCCACAGATAAGCTGTGCTCTTTCGAGCCTCCACTTATCCACGGAAGTTCACGAACCCATGAAAGATCTTTGCTCTTTCGAGCCTCCACTCAACCGATAGCGTTCTGACCTAATATATGGCACATAGAACAAGTTGAACACAAAGAGTCACTAAGAGAAGGGTCTAAAACATTTTATGATACAAGCACACCCCTTCAACCGAATGAAGGGTTTACCTACGAATATCCATAGAGGTGGATACCATAGCTAAGTGCTTGAAAAGTAAAGGTTTTCGAAAGACAAGAAAGTAAAAGTTTTGGAAAGTAAAGACAAGGAAAGTAAAGAGAACAACAAGGAAAGTAAAGGGAGAGGAGCTCCAAATCAAGATTAATACAAGGAAAGTAAGATGTGCTTGCTGGAAATTAAGAGCTTGAAGCTCAAGAACAAGTGAACAAAGCTTTGGAAATCAAGAACAAAGTAAGAACAAAGTGTGTTTGCATTGAAAATGAAGAGAAGAGAGATAAGCTCTCAACTCTCTAAGGTTTGTGGCACACCAATTACATGAGGCAAGGCCTCTATTTATAGACTAAGGAAACTTGGGAGCTAAGTTTAGATGTGAAAATATCCCAAAAGCACTTCATTTTGATTGGTTTAGCCAAAAGCCATCACTTGCACATGGCTCAACCAAAGCCAACCACTTGGCAAAGGGAGAGAGCTCTACCCAAAGCCGCCGGCGGCTTTCTCCAAAGGGCAGCAGCCGTGTAGGTGGCACTCCCCAAAGGCCAGCTGGTTTGGTTGCAATCGAACTCCAAATGCAAACCGAAGTGAATAGTAAGGCCAACCGGGAAATAAGTAGTTTGGATTTAGTTGGACTTCCCCGGAATGTGGCCGGAGCATGGTGGTGGTTGGATGAGCTTGATCGGAGCATCGCCGGAGGTTGGCCGGAGTTCGCCGGAATATGGCTGGAATCTGACCGGAGCTTTGGCCGGAGCTTCTTGGATTTTGGAGAGTGTATTCTGAATGAAAAAGTCATTCTAAGATGATCTCAAGAAGGATGCTAAGCCAAATTCTGCCCGAAACATGGTCGAAATCCCAAAACGGTTGATATTGCCCTATTTTGGCCTTGATCGCGCTTGAGCTGGTTCCACTCGGGCGTTTTGTCTGGGAAGTGAGATTGTCCAGGTTATTGGGCATTTAAAACACTTTGGTCGAGCCAGATTTGCCAGATTCCATGGTTTGGTCAAGCGACGTGGTTTCGGTGCCTATGCGCGCGGGGCCTTTGCTTTGGAATTGGGCCAACTGCCAATCTGTCCGGGCGTTCTCCTTGGTTTTCCGACATTGTCCACCTTATTTGCCATTTTGATCACTTTGCTTGAGGTGGAATTGTCAGATTAGCTCGTTTGCCCGGGTAACTTGAATTCACTGCTAGACAGCTCGGGCGTGGCCTGGGCAATGCCAGGCATTCTCGGATGGGCCCGGGTACGGCTCTCGGTACCCGGGTGAAGTTTCTTGGTCCCTGGCTGAGGTCCTCGGGCCTTGGCTGGCTTTTTGGCACAATTCTCCCTTTTTAAGCGTGTTTCCTCTTGAGACCCTAAAATAGCCTGTATACACAAAATGGTATTAACAAGCACTTGTTCGTATGACCAAATGTCTAATTTGGTGGGTTCAGTAGTACTTTATGAGTCATATAAATATGCTCCATCAATGGTTTCATCCCATGAGGTTTTACATACTTAGGTTTTTAATGAGGCAAGTCTTCATGGTTCCAAGCTTAACAAGTTCTGGTTGTCAAGCTTGAGGGGGAGTATTGACAGGAAGACTATATCCAAGATTAACTCTATCCAAGAATATAACTATCCAAGAGCTCATTCAAATATTCAAATGAGGAGCTGTTGGGAGTTAATATTAAATGAGGAAACAGCTGTTAGGATGTAGTTGGGAGTTGATATTAAATGAGGAAAGAGCTGTTAGGATGTAGTTGGGAGTTGATCTTAAATGGTTGGTCTAGCCTCCATATAAGCTTGTATATCTTATCAAGTTGAATACAAGAAATTAAATCTAATTTTGCTCTCTTTATATTCTCTCTATTCCAATACTCTCTTAGTCTCTCAATTCTAACATTTAGGCCATGCTACATGATGAGACTCTGTCTCAATAACTTTCTTATACTTCGCATGGGGTACTGGCAATATTGCTCCTCGAACGAGTGCTTTTTCAACTTTTACATATATATAAAGAACAAATGTTTAGGGTTAGAATGACATACGAATAAGAATGTGACATCTATAGAGAGGCTATAAGGACTGAGAGAGGACATCACCTTCAATGTATGTTCTGGTATCTGTCGATAATTAATAAAATGACCTTTAATGACACAACCAATGGCCGCTTGCTCTCAGTCACCTTCGACTATCCCTCGATGTATAATACGCACTTCAGGCCACCCCATTAGCACGAACAATTGATGTTACATACGTTCTGAAAAATTAAACCAAATTGTCACAAAAAAGAAAGCGAAACATTCTAAAAGTACCTCGAGTATGCTCGTTGTTGGGTCTACATCGACTTGACATTGACGGTCGAGGCGATTGATGAGTCGAATTCTTAACTCATATATCTATCCATTTATGAAGAGTTTTGGTCCATTCTCGATGCTCTTTCGATGCCATTTGACCCTTTTGATTGCCATTTCAGGTTAGAAACCAACCTTACGGTCCCCGGGTTCAAAAAGATCAGTTCTCGCAGAAAACCGAAGTTTCGGAGCAAAAATATGGAGTTTCAGGCAAAACGGGACAAACCGACCTTTGGGACTTATTATGGACGCACAGATTGCATACGGTGTCCAAATGAGTTGATCTTTGGCTTGTTGGAAAGGTAACTCAAAGGGCTACAACTCTCCAGTTGACGCCAAGACCTAATTCAGAGGGTAAGATTGTGAAAAATCCGCCAGAAGCCGGATGCCTCTACAAGCTCGCCCGAGCTCCGCGCCTGACCAATGCCACTGCCGAATTAAGCTCGACCGATCTTAGTGGAGCTCGCCCGAGCCTCGTTCGATCCTTGTGCCGGCCTCTAGCGTTCATGTGTGACGTTGTAGATTTTAAGCACATACAATAGTCAAAAACAATTTATATTTTGACCGGTAAGTCCGGTGTCGAACCCAAGGGAACAAACGTGATTGTACACTAGGTGGATTAAGTTTTCTACTCGGCTATTCCTTCGAATCAATGGTGAGAGTTATTATTAATTAAGAAACAAGTAATGAAATGTTTTCAAGGGGATTCAATTCAATTAAAGAGAGTTTCGAGGGGTTACTCCCCTCCTTGGCAATTTCCCAACAATCATGTACACAAGAGTTAATTTATCTTTTAGGGGTTGATTGGTTCAAACCTAGCTTGAGCTAAGGTAGACTAACTGTCGTGTGATCTATCCTAGTCAAGCCATCTCAATTAGAACCTCACTCCGTCAAGATATTGACTCACTCTATAGCACTATTGTCCTTGGAATGTCTTCCTAAGGTAATGAATGCTATAGGCATTAAGCTTTAGTTAACCACATACCCATACATTTACTTTCATAAACACTAGGTATGTTCATTTACACATTATCCAAATCATCACTAAGATCTTTCAACACTTAGATCACGATTCTAGGGTAGACATGTCACTTAGGCATTTTATCAAACACTTAGTAACATATCATGAGTAGAACATATAGTGAAAATGAAATCAACTCCATAGATTGCAAATAGAATGTGTATACATGATCATTGAGTACCAAGGAGGGTTGTAAATCCCTCAAAACACAAGGAGACTACTCACACATCATGTAAGACAACATGATGTGAGTAGGGTTTAATAACAACACAAAGAGAATAGAAGAGGAATAGAATAGGATGATTAATCCTAGTAAACTCCCTTGATCTTCAATCCTCCTTGATTGGATGATGATGGATGACCTTGATTTGATCTCTTTTTCTTGTCTTTTTCTCCCAAGATGACAGATCCATAGGTCAAAAACCCCTCATTCTATTTATAGTCTCGGCAGAAATTTCACACTGTAGCAGTCCCAGTCAATCGACTGGCTGATACTGGTGTCCCAGTCGATCGACTTGAGGAGAAAAGGGGTACCTGTTGAAGTAATTTCCCAGTCGACCGACTGATAGTTCAGTCGTTCGACTCGATTGGTCAATCTTGGAGAGCCTCCTGAGGTGTTCATCAACTCGACCGACTGAAGGTCCAGTCGACCGATTCGATTGAGAAGCTTGGTGATCCTCCTGAGGTGCTCGCCAACTCGACCGATTGGAAGTCCAGTCGATCGACTCGATGGGCGAGTTTTGAGCACTTCTTTGTTTGTGCATCCAGTCGATCGACTGGTGCAGGGGAAATTCCCAGTCGACCGATAGGACCTCCTTTCTGCCCAGATTTTACTCAAGTCTCCGATTTTTCCTCGAGTTTTCGTATTTGGGTTTTGACACTGGGGTATCACGTTTTGTACCTGAAACGTACGAAAAGAGATCAAATGACATCAAATTATCGCTGGAAACGAACTAAAGCTATAGTGAGAAACGGGTATTAATAAGTCGAAAACTCGACTTATCAATGTGCCCTATTTGAGTTTGATAGATTGAATCTATTTTGTTATACCATGCTATAACTTTAGTTTCACATTTTGTCGGCACTTAAGACATCTTGTGCACATTTTGGAGGATGTGATATACCTTCCTTGCTTGAATTCTATTAAACTTTTATCATGATCTTATCGTGTGACTTGTGATGCTATCTTGCTCATACTTGAGTTTGTTATTATTTCTATAACTATCACTTTTTACAATTAACCTCTCATGTTCTATTGTCATCAAGGAAAGTATTCACATCATGTATGATAAATCTTAGCACATTGACGTCTCTATTGTTCAAGGGAGCACATCTACAAACGAGGGGAGTTCCTATGCACCTATATCTCATTTTCTTTATTGTTTGCGCTTAGGGACTAAGCTAGATTTTAAGTGTGGAGTGGGTAATCGCATAGTTCACTCATATCATTCCATGCCTATCATTTTTGAATGGACACTTGCATTCATCATGTACTTTATCCCAACTTTCATGAGTGTTATACTACTAAAGGCTTGTGACTATCATTTCTAAACTTCTATAAGTCACATCTAGCTCACATTTCACTTTTACTTGATTTAGAGTCTATAACCCAAATAGTTCTAATGAATGCACATTCTTGTGAATCAATATTCATTGTTATCTTTTGCCTATCTAGCAATCTAAGCATTTTTCGCACATGCTTTGAACTTAGTTTTTAGCAAACACACTTTGAAAACTTCATGAAGAAAAAAAAACTTAAACCTCTCAACTGCTTTTAGGTGACTTTAGGTCTCTTGCTTTGTGCCTTGTTTGTGGTTGCTTCTCACACATTCCATATTCACATTGGGCATATTGTCACGTTTTTAAGTGTGGAGTCAAAAGAGGGCGAAAAATGGCCCCATTCAAAAAAATTACATGGTCAAAGAGGGCAAAGCCCCGACTAAGAACTCTCTTGATGATCACGAGAAGTTTAGCTTCAAAAATGATACAAATGCCGGGGGTTAGGAAGAAAAGTTCCCCCTCGAAAGCATTTGTAGGCCAAAGGCCATTTCAAAAAGAAAAAAACACTTAAACTTGACTTTATGCCCTTCCATCATCTCTTATATGTGTGATTTCACCACGTGCATTGTGAGCTAGCAAGTTGAGCTTTGGGATGATCCTTGTTATTTCACGTAAGCTATCGGTTGGTTTATGCTTGTTTTAAGAACTCTTGTTGTAAAACTCCTCTTTTCTTATGGATTATGACTTTAGCGTCTAAAACTTGGAAATGAGTTTTATATCGTTAGCCTATGGACTAGCCCTAGCTAGCATAGGTGATCGATTGACACTTTTTGTGCAAAAGCCTTAACCGTGTTTCAAAAGCCTTGCAATGAAAATGAATAGACTTCTAGGTGAGGCGATTGATAGCTCTAGTATTGACTTCCTTTGATGTGCACCCTCATATGAACTTAAATGGTTTGAAAACTCTTTTAAAGTATAGTGATTGTGGTGCTAGTTTGGGATGTGAAGTTGGTTTTGAGAAATCCATGCCTTAATTGTTAAACACTCTTGTTTTCACTCTTGTGGATAAGTGCATTTGGGATTTGTGAGTATTCCCGTTTCTGAAAACTCTCACGAGACTATAACTCGTCCACTAGGGTAGCCTATGGGTTTAAAGGCTTGGTGCATATGCTAAATGCACTCGTAACACCTACAAAAAGGAGTTAGATTGTAAATATGTGTTAGAGTAGTTATTAATAAAAAATTTGAGACTATAAATGGATATTGAGAGCAAATGGGCGACAAAACATAATGACTTAGCTTTTCGCCATTTGTTTCTCTTTGGCTTGATTTTATTGTTTGCTCGAGACGATCAAACTCTAAGTGTGGAGTGTTTTGATGAGTCAAATTCTCGACTCATTTATCTATCCATTTATGAAGAGTTTTGGTCCATTCCCGATGCTCTTTCGATGCCATTTGACCCTTTTGATTCCCATTTCAGGTTAGAAACCAACCTTACGGTCCCCGGGTTCAAAAAGATCAATTCTCGCAGAAAACCGAAGTTTCGGAGCAAAAATATGGAGTTTCAGGCAAAATGGGACAAACCGACCTTTGGCGCTTATTATGGACGCACATATAGCATACGGTGTCCAAAAGAGTTGATCTTTGGCTTGTTGGAAAGGTAACTCAAAGGGCTACAACTCTCCAGTTGACGCCAAGACCTAATTCGGAGGTTAAGACTACAAAAAATCCTCCAGAAGCCGGATGCCTCTACAAGCTCGCCCGAGCTCCATCGAGCTCTCCCGAGCGCTGCGCCTGACCAATGCCACTGCCGAATTAAGCTAGACCGAGCTTAGTGGAGCTCGCCCGAGCCTCGTCCGATCCTTGTGCCTCTGCCAAAATAAGCTCGCCCGAGCACAGTGGAGCTCGCCCGAGCCTCACCTCAGATCCAAAATTTTCACCTTTTGTTTATAAATAGAAAGAGATGATTGAGATCAAAGAGTGGCGGCTAGGGACTTAAGAGAGGGTTTTGGAGCACAAAAAATTGAAGGTTTCTAGAGAGACAAGCTACCAAGGCTTCAAAGGAGGATCATCCATTGAAGATTGAAGATTCAAAGGGTGGAAGAAGACCATCTACACTAGATTGGTGCATTCCTTCCATTGTATTTTCATCTATGTACTCAATACAATTTGTGTTTGTCTATGAACATGATTTGTGAGCAGTGTTTTGTGTTCTAGGGTCCTATGGATCTTATGTGTGTTAATACTCCTTATCCATTATGAATAAATGCTAGAATAACATATTTTGGATGATTGTGGTTTACTTTGATTGAATACTCAAACTATGCACTCTAGGTGTTTGAGAAAATGTCTAAGTGTATGTTTTTTGGTATATGACTTGAGTTAAGCACTCTAGGTGTTTGAGAAAATGCCTAGATGATTAATTTCTATGGTTCTTTGGTCAAGTAGCCGAGAGGTGGAAGCCAAGGTATCTAGATAGCGAGTCATTAAGGAACCCTAGGCTAAGTAGCCGAGAGGTGGACGCCAAAGGTTCTCGAAAACAAGTAAATCACCCTTGTTAGGTGGTGATCACTAGCGTGACCCATCCTAGCATTGAGATTGGCTTGGTCAAAACCGCTCTTGGATATTGATCATTCCACTAGCATTGATGATTGAGAAACTTGAGTTGGACGTGAGCTAAAACATCGAGAGATTGAAGCTCACGTGCGAGGTGCCTCTTCCTTAAATCGAATAAAAATATCGAGAGATTAAATTTGGTTTAATAGTCGCACGCCTTAATCTAATAATCTAAGACAATTATCTTGCATGAAATTGAATTCTTAGAGTCTAAAACACATATGAGTGAAGTAGTTCCCTAGAGTACACCTTTTGCCTTGGTAGTGACATTATCTCTAGATTCATTGGATTAATTGTTTACATTGTTTATATACATTTGCTCTAATAACCACATCAACCCAATCTTTCGCATTTAGAATAGACTTATCGGAACAAAAATGAATAGTGCATAAGTTTAGACTTGCTCCTTGGACGACCCGGTACTTACCGGTTTATAAATTGTTTTTGATCAAATATCTTACTTTCGAATTACATAAATTAGAAACGCATAATATTACAACGCATCAGCGATCAGGCATATCTCTACGCGAGAAGTGCTCGAACTCGGTGTTGTCCAAGAAGAAGTGGATTTCGGGAACCCAATCTTCCACGGAATGTGTGTACCTATTCCTCTGGTATGTCCAGGATACTCAGGCGTCCCAATCGCCTCAGTCAGTATATCATGTCGACCACATGGTGAAAAAGATCCTTGACTAGAGTTTTCTACTAATTGATCTTATTATCAGGAAATTAGTACCAAAGATTAGTGTATAGAAAAAGTTAAACTACTGAAAAAAGTTAACTACTCACAATATTTTCAGTGACATGCCGAGCTGCCGAGTTGACGAACTCTTTATTCTTCTTGAGGTGTCCCCTCTTCCACACCTCATATCTCTGTACAGTGATAAAAGGTGTCTCTCTGATGGACCACAATTATACGAATCAAAAACATAGTAAAACCCCCCAAGTTAGACTGTTTGTCTATCTAACATCCATCTGTTAGTCCCGATATATTTCCACGGGGCATTTTAGAGACTGAAGTGAAAACACGCTAAGGAGAGGATTTTATGCTGAAAAGATAACAAGAGTCAATCCAAGGTCAAGATCATATGCCGACTGAAGAAATATCAAGGATCCTGACGTTAAATTGACCAGAATAAATTAATCAGAAGAATCAGGAGTGAAGTCAAGACAGTCCGGGGAAAGAACACACTGACAGTTTTGTGAAAAGACTGCACAAAACTGTACAAAACTCACATATGGCAAGATGACTTGGTGACTTGATGAAGAGGTGGCCAAGGGAGGAGCTCCTCCACCCAAGGCAACCGGCAACCGGCGGCTGCCACCACCCTCCTCCTCCTTGACCGGCGGCTTTTGGCCCCTCCATGTGGTGGCTCCTCCTCCCTTGATTTGCCCATCCAATCTCCATGCAACAAGTGCCCTCATCTTAGCCCTCCATTTCTCCTCCCCATGGCTATAAATACACCCCTCCTCCTCCTCATTTCATCATCCCAAAATTGAAAATCACTTCTCTCTCTACATTTTGTTACTTGTAAGTTTGGTTCGGTTTTGAAATAATACTCCTGTTTGTTCTTGAGTATTATACTGGAAATTATAATACTCTTGTCGGTTCTCGAGTATTATAATACTGTAGAGAATACTCCTGTTGGTTCTTGAGTATTCAGTAGGAAATTAGGAATACTCCTGTTGGTTCTTGAGTATTCCACCCCTTTCCCTCTTACTGTTTTCAAAAACCCCCGAGTATTTAGCTATGGTATCCATCTCTATGGATATTCGTAGCTAAACTCTTTATTCGGTGGAAGGTATTTTCTTGTATTATATAATGTTGTAATATCTTTTAGTTTCATTTCTTTGTATTCAAAACTTGTTCTATGTGCCATTTATAGTCAGAATTTCCAAGGTTGAGTGGATGCTACGAAAGGGCAAAACTCTTCCGTGGGGATTCGTGAACATACTCGGGTAAGTGGATGCTACGAAAGGGCAAAGCTTATCTGAGAAGTTCGACTCATCTAAAACACCACTTGGTCAATCGTAACTGTGAGATCAAGTGGATGCACAAAAGGCTAAGATACTTCGAAAGGAGGAATTAGTCTGAAATAGAACAAGGGTTGCTTTAAACGATGTTGCAAGTCTTGCGCTACGAAAGGACCTCGATTCATCTTTGAATACTTAGAAAAGTTACTAACAGTTTATTATATACATGTTATAATATAAGAGTACCTGAAACCGAATGCTTTTCTTTACTGTTAAACCGCAATCACCAACTGCTGATCTACCGGAGGAATTACAATCACGCATCACCCACTGTAAGTCTTCTTTGTATTTACAGCATTTAATTTCTGTATTTACTTTTCCGCAATCAAAACCAAAAAAACCCCAAAAAATCACGTAGTTAATTAGAGCGCTAAAATCTCAATCAACCATAAAACACGCTCCCCCCAGTTCAATCACCCTAAAAGAATAGCCTATTCCCCTAATTCCCTTGGGTTCGACCCCTACTTACCACTTACTACCCAGTAGTGTAGTCATAAGTAGCGGATATTATAAATTTATTTGTACAGAGGACACTGCACCTTAACGACAGTGCGGTGGCCCTCCGTCAAATTGGCGCCGTTGCCGGGGAATTAGCCGTCGAATAAACTGTTCTTTTCTCTCCCTCCATCTCTTTTAAATTCTCGCGCTCAAAACAACTATGTCTCGCGAAGGAAGTCTTCATGACTACCAGGATGACGATGAAATAAACCTGTACGAGCGAAATGATGAAGTGCCACTTCTATTTATGGATGATCCGGAGCAACTCATCAGAAGCAGACGAGCTCGTGATAGGGAGGCCATCAGACGAAGCCAAGAACCACCCGAGGACCGAAATGCAGCTGGTCCAGTACGACAACCCCCTAGATATCCCCCACCCCCTCGCCCTCGACAAGTTCCTAGACAAGAACCCATCTTCGATAACTACTACGGGGATGACAACTACCGTGAACCCACCCTGGGAGAACTTTCGGCACCAGATTTTAGAGTTCAGCCATGGTGTATCTACGAAGGACCTGAGCTAGAAAACATCACCATCAACACTTCAGTGGCCCACAGCTTGCCAAAATTCTCAGGAACTCGTGGAGAATCAGCAATGACTCATCTCCAGCGTCTACATGGGATTTGCCAAAACCTCAAACCAAATGGCGTAAACGTAGACAACTTTAAGTTAAAGGCGTTCTACTTTTCCCTCATTGATGCGGAAAACGACTGGTTCCTGTCATTACCTTCCGGAAGCATCAGAACATGGGCTCAGATGCAGAAGAAATTCTTAGACAAATACTACCCAGCAGGAAGAGCAATGCAAGTAAGAAGGCAACTGCAAGACATCAAACAAGGGCCCAACGAAACCATGTATGATTACCTGGAAAAGTTCAATCACCTGGAAAGAAGCTGTTGTACCCTTGGACTGCCCGAGAAACTCATAATCGAGTACCTCATTGATGGATTAAGACCCTTAGACAAAATGCTCCTGGATGCCTCAGCTGGAGGGTCCATAATGAATCTATCATTGAGTGGTGTTAGGCAACTCATCAACGACGTTGCCGAAAATGCCCGATTTAGAGAAGAGACAACTCGGCAGGAAGAATTCTCCCGAACGAAAAATGTGGCAAAAGCTGAAACATCAACGGGGCCTATATCTGAGGAAATAAAGCAGTTAAAAGAAATGATGATTCAGCTCCTGCGAAGACAACCAATTCCGGTAAAACCTTGCGAGTTCTGTGGATCTATAGACCACAAAACTGACGCATGTCCGACATTAATAGAAGAGGAACCGGTGGAAGTAAATGCAATAGGAGGATATCAAGGATACAACAACAGCAACGACAGAGCAGGACAGAATAGGCAATACGGTCAAACATCCAAACCAGACTGGCGTAACAACAACAGCTATCCTCAGAAGGAAGCACAACCAGCTCAGTCATACCACCAACCCCCCACCGACAGTATAACCAGAACGCTCCAGGACAATATCAGCAAAGAGGACCGAATCAGAGTCAGCACCAAACCGACCTGAATAATCAGCAAGAACTAACCAAGTCGCTCGATGACACGATGAAGGAGCTCGCAGGAAACGTAAATCGATTGGGTACTTCGCTACTCCAATACTAGGCGAAAATTGACGGGGCAATTTCTGAATTGACCAAACAAATGTCCCAGCTCGCCACTGCAATGTCAACGCTGACCAGTGAACCTGGCAGACTTCCTTCACAAACCATCCAAAACCCAAGGGCGAATCTTAGCATGATAAAAAGGTCAAACGTAAAGACAACCCTGGGAGAAGCAGCACGAGCCCCAGCCTACAAACTCACTAACAAGCACTTCAACCGTAGACGTCGTCCTGACTGGAATCAAGAGGAAGACCGACCCAATAATGACAGAACATGGGTCACGCATGCTGACAATGGACGGTACGCATTCACCGTCTGCATATCACCACCGTCAGTCATACACTCTGACATACCAGCATCTGGATGGGATTACAATAGCAATGAAAGGGATGAACAGAATGGCCCAGCATTGGGAAAAGCCCTCACTTCTGATCATGAGTCACAACCAGAAAGAGATAAAGACCCAGGGGCCTTCACAGTCACCTGCGGTATTGGTGAGACCCAAATCCATAAGTGCTTAGTCGACCTTGGGGCTGCTGTCAATGCCATGCCTTCCTCCTTATATTACTTACTAGGACTTGGCCCATTGAAACCACCCCGATCAAACATCGAACTAGGAGATAAATCATGCATCCGCCCGGTTGGAGAACTGGAAGATGTAATACTCCATGTGGGAGAACTCGTAGTTGCTGCAGACTTCTATGTAATACCAACAGAAGAGACCTGCAAAGACGACCCACCAACAATAATATTGGGACGACCATTCCTCTACGCCACTAAAGCAAGAATCGATGTAGGCAAGGGCTCATTATCACTTAAGTTCGGCGGCAAAATTGCACACTTCTACATTCATCAGAGCCGCCCAGACACAAAAAAACCGCCAGACATAACGCCTATCTCGGATCACGGTGCATAATTTTCTGACCTGTCATTAGAGACCAAAAAAATAACAAGACCAGCAGCTATGGTCAAAGGTCTCCCGCCTTCTCAGAAGCAATGGAAAGAGAAAACACCAAAACCATGGAGCTCTTACTCCAGCAAGAAGTCAGGACAAGTCAAAGCAAGAAACAACACAGGAACGGTGGCAAAGTTTGACCTCAGCCACCCATGGGACCCAAACCAGTAATCCACAACGAGGTATCGTCGAGCCAACGACGTAAAACAAGTGCACTGGTCGGGAGGTAACCCGACACTATCTTACTTTCCGCACTTACTTTCAGTACTTAGTTTTAAGCTTGCATGACTTTTGAACTAAGTCACGCCTTCGTTCAAAAGTGGGGGGTGAAAACCGCCTGTGTACATAAATAACATGCTTGCTGTTTTTCTTTTTTTTAGTAACAGTATCTTTTTGAACATATGAACTTAAGAATGTGAAAAAGATAAATCAGAATTCATGCATTTACCTTGTGAAAATTCAAACTGTTTAAAAAATTAGAATGTAACTTTCCATTTGTCCTTTGTACTGAGATAACTAGGGATGTGGAGTTGACATAAACTGCCCTAGAAGGACTTGGGAAGCAATCAAAGGATCAGATCAAACTATATGGTTTTCGAAGTCAGTGGAGGCTGCACTTCGGGTTTTCAGTGAATAATTGAGTCAAACTCCGCCAAGAAGCATCTATGCAAAGGCGAGGACGGGAATCAGACCGTCCTCTCTCTAGTCAAAATAGCCGAGAAAATAGATAAGCGACCCTCATCTTGACCCGCGCAAAATGACGAAGACGAGAGGAGAGGGGAGGTATATCCATAGGCTTGCGGGCGATGATTGGACCTCCCAAAAAGGCTTGAGAAAATGGACTTGCAAAACCACAAAAAGGCGAAAAACTCAAAGAAGCAAATCAAGAGGCCAAAGGCCCAAAATTTTGAAGGTTTTAACCGAACAAAAAGTGAAGCACTCGACAAAGTCAAATCAAAGGCCAAAGGCCGATTCACTACAACAAAAAAGCAGTCCCTCGCCAAAGAAAAAATCAAGAAGGTTCAACTCACTGAAACCCGAACCGAATCACGTGCATGAGAAAGCTACCAGAAGACCATATAGTACGAAACGATCCCGAGGCTGCAACCCAAGAACCTGAAAAGGGCTATCTCCCGAAACATCCAATATAATTTGCATCTCAGCACGGAGGTACAAGTATTAAGTTTCTTCTATTTATTTACGCAGTTTAATTTGGTAATAAGTAAGCAATGCATGAATTAGGATAGATCGAGTACCACAGTCTAATTTTCATATGCCAAATCCGAACCTAGAACTTACGCCCTTTAATAGCATTGTTCGGGACGAACAACTAAAAGTGGGGGGTATTCTGATGGACCACAATTATACGAATCGAAAACACAGTAAAACCCCCCAAGTTAGACTGTTTGTCTATCTAACATCCATCTGTTAGTCCCGATATATTTCCACATGGCATTTTAGAGACTGAAGTGAAAACACGCTAAGGAGAGGATTTTATGCTGAAAAGATAACAAGAGTCAATCCAAGGTCAAGATCATATGCCGACTGAAGAAATATCAAGGATCCTGACGTTAAATTGACCAGAATAAATTAATCAGAAGAATCAGGAGTGAAGTCAAGACAGTCCGGGGAAAGAACACACTGATAGTTTTGTGAAAAGACTGCACAAAACTGTACAAAACTCACATATGGCAAGATGACTTGGTGACTTGATGAAGAGGTGGCCAAGGGAGGAGCTCCTCCACCCAAGGCAACCGGCAACCGGCGGCTGCCACCACCCTCCTCCTCCTTGACCGGCGGCTTTTGGCCCCTCCATGTGGTGGCTCCTCCTCCCTTGATTTGCCCATCCAATCTCCATGCAACAAGTGCCCTCATCTTAGCCCTCCATTTCTCCTCCCCATGGCTATAAATACACCCCTCCTCCTCCTCATTTCATCATCCCAAAATTGAAAATCACTTCTCTCTCTACATTTTGTTACTTGTAAGTTTGGTTCGGTTTTGAAATAATACTCCTGTTTGTTCTTGAGTATTATACTGGAAATTATAATACTCTTGTCGGTTCTCGAGTATTATAATACTGTAGAGAATACTCCTGTTGGTTCTTGAGTATTCAGTAGGAAATTAGGAATACTCCTGTTGGTTCTTGAGTATTCCACCCCTTTCCCTCTTACTGTTTTCAAAAACCCCCGAGTATTTAGCTATGGTATCCATCTCTATGGATATTCGTAGCTAAACTCTTTATTCGGTGGAAGGTATTTTCTTGTATTATATAATGTTGTAATATCTTTTAGTTTCATTTCTTTGTATTCAAAACTTGTTCTATGTGCCATTTATAGTCAGAATTTCCAAGGTTGAGTGGATGCTACGAAAGGGCAAAACTCTTCCATGGGGATTCGTGAACATACTCGGGTAAGTGGATGCTACGAAAGGGCAAAGCTTATCTGAGAAGTTCGACTCATCTAAAACACCACTTGGTCAATCGTAACTGTGAGATCAAGTGGATGCACAAAAGGCTAAGATACTTCGAAAGGAGGAATTAGTCTGAAATAGAACAAGGGTTGCTTTAAACGATGTTGCAAGTCTTGCGCTACGAAAGGACCTCGATTCATCTTTGAATACTTAGAAAAGTTACTAACAGTTTATTATATACATGTTATAATATAAGAGTACCTGAAACCGAATGCTTTTCTTTACTGTTAAACCGCAATCACCAACTGCTGATCTACCGGAGGAATTACAATCACGCATCACCCACTGTAAGTCTTCTTTGTATTTACAGCATTTAATTTCTGTATTTACTTTTCCGCAATCAAAACCAAAAAAACCCCAAAAAATCACGTAGTTAATTAGAGCGCTAAAATCTCAATCAACCATAAAACACGCTCCCCCCCAGTTCAATCACCCTAAAAGAATAGCCTATTCCCCTAATTCCCTTGGGTTCGACCCCTACTTACCACTTACTACCCAGTAGTGTAGTCACAAGTAGCGGATATTATAAATTTATTTGTACAGAGGACACTGCACCTTAACGACAGTGCGGTGGCCCTCCGTCACTCTCCCTCTTCAATTACGCCCTGCGCTATTAAATCGGCTAACTTCTCGTTTATTAACACCTCCTTCACTTTTCTATACCGTCATCGGCCCATGGTGTGCGTATATTCATTCTTAGCAGCTAGAGCCTTATTCTGAGCAAATAGCTTCCTCGCATCTTCACTGAGTCTATGCTCTACAAATTTCTTCCACTGCATAGAATCAATGTATTGATACTCCTTCGTGGGATCTTCATCCTTTCGTTTACCGAATATATAGTTCTCTGTGTGTCTCGATTTGAAGTTCCTCCACGCACTAGATGCATATTTGACCTCTTGCTCTTTGTGTGTTTCTGGTCCAAGAAACACTTCCTGAAAAAAAAAACAAGTTATAATTAGTACAATCAACATTTAATGTTGCTAACACTATGATAATGGAATTATAGAATGTATTATCGTTGCTTCATTCCACATAACATCCTTAACCGTTTGAGCCACCTTCCTCCAATCAGTGTAGTCGATGGGAACTCGAGTACAGACCATAGCACCTAGGTAACTCTTCCAGTTGTCACCAGCCTTCCTAAGGGATATCCTGTGGCGTTAAATTCGACCATGATTTTGGTACCATCCTCCCTATGTCTCCTAATCAAATCGAGCATTAACAATGGGCCCATCTTAAATTTCTTGGTGGGCATGCGCTGTTCCACACGGAAGTCTTCCTCGCCGCTGCTATTAGTTTGTTCCCTGATCCCTGAAATATCACATAAATGTTAGTTCAATAGATATGTAAATACATAGATGTACACAACAATAAAAAATAAAATGATTTGTGATGAACATCAGTGATAAAGTAACATACAACATACACATAAGTTAAGTTTGTTTATCAATCCATATTTCTTTGTCGTGAATTTCTCTTAATTGCATTTCATCATCAATTTCAATGTCGACACTTTCCACAGGAACGATCGTACACACATGTATGCAATCTTCAGCGAGCTCTTCAGATGTGTCACTTGTAGCATCATTGGTTACTTGTTGTTTGCCGTGGAGGACAACAAATAGATTTCTGTCCGAAGGGTCTCTGACTTAAAATACTTGTCTTGCTTGTTCGGCCTTAAGGAGGGGCTCATTTTTATAGCCCTCCCTTCAAAAATCCACAAACGTCATTCCGAATTCATCAATGCGAACCGCGGAATGGTTTACCCATTTACATTTAAAAACGAGTACTTGTAGTTTCACATAATCCAACTCCCATATTTCTTTGATAACCCCAAAATAATTCAGAGGAGCAGATATTAGATTTCGATCTCTAGCGCTAGAAACGTGAGTGGTTTCAGCAACAAGTGTGACACCACTATTTTGCGCAACGCTGCGTTTGTCTTGATCTTTTGTGTGAAAACAAAATCCGTTAATGTCAAAACTTCTCCACATGTATACACTTGGTCTCGGACCTGCCATAAGCCACTTCACTAAGTTATCATCAGACTCTTCTTCCGAGTTCCCTCTATTACTTAAAGCTTCATTAGTTCTCGGCCATTTACAAAATGACCGGTGTTCTCTTTGCACCCACATCTCATTTTTCCCCCCGATGTGCACTCCTCGCTATGTTTAAGTGCTGCTCGATGAAAGGCGTAAACTCAGGTGTATGTTGCAATACATAGAAATGGGATTTTGATAACTCATCAACGGATTTAACTATTTGTTTCGATCCACTTGTTCCTTTTCCTCGAAATCGATCAAAATGATGTGGCCTTGGAATCCCAATTGCAGAAGTATTTCCCAAAAAGTTAGTGCAAAATTCAACTGCCTCTTCAGTTATGTATCCTTCCACTATACATCCTTCAAGACGATGCCTATTTCTCACGTAGCTCTTTAGAATCTGCATGTTCCTCTCAAAAGGGTACATCCATCTCATATACACTGGTCCAAGAATTCGAAGCTCGCACACCAAATGAACAGTTAGATGCACCATTATATCGAAAAAGGATGGTGGGAAGAACATCTCAAGTTGGCATAATGTAACCACTACATTCTCTTGTAATCTATCAAGCTCTGTTAGATCAACAAACTTAGCACATAAAGAGCTGAAAATGACGCAAAGTCTTTGTACAACTACTCTCACTTTTGGAGGCAATATACCTATAATTGCAATATGCAAGATGATGTTCCCATGATTGGCATGTCCTTGGAAAAACATCTTTAGACAGTTCGAGCTAGAGTTCAATTAGATATTGGAACAGAAGTGCAGCGTACAGAAGACGCATGATTAAGATACGGCTCATTCTGAAGATACGAAAAGATTGAGGATCTTTCCAGTTGGAGCCGGTCAGCAATGACACAGATCTTTCCAGAGGTCACTCTAATATTTCCTTACCAGAATTGGAAACCTCCTGTCTAAACTTGGGAAAAAGGATATCGAATGAAGAAGATGTGACGGCGAGATTAAGTGATTACAGCTTATCATTCCTCGAAGTTATCTGATTGAAGCAAATCGACAGATCATCATCAAAGATTTGTGCGATCAAATATACACAGATTCGCTGGGATAATATCGGATGGCTTGGGGTGGAAGACATCTTCGAAGATCAAATATAGATTGAATATTCAGCAAATATTTCGCAACATCTCCGAATTATTTGCTGAATATTCTGATCGGATTAGGGTTTCGTCCAAGCATATAAATACAATGCTAGGGCGTCCTTATGTGTGCGCCTCCCGAGAGAAAAGCTAAACACGAGGGTTCGTGAGATTGGGGAGAAGCGACGGCTGGCCATTCCACATCGGAATATCAGCCCTGAAGCAACAGTCTGTTTGGTGTGGTGTTCAGGCTGTGCTGGAGGATCAACATAATACACACACAGCTATCAAGCTACGTCTTTGAGAGAAGGCGACTGGACTTCCGAGAAGTTCAAGACTAGGCTGAGAGAGAAGTCTCGTCCTACCCACAGGGGATCAAGGGGAGTAGCGACAAACCGAGATTGCAAATCCGAGAGACGGAGAATCAGAGGCTAGGCGATTACAAACTCAGAGTTGTGTAAGAGTAAGACCACTTGTAGCTCTAAATCTCGTAATACGATTTGTGTCCCATTATAAGGTGTGGGAAACCCCCCCAGAGTAGGCGAGGCCGAACTGGGTAACATACCGTGTGTGCTCCCGTTTCTTCTTTTCCTTAGGTCATCAGTCTGTGTGTCTTACTGCTTTTATCTTCTTGCTGAACTATTGTGATACGAGTACAAGAACTGTCGCAACCGAACCTTGAACAGTCCGCTGAACTGTTGTGCAAAGGAGCTTAAGGTCTGTTGCAACAGTACCCTGGACACAAGCTTGAACAGGGGACATAATTTCAAATGGTATCAGAGCAAACACTCGACACACTGAGTGGGATCCTGAAACTGTTCAAGATGACTTCATAGCAAGGACAGCTAACATCAAGCACGGAGCATAACTGGAAGATAGACACCAAAACCTACAGAAGTAAAGATGTTTGCATAGTTGCGTTCAGCTCTTCAAGTCACATGGAGAAAGATCGCTGGTACTTCGATAGCGGATGCTCTGCCCATATGACAGGAGACCCCAGATTTCTTATGAAAATCTGACCTGTGATTAAGAAGCAGTTCGTCACCTTCGGAGACGGAGGAAAGGGACAGGTAATCGGCTGTGGGACATTGAAGGTTCCGGATCTACCTGTCCTCGAAGACACTCTCCTAGTTGAAGGACTGAAAGTGAACCTGATCAGCATAAGTCAACTTTGTGACGGAGGATATCACGTCAAGTTCACTCACAACTCATGCCAAGTGATGGACCATAATTATACGAATCATAAACACAGTTAAACCCACCAAATTAGACTGTTTGTCTATTTAACTTTTGCTTGTTAGTTCTGATATTTATCTACAAGGTATTTTGGAGCCTAGAGAGAATACACGCTAAGGAGGAGTTTTTACGCTGAAAATATATTACGAGTCATTCCAAGGTCACGACTAGATGCCGACTGAAGAAATCTCAAGATCCTGACGTGGAATCACTCAAAACAAATCCAACCGAAGAACAACCAAAGTCAGTCCGGAGCTGAAATACACCGATAGTTTTGTGAAAACTTCACAAAAATCACAAAACCTCTTCTCCCTTGCATAGTGACCGGCGGATTTGGGCATCATCCATCCACCTTGTGCCACCTAGGGGGCGGCTCTCCCCTTCCTTCACCTCCAACCGGCGGCTTTTGAGCTCCCCTTGGATGCTTGCCATGTGGTTTGATCCAAACCACATCTTCTCCACCCCTTTTGCTATAAATACCCCCCTCTTCACTTGTAAACATCATCCCACAATCCATACTTCACTTATCTCTCTAGACTTTTGGGCACTTTTGTACGCTTTTGTTTGAAATCTATAATACTCATGTTGGTTCTTGAGTATTATAGTAGTTTTTGAGAATACTACTGTTGGTTCTTGAGTATTCTCCTTTACTTACTATCTTTCAAAAACCCTCGAGTACTTAGCTATGGTATCCACCTCTATGGATATTCGTAGCTAAACTCTTCATTCGGTGGAAGGGGTGTACTTGTATCATAAAATGTTTTAGGCCATATTTTAGTGCCTCTTCTTTGTATTCAAAACTTGTTCTATGTGCCATATATTAGGTTAGAACTTCCAAGGTTGAGTGGATGCTTGGAATGGCAAAGCTCTTCCGTGGGGTTCGTAAACATACTCGGATAAGTGGATGCTTGGAATGGCAAAGCTTATCTGAGGAGTTTGACCTTTCTAAAACACCATTTGGTTGGTCGGGAATGACTGGTCAAATGGATGCACATAGGCTAATATACCTTGGAATGGGGTATTAGTCTAAATAGAACAAGTGCTCTACGACCTTGGAATGGGCTAGACAGTGTGGCAAATCGAGTGCTTGGAATGGCCTTGATACACGTTTGAATACTTAGAAGGATCACTAAAGGTCAATGATAAACAGGCTATGATACAAGGCCCCCGAAACCGAATGCTTTCCTTAAATTCAAACACCACCTGCATTTACTTTCTTAGTATAAACTGCCTTATCAACTGCTCACCTCCCGGAATACTTGCCAATCACGCAACAACCGCTGTAAGTCTTCTTCCTTTTATTTTCAGTATTTACTTTTCTGTCATTTACCTTTCCGCATTAAAAACCAAAACCAACCAAAAAACACTTACTTTTCCGCATTAAAACCTCAATCAACCTAAAACACGTTCCCTCCCTATACGATCCCTCAAAGAACAACTTATCCCCCTAATTCCCTTGGGTTCGACCCCTACTTACCACTTGCTACCCAGTAGTGACGTCGCGAGTAGCGGACTTATAAATTTATTCTTGACGTTTGCACACGACGACTGTGCGTCCGTCACCAAGTTCTCGACAAAGATGGGGGAATATTGATGAAAGGAAGCAGAGCAGCCAACAACTGTTATCTCATCGGGTCTGATGGAACAGGGTCTGGAACAGGTACTGGAACAGCATGTTTGTCTAGTCAAGCAGATGAGATGTCCCTTTGGCACAGACGGTTGGGACATCTAAATCTCAAGACATTGAAAAAACTCTGCTCATCTGGACTCATCAGGGAAATGCCGAATGTCAAAGGAAGTCAGGATGTGATATGTGGAGAATGTCAGATCGGGAAACAAACAAAAGCATCACACCCCAAGGTCTCTCTAATCAGCACCAACCGACCTCTGGAACTGATCCATATGGACTTGATGGGACCAATGCAAACTGAGAGCTATGGAGGAAAGAAGTATGTTCTGGTCTGTGTTGATGACTTTACCAGATTCACCTGGGCAAGGTTCCTTCGAGACAAGACCGAAGCTGCTCAACAATTCATAGAGCTTGCTACTCTTATCCAACGAGAAAGGGAAGACAAAGGAGAAAAACTGATATCCATCAGGAGTGACAATGGCACGGAATTCAAGAATGTTACTATGAGTACAAACTGTACGAAACACGGAAATTGCTCATCAGTTTGCATCAGCCATCACCCCTCAGCAGAATGGAGTGGTGGAACGGAAGAATTGTACCATTCAAGAGATGGCCCGGGTGATGATCCATGCCAAAAAGGTTCCTCTGAAGTTCTGGTTCGAAGCTATGAACAACGCATGTCACATCATAAATCGAGTCACTATACGCACTGGAAAGGAGAAGACATGCTATGAACTCTGGAAAGGAAAGAAGCCCACTGTCAAATATTTCCACATTTTTGGAAGTGAGTGTTACATTCTGAATGATCGGGAGTACCGACAGAAACTGGATCCGAAGAGTGATGAAGGGTTCTTTCTTGGGTATTCTTCAAACAGTCGAGCATATCGGGTATTCAACAAGCGCACAGGATCAGTCATGGAATCTATAAATGTCAAAGTAAAGGATGAAGTGTTCGTACAGGCGGTTCCGGACGACGCTGAAGACAGCACTAGCACAGCACCTGCAACACAACCATCATCTCAGCAGACTGAGAATGACCCGACTGAAGGCTCCTCTGACAACTCCACTGAAGATCATCCCTCTGACGAAGCTGTTACTGTCAACCCCCGAGAAAATGTCACTACGCTACAACCTTCTCGACGAATTGCCAGGGATCACCCGATCTCTGAAGTTATTGGCTCACCTAGTGACGAAGTTCAAACTCGTAGAATTCTGAGCAACTCCAGAGAATTGCCTACCTGCTCGTGTTTCCTCTCATCAATCGAGCCGAAAAACATAAAGGAAGCGTTATTTGATGAGTATTGGGTCCTCGCTATGCAGGAAGAACTGGAAGAATTTGCTCGAAACGATGTATGGGATTTGGTTCCAAGACCTGATGGGGTCAATGTCATTGGTACAAAATGGATCTTCAAAAACAAGTCCGACGCATCAGGGAACTTCACAAGAAACAAAGCTCGTCTCGTGGCACATGGATACACTCAAATAGAAGGGATAGACTTTGAGGAAACCTTTGCTCCGGTCACACGTCTTGAAGCCATCCGCCTACTGCTTGCTCTGGCATGTCACCTAAAGTTTCGACTATTCCAGATGGACATCAAAAGTGCCTTCCTAAACGGATTTCTGAATGAGGAGGTCTTCATCGCTTAACCGAAAGGGTTTGAGGATCTGCATCACCCAGCATCTGTGTACCACCTGAAGAAAGCCTTGTACGGTCTCAAACAAGCACCCAGAGCTTGGTATGAGCGTCTCACTATGTTCCTCGTCGACCATGGATATGTGCGAGGGGGAGTGGACAAGACCCTGTTCGTGAAACACACGAGGTCAGATTTTATTATCACACAAATCTATGTTGACGATATTGTGGGTGGGTCCAATACCCAGACACTGGTGGATCAGTTTGTTGAACAGATGCAGAAGGAGTTCAAGATGAGCATGGTGGGTGAAATGAACTACTTTCTAGGACTCCAGGTGACTCAGAAGGAAGACAGCATCTTCATTTCACAAAGCAAGTATGCCAAGAATCTGATAAAGAAATTTGATCTTGAGAAAGCAACTCACAAACGAACTCCGGCCGCTACTCACATAAAGATAACCAAAGATGAGGCTGGAACAAAGGTCGATCAGATGCTGTATAGGAGTATGATTGGAAGCCTCCTGTACTTGACAGCCAGTAGACCAGATATAGCATATGCCGTTGGCGTTTGTGCAAGATACCAGGCGGATCCCAAGGAAAGTCATCTCCTACAAGTTAAGAGAATCATAAAGTATGTAGGCGGGATGGTTGATTTTGGAATCTGGTATACCAAGGACACCAACCCACATCTGGTTGGCTACTGCGACGCAGACTGGGCAGGAAACGCTGAAGATCGAAAGAGCACATCTGGAAGATGCTTCTTCTTAGAAAATAACTTGGTCTCGTGGTTCAGCAAAAAGCAAAACAGCATCTCACTGTCTACGGCTGAAGCAGAATACATAGCAGCAGGAAGCAGCTGTACTCAACTACTATGGATGAAGCAGATGCTATCTGAATACGGAGTTAAACAAGAAGAAATGTCGATATACTGTGACAATACGAGCGCAATCATTATCTCCAAGAACCCAGTACAACACTCCAGGACGAAGCACATTGACATCAGACATCACTTCATCCGAGAGCTGGTGGAACAGAAGGTGGTTACTCTTACGCATGTTACAACAGACAAGCAATTGGCGAACATATTCACCAAACCACTTAATGCCGCTCAGTTTGAAACACTCAGATCCTCCTTGGGTCTGTGTGTTATCAAGAACTAAGTGTTCCAGACAGTGGTCAGTCACAGGCAGAACACCAACTTAAACAGTTGGGCTGACCACCTACCAACAGGAAGCTGGAACAGAAGGAAAAGGAGGGAGTGTCAGATCTGAAACGAACCTAACCTAAATAAGGAGAGTGTGCAGACTACGATGGAAAACCAGACGATTTCTCAACCCTAAATGAGGCAATCTCATCTGCTTACCCAAGGCTTGCTCTCATACTGCTAAGGAAGTACGAACGATTGGTCAAGCTTGAGTGAGCTAAAGGTGACAAAGCAGTTATTAAAAGCTGAAGGAATTGAAACCTGCTGCAGATCCTGTGACCGGTACTGCAGAAGAAGGTTAAGCCCGAAGGGCTACGAGTGTGATCTTGATAAGCAAGAGGATGAGAATGCAAGTGGAGAACTGCAAGCGAAGCAATTGGGTAATACGATGGAAGAGTCTCATTCATCCTACAAGAATGAAGAACTGGATGTGCCTCTCAAGGATATTGATGATTAGCCCAGGTGGTAGATGTGAAGGCAAGCGTGCCAGATGATGCAGTCTCAACTATGGAGTAAGGTGGTGAGACAGTTTTACCTCAAGAGTCGTATAGCTCTTATCCAAAAAAAAAATTAAGGGACCGGAAGGGTGCATGATGACTTTACGGAGGATGCTCATACGATGGTGGATCCCCCAGCTATTCCTGACTTGGTATCAAAGAAAGACAGATAGTGAAAAGGCTTCAATGTGGTTGAGGATCAGAAGCTTCAGACCCCTCTGAGAAAGATGACGAGCTTAATGGACAAGGACCTTAATAAGGCTGTCTAAGACTCGCACAAGGAAGGAACTATCACTCATGAAGAAAGAAAGCTTGTCAAGTTTTCTGATAAGTCAGACACCGACAGGGCTGCTGAGAAGACATCTGCCGAAGCAGTGTTCCGGTGACTGGAGACCACATAATGGAGTGTTTAAGGGGAATCGAAACTCAGTGTCACTGGCTGAACTAAAAAGAGCACTGATAAGGAGAGACCAAAGAAGAAAGTGACCATCCAATCATACTCGACTGAAGTATCACCCAGAGGAATAGCACGTGTACACATGCAGGGGGAGCAAGTACATCCAAGAAAAGGAAGAGGAGTGCTCCAGGATCTGCTCCACCCAGTGTATCATCTGAAGCATCTGAGCATGAAATATGGTTAGTCAGTACAGATGCAGCAGCGAAGTGGAAGGGAGTAGGTCATCTCTAAAAGGCTACCTAATAAGACGTCAGTCCCCAAGGGAGTCATCCCTAACAGCAGCTCTGACTATATTCTACTGAAGGAAGTAGAGATCTTTCAGGGGTTCGAACAGTCGCTAAGACATCTTGGTCAGACAGTCTCACGGTATGTGTCCCTGTCCCAGGCCATGTTCGAGGGGGAGTTGACTAGATTCCGGATACCGAAGAGTCGCAAGTACTCTAGCCCGATTGGACCCCTTGCCAGTTTGTGGCAAAAAGGGGTAGTAGTTCCGTCGTCTAAAGATAGATTCGGTTTTGCCAAAATTCCAAGGGGGAGATTGATGTTTCCATGATTGGCATGTCTTTGGCAAAACATCTTTAGACAGTTCGAGCTAGAGTTCAATCAGATATTGGAACAAAAGTACAGCGTACAGAAGACGCATGATCAAGATACGGCTCATTCTGAAGATACGAAAAGATTGAGGATCTTTCCAGTTGGAGCCGATCAGCAACGACACAGATCTTTCCAGAGGTCACTTTAATATTTCCTTACCAGAATTGGAAACCTCCTGTCTAAACTTGGGAAAGAGGATATCGTATGAAGAATATGTGACGACGAGATTAAGTGATTAAAGCTTATCATTCAACGAAGTTATCTGATTGAAGCAAATCGACAAATCCTCATCAAAGATTTGTGCGATCAAATATACGCAGATTCGCTGGGATAATATCGGATGGCTTGGGGTGGAAGACATCTTCGAAGATCAAATATAGATTGAATATTCAGCAAATATTTCGCAATAACTCTGAATTACTTGCTGAATATTCTGATCGGATTAGGGTTTCGTCCAAGTATATAAAGACAATGCTAGGGCATCCTTATGTGTGCGCCTCCCGAGAGAAAAGCTAAATACGAGGGTTCGTGAGATTGGGGGAGAAGCGACGGCTGGCCATTCCACATTGGAATATCAGCCCTGAAGCAACAATCTGTTTGGTGTGGTGTTCAGGCTGTGCTGGAGGATCAACATAATACACACACACAGCTATCAAGCTACGTCTTTGAGAGAAGGCGACTGGACTTCTGAGAAATTCAAGACTAGGTCGAGAGAGAAGTCTCGTCCTACCCACAGGGGATCGAGGGGAGTAGCGACAAACCGAGATTGCAAATCCGAGAGACAGAGAATTAGAGGCTAGGCGATTACAAACTCGGAGTTGTGTAAGAGTAAGACCACTTGTAGCTCTAAATCTCGTAATATGATTTGTGTCCCATTATAGGGTGTGGGAAACCCCCCAGAGTAGGCGAGGCCGAACTGGGTAACATACCGTGTGTGCTCCCGTTTCTTCTTTTCCTTAGGTCATCAGTCTATGTGTCTTACTACTTTTGTCTGCTTGCTGAACTGTTGTGATACGAGTACAAGAACTGTCGCAACCGAACCTTGAACAGTCCGCTGAACTGTTGTGCAAAGGAGCCCAATGTCTGTTGCAACAGTACCCTGGACACAAGCTTAAACAGGGGACATAATTTCACAAGAGCTGTTGAATCAAAGTGTGACCATCGTGAGATTTTAATCCATTCAAAAGCAGATCCTTCATCGAAACCAAAATGGCAATATTTGAAGAGAACCCATACGGAACTTTAACTCCTTTAAGACATCTGCAAAATCTTAATTTCTCACTCTTAGAAAGAGTGGTGCATGATGGAGGCAGATATGTACGTTGCCTTCGGGTTTTTGGTGCTAATTTGGTACGAATGTTCATCTCTAGCATATCCAGTCTTGCTTTATCCCAGGAACGTTTAATAATGTGCCGATCAGACTGTCACATATATTCTTTTGTATATGCATCACATCAACACAGTGTGTAATATCAAGTGTATGCCAATAAGGGAGATCAAAAAATATTGATCGCTTCTTCCATGGAGCACTTTTGGTGCGTGCATTGGGTTTTCCAAATTGATTTGTAATAATTTGAATTTTCTCAAGTATTTCATAACCTGAACATGGTCGAGGTTCTATTGCGTGTTCGATCTCACCGTTGAATGCAGCTTTCTTCTTTCGCCTGTAAGGATGATGCCTCGGTAAGAAATGTTGATGTCCCATGTAAATCATTTTTCGACAATTCTTTAGATAACGTGAATGGGTCACTTCCTCGCATATTGGACAAGCTTTGTACCCTTTAATACTGTACCCAAACAAGTTACCATAAGCAGGGAAGTCATTGATGGTACACATTAGCATGGCAAACATATTGAAATTTTCTTACCTAGATGCTTCAAATGTATGTACTCCTTCATTCCATAAAAGCTTCAGATCATCTATCAAGGGAGTCTAGTATACATCTATGTCATTTCCAGGCTGTCTAGGATCCGATATCAACAAAGAAAGCATCATATATCTGCGCTTCATGCTTAGTCTAGTAGGTAGGTTGTATATCACTAATATCACGGGTCATGTACTATGTTGACTACTGAGATTTCCATTCGGATTCGCCCCATCAGTAGACAAGCCAATGCGTAAATTCCTAGACTCTTATCCAAACTCTGAGAATGTGTTGTTTGCTTTGGCACATTGCAATGAATCGACCAGATGACGCATTTTGGTATCAACGACACGTTTCTTGGCATGCCATCGCATATTATCTGAATCTTTTGCGTCAGCAAATAATCATTGAAACCTAAGAATCGGTGGAAGATACCACAATACTTTGAGCGGAGTGCCTTTTGAGGTATCTGTTTGTCCTTTGTTAACTTGTAGCGAGAAGATTTGCACACCGGACATTCAGTCAAATCCTTATGAGCATTACGATACAATATACATTCATTGGGACAAGCATGTATCTTCTTGTACTCGATTCCCATGGGACACATAACCTTTTTAGATTCGTAAGTATGGTTAGGTAAAGTGTTTCCCTCGGGAAGCATATCTTTCACCAACGTTAACACTTCGGTGAACCTCTTATCACTCCATCCATTTTTAGCTTTCAAATTGAATAACTTCAAAGTTGGAGATAACCTTGTATATTTGGAGCAATCTTCATATATTGGTAATTCAGACTCATTCCTCAATGATTCCACAACTTGTGGTCTAGAAACAAACTCATCGGCAACGTTGTTAACGATCTCAATTAAATTGTCATCATCCCAATCATCATTATCTTCAGGCAAACTTTCGACGGGTTGAGGTTCAACGTCTTGCGGTTCAGCCTCACCATGCATGTACCAAACCTTATATGGTGGATCAATTCCCTTTTTAAAAAAGGTGTTTATGCAAATCCTCCACTTTGACTTTTATCTTATTGAAACACGCCTTACACGGACAGAAGACACGTTCAAGTGCATTTTTAATGCATACGAAGATGCAAATTCACAAAAATCCATTATCCCCTTTTCATACTCATCACTTAACCTATTACCGGACATCCACACTCTCGACTCATTATAATCCACTACATGAAACATGTAAATATTATTATTAGACTGACAGCAAGTTAGCTAACCATTCAATATATAAACCAACACCATCTTGTTAATCAAAGAACACAAGTATCAAATGAAATAAAAATTAAGTTTGAGAGGGTGTGAACCTTGTATGAAATCGAGAGTGAAGAAATGTAGCAGAAGGTTAAGGAAGGCAATGAGCAAAGAGTGAAGGACGCTGGATTTGAAAAACACAAGTTAAGAATGAATAGGACAAGAAAAATCATGAAACATGAACAAAAGAACTAAACATATACATACCTTATGAGATGGGGCTCGGAAAAACTTTCACCGAGATGTAAGGGGACGAGAATGCAATCGACTGTACTCATACAATCGACTGTAAAACTAAACAATGCCAATGAAACCAAACATCAATAACTAATAGTCAAAATAATGTGACAGCACTTTAAATAACTACTAATAATGAACCCTAAATGATTTGAACAGGTGAATAAACACATAAACCCTAATAAATCTATCATCAATACATACCTTTGAGTGTTGCTGGAGGACTGGCGAGTGAGCGGGGAGTGGAGTGTTGCTGGAGGACGGGAAGGCGAGAAGGGACTGGCGAGTGAGCTCGGTGACGACAGGACTGGCGAGACGGCGCTCGGCGACGACAGGACTTGCGAGACGGCGCTCGGCGACGACGGGACTGGTGAGAAATGAGTGGAGTGTTGTTGCTGGAGGACGGGACTGGCGAGTGAGCTCGGCGACGAAGGGAAGGCGAGACGGAGCAAGGTCGGCGACGACGGGAAGGCGAGACGGAGCAAGGTCGGCGCGCATGAAAGTTTGAAAATCAAGTAAATCGATTTCGCATCGGAGGATGAAAATTGTAGAAGTAAAAACCAAAGGTAAATTTGTATTCAACTTTATGCATCGGTTTTAGACCAACCGATGCATAATGTCCACCTTATGCATCGTTTTTTAACCCACTGATGCATAAGGTGAACATTATGCATCGGTTATTAGAACCGATGCATAATCATGAAACCGATGTGAAAGGCAAAACACATAACCAATGCATAATAACCAGTTTGTAGTAGTGTCAAGATCACTGATGGACCATAATTGTATGAAACATAAATGCAGTTAAACCCACCAAATTAGACTGTTTGTCTATCTAACTTCTACGTGTTAGTCCCGATATATTTCCACAGGGCATTTTAGAGACTGAAGTGAAAACACGCTAAGGAGAGGATTTTATGCTGAAAAGATAACAAGAGTCAAACCAAGGTCAAGATCATATGCCGACTGAAGAAATATCAAGGATCATGACGTTGAATTGACCATAACAAATTAATCAGAAGAATCAGGAGTGGAGTCAAGACAGCCCGGGGAAGAAACACATTGACAGTTTTGTGAAAAGACTGCACAAAACTGTACAAACTCACACATTGGGCAAGGATGACCGGCCACTTGATGAAGTGGTGGCCAAGGGAGGAGCTCCTCCCCCTTGGGTGACCGGCAACCGGCGGCGCCACCTCCTCCTCCCAAAGTCGCCGGCCTCCTCTCCTTCCTCCACATGTGGCCATCTCCTCCCTTGATTTCTCCTCCAATCAAAATGCAACACTTGCCACCCATCTCCACCACCCATCTCCTCCCCTTTGGGCTATAAAAGGAGGAGCTCCTCCTCCTCCAAAACACACCTCAATCTCATTTCACTTCTCTCTCTAGAAGTTGTAATATTTGTAATGTTGTAATCTTGGCTTTGGAAATAAAGGATAGCTCCCTTGGCGCTTCAACGGTTGTAAGTAATTCTTAGTATTTATTCAACTGTTTTATTTCCTTAGTTATAATGTTTAGCGCGATAAATAGTAGCTAAACTTGTAGTTCGGTCTAAGGGGCGCACTTGTATTATAAAATGTTTTAGACTATTAACTTAGTGTCTAGTCTAAGTATTCAAAACTTATTCTATGTGCCATATATTAAGTCAGAACGTCCAAGGTAGAGTGGATGCTTGGAATGGCAAAACTCTACAGCGGGGTTCGTAAACTTGTACGGATAAGTGGATGCTTGGAATGGCAAAGCTTATCTGAGAAGTTTGACTCATCTTAAACACCATTTGGTTGATCGGGAATGATTGATCAAATGGATGCACATAGGCTAATATAACCGGGAATGGAGTATTAGTCTAAATAGAATAAGTGTTCTACGTCCTTGGAATAGGCTAGACAGTGTACGCAAATCGAGTGCTTGGAATGGCCTTGATACACCGTTTGAATACTTAGGAGAGTCACTAAAGGTCAATGATAAACAGGATATAATATAAGTCCCCTGAAACCGAACATTTCTCTTTAATTATAAACTGTAATTTACTTTCCAGTATTAAAATCAACCAACCAACCAATCAATCAATCAAAATAGCTGGTAGCTTTAAAACCAACCAACCGACCTTAAACACGCTCCCACGCTGCGTAATCCCCCCGAAGAACAATTATTCCCCTGGTTCCCTTGGGTTCGACCCCTACTTACCAAGTACTACCCAGTAGTATAGTTGCGAGTAACGGACTATTATAAATTTATTTGCATAATCGCTTTGACGACGAGCGGTTCTGTCAATCACCCATATATACCACCTGATATTTGTTCTTCGATCCATGAACCATCGCAATAATTGACTTTAACAAATTTACATGTTGGACATTGACATACTAGAGCTCTGCTGCTAATATTGGGTAGTAGCGCTTTGTTATTCATTGTGAAATAATCCTTATGAAATTTGACAATGTGATTACTGGTTGCAACATGAGATAAAATGGAAGCGCCATACAGGACTCTATTTTGATGATACCATATAAACCAAAGTTACATTGATAATCCATAATCAACAACTAAGGTCGACATAGCAAATAGCATAGGAATGAACCTTCCAAGTTCCAAACGTAGCCAGCCTTACAAGTCAACATGTACTGCACTGCCTTGATTTGAAAGTCAAGCAACACTTTAATGTATTTCTCATTCCTCCTACATATACAATACAACGTCATATATAAACTACTTTTCTTATTAGAAATTATTAACCACACTACCCATAAAAATAATTAACCTAGTCCAAAAACAGCTAAAGTGGCTGCTTATTGATAAGCAATCTTCATCTATATGTTCACACACATTTGGAATTAAGCATCTCAAATCAAAATAGACTTGATAGAAAATTATTGCCATAGATGATTCGTCTTATTTAAGAACAACTCCTTAAGTTATGAGTTCGGTTAATCAGGCATTTGCGTCACTAACTTATGCAACGAAATAAAAGACGCTGCATAATATCACAAATACGCTACATATAATTATCAGATATCTGTGGGATTAAAGTAGAATAGATGAAAAAAATTGAACATTGGCTTTGAAAATATTTAGATTATTTAAGATAATATATATGAACGGAATTAAGTTACGAGTAAACTATGAGTCTATATACGGAGAGCTTAATTAATTAATATGCATAAGTTAATGGAGGGAATCACATATTAAATTCCCTACCATTATATGGATTTAAATGTAATAGATTAGCTTGCCAATTTCAGTAGTCTTGTATAATACTTGTAAACAACCCATCAAAAAATATAGAAAATAAATTCAAAATATTAAGGAATTGAGAGTGACTTTCAAATCATTCCATTCTCCATCCTCATACATTGCATGATTGCAGCACTCCACACAACCGTCACTTATGACCCCCAAATTTTTAGAACATGTGGAACCAATTTCGCATCACATAAAATAAGCACTATATATATGTATACCATGTTATCTCTCTCTAGACAATATTGTTCAAAAACCTATCACAAGCTCTCTCTCTCGCTCTCTAGCTCCGTTAAGAGAAGGGTGTATATATTCTTTGAGACATCATTGTCATGGACGAGGGGAGCAGGAGCGGTAACGGCGGAGGAGGTCGGGGATCGAATGAGGCACGCTACCGAGGGATAAGGAGGCGTCCGTGGGGGAAATTTGCAGCGGAGATTCGTGACCCGTCGAGGAACGGGGCACGAGTGTGGCTTGGAACATTTGAGACTGCGGAAGAGGCTGCTAGAGCTTATGACAGGGCGGCTTATGCGTTTCGTGGGCATTTAGCTATTTTGAACTTCCCCAATGAGCACCAATACCAGTCCCAAACTGGTAGTTATAACAATAACCCTTCTTCTTCCTCTGCGCCGAATCAATCAACAGATCCTAATGAAATTAGTTTCGGACACAATGGTAATAGTAATAATGCTCGGACAGGACGACAGGAATATGGTGAAGTGTTTGAGTTTGAGTACTTAGATGATAAGTTGCTGGAGGACTTACTAGGAGATCAAAGCCCAGGAAAGAGCCACTAATGCTTTCTGCATGCCTCTGGACAACAACTAGCATACCTGCATACTTCTTTCCAGATCTCAGGATGTCCAAATAAGTATATATATGAATTTTTTCCGTCACATTCCTTCTCATTTGATTCTTTGTAACAAAATGTTTTTCTTATATTATTTCAAATTAGGGTTCATCACAAATGTTCACTTTACTAAACCCTAAATCCACAAAGAAAACCCTAAACCCACAAATATTGATTTCCTCCAACCCTAAATTTACGAATATCAATTTCCTAAAAATCATTAAAAAGAAAGAAGAAGAACTAATCAGATGAGGAAAAAGATCCAGTGAAGTGTAACCAAATGATTCGAGTGTCAAACGGCACCGTTTTTTAATGTCATACTATTTACTTGAATCAAACGATGTTGTTTTAATTAAAACGACATCCACGGGCGGATGCACAAACGGTTTAGTGGGAGCATCCGCCCCCGATCATCTTTTGGAAATTTACTTAATATTAGTTTAATTAGGTCAATGTTCGCAATGTTTTTACATGTTACTCCCAGTCATTTTGATATCTCACGCCCCCACTAATCTGAAAATAAAATTATATTGAACAATATGATAGTTTATACAAAAAAAGAATCAACTTTAATCGTAAAATTTGAGGGCAAGTATGTTAAAAACATATACTTACTCAAAATAAGATTAATCTTATTTAAGTTTTTTTAAGTAAACATAAACGAGTAGGCATTGCGAGTTACGATTCAGCCGATAGAGCTCAGTGCTTTGCGGTGACAGGTGATATTTCAAAATTGATGGTTGATCTCTGCTATACTTTTTATTGTTTTTTTTATTGATAGAATACTTTTTATACATGTGTAAGTTGTCAAAACGTTGATGTGTCAAATAAGGAAGAACTGACCGTATCAAAATTTTAATTCGACTTTAGTACCACCGGTCCATAAAAATTAATTAGTTTTAAAGTCTAAGTAGATTTTTATTCCGCTTTTATGTTTGCCCCCAGTACGAGAAATTCTTGGATCCGTCACTGTCGACATCATTTTGATATTTACAACATTTACCTACGCTGCAACCGGAATCAAATCCGTTCGATTATCAGTATTGACGACAATATCAGAGAATGATGAACATTCTTGCTTCATTTTTTTTTGATACATGGGTTAGTAGTTAGAAGTTAGAGTTAGAAATTAGTGTGTTAGTGAGGAATCGATCCCAAGCGGAATGAGAGGATTTGAGAGGCTTGCCACCAACTCGGCTAAACCCCGAACCTCAACATTCTTGCTTCATTGGATATAACTAATACTGTAAGTAGTAGGAGAATTCAAAACCCTAGTTGGACCAGCTCTAGAAAGACTCTTAGTCAAGTCAAAGCACATTACATCCAAAAGAGAAGTCACAAATGATATACTTCAAAGTGCTCGTTGAAAAGTCGAATAACACATTTTGAATTGATATGATATGAAGAATAATTATTAATTTAATTAATTATGAGAGTGATTTTTCTGTTTTGCCATTTTTCATGAATGTGTATCTGGTTTACAGTTTCTTGAATACAATAGTTCATCGATCATATTTTGAAAAAATATAATTGTTTTCACACAAGGTACAGATATATATGAGATCTGTAATTTATTTATTTATTTATTTGGAAATGACAATTTTCATTCCTCATTTTTTTAGTCGATTGTAATTAGTGAGGATAATGAGACAAATCAAATATGACAACCGGACTTCGATTTCTCATATAATTTTGAGAAAAAAAGTAAAAGTCTCGTGAATATAATTAAGTTGAACGGCCGAATTTAAAAAAAATTAACTTAATTCAAACAGGAGATTTGAGTTAACACATTTAACATGTTGATCTAATTTAAGTACTTGAGTTTTAAGTTATATACAAATTAGACATCTAACTTAAAATATGTGCTTAAATAGATGTTCTAAACTCTCCAAAAAAGAAAATATATAGATGTTCTAGATGAGTTACTAAATTGAACTGAACTAAATTGCTACAATTTTAAACTCAGCAGAAAATAACCTTATTATTAGATGATCATGGTGGTTAATTAGGGGAAACGAACTTGTAGTCGCATGACCTGAAGGCTCCATCCAGTGGCGGTTTTTCTGGTAGTGGTAATAAATAATATTTATTTGTTAATATTAAAATTTATATTATTTGTAGTTAATTTTAATCAATAAATATATATATTTTATTTTATCTTTATAATTTAGTGGTTAAAAAATAAGTCAATCTGTATGAGAAAAAGTAAATGATATGAAGTTGAGTGTGATTTAATAGTAAAACATACTTAATTGAAATGTAAAATCAAAAGATCAACTCAGATTCATATTTACTATTAGATAAGTTTAGACATAAAATCTTCACATCTGAGTTGATATTGTTTGGAACATTTAGAGATATATGAGAGGAGCTGGGGTTTGTGTTAGACACCTAAGTCTAAGGGAAGAGCTCGCCACAAAAGATTAGTCTGATGGGTGAGAGGACCCCTTGTGCTTAAGTACCACTAGGTGTTGAAGCGCCTAGCCAATGTGGGATTGTAACATTGACCCACCCTTTGGAAACCGACGTCCTCGTCGGCCTACTCTAGACGGCCTACTCTTAGCGGCTTTCACTCTGTCCTCGTTGGGCAATTAGATAGCCCTTTCCCAGGTTGCCCCCTCCATGTTGGCTCTCAATGAAGTGCACCAAATGTTAGGCACCTAAGCCAAGGGAGGAGCTCACCACAAAAGACTAGTATGATGGGTGAAATTTTCTTTACTTTTTGGTTTATGGCATTTCTAATATTTGAAGGTAATGTGATAATCTAAATCTAATAAATCACAATAGTACATTTGAGGACCAATTAAAGAGTGCTACGTGTCGAATACTTCACTACAAATTTTTGCAAAAGTGTACGATGCATTATGTACGATGTCAGAAACTGTCGCAAGACATGTGCGACGTATTGCAGATGATCTTACGACGATATTTAGTTTTTGTATTCACATGTACGATGCACGTACGACATATTTACGTCGCACTATATACATTGTGTCGTCTTATAGCTGTCGTATACTATTAAAAAGGTTATGATGCATTTACGTCACACCCCACCAATAATTACTGCCGACACTCATCCGATATTTATTGCTCCTTATCTCGCCTTCAGTCCCAACATCAAAACTCAAAAATTGTATCTCGCCTTCAGTCCCAACATGAGAACTCCTCCGATATTTATTTCTCATTCTTTCTCATCCACTACAATTGTATCCGATTCAGTCCCAACATGAGAACTCAAAAATTTTCCTCCTTTCAGGTTACCACAGTACCTTGATATCAATCTCACTGCTGTTCTTGTACTGTTATTGTAATCGAGTAAGTTTACATATTTATATCAGGTCCAGTCTTCTTACGTTAATGAATCATAGTTAGTCAAGTATTTCGTATATTGTTGTGATGGTTGATGTAATTTTGTTTCAGATGTAAAAAATGGAACGATTGATCCAAGAACGATCAATATGGATGTACAATCAATGTGTTCCGGGGAAGTCTTATTGTAATGAAACTTTCATGTTAGGGGTTCGGGAGTTCGTACAGTTTGCAATTTCAAGATGCGGATATTCCGGTGGTAACATAATTCGCTGCCCTTGTAGGAAGTGCAAGGACAAAAAACATCATGAAGCAGGTGTAGTCGAAAGTCATTTATACCATATTAGTTTCACTCCAAATTATTATAACTGGACATATCACGACGAAGATCTTGCTAATGTCATATACATTGAGGCTACAGAAGTTGACCAAAATCTGCCAAATATGAGTCTCGACCAACAATATTCACCATATGTACCCTTATTTTTTGCCAGGGATTGATCCCAAAATGGTAGACAATCGGTTCCAAAACATGATTTCAGACGTTGCTGGTCCATCTTGGGATGTTCCAAACTACGCGCCTGACTTGCCAGATGAACCAAATGAAATTGCAATGGCATTTTACAATTTATTTAAGTCCAGTTGCGATCCGACATATGAAGGTTGCACTACTGAGACGGAGTTATTGATGCATATGAAATTGTATCAGAAGCTGCATACAACTCCATATGCCAGATCTTACAAGGGTTAGCAGATTCTGACAACCGACTACCAAAATCGTTCAATCAGTCGAAGAAAATTATCAAAGACTTGGCCATGGGTTACCAGAGGATAGATGTATGTGAAAATGGGTGCTTGATTTACTACGCTGAGTCTGAGAGCTTGACAAATTGTACATTTTGCGGTGAATCAAGATACCACCCACCTAGTAGCGCTTCCAGCTCCAATGGATACACCCGAGTTGCCAAAGCATCTATGTTTTACTTAAATATAATACCCAAACTATAGAGATTATTTATGATGTCGAGCACAGCTGAACACATGTCTTGGCATGCGTCAAGACGAGATGACAAAAATAAGATGGTGCATCCATCTGACGGAGAATCTTGGAAATATTTTGATCGTTGTTATCCCGATTTTGCGGCTGAGACTCGTAATGTGCGGCTTGGTTTGTGTTCAGATGGATTTAGTCCATTAAGGACACCCAGAAAGTCTTATTCGTGTTGGCCCGTAATGGTGACACCATATAACCTGCCACCGTTGATGTGCATGAAAATAAGATTTATGTGGTTAACCATCCTTATTCCAGGCCGTACTAATCCAAAGAAACGAATCGACATGTACTTGAAGCCTTTGATTGATGACCTAGTTTTCCTTTAGAATGTCGGAGTTGATACGTTTGATGGCAACAGGTGTGAAAACTTCCAATTGCGCGCAACACTTATGTGGACTATATCTAATTTTCCGGCGTACGGTATGTTGTCTGGATGGTCAACACAAGGAAAACTTGGTTGTCCGTACTGCATGGAGGACAATAAGACCTTTTATCTTCAGAATGGACGCAAGGTTTATTATTTTGATTGCCATAGAAGGTTTCTTTCCAAAGACCATGCTTACCGTAACAATGGAAGGAGTTTTGTAAGAGACCGTAGGGAATTTGATAACCCAGTTTCTTTTCGTGACGGTCACAAAATTTACAATAGAGTCCATGGTTTCCCTTATATTTAGGAGCAGGGACTGAACGATTCCATTGACGTCTTCGGTGTCACGCATAACTGGACTAAGAAATTAATATTTTGGGATTTACCTTACTGGGTGAATTTGAAGTTGCGACACAATCTAGATGTGATGCACAAAGAGAAGAACGTATTCGAAAATCTTTACAACACGATAATGAATGTCAAAGGGAAGACAAAAGACAACGACACCAATTGTAGAAATGACATAGCGTTGTACTGTAACAGACCTAAGGTGGAGCTTCGCATGAATCACAGACGAATGGTTGCGAACAAATCAAAGTACACACTCGATGCCAATCAACAAGTAATTGTATTGCAATGGATTACCAGACTCGGTTTTCTTGATGGTTTTGCTTCCAGACTTGGAGGTTACGTTAATCTAAAAGATAGGAAACTAACAGGATACAAAAGTCATGACGCTCACATTTTTCTTGAGATATTGATGGCCATTGCATTTAGTGGACTACTTCCAGGAAATATATGAGGTCCAGTATCAAAATTGTGCACCTTTTTTCGAGACATTTGTGGTTCGTCGTTAGATACCGATCGCATATCGATATGGAAACGCAACATTGTCGATACACTCTGCAAGCTGGAGACTATTTTTCCACCTTCTTTCTTTGACTCAATGGAGCATCTACCAGTTTATTTAGCCGATGAGGTCTTGCTTGGTGGTCCCGTCCATTATCAATGGATGTATCCTTTTAAACGATTTATTTACCGTCTCAAAAATAGTGCTGGCAGCCGAAGTAGAGTGGAAGCAAGTATTTTAAACGCATATTTACAACTTGAGATCACATTTCTTAGCAGCGATTACTTGGGGCCTGAATTTCAAACAAAGGCCCGACGTTTGAATAGAAATGAGGTGTTGGTAGGAGTCGAAGAAGAAGGGGCAATTTCAATTTACAATTATCCGGGGTGTGGAGGGAGGATAATTGGCAAAAGAAGACTAAACGACTCTGAGTTTTATAAAGCAACACACTATATTTTGAGCAACACACCAAAGTTGGATACGTAGTTGGCTCAATTTGACTTCGAGTTGCGTTACAACCATCCGGATTTTAACGATGAGCAAATTTACAATGAAACACTCAACAAATTGTCGTCTTGGCTTCAAGAACATGTTAGTCACTGCCATTACTTAATTGTAGTCTACATTTTAACTGTCCAAATTTGTGTAACGTTTTGTCAGCATTTTCACAGATTTGGCATTTAGGTGAGCACTCAGAAGTCCTGGAATGGATCCATCAGCTATTAGAGGGATTTGATCGGCGTTGCTTTTACTTCGACATATAAGGTAAACAATTATAAGTTCCATACCGAACAACATAGTACAGGGAAGCCCAAAAAAGCATTGTGAAGTTCATGTCAAATGAACAGAAGGTAACCACTTTTACAGGGTGATTGAAGAAATTTTACACATGAAATGGAAGACAAATAATCAAATGAAGGTAGTGTTGTTTAAATGTCGTTGGTTTGACCCAAGATATGTTGTATCACTGCCAGCAAATGGAATTGTAGAGGTGAACACACGGAGGATTTATCAGGGCTACGATCCATTTATTCTTACACAACAAGCTGACCAGGTATATTTTACTGACTTCCCTGGTCAACCAAATAGGACTACTCAAGGTTGGGTGGCGGTTTGTCGGGTGAAGCCAACCAACGCAATTGACTTAAATGTTTCTGAATTAGTATTCCAAGAAGATGTCGAGCCAAATTCTCAAATACCATTTGTAAACGTGTTCAGTGCATTTGAGGAGTTGGCGGATATAGTAGTCAACGTATACGACAATACTAAAGATTAAATCGAAGAGTTGGATGAAAATGAAGGCTATGAACATGCCTCAGATTAAAAATTGTGTTTAATCGAATGTGATCAAATTTTCCATGTAAAAGACGGCAACACGTACCCGGCAATTAATTTGATCTTGAATATTTTTAAATATTTTTTTTGTTTTTTATTCACAATACAATTGAAATTGATTTTAAGAAAGGTAAGTATTGAAATTGAGTTTAAAAACTCAACATTCCAGCGGTAAGTATCCAAAAAAATGCGGCAATAAAGCCCAAACCCAATAAAATTGAAATTCATTTTAACCCCATTCCAGCGAAACAACTTTCTCAATTTGTGTTAAGTGTTTACTTCTTATCTGTATTTGTGGTAAAAACCCTAGACGACACAATTGTCTCCGCTGTGATACGCGAAAACCGACTGTGGCTCGACTGTCCGTTGCCTCTGCCAGCCTTTGCGTCACCTTTGAAAAACGATCGTCCCTCGTCTGTGCATTGTCTGCATCCATCCCTCGTCTGTCGCCACTGCCAGCATTATTTAGTGTATAATCAATTGATTTCTGTTTGGCCATTGCTTTTGGGATTTTTCTTGTTTATTATATGATGTTGTGTTTACTATGTGATGTTTACTAAATAATATGATGTTTATATGTTGTTTATATGTGTGGTCTCTGATCGGTCGAATTCTTGACCTATTATTCACTTCATTCGATGATGGATTAGGTTTGTTTTCCGTATATTTTGTTGTCATTTAGCCTCTTTTCTAGTGTTTCAGGTCATATATCACATTCCTAATACTTTTGGATTGATCTGAAGCAAAACAAAGCATTTAGTAGAGATTTCGGTAAAAATAGGGCAAATTGACCTTTCCGACTTGTTTTGCACGCACCGACCACATATGGTGTCCAAATCGGTTGATTCAAAGCTTTTTGGAAAGCTAATTCAAAGTGCTACAACTTTGTAATTTAAGCCAAGATCAAATTCGGAGGTTAAGACTATGAAAAATTGGCCCGAAGTCTCCGCCATTTTGCATGGTCGTGACTGCCGTGACCAAAACACATCGTCACGGTAGTCACGGCCCACTTTTGTCCTAGAGAACTTTTGAAGCATGCCGAGCATGCCGTGACATGTCTAAATGTCACGGTAGTCACGACCCCGTCGAAGACAATTTCCAAAATCGATTTTTCAGCTTTTTGGACAGATTTTTGGACTTATTTCCTAATTTCGGTTTTAGGCTTTTTGGCCTTTTTGGAAAGCTAAAAAGAGGGCAGTGTGGATGAATTGAAGAGGGTGAATGATACGAGTCCAGTGCTTATTTGGAGAAGAAAACCCCTAACTTGGGAGAGAAGACGGAGACCATCGCGAGAGATTGAGGATCATCGAGCTACATCGTCTACGGTTAACTCGTCCTTAATATTCTCTTATTACACTATTTGTGGTTTAATCGTCATGAATAGCGAGTAGTTTTCTTTATTCTGGGATCCTATGGATCCCGTGCATTGTACCCAACTCTTCATGTGATCATATGAATATTTTTCATTAATGCAAATCGAATATTCAATTTCATTATGCTTCATTTATCGTTCTATGCAAGTATTTATATCGAATGGGATGTTTGCATGCTAGATTGTATTTAGGTTAATCATCGAAAGATGGATGGGTCCTAGGTATTAACCGGATTGTATGAAATTGTATGAAAACCTTTAGTTTAATAAATCGAGTTCGTTGATAATCCGTGGATGGGCGGCGTTCAACGATTGAGATTAATCTAGATAATGATCCGTGGATGGGCGGCTTATCTAGTGTTATTTTGGTTATTTCGATATTCGACAGCATGATGAATTACATGATAATGATTGCATGATTGCATGATTGTTGGGGTAGCACGGGTGAAGTATGGTCCTGGAATTATTTCTTTGATGAGTACAAACTTTTTATTTTCTACTGTTTAATTTCTGCTATTTTTCGTGACAACAAACCTTTAATCACTCGGAATAGCTAAATAGGTCACTTGTTAGCTAGTATTCACACACACGGTTCCTTGGATCGACCCTTGGCTTACCAAGGTTATAAATTTTGTTTGACTGCAATTTGACCCCTAAAACATATAATTTGACAACTATAAAGGGTTAAAAATACGCTTGTCAAAATGGCGCCGTTGCTGGGGACCAGCATTTAGTGTGATATTGGATTTAACAAGTGTAGTTTAGACTATTCCACCTTTTTTTATTACCTCTTTGTACATACTCTATATACTTCTGACCTCCACTAATCACTTTTATTTTGAATGTTGCGAGGATGTTCTCTTTTGATCATCAAGACGCCTACTTAAAGGAAGAGCCTTATTGTTAGACATATTCAAATGATACAAATTGGGGAGGAAATCAAAATCAGTTCTATGATCGACCAGGTTATCAAGATGACCACTATTATGAGAGTTACCAGGACCAGTCGCAGCAGCAACAATATCAGCTCCATTATCAACATTATTATCAAGATGATCCTTATTATGAGAGCTGCCAGAATCACTCGCAAAAGCAACAGTCTCAGGACACAGCTGGATTATTGCATATAGAGTCTATGTTGGCTAGCTACTTAGCTGGGCGAGAGAATATGTCTCGAGAGTCTGCTGCAACGGACCAGTTGCAGTAGCAACATCAGTCTTATGATTAGTCGTATTATCGAGATGACTACTATTATGAGAGCTACCAAAACCAGTCACACCAGCAACAACCTCAGGAAAATGGAGAATCATCACGTATAGAGTCTATGCTGACTGGTTTCATGGCAGAGCAAGATAGGCGAGCTCAAGAGAATCGGGTCAGGATCAATAAAATTAACGAGACGGTGGAACATGTCACAATTAGGTAAAGAATACTAAAAGACCAGCTAGAGGCACAAGCTATTGCAACCACCAATGAATGCAGAGATGAGGACATTGAGATGGTAATGGCCAACCATCAAGAAGTTGTAGTCTATGAAGCATATACATCTTCAATTTTATCTCCAATCCATGTGGAAGATGATCGGGATAAGAGAATGCTTTCTAAACCAGAACAACCTATTTGTGAGGATGGTTTTGAGGCGTTTAGAAATGTTGCCTAGGCTTACACTGAGTTGGAGGATGATGAGTCTCGTACTGATGACGTCTCAGAAGATGAAGATACATCTCCCTCCACTACTACTGCTTCAAAAGGTCATTTAGTCGAACACACAGAAGTGAACATCATTCCACCAGTTCCTCTGGACGCTGAAGAGCCATCAAAGGATCATAATTACGAAGACTTTGTTGATGTGTGCCTGAGTTTTATCGAAGAGGATCCTCGCATACGCCTAAATACGATGGTGAAGGGAAATTCTGAAGTATATGCACCAAAGATCTTATCTAAAGAGTATAAAGGAAGTGTTCTTGCTGGAGCTAGATTTGAAGATGTATATCTTGCTGCACCACCTCCAGACAAGTTTCGACAGTTCTTGCCTTACGTCTTGAAACTATTATTAGGGAGCTTTTACAGTCCCTTAATTCTTAAGGGTATCAAATTTTTGAAGGGACTGCATGCTCTACTCAACGTTCATGTCATACTAGATGGACGTAAATTTCAATGGGATTTGAAGGTGGACTGACACTACCTCCCTTGCTGAGTCTCGCCAAGACGTTAAACTAGGCCTCTTCGGGGAGTAACCCGCGCTGTAAGTACTAGTTAGTTGCATTTTTCATTTGCATTATGTGTGGACATTTCAAGGTTCTAAGTGTGGAGTGCCCCTCCTCGATTTTCGATGCTAACCTATCACTTGTGAAGCTCTGTATTTTTATCTATATATCTACCAGCTCACAAGTCGTGTTTCACTCCCCATGCATTGCTTAATCTCTATGGATATCGAGCTATCACACACGAGGGAAGTTCATATGCGCCTTTTCTTTTTTTCTTCGCTTAGGGACTAAGCTCAATTTTAAGTGTGGAGTGGTTAGTGCATAGTCACATACATCGCATGTCACGTTCACTCTTGCATATGCTCAACTGTCTACGTATTGCGATTGAAATCCTCATTTTCTACGATACTCCTTGATTGATTGTCATTCTTTTGGATTCTAAGTCTAAGACTCGAAATAGTTTTATTCATATGTGTATTCTCTCGAGTCAGTATCATTGCTAGCCTTTTCCTATCATGTGTTTTACGTATTTCTTGAAGCATGTTTGAGACTTGAATTTAGTAGGCACCTGTATAAATGTCAAAACTTAAATATGCATCTCTTTTTCTAGGTGACCTTAGTACTAGTATGCGTTTCTCTGTACTCGTTGTGATTTGCATGCACCCACCTTCCTACATACACTATGTCAAGTTTTAAGTGTGGAGTTAGAAAAAAAATATTTTTGTGGTATATTTTCGATCAAGAACGAAGTTCTGAATTTTCAAAACAGGGTGAAAAGTTGTTCCCCAAGCATAGTTGTTTTTATAGAGAAAGAAAATACCAAGGGCAAAGTGAGAAAAGTCACCTATTGTGTGCGAGAAAAAAAAATAGAAAAGCAAAAAATTACCAAGGGCAAAGTGAGAAAAGTCACCCCTTGTGTATGAAAAAAAAAATAATATTCTGCCCCCTTTTGCTTGATGTAGTGTAATTCCATCTTCTCATTGCGTGCAGTCATGACTTGTCTTGAGAATTCATGTACTAGAAACTAAGGGACGATCCTCGTGCTTGCACTGAAATTTTGATGTGATTTTTGTACTATTTTTTAAAAAATTCTTAAGCCATGCTCCTCTTCTCTTATGGGTCATTGCCTAGTCCTTGGCACTTGAGAATGAGCTTTGCGCCAAGAGCCTGTGGACTATCCCTAGATAGCATATGTGAATGGCGAGCATGTTTTGTGTAACTATTTATGTTCTTATCACGTTGCAATAGGACTATTTAGAACATGTGATTAGTCGATTGCTAGCCGTGTGTACTGACCGTTTGAATGCATAACTTGCCTAATCTATGATTGTCTGAAAACTTTGATGAAGATGTTTGACTTTTAAAGTTGAGGTAACACGATGAATCCGAGGTATGACATGACTTTACTGTGACTCGTTGAGCATCATTTCATGCATACACGTTAGTTAGTTGTATGGGGGATTTGTAGGTAGTCTCATTCCTGAAAACCTTCACGAGACTATACTCGTCCTACTAGGACAGCCTAGGGGTTTAAAGGCTTGATGCATACGCTAAATGCATTCGTGTCCTCTACGACAGTGAGTTATCTTTTTAATTTTATTTTAGTTAGGATTGATCACATGATACTTGAGTGGGTAACTATTCTGCGATTTATCGACTTGTGCTTAATGTTTGTTCGGGACGAACAAATCCTAAGTGTGGAGTGTTTTGATCGGTCGAATTCTTGAACTATTATTCACTTCATTCGATGATGGATTAGGTTTGTTTTCCGGACATTTTGTTGTCATTTAACCTCTTTTCTAGTGTTTCAGGTCATATATCACATTCCTAATACTTTGGATTGATCTGAAGCAAAACAAAGCATTTAGTAGAGATTTCGGTAAAAACAGGGCAGATTGACCTTTCCAACTTGTTTTGCACGCACCGATCGCATATGGTGTCCAAATCGGTTGATTCAAAGCTTGTTGGAAAGCTATTTAAAAGGGCTACAACTTTGTAGTTTACGCAAAGATCAAATTCGGAGGTTAAGACTATGAAAAAGCCGCCCGAAGTCTCTGTCATTTTGCATGGCCGTGACTGCCGTGACTGAACAGGGTGTCGTCGTACCTGTGCAAAAATAATTTATATTTTTCCTCGCTCTTGGCTGTGGGTGAGTACAGTGGTGAGTAAGGGTCGAACCCTAGGGAGCTAGATGGTTACTACTTCGCTCTGTAATAGAGAAAAAGAACAAGAAACTAATGTGAAAGTAGAGGTTAGTGTAATAATCGAGAAGTGCAAGGGATTTATCAATCAAAGGAATATTCAGGTTAGGGTATTATTCAATTGTGACTTGGTTTTATCATTGATTTCTAAATATCATGTTTCTAATTCTTTTAAACCTAATAATTCAATACTCCATTCCAAGATATATCAAATTAGTGCTCTATTTGTTTGTAGCTCTCTAGTATCAAACAAACAGTAAACAATGGATTTATATCGTTCAACTAAATCTAACCTTTCCGGGTATCAACTCAGTTTCACAATATTAATCGAGATAATTAGCACAAGGTTTAATGGAATAATAAAACAAGCATTAAGATTCAAATCTCAAAAACATAAGTCACGATTATTTAACCCTAACCCGAATATGGGTTTTAGTTACACATATTCATAATTAAATAATGCAGGGAAATAAAAGGGACAAGAACTTCACTATGAGATCGAGATTTCAAAAGCAAGGCACGGTGGCTATGGGCGGCGCACGGAGGAGGGTACGGCTGAGCAAGGCTGAGATCCGGCGGAGGAATGGAGAGCAGCAGGTGGTGCACGGCCAAGTGAAGAGAATAGTATTCGAATATGAGATGGGATGATTATGGATGGCAGCACTGCTCTTCTATTTATAGGGTTTGAGAAACCCTAACTTGGTCATAAAGCTACGAAACCCTAGCGTCGCATACAAATTGGGCCGGCTGCTGGACTTTGGAACTGGGACTTTTTTTCCGAAGTACTGTTCATGGGCCGGAATTACTGTTCATCGGACACTGTTCACGCCGGAATCACTATTCACGCGGAGTTACTATTCACGCCGGAATCACTATTCACGCCGGAGTTACTGTTCACGAGCCGAAAAACACTGTTCACGGCCATCCTTTGGTCTGATCTTCAATTGCGATGTTTCTGGCATGAAAATGCCGTCTTTTAAGCGTGATTCCTCCTAGAGCTTCCAAATCACCTGAAACACGAAACAACACTAAAAAGTAACTGTTCGCATAATAAAGTGAATGAAATGGTGGGATTTAATGACTCGACAAGTCGGTAAAGAATACTAAAAGACCAGCTAGAGGCACAAGCTATTGCAACCACCAATGAATGCAGAGATGAGGACATTGAGATGGTAATGGCCAACCATCAAGAAGTTGTAGTCTATGAAGCATATACATCTTCAATTTTATCTCCAATCCATGTGGAAGATGATCGGGATAAGAGAATGCTTTCTAAACCAGAACAACCTATTTGTGAGGATGGTTTTGAGGCGTTTAGAAATGTTGCCTAGGCTTACACTGAGTTGGAGGATGATGAGTCTCGTACTGATGACGTCTCAGAAGATGAAGATACATCTCCCTCCACTACTACTGCTTCAAAAGGTCATTTAGTCGAACACACAGAAGTGAACATCATTCCACCAGTTCCTCTGGACGCTGAAGAGCCATCAAAGGATCATAATTACGAAGACTTTGTTGATGTGTGCCTGAGTTTTATCGAAGAGGATCCTCGCATACGCCTAAATACGATGGTGAAGGGAAATTCTGAAGTATATGCACCAAAGATCTTATCTAAAGAGTATAAAGGAAGTGTTCTTGCTGGAGCTAGATTTGAAGATGTATATCTTGCTGCACCACCTCCAGACAAGTTTCGACAGTTCTTGCCTTACGTCTTGAAACTATTATTAGGGAGCTTTTACAGTCCCTTAATTCTTAAGGGTATCAAATTTTTGAAGGGACTGCATGCTCTACTCAACGTTCATGTCATACTAGATGGACGTAAATTTCAATGGGATTTGAAGGTGGACTGACACTACCTCCCTTGCTGAGTCTCGCCAAGACGTTAAACTAGGCCTCTTCGGGGAGTAACCCGCGCTGTAAGTACTAGTTAGTTGCATTTTTCATTTGCATTATGTGTGGACATTTCAAGGTTCTAAGTGTGGAGTGCCCCTCCTCGATTTTCGATGCTAACCTATCACTTGTGAAGCTCTGTATTTTTATCTATATATCTACCAGCTCACAAGTCGTGTTTCACTCCCCATGCATTGCTTAATCTCTATGGATATCGAGCTATCACACACGAGGGAAGTTCATATGCGCCTTTTCTTTTTTTCTTCGCTTAGGGACTAAGCTCAATTTTAAGTGTGGAGTGGTTAGTGCATAGTCACATACATCGCATGTCACGTTCACTCTTGCATATGCTCAACTGTCTACGTATTGCGATTGAAATCCTCATTTTCTACGATACTCCTTGATTGATTGTCATTCTTTTGGATTCTAAGTCTAAGACTCGAAATAGTTTTATTCATATGTGTATTCTCTCGAGTCAGTATCATTGCTAGCCTTTTCCTATCATGTGTTTTACGTATTTCTTGAAGCATGTTTGAGACTTGAATTTAGTAGGCACCTGTATAAATGTCAAAACTTAAATATGCATCTCTTTTTCTAGGTGACCTTAGTACTAGTATGCGTTTCTCTGTACTCGTTGTGATTTGCATGCACCCACCTTCCTACATACACTATGTCAAGTTTTAAGTGTGGAGTTAGAAAAAAAATATTTTTGTGGTATATTTTCGATCAAGAACGAAGTTCTGAATTTTCAAAACAGGGTGAAAAGTTGTTCCCCAAGCATAGTTGTTTTTATAGAGAAAGAAAATACCAAGGGCAAAGTGAGAAAAGTCACCTATTGTGTGCGAGAAAAAAAAATAGAAAAGCAAAAAATTACCAAGGGCAAAGTGAGAAAAGTCACCCCTTGTGTATGAAAAAAAAAATAATATTCTGCCCCCTTTTGCTTGATGTAGTGTAATTCCATCTTCTCATTGCGTGCAGTCATGACTTGTCTTGAGAATTCATGTACTAGAAACTAAGGGACGATCCTCGTGCTTGCACTGAAATTTTGATGTGATTTTTGTACTATTTTTTAAAAAATTCTTAAGCCATGCTCCTCTTCTCTTATGGGTCATTGCCTAGTCCTTGGCACTTGAGAATGAGCTTTGCGCCAAGAGCCTGTGGACTATCCCTAGATAGCATATGTGAATGGCGAGCATGTTTTGTGTAACTATTTATGTTCTTATCACGTTGCAATAGGACTATTTAGAACATGTGATTAGTCGATTGCTAGCCGTGTGTACTGACCGTTTGAATGCATAACTTGCCTAATCTATGATTGTCTGAAAACTTTGATGAAGATGTTTGACTTTTAAAGTTGAGGTAACACGATGAATCCGAGGTATGACATGACTTTACTGTGACTCGTTGAGCATCATTTCATGCATACACGTTAGTTAGTTGTATGGGGGATTTGTAGGTAGTCTCATTCCTGAAAACCTTCACGAGACTATACTCGTCCTACTAGGACAGCCTAGGGGTTTAAAGGCTTGATGCATACGCTAAATGCATTCGTGTCCTCTACGACAGTGAGTTATCTTTTTAATTTTATTTTAGTTAGGATTGATCACATGATACTTGAGTGGGTAACTATTCTGCGATTTATCGACTTGTGCTTAATGTTTGTTCGGGACGAACAAATCCTAAGTGTGGAGTGTTTTGATCGGTCGAATTCTTGAACTATTATTCACTTCATTCGATGATGGATTAGGTTTGTTTTCCGGACATTTTGTTGTCATTTAACCTCTTTTCTAGTGTTTCAGGTCATATATCACATTCCTAATACTTTGGATTGATCTGAAGCAAAACAAAGCATTTAGTAGAGATTTCGGTAAAAACAGGGCAGATTGACCTTTCCAACTTGTTTTGCACGCACCGATCGCATATGGTGTCCAAATCGGTTGATTCAAAGCTTGTTGGAAAGCTATTTAAAAGGGCTACAACTTTGTAGTTTACGCAAAGATCAAATTCGGAGGTTAAGACTATGAAAAAGCCGCCCGAAGTCTCTGTCATTTTGCATGGCCGTGACTGCCGTGACCAAAACACAACGTCACGGAAGTCACGGTCCCTTTTTGTCCCAGAGCACTTTTGGAGAATGCCGTGACATGTCTAAATGTCACGGTAGTCACGACCCCGTCGAAGACAATTTCCGAAATCGATTTTTTGGCTTTTTGGACAGATTTTTGGACTTCTTTCCTAATTTCGGTTTTAGGCTTTTTGGCCTTTTTGGAAAGCTATAAAGAGGGAAGTGTGGACGAATTGAAGAGGGTGGATGATACGAGTCCAGTGCTTATTTGGAGAAGAAAAATCCTAACTTGGGAAAGAAGACAGAGACCATCGCGAGAGATTGAGGATCATCGAGCTACATCGTCTACGGTTAACTCGTCCTTAATATTCTCTTATCACACTATTTGTGGTTTAATTGCCATGAATAGCGAATAGTCTTCTTTATTCTAGGATCCTACGGATCCCGTGCATTGTACTCAACTCTTCATGTGATCATATGAATGTTTTTCATTAATGCAAATCGAATATTCAATTTCATCGTGCTTAATTTATCATTCTATGCAAGTATTTATATCGAATGGGATGTTTGCATGCTAGATTGTATTTAGGTTAATCACCGAAAGATGGATGGGTCCTAGGTATTAACCGGATTGTATGAAATTGTATGAAAACCTTTAGTTTAATAAATTGAGATCGTTGATAATCCGTGGATGGGCGGCGTTCAATGATTGGGATTAATCTAGATAATGATCAGTGGATGGGCGGCGTTCAACGATTGGGATTAATCTAGATAATGATCTGTGGATGGGCGGCTTATCTAGTGTTATTTTGGTTATTTCGATATTCGATAGCATGATGAATTACATGATAATGATTGCATGATTGTTGGGGTAGCACGGGTGAAGTATGGTCCTGGAATTCTTTCTCTGATAAGTACAAACCTTTTATTTTCTGCTGTTTAATTTCTGCTATTTTCGTGACAACAAACCTTTAATCACTCGGAATAGCTAAATAGGTTACTTGTTAGCTAGTATTCACACACACTGTTCCTTGGATCGACCCTTGGCTTACCAAGGTTATAAATTTTGTTTGACTGTAATTTAACCCCTAAAACATATAATTTGACAACTATAAAGGGTTAAAAATACGCATGTCAGTCCCTCATCTATATGTTGTTATGTTGTTTTGCTAAAAATGCTATTTTGTTGTTTACCTATTAATGTAATCAGTTTAGTGTTCTTTACCTATATGCTGTGTTTCTTTGGGATTTGTTATTGTTAGTGTTCTTTACTAATTGTTAACTACATGTATGCACTGGTTTTTTTTCATTGTATAATGATATCCATTGCAAGTTAACATGATTTTAATTCCCATGATGCGTCAAATTATATAATTTTACCTTATTTATTACATGTATGCACTCACATATATTTTCTTGTTCATTAATATAGATGGATCCTTCTCGCACCCTTGATGATACTAATGAACGTGCTGGTCCCGAAGGGAGACCTGTGTCTAGAGACGGATTTATAAACATGTCTAGAGGCCTCCTACGATGGCCTCACGGTGCATTAGCTAGGACCCTTGCTGCTATGACAACGCCACAGATGACAGATCCTATAAATGCCTCACCTATACCATCTTCCTCTGTTGTCATTCCACTCATACGCCCACCTACATTTATTTACTCAATACCTCCTGAATCTGCGGTACTCCGTGCACCTCCTACCATAAATACTACATCAGCTCCTCTAGTAGCTCATTCACCAACTGATCTAGTAACTCACAGAGTAGCTCGTGCACCTCCTGCTAATCATCCACGACCTCTCCCATTAGGACATCAAGTCAGACGTCTACGTGCATCAAAGTCCCCTAGTGACTCTCCTGGACACCAAGCTCCATATATCCCAGCACCTCCTTCACCGATTTTTCCCGTAAGATCATCATTAGTCCATGACATTCAGCCCGGATCATCTTACACCGAGTTTGATACCGAAGGAGAAAATATGTTCTTCCAACATATATTCGAGATGGATGGATATAATGTTGTAGAAGCTCAACATCAGACACAGGAGGGTGTCACCGTGGAGCCATATTCGACACCTTCATCGATTCAATCACCCGGCTTGTCTCAATACACATCCACGCGATCTCAGCAATATTCGGCTTCGCCAATTCAATCACCTGGCTTGTCTCAGCACACTCCTCGCTCTGAATATGTTGTGGTTGAGTCATCTGCTGCGGCTGCAACACTGGCTAATGATTGACAGAACCAGACTCGGGTATTCATCACGCCTATGAGTAACGACAAATAAGTGAAACTTTAACTATCTGATCAGCTTACATTTATACAACAATGATCACTGGTTTCTTAACTGTTTATCTTATTTTGTTGTTTGTAGTTTTGATCCGCATGATATTGTATTTGACATCGGTTTGAAGTGCATTGGGAAGAAATTTGAAGTCGGATGGACTACAATCAAGACAGTCCCTCAATCAGGTATAGAGAGGTGGTTTTCGGAGTTCCATGTACTAAATATTTATTTGCAAGTCTGTAATTTGTTTTTACCATTTGAAACTTACAACATTTACTATCTTGAGTATGTGTTTCTTAATGTGTAGAGTATTGTCAGATGGGACCCTCAGCTCACACCTTTATATATAGGATCTTCATTAAAAAGTGCGGGATGATCTCGTGAGAAGGATGGTGTAATCTGAGGATGGGGAGGAGTACTGAGGGTCCTATTTTCTCCAATCCAGATGCCACGGCAAGAGCAATACAAATTTTCAGGCATGATGCAAAACTGAAGGTCATGTCTGACCAAAACAAAAAAATTGAAGAGGCAAGAATGATAACCCTTGCAGACATCGAGGCAGCCGTTATCCTCCCTTTGTACACTGAAAAAAGTTGGTTAGTAATGTCAACTGAGATTCATGTTTTAATTGATTATAGTTTACATAGGTAGTTGATTCTTTGGTGGATTTGGATTACCTCTGATTGTGTTGATTTATGTTTAAATGAACTTTTCAGAATATGCATAATCGAACTACATATTTTGTCTAATGTTTAATGTTTTCAACCACTGATGTGTTATGTTTTGTTATGTAATAGTATAGGAAATACATATTCTTTCAACCAGTAATGTGTAATGTTTTGTTTAGGCAAGAACAATAATGGAACTGCATATTTTTTTTCATCCACTAATGTGTAATGTTTCGGTATGTAATATAATAGTTGTTTTTATTGTTCTGTGACTATTTCTATTGACTTATGTGCAGCAAATAATTCTGAAGAGGAATCCTTACTGTATTGATATGTACAAACGTCTCAAGATTGAGAAAGACGTGACTTACTTTGACATTAATGGTGCTGAAATTGAGGTACTTTTCAGTACATTTTAGAAATTCTTTAAACATATACATTCATATCTTAGATTCATTTGTGATTGACTCTATCATTTGCATAAAAAGATCTATGTTCTCTTAGTATGATATCTTTAATTCGCTCCTAAATATGTGCCTCATAATTTGACCTTCTTTTTTCTATTTTTCTGTTTCAGTCACAGCTGCAGGCTACCCTTACGGCTCTACAACAGAATGGTCAGCCCTTATCAGAGGCCGAGGATATCGATGCATCAGCACCGATTCTCAGATAATCCCAGAGGAGTGGTCTCCCAAAAGGGTTGGGTCATACAGCCACTTTGGTTCATGGTTCTCGCTTTCAGTCGCTTTTCACTTAAGGAAACGTGAGTAACCAGAGTACGGCTCACAGCTTCGGACTCTCCCAAGACACCATCGCTCTACTTACTCAGATGGCATATCATTTTCAGGATCTCCGTGTCGTGGTAGTGGCACAAGCGCAGCAGCTGCATGATCTTAAGCATGCAGGGGGCACAAGCGCAGCAGCTCCATCACTTGATGATGACGAGGTGAGCTCGAATGAAGATTCTGATTAGATTTCCTATGTTTGTTATCAGAACTTGTTTGAATTAATTTTTTTTTTTGTTAGTTTGAATTAAATTTTGGATTCATGTTTTTTTGGTATGTTCCACACGGGTGGAATTTAGTGGAATTTTTTTGGGGTGGTCTTTTGAACTACTTCCACTGTTACCGTTTGATGTTCAGCGGTTGTAAATTGTATCAGGAACATGTTGTAAAGTTTTTGATGTTCAGCTCTTATAAAGTGTAACAGGAACAGATTGTAAACTTTTCTAATCAATAGTATCTAATTTGGTGTGTAAATTTTTTTTTATATTCTGTCATTTTATTTTAAATTATTAATATTTCCTGAATTTTTTTCATTTATATATTGAATAAATGTAATTGTAATTAAATGTAATCGTAATTAATGAATAATTGTAATTGTAATTTCCGACGCATGTGTGTCTCACTGTCGTTGCACACTAATATACTATAGACGTGCGATGCAAGAATTAATTTGTAGTGATTCTCACAACTGGTTTGTGACTTCGATCGTCCAATGTCTGAAAATGACCAATCTTATATGGCTCGAACAAGCGCTATTAAGAGAGGAAAAATAGATTGGAGGCATAATCGATCTTAAATTAAAAAAAGGTTCTACTAAGGATGGTCTAATGTTTTATTTTTTTCTTGTATTTTCGCCTATGAACATTTTAGTATCTTATTTTGACATATCTGATCATGCTTATCATCAAAATTAATCTAAATTGAAATATTTTGATCGGTCTTAATTAACGTGGTCAACTACATATTGAAATACCTTTTTTGTTTTTTTATAATAATTACATTGAAATATATATATATTTTGATTAATTACATTGAAATATTTTGAATACCGGTAAAATGTAGGACACTGAAATTGAGATGCAACTGACTGCAATTAGTAAGGAGCCCTTAAGGCCTTAACCCATTCCTCATGGATTGACCTTTTCTCCATTTGGATAGGACCATGGCTGTCACGACCCAAAAATACAGGCCGAGACCGGCGCTTGTCACTTAAGTTAGTGGCCAAGCAAGCCTCTATTCATAGCTCAATGGATAACTTGATAAATTAATCAATTAAAAACATAACTAAATAGCAACTAATGTAGCGGAAGAAAAATAACAATTATTCAGAATCCTGCTCAAAGTACTATGGAGCGACAAAACTAACTGACATAACAAATGACAAGTGTTCGAATGAAAAATAAGACAGCTGGATGGCACCCTACGTGAATCAGAAACCGTCTCGTGAAATAGGTTGATGACCTCCCAAACTAGTAGCTCGTCGATCTGAAATTAGTTGGGTAAAAACAGAGTGAGTCGAAATGACTCAGCGAGTAAATAACACACTTAAGTAACGTCATTATTAACATTTCATAAATACTCAGATACGTATCACATCAATAACTCCATATATCACATGCGTGTACAAATGCGTGAATGCGTGGATGCACAGAGTATGTGGGCAGTCGTCACCGCCGGTCCGGACCATGTCAGAGTGCGGGCTGAGCCTCGCCAGAATATCTCAGAGTGCGGGCCATGCCTCGCCAGAATCAGATCAGAGTGCGGGCCATGCCTCGCCAGAATCACATAGTGTCGTGAATGCAATGATGCATGTGCAACGTCAGCTCATCTCCACAAGTATATCATTACATAGTAATATGATCATATATCGATACTCATAACGTGTTTTACGTCTTTGTAAAGACGAGGGGGAAATATCGTTTCTCTACTTCTCTTATTTTTACCCAAGTAATATTATACGTACTAATATATAACTAATATAAAATAACATAAGCATATTATTTACTCACAGGTTGAAAGAAGCGATTCAACCCCCAGAATGCACAGCTACAATCACTTCACTTGCTCGCTCAACTGGCACCACCTAGGTAGACATAAAATATTTTTAATAAACTTTATAGCTGCTCACAACTCCTACCCCATACTGCATCTTCAAAAGTGATGAACAATTACTAATCAAGCTTAAATGTAACACACTGACACGGATGCATCTCCCATATGGCTTAAATATAATGCACTGAGAGACTTGTATTATTCCTCATAATTCATCTCACCGAGTCAAAGAAAACAGCTCATGCTTGTTGTTTTGTCCAGGACCTATTTTAACCTAGGCATGTAGGATTTCTAACACATGTTTAACCCCTTGAGCATCCGAGTGCATATAATTCCACTTGCAACCAAAACTGTTTACAAATCATCTTCAACCAAGTCACATAAACTCTACTTTACTGGGAAAAGAAATCAACAGCACTAAACAATTTCTTACCTCCCAGTTTACTGTCTGATCACCACTAAATTAGAGTCCACAACTCAGCTTGATTTAGGCACCGACTCTAAACAACTCTCTTGTGTCTCGACCCTATGAACGATTGCCTCACTGCCATCAATCAACATCCAATTTCAGAACTCGCACATCCAATTAGGCTCAGCCATCTATTAAGTTGGCAGAACTTACCTCAGTCGTCGACTATCTGGACCGAGATGCGTCACCTGATTTTCCCTAGGTTTGCCGATTTGTTGAGAGGAGCGATTCTCTGTAGGGTTTTCGACTGAAGAGAGGTGAAAGGCAAGGGTTATGACCACGACCTAAGCTGTGATTTATATCTCAAGTTGCTACAAAAACGGATCCAGGAAGTTGGATGACGACGAAGATTTAGGGCTGTGGATTCACATCCTCTTAACTGCCGTGACTTATTCTTAATTTTATATTCTTTTTTTGACTCTGATCAAATAATTATAATAACAAAAATAGGAATATAACATTCTACCCTCCTTCAAAAAAATTTGGTCCCCAAATTTAAATGATCATACCTTGAGGCTCAAAAAGATGTGGATATCTTGCTTTCATGTCCTTCTCAGATTCCCATGTAGCCTCAGCTTTGGTATGATTTCTCCATAAGACTTTGACAGAAAACACCTCCTTATTTCTTAATCTCTTCACTTGTCGATCCAGGATTTCCACGGGTTGTTCATCATAAGTCAAGGTACCATCCATTTGTACTCTCTCGTACTCCAATACATGACTCGGGTCTGAAATATACTTTCGCAGCATCGAGATGTGAAACACTGGATGCACGCTAGACAATGTCGGTGGTAAGGCCAATCTATAAGCCACATTACCAACCCTCTCCAAGATTTCAAAAGGACCAATGTACCACGGACTAAGCTTGCCTTTCTTACCAAATCTCATAACGCCTTTCATCGGAGAAACTCGTAAAAACACATGATCACCAATTTGGAACTCCAACTCCCTACGCTTGGGATCAGCATAAGACTTTTGCCGGCTCTGAGCTGCTAGCAATTTATCCTTGATCAAACGGACCTTGTCAGTAGCGTCTCGTATAAAATCAGGTTTAAGCAACTTACTCTCACCCAAGTCAAACCATCCAACAGGCGACCTACATCTCCTGCCATAAAGCGCCTCGAAAGGAGCCATCTGAATGCTAGAGTGATAACTGTTATGATAAGCAAATTCCATCAATGATATATGTCGATCCCAACTGCCTCTAAAGTCGATAACACATGCCCTTAACATGTCCTCTAATGTCTGTATAGTCCCCTCAGACTGTCCATCTGTCTGTGGGTGAAATGCAGTACTCAAATGTAGTTGCGTACCCAACGCCTCCTGCACTGATCTCCAGAATCTAGAAGTAAACTGTGTGCCACGGTCAGAAATAATTGATACTGGTACCCCATGGAGACGTACGATCTCATCAATATAAAGGCGGGCATACTAATCCGACGAATGACTGGTCTTGACAGGAATGAAATGTGCGGTCTTCGTGAGTCTATCCACAATCACCCACACTGAATCGCAACCCTTCCTCGTACGTGGAAGTCCTGTAACAAAATCCATAGTAATGCACTCCCACTTCCACTCTGGAATCTCAATATTCGGAAGTAAACCAGCAGGCCTCCGGTGTTCCGCTTTCACTCGCTGGCACGTCAAACATCTCGAAACAAAATCTGCCACTTCTCGTTTCATACCACTCCACCAATAAACATCTCTAAGATCACGGTACATCTTTGTAGTGCCTGGGTGCATTGTATAAGGCGTACAATGAGCCTCTCTCAGAATCTCCTGACGTAGTTCACCAACCGGAACACATAATCGATTTCTAAATCGAAGAATACCATCATCGCCCACTAAAAAGTCTGCATGCATACCTTCTCGTACTTCCCTGATCAATCTCCTCAGCTCAGGGTCACAACTTTGAGTTGCTTCAATCAGAGTAGTCAATGTCGGCACGACTCGCAAGTGTGCTATGAGACCCTTCTCGCTCACTCCGAGAGAAATCCCACTATCTTGCAACTGTGATAAATCTCTCGCAAGCTTTCTCTTTGTATCTGGTATATGTGCCAAACTACCCGTGGCCTTCCTACTCAGAGCATCAGCAACCACATTCGCTTTCCCCGGATGGTAAGAGATGGTACAATCATAATCTTTCAGTAACTCCATCCATCTACGCTGTCGAAGATTAAGTTCCTTCTGACTGAAGACATACTTCAAGCTCTTATGATCTGTGAATACCTCAAATGTCTCACCATATAAATAGTGTCTCCACATCTTCAAAGCAAAGACTACCGCGGCTAATTCCAAGTCATGAGTAGGGTAGTTATGCTCATGTTTCTTCAACTGTCGAGAAGCATAAGCGATAACTCGACCGTGCTGCATAAGAACACAACCCAAACCAACTCTCGAAGCATCACAGTACACGGTGAATCCACCTGTACCCGAAGGTAGGGCCAAAATCGGTGCCGTAGTCAAAGCTTTCTTCAACATCTGAAAGCTCTCTTCACACTCCTCTGACCAGTCAAACTTGACTCCTTTCTGAGTTAATCGAGTCAGTGGTGCAGCTACACGAGAGAAATCTTGTACAAAACGACGATAATAACCAGCAAGACCCAAGAAACTACGAATCTCTGTAACTGAAGTAGGTGTAGCCCAATGCTCAACTGTTGTCACCTTCGAAGAATCCACCATTACTCCTTCACTAGAGACAATATGTCCAAGAAAGGCAATACTGTCCATCCAAAACTCACATTTAGAGAATTTAGCATATAACTTGTGCTCTCGCAATCTCTGTAGCACTAGTCTCAAGTGTGCGGTATGATCCTCGTTTGTCTTCGAATATATGAGGATATCATCAATAAAAACAATCACAAACTTGTCAAGGAAGTCTTTGAAAACATTATTCATCATCCCCATAAAAGCCGCTGGCGCATTTGTGAGTCCAAAAGACATCACCAAAAACTCATAGTGCCCATAACGAGTTCGAAAAGCTGTCCTCGGAATATCACGCTCTCTAATTCGTAACTGATGATACCCAGACCGTAAATCAATCTTCGAGAAACATCGAGCTCCTTGCAACTGGTCAAACAAGTCATCAATTCTTGGCAAGGGATATTTGTTCTTTATGGTCACCTTATTCAGCTGACGATAATCAATGCAAAGTCTCATTGTCCCATCTTTCTTCTTAACGAATAATACTGGAGCACCCCAAGGAGAAACACTAGGGCGGACAAAACCCTTGTCGAGTAACTCTTGCAACTGGGCTTTTAATTCCTTCAACTCTGCCGGAGCCATTCGATAAGGTGGGATCGAAATGGGCTCCGTACCAGGGACTAAGTCGATACAAAACTCCACATCTCTCACAGGAGGAAGTCCTGGTAAATCTTCCGGGAACACATCACCGAACTCAGACACCACTGGGACAATATCTGATCTAGACGTCGATAGCTGAGTACGAGAATCGACGATCATTGCCAGGTATGCCCGACATCCTTTCTTCAACAACTTGTCGGCTCTCAACGCTGATATTAAACAAGGAGATGATGGATTCGCATCACAAGTAAAGATGAACTCTGGTTCGTTCGGCATACGAAACGTGATCACCTTCTTGCGACAATCAAGGGTCGCATAATAGGTCGATAACCAGTCCATCCCCAAAAGCACATCAAAGTCAAGCATGTCGAGTAAAATCAAATCAGCAAACATATCGTGATCCATCAACCGAGTAAGAACGGAACGGTATACTAACTCAACTCTAACATGCTCACCAACAGCGGTAGACACCTCTAAGGGACTCTCTAACGAAACAGGTAATGCAGCAAAATGTGTAGCAAAACGTGGGGAAACATACGAATGCGTAGAACCAGGATCAAATAACACAAAAGCATCAAAATCATTAACTTGCACAGTACCTGTTGCCACGGCATTAGATGCATGAGCATCCTGGGGTGTCAATGCAAAAACTCTAGCTTGAGTCCTCCCTTCCTCCCTCTGAGATCCACTGTTACCAGCCTGGATAAGATTATGTCCATCATTTCCACCCGCAGGTTGTATAACAGATGCATGAGAGAATGTTGGCTGAGCTGCCATATAATGCACACTTGCTGCAGGATTAGGACACTGGCTCACAAAATGTCCCTGTTGCCCACAACGAAAACAAGCTCCTGTTCCTCTATAACAAGGTCCTCCATGAGAACCACCACAAGTCTTACAAGGAACTCTGGACTGACTAGATGAGCTAGATCCCCGACGCCCATTAGCTCCAGGAAAAGTCTGATGGGGCTGTCTGAAGGTCTGCGAACTCGCACTGTCACCACGATAAGAAGTTTGGGACTGATGACTCCCTCGATGAACCTGCTGAGGTCTACCTCCATGGAAACCTCCTCGACGACCGCGTTGACTCTCAGCCTGATCATTCTCCCGAGGCCTCTTCCTCTGATCGCGTGCAACTCTAAACTCAAGCTCTCGGTCCTCAATAGCTCGAGCTTTATCGACTGCTCTGGAGAAATCTGAAAAATCTGTACTGCTCACTGCTCGAAAGATGAGGTTACGCAGCCCTGCAATAAAACGCTTAATGCGCATCTCCTCTGAAGACACCATATGTGGTGCATAAGCTGACAACATCTCGAACTTATTTGCATACTCTGTGACTGTCATATCTCCCTGTTTTAAAGTCTCAAACTCGCGGGCTCTGGCATCCCTAACGCTGACAGGCAGAAATCTATCGAGAAATAAGGCCTTGAATTCTCCCCACTCCATCTGTGGATGCTGAGCACTCCTCTCTCTCTTTTCAATAGCAAACCACGAGCGAGCCACACCTCGCAATCTAAAAGAAACTAACTCCACAGATCTCCAGCTTGGGTAATGAAGGGTATCACAAAGATTCTCGGTCTCATCAATAAACTCTTGAGGATCTTCTTTTGCATCTGTCCCACAGAAGGTCGGCGGATGGTGCCTAAGAAACTCATCTAGCTTGACTCCACCATCGACGGTATCCTGCTGAACAACTGGTGGAGGGGTTGGCTGCATGGGGGGTTGTTCCGTGGTAACATTCTGTGGAACCAATCCGTGAATCGCCTGCAATATTCCTTGCATCATGTTCCTCATCTCAGCCATCGAGTCTTGTGGCGCATTCTGTTCTGCAGGAGTTACAGGCGCTGGTGCGTTATGTGCTCCTCTCCTTGATCGAGTCCCACGAGGTACAACTGTCGGAATGCGTTCCTCAGTATCACGAATATCACCACCTCTGCCAGTATTGCCATCCCTATCATTTTGGGAAGCGCCCCTACTACGAATGCGAGATGACCTACGTGAATTTGGTTCCATCACAACCTATATGAAGGAATTTATACCAATAAGAATTAGGAGTTCAAGCATAAGACACAACCGAATCAAAAGAAATTTTCCCTATAGGTCCTAGCAGAACGTTGTTTATGGCGGTGGCGCGCTTCACTACCATAATCAAAATTCTACCAAGTCCTAGCTCCGTGTACTATAGGAACCAACCTAAGCTCCTGATACCAACTTTGTCACGACCCAAAAATACTGGCCGAGACCGGCGCTTGTCACTTAAGTTAGTGGCCAAGCAAGCCTCTATTCATAGCTCAATGGATAACTTGATAAATTAATCAATTAAAAACATAACTAAATAGCAACTAATGTAGCGGAAGAAAAATAACAATTATTCAGAATCCTGCTCAAAGTACTACGGAGCGACAAAACTAACTGACATAACAAATGACAAGTGTTCGAATGAAAAATAAGACAGCTGGATGGCACCCTACGTGAATCAGAAACCGTCTCGTGAAATAGGTTGATGACCTCCCAAACTAGTAGCTCGTCGATCTGAAATTAGTTGGGTAAAAACAGAGTGAGTCGAAATGACTCAGCGAGTAAATAACACACTTAAGTAACGTCATTATTAACATTTCATAAATACTCAGATACGTATCACATCAATAACTCCATATATCACATGCGTGTACAAATGCGTGAATGCGTGGATGCACAGAGTATGTGGGCAGTCGTCACCGCCGGTCCGGACCATGTCAGAGTGCGGGCTGAGCCTCGCCAGAATATCTCAGAGTGCGGGCCATGCCTCGCCAGAATCAGATCAGAGTGCGGGCCATGCCTCGCCAGAATCACATAGTGTCGTGAATGCAATGATGCATGTGCAACGTCAGCTCATCTCCACAAGTATATCATTACATAGTAATATGATCATATATCGATACTCATAACGTGTTTTACGTCTTTGTAAAGACGAGGGGGAAATATCGTTTCTCTACTTCTCTTATTTTTACCCAAGTAATATTATACGTACTAATATATAACTAATATAAAATAACATAAGCATATTATTTACTCACAGGTTGAAAGAAGCGATTCAACCCCCAGAATGCACAGCTACAATCACTTCACTTGCTCGCTCAACTGGCACCACCTAGGTAGACATAAAATATTTTTAATAAACTTCATAGCTGCTCACAACTCCTACCCCATACTGCATCTTCAAAAGTGATGAACAATTACTAATCAAGCTTAAATGTAACACACTGACACGGATGCATCTCCCATATGGCTTAAATATAATGCACTGAGAGACTTGTATTATTCCTCATAATTCATCTCACCGAGTCAAAGAAAACAGCTCATGCTTGTTGTTTTGTCCAGGACCTATTTTAACCTAGGCATGTAGGATTTCTAACACATGTTTAACCCCTTGAGCATCCGAGTGCATATAATTCCACTTGCAACCAAAACTGTTTACAAATCATCTTCAACCAAGTCACATAAACTCTACTTTACTGGGAAAAGAAATCAACAGCACTAAACAATTTCTTACCTCCCAGTTTACTGTCTGATCACCACTAAATTAGAGTCCACAACTCAGCTTGATTTAGGCACCGACTCTAAACAACTCTCTTGTGTCTCGACCCTATGAACGATTGCCTCACTGCCATCAATCAACATCCAATTTCAGAACTCGCACATCCAATTAGGCTCAGCCATCTATTAAGTTGGCAGAACTTACCTCAGTCGTCGACTATCTGGACCGAGATGCGTCACCTGATTTTCCCTAGGTTTGCCGATTTGTTGAGAGGAGCGATTCTCTGTAGGGTTTTCGACTGAAGAGAGGTGAAAGGCAAGGGTTATGACCACGACCTAAGCTGTGATTTATATCTCAAGTTGCTACAAAAACGGATCCAGGAAGTTGGATGACGACGAAGATTTAGGGCTGTGGATTCACATCCTCTTAACTGCCGTGACTTATTCTTAATTTTATATTCTTTTTTTGACTCTGATCAAATAATTATAATAACAAAAATAGGAATATAACATTCTACCCTCCTTCAAAAAAATTTGGTCCCCAAATTTAAATGATCATACCTTGAGGCTCAAAAAGATGTGGATATCTTGCTTTCATGTCCTTCTCAGATTCCCATGTAGCCTCAGCTTTGGTATGATTTCTCCATAAGACTTTGACAGAAAACACCTCCTTATTTCTTAATCTCTTCACTTGTCGATCCAGGATTTCCACGGGTTGTTCATCATAAGTCAAGGTACCATCCATTTGTACTCTCTCGTACTCCAATACATGACTCGGGTCTGAAATATACTTTCGCAGCATCGAGATGTGAAACACTGGATGCACGCTAGACAATGTCGGTGGTAAGGCCAATCTATAAGCCACATTACCAACCCTCTCCAAGATTTCAAAAGGACCAATGTACCACGGACTAAGCTTGCCTTTCTTACCAAATCTCAACCTAGCCACCACCGCCCACATAAAATCATCCTCAGCTTTCCTCCAAACTTCCCTTTTAACCAAAACCGTTAATTCTCCCTTAAGCTTAGAGGACAACACCTCTACTTCTTTCTCCATCACAGCACCAGAGTACCGCCCCACTCCCCACGCACCAACACTACCACTCAGCAGCACCAACTCGCTCCTTGTAGCTACACAAACTAACCAAGACACTCGAAACTCAGAAAAGAGAACGCTGATTAAGAAAATCCACGGCAGCAAGTAAACCACCCGCTGAAGCTCAGGCTCTCAAGAGAGAGAATTTTACTTTGGGGGCTTTTTTAAATACTACATTTTAACACCCCTTGTTTTTAAAATAAGGTTTAGTTAGTGACAGTTTTATTAAATGTCAAACATAAATGTAAATAATTAAAAGTAGGTGATAAGATATTAAGAAAAAAAATTAAATGATAAATTAACTAATTATATTTTTTAAATGATAAGTTGTCAACTCTTACGGTTAATAGATTAAGTAATTCCTAAATTACCTAAACTACTTATGTGTATTCACTATTAAATTACCTTTTTTTATGAGTTTAACTAGGATGATAGAGGGAGATGGAAAATGTTAAAACTACGGGGATTTTGTGCCTGTGTTGTCATAATTTGTTCTTCTGGATTTAGGGCCTGTATTGGATGCTGATTTTGTTTGATGGTACTTTCTGAAAACCCCTTTTAATACTAACTTGTGAATATGATTGAAGGGTTTTAATTTTTGTATTTGATTTATCTTAAAATATGGTAAATGGTTTTCTGAGTTTGAATTTGTTGGATATGATGATTTTCGAAAGATTGTGAATTTGATTGCATCATAGCATTCTTTCAGAGATTGCGATTCTTGTGTTCTTTAAGAGCAATACATTGATGAGGATGTGATTGATGTTTCCAAAGAATATAGCCGCTAACTTGTGGGCGTGAGTAGTTTGTTGAGTAGTCGATTGCGTGTTTTCTGTTTGCTGCTTCTCCGAAAATCTCATTTGTTATTTTGTTAGAGGCCTGCGCTACAGAGAGCTAGTTCGTTCGTTCATACAACAAACCCTATTATTAATAAAAATTGTTCTCAGGAACATACGCCATGCATATGCAAAATAAAAGGGAAACGTTTCAAAATTGTAAATGCTGTGGGACCAAATTGTATTATTTTAAATTCTCGTACTCCATACATTTGAGTTACATAAGTCTATGTATTGGGCAAGTGCATCAAAGCCCCCATAAATTCGGCATTTTTTTCCTTACCACGCATGCTCTTGACACTAGATCAGTTTCCCATGGCCAATGATTCCTATTAATGAAATAGGCATTTGAGCTAAAATTAAACCTCCTCGGACGGTTGAGAATCATGAATCTCTTTTATGTCTAGACAAAGCTCGGGCGACGTAGTGACACAGACTTCTTGATCCCTTGAATCTTCGACGCAGTCTTTTTGATCTCCGTGTTTACCCCACAAAAGGCAATACAACCCCACCGCCACCACGACTGCTCCGATGATGCTACAAATATTGAGAAAATAAAAAATAACCAAACATTTTTAAGAGCGACAAATTCTAAGAAAAGCTACAAGATTGATCAGACATATTTTTACCTGCCTACAAAAAGCATCGAACCAATTAGAAAATAAGCCACAAATTTCGAGATGAATGTGGTAAGAGGATTGAACATTGTCATAAACACAGCTCCTTTCTCCTTAGTACACCAGAGCTGAACAAAGATCAGAAATCCTGACCCCGAAAGTCCCTTCAGCATTCAAACATTAGTTTTAGAAACGATGTAGATGATAATGATACATTGTCCAACGTTCATGTTTAACAATATAATAAGATTGTTGTTTTTTTAAGCCATGAATTTTGGGCATTTGCGGCCTAAGTTGAGATTATTTACCCCGTATAGTATAGCCAATAATCGTACATCGAAGTCGAGCGCCCAAGCGCTCTGTTCGAGTCTTGTCGTGGCAGCCGCGTACACAGTTGACATTGTTGCTCCGATTAAGTTCATCCATACAGCTAGTGATATTTGTGCATGATACTTCTGCAGTATTTTTGCCTGTGAAAATTTCACATTTCATTTTGAAATTTCTAATCATGATCATCATCAACAAAATTAATTTAAGTTGACATGTTTTGACCGGTCTTAACATAAATAGTCAACTACATATTGAAATACGCTTTTTTTTTGTTTTTTATTTATAATAACTACATTGAAATATTTGAATACCTGTAAAATATAAGACACTGAAACTGAGATGCAGCTGACTGCAATCAGTATGGAGCCCTTAACCCATTCCTCTTGGATTGACCTTTCCTCCATTTGGATAGGAGCTCCTTCAAATTTGGACAGTGGCTGACCCTTGTAAATGGTCATGATCGTCACTCCGGCTAGCGAAAGCACCGAGCCGACCACCTTCGCTATGCCTCGTCCGCTCCTTATTTCCAAACTCTCCATTCTTCATAATTTCATAAATGTAAGATCGACATAATAATGTAAAAAAAAAGTAAATAAATTTTAATATTTAACTAAATAAAAAAATGTTGCTAACCTCAGTATAACTGCAACAACAAAAACTATACATGGTATAGTGTTATTCACAGCAGATGCAACGGTCGGAGAAGTGGAGCGCATGCCCTCGAAGAACGTAATGATCGGCAAGCTCGTTCTGCATGCATTTTCCAACTTAAGTGAGGAAAATAAGGTGAAATTTTTTTTTCCAAGTAATGTTGGCGTACTAATTCTTTATCGTACCCCAGAAATGATAGTATACATATTACAAAACATCCAGTGTTATATTAGGCATTTGCTTCCAGCGTATGATAAAAAAACAAATCAAGATAAGATACACAAAAATTAAATTTTAAGTATTCGAGACAAAGAAAGAAAGTCTTTTTTTTACCTCTCGATAACGTATGCGAATGGAAGTAATGCAAAGCCGCCTATTGCCAATCGATAAGCCGTATACACTTCAGGTCGCATTCCGTGGTTAAATGCGAAATCTGTGATAAAATACGAAAAGGCACATCCAAATTGTCCCAAAATCATAAGAAGGTGGAACTTATACTCTACCAAGACATTATTCATCTTTGTATAATACAAGAAAGCAGGCTCGATGAGATCTCAAGTTGTCAAAAATATGAAAACTGAAGATTTTGTTAAACTATGGCTTCAACATATAACCTCAACTAGGATTTTATAGTGAATATATGGCCACTCCACTAATGCAGAACAAGCATTAAACATAAAGCTACCTGCCGTGTGGATTTTGGACATTTTTAACCGGTCTATACGTAAATCAATCGAGTGTTGACGTGTTGTGTTGGACCCTTTGTGTTTTGATGATAACAAACACTTAACTAATAATTCACTTGAGTGTGCAGAAATCACTGTCTGACAGGTAAGGCTACTGAACATCTCTGAGAGAGAGCAGCGCTGCGAGAGAGATGCATTCTGTGTGAGGGACGAACCGACATATGATGAGATCGAATCTGGGAATATATACTCAGAGACAATATTGAAGATATACAAGAATATTGCGTGTAATATCTGATGAGGAATATTGATACAAGTATATACACGGATATATGTCGAGTTAATACGAAGAGAAGATACACGCCAAAATTGGAAGGGAAATATGCGATGTGATTAAGATATGGAAATATCTTAATCATATCACATCTGCGAGATAGCAATCGGATCTCTGATGGAGATCTGCTCAGCCGACTTAAAGACGCTATAAAAGGAGGAAGAGTCTTTAGAAGAGAGTTTGGCTTTTTGGAGATAGCAATCGGTGATCAAAGAGAAGATCAATTCTGGAGCTGACGAAGTGCTGCTGTGTGCGGACAAGAGAAGACTGTGTTAGTTCTCCACTCCCCATTAGCGACCGCCCTGTCAAGCCTTGCTCTAAACTCCCTGTCTCCTTCTCTGTGATTAGTGTATGTGAACGGATAACCTTTGAACCCCAAATCAGACAGCCTGTAATCCTCCAACTCCCTTCTGAAGTTGCTCATCTGTCATAACTGTCTCGGTCTAACCCCTCGAGCCTCCCCGTCACAAAGCACCTCATTAAAATCCCCCAATACTATCCATGGTTCATCTCCAAGATGTCTCAGCTTACGGAGTAAACTCTAACTACAACTTCTTCTACTCACCATTTGATCCCCATAAAACAACGTTAATCGGAAAGAGGAATCAGCTTTAATACTCGCGTCAATGTGATTGTCTGAATAACTTCTCACCGATAAATCCACATCATTATCCCATAAGACCGCCAGACCTCCTGATTTGCCACGACTGTTCACACAAAAACAATTACTAAACCCGAACTTCAATTTCAGCAAATCCCATCTCTGTGCATCCTTCTTAGTTTCTTTTAGACACACAACCTGGGGAGCATGCTCCCTGATGGCCTCCACCAGAGCTCGAACTGTCCGAGGTCTCCCCATCCCTCGGCAGTTCCAACTAAGTATTTTCATGGATGCAGGTGGGGCTGAGCACCAGCCTCCGCCAATAAATCCTCATTCATCTCGTTAACTTCCTCACCCTGTAGAGTATCACTAACTAAGAGCATACCTCGACCACCCTTTCCGGCACCATCATACGGATGAAACCGCTTCCTCCCTGTAACGCCAGATCTACTTTCAGAAACATCGTTCAGTCCTCTCCTTCGATATGCTAACTTTGTCGGTCTGCACAAATCCTGATTGCAATTTGGATCCACATACATCACCTTAGGCCCAATAAAACTACTTGGTTGACCCAACTCACTCTGTAGAACCTTCAAGACACAGTCTCCCTGGTCCCCTGTCCCCTTTACGAGGGTTGCACTACGGTTCAAAACCTCATTTTTGTCCGTATCTAACGTTCCAATTGCAGCCTTTATCCCTAAGCAAAAGTTGCCTTTAGCAGACCCAACAATGTCAGACTCTCTATGCTTCGTATTCACACCTTCCAACCTCCCAGACTGTTGCCAGCTGGAGGGTGCCGTCTGACCATCCTTACACCTCGGATTCTGGGCCTCACCCTCCTCCGGCGTAACCATGCCTTGATCTGAAAACTGTTCCTCCTCAGACGAGCTATCCAGTATATCCTCAGTAGCCTGAAATTCTGCCTTCAACTTTGCCCCAAACTTCTTGTTAGCAGGCTCCTCCCTCTCAAAAACGCAAGTATTAGAATCGTGAGTCAATCGACCACACTTGACACATACAATAGGCAGCCGTTCATATTTGTACTCAATCCAGACTGGCTCAATATCTTCATCCTTCAGATACACCCCATGAAGGACTGGTTTACTAACATCAATCTCGATCCTAAATCTGGGACATTTCCTTCTCTTCGGATCCTTGTTTTTGTCTTGGATCTCATCCTTGATAACCCTGCCTGCCAGTTCAGCTAGGTTGTTTGACACTGCTCTCTTCCTGTACTCCACAGGGACATTGTGGATCTGTACCCAAATCCTCATACACAGCGAACAGTAATCGCTCGGAGCTGCTCCCCCGCCTCCACTTCTCAACTAGCATCGCCCAACCAATGAAGTTCCAAGGGCCACCTTCCACAGCTCTTCTCTGTTCCTCCTCACTTATCAGCTTGATAACCACCCTATTCAAGACCATCTCCTGGTAGCCCAGCTCTCGCTTGATATTCCAGGCCTTTTTCATGGCAGCCACCAACGCCGGAGCATTGAAGGCCCTGCCGTTACTCAACCTAGCCACCACCGCCCACTTAAAATCATCCTCAGCTTTCCTCCAAACTTCCCTTTTAACCAAAACCGTTAATTCTCCCTTAAGCTTAGAGGACAACACCTCTACTTCTTTCTCCATCACAGCACCAGAGTACCGCCCCACTCCCCACGCACCAACACTACCACTCAGCAGCACCAACTCGCTCCTTGTAGCTACACAAACTAACCAAGACACTCAAAACTCAGAAAAGAGAACGCTGATTAAGAAAATCCACGGCAGCAAGTAAACCACCCGCTGAAGCTCAGGCTCTCAAGAGAGAGAATTTTACTTTGGGGGCTTTTTTAAATACTACATTTTAACACCCCTTGTTTTTAAAATAAGGTTTAGTTAGTGACAGTTTTATTAAATGTCAAACATAAATGTAAATAATTAAAAGTAGGTGATAAGATATTAAGAAAAAAAATTAAATGATAAATTAACTAATTATATTTTTTAAATGATAAGTTGTCAACTCTTACGGTTAATAGATTAAGTAATTCCTAAATTACCTAAACTACTTATGTGTATTCACTATTAAATTACCTTTTTTTATGAGTTTAACTAGGATGATAGAGGGAGATGGAAAATATTAAAACTACGGGGATTTTGTGCCTGTGTTGTCATAATTTGTTCTTCTGGATTTAGGGCCTGTATTGGATGCTGATTTTGTTTGATGGTACTTTCTGAAAACCCCTTTTAATACTAACTTGTGAATATGATTGAAGGGTTTTAATTTTTGTATTTGATTTATCTTAAAATATGGTAAATGGTTTTCTGAGTTTGAATTTGTTGGATATGATGATTTTCGAAAGATTGTGAATTTGATTGCATCATAGCATTCTTTCAGAGATTGCGATTCTTGTGTTCTTTAAGAGCAATACATTGATGAGGATGTGATTGATGTTTCCAAAGAATATAGCCGCTAACTTGTGGGCGTGAGTAGTTTGTTGAGTAGTCGATTGCGTGTTTTCTGTTTGCTGCTTCTCCGAAAATCTCATTTGTTATTTTGTTAGAGGCCTGCGCTACAGAGAGCTAGTTCGTTCGTTCATACAACAAACCCTATTATTAATAAAAATTGTTCTCAGGAACATACGCCATGCATATGCAAAATAAAAGGGAAACGTTTCAAAATTGTAAATGCTGTGGGACCAAATTGTATTATTTTAAATTCTCGTACTCCATACATTTGAGTTACATAAGTCTATGTATTGGGCAAGTGCATCAAAGCCCCCATAAATTCGGCATTTTTTTCCTTACCACGCATGCTCTTGACACTAGATCAGTTTCCCATGGCCAAGGATTCCTATTAATGAAATAGGCATTTGAGCTAAAATTAAACCTCCTCGGACGGTTGAGAATCATGAATCTCTTTTATGTCTAGACAAAGCTCGGGCGACGTAGTGACACAGACTTCTTGATCCCTTGAATCTTCGACGCAGTCTTTTTGATCTCCGTGTTTACCCCACAAAAGGCAATACAACCCCACCGCCACCACGACTGCTCCGATGATGCTACAAATATTGAGAAAATAAAAAATAACCAAACATTTTTAAGAGCGACAAATTCTAAGAAAAGCTACAAGATTGATCAGACATATTTTTACCTGCCTACAAAAAGCATCGAACCAATTAGAAAATAAGCCACAAATTTCGAGATGAATGTGGTAAGAGGATTGAACATTGTCATAAACACAGCTCCTTTCTCCTTAGTACACCAGAGCTGAACAAAGATCAGAAATCCTGACCCCGAAAGTCCCTTCAGCATTCAAACATTAGTTTTAGAAACGATGTAGATGATAATGATACATTGTCCAACGTTCATGTTTAACAATATAATAAGATTGTTGTTTTTTTAAGCCATGAATTTTGGGCATTTGCGGCCTAAGTTGAGATTATTTACCCCGTATAGTATAGCCAATAATCGTACATCGAAGTCGAGCGCCCAAGCGCTCTGTTCGAGTCTTGTCGTGGCAGCCGCGTACACAGTTGACATTGTTGCTCCGATTAAGTTCATCCATACAGCTAGTGATATTTGTGCATGATACTTCTGCAGTATTTTTGCCTGTGAAAATTTCACATTTCATTTTGAAATTTCTAATCATGATCATCATCAACAAAATTAATTTAAGTTGACATGTTTTGACCGGTCTTAACATAAATAGTCAACTACATATTGAAATACGCTTTTTTTTTGTTTTTTATTTATAATAACTACATTGAAATATTTGAATACCTGTAAAATATAAGACACTGAAACTGAGATGCAGCTGACTGCAATCAGTATGGAGCCCTTAACCCATTCCTCTTGGATTGACCTTTCCTCCATTTGGATAGGAGCTCCTTCAAATTTGGACAGTGGCTGACCCTTGTAAATGGTCATGATCGTCACTCCGGCTAGCGAAAGCACCGAGCCGACCACCTTCGCTATGCCTCGTCCGCTCCTTATTTCCAAACTCTCCATTCTTCATAATTTCATAAATGTAAGATCGACATAATAATGTAAAAAAAAAGTAAATAAATTTTAATATTTAACTAAATAAAAAAATGTTGCTAACCTCAGTATAACTGCAACAACAAAAACTATACATGGTATAGTGTTATTCACAGCAGATGCAACGGTCGGAGAAGTGGAGCGCATGCCCTCGAAGAACGTAATGATCGGGAAGCTCGTTCTGCATGCATTTTCCAACTTAAGTGAGGAAAATAAGGTGGAATTTTTTTTCCAAGTAATGTTGGCGTACTAAATTCTTTATCGTACCCCAGAAATGATAGTATAAATATCTTACAAAACATCCACAGTGTTATGTTAGGCATTCGCTTCCTGCGTATGATAAAAAAAAATCAAGATAAGATACACAAAAACTAAAATTAAGTACGTATTCGAGACAAAGAAAGATTCTTTTTTTACCTCTCGATAACGTATGCGAATGGAAGTAATGCAAAGCCGCCTATTGCCAATCGATAAGCCGTATACACTTCAGGTCGCATTCCGTGGTTAAATGCGAAATCTGTGATAAAATACGAAAAGGCACATCCAAATTGTCCCAAAATCATAAGAAGGTGGAACTTATACTTTACCAAGACATTCATCTTTGTATAATACAAGAAAGCAGCTCGAGTTGTCAAAAATATGAAACTGAATATTTTGTTAAAACTATGGCTTCAGCATATAACCTCAACTAGGATTTTATAGTGAATGGCCACACTAATGCAGAACAAGCATTAAACATAAAGCTACCTGCCGTGTGGATTTTGGACATTTAACCAGTCTATACGTAAGTTAAGCGAGTGTTGACGTGTTGGATAGGGTTCAGTTTCAATTTCAACTAGCAGTTTGACTCGTCTGCTTGCGCGGTCGCTTCCTGCCGTGTGGATTTTGTATATATGGCCGAAGATGTTAGAGCATCTCCAATGCAAGACCATTTGTGCTTGGGGACACGTGAAATGTGACTTGGTCAGGCCCACTTTGCATTGGAGGGAAGATCACTTTGCTTGGGGACACGTGAAATGTGACTTGGTCAGGCTCACTTTGCATTGGAGGCAAGCCCAAGTCCTGCTTGGGGACACGTGAAATGAAGTGACACGTGTGGGCCCCCATCAATGGAAGTGGTCAAGCCCTCTTTGGTGGACAATTCCTGCTTGGGGACACGTGATTATTACATTTTTAACATTATTTAACTAAACTAAATTTAATTATATAATACCATTTAATTACAAATTTAATAAAATACGAATAAAATGGGTCCTACAAAATCTAGCCGTTGTAAAATATAGCCGTTGTTGTAAAATATAGCCGTTGAAAAATATAGCCGTTGTAAAATATAGCCGTTGAAAAATATAGCCGTTGTAAAATATAGCCATTGTAAAATATAGCCGTTGTAAAATATAGCCGTTGTAAACTAGCCGTTGTAAAATATAGCCGTTGTAAACTAGTCGTTGTAAAATATAGCCGTTGTAAACTAGCCGTTGTAATCTAGCCGTTGTTGAAGCCTTCTATTTAAGTGTTGGATTTCATTACTCCCAATCTCACCTCTCACTATATTCGTTGCCTTATACAAAATACCCAATATGTCTAATTCATCAGATTCTGATGACTTTCCTGATGTCACTGAAGAATTTATTCAAGAGTTTTTTTTCAATGATTCGTTGGAGCAACGTCAATACGAACTCCATAACCAAATTTATGGAGGATCATCATCCACGCCAAAGAGAGTGATAGATCGAGATCGTGAAGCTGGCCACGAACGTCTGGAAAATGATTATTTTTCACCCAATCCAGTGTATCCTGCTGAGACATTTCGACGTAGGTATCGAATGGGAAAACATGTATTTCTTCGTATTGTCGATGCCCTATCGCATTATGATCCGTATTTTCAGCAAAGGGTTGATGCATTGGGAAGAAAAGGTCTTTCACCTTTACAAAAATGCACTGCAGCCATGCGTATGCTGGCGTACGGAGTATCTACCGATGCTGTTGATGATTATGTTCGTATTGGCGAGTCCACTGCGATTGAATGCTTGAAAAAGTTTGTCACCGATGTGATTGTCATATTTGAGGGTGAATACCTACGAAAGCCAAACTCAAATGATGTACAACGTCTACTCGAGATGGGAGAGGCTCGTGGTTTTCCTGGTATGATGGGCAGTATTGATTGCATGCATTGGCAATGGAAAAATTGTCCGAAAGCATGGAAAGGGATGTTCATGAGCGGTCACAAAGGAGTTCCAACTCTTTTACTTGAAGCGGTTGCGTCGTCTAACTTATGGATATGGCATGCATTTTTTGGAGTTGCCGAATCTAACAATGATATCAATGTGTTAGATCGCTCACCAATTTTTGATGATATTCTAGAAGGCCGCGCTCTAGAGGTAAATTACAGTATCAATGGGAACAACTATGATATGGGGTATTACTTGGCGGATGGAATATATCCTGAATGGGCAACATTTGTGAAGACAATCCCACGTCCACAAGGGGAGAAGAGAAAATTATTTGCTAAATATCAAGAAGGGCAAAGAAAAGATGTAGAAAGAGCATTTGGCGTGTTGCAGTCACGCTTCGCAATCATACGTGGTCCGGCCCGATTCTGGGACAAAAGAGATCTCGCAAGAATAATGAGAGCGTGTATCATATTACACAATATGATTGTCGAGGATGAGAGGAACACGTATGCCACTCCATTTGGTCCGCTTCCATCTTACGATGACATATCAGATGGTTTATCACAACCAAATTTAGGTGAGGAACCGTTTGCTCCCTACGAAAACTACATTCAAAGCAATATCCGAATTCGTGATAAGCCAAAACATCGTCAACTACAAGCGGACTTGGTAGAGCATATTTCGCAGTTTCACATTAACTTTTAAATGTGTATTTCTTTTAAAGTAAGTATTATCATTATTTTTTTGTTAAAAATATATCAAAGTGTATCTCATTTTATAGAGCTCAAAAAATTATGAATATTAGTATTTATTTTGATTTTTTTTACTTTGTAATTTAGAAGATATATTCGTTGCAAGATACACTTTGATTTAATGGGACCCAGTTGTAAGTGGAAATGGGCTTGTGCATTGGAATAGAATGACCACATTTTAATGTAAGCCCACTTGATGCTTATGTGGCATGAAAATGGACCCACATATAAGTAGACTTAGTCCTTCTTTTTTTTTTTTGCATTTAGTACTTGGTCCAATTGAATAGTTCAAATTCTGAATAAAAAATCTGCTTCTTCTTTTTTTCTATCATGATGTAACTTTTCAATTTGGGATTTATAACGGCTCGATCCAATCTCAAACTCCAATTTTCTGTATAAAATGAACGTAAATATCTGTCTATCGCCTCGTCAATATTTTATTGTGTTGTACAAATTGATATTTAGTTTACCATGTTAGTAGGGGAGAGCAAACGATAAATTACTGTTTTACCGTTTATAGTTTTATCGAATTGTAAAATTCTATTCCGTTTACCGTTATCGTTTTAACGAATTTTTTTTAATTATATATTATAAATCTCGATTGTTTTTTAAATTTTTTCTTTATAATATATATAATATTTATATTTTTCGGTAAATTTACCGATTTCAATAATTATTCTATTTACCGACTTATTTTTACCATTAATAAATTTACCGATTTACCGTTGTACCGAACCGAATGGATTCGATAACCGTAATTTACCGAATTTAGCTGTGCTCGTTAGTGCTAGTGCTACATTTGAGATGCAATATATATTGCCACCAACTGATTGAACAAATATTCTATTATAGTCATTTTCTCGCGTTAGTACTTTAACGGTTCTAACTAGGCATGGGCGAAAAAACCCGAAAACCCGAAGCTCGAACCGAACCGAACCGAAAAAGCCCGAAAAAAGCCCGAACCGATGGGACCGAAAAAAGCCCGAAAATAGACCGAACCAATTGGTGAGATTCGGTTCGGTCTCGGTTTTGAATTTTTCTTGGCCGAAAGCTCGAACCGAACCGAACCGAAAGCCCGAAATAGCCCGAAATAGCCCGAAAAAAGCCCGAAAAACCCGAAATAGCCCGAAATAGACCGAAAAAAGCCCGAAAAACCCGAAAAAGACCGAAAAACAACGACAAAAAAAAGCCCGAAAAAACCCGAACCCGAACCGAACCGAATTTTCGAGCTTTAGTCGGTTTTTGCCTTAAAAAAGCCCGAACCCGAACCGAACCGAATTTTTGGGTTTCGGTTCGGTTTTCGCAAAATTTCGGCCCGAACCGACCCGAGCCCACCCCTAGTTCTAACAAGCAATGACGGAGCCACTCAAAACAAAAACGGAGCCACTCACAGTCACAAGGCATCCCAAGATGTTTTGTTTGCAAAAAAAATTTACAATTTGAAGTGTAAATTTATACAATTTAATATATAACCCAAGTGTTGAGGTAATGGCCTCACATGTTTTTGATGTTGACAAATCGGTTTAATAGTTTGCTTGAGTATTTGTAAGTCGGGAACTTGCTGGAGTATTCAAGAACCTGAAGTTGGACTCAAGTACCTGTGGAAGTCGTTGAGTCTCAAGAACATGAGGATTGGTCAATGCTCGAGTCATCAGAGCAGTTGTCAAGAGATCATGGAGTGACGGTTAACAAGCTGATAATGGAGTTAACAAGCCATTGAAGCTGACCTTATCAGACTGCATGCACACGTCTCCATAACAGTTAACAAGGAGATAATGGAGTGACGGTTACAAGCCATGATCTATGGCAGTTATCTCAAGGACTTATATAAGTCTGGCAAGTACTGTTCAGAAGGTGTGCATCTTCCATATTCGTTAGAGCTTTCCAAAGTGGGTGTACCCAGTGTGAGAATATCAGAGTGTGTGATATTCGTGTGATCGAGTTACTCATGATCTGTGATCGGAAAGTTGCGGTGGTGCAAGGACTACTGTGACGTCGTGAAGTCAGTCAGGGAAGTAGTCAGGTTTTGCTTGTGTTGATCTAGTTTTGATCTACACTGAATAGGCAATTCTGTACAAAATGAATGTAAAGATTGTACAGACTAAGGCTCTGTCCACTTTGACTTGATTTTTTGACTTGTAAGTTAAGATAAGTTAATATCAATTACTATCAGTTAAGATCAAATAAGATAAGTTAAGTTAAGTTACTATCAGTTAAGTTAAGTTTCAGTTAAGTTAAGTTTCAGTTAAGTTAAATTCGATTGTTCCACCACCACCACAACCATGCGCAACCTGCCATCGCTCTACACCGTCCACGGCCGGCAGCCTCCGCCGGTCGCCGCCGGTCAAGGCCGCCACTGCAGTCAGTCAACGCCGGTCAAGGCCGCCGGTCAACGCTGGTCAACGCCGCCACTGCACCGGTCAACGCCGGCCAACGCCGGTCAATGCCGGTCAAGGCCGCCACTGCCGCCGGTCAACGGCGTTGGTCAACGCGCGGTCAGCGGCGACGGTCATCGGCGGTCAACGGCGTTGGTCGACAGGTCCACGGCGGTTCCGGCGTAGTAATGGCCGGCGGTAGGAGGAGGTCCGGTTGCGGAAGAAATATAACTTAACTTACCTTTATAAGTTTACATAAGTTTCAGTTAAGTTAATATAAGTTAAGATCAGTTAAGATCAGTTAAGATCAATTAAGATAAGTTAAGATCAGTTAAGATCAATTAAGTTAAGTCAAATTTCAGTCAAAGTGGACGCACCCTAAATAGTAATAAAAGGCTATTTAGGTTTATTCCGTTGTGTACTTTGTCTACTTGTTTATCTGCACACAAAGTCAGGTTCCTAACAGTTCCTGAACATTGTGAAGTCTTTGACTACTAACCACGATCCTATCAATTGGTATTAGAGCCAGGTTCTAGATTTGGTTAGCTTTGCAAATATGTCTGGAGATTCGTTTTCAAATCCTCCTAAGTTGAAGCCGGGTGAGTATGAGACCTGGGCGGTAAGATTTGAAACTCATGTAATGGCTTTGGATGGGGAGGTATGGCAAATCATCGAATAAGGGCAACAATATATCTATCTAGAGGGTAGTGAGACAGAGCTTAAGCCAAGGATTTAGTATACTACTGATGATTATAAGAAACTGGAGAAAAATGCAAGAGCATTATGAGTTCTTCACAATGCTTTGGAGCCTGGAGATCTCAAGAAGGTTATACAGTTCAAGGATCCAAGTGATATTTGGGACTCTCTTAAAAAGATTTATGAAGGTTCCAAGGATGTGAAAAGGAACAAAATTCTTGCTGTCCAATCTGAGTTCAATTCATTGAGACAACTGAAGAATGAGTCACTACATGACTATAATTCCAGATTTCAAGGATGTTTGGCTACACTTAACAATCTTGGAAAGAAGTACAAGAATTGGGAAGTCACTCACAGATTCATGCAAGGATTAAGTCCGGAGTGGGATGATATCTCAAGAACGTTAGCTGCTCTTCCAAATACAAAGGATAATTCCCTGGAAGAACTGGTTGCAAGTTTGGTGAGTAACAAGTCTATCGAAGACTTTAAACTAGAAAGTCGGGAACCTCAGAAGGCAGCTCGACAAATTGCCCTGGTTAGAGAGAGCTCTAGATACAAGAACTACAAAGGAAAGGATTATCACAGGAATAAAGGAAAGGAAACCTTAAAGACTGAGGAATTGAATGTGATGACCAAGGCTCTCAAAGTTACTGATGACAGGTACTCAGGTCGCAAACCCAGTAGAGGAAATGACCAGAAGAAGAATGTAGAGTGCTTCTATTGTAAGAAGAAAGGCCACTACAAAAAAGACTGCTATAAACTTAAGAATGATGAGGCTCGGATAGAACGTAACCAGAAAGAGAATGACAAAGGAAAGAAGGCAATGTTTGCCTGGGGGGACTCAAATAAAGATAACAATATGGGAGACTTAAGAAGAAATGTGTGTCTGATGGCTAAGGGAGGTTCTTCAAGTTCAGAGACTTCTTCATCATCTTCATCGTCAAGGAAAACACCCTCAAAGGAATCATCCATTGATGTAAGTTCAGATGATTCACGATCTGGTTATTACTCACGTTCTGAATGTATTGCGGTTATAAAGAAATTGGTCATCAAGAACGAGGAGTTGAGTACTATCATTGTTGAACAAGACGAACGGATTGGGTTGATGTTCGAGGAGAATCATCAACGGGCCGTAACGATTCAACAGCTTAATAAAGCTGCAGGAAAAAGGGAAGTTGGCTCAGATGATCGGTTTTATGATTCACCGAAGGGAAAGGAGAAACAGAAGTCGAAGACCAGGCCGGGTCTTGGTTATGGCGAAGTGTCTATTGTAAAGCCTATGCAAAGACAGGGACAACCAAGGACTACTCCTAGACAGAAGGTGGACTTAGATGACGCCAAAACCTTTGGAAAAGGTTATCACATCTGGGAGAAAATCAAACGAAGGAACAGTCCGATACTTATTGATTTTGAGAAACAGAAGAAGAAGGTTTCTGAGCCCAAGAAGATAGATTTTAGAAAACAAAAGGTCTATTTTCACTGCGGGAAAGAAGGACATAGTTGGAGACAATGCAAAGAAAGGCAGAACGTCTGTAAGAAAGGTTCAAAGAACTCGAGCTTCGAGTCAGGAACCTGCTCAGTTTCCAAAAAGAATGGAAAACATGGGGAAGTCAGCGATCCTTCAAGTTCCGGAGTAGTCAAGAACTCTTCTTGTTCAAAAGAAGTTTCAAGCCCTCACATTTCTAACTCTAATACTTCATCTACTTTACAGTCTAAACCCAAAAAGGCTAAGCTTATTTGGGTTAATAAGAACTAACTATTTTGTGCAGGTCAGGAGAGGGATATGTTCGTGGCTTGTAGATAGTGCATGCTCAGGACATATGACCGGGAAGATGCAAGTTTCCTCTCTGCGACATCACTCCGGTGGCTCCATTACTTTTGGTAATAAAAGTAAGGGTAAGGTCATTGGATCAGGTAAAGTAGATTTATCAGGTAAAGTTAGTGTAGATAATGTAAATCTTGTTCATGGCTTGAAATTTGATTTACTTAGCGTTTCTCAATTATGTCGACATGGCAAAAACAAAGTTGTTTTTACTGCTGATGGTTGTTACGTCAAGTGTGTTTCCTCAGGTCAGGTACTTCTGAGAGGAACTTGTGCAAACAGAGTCTACTTCGTGGATCCGACATTTGATCCAGAGGAGTATTTGTGTTTGTCCTCAAGGTCTAATGAGTCTAAGCTATGGCATAGAAGATTTGGACATGTAAATTTCAGACTGTTAAAGAGGTTACACAATCAAGAATTGGTAATTGGATTACCAAAAGTTAGTGAAGAACCTGATCAAGTCTGTAGTGCTTGTACACAAGGGAAACAGACTAGAGGATCATTCCATTCCAAGAATGTAGTTAGTACAGCCAAGGCCCTTGATCTTGTACACATGGATTTGTGTGGACCAATGAGGGTTCAATCTCGACAAGGGAATCGGTACGTGTATGTATTAGTGGATGACTTCTCAAGATACACATGGGTGATCTTTATTAGATCAAAGGATGAAGTCTTTGAATGTTTCAAGACTTGGGTAAAGCATGCTGAACGAAAATTTGATCTCAAAGTGAGAAGTATCAGAACGGATCATGGTACCGGGTTTGAAAATGGACTGTTCATTGCTTTCTGTACTGATCAGGGAATTGATCACAAATTTTCAGCGCCGAGGACTCCACAGCAAAATGGAGTAGTGGAAAGGAAGAACCAGACTCTGGAAGACATGACCTGAACAATGCTTATAGAAAGCAGATTGCAAGAAGCTTCTGGGCAGAAGCTTTGAATGCAGCTTGTTATGTTCTCAATCGTTGTTATTTGAGGCCAATCCTCAATAAGACTCCCTATGAGCTGTTAAAGGGTAGGAAACCCATCATTTCACATCTTCGGGTGTTTGGTAGTAAATGTTATGTTCATAACAACGGAAAGAATCAGCTTGGAAAGTTTGATCCTAGAAGCGATGAAGGAATTTTCGTAGGGTATGTTTTGTATATCAAAGCCTACAAAGTATTCGACAAAAGAACTAGACAGATTGAGGAAAGTGTTCATGTCATCTTTAATGAGGAGTCTATGGGTAATGAACCTGGACAAGTTCCTGACATTCATGCAACAGATGATGATGAAGATTTTATGCTGATTCGTCCGAGGGATGATACAGTTGTTGCTGATTTAGAGAATCTAGAAACTATTGAGCAAGATAATGGTCAAGTTGCTGAGGTTGAAGAACCTGGAGAGCAAGCTGAGGTGAATGGATAAGACCCTGAAGTTGGTGAAGTCCATGGTGAATCTGAGGAAATCCAAGAGGCTCAGGAGGTCACTGAGTTGAGGAGAAGTTCACGAGTTAAACAGCCCAGTGTTGCACTTCGTGATTATGTATGCTATGCAGCAGTTCAGGGGGAAAGAGTGACAGCACTGCCTTGTCGTGAGGCAATGTGTACAAATAAATTTATAAGTCCGCTACTCGCGACTTCACTACTGGGTAGCAAGTGGTAAGTAGGGGTCAAACCCAAGGGAGTCAGTGTGGATTAGTTGTTCTTTAATGAAGCTTATGCAGAAATTAAATGCGATTGGGGTTGGGTTTAAGTGTGCTTTGAGAACTGAAAGTAAATTACAATAGTTGATAATAGACTGTAAGGAAAGGATTCGATTTAGGGGTTTCATATCATATCATCGTTCATCATTGACCCTTAATGATTCTACTAAGTATTCAAAAGTGTATCAAGGCCATTTCAAGCGCTCGATTTGCACACACTGTCTAGCCCATTTCAAGGTCGTAGAGCACTTGTTCTATTTAAACTAGCACCCCATTTCGAGGTATACTAGCCTATGTGCATCCATTTGACCAATCATTTCCGATCAAACCAAATGGTGTTTAAAAGAGGTCGAACTCCTCAGATAAGCTTTGCCATTTCAAGCATCCACTTACCCGAGTATGTTCACGAACCCCCACGGAAGAGTTTTGCCATTTCAAGCATCCACTCAACCTTGGAAGTTCTGACCTAATATATGGCACATAGAACAAGTTTTGAAACACTAAGTAGCATTAAGCATAGAGTCTAGAACGGTTTATGATATAAATACACCCTCTACCGAATATAAACTTTAGCTACTTGTATTCATGTCAAGGAATACAAGCAAACTATTGCCTTGAACAAGGATAATAACTTAAAAGTAAGACAAAGTATATGGAAAGTAATTTTGTACCTACAATAAGTGGAGGAGAGGAGCTCCTAAGCAAGATCCAAGCAATGGAAGTAGCTCCAAAATGAAGAATAAAATATTTATTGAAAGTGAAGAGAAGAGGGTTAAGCCCTCTATCTCTCTAAAGATTTGTGAAATTGTGGGGTGCATTTACAAGGAGAGGGCATGCTCTATTTATAGGCCATGGAGAGGAGAAGATGTGGTTTAGGGGAGGGACACTTGTCACAAAGCCATGGAGAGGAGTGGAGGGCAAGATAGCCACCCATGTGAGGAGGAGGAGGGTGGCTTGGCCTCCAAAAGCCGCCCATGTGAGGAGGAGCATCCCCTTAGCCTTCTAGGACCTTGTGACCTTTTCACAAAAGCCATCGGTTTGACCGAAATCTGACCGGAGCTTCTTGGATTTTGGAGAGTGTATTCGGAATGAAAATGTCATTCTAAGACGATCTCAAGAAGGAACCTAAGCCAAATTCTGCTTGGAACATGGTCGAAATCCCAAATCGGCTGAAATTGCCCTTGTTTGGCCTTTACCGGGCACGGTGCCTTTGCATTGCGTTCTTGTCCAAATGCCGACTGTTCTAGCATATTTGAGTGATTCCAAGTCGGTTCTTGAAAGTTGGAATTTGGTCGTGACCTGGAATGACTAGTAATTCATTTTCAGCTTTAAAACTCCTCCTTAGCGTGTATTCTCTCTAGGCTCCAAAATACCATGTAGATAAATATCGGAACTAACAAGCAAAAGTTAAATAGACAAATAGTCTAATTTGGTGGGTTTAACTGTGTTTATGATTCGTATAATTATGGTCCATCAAAGAGTCATGAATGCTTTTGTGTCGTTGATTGAGCCAAAGACAGTTCAAGAAGCACTGAAAGACCCGGATTGGATCCAAGCAATGCAAGATGAGTTGCATCAGTTCGAGAGGAACAAAGTTTGGAGACTTGTTCCAAGGCCAGAGAAACGGAAGGTGATTGGCACCCGCTGGATTTTGAAGAACAAGTTGAATTCCAAGGGAGAAATAGTCAGGAACAAGGCTAGGTTGGTGGTGAAAGGCCACAACCAGCAGGAGGGCATTGACTATGAGGAAACCTTTGCGCCAGTGGCAAGGTTGGAGGCTATCAGGTTGTTGATAGCATATTCAGTGCAGTTTGGTTTCAAACTCCATCAGATGGATGTTAAAACGACATTTTTGAATGGGTACCTTAAGGAGGAAATCTATGTTGAACAGACTCTTGGATTTGAGGTTCTTGACCGTCCAGATCATGTGTACGTTCTCGACAAGGCCTTGTATGGATTAAAATAGGCACCTAGGGAATGGTACGAGCGCCTATCAGAGTATCTGCTAGCTCACGAATATGAGCGAGGTAAAGTGGATAAAACATTATTTTTGTTAAGAACTGATAAACACTTACTTATTGTGCAGGTGTATGTTGATGACATAGTCTTCGGATCCACAAGTAATGAACTTGTGAGGTCTTTCACTAAACTCATGGAAAATTAGTTTGAAATGAGTATGGTTGGGGAACTGACGTTCTTTCTAGGTATTCAAGTCAGACAGTTGGAGGATGGCACTGAAATCTCATAACAAAAATACTTGGGGTGAAGTAGTGAATAAGTACGGGTTTGGAGGTTCAAAGCATGTGAATACTCCTAGTTCTCCGAATGAGTCTCTGACTAAGGATGATGGGTCTCCAAAGACAGACGCTACAAGATATCAAGGAATGATAGGTTCCTTACTTTACTTAACGGCTTCTAGACCTGACATTATGTTTAGTGTCTTTCAATGTGCTAGGTTTCAGGCTGAACCTAGGGAGTCACATGTCAAGGCAGTGAAGCGTATTCTGAGATACCTAAAGGGTACTGAGAAGTTAGTCTTATGGTATCCGAGGGTGAAGTCCCTCAGGTTGGAAGGATACATAGATGCAGACTTCACAGGAGACAGAACTGACAGAAAATCCACGTCCGGGATGGCTCAGTTCCTTGGATCATGCTTAGTGTCTTGGGGATCAAAGAAACAAAATTCGGTGGCACTGTCAACAGCGGAGGCTGAGTACATTGCAGCAGCAGCCTGTTGTGCTCAAATTTAGTGGCTCAAAAACCAGCTAAGTGACTTTAATCTTCACTTTGATCAAGTTCCAAGCCTTTTTGACAATACTGGTACTATTAGTATTGCAAAAAATCCTGTGCAGCATGGAAAAACTAAGCATAATGAAATCAAACATCACTTTCTTAGAGATTGTGTGGAAAAGGAACTTGTAACCATTAATTTTTGTAGGAGTGAAGACCAAGTCGCTGACATTTTCACTAAGTCCCTACATAAGGATGCCTTTGAAAAATTGAGGATGGAGCTTGGGTTAATGAGTCCACAGTGAGGTACTTCTAAACCTTCTCTCAATGATTGGCTAAAAAATAGGGTGTTTAACATGCATGTTAGTCATTGTTATGAGTGACTTCTTGAAGTTCTTGAGTGACAAGTACTTTGTGTGCTTTTACTTCTTGGTTAAAGCTGATATAGTACATGCATACTTGAACATGTTGTTCTTTGATGCCTAACATATCTTCTGGATTTTTGTTGCCAAATTACCCCATGAAGGAAGTATATGAAGCCACCTAACCTTAGTCTAATCTTGTTTTTGTCCAATGAACCCCCATTAAATATTTTCTGGACATGCATGATTATAGTATTTTATGTGTGATTGAGTGTGATTGAGTGATTTGAATTGTGGTGATCTTTACATCTTATACCCTTATGGTAAGCCGATCCACCACAATGCCCCTTGTGTAAAATCCATATGTTGGGAATTGGTTTGGTATTCACTCAGTCAAAAGTCTAATTGTCTTTGAGAACTGAAGGACTTTACGAGGTATTTGAGATATGGAGGAAGTGATTCGGGTGCATTTATGTTGACAAGACTATACAGTGGTTACAGACATGCGAAGTCGGACGGTTGCGTGTTGGTTCATGTATGCGACTTTAAAGGAGATTATAACGGGATTATGCATTTAAAAAGGATTTGAAGTTATTTCTCACTACCTGCGTCTCTTCTGCGAATAGAAACCCTAAATCAGAAATCCCCAAATCCTCAAGTCTGCTCTTCTCAAATCGTCGATGTTCTCAATGGCTTCCAACTCAAGCGCAGCGACGAACATGGACAACACTGCTGCTAAGATGGAGACAGTAATAATCTCGAATGTTCGTTATGAGGTTCCGAAGGCAGTCGCCGATTTGCTAATATCAAGTAAGTCTTCTTCAGATTCGAACCCGCAAGTAGTACTTTACAACCCTAAAACTACTAGGTTTGTAGAAGATTGTGCCGGAGTTGGAGGTGTTGTTGAAAAGGAGATGATAGATGTTTCAGTGTTAGTTGGTGATGTATCGGTTGGCTTGAAGGACTCTGTAGGAGTTGATAATGTAACAGAAGAGGCGGTGAACCCAGAAGGGGTTATTAGTTCTGGTATTGGCCTTGATACAGAAGAAGAAGAGTTAGATCCCATTAACTTTGAAAGTGTTAAGGATGTGTTGAAGAACCCAGAAGAGGTTGATGCATGCTTATTGAGCTCTGAGAAGACTGGCAGTGTTCCTGTGAATACAACAAGTGTTGTAGACATTCCAGGTGAGAAGAATGTTGAGTTAAAGAACCCAGGAGGGGTTGTGGACTCTGACAATACAGAGTTATCGTTCGGTTGTTCTCAAGAGAAAGAAGATCTTCCAAAAGAAACTGGTGAGCCTTCTGTTGTGGTTGAAAAGTCTAAGCTGAATCAGACTTTGGATGACCTGGAGAAGCTGGGAAATATTGCCAAGTTTCAAGAAACTGAAGATGCTGATAATAACGACTGTGAGATTGTTGAAACTTCTTCTACTGCTTCAAAGAAGAAAGTGAGCAGATCTACTCAACTAAGAAAACAACCAGTAAGGGTGAGTAAAAGAAAAGTGGAAGTGAAAGAGGAAAATACCACTAAGAGCTCAGTTAAGAAAGCTAAACGATCAAAGTCAGGAAAAGAGATTCTGAACGAAATGGAATGCTCTGAGAAATTCCTTATGGATGAAGGATTAATGGAAGTGTATGAAATAATAAAAGCTCGAGGCTGGGAAAAATTGTGTGAAACTCAAGAGTATGTGTGCCCTAAAGTTGTGCAAGAATTCTATAAGAATCTGTCTTTCATTGAAGGAACTATACCTGCTTTGGGGGTAAAGTTCAAGGGAAAGAAATTTATTCTATCCAACATGGAGTTGGCTATGACCTTGGGATTAGATCATAAAGGATTTGATCTGTTTTGTAAAAATAATCAATGGCCAAAGGAGGGTGGAGACAAACAAGAACTGGTAAAAAGAATTTGTCAATTGGAAAGAGTTCCAATGGGTTCAAGTATCAGCACTCAGTTTATGGAGCCAAATACCAAGATTCTACACAAATTGCTTGTGAGCAATTTTCTTCAAAGAGGAGTCAAACCGTCTTATGTTCAGCATGAGGATTTGCTGATTTTGGACAGATTATTGAAGAAAGAAAAGATCAACTTACCAAAGCTCATGATCCATCAAACATATCATCTGAAAAAATTGACTCAGATTGGGTTCTCTAGAGTGATCAAGAAGGTTCTTCAAGAACATGAGCTGTATGAAAATATTTCTAGAGTTGAGGAGCAAATTGTAAAAGAGTTTGATCCTGATGTTTTCAGAAAAATAAATTTGGTGAAGGACTCTGTAGAAGGATGGATAAAAATTTCAGTACCAGAACCTGGATTTGGGCCAAAATTAGAATTCAAGGATGTTGAAGGTGATGGTGATGATTTGGAAAAGAGGGATGCTGAGTTTAAAGAAGATGTTGACAAGTGGATAGCAGTACTGGAGAAAAATATTTCTGATGTGAAGAAGGATATGAATGCAATAAGAGCAGAACTAAAGGAGTTCAAAGAAGAGATCAAAGAGAGGACATCAAAGGAGTGAAAGATGCACTCATGGCACTGGTTGATAAATTCTGAAGTTCTTAAACTTGGAGATGTTCACTTTTGACTTTGAGAATGATGTGATCAGTTCTTACTATGGATTTCCCTATCCTTGGCCTCCCACAATATCATTCCCTCCTTTGTTTCGAGTGTTAAAACTTGTGTTCAGCTTGCATGCTACAACTATCTACTTTAACCTTGAAGTTTTATGCGTGCATTTATGAGTTACTCTCAATTTCAAGTTTTTACTCGTGTTTATGACTGTCTTGTATGCTATTTTACTCTTCTTTGATGATGCCAAAAGGGGGAAGGGTAGGAGTATTAACTGAGGGGGAATATAAACTAGACTAGGTTCCTGAATAAAAGGGAAGGATTAGAAATACCTGTGTAGGTTTTTGACTTAATAGGATGTTTGTTAAGGTTCTGAGTGTGAAAGAACTTAGGGGGAATCTGTTCCCAAGGAGAATATGTTCTCGTTTAATGCTGTGTGCATATTTGACATCTATTAAGTGTTGTTTTGGTACTTTTCCCTTAATGGTTTGTCATCATCAAAAAAGGGGAAATTGTTGAGGCAATGGCCTCACATATTTTTGATGTTGACAAACCGGTTTAATGGTTTGCTTGAGTATTTGTAAGTCAGGAACTTGCTGAGTATTCAAGAACCTGAAGTTGGACTCAAGTACCTGTGAAAGTCGCTGAGTCTCAAGAACCTGAGGATTGGTCAATGCTCGAGTCATCAGAGCAATTGTCAAGAGATCATGGAGTGACGGTTAACAAACTGATAATGGAGTTAACAAGCCATTGAAGCTGACCTTATCAGACTGCATGCACACGTCTCCATAACAGTTAACAAGGAGATAATGGAGTGACGGTTACAAGCCATGATCTATGGCAGTTAACTCAAGGACTTATATAAGTCTGGCAGTTACTGTTCAGAAGGTGTGCATCTTCCATATTCGTTAGAGCTTTCCAAAGTGGGTGTACCCAGTGTGAGAATATCAGAGTGTGTGATATTCGTGTGATCGAGTTACTCTTGATCTGTGACCGGAAAGCTGCGGTGGTGCAAGGACTACTGTGACGTCGTGAAGTCAGTCAGGGAAGTAGTCAGGTTTTGCTTGTGTTGATCTAGTTTTGATCTACACTGAATAGGCAATTCTGTACAAAATGAATGTAAAGATTGTACAGACTAAATAGTAATAAAAGGCTATTTAGGTTTATTTCTCTGTGTACTTTGTCTACTTGTTTATCTGCACACAAAGTCAGGTTCCTAACAGTTCCTGAACATTGTGAAGTCTTTGACTACTAACCACAGTCCTATCACCAAGTAATCCAGGAAAAAAAATTTACCAGGTAGTTTGTAATCCTGCCTCCGTTCCTGCTAACAAGGTTCTTCTCTTTTACTTCAGTCTATGGCATTATTTAGAATCAAATAAAATAAAGTGTAGTAATCTCTTCTACAGGTCATTGTTTTAGGATAATAGATAAGTATAAGCTTATATGAAAATATAGAACCAAATCGTAAGTATGAACTTTTGAATTACTATAATATTTTACTATGAACTAGCAAATTCACCAAACATGTCCATCTCAACTTGACTCGCGAGAACATGTGTTTTGCTCGACTAAATTTCTACTTTCTTATGTTGTACGACTGAGCTAGCAAGCAGCTAAGCGGCCGCGTTTCGCGTCTAACTGTTTTGATTTCCCAAGTGACAACGACTGACCTCTTGTTATTTAAAGGAGGAAAAGACATTGTCCTTTTTTGTTGCACATTCTATTCCATTATAAAACACTCTTATTGGGCTGACAATATGACATGGCCTATTTAGTTAAGTCCATTGTTGACCCAAGTGGATTCAAATGAGAATATCCTGCATTAATTACTTTTAATTTTGTGAATTTTTTTCTCTTCATTTCCTTTTTTTCTCGTCCCACACGTGAATGTGTTATTCTTCCCTCATGAAACATGGAGGTGTTATTCGATCATCATATTAGACGTGTTGTATTTTACCATGGTAAAGATGTCTGATAATACCAGCACTAATGCACTGGATCTCATTAGAACTTATCAGATAATATTTAAAGAATTTGATTCTTTTATATATTATTTTTACTTAAATATCATTTGTTCAAATATTATCATCATATCAAATTCTCAATATACCCTTGCCGGGGGACAATATATACTAATATTTTACACAAGAAGTTTGGCTTAATGATGTAGCCAGAACTTCAGTACACTAAGACGATGGTTGAAGCCAACATTACACTTGATAGAAATTAAACTAATTAATTATATGTTTGCTCCTGTTTTTCGATCTGAAAAAAAATATGAATCCATTTTTCTAATTAAAGTCAATTAAATTAAGGAAACATATGTGACGAAGGGGGTACTCATTTGTTAGGAGACTATGGAGTCATCCCTTTTAAAACATGTTAGTGAAAAGCTAAGCTAGAATATCTACTTGAGATGAATTTTGGTCCAAAAATCTCTCACTTTATGTAGACATAGAGATTAAAGCAATTCCAACACACCATATATGAAAAATAAAATAAAAGAGCCAAAATTCAATTACTTTTCGACTTAATTTATCTATTATTTGACTTTTCGTAATATTTCATGAAGAATTAAGTAAGTGTGATATTGATTCTTTTTAGAGCAAATTAAATGTAAGACTGAAAAATTAAATAAGTGATGCTCTCGTTTTTGGCGAACTCGAATTAACAATTCAGGGCACAGATCAAGTGATCGAGGGATTAGACGTAAAAATTCCGAATTCGGAGTGAATGAATTTGACTCATCCGGCCAAAAAAGAATTAGCAATTTAATTTTGGGTTTGTTATGTAAGAAAAAAGAGTGTAGTCAGAGATGGATGATGATTGTCCTTTGTCTGATGCTTGTATTCATGTTGATAATCATATGGTTTCCTTTATATGAGCACTTTGATAATTATGTGTGTATGGCCAAATGCCTTATCATTTTTAGCACTAACAAATTGCTAGCTAATTATTATTATTCTCATTCACCTACATCATGCCAATTACTTTATTGTTCTAGACTGCATTATTTCCATCTAGTTAAAATTCCCATCAACCCTAAAATAAAATACTGAGGAAAGGTACAAGTAAAACGAATGCCCATTATAATAATAATAATAATAAAGATTGGATGCAAATTATATTTTTGGTACAAACTGTAAAATTCGTTAAAAGTGAATTATAATTCGTCGTCGAAAAATCAATAGTACGACATAGTTCGTCAAAAATGATTTATATTTGTAATGCGGAATTAGGTTAAGTTTAGATTTTATTGATTGAGCAAAAGATACACAAGTGTTTAGATTAGACTTATAAACCCTAAATCTCATCCAGTCCAAATTACATGAATCAAGTAACGAAAACTCAAATTGACAACAGAATAATCTTCCCTGTATCAAGATGAACAATAGCCCTCTATCGTCACGCCGGAACTTCCACCAGAACCACTCCGGCGACGCGATTCTTCAGCTGCGACTGGACTGGCTCTTTCCGGACGATGGCTCGCACTCACTGCTCTGATTACTCACACTCGACCTCGAATCACTCTCGGCCTGTCAATCACTGACTCTCTGTGTTTGCAATATCTCGAAGAAGCTCTGGAATCATAAATCCCCAAAATCGAAAAATGAGGAACCCTAAAAACGCAAACCCAGGTCCTTTTGTTCCAAAACGAGCTGCGTCAAAACGACGTTGTATCGTTGTAACGAAATTAACGACTTCGAGCGCGCCCAGCTGTTTAATGGAACGACGTCGTCTGAGTCGCAGCCAAACTCAGAGTTTTCCCTCTTTGACGAAACGATGTCGTTTCTTCTCGGGCTGGACTTAAGTGACGTTGTTTTGCTTTGGACTGACTTGAGCTTTAAATCCCTTTGAGACTAACTCATGAACCTGCAGCAGCTCAAAAATAGAACAACACCAAAGCAGAACCAAACTTGCCAATATTCGAATATATCATATGCTTGATTCATATCTAGCTCAATCATCATGTTTGGATTATCATAAACTCAACAATATTCGTCGCCGAAAAATCATCTATACGACGCAATTTAATCTCCTTTGTCCAAATGTGACCAATCAAGGACAGTCATTGGTTTGTATTTTTTTACAAAAATATGTTGTTTGCACCGGAACCGGATCATCAATAATAATAATAATAATAATAATAATAATAATAATAATAATAATAATTTCGTGCAAAGCATTGACATTATAAATGTGAGTCATTTGTTTCCAGCCATGTTATCGATCTTCGGTTTTTTTGTTTATCAATACTAATGTGAATCACACTTCAAAACTTGATATGTGATATCGATAAACCAAGATGGAATCGATGGAGAACTAAATGATGAAATTTTTGTGTTTCATTGGAGATTTGATTTTTCCAACACTATGAAAGTCCTTCATTCATTTTCGTTTAGTTTATCATGGCAAATATAACTAAAGATTATGATGATTGGTAAGATGATACATGTTGGAATCCACTTTCTTTCACACAAAAACACTAGTGTTAATTTTTCTTGTTTTGTTCTTCTTTAAGGCAAGATAGTTGGCCCTTGCTAATCTTAATATGCCAATCAAAAATGGATCTAGAAAACAAGATCTTAATAATGAGAAATCAATCACACCACACTAGCCTACCAAAATTGAATTTTTGAGACCCAAAACATATCAATAATGGTATGAGAAGATCCTGTTCAGTTGGTGAGGTACAAAATATTGAAGTAGTAGTAAGTAACAATTAATAAATAGGCATATATAGAGAGAGAGAGTATCATAAGTTTGACAACAATGTTGTCATTATTATTAGATCTCCACCATAAAATGTCAAGTCCTTTTGAGTGATCAAACTCCTTATTATGCAAAAACGACTTGATAATTTGAAATTTCATGGCCAAATTGCATAAGTGAGACTTAACTCATACCAAAAAAGATTTTTTTTCGTACCCCTCATGATTCGAACACAAGCATTCTTCGGATTTAAAACTTTTTACGCTATATCCTTTGATCACTTGCGCCAGTCATGAGTTCATACCATCAAAGATTGATGTGGAAATACTTTCATAAAAAATGATCGTACTAAATATAGATAATTGAATTATAATATCAATATTATTTGGCAATTATATTTAATTTAATATGTAGAAGGGGGGTTATGTTCTGGTAAGAAGTGTACTTTTGGTGAGAAATAAGAAGTAATCTCATTCATTCATTTTTGTCATCAATGGCTAGGATTAATTTACATAATTCGTAGTTTTTCAAAAGATAATCCGTAACATTACATAATTCGTAACTTTTCAAAGGATAATCCGTAGCAGTATGTATATAAGAGTTACGGATTATCCTTTGAAATGCTACGAATTATGTAATGCTACGGATTATATATCCTTTGAAAAGCTACGTATTATGTAAATTAATCCTAGCCATTGATGACAAAGATGAATGGATGAGATTACTTCTTATTTCTTATAAAAAACATACACTTCCTATATGATCTTTTCCTTGTAGAAGGGATGGATATATGGAGAAATGGATGAGGCAAAGTCTAATCAAGGCACTTGAATGCCACTCATTGGCATATTAGGCTGGAAAGCATAGGTCAATTAAGGTACTATCTACACACTATGAATGGCACAAATGCAATAAAAATTTCAACAATCCAAGAATAGTTACCACTATGATTTATATGCATTTCAAAACATTTCTTTGCTACAAATTCATCACCAAATTTATTCACTAATGGCATCAAGCAAATGTTACTCAAAATCAGTTGAAGAGGTTGAAATTGTATCAACAAACTTATCTTGTAACTCATTTGAATCGATCAACGAATGATGTAAATGAATAGTTCCTGTCGACGAGAGCATACAGAACATTTTGATCGCGGACCGACTATGATGTTGTTTGCCATTGTATCTACATACACTCATGACTACTACCCAAAGGCAAAATCAAAAAAATTTAAATCCAATTGCTTCCTTCATTCATTCATTCATCCTTAGCTTTGTAACTTTCTCATTCCACATGATGTCTCATTTCATGCTTCATTCTCTATAAAGTTGAAATCTTTATTGCATTTTCACTATACAAAAACACTATAAGTCACACCCACATCACTCCATCCTACTCTTCTAGGCCTCCTCAAAAAAAAACAAAAACAAAGGATGCGCAGGATAAGGCAAAAGGCATCCCCACCCTAAGCGGGTGCGCAGCGTCGCATCCAGCGCATGATAGCGACTAGCCTTGAGAAACTCGTTGAGCGCAAAAAGCAGCAGAAAGCTGAAACCTTTATGATGAATTCGTGTATTTTACTATTGATTAAAGTTGGAAAAGATTGAACAAGATCAAATCACATTCTCCTCACCAATATTTTTTCAGTGTGTGTTGAGCGTAATCTCCTCACAAGACTGTCTCTTTTTTGACATTCGACTTGGTGAGATTTGTTGTTGTTGGGGTTGTGTTTGTCAGAAATGGCGGCCTGCGAAGCTTGGAGCTTTATAATTTCTGCGTTGTGGAAGGATTAGGGCTCAATTGTTTCGATAAGGAGGAGTATATTCATCCAATTGCTCACTTTTGTTTAGGGTTTTGGCTTTTGTATGTTTGTTGTTCTTCAGTCAGTTGATCATTTCTTGAGCATCCATGTCGTTTGATGTTCGCTAATTGAGGCCTTTCTAGAGTTGGGTTTTGGTTTTTAACTAAGAAAGTTTAGCTTTTTGGATTGTTTGGTTGGTGGGTGTTTTATTGTATGTTTGAATTCATGTGTAGATGGTCAGCTGAAGCTTGTGTTGTGTTGAGATCTCAGGAATTGATTTGTGTAGTTTTGAATTTGAGTGTTAGTTTTGATTGCTAAGGGTGAAGGAGTTGAACATTAGGGTGTGGTTGGGAAAAAGAGTGATGGGAAAGGCCAAGTTACTGCTGCATTCAACAGTTGGACCGCCGATAAAGCTGCGGGCAGGATTGAGAAGGAAGCAGGCTGGCCGAGGGTCTTACAGAGGAAGTTAGACTTTGAATTTGTAGGGATTAGTTTTTTTACCGTGTTTTGGTGAAGATTAAGTGGTTATTGGTAGCTCGGTTGGTTAAGATTTTAGTAAGGCGGTGAAGCTGGTGAGGGAAGATGGGCGCTGAGTCGCAGCAGGTATTAAGAAGCCTGTGTTCAAACACTGGGTGGCATTATGCAGTTTATTGGAAGCTCAGACCGCACCATTCTCGAATGTAAGCTTAATTTATATACTAGCTAATTCCCATATGTTACTATGTTAGGTTAATTTATTTGTTGGAAGGTTCAAATCGATTGTGGCTTTCAGCTGAGGTTTTATGTAAGCGCTCAGTCAACTGCATCAGTGTCTAAATGTTTAGTAAACCAGAGATCCTCACGTTATTAATAAGTTTAGCATTCGCAGAGTTGGTCACTGCCACTTTCTTTATGTATATTATGCTTGTAAAGATATGACTCGGTTCTCATTTACAGGGTGTTGACTTGGGAAGATGCTTACTTCGAAAACTGTGACCAAAATCATCTGAGTACGCACTCTTATGAGTCACAAAACTACATGCCCAATGCAAGATACGTTCATGACTCTGTTAAGTCGGCTCTGACAGCAATGTCATATGATGTGTATCCGTTCGGCGAAGGGTAAGCCTTTATCCCACCCCTAGCTATAAATACCTTTTACAGTAGCAGGGAGAAGTTTTCAAGTAATCGATTGGGTTTTTACTGTTTTGTACCACTAAAGCATTACGTACATGATTGTTTGCTAGTACTAGCGATCAATGATCATATGCCTTTCCTGAAAGTTTTCACACTAGCCACCATATAACAAGTGTCTGTCTGCCATTTGGTTACCTAAAGTGCGGAATATGATAACTATGTTCACTTTCACACTAGTCTTCATCTGACAGGATTATTGGGGAAGTTGCGGCTAGTGGAAAACATCAGTGGGTTTTCGGAGACAAGCATGCAGTTCCATCATCGTCATTTGTTGAGGTGCTTAGTTAACGATGAGTTTTTTTTTTGTTTTGAAGTTTGCTTAATGAAGTTGCCTCTAATTTTTCGTGGGTTCAGGATTATAATGGATGGCGAACTCAATTTTCAGCTGGCATTAAGGTAGCACTAGGTTTATTATTATTATTTGCATACCTATTTTCTATTTTTTTATTTTCCTGGTCTACACTGCACATAATCATGATGTGAAGTATTCGTAATGCAAGGCAGATAATCTGCCTTCAGTTATAAACAAGTATCACTTTGTTGATATTTTTGTTTTCTCGTACATTTTATTTGTAGACTGTTGCCATCATTGCGGTTGCACCGCATGGAGTTGTGCAGCTTGGATCGTTGTATAAGGTGAGGCAAGCTGCGAAACAATTTTGTATGATGTGTCAACCTTTTATCATGAACGTTCCGTTGATGCAACTTTTTATGTGCATATCGTAATATCATTGGTCGCTTATAATGTCCATGTGATATATTAATAGTTGGACGAGAAAGAATTTCCATTTTATACAATACTTTCTATCGATTTTGTCATTGGCGAAAACTACTTGTTCCATTTAGAGTCGCATGCTTACCTTTTCCATTTGTGGACTGCAGATCAATGAAAATATGAAGTTAGTCAATCAAATAAAAAATTCACTATTGGCTTTCCAGACGTCTCCTGTGGTAATTACCTCCTTGCCAAATTTTATTAACGTAAGTTCCATGTTGTAGCCTGCAAGTAATTGACAATAATGTTTGCGGTACATGAACTCGCACACAATCACAAATAAGTATGTTATGTTAATTGATTGACTCACGTTACATTTTATGCACCTTCAACTCCAGAATGTGGGAGCCGAGGCTATCCAAGGTAGTGGAGGATCATTAGACTTGCCAGCAGATAATGATTGTCGAATGCAACTTCAACAAGAATCTGATTCTTCGGGACTAGGACAAATTTATTCAAAAATGATAGATGGAATAGGAATACCGCAGCAAATGAAAGTGCACATGGACTCTGAAGCTAATGGAGTTCCACCAACTTCTAATATGGATTCCATACATGCTATGCGCAATCTGGCATTTCCATTCGGTGATGCTGGAACTGCATTTCCATTCCATGATTCAAACCGCGAGCCCTATGACAGAGTGAACTTTGATATATTAGATCAATATCAAGGTCTGCTTCCATCATCACATGTGCCAGAGACGCAGGCATCACTGATTCAGTCCGAGTCGTCCAACACATCTCTGAAATTTTCTGCAGGCTGCGAACTGTACGAGGCATTAGGACCAGCCTTTTCTAAACAGTTAAGCAATTATGACAACCATATGGAGACTAGTAAAGTCAAAACAGTTGACGGATTCTTGGAGGGAATGAGCAGTGCTAGTAGTCAGATAGCGCCTTCGTCTGGTTCAGAACATCTGCTTGAAGCTGTAGTGGCTAATGTTTTCAATAATATCGAAGACTATAAAAGTGACAGAATCTGTAAATCTATGCAATCCATACTGACAACCGACTACATTCCAGAGCCGTCGTATGAGGATCACAGAAACATTTCCACAGACCCCTTGAGCAATTATCCCTCTCCTGCAAAAGAGGGTATGCAGCACAGTTTAAGAATGCCGGAAGCATATTTTGCAAGATCTCCAACAATGTTATCATCCACTTGTGTTAGTTCATGCACAGAACCGGTCTCAAAGTCCTCGGAAACGTCTAAGGGAAATAAGAAAAGGGCTCGGCCTGGGGAAAGTTCAAAGCCTCGGCCCCGAGACAGACAGCTGATTCAAGATCGTATTAAGGAGCTGAGAGAGCTCATTCCCAGTGGGGCGAAGGTAATCAATTGAGTATCTGATAAAAAAAATTCCACATATTTGAATTTCAATTGTCTGAATATGTCTAATACATCATGTCTTTCGATTCTCTTACAGTGCAGTATTGACTCTTTGCTGGAGCGCACTATCAAACACATGCAGTTTATGCAGAATATGACCGAGCATGCTGATAAGTTGAAACAATGTGCTGAGTCGAAGGTAAATACTGCAGATACAAAATATATGTTTCACCAAAAATTATCATAATTCTTTACGATTCCTTTTGAACGGATTGCTACTCTCACAAAGTTCGATTGCTTTCATGTGTTAACTTTTGGGTATTTATTTCTGTATACGTTGGTCCGCTCATATTTGTTATAATCAGAGTCGTCTTCCCTGGTCGTTAATTATTGCAATTATGTAGATGCAGTCTAAGGATGCAGTCGAAGGATCTTCCAGTCACGAGCAAGGTTCAAGTTGGGCAGTTGAAGTAGGTGGGCACCTCAAAGTTTGTAGAATACTGGTAGAGAATGTCAACATGAACAGACAAATGCTGATCGAGGTACTTAGTATTCCAGCTCTTAAAATTGAACATTTGATAGATCTCCCGCGCACACGACCTGCAGAAACAAATGAAATCTGCATTTTGATATTCGTAGATGCTGTGTGAGGAGTGCAGCCATTTTCTAGAGATCGCAGAAGTTATTAAGAGCCTTGGCCTGACAATCTTGAAGGGGGCAACTGAAGCGTGTGGTGAGAAAACATGGATATGTTTCCTAGTTGAGGTAACCGCCATTATCTCTCCTCCATATTTTTAACCAAATCTCATAAACAAGTCCTTCAAACGTAACTTTTCGTTGCATGTTCTTGTTCCGTTGCTTGCAACACAACTTATGACACCAAGTACTGCTAACCGAGCTTGTTTGCCAATAGTCGTCGTCGATCTACATGATTTCTGATAATTGTTATGAAATTACAGGGGCAGAAGAACAAGAGCATCCAGAGGCTCGATATACTTTGGTCCCTCGTCCACGTCCTGCAACCAAAAACTTCAGCTTGAATGCTATGCTAGAGTTTAATAATCAGATAAAGTTAGAAAAACTATGGTGTGTGGTTTGCTGCTTCCTATAAGCAATTGTGAGCCCAACTTAGGGTTCACTTTTCCCCTTGCTATCTTTTATTCATGGTTTGCATGTAAGCTATGGTTTGTTTTTTCTAATGAGTTGTGTGTGATGCTAATTGTTCATATTCAATGATACTCAGTTATTGACCATAAACTCCATAAATTTCTGTCAAGCCTAAACAAATGCAGTCATTTTTAGGGAAAAGATCACTTTCAATGTCAAACTATCACTTTTTGTCAATGGATGCAGTCACTTTTAATATATGTACAGGGTCAAGATCAGGTACAAAGTTAAATTTTGGTACAAAATATAAAATTCGTCAAAATTATTTTATAATTCGTCAGTTTATTTTATAGTTCGTCAAAATTATATTATAGTTCGTCACTTTTCGAGCAAAAAATGAAAAAGACAAACCAAAAAATGAAAAGATGACATAGTTCGTCAGTTTCATTTTATAATTCGTTACCAAGAAAAACATCAAAAAATCAAGATTTAATCTCATCCATTCAAATCACAAGATCAAAGGCTATGATTAGTTTGTATTTTGTACCAAAAATTTAACTTTGCACCGGATCCTTACTCTATATGTACAATTAAATCATTATTGTCTTTAATTTTTGCAAATACAATAATTATTTATTTACAATAAATACGATGAGAGGGCAAATTATCAATTGGAAAACAATTCACACGTTCTTATATCAACAAATCCTACAATTTTCGACAAGATTTGATGACCTCGTACCTTCATCGATAACAAAATTATTCTCGTGTGTTTTTCGTAGTCGACGACAACAGTATGTTCGTGTTTTTTTTATCTTAAATCTTAGGTTAAAGTTCTTAGCTGATCCTAATGTTCATGGTTTTGCTGTATATGTTCATCAATATGTTCGTGTTTTTTTAATCTCAAATCTTATGTTAAAGTTCTCAAATCCTATGTTAAAGTTCTCAAATCGGAGTTCGTAGTCGAATAAGTCGATTGATGAAAAGAAATTAAGTAGAGCAAAGATGATATCGGAGTTTGTTAGTTTGTTTCGAAATTTTAGGGCTCGTAATATATAAACAGATTTCAAAGCCCAGTTCGGCCCTCGAACCCGACCTAACTATGACCTAAAAAGTCCGGCCCGGCCCGCCCTTAAAAAGCTCGACCTAATTACGACCTAATAATACTCTACTCGGTCCGATCTAAAAAAGCCCAATCGTAAGCCCTTTCATATTTTACCTTCTATAAATCAAATTATAATATTCTTAGTCAATTAAGGAAATTTTTATGTATAGTTTTTCAAATAATGATATAATTCAACATATGTATTAATTTTACATTATGTATGTTTTTGTAATTAATTGTAATAATCTATTTACCATATATTAATATTATTAAATTATGTATGATTTTACGACTTGTAATTTTTTATTGATGTGTTTAATTAAAATATTACAATTTTTATTGATATACTAAATAAATGATTCTTTAAGCCCGGTGTTCGGTCTTAAATTTTAGGGCCGATTCAGTTCAGCCATAAAATCCCTTTCACTACTCGACCCTAGGGTAGACATTTGAGGCAAGCTGTGCTCGATCCTAATTTTTTCGAAAGCCCTTCCAAAACGTCATATGTTCGGTCCTAAGCCCTTTCATTAATAGTACGACATTATCAACTCCTAGATCAACTGATATTAAAATTTCTAATTTGTGACAAAAAAAAACAATTAGTTGTGACCAGAACTCGACCCTTATCTTTACTGGTCAAATTTAACATAATTTCTCCATTGGTTAGGCTACTTTTCTTCAACAACAATTTGTACCTGGGTCACAGATTATGTGACAAAGATTGGTGAGCTAAACAAATAAGGGACAACCTCAGCTTCAAGTTGTTGAAAAAGCGGTCATACATTTGACAAGCAAACAACCTTAACTTAATACATGGGAGCTCCGTCTAGACTGTGTCAACTTATCAACTCAAGCAAGTCAATGGAGTCAGGCCATCGCATCTTCCCTACCCAATTTACAAATTCTGAGTTTGAGGCAATGTGTACTGTCTGGACCTATTCATGCCTCAGTTCAGAATCTAACTACATTGATCTCAGTTATAACAACTTCTCTGCCCCATTTCCCCAGTTCCTCTCAAACTTGCCGAATTTGACTTCCTTGTCATTGAAATTCTGTGGGTTTTGTTGGAAGGTTTCCAGAGAATATCTTCACGGTAAAAACCTTAAAAAGTCCTACAATATGTTGCTACAAGGTAGTTTTTCAGTCCTTGCCCCACACAGCTCTCTAGAGGCCTTCGGACTTTCAGGAATTAAATTTTCAACTGTGATTCCTGAGAACATTGGTGATCTGACAATGCTGTCCCAATTAGGTCTCACAGGGTGCAACTTCAGCGGGCAGTTACTTGACTCCATATCTCAACTTACCCACCTTGTGTTTTTAGATGTATCTAACAACAGATTGAGTGGCTCAATTCCATCATTTTCCAGCTCGAAAAACATGACCCAAATGCTGTTTTCGGACAATCAGTTAACTGGTTCTCTCCTTTCCACCAGATGGAATGGACTTTCAAAACTGGTGGAAGTGTCCCAGGTTCCTTGTTTGGCATTCCATCCCTGCAAAACTTAGACCTTCGCGACATCCGGTTCACCGGCTTCACAAATGAGTCAATCGACGCATCTTCTTCCCAGCTTGTGTCACTCTACCTGAGCAATAACTCTCTGCAAGGACCTTTTCCTAATACCTTTTTGGGGTTACAACGCCTCGAGGTTCTTGATCTTTCTTTAAACAGCTTCTCTGACATACTTCACATCAGTTCGCTACAACGGATGAAGAATCTTTCCGTTCTGCATCTCTCACACAAGCAAGCAACTTGTCCGTTGAAGTTGGCCAAGAAGACCCTGAAAACCATCCAAGCCTTCGCTATGTGGGTCTGTCTTCATGCAGGCTAAGAGCATTCTCAGGTTTCTTAAAAAACTTGACATAGATGGATCAAGTTGATCTTTCTGAGAATCAGCTCTATGGCCGATTACCGAGTTGGATCTGGAGTATTTACACCAGCAAGCTGAATCTCTCTCACAATGCCCTTCAATGAGCTGAATGGGAGCATCCCAACAGAACTTGCAGGGTTGACGTTTCTTTCCTTCCTGAATCTGTCTTATAAATCAACTTGAAGGGCTGATTCCAAAGGGCAGTGAGACTCAGACATTTTCCGAGGATTCATTCAAGGGGAACAAAGGCTTGTGTGGGTTCTCCCATTGCATACAAAATGCAGAAAAGAACCTGAGACTGAGACAAATACTGATCTTGCAAAACCATCAGTAAAGGACTGGAGAAGGTATTTTCATTGCTGGTCTAGGCCTGATCATTATGACACTCATGTTCTGGCCGCGATGGAGAGTGAAGTTCTTTGAATTCACAGATGAAATCTTGATAAGAATCTTCTGCTGTAAATTTTACAAATGATGATTTGTTGATTAGTGAAGCTAATAAAATTGCCTTGTTGTCGTCACTAGTCACCTTTTTTCATCTATAGAATTTTATAAATAACGTACGAAACATGAACCGCGTGATTACAGTGAATAATAACTAACAACATTGGTACGGAGAAAAATCAAGCAAAATCCCTGGTGGGGAATCACTAAAGACTGAACCGAGAGGTTACCTGAGTGAAGTTTGGAAAAGCTGAACTGATTCTCTATCTCACTGTGTTCGTAGTTGTAGGAGTCGAAATGATTCGATGCAGGATCTGTAAAATGACATGCAAAATGAGTCTGGCGATTAAAGGGATGTCCTAAACTGCATCGGAATAGAGCTAACAATTATGCCATGATGCCGTATAAAGCTGCTCTGTTGCCAACAAATACGCTCTGATGGAAACTTCCATAGATGAACACAACAGATCTGTTAATATTCCACAAACAGTAATGAAAGAACAATAGTACGAAGACACCGTATTTGTTATCCGGTACTACCAAAGTCAGGGATTTTCACTATTTTGATGGGATGTGATTACACGTATACATACGGAAAATTGTAGAAACCATAATCCCTTGAAAGCCACAGATGCAGCAATAACAAAAAAATTCCCTGAAAATCAGACCTAAGAACCCTAACAATTTGGTACTGGCAAGCTAAAACCCTAAATTAACATCGGAGACTACCAAACATACCTGTACTGACGATGCTGATGAGAGGACTGGAGAGGAGGTGTTCACGGACAGATTCTGGAATCTGGGGTTTGAGTTTAATGTGTTTTGTGCAGACATCTTTGATGGAGTTTTGGTCCAAGGTTGGGGATGCCAGTACTGGGAATTGTTTGACTTGTTTTCAAATCTCAACAGTAAATAAGGATAGATCCAATCCAATCCACATTGCTGGAAAATTTGAGTACAGAGAACCATAACATTTATAAAATCCCAAATATTCAGTTTATTTTGGCAAGCTATGTAATTGAATACTTCTTCTATTGGTTCAACTGAATTTCAGACTTTCGAAGGTGTGATCCAAACTTCCAAATAACCTGTTGTTCCTAAAGCAATTTTATCTGAGTAAATCTCTTGTTTTAAATAATATATCAAGTTGAATCTTAGAAGCACCTGAAATCTCTGCTTCGAAATGTGCTTGCACTGCAATCTTCAACATCACAAAAAAAGGCTACACCTGCTGAATAAAAATTAAAACGGAGAAAGGTCAGCTAGAGCTATAATACATTCATTTCACAATCAAACCTATAGGGAATCCCTAATTCATCACCTTATTCTCTATTCAACATTAGCAGAGACTTCAAAGAATGAAGATCTGATCTTTATTATTTTAGAAACTCAATCAATTTAGAAATTTGACAAAAACAAACTGAAAGTCAATAATAATCCAAAAACGAATACTTTGAAGACTCAATGACTGGAACTAGAAAAATTAGGATCAGATAGAGCTAATGCCTGATTCCCAACACCTAACACTTCAAAAATCTGATCTTTATTTTTCTTGAAAATCAATCAACTTTGAATTTTAAATAAAAAAACTAAAACAAATCAAGAAACAAATTGATTCGAAGATTTGATGACTGGGAGAAATTGGATCAGATAGAGCTAATACGTGATTCGCCATCATATCGGCGATCAAACCAATAGGAAAACACAATGTTCAATCATCATTTACAAACTTCTCAACCAATCATCTACACCATCGGTGTCAAAAAAAAAAACAAAAACCCTAAAAACAGTTGTACGGCCGAATTCGAAATGAAACCCTAGAAAATGCGTGGTCTTTGTAGAAGAAAATGGGGACAAAATGCAATTAGTGAAAAGTTTGGAGACCGTTGTAGAGTATACAGAAAATCGCAAGCATTGTCCGAATTGGGCCGCAAAATTCACAAAGGCTTGCTTATTCACAAGTTAGTATTGTCAGTGACAGTGACAGAGCTTCATCGGAGGGGTCCTAAATTTTTTTTTTCGAATAATAAGGATATAAGTCGGATTCGGTAAAAAAAAGTCAGCTAAAGAACCGGTGAACTTTTTTTCGAACAACAAGGTCCGTTAATGATCAACCAATCTTCTGAAGCTCATAAAGATGTCAGGTGTCCATTGAAGATGATCCACATATGAATCGAAAGCTAATTGAATATTCTATAACTTTCATGTTTAACTTAAGATGAAATTTAGAAGTTAAGCCGATAAAAACAACCATCAAAGATAGATGATTAATTGAAATTTGACGAAATTGAAGGGGTACGAGCCAATCTTCTAAAGCTCATAGACGCTTCATCCGATGTCCGTTAAAGATGATCCATATATGTCTAGAAATATAATTGAATGCTCTACAACTTTCATGTTTACTTAAAGATGAAATTTGGCGGTTAAGCTGATAAAAACAGTGACCAAAGATGGATGATCGATCGAAATTAGCCGAAATCGAGGGGTCTGAGCTAACTTTCGGAAGCTCATATAGGCAAATAATCAGTGAGACCTGCACAAATCCGGGTTGCCCCGACCGGCCCGACCCGTTCGCCCAGTAATTTGAACGGGTTGGACATACATTATAGCCCGACGGACCAGCCCGACCCGGACCACAATTCTTTTAGGGCCGGGCCTGGACACCTATTTTAGCCCGATCGGACTAAATAGCCCGCCCGTTAACCCGCTGAAAATTAAACATAATATTTATTATTTTATTATATTATTATATTATTTTAACTTAAGAAAAGAAAACCCTGATCGGTCTTGATCGTCATGTGTCATCGTTCTCTAAGGAATAGCAAAGTTTTGCATAGATTTGTCTAGAAGCCTTGTTCCTTTCTAATATGTTGTTATTCAGCAATTTGTTTTCATTCTAATTGAAGAGTTACCATTTCTGTGGACAGGTGCTAATGCTCGCCTCCACCCTCGTGCTGTTAACTGCAGGAAGAAGAAATGTGGACACAGCAACCAGGTAATGATATAGTTTAGTAATATTGTGGTTTTGTTTGTCATTTTCGGTCTTGCCAATACGACAATACCGCATTAGTGCAGTTGGTGATATGTGTTCTGTAAACTTGCAGTTGAGGCCAAAGAAGAAGATCAAGTAGAGAAAGAGCCATGGCTGCGATCAGTTCTCTGGGCCATTTAGATTGTTTTTGTTTGGACATGGGGGGACAAGGATATTATCACATTTTTTCTTTGAAATGGAAGTTATAAATGTAGTTTGCCTCTATTTATGATTGGAGTAATCCAAATTCATCATCAACTTCCTACTTTGTTTGAAACACATTTTGGATCATTTTTCTTGGTGATTCCATTGCTGCATTTTCCAGTACCAGTATCTCTTCTGTGCTGAGTCGCCAGCCCAAAGCGCCCAAATTTTCTTCGGCTTGCTTCACAGTCTTGACGCCTGGAATAGGAATTATGCCCTTGCAGATGTACCAGTTTATTGCAACCTACCAAACACAACAGAAACTTTAATCATGTATTAACACTTAACAGTTAACACATATTTGTAGCGGGCCGGGTTGACCCGACGGGTAACCCGGTTCAGTTAATGGGCGGGCTTGGACATAATTTTGAGCCCGAATTGAACGGGCGGGCTTAGCCCGACCCGATTGTACGGACTATAAAGTATCAAATAGCCCGGCCCGAACCCGGCCCGAACCCGCGTTTGTGCAGGTCTTAGGCATCATCCAATGTCCGTTTAAGATTTTTTTTATATGGTTAGAAAGATAATTGACTGTTCTATAACTTTCCTGTTTACTCCAAAATGAAATTCAAAGGTTGAGCTCACAAATATAGTGACCAAAGATGGATGTTTAATCAAAATTTTCAACAAAAAAAAACTCAAATGTGAGAGGGGTCTCGGGACCCAGAGGACCCCCCTGGAGCCATTGATCTTGTGATTTGAATGGATGATATTAAATCCTGATTTTAGGTACATTTTCTTGGTGAAGAATTATAAAATGAAACTGACGAACTATGTTGCCTTTTACATTTTTCGGCTCGAAAAATAACGAATTATAGGTTGATTTTGACGAACTTTATATTTTGTATCAAATATCAACTTTCTACCTAATCTTGATCCTTGTTTATTAATCAAGAAAAGGTATCCCATTCTGATTTTATCTTATTTACTCAGTTTTGTTTATGAGAAGTTTTTGTGATGAAAACAAATTTTTAAGGTAAATGTAGTTTATACTTAGGATTTTTTTTAGCTTTTTTATATTAGTTTATACTTGGATTGCTATCAAAAAAAAATAGAGGATCAAATATAAAAAAAATTCGTAAAAATATTTTCATAGAAAAACGATTCTCCAATTATTTTTCATTTCATTTTTATACCACAATTCCATGATTCAAAAAAGGTTTAAAATGTGTTTTTATGATTTATGAGTAGTTATCAATTTATAAATTAAATGATCTATTAGTTTATTAATGTATTACAATTTAAAGCATAGTAGTATTGTTTAGGGCCTTAGGCTACATGGACGCTTATTATTTGCAAAATTTAGTTTAGGGCTCCACATTCAGTTCGACTCGGAATGAACCGAAGGTATATGTTCCGAGTCAAGATTTTTAGAAAGGTGGACCTTGGAACGGATATGATTCGAGTTTATTTGGTCCAGGTCGGATTGGGTGGATTGACTTTTTTTTTGAAAATATGGACTGTGGACCGGAGCGAAAATTAATGTTATTAACTCTTAAATTTCACAGTATGTAACGGACGTAATGTATATGTCCGGATTTGACCGTTGGACCAGAAATGTCAGAAAAAGTGGACCGGATTGACCCGATTGTTAGCAATCCGATCCGATCTGAATTTGAACATCCCTACTTCAATTATTTTAGTATATCTTAAAATTATTAAATGATAACTTGGAATTTATGTGTTCAATAGTGTATTGAATACCAATAATAAAAAATAGTGTATTGAATATTTTCTTCATTTTTTTTATTTATATTTATATTGAGATTTTTTAGTTGAATAATTGAGGACGTAGATTGATGGTTAAGCAAACACACAATTAATAAACATTGGGATTCACTTGAAACATTTATTAGAGGGGAGGACCATTTTGATTTATTATCTAGTAATGCTCGTCTCTTAAATAAAGGCAATCTTCATTAACTATGTCAAAGAATGTGTGCCATCGTGATCCTAAGAACCATAGACAATCAATGAAATCCATACTGTTACAAAATCAATTCAATGTACTCTAATATCATAATGCTACGTGGTTTATATTTAACTAAATTTTACCATGTAGTACTTTTTAACATTACTTTTTTTTTGATATAAGTACTTTTTAACATTACAATTCAACGCATAAGTACATGTATGTTTATATGTATACAAAGTGATAAGACGTTTAACGTTTAAGTAGATTTTCTCTATATCCGTGAAATCTCATTATATATGTTTTATATTGAATCAAATGATCCAAAAGCTAATAAAGTGCAAATTTGAAGTTTTATTCTTTTTGTCCTTTAAGTGAAATAAAGTTCTTTGATCGTTTGGATAAAAAGATAAAAGTTATTTACTTTTGCAAGTTGTTCGATCATTTGATTAGAAAATTTATATTAAAAAAAATCCATAAGTTCACCAAAATGTCTATCATCCTTTATCAAAGTAAGAATTATTCCCGAATAAAGATAGAGAATTAGTTCATCAGGGGCATGAACTAGTAGTAAAAAAAAAACGATCACCATTATTCTGAAGGGTAGGGTTAGAGAGGTTGTTTAAGGATTTATTCTGAAGGGTAGGGTTAGAGAGGTTGTTTAAGGATTTGATCCAGTCCTTCATTTTTCTTTTTCTTCTTTTTTTTTTTTGAAAAAAGAAAGAAGAAAAGATAGATAGAGAGAATTGGCATAACAATTCTGATGGTTCCAAAATGAGCAACTCATTCATACCACATTTGTCTTCTCTATGGATTATTAAAAGATTAAGAAATGGCCGTGTTTGCCATGATCCAGTAGACCAACCCTATATACACATCGCCTCATGTGTTTCGTAGCCAGTATTTCAGTCTCTCATCATCCTAAAAGCCAACTCTTGAAGCTCATTCAACTGCTCATTATGACATCTCACCTTCTTCTGCTCGTATACCGTCTCACCGCCCTTTACATACGGTAACATCCCATCCTTCATCTCCGCAAGCCCTCCGTTGTTGTGTTCCATTGACTCAATCGAGCTCTGAGGCGATACATGGTTGTTGATGTTATAGTAAGCCTGAAGATTCGGAAGAGTGTACGTGAGTCCTTGACGTTGACTAAGAGGAAGAGCGTTCTCGTCGTTGTTGTTGTTCACGACATTGTTGGCGAGTTGAGCCTTCACCTGCATCAGCTGCGCTTGCAAGATTACCACCTGCGTAAAAGTTGATCAAGAGCAGTTAGAGGATTATAGTGTACCAATCATTCACTCAAACAAGTTGTGCCTCCTTTTTCTTCTTAAAAAATGAATGGAAGAAACACGAAGAAGAAAAAAAACGCAGTTGAAGTTAGTCAAGCTTGGATTATTTACGTCTTTGCCTAATTCATTTTCTTGCCGTGAACACCATGACACACAAATTCCAACTGATTCATGAGTTTGATAGAAACATTCAAATCATCATTTAAGCAAAAACAGATTCAGACGGAACTAGTCTAATAAAATATCGGTCAATATCAAAAGATTGTAAATACTGAAAAATCTAAAAACGATCAAATGAAGATGTTCACGGAAGAATGAAAACTAAAATTGAAAAAAAAAACTTTCAAGAGAGAAAAATATATAATTTGTAGAATTATCTTGATAGAGGGGATGAAACAAACCTGTTGTTGCAGTGCAAAGATATGAGCCACACAACCATAGACCGGATCCCTCAGCCTAGCCTGAGCTTCATAAGCAATAGTGACAACAGCCTCGCAACGGCCCTGAACAGGAATGTGCAGTAACAATTTCGACACATTACTGGCACCAAACACCTTATGGATGGCTGCAAACCTCGCCGGTCCTTGCTCTGAGCAAAAGTAAGGAGCAAATATGCAGTCAGGGGTGCATTTGCGTCTCAAGAACTTGCAGGCACCGCAAGGCGACCCAACCCCGTTAGCCATTGCCACCAGAGACTGATGGTGATGAGGACCGAAGACTGGTGTCTTACGGCTTTTATAAAAGATCAAGGAGACAGGAAGGGACGTACCTGCAGGGTTCAAAGGGAACAAAAGTTAATGATTTGTATACAACATGGGTGTGTACTTAGTAAATGCAATCGGCAAAGTTATGAAACTACTATAAATCTAATATAAACAAATTTATTTTAGTTGATTCAAGTTTTGACTAGAATACTAATTAGTAAATTTTATAATCCCAAGTTTCCATTATGGGTCCTAAAATTAAATTGATTTACCGCCGAATGCCAAGCCTCGGGACTAACCCAGCCGTTGAAGTCCACACGTGGAAATATGTTTCCCTCTTAGTCCCTAAGCTTAAACACATTTCCTAATCTCTATACATTTATAAAAATAATTAAGCATAGAGTCAATGGAAAGTACCTTAACACGAAATTGACTATGTAGTTAGCGTTTTCCACTACTAATCTGGATTAATCCTTAGTAGAATGATTAAGATAAAACAAATTTTAAAAGGAAACACGTACAGAAAAGAGTGTAGAATAAACTAAGGGAGCTTGACATATTGATTAAACAATAATTCTTTCAAAACTATGAAAGGAAGTTATGTCTTATCTTTGACTAATGGCAGCATGGTGATGATAGTGTATTCATTACATGTATTTCTTTAAGACTTGGGAAATTGAGCCTCGATAATTTATTATATCGCATATAAGAAGAAGAAGAAAAATAGTGAAAGTAAAGCCTACATAACATGATAAATTAAGATTACTCAAGCTCACATATGTTGCAACTCCAAGGGAAAAAAAAACTATAAATAATGAATTCTTAAGTTAAAAAAAGAAAAGCAGGAACAAATTGTTCAGGCTGAAGTACAGGAGAGGAAAAACCAGCAAGAGGTGCCCATGGTAGTAATTTAAACTAATATTAGAATGTAAAAGGCGAAAAGCAGATCATTAAAGAAATGTGAAGGATGTGATAACAATATAAAGGACTTGTCAGCCCAAACACGGGAAAATGGAAGTAAGCAGCAAAGAGGGAATTCATACCTCAGCACTGTTGCGGCTTTGTTGACCGTCTTCGTAGAGGTCCACAGAAGCCACAAGCTGCCAGAACTGTCTCACACACTGGTATCTGATCAAATGTGACAGATTCAGCTTATAGAGGATTTGACAGAATAAACAGTTGTCATGTACGTGCACATGGCAGGCATGCAAGCGGCTTATCCGCACTGTATTGTAGCCGGCATTGCTTCACCAGTTGATGTAATTTCTGCTGTCAAGACAATTCAGGAAGTCCAGACACATAAAAGGAACATGCCATAACAGCTTTATATAAGAGGCAAATACTGAATGATAAGGACCGTATACGGTTATGCATTGCCAACAAAAAGTACCATTTACAAATTTTAACGAGAGTGGACAGATATCCAGATAATCCAGACCAGAAAGATCCTACTACAACATTCTAGACTTTAAATTCAGCCGGCATGATAACTCGAAGGTTAAATACCCAAATAAATTGAGTAAGCAAAAAACCATCCAGTTCTGCATGTCCAGACTCCAAAAAAGATGTTTCCATTTCAACCACATCTATCACCTCTTGTGATGGAACTTCACCTTAAGAAGGAACTGCATCTTAACCTGTCAATGGCATTAAAGAAATTCCTCAGTATCCCACGACCATATGATGAAGCATGAAAAGTTACAATTTCATTAAACCAGCATCTTAGTCATTAGGAACCAGATATATGTATGGGTTCTGGATTTTGAAAATATGGTATGTCCTAGTTACTCAATTAAATTACTTATAAGACAATATGACAAACAAATGTGGATAAGTGGTTGATTTTGCAAGGCTTAAAAACTATTTCTCGGATGTACCTGTGCAGTGTTATACACTATGTACTCATTGTACATCAGCTCAGTGGCTCTGACATTTGACGGCACAGGTTTCCCACATGGAACAACCACATCATTTTTCCATTTCACGTATTCTGATTCTTGAGGCTTCTTTTGTCCCAAGCCTTTGGTTGAATGCTTCCCTTTAGGTGGTTTATCCATATACTGATAGCATAAAATAAAAAGGTATGGTTAGAAAAAAGAGATCTCTTCGTCCAATATCTCAAAATCACTTTAGTCAAAGAATAATATACATAGAAACACCAAAAATGGCACATTAGTATGATAAACATACCGACAAAACACTGATTTCAAAACAAATAAGAGAGTGTGATAAAGCATAAGGCTAACTCACCGTAGCCTTCTTAAGCTCGTACATCTCTCCCAAAGCAACTTCACTTAGAAGCATTAGGCCCACAGGGTTTTTACGGTCAGTAAAACAATATTGAGCACTCTTACTGACCAGATCAGCAAAGTAGATACCCTTTCCGAACTGTATAATTATAAATAATCACGTAAGAGTCGGCAATGAAGATGACATCATTACTTTTCTCCAAAAATTTAACACTTTTAGAAGCATGAGACAGACCATGTAGCCAGTCGCTGGTGCTTCAGGGGGAGCTATTCTCAGTCCTTGACTAAGAATACCCACAAAGTTCGTCAAACGAGATCCTATAATTTACCAAACAATCAAGATTATCATTCTCAAACAAAACTGCTAACAAGCATATTACAAAAGACCAATAATAACATCAAAAGTAAATTTAAAAAAATAATGAGTTCATTTTTTGTAAGCTTTTTCTGAAGCTTACCATGCCATAGCAACATTTTGTTCTTAAGCTTATCCCTATAAGAAGCAAATTGATCAGATTCCCCTTCTCTCTCAAGTGCAAACACTTCTTCCAGTTCAAGACTCCACTCCTATTCATATCGAGTTATCGACCAGAACAAAATTAGTGTTTATTCCCTTGACAATCAGAATTCGAACAATTTATCATGTCCTGAAATTGTAAATTAAAGAAAAACTTTTATTCTATAAATAAAAAATTGGATGAAGTTACCGTATGAGTTGGTGCATGAGTGTTAAGTAGATATTTCTCTATCAATTTATAGTCTTCACTATCATGAGGAAGCGGACCAATGTGACATCGAAGCTTTTCATATTTCTCATCGAGAGATTCATCGCTTTCAGCATCAAAGCCTACTAATTTTGAAGCTATTTCAATTTCTTGGAGCGCGTCTAGCATTTTCACCTTAAAAAGGTAATGAATCATCAGACACTGACTGCATGACTAACGGAAGAGCGATCTTTTTAAATGACGGGACTTTGGTACCTTTGACTGAAAATCATCCTCATCTCTTATTACATGTGGGTGAACTGAAGGAATCAACGTGAAAAATCTATTGCTGGCATTCACCAGAAGGCTTTCTTTCATTGAGGCGTCATGGGAATTATTATTTAGCAAATTTTGTATCTCAGTCAATGCCTCGAAACCTGGAAAATCAAATAAATAAATAGTTAATAGTGTATTTGTCTGGATGAAAACGACCATCACAGTACTTTTCTTCCATTGTTGCATGCGGTTTTCAACCAACAACATATGGCGAATATTACACGGTACAAAACTGCACTAGCTTGGCATTTCTTGTAGACCACATGTAACACATGCAAAGTTAATAGTGCAAATTTATTCATGTATCTGGTATATGGTGAGAAACAACAAAAAGCAATAATGATATAACAAAGAAAAATAGCACATGATATTACCTTTCTGAATGTTACTTTTACTGAGTTTCCCAAGAGGCATTTCAGACATGTTAATCTCAAATTCCAGCATAGCAGCCCTGTGACCAGTAGAATGGATGTCAAAGTGCATTTTCTTTGCAGCCGCATGAAAAGAAAGTAAAATAAAGATATTATTTTAAGAGATTACCTGTATGTTTCCAAGTCAAACAACATTGACATTAATTCAAATAACGGGGCAGGAAGTTGGCTTATTGAGTTATCTTGTTTTTGCTTGGTGACTTGCTTATTTACCCCATAATCCTAGAGTAAGCGAAAATAAAAGGCGGTCAACTCAAAAAATCAATTTTCAACAAAAACTTAAAAGAAATGATGAGAGAAGTACAATGTCCAATGGGAAAAATTTCCCAGGTTTCTTCATAAAATCTTGTTTCCGTTCCCAGGCCCCCCATTCGTTTCCAGTCTTCTCAAGAAATAATCGTTTGAATTCTATGATTGCATCTGATTTGGACATCACCTCCAGTTTGTCTCCTCCTATTTTTTCATTGCCAACACGGCCCCATTTACGAAAGACGTGGCATTCACTTCCTTTATCTTCTTCAATTATTTGAAGAATGTAGTAACTTCACGATAAAGAAGATATATGTGTCAATCTTAAAGCACTGTACTGTATTCTCAATTATCAAAATTTTACTTTATCAAAAAAGAAGATATTTGATCACTCGTCAGAGATGTGACTCTAAAAGACATGCTAATGCAGAACATAAATAAGACTTGACACATTGGTTTTCACATAGATTTCAGCATAGACACCTGTTAGATTTAGCGCAGAGACAGCTTAAAAAATAAAAAAGGGTGAGGGATAGTGTCATCAACTACTCAATAAAAACACAATGGAAAATGGTTGAAGACAAGAACTTCCTTGAAGACACCGAGGAAGCATGATATATTCTACCTGTTTTCACCTGTTGATAGGTCAGACTTGTTCAAAGTTGTGTTATATATGCTTTTACCATCCTCAAGAATGTGACCAAGATCTTGCATGCCAGATGCTGCATGCACAGCACTTCGCCCTTTCACCTTTACAGTCACCATGCTAGGGGCCTCACCAACAGCTTCGACTTTGTATGGATCACATGAAAGCTTCTTCTGTCTTTTGAAGCACTCAACAAGATATTCTTCTCTTACAATAGGTACTTTCAACCTCCTGATTAAATTTTATTCAATTAAAAAAACAATAAACAATCCAGAACAATTCAATCCGAGTCAAAACCAGTGCATAGAGATAATTCAACATTACCTAGCCTTTTTCATCTCAGCATCCTTGGGATCCCTGTTTGCATCAACAACTAAGCAGCCAGTGTCTGCATTTTGAAATTTGAAGTAAAGACCTTGCACCACATGTAAACTTGGGCATTCGAAATTTGACGTAAAATGGAAAAGATTATTTTTCTAGAATTCAAAATTTCCAAACCTTTATTGGTTTTGCTATGAACAGTTCCACCAGCTTCCTTGATCCGTTTTGTCCATTGCTCCTATCAAATCATCGGAGACGTATATGACTGTGACATAATATGCAATGACTATATCCAAATTATTATTTACATAGAGTGAGAATGGTACCGCAGATTCCTTGGACAAACCAGCAAGTGATACTTTTAAATCTTGTATATTTCCAGTGTTCATTGTGCGAGTGCTGCCATTACCAACTTGACTGGTAGAGAGAGCCGTGGGTGCTGGTAAAATTCGAGTGGGTTTTGTCGCCTTTTGTGACTTGAACCACTGAAGAGAACACAGTGAATTATAGCAATATATGTATGTCTAACAGTAACAATACAATGAATTCAAACTCCAAACCTTGCAGAGGTATGCGTTCTTTGTTTCTTCTGGAATTTTCCACTTTCCCTTAAGACGTTCAAGTTCAGCAGTGGAGTATGAACACTTTCCCCACTCTGAAAGATACCCATGGCAACGATACAGGCCTCCAGAATAACCGAGATGGCCAGAACATAAGGGACAGAGTGGAAGCGCTCCAAATAGCATCCCATCAGCGCTTTTATGCACAATAAACCCATCAATAACACAAAGAGAAAAGAAAGAAAAAGAAACCAATATTTAATCATGCAACTTAAATAGATGAACATCAAAGCGATTGGAAGTACCAAGAGGTGTTGAGAAAAATATGTAACGTATTTAACGTGATTGGTTCTCTATGATGCAATCAGTTAGAAAAAGCTTACCAGCGTTCTCGTAAATCAAGTTCAGATCCTGAAGAACTTTGACCATTGGCTTCAAGCATCTGCCGCAACTCTATAGCCGATACATTCTTTTTAAGATCGTCTTTCAAAGCCCAAAATGTTTTCGCTTGGGCTTCTAGCCTAGCCTCCAACTCAACCGCTTCTTTTTTTTCGTTCCCACTTGATGAAACATTTTCCTCAGCCTTCACAACTTTAGTTTTCTGATCAACGTGTGCATCAGCTTTACGTTTACCACCTGCTTTGGGTACTGACTTCTTCAAATCTTCTTCATCATGCTGTTTTGCTGACAATACGTAACTAAATCATGTTAAATCCAACTGAGTAACAACACAGTAATTAAAATTTCTTAAACATTACCTTTAGCAATTCCTATTTTCTCATTAATTGAACCACGAAGAGTTTCCTTCACAGATTCTTCAAGAGTATCCCATCCTGGCAATTTCTCAACGTCAGCAGACGGAAATATATCCAGGAAACAGGCTGCATGATGCCAAGACAAGCCCCTTGCACTTTTACCCTCCGGCTTTGCTGACATACGAACCTAAAATAAAGTCAGAGAGACAATATTGTATTCAGTAGTCAACACGCAGACTTCGAGCTGGTGTCTGTGTGACAAGAAACTTATAGTTGAAAAGATTTAACCATAATTACAATGAAACATTACTAAGAGAATGATCTTTTATTACTCGGTTAAACTGAATTGCGACGGTAAACAAAAAGTTTACAGTAAATACTAACAACAGTAACAACCTTACCTCGCCTTTAGTGATCTTTTCACCACACTTTTTACAACTAGCTCGTGCAGTTTGCGAAACTTCAACACTAAATTCAGTAGCAGTTGCTTTCGCAGTACTTGAGGATCCACCTCCAGCATGCGAGGATCCACCATCCTCGACATATTTCCTTATTCTTTGCTGATCCTCCCACCGAAGAATATCAATGCCATCAACATCATCAACACTAGGAAGAAACAGCAAAACCAATAACTAAGACCCAGAAGTGTAAAATTGACACAAATTCGAGGTTTTAAAGTGAAATAAACTGTCAGAACACATACGATTTAATCTGCTTTGCTTTGTTCATAATGCAACTGGCATGGTTCCACATCTGAGACAACGAAAAATAACCAATGTCACTCACATAACGAAGAAAAAAAAAACTAGGATCAAAACAAAAAGGGACAATCCACTTCATGAACCAGCTACAGCAGACTGCATGCTATCTGTGATTCACACTTTCACTACTCAATACTCATTCATAGAATGCAATCAAAGCCACTCCAATCGATCATTGCAGCAGCTGAAATGCAGTCATTCAGTTAATGTGACCGTTTCAGTCCATTATTGGCTTCTCCAAATTACATCAAATTCATCATTCACTCTAAACCATTTTATGAACAGAAACATCCACACAACCAACACAGCCAAAACTCAGCAAACATAAAGATTACAACTTTATGAACAAATCGCAACCCTAAACCCTTTGATCAAAAACCAAACGCCACTTGGTTCTTTCAGAGTAGACTAACCAGTTAATCAACAAGATTATCAAACAAAGAGGAAACTAAAGAAAAAGGGAGAGATTTTTACAGGCATAAGGCCATCAAAATGACTGGACTGAACCATCTTCCCCAATCGCAAAGCCTCCTTGTCAATCGAGTCCTTGCAAGTCTTGCAAGATGACCTTCCAGACTTGGCGTACTCGGCTTTCCATGGTTTCTGTGGGTTCGCCATTACCGCACTCACTCACTCTCTCTATCTCTTTGTCGAGTCACTTTCGAATGATTTTTTCAAATAAAAATTAAATCTTAATCATTCGAAGGTGACGGATTTATAAATTCCAAGAATATTTGGGATCAATCTGAAGCTTTTTTAAACAAACAAAAAAATCTGAAGCTTTTAAGATTCAATGATGGCATTTTTGAAAACAATTTCAAAATCACTATTTTTTAAGGATTGGTGCTTTTTCTTTTCTTTTTTTGATTGGAGGTGTTAATAGTTAGTTTAAGATGAAAGGGGAAGGGGAATTCGAACTTGGGCTCTTTGACAACCTGGTTTTGCCTCCTCAGTGCTTTTTTTTATTACAAAGGATTTTTTTTTTTGATGCAAAAAAAAAGGATGGGTGCTTATGGAATGGGTAGATTGATGATAATACTCCTGATTTCTTTTATAGCAAATTCACTTTTTTGCGGTAAAATCAATTTTAATTTATTTTTATAAGTTTACACATTTGTTTCTAAGTATTTAGTTTAGGGTAAAATGACAAAAAGGGGTATGAACTACCACCAATTGACAATTCATGGTTCAAACTATAAAAATTGACAATTAACAGTAATTTCAAAATATTTTAATCTTCAATTTCACTATTAAGGGCAAGAAGGTTTTTTCATTGCATTCGTTTACTTAACTTTGTTAATTGGCGGAGTGATATTCCGTCAGTTAAGTGTTATATGAGGATTAAAATATTTTGAATTTGCCTCAATTTTCATAGTTCGGATCGTGATTTGTCAATGATTGATAGTTCATTCCCCTCTTTATCGTTTTCCCTTTAGTTTATTCTCCGGGGAATATGGATATTTTGATCAATTAGGTACATTTCGCTTTTCTAAAAATCATGTCCCCTTAATGTGATCATAAAATTGGAATTTGTTTTTCAAAAACTGAAACAAACAAACAAACAATTACAGACTCACAGCCACACAAAACAAACAAAGTAACAAACAAGACACCCTGTACAGACTCGATCATCAAGCAACCTATACAGACTGTCTTGAGCAGATTTACGGCTCTTCTAGATGCAAAAGAAAAACATCCTAAAGCATTGATATCTCTTGGACCACTTGCCATCCTCGGCAACAGCACAGCTCATCATCCTCTTTGATAGATGCACAGGCTGTCCCTCAAAATCAACAAGGGAAAGCTGATTTTCTGCACAATCCTCCTTCACAAAATTATTACCTGGACTAGAAAAACTGGTCACACCTTTAAGTGTGCCAAAAGTCTCAAAAGAAGGGGTTAATGCTGCCATGAAATTACATTCAGGTTCATTTAGGGACTGATTATCAGCAATAGGGTCTGAAACTACAATATAGAGTCCTCCCTTTTTCACACATTTAATAACAACAGTCCCATTTAATGAAACTTCCTTAATTCCATTAATAGTGTGAACATGGCAGCCCAAATCATCTAAAACAGATTCAGAAAGTATGTTTCATCTCAAATCAGGCATCCAACATACATTTTGAACAATTCTAATCATGTCATCATGCATTTTCAATGGAACACGGCCTATTCCTTTAATTTTCAGCGAAGTATTATTACCAAGTTTCACTTCACCACCAAAACATAAATCAAGCTTGCAAAACAAATTCTTATGTGGTGTAGCATGTACTGTACAACCAGAATCCAAAATCCATGAATTATCAACACCAAAACAGCAGATGCAACAAGTAATTCATGCTTATAAGTAGCACCAGATTCAAACAGTAAGCTTGTTTGTTTGTCATTAGAGTTATTAAGCTTTTCTTGTTCTTCTCGCTTCCTTTTATAGCAAAAGTAAAAAGTGTGTCCCATTTTATTGCAGTAAGTACACTTAAAAGCAGATTTAGCATCATTAAAATATTTATCATTTGAAGTTCCATCAGAAAATTTTTTATTGTTGGACTTATTTCTGAATTTGCCTTTAGAAAACATAACCTCATTTCTAGTTTCACTACTAGAATCATTTTGCCCACTGTTTTTTATTTTAAACACATTTAGGGTCTGATTTTTCTAAACGATGGCTTCAATTATTTTCGAGAGAGATATTTCATCTCTCCCATATTGAATCACATCTTTCAGATTATCAAATTCAGGGGGTAAAGCATTCAAAAGAATCACAGCTTGATGAGTCTCTTCTATTTCTCTTTACACCTAGCCAAGTCTTGTGTCATCTTTAAAAAGTCATCCAAGTTTTCTTGTATAGACAAAGACATATTGATTTTATAATTAAACAGTCTACACAATAAGGAAATTTTGCTAGGCAAAGATTTAGACAAAAAAATATCATCAAGCGTATCCCATAAAGTTTTTGGATTGGTAATGCTTACCACTTGTCGAATTATGTCATCTGATAGCTTCATCATAATTTCAGCATGGGCTTGTTCTTGGAGCTCTATCTTCCTTTCAGGGGAAGTGCCGGCAAGCCACTCTTCAGTGACTGCCCTTAGGCATTTTTCCCTTGTGAGTAGAGCTCTCATCTTGACCTTCCAGATTGCAAAATCTGTAGTCCCATCAAATAGTTTGAAGCTCGATTCAGACATCACGACAGCTAGCAATAAATCAAAGACAAGAAAAACAATTAGTAAGCAGCCAAAAAAAATTGATTTAGGCAAATCCAAAAAATTCAGCACAGCGGAAAATCAAACCAAAGCTACTGATACCACTTTGTAAATCTGATTTCAGTTTGAACCGAGAGATTAAAGTCCAATTGTGTCCGAATTCAAATCAGTTCAGTTCAATAGTCAAACAGTGAGTGCGGAAAAATAAATGACACAAGGATTTACGAGGTTCGGGGAGAAGTCTCTACTCCTCGGCCTAGGCAGGAAGCCTAGAGATACCAATGTACTATTATATGAGGTTGTTCGTTACAAGACGACTGACTCGACCAAACAAACACAACTAAGCAAACACATCAATACTCGACTGATTATCAAACAAAGATTCAAAAACAAAAACAATGAAGATGAAGGATTGAAGTCTCCCTCAGTGTCCACTGCCAAAATCAGTCGCGGTATGCCCTCAATGCTCCTCAACCGTTGTTGCTTGTTCCACCAGAAAACGCACGGTTTTTGCTCTAAAAAGGATTCAGCCGAAGACCAAAATCAGCCGAATCAAATGTTGGTTTTTTGTCTCTCAAAAGCAAAACAGTCGTGTCTTCTTAGTCTCTCTCTAAAACCAGCAGATAAAATTGGAATTGAAAGTGTTGGAAAATCATACTCGAAGTCATAATTTTATTGAATGATTTATTTAACTCCTAACTGGTACATAACAAAAAAGAAATAATAAGGTCTTAACTCTTAAAAAAACTGTGCATGTGTGGCAGTAGTTGAGTTGACTCAACTCTTGGCTTTGTAACCAAGAGTTGAGGAATTCAACCCCCACAATGCATCATTCTCATCTAATTTAGGTGTGTAATTTTCTTCCCACCTAGCAATATGTGTGTAAAAAAACGTGTCCCTCTCAATGAGGTTCGGCTCCGGTTTAGTCAAGTGAAATACAATCATTTAATAAAATGTCGTAGTTTTGTGCGTTTTATGTCAAATCTGCATAGTTTTCAAAATTGTTCAGTTTTCAAATTATGGGTTATATTAATGAAACCAGGTAGTTTTAATATTGTTTTTTCAAGACCACGTCGTTTTCAAATGGATATTTTTTTCTTGGTTGCACGGAATATGAATCTCCCTCAAACCTAAAAATACTCGATCTGCAATCTTGAAAATTCACATCACCACCTCGTCTTCTTCATTCAATTCAACATAATTTACCTTCTTCTCCAAGTTAGGACATTCATATCGAAGATATCCTAACTTGTGACATTGAAAAACACTGCACAATAGCTTTATTCAAAAGGTGATCGATTTGTACCCCTTCTCTAGTCTCGCTCTCTTTTCATAAGATACTTTTAAAACGTGTTCTTCACTTTCTTTTATGTGATAATTGATCCTCTTCTCATGAACAATAATATTGCTTTGTAGTTCATGACTTATCTAATGTCAGACTATTCAAATCATTGGAGTCTTCAATCAACGAATGTGTCCTCTTTACTCTTTTGGATCTTTAATATTTCTTCTTCAACGAATCTCATATGCCTTTTGAAATATCCTTGTCAATAATTGTTTTAGTGATAGTGCGATCAGAAGCTGAAAATCGACAATTTTTTACATAAATATCTTTTAGGCTCATCTCCTCGATATGCTGCATAAAAGCTTTATGTTATGCGTCACTCAATTGACCTCTTTTTTGTAGTCATTGTAGCAAAAGTCATCGATGGTTATACACGTGCCCTTTATTGCCATAGAGAGGAAACTCTCCGTCATCATTCATCAATGATCGTAGTTCTTTTGCGTCAATAATAGGTTGAATTGTATTACAAGATGAACTAGTAGAGAGAAATGATCTATGTCAGCTTCATCTTACAAAAGGGCTAAATTCGATAACACCAAAATATGTACCTTTGTGTTATGAAAAAAATAAAAAGTAAAATCTACACCTTTGCAGTATGGTAAAAGTACAAAAGGATGGTGATATGAACTACCATCATTTTACAAATTTTTATCCGAAGTATGTACATCTTCGAAACACAGTCGATTCCCATTTTTGTACCAAATTACATATATGATTGATACAATAAGCATCCAAAGGGTGGTGCCCTTTTACTTGTCCTTTTGATACATTCACTTTTGTGCTGTTGTCCACCGCAAGTGACCCATTCAATATTCCAACTTCAGGCCACAACACACGTTGTCTAAAATCGTTCAATTTTTTAAGGAAAACTTTATTGAAGGGGAAAAAGCCCAAAAAGGGGACAAGCAAGGGCGCATCAGCGCTAGCAAAGATCTAAAACAGACTAAAACATGGGCGTGACACAACTAAGATAGCTAAGACACGCTAGCTAGGAGAGGGGTTTGGGCCCAGCCACGACAAGGCTTAAAGGAAGGATTAAACCGGACAACAACAAGTATAACAAGAAAAGCATCCAGTCATGACCAAGATATCTTCTGCGCAACGAGCAAAAGCTTCCAGCCAATTTACCTCCCACCTTGGAACAACAGTATATCCAAATCTTTTACCAGACAGGAAGCACCAATAGTTATCAGGCAGTTCCTCCCCAAAGTACAAATCCAAAGGCTCCCACTCCTCCTATGTTGCGAGTAACAGCCATGGATAGTCACAAGATATCATCTTACTAGCCCCACTCCTATAACTATTGGCACTGCTATCACCTGTACTAGCACCTTTCCGATGCCATCCTCTCCAACATTCCAGAACCAAAACTAATAACTAGGATGACCCCGACATAGAAACTGATCCCGGACAAAATCAATCCAACTAGCAGGACAAAACGAACCTTATATGCCTCCCTAAAACAGTGAGACAAATAAGCACCCGGAGGGTATTAAGACCAAACAAATTCGTTCATTGGAACTGCATGATTTTCGAAAGAAAAAAATATGTTTAATTGTTTAAATTAAAATTTAATGTCATGAAGTCTGATTAGATGGTCAATGCTATATCATGTGATTGTGATCATCATATATGACTGACCTGTACAGATCGAATGAATGTAGCAAGCAGCTATATAATATGAGCCCATTTATACTGCAAATTCATTACCATGCTACAGCTGTGTCATCACTCCTTTATTGCTGCCAACCAAAAAATAATCGTTACAGCGCAATCAAATGTCAAAATGAGGTCGTATTATACTCGCAACATTTTACTACATTGCACCGGATCCGATTCTATTGATAAAGAAGTCAGCCAGAGCTGTGTGTTTTACTTTTACAGCATAGTTCTTTTGGGCCGAGTTTATATCTAAAGTCAGCAGAGGTTGTAATGATCAAGTTCTTGTTTTGACGATGACTCATTTGTTTGAATGGAATCTTATGAAAGGGGTATGATTCTGTTGTGGTTGGGCTTTCTGCAGTTTGTATACATGTTTATGTATGATGGTACACGGCAACCCTGGATGGTGGTTTGAACAGGTCCACTTCCGCAGTCATCTGTGGAGTTTTTAGGTCAAATTTGCATCAAGAACACTTCAAAATGACAACATGCAGAATAATTTTGCTATAAATTCAACAGAAAGCAACATCTAACAGCGCATGTGCTCGGACAACACATGAATCATGAATGTGACAAAAAACGAGTAAAATTATCAAGTAAGGGAACATACAAATTGCAGAAAATCTGTTGATTTGTCCAGAAATCAGAGGAAAATTTTCCAAATTGCATACAAATCAATATTCAATTCCAATTTTATACAATATGCAGATTGGTTTTCCAATTTACACTATTTTTCTAAGACGCCGTTATCAACGGCATCTTAACATTAAGACGCTCCTGCCAACAGCGGCTTAAGCCTCGTGGCATTTTTGCACAAAAATATGTTAGTCAGCAGCTGATGTGGGTCGTTTAAATCTATTTTTTTTATTAAAACGCCGTCCTTAACATCGGCTTAAGTTTCGAGCCCTAGTTTTTCTCTTCATCGTTCTATTAGAACGCTCCTACCAACAGCGTTTTAAGGTAAGACGTTGTCCCCAACAGCGTCTTACGCTTGTTTGGTAATATTAAGACACATGACTGCATATTTTGGCGCAAAAACACCACGAGGCTTAAGCTGCTGTTGGCAGGAGCGTTTAATGTTAAGACGCCGTTGGCAACGGCGTCTTAGAAAACTAGTATAAATTAAAAAACCAATCTGCATATTGTGTAAAATTGGAACTCAAATTCCAAATTTGAGTAAATTGGGAAATTTCTCGAAATTAGAGACGTGTAAAGGAAAGGAAAGCAACAGCTACTTTGTTCAAATAATAAAGTTTTTAGTACAATCAAATGAAACCAAACAAGATAAGTGCGCGAAACTAAATAACAGATCGTAGTTGCCAGAGCGGCATGATAATAAGTTACCCAGTTAGCGTATCTGACTATTTTCCCTTAGAGAGTACAACAAGCTGGCGTATCTGAAGCCGTTTTGATCTTCAACACGAAAGTGTTAAGCGATCATCAGAAATTCATCCATGTTGACAGTTGCTATAAAATTATGACAAGAGGAAATACAAAAACATCGACCATAGTTCAGAGTTTCACTTTGCACTGTAGAGTTCCAAGTCATTTAGGAAAGGCCTCCAACAGCTTATCTTTCACAAGATCTGCAGTGGCTCCATGAGTCCTGATGGAGAAAGTATGGACGACCTTATCATTGTTTGTGATCGAAACATCACACATCTCTGGGCTGGGAGTGATCTGATTTTCTCTCAAAGCCTTAATGACTCCCGAAACGGGATGTGTGTCCAACGGGTAACTAACTCTTACAATTGCATCGTCGTGCCTTGCCTGAAATTCAAACTCGGGGACGGGCTGCTTGAGGTTACTGTTAGGTGCATCCTTTTCACTCTCCAAGATCCTGATTTTTGATTGCATTTCAGTAATGTAAGAAATAGCATCCCCGAGGAGAGAAGCCTTGTCCATTTTAGAAATATTCGGCACAACAGCTCTCAAGGCATAGAATCGCTGATTAAGCTTCTCACGCCGCTGCCTCTCAGCTTCAACGTGATTCAAAGGTTGCTCCCTTCCATTCGCAGGTTTCCTACCTCTCTTCCTTGGCTTCCTATCATCACCCTCTTCATCCTTAAGTTGCTCGAATCCCAAACCTCCAGCCTGCCCGTTCGTCTCCCCAGCATCACCTTGAAACCCATTCACCGAACTCCCATATAACTGGCTCAAACCAATCCCAGCTTCTTCCGAACCCAAACCTAAATCTTCCTCAACTTTCGGCGAGAAACTAATACTCATCGACCTAGAATTCGACCCACCTAAGCTCAAATCCTGCCCAAATATCTTAGGCAACAACACCGACTCGGGACACCCAAAGAAACCTTCAATCATCTGCAAAACAGTCTTCTCTTCGGCGATCGAAACCAACGACCCAATCTCCACAACTCCAGACTTCACCGGCACAAAAACTACAGTCTTCAGCCCCGCTTTTTTGGCTAAATGCGCCCTTGATTCGTACTGTTCTACACAATTTTCCACAGCCCAAACAGCTTTACTAGACTTGTAAACCTGACCAGGGCCATACACTAAATCACTCGAAAATGAGTAACACATAGACACCAAATAAAACAACTCCAAATTCGAAACTAAACAACTCTCTTTCAATGATTTACCAAACCATTTTTGAATCATTCGAACCACTCTTTCTCTTCTCAACTTTTCATCTTCAGACAAATTAGGGTTTCCATTTCCAGCATCCAAATCTCCACTCCGACCTTTAAAATCCCCGTCGCCCCAAACCAGCGCCGGACCATTTCCCTTCGTCCTCGAAACTCTCCAGAAAACAGCGTAATTCCAATCAGAAGCCTCAGCAACAACGCGAGAAAGCGCGTGATGGACGCTCGAATCGCCGCAGTTGGAGGAGATAGCGAGGTCGTTGAAACCACTTTCCGACGCCGAAGATATCAAAAACTGACAAGCTCCGGTTCCCACCACAGCCTCGACCGCTGCTCGGTCCTCGTCACTCACCCAGAATTTCTCGCCCATCACACTCATCGCCGCTAACCACACAACTCCGCAGTAATTCTAGTGCTTGCAACAGCTGATTCACTCAACACGCAACAGCTGAAAATTTGAAACGTACCGCAAATTGAGGTCGGAGGTGGGATTGGGTGATCCAATTCGGGGTCGAGGGATTCGAAAGATTGGATCTTTGTTGGATAGGATAAACATTGCGAGTGAGATCTGGGATTCCATCCAGGCCTTTGTAGGCAACTTCTCGGATGCAAAACGACATCGTTTTATCACACCACACAACGAACGACACCGCCTCTATTCCCATCAAAGGCGTATTACGCCATTTAATTATTTCTTCTTTTTTTTCTCCATCATAAAAAATTACTTATTTCTTTATTGTGATCCGCAAAAGCAAATGCGCGGCTAAATACTTATAAAACAATCATCAAAATAAAGTTTAAAAAATACTCCGTAATAAATAATTTAATTGTATTTATTATTACATGTTTGACTTTGACTCAGATTGAAAAAATATTAGTAATCCTTTAAATAAAGGCCTTAACTACATGACTGACTTATCTACTACGATTGGGGTCGGAAATCCGGCCCAAATAAAATCAGGCCTGTTTGACTTGGGCTTTTTCGGCCCAATAAAGCCCATTAAGGGTACTTTTGGAAACGTAAGAGGACAGGAGAGTGAAGAGAGTTCTACGATGACCTAAATGCCCTCTTTTTTTTTTACCAAATTCCCCAAAACTGAGCCCTAGCTTTTCTTTCTCTTCTTCTTCTCTGTAGTCGTCGTCCTCCATCTTCGCGACTTTTTGCCCCTCGCTACAATTTTTGGGTTGTCCATCGCTACCCTTTTTCTGTTTTGGCTTTTCAATTTCCGGGTCAGTTTCGGTACGCGCCAAAGCTCAAATCTTTGATCTACTCTCTCTCTCTCTCTGTATTGGTGTTTAATTTTTCAATTGGGAGTGTCTTTTGTGTTGTGGTTCCTTTTTTTGATGGGTTTGATTTGCTTTTGCAGGTTTTGGTGGACTGTTTTAGGTTGTGAAACTGGTGAGTGTTTTAAATGAGTTTTCATAGTTGTGTGGAGAATTGTGTGTAATAGTGTGCTGTATTTGGTGCTGGCAGAATTTGGTACTATTGATTTCAAGCTTTTCTTGATTATGATGTGGACTTTATTCAGTTGTGTTTGATGATACGAGTTTGTTATGACGATTTTTTAAGATGTGATTATCTGCGTAGTGTCCAAGTTTTGTATTGATTTTGTTGTGTTTGGGTGTATGTGTGTGTCTTTTCGGTGAATGTTGAGGTTGAATTAATATTGGGGTGGCAGGTTGGGGACAATGGCAAATCGGGACTTTATGCTTGAGCTCAATGGTGAGCTATCGCTGGGGCATTCTCAGATGCTCGGACTTGGGCATAGTCATAATATGACGATAGGAGGACAGAGCGATGATGGCCTGGGACTGAGAAATATGGCGGATCATACCGGTTTAGATATGGGGAAAGGTCAAGAAAATGAGTTTGATCTGAGGCATGCCAGAGATGTTAAACCCTCAACAGGTCAGCTCCGTGGGAACGAGGCGCCTCTACAACAGGCTCATGATGAAATTCATGATCATGAAAATGGATTTATTTATGAGGATCATAATGGTATCGATATTGGGGGTGATGAGAATGTTGAGCATGAAGATGGTCATGATCAGGAGGACCATGGACTGGAGCTTGTCGTGCAGAATCATGAGATGGGTTATTCAGGGAATCACGAGCTGGAAATTGTTGGAAATCATGATCTCGATGGAAACTTGGAGTTGGCACTTGACCATAACCAGGAAGTTGGGATGGTGCCCATTCCAGGCATGGGTTCTCCACAAAACCAGTTAGTAATGTCTACTCCGATTCTTCAGTCTCGATCATCAGCTCTGGCTGTGAACCATGAACTGAAAGTTGGGCAAGAGTTTCCAGATGTTCAAAGCTGTCGTAGGCATCTGAGAAACACGGCCATTGCTCTTCATTTCGAGATTCAAACTGTCAAATCTGATAAAAATAGATTCACAGCTAAATGTGCAAGTGAAGGTTGTCCTTGGCGCATTCACTGCGCAAAGCTTCCAGGTGTTCCTACATTTACCATCAGAACAATCCATGAGGAACACACTTGTGGTGGAATTACACATCTCGGACATCAGCAAGCTTCTGTTGATTGGGTTGCTAATTCTGTGGAGCGTCGCCTTAAAGAAAACCCCAACTGTAAGCCAAAGGAAATACTCGAAGAGATTCATCGAGTCTATGGGATCACTTTATCATACAAGCAAGCTTGGAGAGGAAAAGAAAGGATCATGGCTGCTATGCGCGGATCGTTTGAAGAAGATTATCGCCTTCTTCCAAAATACTGTGAGCAAATACTGCGGACAAATCCAGGAAGTATAGCTTTAGTATATGCAAACCACGCAGATAACAGTTTTCAGCGTCTGTTTGTTTCTTACCAAGCATCTATATACGGCTTTGTGAATGCCTGTCGCCCCATAATCGGGCTTGATCGTACTGTTTTAAAGAGCAAATACCTCGGTACTCTACTTTTGGCTTCGGGCTTTGATGGAGATGGTGGACTTTTTCCTTTGGCTTTTGGAGTAGTTGATGAGGAATCAGATGATAACTGGCTGTGGTTTCTATCAGAAGTACGCAACTTACTAGAGATAAATACAGAGAACATGCCAAAGCTGACTATCTTATCTGATCGGCAGAAGGGTATTGTGGATGGAGTTGAATTGAATTTTCCGACAGCTTTTCATGGTTACTGCATGCATTATCTTAGTGAGAGTTTCCGAAAGGAATTCAACAATAATGTTTTGGTCAACCTCTTTTGGGAGGCTGCACAAGCTCTGACTATGGTCGATTTTGAAACAAAGATTCTTGAGATTGAGGAGATGTCGCAGGATGCTGCGTATTGGATTCGAAATATTCCATTCCGCTTATGGGCAACTGCGCATTTCGAAGGGACTCGATATGGGCATTTGACTGCAAATGTTGCCGAGTCAATGAATACTTGGATCACCGAAGCTTCTGGTCTTCCAATAGTTCAGATGATGGAGTGTATCCGCAGGCAGCTGATGACCTGGTTCAATGAGAGGCGCGAGACGAGTATGTTATGGACAGGAGCGCTTGTCCCTTCAGCGGAAAGATATGTTACAGACGCAGTTGATAGTGCTCATTCATTCCAAGTTATTCGAGCAAATGAAGCGGAATTTGAAGTCATATCACATGGTTCATCAAACACAGTGAACATTCGCAATCGTTGCTGTGTTTGTCATGGGTGGCAGTTATACGGTCTGCCATGTGCTCATGCTGTGGCTGCTCTCCTCTCCTGTAGACAGAATGTCCAACGGTTCGCAGAGGGCTGCTTCACGGTGTCAAGCTACAGAAAAGCTTATAGTCAAACAATACACCCGATCCCCGACAGGACGCTGTGGGCTGAAATGTCACAAGGATATTACGTTGAAGGTGGTGATGAGAAGGGGGAGGATGTGATCATCAATCCACCCAAATCACTTCGACCACCTGCACGACCAAGGAAGAGGAGAAGCCGTGGGGAGGATCAAGGGCGTGCGAAAAGGGTTGTTCATTGTAGTCGTTGCAATCAAACGGGGCACTTCAGAACTACATGCTCAGCACCAATTTAGATCAAAGACTACTACTGGCATTGGAAGGGCCTGTTTATTTCTCCCATGTCCATATGGTCTGTTTAGGTTCTTCACTTGAAAATACTTGTTGCAGGGAAATTTCTGTACCCATTTTAATGTCTTTGTTAGTTTGAAGACAGTGCTGCTGCTGCTTAAACTAGCAGTTAATATGCATAGTAACCAATTTGTCCAAGTAGTATGATTATTCCTTCTGTTAAGTTTTAACATATTACATGATGATGCTCTGGCGTTACAAATTGCTTGAAATCAAAAGTTTTATGCTCTTATCAAAGCCACAAGTATTTGTGGATGGGGAGAGAGAGTATTAATGTTCAATTCAAAATATTAAGTAAATCGCATAGGGGTCATTTTGCTATTGGTTACACAAAACTCTGATAAATGACATGAAAGAAAACCAGTTGGGCCAACTAATTTAACTCCATCAGATGTTTGAAAGCTTACAATAGCAGAGAGGAACTGGTTTTCTGGAAAAACCTAGGAAGTCAAAAGAATGTCCACAGATACTCAATAGCCATAGTTTCTGTCATAGGTTGAACCATAGTCCCCCCCAGGTGGCGCCATGTGGCCTATATGACCCGAGGGATTGGTGGGTGGAGCTTGATTGGCGTACGAATTGTAACTCTGATTGTAACTTTCATTGACTGGATTCCGAGTTGCGGTTGTAGCTTCAGCCATGAAGTTCTGAAAAAGCAAATACCAGTTTCAGAACTCAGATACCCAGTAATGATATTATGTTAAACACAAATATGAAGATCACTATCTATCAACATGAAATGGATAACTTGGTAAACCACATGAAAACCAAAAAGTCATCTCTCATTTTGTGGGGAAACAAATATCAACTGGGGCTAATGGCACAAGTAATTTTAAAGCCTTGACTAACTCTTTCTCCAGCCAATATAAAAAAACAGGGAAAATGCCACACTAATTTACTGATAGGGAAAGTAAAAAGTACACATTAAAATAGATAATATGCAACTCAGGTGCGTATCTCTATAATTTATAATTATCCGAAAACACATTTACTTCCCTATTTGCATCAAGGACATCCCATTCATTTTGTTGAACTGAAATACATGACAGAATAATGCCAACGCTGAAGAGGATGATGACAAGCATTTTTCAAATGACAGAAATACCTGTATCAGTTGCTCAGCAATTTGAATTTCTGCAACAGATCCTTGTATTTCAACAGTCATCTGGTCAGGTCGCCCCCTAGTTTCTTGAATAGCTATAGCTGCTCCACTAGCTCGACGTATATAGCTTATATTGGCACCCGATGCTCCAATAACGGCATCCGCATATGATAGAGGGACTTGCATGTGATGTGTGACCTACCAAATCAATTGCACCAGATTTATTAGGGGGCAAAAAAGGCTTTTCTGAGAAAATTTACATTTTTCACCAGACAATTATACACTTTCCCCACCATTCCAAAGATATGAACTAGTTACCATTAATACCAACACGTTTTAAAAACTAAGTTTTTAGATCTTATGAGAACTTATTGCCCAATACAATCAAATGTCAAATCTAGTCAACATAAACTATTTCAATTTTTTTGCTTACATCCTGTGTCAAACTGTTAACACAAAAGTGTCATTCTTTCGGTCATCTCAATGGGGAAAAGAATTCATACATGAACAAATGTCCCTAGTGCACACCGAGTGAACAGCAGTCAAATCTTGTAGTTATCAAAGGAGACCAATCAAACCACATGCAGTCAAATATATCAGTATTATGGAACAAAAACCCACCTTCGCTGCAGTTGGTTGTGGTGGCTGCATACTAGATGATTGATATCCCACTGACAAGTCTCTTCCATATCCGGGGTGCCGGGGCTGATTATCTAGAGGAGTCATGTCTGATGGGGGATAATAATCGTCAAAGTGCCCTGCTGAACCAGGAGGTTGCATGTACCGAAGCTTAGGTGAAAACCCATGACCACTACCACGGCCAGAACCCTGAGGTGGAGGACCCCAATGGTCATGCTGTGGAGTACCTTGATTGACTCGGGCATTGGGCCTTTGCATCTGACAACAAAATGCTTCATTAGCCCAAAAAAGATAAAATATCAATAGGGCCTTTCAATGCTAATCAGTTTGCCATTAGCAAACCATCAAGCACTAATGGAGTGATTCCAGACACAATCAAATGGAACTGTGGAGTTATACATCAATTGAAACGATAATCACATGCATCTTTCATAATGAAAATGTCCTAAAAAAGACCAAGTTTGATCTTAACTCAGATGTTGCCAAGAAGCTGAGTACAACCCCCAAGAAATTATTCAGATTGGAGGAAACTCACTTGTGTCTCAAATACAGAGATGACGCTATGATCAACTAGAAACTTTCTCAAATGAGTAGCAATCATTTCAACTGCTTTGTGTACTCCTGAAGGCTCTCCTTGTATCTCCACCAGGCTGTCACCCGGAAGCGCGAACAGCGGAAGATGTTCTGCAGATAAAGTGAATTTGACAGATCAGTCAAACAAGCGCAGAAAATAAAATAAAGAAACACCACATCCAACAGAAGTGTAGAAGCATGTGTAAGCCTGGTGAACTCGCCTGGTCCAAGAACTCGAATTGTACATTTTGATGTATCCTGAATTACTTTAATAGTGGCACCCTGCTTTCCAATCAAGCTCCCTGCATGTGTGTCAGCAACCAGAAACTTTGTGGACATGACCCCTCCACTTTGAGCCAAGGAATCACTGTCTGACGCGATTAAACGTTTATGAACCTGCAGCAGACCCTCTACTGCCGGAGGAATGTCAGCATCTGGCTCTTCTTTGGCAGAAACCATAACCTAAAAAAGAGAAGGAAAAGCAAAGAAACATGATCAGCTATAGCTTATAGCATTAAGTCTGTGACGGGCCATACTTATTTGCCTTTCATCACATTAGTCGAGTTCTCAAGATTAAGTGATACCCTGATGTGCTCTCCCTCATTGAAACACCCAAAACGAGGAAGGATCAATAACTTCTATGCATGTTAGTTTCTATGTTAGATTTATTCATTAAACTCGTGTGCATTTCAGTCTCATATGCACTTAAATTGATAATTATTTGCGGGCTTGATTGCAGACCCAGTTATTTAACAAGCAAAAGATCTACATGATTGGGATGGAGGGTTTTGCACAATGTATGGTTTCGATTGATAGGCTACTCAGAGTGAAAGAGTGATCTTGTTTTCATCTTACTACTTTACTAAGTAATGTTAAATGACCTAATGCCATTCGGAAAGACTGCTTTCGTTTCATTAAATCAGATGTTATGTTAATGTCTTCAACTGTTGGGAGTTAACAACGGGTTCAAGGAGACCACCAAGTTATGAAGTTACCCGATAAGGTGAAAATCTCCTTGACTCGGATGTCTGAAAAAAGAAGATGGGAATTTCAGCAAAAATAATGCTCAAGGCTCAAATGGGCAATCTGGATCTTTCTTTCCAGTAATCTGTGCCCACTTAGGCAACTCAAGTGTTGCATTAAGGTTGTGAAGAACCTGCACAGACTCACTAAAATTATTCTGGAAGTAGATGGGTAGGAAAATTTTGGCTTGTCATTGATTCATTGTTTTGTGAGTTCATTTTGTTAATGTTAATATATTCAAACTACTAACTTCGAGATTTACTCTTCCAAATTTAAACCCTGCTCCGGTTAGGTAGGGTAATATGTCAATTCATCTTCAATGTTTTATAGTTGCTAAAGATAGTGAGATTCTTCCAAGGTATTAGCTTCAGAAGTACGATACCGTTGTATCCACTAGTTACATGAATACCAAATACGGAGACTAACTCTACATGAAGCTTCACTATTTTTATTTTATATTGCTTATTTACATGATGGCATTAATAATAATTTGCAACGACATGTTAAAATACCATTCTTTTATGCTACGTTTCAACTACGGGTTGAAGGGAAATTTTTTTTATTTTTTCAATTGTTTTGCTTAAATATTTTGAAGTATACCAAACTCAACTTTATTTGCATCCCTTAAATTTTCCAAGATCCAAACGATGACTACTTTGAAAACTAAACACAATTCTGATCGATATAAATTCCAGATACAAGATTCGTGTAGGCATGAGATTGGAATTGCATATGGTAGTAAGAAAGCAGATTAGAAAAGCACTTACCGCTCGTTCCATTGTTCCAGGAGGACCATCAAGTATCTTCACACGGGACTTTGTTTCCTCGATAATTTTCTTTATGAACTCTCCCTTACGCCCAATGATACTGCCGACCTTTTGAGCAGGAATCAACATTCTAAAAACATTGTCACCTGGCCATCCAGGCCACCGTTTTCCCACAGCATGCACCTCTTCAGATTCATAGTTTTCTGGAGCGTTTAAGTCAACTTGGTTATCATCATTCACTTCTTCGCCGTCAAGGGTACTATCAGCCTCATATGCTGTGTGTGTCACTGTCACATCATGCTCATGATTTGTTTCTTTGTCAACAAATTCTCCAGGGGGAGGGTTACCATTATACTCTTGTAGTGCAGGATCGGCATCAAAGCCCTCAGGCAAGTCGGAGAAATGAGATGCATCAACCCCAAGATGCTCACCAAGATTATGACTCAGATTTCCTGCTGGGTCCAAGTTCCCCTGAATATACGTTTCATCAACTTCATACTCATTAAAATCTTCCTCAGCCATTGTTACAACCCTTGCTGTAATTAAGAAAAAAAAACATCAAAATAAGATGTAGCATCAGGAAACCTAAACACCAAAATCAAATACATCAAGCTACATATTTACAAAATAAAAATATAAAATAAAATAAAATAAAACACATTTACACAATGCCATAAGCCATAAGCCATTTTCTCAAAGCAACTCGCAACTCATAGAGAATCCGATCCCACCAAGGAAAAATCAAACTAACTGGCGGAACTCATAAGCATAACTAATTTACTGAGAACTAAATTCAAAAAAAAAAATGAAATTCGAAACAGACCAAGAGAAACATGGAGCGCTATTAGACGATATGCTTCACTCAATCAATTACGCACCAAAAGCATTTGAAAGTAGAATCGAATCAGGAAATCATGTAATATAGTTTCTTCAGTAACTTACTGATCGGCGGATGCTCGAATAGGCGAAGGACGGCAAGGAATCGGAGATTGGCAAAAATCTCGAAAACGGAGGCGAGGAAGAAGATAGGTTTTCAAAGCGGGAGAGAGAAAGAAAGACGAAGGTGAACACAGAAGCGTAGATTTGTTATATTGCAATTCGACTCCCTATGTTTATAATAATTATTAGTTGCTTTAGAGAACCGTCGTCCTATTTGTTTAGCGTCCTTCCACGTTCCACCTTTTGGATATACAAAAATTTTCAAATCGTTTAAAATTCGATTATTCAGTAATTTACAAAGTTTTTTTTTTCTTCATATAAACGAGCTCAAAATCTCGTTTGCAGCTAGATAATGGCTCGAACTTTATAAATTTTCGAGTAGAATTCCAGTAACTCGCTTAAAGTTCGATTATGACTTGAGCAGTTGAGCATAGGATATTAACCAGAGTTCAAACTAGGGCTGCATACGAGTCGAGTCGAGTATTAGATTGTGCAAGTTTGGTTCGTTTAAAATTTGATGAGTGCGAAAGTATTATCGAGTTTTGAAAACATGTGTTTGAGCTCGGTTCGTTTAATTTTCACGAGTTTCGAACCGAGTTCGAGCTTTATACTAGTAATTAAAGTAATTTAAATTAATGTAATTATTGTATCAAAAAAATTATTGTGATTATTTACTATTAACGAGCTTTAGTCGAGCTTTTCACGAATTAGAACAAATTTTAATCGAGCTTTTCACGAGTTTTAACATACTTTAGTCGAGCTTTCACTGAAAAGGTATTTTAAAGTGTGCAAAATTACTTTAATCGAGCTCATTAACGAGTTTCAAACTATATAAACAAGTTTTAATCGAGTGTATAAACGAGTTTTAATCGAGTATGTTAACGAGCACATAAGCGAGTTGTTCGCGAATATTAACGAGTCGAGCACCCTCTTGCTCGTATTTGGTTCGTTTATTTAACGAGCTTCAAATTTGTGTTAGAGCTTGACTTGTTTAAATTCGAGTCAAGTTTTAACCAAACTCGTTCACGAGTAGCTCACGAACGTATTGTCTCGTTTGCACCCCTAGTTCGAACCGATATTTAGGCTCATCGAGCCTATATATATCCTTTCTAGTACTCGACTCGGCTCTTTTACGCCCCCAATATATATCTTAAATATATATCTTTTCTGAGTACTCGACTCGTTTACTCCCCTATGGTATATGCCTCACATTTTCAAGTTTCATTACGGAGGACCCAATCCTTTTTCATCAGTGCTAATTAGTTCAGTCATTCAGTGGTTGGATTTCTTAAAATTTTGAGACGAGCAATAGCAATAGCAATAGCAATAGCAATAGCATAGCTTGACTCTGTTATTCCAGCAACCATGTTCGACTCAAATTAGCAGGACAAATGGAAGAGACGACATTAGATCTACATTCTTTGCAGAGTTTCCTTGTGCTTCACTTGTTAGCTTTGAATGTATTCTTTAAGGGTGTCATTTTGTTGCTCAACCATTGCAGCCCTACGCCAGTTTGCTACTGCTTTCTCAACAGTAGCACTAGCGTTGCGTATTTCCTCAGCTGAGAATTTGTGTTCAATGATTCCTAGAGGACCCGGTTGCAATACTCTGACCACAGTTTCTATATCATTTTCAACTTGCCTGCGCAAAAGAAGAAACCGTAAGCATTTGTTAAAAACAAGCACAAGCAGTTGCATAGAATGCTACTGAAATTGCTTCGACAGGTAGACTGTGCTAAAGAACACTGAGCAACTCGAAATAGCATAGAGTGAAAACGGTTATGTGTTTACAATTCCTCATTCTGATGCAACAATGGAGTAGTTCTCAAAATTTCTTGGAGGAGAAAATGTAGTGTCTAATGATCATATAAAGGCAAGAAGAAATTTACCATGCCATATCAGAAAATAAAAACCGAGTTTCCATCGGCTTTACTCAAGATTAAGCAAGCATGATTTATTATAGGGAAAAAAGTGTCTCGAAGTATCATCTCTTTCCAAACTACAAAAATTTCCAATCAGGGGGAAAATTAAAAAAAATGAATTGACGAAATTTCGAACGCGAACACACAAATCTTCTTCCAGTTACAAGAATACTAGACTTTGCGAAACTAAATAACACATAACATCAACCTAGTATCATCAGAACAATCCTAATAAAATCAAATTCAATCGCAACTGCTTCAATCTGAATAAGCCAACAACAACCAAAAGTTCTCCATTGTATCATTTTGACCAGTTCACTCCACTTAAAAAATGTTGCATGCGCCATTGATAATAATCGCACTAATGGACTCAAAAAACCCTAACCATACAAATCATCAAAACTTTCGCAAAGAGTAGAAAATTAAAATGAATAAGACGTACCTGAAGATCCTGGAGAAGGGCAGTAGACTTCCAAATTTCGAGAACGACATCGATAAACCACTTCGAGAGGCTCCGATGCAGAAGTTGGTTCCGCAGAAGAGAAAAGATCGAGCTGATCCGAACAGGCCTGATTGGGCTTCTAGCGAGCTGAGCTTCATACCTAAGGCCCATATCACTCCAAGCATGATTTCAGGACTGTAACAAAGTTAGCAAAATCTGAAATAATATTTTTTTGGAAAAAGTACAGTTTGGTACCGGAACTATCACCATTTTTCAATTTGTGGACTATTCTATCACTATTTTTCAACGTGTGTGTGCTGAACTATAAAAATTTTCAGACAGGGAGTGAACTATCAAATACTTTTTCAGACAGTGAGCGAACTATCAAATAATTTTCCAAAAATGTGTACCTATTTGTAAAAAATTAATATAAAAATTCAAAAAATTTATAAAAATACAATTTTTAATAAAAAGGAATATAAATTATTTGATATATATTTCAATTTAATAATTTTTAAAGATTTAATTTGAGACGGAACTTTTTGAAAAATTTCAAAAAATATTTTTCAAGTTGTGTTTAATATTTTTCCAAAGTTTCTAATTTTTATTTATCAAATAATTTATATTCCTTTTTATTAAAAATTGTATTTTTGAAATTTTTTTTGAGTTTTTTTATATTAATTTATTAATTTTTTATAAATAGGTATACTTTTTTTGGAAAATTATTTGATAGTTCGCCAATTTCTGGAAAAGTATTTGATAGTTCGCCCCCTGTCTAGAAATTTTTATAGTTCAGCTCACACGTTGGAAAATGGTGATAGTTCAGCCCACAAATTGGAAAATGGTGATGATTCCTGTACCCAAACTGTACTTTCCCTATATTTTTTTGTCTTTATCCTTTAATCATTTTCAAGAAGAATAAATCTTTCAAGACCTATTCAACTTGTTATGGGGATGGTTACCATACTATTAGAGGTCAAACCCCTTTTTAAGAAAAGTCAAGATTCATATCTAGTTGTAACAAGAGCAAGTGGTGATGATTAATAGATGTCAAGAAATCCAGCTAGATACAGAGGTTGTGTTGTGCCCACACGACGTATTGCAAATGGTTGACACACTGATTGATACTAACTGTCCGAAAAAGCCCTGTATTAAAAAAAAAAAAAAAAAAGAGGACCTGCATGCACTGCACTTAGATATATGGTTTGAAAGAAATGTTCTTATTCTATCTTGTAAGATAATGTAATGTCAATGACTACGTACAAAAGCCAAAACCTAAGCTGACTTTTACTCGGTCCAGGTTCGACCAGAGCTTTTCAATTCGAAATAATAATAATAAAAAGCCAGAGATGCTACCTTGATCATGTATTTGACTTGCAAAATGGCAGAGAGTCGTTTGTTATCATATGGGAGGTACTGTAGTGACTTATAGGCCAAGGGGAATCCTCTTTGCCATTGCTGGATAAATATAAAGCAACTTTAGATGCTTGAAAGATTGTGAGCTCAGCTTGGGGTCGAAGCTTGGCATCATCATTCATCATATCACATAGCTGCTGCGCATATATTCACCATCATCTTCTGTTCTGGCCTGCTTTAGTCTCTAGTGGGAAGCAAAAGAAATATTCTTTACTTGTGAGAACAACTCTCTAAATTAAGAGAATTACAACATTCATGTCAGCACATTCCATTTCATATTACTTCAGTCACTCGGTTAATAATATCATCGAATGCTTTTGGAACAATAATCAAACACGAGAATTGTTAAAAACAACTTCATTTAACAATTCTTGGTGCTCCTTGTGAATACAGAAGATGGAAGAAAATAAAGATGAATTCCGATGAGGTAAGTACTGAAGGGAAGGCTAAAAAAATGATACCCTGCAGTCGGGATTTGACTTTAGCACAAAGCAGGAGGGCGATCTTTCAACTCCTAGAACTTTGAGAAAACACATAAAAAGATGAGCAGGAAGTATGGAATACTAAACACTGTCCTCAATTTTCTAATCTTCATGTTTATGTTGATTACTAATATTTGTTAAAATCCCTCTCAGTTCTCCCAAGGTGTGAAATCAGATAAAGTTTGTGTAAAAAGTAGACTCAGCTTTGTCCAAAGGATAAAATATGAAGTCAAAAGTTAAAGATTTCCGACTACAAAAAGGCCTTACTAACACAGAAGAAAGATTGTCTAAATGATTGCATCTCCTCATACCTGCAACACTTATCTTTGTTCATGCTTCAGTTTTGTTTACATGGTTAAGAGGAATAGTGTCTGGTTCGACATGGTTTCTGCTACACCTACACTAAGAAGTGTTGAAAGCATCACCGAGAATGATGTCGGACCAGGCTTCATTCCCCTCAACCTTGCAAACGTCAGTATCCATGCACAACATCTTGGTTTCAGCACAACATGAAGGTAAATTGGCTCTAATAGATCTATTATTTGCCTATGTATTCAGTTTAAAAGTATCAGGTTCACAGAAAATTTGTTGCAATGTGCAAACCGCTCAAGTAATTTTTTATGCTTAATTTCATCAGAGGTCATAGGAGAAACTTGGTTCATCTTCAAAGAAATGCATTTCCTTAACAAAGCCTGGTGAGTTAAAGTTAGCCATCAATTCAATAGCTTATGGGACAAACTCAAATAAAAAGAAATTAAAATTCAACCAAAAAATATTAGAAGGTTGATTAGTTCTTACCAATGCCACATGTCATTCCATCTACCTATTTAGTCTCCAAGACAATAGATATCACAAACATTCTTCCATCATTTTCAGATTTGTAATTCCATTAATAATGAAAAGTCTTCCCCTCTCATGATCCAAGTACTGGGAAGATCAGAACGGGAGAAAGAAAGGCCTACTTTTTCTTTCATCTCCTTCAAAAACCATCTCAGACATGTTTAGAGGTAAAATTTTCACTTGTCATTCCAAGACATGTATCGATGAAACAGCTATGTAAGATCTCACCCCGTTATTCCCTTGTTTGCCAACAATGTTTGCAGAAAGTGGTAACATCGCATCATTCCCACAGATCTTTGTAGCCTCCTCAATCGGATTGATTATAGCAGTAGCTGTGCATTACAAAAAAAGAAGAGACCAGAAGATCGTTCCAAGAGCAAGATTAACAGATTCAGGGCGTGTCGAAAAGCTAGAGAGGTTTCCACATTATGTAGGTAATGATGTCATGCTTTATCTGGTGTTTGTGTACCTGGTATGATCCATCTTCATATTATCCGATATGTTGGTCTTATAATCTCTGGACTAATGGATCCTGCAGCAAGACAAATGGGGTTCAATGATAGAAGAGAATGCCCAAATCTGTGCAAGCTAGCGTGTGAATACATCAGAAAAGCAGATGGTTGCGAGGATGATATCTATACGTTCTTTTCTGGTGAACCAGACGCAGACTCATTATTCGTGAAGCTAATTGAGGAATTTGAGCGATGCATCCTCAGTTATTTTGGATTTCATTGGGATCAAGCTGATCTGATGATCAGCCAGGTGAGATAAACAAGTTACGATGGCCCTAAATAATAAACATCTAATTATCTGAAACGACTCTGACACTAGATGGATTATTTCTAGGTGCTCAGTGACACTGAACCAAAGAAGAAATTTAAAGACATTATCATGGCAGCAACCAGGTCAGACATATGTCTATGAATTCTACTTACTGGTAGTCTCTTGTCCTGCCTGTTTTTGCTTTCTACAGACCAATAAAGAGAGAACTCATGGTTACCTGTGAAAGTAAATAATCTCTATGAGCAACCGGAACCAAATAACATAAGAGTGGGACCCTAGATGTTATAAGAACTGTGCAGAAATGCACAGAAGCATATGTTGACATATCTATCGAGATAAGAAAATACTATTGACTTCTTCAAAAAGGATAAAGAGGCATATGTTGGACAGTTGGAGAAATTCGATTTAGCTCTATTCCAACAATCATTCTTAGTTCCACAATGCAGCATTAGTAAATATTGGCAGCATGTAATAGATGGGGGTTACAGCACTTGCCTTTTTTTCCGTTACAGCTCTTACTTGAGTTCTGAAGCTGAGTAAAAAAATGGTATTCCATAATTTAGAAGATTTTTGGCTGGACAAAGAAAAGTAGAACTCACAAGCTTTTTTCACATTTCATTTTTTTTTCTCTTTTCTAAAACAGGGAGCAGAGATTCGAGCGACTGACAAAAAACCTGAAAGTGGCCAGAGTCTTTACGACTTTGTTGGAAGAGATGAAGGCTATTGGTATAGCAAATGCTGATGAGTCTCAGTGTACTGATGTAATGGCTCCGGTGGCACATAGTGAAAGAAGTCCAGTGCTACTCTTCATGGGTGGAGGAATGGGAGCCGGAAAGAGCACTGTCTTAAAGGACATCCTCAAAGAGTAAGAATGCTGAATCTTCCTGCATCACCACAATAATTCAGATAGCATTTGTGACACAACAACTTAATGGTGAATATGTATGCATCTCCTTAAATATATTGCAAAAGATTATAGGTCTAAATATAATTAGTCACCTGTCAATAAAGATGGTAGAGTGAAGTTTTATTTCAACAGACATATTACATAACTAAGACAGCAAAATAAATGGCGTTATAATCGACGGCTAAGAAAAACTGAATTTCTTGGATGCAAACAGACCTTTTTGGGCTGGTGCAGCAGCAAACGCAGTAGTGATAGAAGCAGATGCCTTCAAAGAAAGTGATGTCATATATAAAGCCCTTAGTTCGAGAGGTCACCATGACATGCTTCAAACTGCTGAACTGGTAAGATCTTCATTATCATCTCACTCAGTTGTATGACTTCAGGCTTGATTCTAAGAAAGTATCTAAATGCAGATAAATCATAAAATTGTCTGGCCTAGTAGATAATTTTTAGTCTGCAACCTGCATTAGTAAAACAGCAATTTTTTAATCAGTCATCAAAACAGACGGAAATATGATATAGTGTAGTAATAGCACAGGAAGCACCTGAAGAAAAAAAAGGTCTAAGGTATATGATACAGAACACACAAAAAGAGGATATCTAACGTCTGTCTCAGATAGGAATATTAATAGGCACTGTTAAAATAACTGAGAAACAGTAGTCTAGGCCGAAGTAATATGGCCTTGACCATTATTAGTAACACAGCCTTGAACAACACACAATAACTTTTGTACTTTACTCAGGTGCACCAATCATCTACAGACGCTGCCTCGTCTCTCTTAGTGACAGCACTCAATGAGGGGCGTGATGTCATCATGGATGGCACACTAAGCTGGGTACCATTTGTTGTTCAAACAGTGACAATGGCCAGGAACGTCCATCGCCGAAAATATCGTATGGGGGTGGGTTACAGGGTAGCAGATGATGGAACAGTAACTGAAAACTATTGGGAACAGGTTGATGAGGAAGTCCTAGAAATAGATGGAAAGAAAAGAAAACCATATCGGATCGAACTTGTAGGAGTTGTATGTGATGCTTACATGGCTGTCATTAGAGGCATAAGGTTTTAAAATCTAAGTGAGCACTACTAATTCTTGCATAAAGGGGAAAAATGCTAATTAAGATTTTGTATAATCTTGCAGGCGAGCCATCATTAACAGAAGAGCTGTAAGGGTGAAGTCTCAATTAAAATCTCACAAGAGATTTGCAAATGCCTTCCGTACATACTGTCAACTTGTTGACAGTGCCAAACTATTCAGTACAAATACGTTAGAGGGCCCTCCAAAGGTAAAGAGTCGGTTTTTATCATCCATGTTAATCCTAGGTTATTGAGAAAACTTCAAATTTATTCTTCTAAAGACGGCATCAGTCTTGATCTTTAGACAAGTATGTTATAGGCCTAAGCATGGCTAGAGAAAACTCATCACCAGTTCAAGGAACCAAAATTTAATTCCTGCATGTCTAAGTCATTCAAACAAACCATTTCTGAGAAAGGAAATCCACTAAAATACCTCTGAGTCATAGCTATATTTATTGGTACTTTTGCTAGCACAGCCGTCTTATGGTCCTCAGTCCATTCATTTCCCTCATTTCATATTCTACCCACTATGACAATTGACAAATGAGTGAATGGTCTAGCAGACCAGTAGGATCTCATCTTCTTCCACCTGAAGTGAAGAAGAAAAAACGAGATATAATTAGCTTCAGTCATTGCCTATGTGATATTTACTAACATGAGGACGGGTTTACAGTTGATCGGGATGAAAGAAAGAGACAGGAACCTGCTAGTTGATCCAGACGAGATCGGCTGTCTAGAAATGGTGGGAATGTTGAATGAGGAAGCTAACTCCATATATGAACTTTACAAGTACCCCAACCCGGCATGTGAAAAGGGGTCAGTCTGGAAAGACATCGTCTTGTCACCCTCCAGGCTGAACATTCAAAAGGAGCTCAAGTATTCCATCCAAAAAGTTGAAATGTATAATTAATGGCAGAAAAACGTGGTATTAATGAAGCATGGAGTACAGCCACTATTTTGTAGGATTACCAAAAGATACGAGCCTCTTCTTTTCGGCGAGACTTGGAATCAGTTGAACTGATAAGGTGGCCAGTTCATGTAGTTTGAAGCAAATGTATTTGACATACCAACAGAGAGAATTCAATCATTGTTTTGAATACAGCTAAAATTACAGATATATATAGGTTTACGATTTGTAAGCTTATTTTCCAGACCGTTTGTTGTCATTTAAATGTTCCAATTTCCAAATTACAGAGTTAGACCCTTTATTTTCTTCAAAAGAATGACCGTAACTAAGCATCTTCTTGATCTCAGTAAAGTTTAACAAGATGGTTGTACACTGTCACAAACCATATAATGAGTTGGCTTTGCAAATATCACCATGGAATTTATAGGACTAATTCAAGAACTCAGTACATCTCAAACAGGCTTCCAATGGCAGCTACAGTTTCTTTCCTCTCTATTTTTTGTTCATTGATTAGGTTTTGATGCTCTCTAACTCCCACTGTGTCAATTTATGTAATCTGAAACTAACTAGAAACTCAAGGCATAAGCAAATGCACAGATATTTTTTCACAAAATGCCCGCCCTTGCACAACTTGGCTTGGCAATCAAACTAAAAATGGCAACAGCATAGACAGCTTACCTAATCAGTATGTTCTTCAAAGTTGCTTTTACAATAGTGTCAACATCAGCCGTGATTTAGCACGCCAAATTCTAAAGACGTAAGAAATTGCTGAATTGATCTGCAACCCAATTCATCAACACAAATCAGCACCTGAAAGAGCAAAGCAATGTCATAACCAAAACTCATCTATGGACTATGTATACCTACACAGGTTGTTGTGGATCCTTCTCATCTCCGATTCCAACCAAATCATCCTTGCTTTTCTATGTCCACAATTCCAAGCAATCTAAAATCTTAACATGGTCACTTATAAGTTATAACTAAAGACAAGAATCAAACTCTTCATAACTTGAGAGAAACAGAAATGCATATAATGTTTATACAGCAAAAGGAACTAACTCTCACCTGCTTGCAGAATCTTGCTTTCAATGATCCCAACCTACAGAGATAGTTCACTAGAGCACCATGGATGTCGTACCTTGGAAATATACATCAGGTATATATAAATCCAATACCAAGCATGACGCACACAAGATCAATGCAACTATGAAAGTCACAAGATCAGGAATGAAGTATCAAAGAAAAACAACTTGATAAAACAGTCGAATCATATATACACATTCTGCATACCATATAAGAAAAAGCTAAGACACACTTCAGACAAAACTACACCTAGTTGAACACCTACTCTCACTTCTTAGCTCTCTTCGCAGCCGACTTCTTAACAGGAGACTTCACACTCTTCGGCTTCACCGCCTTCTTCTTCACCGGAGCCTTCTTCGACACCGCCTTAGGCGCAGCAGCTTTCTTCCCTGGCGAAGTTCTAGACGAAGTCCTAGCAGCTTTAGCCGGCCTCTCCTTCGGCTTCGGTTTAGGCGCAGCAGCCTTCGGCTTTGCAACAGTCTTCGTCTTTACCGCAGTTTTCGGTTTAGCTACTGGTTTCGCCTTCGCAACGGTCTTCGGCTTAGCCGTTGGGGCTTTGACTTTAACCGACTTCGGCTTCACAGCAGCCGACTTGGTCTTCGGCTTGGCAACGGCCGTTTTCGGCTTGGGGACAGCCTCTTTGGGAGAAGAGGATTTAACAGGAGGCAGTTTGAACGAGCTTTTCACTCTAACGATCTTCCCTTTAGCAACAAGCTGCTTCAAATGAAACAGCAGAAGCTTCCTGAAGTTGGCCGGAAGCTGCTTATGCTTCTCTTCTAGAAACTTCTGAATGGCGTACTGGCTCGATCCGCTCCTCTCCTTCAACGAGACGATCGCGTCCTTCACCATCTACACGATCAAAAACCACGTTAATCAATAAACACATCGCAACATTTTCAACTGACAGCACAAAATCAAAAGCGTAGAATTGAAGCAACTACCTCTTCGTACGACGGATGAGTTGAGGGATTTCTCGGCTTCGGAGCAGCCGCAGTCTTCTTCGGTTTCATCTCCTTGGCTTTCTTCGGCTCCTTAACTTTCTTCACCGCCTTAACCACGGTCGGTGGCTCAGCAGCCACTGTCTCGATCACAGCTTCCACAACTAAAGTTGGTGCCTCAGTCTCCATCGATGGAATCAACCTCGGAATCAAACGAGAATTTCCAGAAAATGATCAAAGACAGAGAATCTCTTTCTCAGGTTGTTATGGACGAGAAATGCGAGAAGTGGAGTTTAAATAAATACCGGAGGCGAAATCCGAAAAGTGAAATTTGATTGGATGGGAGGATGTGATGCGGATTTACGTGTTGGACAGCTTCTTAAATTTGAACCGTTGGATGGTAAAATTAATCAACGGCTGGAGATGTAACAGGATAAGAATGGGGCTGCTGGAAGGAAGGCTGGCTTTCTTTGAAGAAATGTTTAGTGTGGTGATGTGCTTTTGAGTTGGGTTTGAGAGGCAATAACATGAAGTGTGGTGGATAGATTTTAGCGAGGTTTTGTCGAGGGTGCGGACAATTATGTGAGGTTTAAAATGTGGTGTTTTGGAGATTTTGAGTGTCATTGGTTGTGGAGATATATTGATTTGAAGCTGAGTTGGTCAGTGTTGAGTTTCTGTGTGCTATCATCGGTTTTTGGGATGCATAGGGAGACTGATTTGGGGTATTTTGTGGATTGTGTTGAAGTTAGTAGGGGTGGTAAAACGGGCGGGCGGGTATAGGGTGGGTTGTAAACGGTTAGCGTGTTAATCGGGTCACACCCGTTAATACTCGTTTAACGTTAGCGAGTTTAACGGGTGAATTCTTAACGGATAGTGGGTTAAACGGATTTACCCAATTAATCCGTTTAGCCCGTTTAACCTCTTTAGTATCTTGGGTGAGATTTTAGTGTTCAGAAATCAGAAATATGCAACTTTTAGCCGATAATGATGAAAATTGTACTGTGAGGAAATGATACCCAGGGCATACAATGGATATCTTCTTTAGCTTTCGATATTCTGTGGGATGAGTATTCTTCAATTTATTGGATGTTATTGTGCATGGCTTTATCATTTGATAATCGCTTATTGATTTAAGTAGAATTGAGGCTGCATGAGAATTAACACAGTGTATAGCTTTGTAATTATGAATGAGGACTGTGAAGTCGAGTAGGCTATCTTGTATAGTGTACCTATTTAAAGGTTGTTTATTTTCCTGTGCGATCGAATATCTATTATTAGGAGATGTTTGATGACAGTTATATGGTATTTTAGATGAACTTCGTGTTTCAGTTTGTTACCTCTATACGTAAGTTGTTGATAATTATATGTAATTATGTAAATGATGCTGCTGACTGTACCAGGTACCAGATGCCATTGGCTCTTGTGGGACTGATATCATGTTTGGCAATGTGGGACTTACTTAAGGTGCTGAGTGATAAATGGAGGTTAGATGACTACCCATTTAGACGTCAAGCTCTCGTCCGTAATGTATGACGACAATGATATATGCATCATCGTTGAACCAAGTCAATGTTGAATGATGCAAGCGAAGAAACATGTCAACTTGCTCAGAATTTGAATGAAAACCGTCAACAAGCAAATGAGAGGATATTATTCCGTTTAGCGGATTAAGAGCGTTAGACCGTCTAACTTAACCCGTTAACTTCGTCAAGCCTTTACTATTTTCTTTAATTTTTTTTACCAATAAACAAATTTTCATTAATTCAAATAATGAAAATCCTGATGAACCAATCTGCATCAAAACAAATTATAGTCTGATAGACATGTTGATTTGTGCTCTTCTAGTATTTCAATTTTTTTGGATTTTGTTGTTGTTGAATAGCTAAACTATTAGAACACTTTTAGCTCATAAAATAATTGTAGATAATTTCTTTAAAAGGAAATTTACTGTACACACGCATTGTTTTTTTCATTGAAGTTTTGTCTAGTTCATTTTCATAGCTAAATTCATTTTTCCGCACATCAAAATCAAACAAAGAAGCTTGTTTGCTCGATCAAAACCAATTTTTTTTTGTTAATTGTTAAGTTAAGCGGGTTATCCGGGTCCGTTTATAAAGGGTTGTTAACGGACACGGGTTTACTAAAACCCGGATAACCCGTTTATAAAAGGGTTGTTTACGAACACGGATTTACTAAACCCATTTACTAACAGACTCGTTTTAGCAGACGGTTACGGGCGGGGTGACGGGTTTAGGGTAAAATTGCCACCTCTAGAAGTTAGGCTGTTTAGTTAATCAAGAATTGTCTGTTGTTGGTAGGCAAGGTCGGTCTGCGAATTCGAAACAAGTGAATCTCCACACAAAAGGCAAGAACATTTAAACTCTACTCATAGCATCACAATATTATTTCATAGCTGAGATATTTCCCTTCAAAATCAAAGGTATTTGTCTTTCCATTCTACTTCACAGATAATAATAAGCTGAGAACAAGAAAATCAGATTAAGACTCTAAAAGCCTCAAGATTTCAAACAAGTAACTGTTGGATAAATTTCTATATATCTGAATATTACTGTAACTTAAAAGATAATGAAACAGAGAGCAACTGAGCAGCAGAACATTAACATACATAAACTAATGCAGTTTTTGGTAAATCTGAAATAGGGCATACAGGTGAATAATCTGAGCATTCATATGAATTAAATCATGCAGCATTACTGTAACAGCAGAGGAAGCATAAATATCATGCTGGAACCAAACAGAGAATAAAACAGCAAGTTGCTGAATGAAACAGAAACTAACTTAAAGCAGTTTTAATGGAAATAAAAACAGAACATTGACATGTAGCAGCAAACCGAGAGCAACAGAACATTCACTAATCATGGCATAGATATATAAGTCTGAAATAAATATCACTGATCATGCATATATCCTAGGGGTGGGCGAAAAGACCGAAAAAATCGAACCCGGCCCGAACCGAATCGAAAAAAACCCGAATGGGCCGGTTTTTCTCGTACCAAAAACTGAACCGAAAAAACCCGAACCGAATGGTTCGGTTCGGTCTCGGGTTTGCTTTTTTCTCGGACCGAAAGCCCGAACCGAACCGAAAATATGTGTTTTCTGTCAATTTACAGAACCCGGCCCGAACCGAATTTTCGGGCTTTGATCGGTTTTCAATTTTAGAAGGACCGAACCCGAACCGAACCGAATTTTCGGGTTTCGGTTCGGTTTTCACAAAAAACCGGCCCGAACCGACCCGAATATGAACATTGCGAGATGAACATTGCGAGATATTTAAAACAGAGAAATAACAAAGGACAGCAAACCGATTTGTTGATTCAGTCACGTCGATGACGCTGTCCTTAAAGTTGTATTGCCTCCCGTAGGTGCTGGGTATGATGGCAATGAGCTTCCCAGGATGAAAGAATCACAGCAAGCGCTTGAGCACCGTCGCCTTGCTGTACGAACTTATTCGACCTTTCACTATCACCACTGATCGGAAAAGGAAAAAGAGTCGAGATGCAGGGGTTTGTTTTCTGTGTGTTTAGTGAATCACCAAACATCAATTTATAGGAAAGGTTTGGAACCACCCAAACCACCCATGATGCCATGATCTCCACCTTCCCACTACGTGAAAGACTTAGTCAAACTTTGACTATATTTTCTTTACACATATTCCAACAATCCCCCACATGAAGAAAATCGAGTGGTGAAAACGATAAAACAATAATCCTCGATAATCAAACTCGACTCAATGTGGTGATAGCTTCTACGGTTAATATCTGCACAGGATAGGTAGGTTACCCCCTTGAACCTTCCCTTGGGATAACATGATCTCTTTACTGACTATTCAGTAGACATGATTGTCTTTGAACTGTTCGTTTTATACTGTAAACGAAATCATGTTCCCACAGATATTATCCTGATCTTATTCAGTTCTTACTGATGGGCTCATTTTGGTCATGACACCCCTTTCCTGGCTCTGTAAGAGTTTCTAAAGAATTAAGCCCTTTGAAGCGACCCCACTTCTCTCTCACATAAGTGATTCTTTCTCAAAGTAATCCCGCGTTACCCATTTGATTCTCACTATTCAAATTACTAGAATCATTAAAAGCTTCGAGCTTAGCCTCGTGCGTGAGTCATTGTTTTATCAAGGAATAGGAATGAGGGGTTACCCCCACAGTAACCTCATAGTCTTAGCAGTTAGGTGGTCCCTTTGAACCAAGTTCTTGGGATCTCCAGTCATCATGGTAGGGTTTTCCGTTGCCTCGACTTTATTTTCAAAAGAGCTTAAGCATGTGTTTTGATATTCCTTATCAAAAGGCTTCAATCCTATTCCTTTGGACAACTTCTCTATTAGGTCCTTAACTTAACCATTTGGTTAGCGGATCCGCATTATTGTCTTTGGACCTCATATAGTCTACATGACTCATGTGAAGAGAAGTTGTTTAATGGTATTGTGTCCTCGATGTATACGTCGAGACTAACCATTATACATAACAATATATGCCTTAGAAATCGATGATTGATTCTCAAAATGTAAACACATTGATGGCACAGGTTTGTCCTTGTAGGAATATCCTCCTCTATATTTCTTAACCACTTAGCATCTTCGCCACATTTATCTAATACGACAAATTCAGCCTAAAAATAGTTTTGACTATCACAGTCTGTTTGAAGGATTTCCAAGACACGTTTGCATCACCCATGTTGAACACTTAGCCATTTGAAGCTGGAATTCATTGAAACCGTCAATGACCTTCGAATATTTGGTATAGTATAGACCATATTTACGAGTAAATCGTAGATACTTTAGTACTTCCATGATAACCTTCCAGTGTGCACTTTCTGGATTAATCGTGAAGTTCACCAGTCTATAGATAGTGTAAGCAATGTCTGCTAGTACTATTCCTCAAGTACTTAGCCTGCTTATCACTCTAGCATTGTTGGACCCTTTGTGTTTTGATGATAACAAACACTTAGCTAATATTTGACTTGAGTGTGCAGAAATCACAAATCTAGCTAAATGTCCAGACTATCCGATAGAAACGTGACTAGACATCCCTGAGAGAGCTCAGCGCTACGAAAGAGATGAGATCTGCGTGACAGACGAGATCAAGCTCAGCAGCAAACATATATCAAGATCCGAGCTGGAGATATTCGAGATATATCAAGACCCGAGTTTGAAATATACTCAGGATATGATATGGAAATATCCGTACAAGATATACTCAAGATACATATATGAGCTGGGAATATACTCAAGATGTACGTGCTGAATATATACAAGCCGGATATGGAAGGGAATGATTTATTGGGTTAAGATATGGAAATATCTTAACCAATCAAATCTGCAAGATGGAGATCAAATATCTGATGGAATCTCTGATGTAGATCAGATCTGCTGGACATCTCTAAGAGAGAGCAGCGCTGCGAGAGAGATGCGTTCTGTGTGAGGGACAAACCGTCTTATGACGAGATCGGTTCGACGAGAATATACTCGATACAAATCAGGAGATATTCGAGTATATATGATGGATAATTGACGAGAAGAATTAATATCGGTATATACACTGAATATATGTCGAGTATATACGAAGAGAAGATACATGCCAGATTTGGAAGGGAAATATGTGATGTGGTTAAGATATGGAAATATCTTAACCATATCATATCTGCTGGATAGCAATCGGATGTGCGACAGAGATCAGATCAGCCGACTTGAAGACTAATATAAATAGAGGAGAAGTCTTCAATATGAAGTGCAGCTTTTGGAAAGAACGAATCGGAGATTGAAGAGCGATCAATTCCGAAGCTGACGAAGTGCTGCTGTGTGCGGACGAGATAGATTGTGTTAGTTGATACTTTGAGGTGAGTAGAATTGTTAGCTGTCACTGAGTGAGACAAAGTGTAACAATCTACAAGCATACTCTTTCATCAATAACATTGATCTTGAAGCCCTTCTGGAACTGTCCAGAAGGCAAGTGGTTTTCAGCCTGCTGCAAAGGTTGCAGTAAGGTTTCCACTATAAATCTGTGAGTCTTTACTTTCCGTACAATTTCCTGTGTTACAGATAATTTCCGCTGCCATCTGTCTGAGGGATACCACTCTGGGATCTCCCTCACATAGTTGGCTAACCTAATGATCCAATAATTGGTATCAGAGCCGGGAAGCTCTAGATTTTGTGTTAGCCTTTGCAGGAAATCATGTCAGGCAGAAACGACTCGTTCTGGAAGCCGCCGATGCTCAGCCCGGGAGAGTATGACTGGTGGAAGGATCAGTTCGAAGCTCACGTCTGCTCCCTGGATGGGAAGCTGTGGCGTGTATTTGAGAAGGGTAACTTCCCTATTCTGGATGTGACAGATCCTGCCAAACCGAAAGAGAAGGAGAAAGACGACTACACAGATGCTGACTACAAAGCTCTCCAGCAGAATGCCATGGCTAAGAAGGTTCTGTACATGGCCCTCTCACAAGGAGATCAGGTGAAGATGGCCGTGTACAAAACTGCGAAGGAGTAGTGGGATGGCCTGACTAGACTGTACGAGGGAAACGAAGACATAAAAAGGAACAGAATCCTAGCTGCCACAAAGGATTACGAATCTGTCGAACAGCACAAGGACGAATCTCTGGAGAACTTCTACACCAGATTTCAAGTCATAGTCGCACAGCTGAACTCCCTGGATGAGGTACTCCCACAGTGGAAAGTAACTCATCAGTTCATGCAAGCTCTCAGCTCCAGATGGGACACAGTAACTATTGCTCTCCAAGCTCAGAAGGGGGTCAAAGACGTTACTCTGGAAGAGCTCGTGGCGAATCTGTAAAGCCAAGCTGGAATAGCAGAGAGGAAAATGGCTAGGAGGCAAGCAGGAGAATCTCAAGCTATAGCATTGAAAGTTGAGAAGGCTTTGGATATGGCACAGGTGAGTATGTCATCTAAAGGTGAGGATGAGGAGATTGATCTCCTCTCGAGAGTCTTCTAGATGGCAAACACAGGGAGAGCACAGAACTTCAACAGAGGTCTGTCTGGTGGAAGAAACTCTGGCAGAGAAGAAAGTAGGACAGAGGCAGGAGCAAAGGAAGAAAGAACCTGCCATCACTGCCAGAAAAAGGGGCATCTGGCTAGAGATTGCTACAGCAAAAAGAAGGGTGAACCACCTGCCCCAAAGGAAGCTCATGCCATGTTCGCTGCCTGGGGTGACTCAGATGAGGAGCGCAGCGATGGAAAGCGAGCTAAGGAGCCATGTCTGATGGCGCGAGGCACTGCTAGTGAGGTAAATGATACCGATTCCTTTATTAATGAAGTCTTCAGTGAATCTGATTTTGCAGAAACTATTGCTGAATTGCTAAAGAAGATTACGAGTCTCAAAGAACAGCTAGAGGTTATGCAAGATGAACATGAGGACGATATGGAGAACAATCGTCTATGGTCAACCAAAGCCATGCGACTTGAGAAAGAAATGAGAGAGCATGTCTGTAAATGTCCCACCTGTGACAGAGAGGACACACAAATCAGTGATCTAAGTGATGAGCTAAGGCGCATGAGAATGGACGACACCGAGCTGATAGATTTCAGAACTAAAATGGAAGAATTAGATACAGAATTGGCCAAGCTCAACTCCGTCAGAAAGTGGCAGATCTCAGACAAGGAAAGGCTGAGAGAAAGAAAATCTTGCTTCGAGAACTAGAAGCCAAAAAAGTCGAGGAGGTAAAACAAGACTGCAAAGGAAAGTTTGCCAGACCTGGACTTGGGTATATGGAAGAGACTGACAAAGAGGCAGCAAACAGAAGGATTGCCAAAGGAAAGGGATTGATGACTGAAATCGGAGAGGGCTCCCATCAGCAGAGAAAGCCGGAACCCACAAGACAGTCGGGAAGAGCAGCCACATCTCCGAAGGAGAGTCATCTCCATGACAGTGACTCTGGACCTTTCAAGGCTGGGAAGGCCTTTGAAATTTGGAAGAAGATGAGCTCCAATCGTCAACCTTTCTCGATCGACTTTCAGGCACAGAGAAACAGGGGACCTGTGCCCTTAGAGAGACACAAGAAAACTGGTAGTCTCTACTACAGTGTCTGCTGGCACTGTGGTCACTCTGGGCATTACAGATCAGACTGTAAGAAATGGAAAGAAGCCAACGAGAAGAGTCACAACTGTCAGAGAAAAGCCAGCATCGCGTATGTCCCTAGGAGAAAGGTTTCTCCTCATAGAAGGGAAGACAAAGCTGAATGGGTTCGGTCTCACCATGACACAGTCATCTACAGACGACCCGGAAGAACTCCCAGGAGGAGAATCAATCTCACTGATGATAATGATTCCCGTCCTTTAAAGTTTCCTTCTGCTGTTAAAACTGTCCCAAAACCCAGTAAGCCTAAGCTTGTCTGGGTTCGTAAAAACTAATCTCTCTCTTGCAGAAGTGAGGCCCTGACCCTGATATCTGGACAGGGGATGTTCCGGGCACTGAGGGGGAATCCAAGACTACAAGCGATAGGAGAGTTATACAGCCACCGGCAAGGCTGAGGGACCACCAGTGTTACATATCGCATGATCATGTAAATCTAGATAATTTGTATCATTTTTGTGGATTTGTGTCCTTTGTCTCTCTTGCAGAACCAAAGACAGTAGCAGAAGAGCTCAAGGATCCAGAATGGGTCAATGCCATGTAAGAAGAGCTACATCAGTTCGAGAGGAACAAGGTATGAGAGACTGTCACAGATTCTACTGTCTCACGGATATGTCAGAGGAGAGGTGGACAAGACACTCTTCCTTTTGAAGGAAGGGAAGGACACTCTAGTGGTTCAGGTTTCAGGCAGATCCTAGAGAAACCCACGTGAAAGCTGTGAAGAGGATACTGAGATATCTGAAGGGAACATATGATTTATGCTTGTTCTTTCCGAGGGGAAGAGACTTACGCCTGGTAGCCTACACTGATGCAGATTGCGGGCTGCAAGATAGATAAGAAGTCCACGTCAGAGATAGCTCAGTATCTTGGACCGTGTCTCATCTCTTGGGCTTCAAAGAAGCAGTCCTCAATTGCATTGTCCACCGCTGAGGTGGAATACACTTCTGCTGCTACTTGCTGTGCGCAGCTGCTATGGCTCAGGCAACAGCTAAGTGACTATGGCGTTCTTACTGATTGTGCTAAAATTCTGTGTGATAACACTAGTGCTATTAATATCTCTAAAAATTATGTGCAGTTTCCACACACTGAGCATATAGAGATTCGATATCACTCTCTGCGAGACTGTGTAGAAAAGGGAACAATAGAGATGGAATATTGCAGAACTGAGGAACAGATAGCGAACATATTCACAAAGGCATTGCACAGGGAACCCTACGAGAAGCTGAGGCTTGAACTAGGTATAGTTTCTCTTCCTTAGAGCTATGCTCATATGTTTCTCCCTCAGTGATTGGCTAGACTAGATGCATATGAGTCACGTCTAATGGATAGATTAACATGGATATTCTGTGCTAGTGAAAAAGTAAGTTGTGTTCATAATATAGCCATACATGCTTGCTATGTGACTGATGACTGCATTAGGGACCGAAAGACATGAAATTCTGAATCCTTTTTTCTGCCCAAAAGAGACCTCCATAGTTGATCCCACATTATAAGCCCAGGAGGTACTCTAGACCAACCCTAGCCTATCTTCATATGGGATATTCCTATGAGCCCGTTGATGTGTTGTTTTTCTGGAGTTATTCCATATGAGGTATGAAGATGATAAAAATGTGTTTGGATGATCTTATTTGTTTTTTTCTGATTGTGTGTGGTGTTATTTGTACCATTTGGGTAAAGTTAGCACACCATACCAAAAACCTTGCGTACCCATGAGACAGGTCAGATTGAGTTATCACTTTGGAAGGTTCAACTTTGGCTGGGAAACAATCTCTGTGACAGTTATGGAAATGGAGATTGCTGCCATCTTTAAGGCTGCTGAAATGGAGCAGCAATTACTGAGATGAAAAAGTTATGGTGAGGAAAAGGTGAGGGCAGCTCTCCTACTTTTGAATTCAGTGTTGAAGATTTTGAGCCCATGATGAATGGTAGTGTGAGGGTGATTTCCACGCTTTAGAGAGTAAGTCTTGTGTGCTTGAAATGTTGTACCTTGTGGTGGAGAAGACAATACTACAGTTCTGTGAGTACGCGAAAAAGACAAATGATGATGAAATCTCGTCGAGGAGACTTCCTTTGATAGAGGAATGAAGAAGCAGAGAAGACCATGTTAGATGGGTGGCTAGCTATGTGCAGGTCACTCTCATGCAGTTGATGATGTGAAGAATGATGATGACCTGAGTCTTTCCCTCAGAATGAACGAGGAAGGCTATCCTTGAGCTGATGAACTGTTCAGAAGTTGAAGGAAAGTGATGCCAAGCCAAGTTGCTGTGTTGATGACTTGTATGGAAAATTGTGCACGTTGAGATGGTTGAGATGGTCAGCAAGGTGTGCACGTTGAGATGGTCAGCAAATAACATGATGTTGTGCAATAGGCATTCATAACTCAAGAAGTTGTGAAGGATGCCGGATGACAGTTTTGAGATGTTCAAAAATGACAAGAATAGTAACTTTGGGAGTAAACCCAAGAGAGGGTATGATGAAGGCCCTGCCGCTGCGTGATAGAAACGTGATGTTTGGACAATGGTCCACGAGTGCTGCAAGATCAGTCTTGGTGATGGTTAGTGTATTCAGTTGAGTCACACACATTATGAGAAGAAGATCATGAGCCCTGTAGCGCAGTTGGTGTTCTTCTTGCTCCTACTTATGAGCGTGATTACTGAAGTCTTGTGATGAGCAGATCCTCAAGCTGAGTCTGAAGTACTCTGCAGGAGAAGGATGGATTGTTCCGCGCTCCCCGACCCTGTCCCCTATAGAAGAAGATGTTGTTGAAGTGACCCCCGTTTCTATTCCTGTGCGTGAAGAAGCTGTTCTCCCCTCTGATAGTATGGGCGAGATGATGTCGTTGTTGAAGGAGCTTCGGACTGAGGTTCAGGAAGCTCTGACTGAGATGCAGAGAGTTTGGTTTGCATTGGAGGAAGTGAGGTCTGAGCTGCAGGATGTGAAGGAGAGGTTAGCAGCCTTGGAGGTGGCAGTAGAGGTAGACTCGGGTGGTGTGACAGCTGTGCTTGAAGGGCTCCCATCGCAGATCAAGAGCCTTGCTACAGAGATTGTGGAATAGTTGAAGGTTCCGTCCCAGAATGATGCTTAGTCTGGACTGTCTCATGGACCCCCCTCTTTGCCAACCCTACCACATCTCTCCTTGCTTCCTTTATATATTCTTTTTGAATTTCATGTTAGATGTCTCTGTGCATTTTGATTTCCCTGCTTGGATGTGTGGTGTCCGTGTGACACACTTATGACTTGCTGGCATGACTGAAGTGTTTTATTTCCATTACTCTGTGTTCCTATTTGCATATCTTTTTGATAATGCCAAAAGGGGGAAGAACTATGTGCATACACTAAGGGGGAAAACAGTACCACAGATTAAGGGGATGTCTATCTGAGGGGGAACTGCGCTCTGCTAGAGCTAAATGAAAATCGAACTGAATAAACTCTGAAATAACTAGCACCTGTAGGAAATTGCTGATGTGCTTTGTGTGTGATTTCTTATTTGTGAAGAAGTGTTTGTCATCATCAGAAAGGGGGAATTTGTTGGACCCTTTGTGTTTTGATGATAACAAACACTTAGCTAATATTTGACTTGAGTGTGCAGAAATCACAAATCTGTCTGAGAAGTCACAGGGTCCAGACTGTCTGAGAGAAACGTGACTGGACATCTCTGAGAGAGCTCAGCGCTACGAAAGAGATGAGATCTGCGTGACAGACGAGATCAAGCTCAGCAGCAAACATATATCAAGATCCGAGCTGGAGATATTCGAGATATATCAAGACCCGAGTTTGAAATATACTCAGGATATGATATGGAAATATCCGTACAAGATATACTCAAGATACATATATGAGCTGGGAATATACTCAAGATGTACGTGCTGAATATATACAAGCCGGATATGGAAGGGAATGATTTATTGGGTTAAGATATGGAAATATCTTAACCAATCAAATCTGCAAGATGGAGATCAAATATCTGATGGAATCTCTGATGTAGATCAGATCTGCTGGACATCTCTAAGAGAGAGCAGCGCTGCGAGAGAGATGCGTTCTGTGTGAGGGACAAACCGACTTATGACGAGATCGGTTCGGCGAGAATATACTCGATACAAATCAGGAGATATTCGAGTATATATGATGGATAATTGACGAGAAGAATTAATATCGGTATACACTGAATATATGTCGAGTATATACGAAGAGAAGATACATGTCAGATTTGGAAGGGAAATATGTGATGTGGTTAAGATATTTCCATATCTTAACCATATCATATCTGCTGGATAGCAATCGGATCTGCGACAGAGATCAGATCAGCCGACTTGAAGACTAATATAAATAGAGGAGAAGTCTTCAATATGAAGTGCAGCTTTTGGAAAGAACGAATCGGAGATTGAAGAGCGATCAATTCCGAAGCTGACGAAGTGCTGCTGTGTGCGGACGAGATAGATTGTGTTAGTTGATACTTTGAGTTGAGTAGAATTGTTAGCTGTCACTGAGTGAGACAAAGTGTAACAATCTACAAGCATACTCTTTCATCAATAACATTGATCTTGAAGCCCTTCTGGAACTGTCCAGAAGGCAAGTGGTTTTCAGCCTGCTGCAAAGGTTGCAGTAAGGTTTCCACTATAAATCTGTGAGTCTTTACTTTCCGTACAATTTCCTGTGTTACAGATAATTTCCGCTGCCATCTGTCTGAGGGATACCACTCTGGGATCTCCCTCACATAGTTGGCTAACCTAACGATCCAATAATATACCACTTGGGAGATGCATTCACCTTTATTCGTGGATGCAGCAATGCATGAATAATGATGTCATATCGGTAACCATTCAATTCAAATACAATTCTTTTCTATCTTTACATTTTGTATGTCTCCACAAGTCACTACGTACATATTAATACACGTTGTATAGTTTAGGGTCTTTGTCAAGACGAAAGGGGTTTTGATCTTATCGTTTCTGTTACTATCCGAGCATAGCCTTTAATGTATAATTAGTCGATATGATTATAAAATATATTATAAACTTATCAATCATACTCTCGATCTTACACTCTCGAATGCACCTTTATGATTAATTTGCTCGATCAACTGCAAACAAACAGTTAATTTCTATCTCAAATCACACTCCCACTGAGTCATTCACCAATGCATCTTTTGATGGCAATTTACTCATCAATTCAACAACGCCACCATTAGTCTCCGCTCCTAATGACACACCTAGCATGCAATGTTTAAGGAAATGCATGGAGAGCACTCACCAAATTTTATAAATTGTGAAACCCAAGTCGGTCACCAAATACTTTCAAATTTGTTTATCCGATTTGACACACCTAGCTAGCTTGCTGTACACACATGACTAGGTTAGTTACAAGCCATGATAATGAAAACCCAAGTTTACCTTGCTGTCCGAAACTAGCCGCTGCCTTACCTTTTCTTCTTCTGTCAATCGCTAGAAGCTCCAAACACTAAGCCACCTCAAGCTTACCCCCACTACAATCGGACACCAGTTTCCTTAATGACTAAAATTGGAGTTTTTTCTGCGCTGTTTTGCAAACTCAATATCATTTTTGCTCCGTCTGAAACTCAAATTTCGTTTTTGCCCTGTTTTTAAAGGAACCGATTTTGCCCAAATCGGTTTGGGTGATTTTTGAGTGAAAACGATTTGGGAGAAATCGGTTTGGTTGATTTTCAATTTGGGCCAAATTCAAACCGATTTCCCCCAAATCGGTTTGACTGGTCAACACCAATTATTTTTTATAAATTTAACTAATTATCACCCAATTCAACTAATTATCACCAAATTCAAGTAATTAACACCAAATTCAACACAAATATTTTAACTAATTAACACTCAAATCAACAATTCAACACAAACATTTCAAATAATTATGTTTGTATTGAATTTGGTGTTAATTATTTGAATTTGGTGATAATTAATTGAATTGTTTGTGTTTTTTTTCGATGGGAAATTGTTTGTGTTGAATTGGGTGGAATTGAGTGTTAATTAGTTGAAATAATGTTTGTGTTGAAATGTTGAATTGAGTGTTAATTAGTTAAAATAGTTGTGTTGAATTTGGTGTTAATTATTTGAATTGGGTGATAATTAATTGAATTGTTTGGGTTGAATTGGGTGGTAATTAGTGAATTTTGTAAAAAAATAATTGTTGTTGACCAGTCAAACCGATTTGGGGGAAATCGGGTTGACCAGTCTAACCGATTTGTGCCAAATCGGTTTTGTACACGTGGCCATAATTACATTTCTTTTGGTCCACGTAAGCGCACAGTCATCAAACCGGTTTCTCCCAAATTGGTTTGGTTGATTTTCAACCAAACCGATTTGGGAGAAACCGGTTTCATTCAAAAATCACCCAAACCGATTTGGGCAAAATCGGTTCCTTTAAAAACAGGGCAAAAACGAGATTTGAGTTTCAGGCGGGGCAAAAATGATATTGAGTTTGCAAAACAGGGCAAAAAAAACTCTTAAAATTGTTGAAATCAGCTCTCTAAGTCCCCAAAAATAAACAGTCATCAAGTGATCGTGATTTCACACGGCCACCAACTCACCTCCTGTAGTATTGCTGTCCAACGAGCGTCCACAACACCAATCCGCTTCAAAAAATACAGCCATCAGGTCCTACCAATTATCCCTTTTAATTCAATAACCCACTGCAGATTGACATCAAGGAAAAAAAATTTAACTTAGATTTCAGCCACCATTAGAATCCTTTCAACTTTCAATGAACGATGATCAGTTTCGACTTACAAGTCAGATGGGATTGTATGTCGGTTCACCTTGCTCTACCTCCGGCTGCGTTTCTTTTTGTTTTGTTTCTCCAAACCGGAACTCATCTATTTAAATAAGAATCATTTAGGAATTTGATCGGTTCAATTCCAACAGTCTCTTCTTCTTCTTTTTTTCCTTTCTTTTTTTTTTCGAGTCGAAAGGGTAAATATGATTATGTAATTTGCGCAATGGACATATCCTGCAGCAATTCAGGCACTGAAATACCAATCCTCCTGCAGAAGACATTAGTGGTAAATTATATTCCAACAGACATCAATGCTGATCATTCCACCCCCTACAATCCAACGAGTATTTTTCTCAAATTAACGATCAGATGGCTGATAGCTCCCCATACACATGATCCTCGAGCTCCATGCCTATATCTCCTGCTCGCATATTCAGCACATAAGGAATCTGTCACAATATAAGACCAAGCAAGCTTCCCATGAAAGCTTCATCCTATTTTCCCAGCCGGCTTAGCTCCGAGAGGAATCTGTCACAATATAAGAAGCAAGCAAGCTTCCCATGAAGGGACATCATAACATCATCCAAGGATTTAATTCCTAGGCCTCCAACCTCTTTATCCCTACAGACCAGATCCTAGCTCACCCACTGGCGCCTTTTTTCTCCTCTTTTATTCCAAAGAAAACCCGCTTTTATAGATTTGACTAAGGTGAAGGTTATATTTTATAGATCAAAGCAAACCAATACACACAACAAGCACAAACCGGCTAAGTGTTCAAGCAAGCCCAATCAAACAGTCTTATACACACAGAATTAAAGCAGTAAGACTAAAGAGGATGTGAGGGATAAAAGCCCCCTCAAAGCCCCTGGAATCGGAGACGCCTCGCCGGCTCAGCCTCGCACAACCAGTCTCGCAGTCCCTCACAATCAGTCAGTGAAATCCTTGCAATCGATGGGCCTCCAGCAGTAATCAGTACTGCGCACTCCTTCAGAAAGCTTCGGCACACACTCGTTGGGACGAATGCTCAATCGCTTCTCGAAGAAGAACTCGAATTGGAAAGCTCGCTCTGAAAATCGGATGAACCCTGAACCCCCAATTGAAGTCCCCTTATGAACCCAGTTGTAGCTCGTCAAAACGCCACGTTTTGGTCGAATCCGAATTTTACTCCGCGCTAGCCAAAACGCCAACGTTTCAATTAAGTAACGAACTTAACTGAAACGCGCGCCACATGTGAAACGATGTCGTTCCATTCAATGTTTGAATAAGCCAACTCCAGCTAAGGCAAAGTTGCGTCGTTTTGCTCCATTTTGAGACATAAGCCAAAATGGCTAAGTCCCAAACCCAGAATGCCTCTACTGCTTAATTCAAGCTTAAAACTAAACCTGTTCTAGACCTAAAATTGGGACTTGCTTGTGTTCATCAAGTAGATTAATATACTTATAAGTTGCCCTCCTAATCTACTTGCACTTGATTGCTTTGCTTGATCTTCTTTTGGGCACCACCTTCTAACCATTCACCAGCTTTTTCTCAGGCACCATCAAGGCTTCAGGTCACCTTATCAACATGTAATGCTTTCCTGCAAAACTCAAATTTAACATAAGGAACCATCTTTGTGCCAAAATCAGCAGGGTTGATATCACCTAGAATTTTCTCAATTCTAATCATGCCCTTCTCTACCATATCCCTAATGAAATGTAGTCTAACATCAATATGTTTACTACGTTCATGATAAACAGGGTCACGACATAAATGTAAAGCACTTTGACTTTCAAAATATATCAATGGGACATAATCAATCAATGTGATTTCAGACAATAGACCTTTCAACTAGACAGCCTCCTTTGCTGCCTCAGTTGCAGCAAAAAACTCAGCTTCAGTCGATGATAAAGCTACCACAGACTGAAGTTGGGACTTCCATGAAATGCAATTTCCATACCAAGTAAAAAACAAACCAGTGGTTGATTTTCTATTGTCCCTATTGCTAGCATAGTCTGAATCCACATACCCAAACAAATCAGATTTCTGTCCATTACAAGCATACACAAGGCCTAAGTTCTTAGTGTTATTCAAGTATTTCAACAAGAATTCCATAGCATGCCAATGGTTCTCACCAGGGTTGGCCATAAACCTACTTAACACACTTATAGCAAAAGCCAAGTCAGGCCTAGTGCATAGCATACAATACATGACAGACCCAACATCAACATCATATGGAATATCAGCCATTTTCTTCTTTTTTCTAATGTTTCAGGGCAGTCTTGTTTACTAAGGACTAAGTGCCCTCCTAAGGGTATTACTGCAGGTTTGCCATGTTCCATACTGAACTTTTTAATAACCTTATCAATGTATTCAGCTTGTGACATAATCATCTTTTTATTTGGTCTATCTCTGATTATGTTTATGCCTAGGATTTTCTTAGCATTTCACAAGTCTTTCATGTCAAAGTTCATACTCAGTTCTTTCTTTATCTTTTCAATTTCTGATTCAGCATTGCTCATTATCATAATATCATCAACATATAAGAGCAAATACAAACTCAGGCCAGATTTAGGTCTCTTTAAATATAAACAAGTATCAAACTTGCTTCTAATAAAACCAAGAGACAACATGCACTCATTAAACTTAATGATCCACTGCCTTGGTGATTGTTTCAAGCCATAGATAGATTTCTTCAATAGACAAACATGATTGGGTTTACTACTATCTTCAAAACCAACAGGTTGAGACATATAGATTGTTTCATTTAGGTTTCCATGAAGAAAAGCAGTTTTTACATTCATTTGTTGTAAATGCCAATCATTAACAGTTGTCATTGCAAGCAAGATTCTTAATGTTTTGTATTTCACTACAGGGGCAAAATTTTCATTGTAGTCTATCCCCTCCCTTTGCTTAAAGCCCTTGGCACAAAACCTGGCCTTAAACCTAGGAGGATCAACTAGATTATTACCTTCTTTTATCCTAAATACCCATTTAGAACCAATTACCTTAGCCCCTGCAGGTTTTGGTACTAATACCCAAGTGCCATTATTATACATAGACTCTATTTCCTCACACATGGCAAATTTCCACTTATCACATTCTTTACTTTTCATAGCATCAGAATAAGTTTCAGGCACAATGTATTTAACATTTTTAGCAACAATCAAGGCATATTCAAGAACATTAGCAAATTCAGCCACACTTGTATATCGTTTATTTGGAATCTTAGTCCTAGCAGGCCTATCTCGTACTAACTGGTAGTTTGACAAATCAGTGTTATCAATCACACCATCATTAGCAGACAAATCAGCACTCACAACAGCATCAGGAAAATCATCATTTGTGCCTCTATCACTGTTGCTTATAGAGACACCTTACACAGGACTAATATTATGCCTAGCAGAATTATTAACTCTACTAGTTGAAGGAGAAGAAGAGCTTATCTGGTCCCCATCAGGTTGTTGATGGGGAGAAGTACTTCCTTCTCCAAACCCTTCACTCCCACCTTCTTCTTGGTTTTCCAAGCTGAGCTGTGGTGGAGTGTTCAAGTCCAGGTGCCCTCCTGATTCATGTGAGTCAGCTGGAGGATCATCCCCTGTCGCATCACCTCCTGGTCTTCCCATGAAGTACCCAGAAGGTATGAAGCTTGTGGTGGTTTCGGTTGCATTTCCTGAAACAGCAGGAACAGAGGTGAGTAAAGTCTTAAAATGAAAGTCCTTCTCATTGAAGGTAACTGATCTAGAATTAATCACTTTGTATCCACCAGGCTGAACAACAAGCAACGTATATCCTTTAACACCACTAGGATATCCAAGCATAACAGATTTAATGGCCTTAGGTTCAAGTTTTCCATCAGAAGTTTTAGCATAGGCAGTGCATCCAAAAGGCCTTAAGTGGTCTAAGTTTATCTTCTTATTTAGCCACATTTCTTGGGGTAACTTAAAGTCAATAGCAGAACAAGGGGATCTATTGACAAGATATGCAGCAGTCACAACAGCTTCTCCCCACATGGAACTCTTAAGACCTGCACTAAACAACATGCAAAACTTTACATTTTCAAAAGAACATTCCCCATACCCTTAACATGCAAAACTGTGAGATCACCCAACTTGACCTCACCCCCATTACATGTTTTCAAAGAATCAAATAGAGATTTATGAGGTGTGGCATGCATAGTACACCCAGAATCAAGTATCCATGTATTGACATTTTCAGAACCAACAAGAACAAGCAATTCATTATCATAAATTGTCTCACACACATTAGTAAAATCAGTCCTAGATCCACTAGGCTTATTCTGCTGGTTATCCTTCTTTTTCTTAGGGCAGCTATTCATGTAATGTCCCATTTCCTTGCAATAAAAACACTTTACATTCTCTCTGGATTTTTCAGTTTCTTTGGATTTATCCTTAGGTTTCTGGGATTTATTGGACCGAGCAGGGTGTTGTTTTTTATGCTTCATGAACATAACTTCAATTTTAGCCTCAGTCTTACTTCCATTCCTAGACTTAATGACCCTTAGAGATTCATTTTTCTGAGTGATAAATTCTGTGATTTTAGTTAAGGTCAGATCCTCCCTTCCAAACTGAATAACATCTATTAGGCTGTCAAATTGGTGGGGCAGGGCACTAAGGAGAATGACAGCTTGGCGTTGGCATCCTCACATCTTTCTAACTCTTGGGTAAGCTTAAGGAAACTATCTAAGTTTTCTTGGATACTCAAGGACACATCTATTTTAAATGTAAACAATTTATTAAGAAGAAATATCCTATTGGGTAGGGATTTGGTTTGGTAGGTAGCCTTTAGGGTATCCCACAATACTTTTGGATTAGTTATCTTCGTAACTTGCCTAGCTACATGATCTGTTAATCTCATCATTATCTCAGACAATACTATCTCCTTAAGGTCTTTTTTAGCCTGATCAGAAGTAGGACATAACCAATCTTCACTAACAGCCCTCCAATATTTTTCCTTAATCAGAATTCCCTTTATTCTCATAATCCACATTGCAGAATCCATTTGCCCATCAAAAGGCTTAAGTCTAATATCAGACATCATAGCAAGAGAGAAAGAAATATCAATTGAATATCAATTGCAAGACAAACAGTTTCAATGCTTTCAATGATCAATAAATCAGTCACCACACCACAGGTCACAAGAAAAACAATCCAAGGTCAAGGCAATGCAAGAAAGCACACAAGATATGATCTAGTGCCACAATGTTATAGATTTGACTAAGGTGAAGGTTATATTTTATAGATCAAAGCAAACCAATACACACACCAAGCACAAACTGGCTAAGTGTTTAAGCAAGCCCAATCAAACAGTTTTATACACACAGAATTAAAGCAGTAAGACTAAAGAGGAAGTGAGGGATAAAAGCCCCCTCAAAGCCTCTGGAATCGGAGATGCCTCACCGGCTCAGCCTCGCACAACCAGCCTTGCAGTTCCGCGCAATCAGTCAGTGAAATCCTTGCAATCGATGCGCCTCCAGCAGTAATCTGTACTGCGCACACCTTCAGAAAGCTTCGACACACACTCGTTGGGACGAACTCTCAATCGCTTCTCGAAGAAGAACTCGAATTGGAAAGCTCGCTCTGAAAATCGGATGAACCCTAAACCCCCAATTGAAGTCCCCTTATGAACCCAGTTGTAGCTCGTCAAAACGCCGCGTTTTGGTCGAATCTGAATTCGACTCCGCGCCAGCAAAAACGCCAACGTTTTAATTAAGTAACGAACTTAACTAAAACGCGCGCCACATGTGAAACGCCGTCGTTCCATTCGATGTTTGATTAAGCCAACTCCCGCTAAGGCAAAGCTGCGTCGTTTTGCTCCAGTTTGAGACATAAGCCTAAATGGCTAAGTCTCAAACCCAGAATGCCTCTACTGCTTAATTCAAGCTTAAAACTAAACCTGTTCTAGACCTAAAATTGGGACTTGCTTGTGTTCATCAAGTAGATTAATATACTTACACCCGCAATAAGACTCCTTATACCATTGAGAATCGTCTTCAGGATGGGAAGGACATCTGATGGACCATAATTGTACAAATCATAAATACAGTTAAACCCACCAAATTAGACTGTTTGTCTATTTAACTTTTGCTTGTTAGTTCCGATATTTATCTACAGGGTATTTTGGAGTCTAGAGAGAATACATGCTAAGGAGGAGTTTTTAAGCTGAAAATATATTACGAGTCATTCCAAGGTCACGACCAGATGCCGACTGAAAAAATCTCAAGATCCTGACCTGGAATCACTCAAAACAAGTCCAACCGAAGAGTAACCAAAGTCAGTCCGGAGCTGAAATGGACCGATGGCTTTGTGAAAACTCACAAAAATCACAAAATCACCTCCACCTTACCTTATGACCGGCGGCTTTTGGAGGCCAAGCCACCTTGCTCCTCCTCACATGGGCGGCTATTTGCTCCTCTCCACAACTTCATGCCATGTGTCTTCATCCTCCACCACATCTTCCTCCTCCCCTTAGCTATAAATATCCCCTCCCCTTCACTTGTAAACACATCCCATATCCCATATCCAATCCACAAAAAATCACAAATCCTCCATAGTTACTTATCTCTCTAGATTTGGGCACTACTTTGTAAGCTTTTGTTCTAAATCTATAATACTCATGTTGGTTCTTGAGTATTCTAGTAGTTTTTGAGTTTACTCCTGTTGGTTCTTGAGTATTCTCCTTTACTTACTGTCTTTCAAAAACTCTCGAGTACTTAGCTATGGTATCCACCTCTATGGATATTCGTAGCTAAACTCTTCATTCGGTTGAAAGGGTGTACTTGTATCATAAAATGTTTTAGGCCATACTTTTAGTGCCTCTTCTTTGTATTCAAAACTTGTTCTATGTGTCATATATTAGGTTAGAACTTCCAAGGTTGAGTGGATGCTTGGAATGGCAAAGCTCTTCCGTGGGGTTCGTAAACATACTCGGATAAGTGGATGCTTGGAATGTCAAAGCTTATCTGAGGAGTTTGACCTTTCTAAAACACCATTTGGTTGGTCGGGAATGACTGGTCAAATGGATGCACATATGCTAATATACCTTGGAATGGGGTATTATTCTAAATAGAACAAGTGCTCTACGTCTTGGAATGGACTAGACAGTGTGGCAAATCGAGTGCTTGGAATGGCCTTGATACACTTTTGAATACTTAGTAGGGTCACTAAAGGCCAATGATAAACAGGTTACGATACAAGGCCCCCGAAACCGAATGCTTTCCTTAGATTAAAACACCACCTGCTTTTACTTTCAATTTTAGTATAAACCGCAATATCAACTGCTGACGTTCCGCAAGACTTGCTGATCACGCAACAACCGCTGTAAGTCTTCTCTTTTATTTTTAGTATTTACTTTTCTGTCATTTACTTTTCCGCACTAAAAACCAAAACCAACCAAAAAAACACTTACTTTTCCGCACTAAAACCTCAATCAACCTAAAACACGCTCCCTCCCTGTACGATCCCTTAAAGAACAACTTATCCCCCTAATTCCCTTGGGTTCGACCCCTACTTACCACTTGCTACCCAGTAGTAAAGTCACGAGTAGCGGACTATAAATTTATTCTTGCCTTAGCACACGACGACTATGCTCTGTCAAAATTGGCGCCGTTGTCGGGGAATTAGTTACTTAATCGGATAAGTTCTTTGAATCGATTCTCGCTTCAAAACAATCATGTCTCGCGAAGGAAGCCACCATGACTACCAGGATGACGAAGAAATAAACCTGTACGATCAAAATGATGAGGTGCCACTTCCATTTGTCGATGATCCGGAACAAATCATCCGAGACAGAAGAGCTCGTGATAAGGAGGCCGCCCGAAGAAACCAAGGACCACCCGAGGACCGAAATGCAGCTGGTCCAGTGCAACCCCCTATACGTCCCCCACACCCTCAACCTCGACAAATGCCTAGGCAAGAACCTGTCTTCGACGACTACTATAGGAATAACAACTACCGCGCACCTACGATGGGAGAGCTGAATGCCCCAGATTTCGAAACGCAACCATGGTGCATCTACGAGGGCCCTGAACTAGAATACATTACCATCAACGCATCAGTGGCCCATAGCTTGCCCAAGTTCTCAGGAGCACATGGAGAATCTACGACAACTCACCTCCAACGCTTACACGGCATTTGCCAAAATCTAAAACCCAATCGAGTATGTATAGACGACTTCAAGTTGAAGGCGTTCTATTTTTCCCTCATTGACGCGGCAAACGACTGGTTCCTTTCATTGCCTTCCGGTAGCATCAGAACATGGGCTCAGATGCAAAAGAATTTCCTAGACAAATATTACCCGGCAGGAAGAGCAATGCAAGTAAGGAGGAGACTACAAGACATCAAGCAAGGGCCCAATGAAACCATGTACGACTACCTAGAAAAGTTCAACCACCTGGAGAGAAGCTGATGTACCCTTGGACTGCCCGAGAAACTCATCATCGAGTACCTCATTGATGGATTAAGACCATTAGACAAAATGCTTCTGGATGCCTCAGCTGGAGGATCCATGATGAATCTATCATTGAGTGGCATAAGGAACCTCATCGCCAACGTTGCTGAAAATGCCCGATTTAGAGAAGAGACAACCCGGCAGAAAGAATTCTCTCGAACAAAATATGTAGCACGAGCTGAAACACCGATGAGCTCTATGCCAGAAGAGATGAAACAATTAAAGGAAATGGTGATTCAGATCCTATGAAGACAACCAGTTCCAGTTAAGCCTTGCGAATTTTGTGGTTCTACGGACCACAAAACTGACACATGCCCGACATTAATAGAAGAGGAACCGGCAGAAGTGAATGCAGTGGCAGGATACCAAGGATACAACAACAACAGCAACGACAGAGCCGGACAAAACAGACAGTATGGTCAAACAACCAACCCGAGCTGGTGTAACAACAACTATCCTCAGAAGGAAGCACAACCAGATGTCCCTCAATTAGCTCAGTCATTCTACCAACCCCCCCCCACCGACAGTATAACCAGAACGCTCCATCAGCAGGCCAATATCAGCAAAGAGGACCAAATCAGTACCAAACTAGCCCGAACAATCAGCAAGAACCAACCAAGTCGCTCGATGACACAATGAAGGAGCTCGCATGAAGCATAAATCAATTGGGTACTTCGCTACACCAATACCAGGCGAAAACTGACGGGGCAATTTTAGAATTGACCAAACAAATGTCCCAGCTCGCCACCGCAATGTCAACACTCACTAATGAACCTGGCAGACTTCCTTCACAAACCATCCAAAATCCAAAGGCAAATATTAGCATGATAAGGAGGTCAAACATAAAGGCGACACTGGGAGAAGTAGCACGATCCCCAACTTACAAACTTACCAACAAACACTTCACCCGTAGGTGTCGTCCTAAGTGGAATCAAGAGGAAGACCGACCCAATGATGGCAAAACATGGGTTACGCATGCTGACAATGGACGGTACGCATTCACCGTTTGCATAACACCACCACCGATCATACACTCTGACATACCAGCATCTGGATGGGATGACAATAACGATTTAAAGTGGGACTCTCCAACTAATATTTATGCTTCGAAGCAAAATATTAAGGGGCCCGATTATACAAATCCTAAACCAAGGAATGGGCAGAATGGCCCGACAATAGAAAGAGCCCTCACTTCAGATCATGAGTCACAACCGGAAAGAGATAAAGACCCAGGGGCCTTCACAGTCACCTGCGGTATCGGTGAAGCACAGATTCATAAGTGCTTAGTCGATCTTGGGGCTGCTGTCAACGCCATGCCCTCCTCCTTATATTACTTATTAGGACTTGGTCCATTAAAACCACCCAGGTCAAATATTGAGCTAGGAGATAAATCGTGCATCCGTCCGGTTGGAGTGCTAGAAGACGTAATACTCCATGTGGGAGAGCTCGTCGTAACTGCAGACTTTTATGTAATACAAACGGGAGAGACCAGCAAAGACGACCATCCAACAATAATATTGGGACGACCATTCCTCTACGCTACTAAAGCAAGGATCGATGTGGGCAAGGGCTCATTATCGCTTAAGTTCGGCAGCAAAATTGCAAATTTATACATTGATAATACCCGCACGGATACAAAGAAACCGCGAGACATTATACCTATCTCAGATCACGGTACACAGATTTCTGACCTGCCAAAAGAGACTGAAAAAGTAACAAGACCAGCAGCTATGGTCAAGGGTCCCTCGCCTTCTTAGCAACAATGGAAAGAAAAAACACCAAAACCATGGAGTTCTAACCCAAGCAAGAAATCAGGAAGAGTCAAGGCAAGAAGCAACACAGGAACAGTGGCGAAATACAACCCGAGCCACCCATGAAATGATACAGATCATCAACCAAAGCATTTGGCTGCGCTTCACGAACCCTAGCCATGATTGCAAGCAGAAATGCGCAAAAGTGAAAAACTTCAAAAACGAACCAAAAGACAATCGGTCTTTAAGAAGCAACGCGGAACGTCACGCATGCTCTGATACCATGAAGAAAATAGAAATCGGAGCTCGATCTATGATGATCGGAGCTCAGGCGGAGTGAATCGAAGACGAAGAAGGGAAACGTGTTTGGGGCAATTTTCGTGTTTTTGATACGCAGCGTGTTTGCTGCGTTTTATACTAACCATTAAATACACAAGGACTCCTTTAGTTCTTAACAATACAATTAGACTAAAAACATAATTACAGAAAAGACCCGAAGAGAAACGCTGCCGTTTGGCTCAGCAGCCAAACTCAAACCTTCATCCCTGAGCTGAGACAACGCCGTCTGGCCAGATGCAGTTCGCGCCCAGAAGATTCGCCTTCGTTCCAATGCCTGGTCTTTCTTTCATTCCCATGTCAACCACCCATCTTTGAGCCTTAATAAAGGGAGCATCAATATATGTCACAGGAAAATTCCCCTGCTGAAACATGTGACAGTAAGAAGAGCCGTCTGCTTTACTTGTGAAATTCTCTTAGAAAAGAAGATCAAACTTTTCCCCTCGTTAAGCATTTGCCCAGACAATGAACAAAATTCACGAATTAGCAATAGTAGCTTCTCTATAGACAGCTTACACCCATTCGTGAAAATCAACAAATCATCGACAAATATCAGCATGGTCATACAAGGCAGGTATGGTCCTGAATAGTACCTCTTAATGGCACCCACATCCACAGCCGCATTAAGGGACTTTGTAAGCCAATCCATTGTTATGACAAAAAGCATAGGAGAAAGGGGATCTCCTTGGCGCAGACCTCGAGTAGATTTGAAGTGCTCATATAGATGGACTTCCCATTTAATACAAAAAGCAGAACAGGAAATGAATTTTAAAATTAAGTCGATAAACTTCTCACACACCCCATTGGTACGAAGGGCAGCCATAATAAATCCCCAACACATCCGATCGTAGACCTTAGACATGTCCAATTTAATCATGGCATTCCCTCTCTTAATTTTTCTATTCATATCGAAAAGGAGATCACGAGCTAGGGCAATATTTTCATGGATCCGCCGACTCTTCACAAATTGATGGACCATAATTGTATGAATCATAAACACAGTTAAACCCACCAAATTAGACTCTTTGTCTATTTAACTTTTGCTTGTTAGTTCCGATATTTATCTACAGGGTATTTTGAAGTCTAGAGAGAATACAGGCTAAGGAGGAGTTTTAAAGCTGAAAATGAATTACGAGTCATTCCAGGTCACGACCAAATTCCGACTTTAAAGAACCGGACGTGGAATCACTCAAAACAAGTCCAACCGGAGGGCAACCAGAGTCAGTCCGGAGCTGAAAGGACCGATGGCTTTTGGAAAAGATCACAAAACACACTCCACCACTCACCCTCCTCCACATGGCCGGCGGCTAAGAGAACTTCCCCTCCTTTCATGACATGTGGCCGGCGGCTTTTGGAGGGGTGAGTCACCTCCGATGGCTTTCTCCTCCTCCATGGATTCCATGCCAAGTGTCTTCATCTCCTCCACATCTTCTCCTCTTCATGGCCTATAAATAGAGACCTCCATTGTCCTTGTAAACATATCCCACAATCCCATCTCATTCCAACATCACAAGTCCTCAAGTGACTTATCTCTCTAGCTTTTGTGGGCACAATCATGTAAACACTTTCCTTTGGAATCGAAGTTGGATCTTGAGCACTGATGGACCAAAGTTATACGAGTCAGAAACACAGTAAAACCCCCTTAATTAGACTGTTTGTCTATCTAACGTCTACGTGTTAGTCCCGATATATTTTCACAGGGCATTTTAGAGACTGAAGTGAAAACACGCTAAGGAGAGGATTTTAAGCTGAAAAGATAACAAGAGTCAATCCAAGGTCAAGATCATATGCCGACTGAAGAAATATCAAGGATCCTGACGTTGAATTGACCAGAACAAATTAATCAGAAGAATCAGGAGTGGAGTCAAGACAGACCGGGGAAGGAACACATTGACAGTTTTGTGAAAAGACTGCACAAAACTGTACAAACTCACACATTGGGCAAGGATGACCGGCCACCATTCAAGGAGGTGGGCAAGGGAGGAGCTCCTCCCCCTTGGGTGACCGGCAACCGGCGGCGCCACCTCCTCCACCAAAAGCCGCCGGCCTCCTCCCCTTCCTCCACATGTTGTCATCTCCTCCCTTGATTTCTCCTCCAATCAAAATGCACCACTTGCCACCCATCTCCACCACCCACCTCCTCCCATTTTGGCTATAAAAGGAGGCCTCCTCCTCCTCATTTCAACACACCTCAATCCAAAATTCACTTCTCTCTCTAGAAGTTGTAATATTTGTAACGTTGTAATTTTGCTTTGGAAATAAAGGAAAGCTCCCTTGGCGCTTCAACGGTTGTAAGTATTATTTTCAGTATTTATTTAACTGTTGTCTTTAATTCCTTAGTATAATGTTTAGCGCGATGAATAGTAGCTAAACTTGTAGTTCGGTCTAAGGGGCGCGCTTGTATTATAAAATGTTTTAAGACTATTAACTTAGTGTCTAGTCTAAGTATTCAAAACTTATTCTATGTGCCATATATTAAGTCAGAACGTCCAAGGTAGAGTGGATGCTTGGAATGGCAAAACTCTACAGCGGGGTTCGTAAACTTGTACGGATAAGTGGATGCTTGGAATGGCAAAGCTTATCTGAGAAGTTTGACTCATCTTAAACACCATTTGGTTGATCGGGAATGATTGATCAAATGGATGCACATAGGCTAATATAACCGGGAATGGAGTATTAGTCTAAATAGAATAAGTGTTCTACGTCCTTGGAATAGGCTAGACATTGTACGCAAATCGAGTGCTTGGAATGGCCTTGATACACGGTTTGAATACTTAGGAGAGTCACTAAAGGTCAATGATAAACAGGATATAATACAAGTCCCCTGAAACCGAACATTTCTCTTTAATTATAATCTGTAATTTACTTTCCAGTATTAAAATCAACCAATCAATCAATCAATCAATCAAAATAGCTGGTAGCTTTAAAACCAACCGACCGACTTTAAACACGCTCCCACGCTGCGTAATCCCCCCGAAGAACAATTATTCCCTTGGTTCCCTTGGGTTTGACCCCTACTTACCAAGTACTACCCAGTAGTATAGTTGCGAGTAGCGGACTATTATAAATTTATTTGCACAATTGCTTTGACGATAAGCGGTTCTGTCAAATTGGCGCCGTTGCCGGGGAACTAGTCATCAGATAACTGTTCTTCCCTTCCCTTTCTTTTTCTTTCTTTTTCCTATGTCATTACTCGTTACGCATGCATGGACAACGTGATTTCTGCCCCTGTTCGGAGGAACGGAGGGAGAAGACCCTGTACAGCACTGCCGAAACTTCCACCAAGTCTGCCACAACATCAAACCTGAAAACGAAGTGTTAGAGGAATTTAAGCTGAAATGCTTTAAATTCTCTCTAACCGACTTCGCTACGATATGGTACTACACATCCACCGCTTGCAGTGCAGAACGTTTCGTAGACCTCTGCGTTCCGTTCCTGAAAGAATTCTCCCCACCATCTTTACGCCAAGAAACCCGCGAGAAGATCCTGAACCTTCAAAAATCCCGGGATGAGACTTTGGACGAATACTACATAAAATTCGATGCCATCGTCTCAAGCTGCCCGCACCATGGATTTACGAAGAAAATTCTTCTCCAAAAATTTCTTCGTGGGATGAGGTCCGAAGAGCTGGGAAGAGTCAACGAAGCTATGAGAAGGTCTGCCGCAAACCTCACCATTGCAGACATGTGGTACCTGATAACTGGCCTAGCCGCTGCCACAAGACGAGTTTCCCACACTGACGAGGAAATGCAGACAGAAGAAGCTGACCCTGAGGCTGACAAAGAAGAAACCACCGAGCCGTCAGAAGAGACTCCCGAACCATCCGAGGAATCAGACATGGAAAGCACCGGAAGCAACGAAGTAGAAGTCTAGAATACCACCGACGAACTGCCTATTCCATACCCAACTATCATTACCCAGACAGCTGAGACTATCTACGATCAGTTCTTCACGAACCAACATTACGAGGCAGAACCAAGCCTCATGAAGCCTTCTCGACTTTTCCCCTTGATCAATGAGCAAGTCGCAGCGAACTATGCGATCCAAGAAGAAGCTCAAAGGAGAATGGGAAAAGGGCCTGAGCAGAATGACTCCTACATGGAGCACGCTTTCGCCATGACTGGACAAGGCAGCCCTAAACAGGAGAACACCCAGTTCAAGAAGCTGATAGTGAAAGGTCCCTCGCCTTCTCAGAGACGTTGGAAGGAGATACCATCAGAACTGGACCCAAACCCGTCATCTGCTAAAAAATTAGGAAGACTCACCGCAAGAATCAAAGTTGGTGGAATCAAGAAGTTCGACCTCAGCCACCCATGGGACCCAAACCAATGAACCACAAACGAGGTATCGTCGAGCCAACGACGTTAAACAAGTGCACTGGTCGGGAGGTAACCCGACACTATCTTACTTTTCCGCACTTTAATTTCTGTCTTTTAAATTCAGTATTTAGTTTTAAGCTTGCATGACTTTTGAACTAAGGCACGCCTTCGTTCAAAAGTGGGGGGTGAGAACCACCTGTGTACATAAATAACATGCAGCTGTTTTTTCTTTTTTTTAGTAATAAGTACCTTTTTGAAAATATGAACTTAAGAATGTGAAAAAGATAAATCATAATTCATGCATTAACCTTGTGAAAATTCAACTGTTTAAAAACTTAGAATGTAACTTTCCATTTGTCCTTTGTGCTGAGATAACTAGGGATGTGGAGTTGATATAAACTGTCCTAGAGAGGCTTGGCAAGCAATCAAAAGATCAGATCAAACTATATGGTTTTCGAAGTCAGTGGAGGCTGCACTTCGGGTTTTCAGTGAATAATTGAAGTCAACTCCGCCAAGAAGCATCTATGCAAAGGCGAGGACGGGAATCAGACCGTCCTCTCTCTAGTCAAAATAGCCGAGAAAATAGATGGGCGACCCTCATCTTGACCCGCGCAAAACGACAAAGACGAGAGGAGCGGGGAGGTATTTCCATAGGCTTGCGGGCGATGATTGGACCTCCCAAAAAGGCTCGAGAAAATGGACTAGCAATCACAAAAAGGCGAAAAGCTCAATGAAGCAAATCAAAAGAGGCCAAAGGCCCAAAATTGTGAAGGTTTTAACCGAGCAAAAGTGAAGCACTCAAAAAAGCCAAATCAAAGGCCAAAGGCCGATTCACTACAACAAAAAGCAGTCCCTCGCCAAAGAAGAAAATCAAAAAGGCTCAACTCACTGAAACCTGAACCGAATCACGTGCTAGAGAAAGCTACAAGAAAACCATATAGTAAGAGACGATCCCAAGATTGCAGTCCAAGAGCCTAAAAAGGGCTATCTCCCGAAACATCCAATATAATTTGCATCTCAGCACGGAGGTACAAGTATTAAGTTTCTTCTATTTATTTACGCAGTTTAATTTGGTAATAAGTAAGCAATGCATGAATTAGGATAGATCGAGTACCACAGTCTAATTTTCATATTCCAAAGCCAAACTTAGAACTTACGCCCTTTAATAGCATTGTTCGGGATGAACAACTAAAAGTGGGGGGTAATCTGATGGACCAAAGTTATACGAGTCAGAAACACAGTAAAACCCCCTTAATTAGACTGTTTGTCTATCTAACGTCTACGTGTTAGTCCCGATATATTTTCACAGGGCATTTTAGAGACTGAAGTGAAAACACGCTAAGGAGAGGATTTTAAGCTGAAAAGATAACAAGAGTCAATCCAAGGTCAAGATCATATGCCGACTGAAGAAATATCAAGGATCCTGACGTTGAATTGACCAGAACAAATTAATCAGAAGAATCAGGAGTGGAGTCAAGACAGACCGGGGAAGGAACACATTGACAGTTTTGTGAAAAGACTGCACAAAACTGTACAAACTCACACATTGGGCAAGGATGACCGGCCACCATTCAAGGAGGTGGGCAAGGGAGGAGCTCCTCCCCCTTGGGTGACCGGCAACCGGTGGCGCCACCTTCTCCACCAAAAGCCGCCGGCCTCCTCCCCTTCCTCCACATGTTGTCATCTCCTCCCTTGATTTCTCCTCCAATCAAAATGCACCACTTGCCACCCATCTCCACCACCCACCTCCTCCCATTTTGGCTATAAAAGGAGGCCTCCTCCTCCTCATTTCAACACACCTCAATCCAAAATTCACTTCTCTCTCTAGAAGTTGTAATATTTGTAACGTTGTAATTTTGCTTTGGAAATAAAGGAAAGCTCCCTTGGCGCTTCAACGGTTGTAAGTATTATTTTCAGTATTTATTTAACTGTTGTCTTTAATTCCTTAGTATAATGTTTAGCGTGATGAATAGTAGCTAAACTTGTAGTTCGGTCTAAGGGGCGCGCTTGTATTATAAAATGTTTTAAGACTATTAACTTAGTGTCTAGTCTAAGTATTCAAAACTTATTCTATGTGCCATATATTAAGTCAGAACGTCCAAGGTAGAGTGGATGCTTGGAATGGCAAAACTCTACAGCGGGGTTCGTAAACTTGTACGGATAAGTGGATGCTTGGAATGGCAAAGCTTATCTGAGAAGTTTGACTCATCTTAAACACCATTTGGTTGATCGGGAATGATTGATCAAATGGATGCACATAGGCTAATATAACCGGGAATGGAGTATTAGTCTAAATAGAATAAGTGTTCTACGTCCTTGGAATAGGCTAGACAGTGTACGCAAATCGAGTGCTTGGAATGGCCTTGATACACGGTTTGAATACTTAGGAGAGTCACTAAAGGTCAATGATAAACAGGATATAATACAAGTCCCCTGAAACCAAACATTTCTCTTTAATTATAATCTGTAATTTACTTTCCAGTATTAAAATCAACCAACCAATCAATCAATCAATCAAAATAGCTGGTAGCTTTAAAACCAACCGACCGACTTTAAACACGCTCCCACGCTGCGTAATCCCCCCGAAGAACAATTATTCCCCTGGTTCCCTTGGGTTCGACCCCTACTTACCAAGTACTACCCAGTAGTATAGTTGCGAGTAGCGGACTATTATAAATTTATTTGCACAATCGCTTTGACGACAAGCGGTTCTGTCAAGCACTCTTATCAGTTTTTGTAAGTACTCTTTTCTTTACTTTACTGTCTTTCAAAGTACTTTACTTTCCTGTCTTTACTTTCGAAAACTTTACTTTACTGTCTTTCAAAAACCTTTACTTTTTCAAGTACTTAGTTATGATGTCCTGTTCCATGGATATTCGTAGCTAAACCCTTCATTCGGTTGAAGGGGAGTGCTTGTATCATACAATGTTTTAGACCCTTCTCTTAGTGCCTCTTTGTGTTCAACTTGTTTTAGGCGCCATATATTAGGTCAGAATTCCATTGGTTGAGTGGATGCTCGGAAGAGCAAAGCTCTGCCATGGGTTCGTGATCTTCCGTGGATAAGTGGAGGCTCGGAAGAGCACAGCTTATCTGTGGAAGTCAACCTCTTTAAAACACCATTTGGTTTATCAGGAATGATGATCAAATGGATGCACATACTAGAACAAGAGTTCTGTGTCTTGCAAAAGACTAGACGGTGTGGCAAGTCATGTGCTAGGAATAGCCTTGATTCACTTTTGAACACTTAGTATGATCATTAGAGGTCAATGATAAACAAAAATATGATACAAGGCCCCTGAAATCGAATCTTTCCTTTAATTGTAATATCAACTGTTACTTTACCTTTCAGTACTAAAAACCAAAAACAACCCCCTAACTGCTTTATTTAATCCCTCCTTTTCGAAAGAATAACTATTCACCTGACTCCCTTGGGTTCGACCCGTACTTACCACTGACTACCCAAAAATAGTTAAGTCACGAGTATCGGAGATATAAATTCATTTTTGCACAGAGAACATCTTACCTTAACGACAGTGCGGTGGGCTCCGTCAAAAATGGCGCCGTTGCCGGGGAGTTAGCCTTTGATTAGCTGTTCTTCTCTTTTTCTTTTCTCTTTCGAACTCGCTTCTGCACAACCATGTCCCGTGAAGGAAGCCACCATGACTATCAGGATGACGACGAGGTTAATCTGTTCGATCGAAATAATGAGGCACCGCCTCAATTTCCAATTCTCGACGATCCAGAGCAACTCTTCTGAAACCAAAGAGCTCGTGATAGGAATGCCATCCTAAGGAACCAAGGACCACCCGAAGGCCGAAATGAAGCTGGCCCAGCACAACAACCCCCTAGACATCCACCACCCCCGCAGTATCGACGAGATCCAAGACGCGAACCCGTCTTTGATGACCACTACGGGGATAACAACAACTTCCGTGAACCTACTATGGGAGAACTGTCGGCACCATATTTCAGAAATCAACCGTGGTGCATTTACGAAGGCCCTGAGCTAGAAAACATCGCCATCAACACTTCAGTGGCCCATAACTTGCCAAAGTTCTCAGGAACTCGTGGAGAATCAACAACGACTCATCTCCAACGCTTACATGGCACTTGCCAAAACCTAAAATCAAATGGCGTGAACGTAGACGACTTCAAGCTGAAAGCGTTCTACTTTTCCCTCACTGACTCAGCGAACGACTGGTACCTTTCATTGCCTTCCGGAAGCATCAGAACATGGGCTCAGATGCAGAAGAAGTTCTTAGACAAATACTACCCAGCAGGAAGAGCAATGCAAGTAAGGAGGCAACTGCAGGACATCAAGCAAGGGCCCAATGAAACCATGTACGACTACCTGGAAAAGTTCAATCGCCTGGAGAGAAGCTGATGTACCCTTGGACTGCCCGAAAAACTCATAATCGAGTACCTCATTGATGGATTAAGGCCCTTAGACAAAATGCTTCTGGATGCCTCAGCTGGAGGATCCATGATGAATCTATCACTAAGTGGCATAAAAAAATCTCATCACCGACGTTGCTGAAAATGCCCGATTCAGAGAAGAGACAACTCGGCAGGAAGAATTTTCCCGAACAAAGAATGTGGCAAAAGCTAAAACACCGATGGACTCTATGCCAGAAGAGATAAAACAAATGAAGGAAATGATGATTCAAATCCTATGAAGGCAGCCAGTTCAGATAAAGCCTTGCGAGTTTTGTAGTTCTACGGACCACAAGACTGACGCATGCCAGACACTGATAGTAGAGGAATCGGAAGAAGTGAATGCAGTGGTAGGATACCAAGGATACAACAACCACAACAGCAACGATAGAGCAGGACCAATCCGGTAGTATAATCAAGCAACCAATCCAAGCTGGCGAAACGACAACCATCCTCCGAGGGAGACACAATAAGCCGCACCACAATTAGCTCAGTCATTCTACCAACCTCCCCACCGGCAGTACAACCAGAACGCTCCATCAGCAGGCCAATATCAGCACAGAGGATCAAATCAATACCCGACGAGCCAATATCAGTAGAAGGGAACGAATCAATACCAATCCAGCTCAAATAATCAGCAAGAACCAAACAAGTGGCTGGAGGACAAGATGAAGGAGCTCTCGAGTACTGTGCAACAATCCTCGGGTACTGTGCATCAATTGTCAGGCACTGTGCAGCAGTTGAGTACTACTGTGCATCAAAACCAGGCAAAAAATGATGGAGCAATAGCCGACCTGAAGAAGCACATGTCCCAACTCGCTACCGCAATAACAAACCATCCAAAACCCAAAGGCGAATATCAGCATGATAAGGAAGTCAAACATGAAGGTAGCACTGGAAGAAACAGCACAATCCACAACTTACAAACTTACGAGCAAACACTTCACCCGTAGGCACCATCCTAATTGGAATCAAGAAGAAGACCGACCCAATGATGGCAGAACATGGGTCACGCATGCTGACAATGGACGTTATACATTCACGGTTAGCATGACACCTCCACCGATTACACACTTTGACATACCGGCATCTGGCTGGGATGACAATGACTCTAATGGTCTCAGATGGGATTCCCCAACTAACATCTATGCATCAGAGCAAAACATTTACCTAGAAGATCAGGAGTTAAAAGGGCCCGATCATACAAATCCAGAGCCAAAGAATGAGCAGAATGGCCCGATAATGGAAAGATCCCTCACTTCAGATCAGGAGTCACAACCGGAAAGGGATAAGGACCCAGGGGCCTTCACAGTCACCTGTGGTATTAGTGAAGCCCAAATTCACAAGTGCTTAATCGATCTTGGGGCTGCCGTCAATGCCATGCCTTACTCCTTATATTACTTATTGGGGATTGGCCCATTGAAACCACCAAGGTCAAATATCGAGTTGGGAGATGAATCATGTATCCGACCGGTTGGAGTGTTTGAAGATCTAATACTCCATGTGGGAGAGCTCGTCGTTGCTGCAGACTTTTATGTAATACAAATGGGAGAGACCAGCAAAGACGACCCTCCAACACTTATTTTGGGACGACCTTTTCTCTACGCCACCAAAGCATGGATCGACATGGGAAAGGGCTTGTTATCACTTGCATTTGGTGGCAAAATTTCAGATTTCTACATCGATAATTATGATGGTCGCCCAAGGACAAGGAAACCACCAGACATTGTACCTATCTCGGATCTCAGAACACAGATTTCTGACCTGCCAAGAGAGACCGAGAGAGTGACAAGACCAGCAACTATGGTCAAAGGTCCCTCGCCTCCTCAGAAACAATGGAAGGAGAAACCACCAAAACCATGGAGTTCTAACCCAAACACATCATCTCACAAGAAATCAGGAAAAGTCAACACTAGAATCAACGCAGGAGCTGCGGCAAAATTCAACCTAAGCCGCCCATGAGATCCAAATCTGTGATCCCCATGCGTCGAGCCAACGACGTTAAACAAAGGCACTGGTCGGGAGGTAACCCGACACCTATCTTACTTTCAGTCATTTATTTTCTGTCATTTAGTTTTTACCGTAAGTCGCTCTCACCCATTTTTTGTATAGAAGAAATGACTCCTTGTAGGAATTGGTTTTTGGAGCAAGATCAGATCAGCCAGGCAGCTTCCGAGAATTACCGGGCCTGCACTGAGAGTTCAAGGCCCCAGCCGAACTCCCTCGATTATCCAGCTCAAGCTATGACGTTCCACGACACGACACAGTAAAAGGGAGTTCAGTTCTTCCCTTTTCCTTAATGTCATTTCCTTCTCTTGTATATATTTGCATGACTTTTGAACTAAGTCGTGCTGAAAGGCACGCCTTCGTTCAAAAGTGTGGGGTGAGAACGACCTTTGTATATAGTTAATTAACATGTTCTTCTTTTTCCTTTTCCCTTAATATTATCTTTTTGAAAATATGAACTTGAGAATGTGAAAAAGATAGATCTAAATTCATGCATTTACCTTGTGAAAATTCAACTGTTTAAAAACTTAGAATGTAACTTCTCATTTGTCCCTTTGTGCTGAGATAAACAGGGGATGTGGAGTTGATATAAACTGCCCTAGAGAGGCTTGGCAAGCACTCGAAGGATCGAATCTAACTATATGGTTTTCGAAGTCAGTGGAGACTGCACTTCGGGTTTCAGTGAAGATTGAAGTCATCTCCGTCGTGCAGCGTTTATGCAAGAGGCGGGAAGGGAATCAAACCGTCCTATCTCTAGTCCTAGTAGCCGAGAAAATAGATGAGCGACCCTCATCTTGACCCGCGCGAAACGGTGAGGATGAGAAAGAGCGGGGAGGTATTTCCATATGCTCGCGGGCGATGATTGGACCTCCCAAAGAAAGGCTGAGAAAATGGACTAGCAAGTCACAAAAAAGCAAAAGCTCAAAGAAGCTAATCAAAGGCCAAAGGCTAAAATTGTGAAGGTTTTAACCGAACAAAAGTGAAGAAACTCCAACTCAATATCAAAGGCCAAAGGCCGATTCACTACAGAAGTTGTCCCTCGCCAAAAAGAAATCAAAATGCTCAACTAAGTGAAACCCGAACCAAATCACGTGCTAGAGAAAGCTACAAGGAAACCATATAGTGCGAATCGATCCCGAGAATGCAGTCCAGGAGCCTGAAAAAGGCTATCTCCCGAAACATCCGAATTAATTTGCATCTCGGCGCGAAGGTACAAGTATCAAGTTTCTTCTAAGTATTTACACGGTTTAGTTTGGTAATAAGTAAGTAATGCATGAATTAGGATAAATCTAGTCCCACAGTCTCACTTTCATATTTGAAGTTTTTACTTAGATTGTGTTCCGCCCTTTAAAAAGCATTGTTCGGGACGAACAACTAAAAGTAAGGGGTGATCAGATGGACCATAATTGTATGAATCATAAACACAGTTAAACCCACCAAATTAGACTCTTTGTCTATTTAACTTTTGCTTGTTAGTTCCGATATTTATCTACAGGGTATTTTGAAGTCTAGAGAGAATACAGGCTAAGGAGGAGTTTTAAAGCTGAAAATGAATTACGAGTCATTCCAGGTCACGACCAAATTCCGACTTTAAAGAACCGGATGTGGAATCACTCAAAACAAGTCCAACCGGAGGGCAACCAGAGTCAGTCCGGAGCTGAAAGGACCGATGGCTTTTGGAAAAGATCACAAAACACACTCCACCACTCACCCTCCTCCACATGGCCGGCGGCTAAGAGAACTTCCCCTCCCCTCATGACATGTGGCCGGCGGCTTTTGGAGGGGTGAGTCACCTTCGATGGCTTTCTCCTCCTCCATGGATTCCATGCCAAGTGTCTTCATCTCCTCCACATCTTCTCCTCTTCATGGCCTATAAATAGAGACCTCCATTGCCCTTGTAAACACATCCCACAATCCCATCTCATTCCAACATCACAAGTCCTCAAGTGACTTATCTCTCTAGCTTTTGTGGGCACAATCATGTAAACACTTTCCTTTGGAATCGAAGTTGGATCTTGAGCACTCTTATCAGTTTTTGTAAGTACTCTTTTCTTTACTTTACTGTCTTTCAAAGTACTTTACTTTCATGTCTTTACTTTCGAAAACTTTACTTTACTGTCTTTCAAAAACCTTTACTTTTTCAAGTACTTAGTTATGATGTCCTGTTCCATGGATATTCGTAGCTAAACCCTTCATTCGGTTGAAGGGGAGTGCTTGTATCATACAATGTTTTAAACCCTTCTCTTATTGCCTTTTTGTATTCAACTTGTTCTAGGTGCCATTTATTAGGTCAGAATTCCATTGGTTGAGTGGATGCTCGGAAGAGCAAATCTCTGCCATGGGTTCGTGATCTTCCGTGGATAAGTGGAGGCTCGGAAGAGCACAGCTTATCTGTGAAAGTCAACCTCTTTAAAACAACATTTGGTTTATCAGGAATGATGATCAAATGGATGCACATACTAGAACAAGAGTTCTTTGTCTTGCAAAAGACTAGACGGTGTGGCAAGTCATGTGCTAGGAATAGCCTTGATTCACTTTTGAACACTTAGTATGATCATTAGAGGTCAATGATAAACAAAAATATGATACAAGGCCCCTGAAACCGAATCTTTCCTTTAATTGTAATATCAACTGTTATTTTACCTTTCAGTTTCAGTACTAAAAACCAAAAACAACCCCCCAACTGCTTTATTTAATCCCTCCTTTTCGAAAGAACAACTATTCAACTGACTCCCTTGGGTTCGATCCGTACTTACCACTGACTACCCAAAAATAGTTAAGTCACGAGTATCGAAGATATAAATTCGTTTTTGCACAGAGAACATCGCACCTTAACGACAGTGCGGTGGGCTCCGTCACAAATCCTACCTGCTTTGGATTCACCATTTTATGAAGCACCAAAGTAAGTCTAGAGTTGAGGATTCTAAACATTTGTGCAAGAAATTACACAAACTGATGGGGTGAAGATCATTCATTGTTGCCGGACTAGCAATTTTAGGAATAAGAGTCAAAGACATTGCCGATATGGTACCTGGTATATGGAGTCCCTTAAAAAGCCAGTAATAGCCTCGATTAGGTTAGCTTCGATAATCTTCCAGAAGAAAACATAAAATTGACCACTACACCAATCAGGTCCTAGAAGAAAACATAAAATCGACCACTAAACATAATATTAGTTTTTCCTTTAGTTCCCTTCTACCTTTTGGTAAGTGCATCAATTCATATGTTTAGTTCCCATGTAAGGATTGCATTTCTTCTAGCATACTTTCACCCAATCATTCTTGTGGTCATCCGTTAGAGCTTCTTCATAATTAAGTCTCTGGTTCTCCCCCGCCTGTGAGTAATATATACTCTTTTGTAGGGTACATTGCATTTAGTTCCTTTATCAGAATTTGAAATCCATTTTAGCTCATATGTTTAAGCCGGTTGTGCCATTGCTCGATCGATGTATCTTCTATAACGGTATTCGCAAATCCGTTATTAACTTTTGCTTCTGACACATAAAGGTTGTCTCTTTTACTGCCTCGGGCAATCACCAAGGACCTTCGTTTTTGTTTCATTTTCGCCCTCCATTCACTCTTGTATAACCTTCTTCATCTAGCACTCCTATAGAAATAAGAGTGAGACGCATGGTCAGGTACATCTTACATCTTTAAGAATTAGATGGTATATTGTGTTTGTAGTTGCTGGGTCGTCTTGTTCCTCAACTTCGCAGCAACAAGTCTTGGTAAGGGTCTTCGATGCAGGCTATGAACTTCGATTGAATGCAGATTTCTTCCTTCTGGTGTGATGAATGAGTACTTGGATAGCAATTTGAACCACGTAATCGCTGTCCGAATTCAATATTTCCACCCTATTCTATGCCTTGGGTTGCAGGAAATTTGAATATGGGATACAATCCAAATTGTTGAAACACTTTGTTTCTAGGCAAAGATAACAAAGCACAACTTAGGGTTTGGGTGTGTTGTAAATCGAGAGAAAGGATTTTGATGTTTCTAGCAATTGCACAACACAATTTTCGTGTGTCATGAATGAGAAAACAATCTCAATTTATAGAGAAACAATCGGGTATGAACAGTAGATGCGACTGTAGACTGAACAGGCACCTGTTGCAGTTGTGCGGTCGCACAGTCCTGGTGTGCGCTCGCACGCCAGTGAAACGTTGCAACTTTTTGCCTTGTTTTGCAGCCTTGTGCGGTCGCACAGTACTGGTGTGCGCTCGCACATACTTGACCAGACGCACAGAAATCTTGTGCGTTCGCACAGTCTTGTGTGCGCTCGCACAAACTTGACCAGACGCACAGAAATCTTGTGCGTTCGCACAGTCTTGTGCGGTCGCACACTTTCCCTATGCGCTCGCACACATGCGTCTGTACTGATCTAAACCCGAAAATCACTAACAATCCTCCCCCATTTTTGGGTTTCCCTTTTGATTCACAAAATACCTAGTTTTTAAGCAAAACACGCATAAGCGGAAATGTCACTACGGATTGAATTTCCGCATAGTGTAATCACGCATACAATATACCCGAATTGAAATGGTGTCACTGAGGATTGAACCAATCAATTCATTTGGGTACTTGACGGCGACACACACATGTGTTACTTCACAAACCGTTAAGTTTACTTGACTCTTCATGGCCCTTGAGTCCCTATCCATTCATAAACGTATTGAGATTAAACCCGATCTCTCATGAAGCGACCAGAAACTTCACGTTTACATAGGTAGATTCCTTTGTGGGTCACACAGCCCAATTGTGCTCCTACACTTAGCACTTTTTCAAGGAATCTATTAAGAAGAGTTCATCTTCAACCTAAACCTTTGTAGGTACCGAACACACACTTGGGGATGCATATTTGTGTTCATCAATCTTCTAGGAATGGGCTTTCCGCATTGAATTCAGCTCTAACGCTAATTAGATGTGAATTGGGTGTCCCACGACTAGATGATTATATGGGTTTTGTCCCATCCCCTTTATCGACTCGGAAAATAAGTCTCTAGCTAATCCTTCGTCAAGTGATTAGCCTACCTTTTGTTATAACCTAACAAAATTCACAGACATCACCACATGCATAATGAGCTCACTTACTGCACTATGTCTAACACCTAAGTGTCTAGACCACATTGTATACATGGCTAAATCCTTTAGCCAATGTATCAACGCTGTCACAATGTATCGATATTAGTGATATCGGTCTTTCCCCACAATGAAATTTCATATTTCATGTTCTCTAATCATCTTTCTTCTTTTGAAGCACCGACTAGAGCAACAAACTCATATTTCATTGTTAAACCTATGATGCAAGTTTATTTCTTAGATTCCCATTAAATGTCTTCCCCAAGTAAAATTACCCTTCTACTTGTATAGGGATGTTCTTCCTCATTTAAATCTAACGTGCATCAGAAAATCCTTCTTATGACCGAAGAAATATAAGAACATATATGCAAGACCAAAATCATTGTCCTCTTAAGGTACCTAAATACCCTATGAGCCGCTTGTCAATGTTACATACTAGGGTTACTAGTATATCGACTAAGCTTACCCACCGCAAGTGCGATGCCAGGTCTAGCATATAACATAAATCAACACTTTTATTAATGTTCTCTTTCAACTTTCAACTTCACTCTTATAAGTCCCAAATTTACCAAGAGTTCCACTCTTATAAATTCTATTATAAAGATTGAAAGAACCAAGAGAAAAATACATATGTCAAGTTAGGAACTTGAATATCAAAGTGTTCTTATTTCTAAATTTAACCTTTGAAATTTTACACCACATGTTACTTATGCAATCAATAAACCATGATATACAAGCATAAACCAAGTAACACGTGTATACAAGAATTATACAAATATATGTGTTGTTCCAGATTCAACATGCAAGTCACACATGGAGAATCGCAATCAGAATCCCATACCAAAACTTGTATTTGATTTAATACACAATTTTCCGACATGTTAAACAACACCCTTTTCAGTATAGTATTCAACCAATACATATATCAAGGTGTCCTTCACTAACTTGAACCCTTAGTGAATATCTCAAACCAGAAACTTAAATAATCACTAACCTAGTGAGTATTTGAACCACAAACTCCACCAATCAAGCTTATCAACCCGATAAACTTACAAGCATAGTTACAGGAGTTACACATTAGAAAATCCTTCCAATTTTATTCTGGTCGAAACCATCAACACACACATATTTATCATAATTCATAACACATACACAACAAGATATTATCCTAAAGTATGCCTCTACTTCATAATATCAGATTTATCACGTAATGAGATAAATCTTTAATATTAACAGTCAAACCAATTTCCAGTCTAAGTTAACCTTTCCCTTGGAAACTTAACTTCATATGAGAAGCATATTCTCATTTTTCAAATCAGTTTGAATGAGGCCCTTAACATGTATGATAAGCATAATCTAAGAGCAGATGTATAAACATGGCTAAAGTGATCTTTTCATGCATGTAATACTTTCACTAAAGTTTCTCATAAAAGACCGAAACAACTATGAATTCAGTGATAATATGCAATCATGAACTTCACTAATCAAGTTCTATCAGTATGAAACTTACACATTCATGGACTATAATAGCATATCAAGCAGTTCGTCGAATGAAATTATTAAAACACCACATGCTCCAAAGTCATATGCATCATTAACATGCTAACTGATCACATACTCATTTAATAAGTCAAAATCAATTTTAACTTTCAACACTTCGAAATTTGCCATATAATCAATTTCATATTTGACAGTCCTCAATTATGATTCTATCGAATTATTATAAAATCTCGAATAAGTAACTCAAACCGATCATATTAAATCACGCATGCTTCACTTATTAGACTCATCAAGTAAATAAATAAATAGACAAATTTAACAATCGAACCTGTCCGTAGTTGCGCCTTGTGAATCCTCTATCCGCATCTTAAAGAGAATCATAGAGATTCTGTATGTAATCCAGCTTTGTCTTTCATATTCTTGGATTTTTATCATCAATAATAGTGGCACCATCACTTTTATTTGCATATTGGATGTTCATGCTCCCACTTTGGTTATAAACCATTCTTAACCGATCTGTCCAAAGTTGACCCGATTTACTTAGGGTTTCCACTTTGACTTTCATCATGTCATCATACGTCCAATTCATCTTTGATGAAATAATCTATATAACCAAGCGCATGGCACGCCCTTTGGATAAATCCAGGGCACTCAACATTCATCATGATGGTATCAATCTGAATCTGACTGCATTCATTTAATTGATCAAGTCAGAATTAAATTAATCAATCTTTGGTCCGATCTGAATCAAACCAAACTGGTTTATTCCATTGATTCGAGACCAACTGATTGCTAGGCATCCCCTTGCTCTCATGGTAATCACCTAAACAATCCTTTTAACAACAGTTATAGTCAGCGCCATCATCTGCATGCCTCTCCCAGCACCGAGCATACAGCCCAATTCAATGACATTCGGAGGACTTATCAACAGTCACGACTAGAAGCCAAACACGACCTGTGTTTCTGGGTTCAACTTGCACTGTTTAGTCCGGTAAGTCTCCTCCACCGCATCAGAATTAACCAATTTCAAATGAAACAAAAGAGTTCATTTTGTTGACCAAAATCCGACTTGAATTTTAATAGCCGCCAATCTAAGGCTTTGCCTGATGCAAGATGTCAATTGATTTAATAAACGAATCATGTCAGCATACAACTTTTCTTATTCATTAGCCGCTGAGGGTGCTGCAACAATGTGCCTGACCCAATGGGTTTCATGCTTAATTAGCAAAATTGGTAGCCGTCTCACATCCATGAACGCCGACCAAACTCGTACAGCAACCTCCCCTTTTTCAAACACAATTAAATAAGTTAATTACTCAAATCAAACTTTAATAAATATAAGAGAAAACCCTTTTTCAGTCGCGTCTCTCTGAGAAGCATCAGGCCCCAACGTTCAGCAACTTCTTTCAATCCGGTATGAGCAATACAGTTAACATGATATTTCTCATCCATCCAAACAGCAAGTCGCCAATCCAAAGAGACCTAATCTCATCTTTTCTTCATTCGTTTTTCCAAATTTCACCTCCCCCATACGCAGCAACACTTTGCCAGCGTCTGAGATTACTGACTTCAAATTTTGTGAATCATCATCTTCAATTCCACCAATTTAGTGTTTCTGCAACACAAATCAAACCAGAAATCAACAAGTAAAAGGCAAATAAAATTTAATTTAAATGACACCCCTTTAGCGCCTCCAGCAAGGTAGCACTCCTCTCTCTCAGAAGCTCTATCAAGTGCTTTTCTTTTTCTTTTTCTTTGACAACATCTTTGGCCAACATCATGTGTGAATCCTGTTTTGCCAATTGTCACTCTCTCATCATTCCTTCATCTTTTCCATCTTATCTCATGCTCGCCATCGATAGGAACATATTGAATTCGTTTGTAGTTGCTGGGTCGTCTTGTTTCTCAACTTCGCAGCAACAAGTCTTGGTAAGGGTCTTCGATGCAGGCTATGAACTTCGATTGAATGCAGATTTCTTCCTTCTGGTGTGATGAATGAGTACTTGGATAGCAATTTGAACCACGTAATCGCTGTCCGAATTCAATATTTCCACCCTATTCTATGCCTTGGGTTGCAGGAAATTTGAATATGGGATACAATCCAAATTGTTGAAACACTTTGTTTCTAGGCAAAGATAACAAAGCACAACTTAGGGTTTGGGTGTGTTGTAAATCGAGAGAAAGGATTTTGATGTTTCTAGCAATTGCACAACACAATTTTCGTGTGTCATGAATGAGAAAACAATCTCAATTTATAGAGAAACAATCGGGTATGAACAGTAGATGCGACTGTAGACTGAACAGGCACCTGTTGCAGTTGTGCGGTCGCACAGTCCTGGTGTGCGCTCGCACGCCAGTGAAACGTTGCAACTTTTTGCCTTGTTTTGCAGCCTTGTGCGGTCGCACAGTACTGGTGTGCGCTCGCACATACTTGACCAGACGCACAGAAATCTTGTGCGTTCGCACAGTCTTGTGTGCGCTCGCACAAACTTGACCAGACGCACAGAAATCTTGTGCGTTCGCACAGTCTTGTGCGGTCGCACACTTTCCCTATGCGCTCGCACACATGCGTCTGTACTGATCTAAACCCGAAAATCACTAACAATCCTCCCCCATTTTTGGGTTTCCCTTTTGATTCACAAAATACCTAGTTTTTAAGCAAAACACGCATAAGCGGAAATGTCACTACGGATTGAATTTCCGCATAGTGTAATCACGCATACAATATACCCGAATTGAAATGGTGTCACTGAGGATTGAACCAATCAATTCATTTGGGTACTTGACGGCGACACACACATGTGTTACTTCACAAACCGTTAAGTTTACTTGACTCTTCATGGCCCTTGAGTCCCTATCCATTCATAAACGTATTGAGATTAAACCCGATCTCTCATGAAGCGACCAGAAACTTCACGTTTACATAGGTAGATTCCTTTGTGGGTCACACAGCCCAATTGTGCTCCTACACTTAGCACTTTTTCAAGGAATCTATTAAGAAGAGTTCATCTTCAACCTAAACCTTTGTAGGTACCGAACACACACTTGGGGATGCATATTTGTGTTCATCAATCTTCTAGGAATGGGCTTTCCGCATTGAATTCAGCTCTAACGCTAATTAGATGTGAATTGGGTGTCCCACGACTAGATGATTATATGGGTTTTGTCCCATCCCCTTTATCGACTCGGAAAATAAGTCTCTAGCTAATCCTTCGTCAAGTGATTAGCCTACCTTTTGTTATAACCTAACAAAATTCACAGACATCACCACATGCATAATGAGCTCACTTACTGCACTATGTCTAACACCTAAGTGTCTAGACCACATTGTATACATGGCTAAATCCTTTAGCCAATGTATCAACGCTGTCACAATGTATCGATATTAGTGATATCGGTCTTTCCCCACAATGAAATTTCATATTTCATGTTCTCTAATCATCTTTCTTCTTTTGAAGCACCGACTAGAGCAACAAACTCATATTTCATTGTTAAACCTATGATGCAAGTTTATTTCTTAGATTCCCATTAAATGTCTTCCCCAAGTAAAATTACCCTTCTACTTGTATAGGGATGTTCTTCCTCATTTAAATCTAACGTGCATCAGAAAATCCTTCTTATGACCGAAGAAATATAAGAACATATATGCAAGACCAAAATCATTGTCCTCTTAAGGTACCTAAATACCCTATGAGCCGCTTGTCAATGTTACATACTAGGGTTACTAGTATATCGACTAAGCTTACCCACCGCAAGTGCGATGCCAGGTCTAGCATATAACATAAATCAACACTTTTATTAATGTTCTCTTTCAACTTTCAACTTCACTCTTATAAGTCCCAAATTTACCAAGAGTTCCACTCTTATAAATTCTATTATAAAGATTGAAAGAACCAAGAGAAAAATACATATGTCAAGTTAGGAACTTGAATATCAAAGTGTTCTTATTTCTAAATTTAACCTTTGAAATTTTACACCACATGTTACTTATGCAATCAATAAACCATGATATACAAGCATAAACCAAGTAACACGTGTATACAAGAATTATACAAATATATGTGTTGTTCCAGATTCAACATGCAAGTCACACATGGAGAATCGCAATCAGAATCCCATACCAAAACTTGTATTTGATTTAATACACAATTTTCCGACATGTTAAACAACACCCTTTTCAGTATAGTATTCAACCAATACATATATCAAGGTGTCCTTCACTAACTTGAACCCTTAGTGAATATCTCAAACCAGAAACTTAAATAATCACTAACCTAGTGAGTATTTGAACCACAAACTCCACCAATCAAGCTTATCAACCCGATAAACTTACAAGCATAGTTACAGGAGTTACACATTAGAAAATCCTTCCAATTTTATTCTGGTCGAAACCATCAACACACACATATTTATCATAATTCATAACACATACACAACAAGATATTATCCTAAAGTATGCCTCTACTTCATAATATCAGATTTATCACGTAATGAGATAAATCTTTAATATTAACAGTCAAACCAATTTCCAGTCTAAGTTAACCTTTCCCTTGGAAACTTAACTTCATATGAGAAGCATATTCTCATTTTTCAAATCAGTTTGAATGAGGCCCTTAACATGTATGATAAGCATAATCTAAGAGCAGATGTATAAACATGGCTAAAGTGATCTTTTCATGCATGTAATACTTTCACTAAAGTTTCTCATAAAAGACCGAAACAACTATGAATTCAGTGATAATATGCAATCATGAACTTCACTAATCAAGTTCTATCAGTATGAAACTTACACATTCATGGACTATAATAGCATATCAAGCAGTTCGTCGAATGAAATTATTAAAACACCACATGCTCCAAAGTCATATGCATCATTAACATGCTAACTGATCACATACTCATTTAATAAGTCAAAATCAATTTTAACTTTCAACACTTCGAAATTTGCCATATAATCAATTTCATATTTGACAGTCCTCAATTATGATTCTATCGAATTATTATAAAATCTCGAATAAGTAACTCAAACCGATCATATTAAATCACGCATGCTTCACTTATTAGACTCATCAAGTAAATAAATAAATAGACAAATTTAACAATCGAACCTGTCCGTAGTTGCGCCTTGTGAATCCTCTATCCGCATCTTAAAGAGAATCATAGAGATTCTGTATGTAATCCAGCTTTGTCTTTCATATTCTTGGATTTTTATCATCAATAATAGTGGCACCATCACTTTTATTTGCATATTGGATGTTCATGCTCCCACTTTGGTTATAAACCATTCTTAACCGATCTGTCCAAAGTTGACCCGATTTACTTAGGGTTTCCACTTTGACTTTCATCATGTCATCATACGTCCAATTCATCTTTGATGAAATAATCTATATAACCAAGCGCATGGCACGCCCTTTGGATAAATCCAGGGCACTCAACATTCATCATGATGGTATCAATCTGAATCTGACTGCATTCATTTAATTGATCAAGTCAGAATTAAATTAATCAATCTTTGGTCCGATCTGAATCAAACCAAACTGGTTTATTCCATTGATTCGAGACCAACTGATTGCTAGGCATCCCCTTGCTCTCATGGTAATCACCTAAACAATCCTTTTAACAACAGTTATAGTCAGCGCCATCATCTGCATGCCTCTCCCAGCACCGAGCATACAGCCCAATTCAATGACATTCGGAGGACTTATCAACAGTCACGACTAGAAGCCAAACACGACCTGTGTTTCTGGGTTCAACTTGCACTGTTTAGTCCGGTAAGTCTCCTCCACCGCATCAGAATTAACCAATTTCAAATGAAACAAAAGAGTTCATTTTGTTGACCAAAATCCGACTTGAATTTTAATAGCCGCCAATCTAAGGCTTTGCCTGATGCAAGATGTCAATTGATTTAATAAACGAATCATGTCAGCATACAACTTTTCTTATTCATTAGCCGCTGAGGGTGCTGCAACAATGTGCCTGACCCAATGGGTTTCATGCTTAATTAGCAAAATTGGTAGCCGTCTCACATCCATGAACGCCGACCAAACTCGTACAGCAACCTCCCCTTTTTCAAACACAATTAAATAAGTTAATTACTCAAATCAAACTTTAATAAATATAAGAGAAAACCCTTTTTCAGTCGCGTCTCTCTGAGAAGCATCAGGCCCCAACGTTCAGCAACTTCTTTCAATCCGGTATGAGCAATACAGTTAACATGATATTTCTCATCCATCCAAACAGCAAGTCGCCAATCCAAAGAGACCTAATCTCATCTTTTCTTCATTCGTTTTTCCAAATTTCACCTCCCCCATACGCAGCAACACTTTGCCAGCGTCTGAGATTACTGACTTCAAATTTTGTGAATCATCATCTTCAATTCCACCAATTTAGTGTTTCTGCAACACAAATCAAACCAGAAATCAACAAGTAAAAGGCAAATAAAATTTAATTTAAATGACACCCCTTTAGCGCCTCCAGCAAGGTAGCACTCCTCTCTCTCAGAAGCTCTATCAAGTGCTTTTCTTTTTCTTTTTCTTTGACAACATCTTTGGCCAACATCATGTGTGAATCCTGTTTTGCCAATTGTCACTCTCTCATCATTCCTTCATCTTTTCCATCTTATCTCATGCTCGCCATCGATAGGAACATATTGAATTCGTTTGTAGTTGCTGGGTCGTCTTGTTTCTCAACTTCGCAGCAACAAGTCTTGGTAAGGGTCTTCGATGCAGGCTATGAACTTCGATTGAATGCAGATTTCTTCCTTCTGGTGTGATGAATGAGTACTTGGATAGCAATTTGAACCACGTAATCGCTGTCCGAATTCAATATTTCCACCCTATTCTATGCCTTGGGTTGCAGGAAATTTGAATATGGGATACAATCCAAATTGTTGAAACACTTTGTTTCTAGGCAAAGATAACAAAGCACAACTTAGGGTTTGGGTGTGTTGTAAATCGAGAGAAAGGATTTTGATGTTTCTAGCAATTGCACAACACAATTTTCGTGTGTCATGAATGAGAAAACAATCTCAATTTATAGAGAAACAATCGGGTATGAACAGTAGATGCGACTGTAGACTGAACAGGCACCTGTTGCAGTTGTGCGGTCGCACAGTCCTGGTGTGCGCTCGCACGCCAGTGAAACGTTGCAACTTTTTGCCTTGTTTTGCAGCCTTGTGCGGTCGCACAGTACTGGTGTGCGCTCGCACATACTTGACCAGACGCACAGAAATCTTGTGCGTTCGCACAGTCTTGTGTGCGCTCGCACAAACTTGACCAGACGCACAGAAATCACCAAGGACCTTCGTTTTTGTTTCATTTTCGCCCTCCATTCACTCTTGTATAACCTTCTTCATCTAGCACTCCTATAGAAATAAGAGTGAGACGCATGGTCAGGTACATCTTACATCTTTAAGAATTAGATGGTATATTGTGTTTGGTACTAAAGCAACATCTCATTTTCTCACGATCTTGGATATATTACTATTTCTCATCCTTACATGACCATAATCACTGTTTGTGTAAGAGGTAAGGAAGTCTCTCCTTGTGGTTACATGACACGATGCACTAGAATCTATCACTCAGTAAGTTTCAAGAGATGTCAGATTGACATTAACCTCATCACAAAGGAACGTCTCATCTTCTTCATACGAAATTGTAGCAACTCCAGTATTCGCATTATCATTTTCATGTGCCTCTCGCTCGAGAAGTCTACATTCTCTTAATGTGGCCTTCTTTACCCCAATAATATCATTCAACGTCGGTTCTATTCTTCGACGCTCCTTGAGTTTTATCTTTCGACCTCCTCCTTGGTTTGTCTCCATCGTGGGTTGTTCTTTGTGCGTTTCTTTCACGATACTGTTTAACAAATGCCTCTTATTCTAGTGGCATTCTGTGACGGACTGTGGAGCAAAGGAGGTAGAGCAAGACGCGGAGATGTGCATAAAAGAGGGGACCACTGCAAAAATGAAGAGGATGATAGGCAGAGCTGCAGAGAGCAGGTGCAAGGCGACAATGAAGAGGATGAGTCGCAGAGCTGCAGAGAGCAGGTGCAGGGCGACAGTGGACATTGCAACAAGCAGGACCACCAAATCAAGCGGCAGTAGCCCAGTAGCAACTACAAATATTACAGTGTAATTGAATTATTTTCATCAATGAACAATCAAACAAATTATCCCTCTCCTCTAACTTCTGTCCTCCCCCCAAACTAACCTTCACTAGCCTTAACCGGCAACACAACCCCTTACACATTCCTTGTTCTTTTCTTTGAGTCTCTTCATTAAACATGCTATCTTTGACTATGTTCAATGTTAGAACACCTTGTGGTGCCGATTTGCTTTGTGATACTACAAGCGTATCCCAATTACCAGACAAGAAACTAAGGAGAAGTAGTGCTTCTAATTTATCTTTAAGCACCATATTCTTATTGGTTAGCGGGGGTTCACCAATCCCTGGAACTCGCTCAATTGTTCAAATATGTTTCGAGTCTCTTGATATTTGAGGTTTACCAAACGCCGAATCACAAAAGCTTTATTTTGAGCCGTCTGTCTTTCATACATAGACTCCAACTTTTTCTACAATGTGCACGGAATCGTGGCAAGTTTGGGTGGAACCTTATATAGGAACTGAAGTGGTAAAGGAAGGTTGTGGTTGTGATGCCCTATGAGATATGTGGATGTGGAGTCTCAATGAAAAAAGCAAATTTAACAGGAGGCAAAATTATTAACTCAAAGATCGTCATAGAAGATGAATCCTTCTAATCCAAACCATTCTTTAAAACCATTCTCCACATCGGTTTGAAAAGTAAAAGTACTTGAGATATTTATGTGGAGATTCTATTATAGTGGGGTTCCTTCTGTAGCAAGCCTTAATAAGCAGAGGAATTATGATTGAGCTTGAGCCTAATTGCAAATTATGTGAGTATTTTTTTGGAGTCTGAAACATATTTTATTGAGTTGCATGCTAGGAGATTATCTAATGGTGGATAGACCTCTTAGTATATCTTTTTCTTTTTGTTGTTGATAGGGACCTCTTAGTATATCCGATTCAACAAGAATGCTATCAGGCATGGAAAACAGCTCGCTTTGTGGCGGATTGTGTAAAATCTCAGGCAAAACATTTTGACACATATTCGGGAATATACGAAATACTAAACAGTAGCAATAGTCCCAAATGTGAATGTGAAGCTCCTCCTACTGACTACATCAAGATCAATTGTGATGCAGCATATGAGGACGCTAGGAGTAAAGGCGGAACATCTATTGTTATAAGAGACCTTTTTGTGTACATACTAAAACGGACCCTCCTCTGCACCTGGAGGGAATGGCTCTATTGGAAGGGTAAAAATAAGCAACAGAGTTGAAGTTGAGGAGTCGGGGTTGTTGTGAAGACTGAAGTGGTGGAAAATATTGAAACGAAAAAGATGCTGCATATCAGAACAGAAGGATGGGAGCAGCAGTGTTATAAAATGTTCTTTGAGCATCCTTTGCTGACGGACTATGTTGCTAAAAAAGCTAAACAAGAAGAATGGAGCTGGCCTAAGTTGGATTTCTGTCGAAGACTAATAAATATTGTACTGAACTTAATTCCTCTATACTCTCCTTGTTATACTCTCCTTGTTATTCTAATGAAAATGCTTTTATCAACAACAACAAACCAGATATAAATTCCAAAGAACAAACGATTTCCAGCTTATCAAAACACTTCTTCAGATCCTCAATTTTCAATCTATGTCACTTTAAAAGCATGTAGCCTTAGCCAGTTTATGTACTTTAATATAAACGGGTTCATAATGCATGTATAAATGCGACAAATCTCTACAAACAGGACTCAGTTACAGTATACAAGTATCAAACAGCAATGCTATATTTTGCGATCACAGCTACATGTACATGTATAATCAATGGGCACATATGTACCTTTGTTATCCTTCATTCCATGCACTTCAGAGCTGCCTTCATTCACCTCTTACCAAAATTATCTGTAACATTGTAAACCACTATTTTAGGAACTATTTGAAGAGAATATATTCCCATGACACTATTGAATTCCAAATACTATCCAGAAAAAAAAAAAGAAGAAGGGGGAAAATGAATACATGCCAGAAAAGAAAATAACTACACCTGTGAAAAATTGGAAGCCAGGCACCCTTAAAATCTAAATCACCAATGCATCAATGAACAAAGTTCTAACAACTGCCAGAATACATATCAAATGATGTTAATAAATGGAAATTAGAACATCAACCAAACTGCAATTTCAAAACTGAATCTCAAAGATTTGTGTCTAATTAAACTTCCCAAGGAGCATACAAAGATGATATCAATTCTATAAAACCCAATTTAAGCTGAGAAGAAATATACAAAGCCTAAAGCTACACACAAACCAAATTGCTGCAGTGTGTTCTTTAACCATTTGATTACTTCTTTCCTCTCTTAGTTGTAGCTCTCTTTGCTGCTGGTGATTTCTTAGCTGGAGACTGTGCCGTCTTAGCAGGAGACTTCGCTGTCTTAGCAGCAGGCTTCTTTGCTGGTGCTTTCTTTGGGGCTGGCCTAGGTGTCGGAGCTTTCCTTCCTGGAGTTGTTCTTGCTGACGTTCTGGCTGCCTTAGCTGGTCTCTCCTTCAACTTCGGCTTTGGTGCAGCCGCTTTAGGTTTTGCAGCAGCAGCAGCAGGCTTAGCCTTAGCAACAGCCTTGGTCTTAGCAGGCGCTGCTTTAGGCTTAGCAGTGGCCTTCGGCTTAGCAGTAGCCTTAGGCTTCGCTGTCACTTTAGCCTTCGCTGGCTTGGCAGCCACCTTAGCCACAGGTTTAGTTTTAGGCGCAGCCTTGGTCTTCGGTTTAGCCTTCGCTGCAGGAGAAGCCTTAGGCTTCGGCTTAGCTTTAGGTTTCGCAGCAGCTGGCTTTGCTTTTGCCTTCGCCTTCACAGCTGGAGCGGCTGCTTTAGGCTTCGCAGCTGAAACCTTAGCAGGAGGCAACTTGAACGATGCCTTGACCTTAACAAGCTTCCCAGCAGCTACAAGCTTCTTCAAATTAGACAACAACAGCTTCCTGAAATTCGCAGGAAGCGACTTATGCTTCTCTTCAATATATTTCTGAATCGCGTACTGACTCGATCCGGACTTCTCCTTCAACGTCACGATCGCGTCCTTCACCATCTGATCACATAAATCCACAAACGCACCGATCAACCAAACATCCACCAAATTTCAACAAAATGTAGCTAACAAATGCATACAATCGATTCAAATTTGTACCTCCTCGTACGTCGGATGCGATGGAGGACTCTTCCTCTTCGGAGCAGACTTTGGCTTCGGCTCCTTTGCAGCCTTCGTCTGCTTCGGCTCCTTTGCAGCCTTCGTCTGCTTCGGCTCCTCGGCAGGCGGCGCTTCAGCAGCAATCGGCTCAGGCGAAGCATCGACTGCAGGCAAAGGATCTTCAGTCGCCATCGGATGAAAGAAAATTAGGGCTAGGGTTTGTAAAATGGGCGAAGAAGAGGATCTACGGAGGGAATCTCAAGCAGCTGCAAAATGAAGTCGCGTGAGGAAATGTCCGAAATTTCGGGCGTTTAAATACTAGTCGGTGTACAGAAGCTGAAATCTGATTGGCTGAGAGGACGTGATATGGATTGACATGTTGGTGGATGTTTGAATTTGGATCGTTGGATCTTATTGTGATCAACGGCTGGTATTAAGTGGATATGAGAATGGGATAGATTGAGGCTTGAAGGCTTTGTGTTGATCAATGGAGAGTTTGAGTTTTTGGTGTGCTTTTAAGTTGGATTTGGAAGGCCATAACTTGAGCTTTAGTTGATGGATTTTGATGAAACTTGGATGGGATTGTAGATATTTTTGTGAGGTTTGTAAGGAGCGGTTTTGGAGACTCTAAGGATTTGTGATGGTGGAGATATTTGGATTGTAACTTGAATTGGTCTAGATTAGGGTTTCTTGTGACATTATTGTGCTTTTGATGGATTTAAGGAAAATGTGTGGAACTAAAACTTTGTTTTTGAATGTAGTTTCATAGAGGAGAAGCCAATGAACGTTTTGGTTCAAGAACCACAAAAATTGATTGCCGTTAAGTACTAGTTTTTCTTACCGGAGTGTGATCAAAGTTGAACACATTGCGTTGTGTACCTAGTTCTCTTAGTAGAGTTTTGATATGAACTTTGTTGATCGATTCGATTACATTATGATGAATACCTTGTTTCGTTAATCTAATAATATTCAGGATTATACATGTAAATAGTTTGAAACATGTTATACCATATATAGTATGTCAAATATTAAGCGATTTGCTAAAGAATAGAAGTATAGATAATCATCTTTTACCGCATTAAATAATTACGTTTCTTTTGAGAGTAAAGATTCGTGATTATACAAAATAACTGTGGTACACAATTATATAGTGTTACTCGTGACGATCTACATACTAAAGTGCAATTGAACTCAGAATGATTTAGTACATGACACTTATACTACATGCTCAAATGAGCCATGAGGCCAGCCATTTGTATATGCTAGCACCATAGCTTGTTAAAAACAACGACATTTACCATGTAGCCCATTGAATACCCTTGTTAAATAACATTGGCTTGAATTGTGTACCTTCTGGTCATTCGACCAAGACTATGGCCGCTAGACCACAACCCTTTATGCTTCAAATTTGTCCATCACCATTACAAAAGAACACATAGGTTAGTAATATTTACTTGATCAATGGATACAAATATGGATCCATAACACATAATACGAGATCTTTATTTCCAAGAGAACTATATAGTGAAGGTTGCTTAGAGAAAAATCCTATAAAGTTGGGGTGTGACGTTCATTAGTGTCAATCCAACATTCTCAAATCCAAGACCAAACGTTGATATAAAATGCACAATTTAGACTTGAACAGCTTCTTAATTAGTTTTTTTGGCATTTCTATCTCGACATTGTTGTCCATGGACTAGTTAGTTATACTTGAAATAGCTCCTCAACTATTCTATTCTAACTAGGGTGTATAATGTATTTCATGTAACGATGTTTAGAAAGTGTGTCTCGGGTGTTGGTCAAGTGATGAAGCTAGAGCTTTTAAGACTCGATAAAAAGGATCAATTATATATATTTGGAGCATCGAATAAAGATCATTGGTAGAAGTTTTAAGAACTGAGACGTCGTGTGATACCATATGTAAATGTGCTATGAAGTAACCATTTCGAAAGAGAGACAACATGGGAACTGAAATAGGACTTATTCAACTATTCTATTTTTTGAACCGATGCATAATGTCTGTTCTGTAGTAGTGGATGAAGGTACGTCAAGGACTAAACCCTTGTATTAAAGGCAAATACTAAAGCAATAGGAAATAAATTTAAATTAATTAAGATATTAATTGTTGGAATAAGACGAAAATGAGTGAAAAGAGTCATAATACCTCAATTATTCCTATCATTTATCCCTCTCCTTCACTAACCCCATAAAAGTGAAAAGAATTATGGTTATACGAGAAATTCTAGTCAGATTTAGTCATTTAAGTAAAGAAGGAAAGGATCTCGTAGGGTGTTAAAGGCAAGTCGTTTATTCTAAGTTAATAGTAAGTTCATGGATGGGCAAGGATGAAGTATTGAGAGCTCTTTACTAGTTGTTTTAAAGGGTAAAAAGCAGAGGAGGCTCTGTTGACGATTGTTGGGAAGCTCGCTCAGATTAGGCCGATATTGCTGATTGTATCGCAGCGTCTCATGATTGATCACTGAGAAACCAGTTATGTCGGCTGATTTTTGTGTGGCTGTAACTTTTATTTCTGTTGTGTGAAAATGGTGTTTCTCAATTTTATCTCGTTTTAAGCGGGTGAGATGTGCGCTAGTAGAAAACCTTAATTAAAGTATCTTTGCTTAAATCGTGATATTTTACTGAATTTCATTAGTTTAGACTATTATGGTTTTAAGATTTTGAATTTATGACTCTAATTTAAATCTTTATATTGGAAAATTCAAATTATTCACGTATGAGATTAGATGTTTCTTACTTCATCTTGATGGATTCGGTGACGTGCAACCAACTGTTATAGGATTCTTTAGATTTTGGGGTGTGGGAAAAGATGAGGTGCGAACCATATTTTTGGTGCAAATTACCAAATTCTTCAAATGTGGGTTATAATTCGTCGATGAGAAATCAAAAGTACGACATAGTTCGTTAAAAGTGATTTATAATTCGTCGCCAAAACATCATCCATACAACGGGATTTAATCTCATCTGTCCAAATGACCAGATCAAAGACTGTCATTGGTTTGTATTTTTTATAAAAAATGTTATTTGCACCGTATACTTTTTCTTTGGGTGTATTTAATGGCATCAGATCGATGAGTTCTAGTTCTTATAGATGTCAGTGAAAAAAATTCAGCATTCATACACTACGCAGGAGGGGTAACCTGTGGGGGGCTTTGATTCATGTTATTTTGGTTTAAGTTTTTTTTTTGCGTGCACGCTGACCTTTTGTGGATTGATGTGGATTTATGTATGATGTGAAGTTTACTCCATGCGTTATATGATGTATTTATTCCGCGTTAATCAATAGATTTGGATGCTAACTTACGAATGCTGGCGAAGAAGGATGAATAACTTAAACGCTAATAAAGTCTTGAATGTCCTGCTTAACGTCGTGAAAAATATCCAAAAGAACAACGTACCACCCAGGGATAGGTCATAGATTTCATGAAGGTATAAGCGATGACTTTTGTGGGGACCACTGTTTACATACCCATTAGAGGCACGTCGAAAAAATCTTTGATACTTTGAAGTGCACTGACGAGGAGAAGGTGAAGTTTGCTAAAGGATGATGGTGACATGAGACAATTAGAACATTCTAGGCTTATAACTGTAATGACTTGACCAGAGCAGCTAATCCGAGTCGTTATAAGTCTGGCCTGTCCTAGCTATCATGCACGTCCCTCCTCTAGATCACAACATCACAAAATACCATGGTAGTTTGGTGACATGAGGAGCTAGTAGGCTAGGTCATCAAGCTTATTCACACGATACTTACAAGCGATGTGGGACAGAATTTGGGATGTTACAATAAAGACTTGGATCAGGTCATTAGGTCGGATCGTTACTCATTACAGATGGTATCAGAGCCGAACCTCCGTAGTAGGTGACCGTGAATGGTTTCCGAATGGAGAGACTATCCAATGTCTGTCTTGCTTGTATTATGTAAGTGTAGGTTTATATAACATCCTATTCTGTCCCACATCGAGAATTCTATATACGTGAACCTTGATAAGCTAGTTTGCAAACTATCATGTCACCAATTTACCATGGTCTTTTATGATAGACTCTAGGTTGTGGTGACCGAGTAGAGAACGATGAAATGAGAGAATTAGTACATGTTAAGCTTATAACGGCTCGGATTGAGTCATTACATATAGTATTAGAGCACTGGGTCGGGTTTATGCCCTTACTGAGAAGGACGCTAAGACATCTAATGGTGTGGTGGCAAATACTCAGCAATTTTATTAGCTTATGTTAATATGTTGCTTGAGTTCTGACGCTTCACGCTCTTTTAGTATGTTAAGTCATTTAATTAGGGGTGGGCAAAAACCGCTCCGAATTTAAAAACCGACCGCACCACACCGCAAAAGTGTGTTTGGTTAACCGCACCACTTTTGGAAAACAATTTGTTAGAAACTGCACCGCAACCGAATATAGCGGTGCGGAAGCGGTTCCACATCTTAAACCACTCACTTTAAACCACACCGCATGTATAATTAAATAATTAGAATTCTAAGTTATCACAAATAAAAAAAAAAAATTTAAGTTCCAAGCCCAATTTAAAACTAAGACGTAATAACACAAGTGCAAATTCAATTTCCTCGTTCCGTTGTTTGTTCTTGGGGACAACATATCTTCTTCTTCCCCAAGCGCCAAGCCACGAGAGTCTCGATCGTAGTTAGTTTGGTCTTGTCTTCGATCTTGAATTATGAAATATGTAAATATTTTAGTTCAAAAATTAATTGGATTCAGTTGGCTCGTATGTAGATATTGTTGTTTAGGGTTTTGACAATCCTCTAATTTAGGTTACTTTCCGTCTTCTTGATATTTTTATGGGTTGTTCTAAATTAAATTACCAACTAAAAAAAGGGTTTATTGTTATAATATAATGGGGAAAGAAACAAGAGATGAGAGAAATGTGTAGAAGGGATTTGTATTCTTGTTATTCATCCTTCTTAACATAGATACCTATTTATAGGATTACATGAGATAGATGAAAGGGCATGGCCCAACATAAATAACAAGGGGTATTATGAAGTGATCTAAATGAGCCTAACCAAAGGTTAGACAACCAAAGGTTAGACAACCAAAGGTTAGACAACCAAAGGTTAGACAACCAAAGGTTGAGTGGACATTCATATTTCCATAATATCATAACACTCCCCCTTGAATGTACACTTCTTATTCGGTGAACTGCCTCGTTAAAACCTTGACCTGAAAAACCCAAAAGGGATAAAACCAAGTTAAGGAAAAAGAGTACATTTATAAAACTCCCCCTCAAACCGACAAGTCTTTAAGACTGCACATCCCAATGTCATTTACAAGTTTCTTAAAAACTCGTGTCGGTAATGACTTAGTGAACAAGTCTGCCAAATTTTTACTGGATTGTATTTGGCAAATGTTGATCTTCCCTTCCACTTGAAGCTCGGGAGTGGAGAAGAATTTGGGAGATATGTGCTTTGTTCTATCACCTTTGATGTATCCCTCTTTGATTTGGGCGATGCAAGCAGCATTATCCTCATATATTACTGTCGGGCTCTGTTTGCCTGATACTAATCCACAAGAGGTTTTGACATGGTTGATAAATGATCTAAGCCAAACGCATTCTCGTCCAGCTTCGTATAGTGCAATCAGTTCTGCGTAGTTCGATGATGTGGCTACCAATGTCTGTTTTGTCGAACGCCATGAAATCGTAGTTCCTCCATACATGAATAAGTACCCCGTTTGTGAGATAGCTTTATGTGGATCAGACAAATATCCCGCATCGTCATAACCAACTAATTCACCATTTTGTACTCCATTTGTTCCTTTGAAAAATAAACCCATATCATTTGTTCCACGTAAATAACGTAGGACATGCTTAACACCGCTCCAATGTCTTTTAGTGGGTGATGAACTATATCTTGCAAGTAAATTGACTGCAAATGATATGTCTGGTCGGGTATTATTGGCAAGGTACATTAATGCCCCAATTGCACTTAGATAAGGTACTTCCGGACCTAAAATCTCTTCATTGTTTGCCTGGGGACGAAAAGGGTCCTTTTCAATGCTGAGTGATCTAACTACCATCGGCGTACTTAATGGATGCGCTTTATCCATATTAAAACGCTTTAAAACCTTCTCGGTGTAATTTGATTGATGGATAAAGATTCCATTAGTTGTATGCTCGAACTGCAGGTCGAGACAAAACTTAGTAGTTCCTAGATCTTTCATCTCAAATTCCCTTTTCAAATAGTTTGCTGCCAATTGGATCTCTTCTGGAGTTCCAATTATATTTAAATCATCGACGTGCACAGCAATGATTACATACCCCGATTTTGTGTGTTTTATAAAAACGCATGGACATATTTGGTTATTAATAAACCTTTGCGCTAGTAAATATTCGCTAAGGCGATTATACCACATTCGACCAGATTGTTTCAGCCCATACAATGATCTTTTCAATTTGATGGAGTACATATGACGAGGATTTGCATGTAATGCTTCAGGCATTTTTAATCCTCCTGGGATTTTCATGTATATATATTTATCTAATAACCCATATAGGTATGCAGTTACCACATCCATGAGTTGCATTTCGAGTCGTTCAACAACGGCCAAAGCAACTAGAAACCTTAGAGTTGTTGCATCCACCACAGGTGAATACGTTTCCAAATAGTCAACTCTAGGTTTCTGTGAAAAACCTTGTGCAACCAGTCTAGCTTTTTATCTTACAATTTCATTACGCTCGTTATGTTTTCGTATGAACACCCACTTATAGCCAACTGGTTTCACACCTTCCGGTGTTGGAGCTACAGGTCCAAAAAACACCACGTTTATTTAAAGAGTTCAACTCTGCTTGAATTGCTTCTTTCCAGCTCTCCTAATCATCTCGATGTCGACATTCATATATGGTTTGGGGATCATTGTCATCTTCTCCAATGACCTCTAAGGCAACTGAATAAGCAAAGATTTCACTGAGATTTACCTCATCTCGATACCAACCCACACCAGTGTTGGCATAATTGATTGACATTTCAAAATTGTCATCAATATCTTTGTCTTTATTTTCAATTTCCTTAGGTAAAGACTCTTCAAGAGTCCTTACATTATTAATGTTCGTATTTGACATCTCGACATCCGTTTTACATCTTGCGTGTTATTTCCTCTTCCGGGGAACTATATCCTTAGACCCTAATGGTCTCCCACGCTTTCGATGTACTTGAGAATCACTTGCAATGTTTGTGTTTAGAGTCACTACAGGAATCTCCAAACGAGCTGGTGTATTTTCACCAGGTATATGTGACTTCGTCACTTTCTTGGCATCAGTAAACGCATATGGTAGTCTATTTGCTACATTTTGCAAGTGTATGATCCGTTGAACTTCAAGTTCACTTTCATTTGTTCTCGGATCTAAGAACGACATAGAAGGTGTATTCCACACAACCTCCTTATGAATCTCCTTTTCTTCTCCCCTAAAGTTGGGAATTTCGATTCATCAAAATGGCAATCAGAATATCGAGCTTGAAATACATCACCAGTTAATGGCTCTAGATATTTGATAATTGATGGGGACTCAAACCCCACATATATTCCCAACCTCCTTTGTGGCCCTATTTTGGTTCGTTGTGGAGGAGAAATAGGGACATACACCGCACAACCAAAAAATTTCAAATATGAGATATCATGCTCTCTTCCAGAGATAAGTTGCAAAGGAGAATACTTATTATAAGCGGTCGGTCGAAGTCTTATCAAAGCTTCGGCATGCAAAATTGCATGTCCCCAAGCAGAAGCGGGTAATTTTGAATTCATTAGCAATGATCTTGCTATTAATTGTAACCGCTTTATCAATGACTATGCTAGGCCGTTTTGTGTATGAACATGAGCTACTGGATGTTCAACCACTATACCAATTGATGTACAATAGTCATTGAATGACTTTGATGTAAATTCTCCTGCATTATCTAGCCTGATTCTTTTGATTGGTTGATCAGGATAATGAGCCCTTAACTTGATTATTTGGGCTAAAAGCCTTGCGAACGCAACATTTCGCGTTGAGATTAGGCTTACATGTGACCATCGTGTTGAAGCATCTATCAACACCATAAAATATCTAAATGGTCCACATGGCGGTGCTATTGGTCCACATATGTCACCTTGAATTCTTTCAAGAAACATAGGAGATTTCGCGTTTACTTTTGTTACAGACGGCCTTGTTATAAATTTGCCAAGTAAACAAGCCGTACATGTCAAGTCATCCTTTGGGAGGATCTTCATGTCCTTAAGTGGGTGTCCGTGTGAACTATCAATGATTCTCCCGATCATTGATTCACCAGGATGACCGAGTGTATCATGCCACAAAGAAAATAATTCTTTATCAACTAACTTCTGGTTAGTGACTTTATACACTTAAATGGGGTAGATTTGTGTGCCATATAAACCAGATGCACATGCTCTCATTTTCTCTAAGACTTGCTTCCGGCCAGTCATATAAGATATAAGAAGTATGTGTTCATTACCATCTCCACACATAGTTTCTACATGAAAATCATTTATACGAATATCTTTGAAACTGAGTAAGTTCCTTTGTGATTCACCGGAATACAATGCATCATTGATGTTTATTCTCATTCCTTCGGGTAACAAGATAGAAGCTCTTCCGGAGTCTTCTATAGTACTACTCATACTAGAGATACTATTTAAACTTCGGGTTTTTCAATAAAGTATGAATAAGGGCACTATCAACGAGACATAGCTCCCCACCATTGATATTTCCGTTGGAAAAACAACATGCACTACTACTGGAGTACAAGATTGATTCATTCTATAAAGAAATATAAACAATATATATGATTAATTGAAATGGAATTTAACTCTTGACAAATTCATAATAAATAAAATAACTTCTGTTACGGAAATTAAATCTATGTCATTAAAACCAAATTTAAAAAGTAACTACAAACAGGAAAAATAATCATGTTCCATGTACTACTGCTGGAGTACAAGGTTGATAACATGAGAGACGAATAATCTTTTCTCTAATTTATCTCCGTCTTCATTAGTCTCTTCACATAGTATCAAGATTGAAACAATACAATATAGTTCAGAATTATAATCCGAGACCTAATTAAAATCTCATATCCTCAAGTGCATCCATATGCATTCATATATTGCACGAGGTACAATGACCGTCCTCTAATGATTTAAATAATCATTTGAGCTCTTCCAGCGTATGAGGGGTCTTTGACTATTAAGTTTTGAGCTTCAGGCGGCTCTCGTGAAGATGATGAAGAATTAAGCACAATCCTTCTGGGATGCGCTGGAGTTTTCTTATACAAAATCTCTCAAGTTATTGCTTGATAAATAGGGTTCAAGCATTAATTCTGCCATAAGATAATTTCTTCAGGAAACATCAGGGCAGTGAACTAAAGTCTTGCAATGTAGATATGTATATAATAGTTAAAGCATGAAATTAAAAACATTGAAATTACTAAGTATTGATCATACACATCCAACATATTTGATGAGAAATTTCATGGATCTATCACTTACAATGGGAAGTGATCTTATAATCATCTACTCCGGGAGAGATATGATCTAAATAAAAACAATTTCTTGGACCATTATTTTTCTTTCACTTACAATAAAGAAAAATGGTAAATTACTCTCTTCTAAGAGTAACATATATTTTACACCTATTCATCCTCTTCGAGGGACGATTTTAACTATCTCATTAGGATAAACATATATATGATGTGTGTTTACCCACTTCAGGGGATTAAGTGTGTATGATCTATATGAATCCGCTCCAGGGGATTAAATATACGAAATATGATATATGAATAAAAATGTAACATTATAAAAATAAATAAAAAGATGAATTTAAGAATGTGCATAAATAACAACAATAACAAATAAATAAAATAGAACTTTATCACTTACAACAAGAAGTGATTTTATCTAGATTATAATCATCTACTTCAGGAGATGATATAATCACATAACAAAACATATGTTTGATGTTTTATCACTTACAACAAGAAGTGAATGTTACTCTCTTCAAGGAGTGAAATGAAACATCCTCTTCGGGGGATGAAGATAAAGAAGAAGAATAATATTCACGTATCCACTTCGGGTGATATTTGTATATGACTCCACTTCGAAGGAATCGAAAACATGTACTATGCATGTATTCACTTCAGGTGATACATGTATGTGATTCTACTTCATAACAGAGAACAAAGCATATATTATACATGTATCAACTTCAAGTGATACATGTATATGATTCCACTTCGGGGGAATAAAATAAAACATAAACTATACATGTATCCATTTCAAGTGATACATGTATATGATTCCACTTCGGAGGAATAAAATAAAACATAAACTATACATGTATCCACTTCAAGTGATACATGTATATGATTCCACTTCGGGGGAATCAAAATCATATACTACACATTCATACATCATGTGAATATAGAACCAATTACATGAATAAGAACATTGAGTTTTCGAATGCTAGGCTATTTTGAGATTCTCTACAAAGAGTACTCAAGGTTGCCATCATTGCATTGTGAACAAGAATAGAAGAGAGGATTAGAGAGAGATGATCACTACCTTTGAGCAACTCGTGCTGATAACGTGTTATAATATAATGGGGAAAGAAACAAGAGATGAGAGAAATGTGTAGAAGGGATTTGTATTCTTGTTATTCATCCTTCTTAACATAGATACCTATTTATAGGATTACATGAGATAGATGAAAGGGCATGGCCCAACATAAATAACAAGGGGTATTATGAAGTGATCTAAATGAGCCTAACCAAAGGTTAGACAACCAAAGGTTAGACAACCAAAGGTTGAGTGGACATTCATATTTCCATAATATCATAACATTTATATCAATATTGTTTGACTTGTTCATATTTTCTCATATGAATTGTTCAACATTGTTTATAGGGGTGAACAAAAACCGCTTCGAATTTAAAAACTTTGAAAGAAGAAGTCTCTACTGTGCAACTTACATTTTTGTAAACATGGAAAATCGGTTTTTAAACCAAACCGCACTGCACCAAATAAAGTGGTGCGGTCATATTTGGTTTTAACTTTTCTAATGCGGTTTGCGTTTCACAAAAATTAACAAACCAGTTAATGTGGTGTGGTTGCAAGTTTACTCTTAAACTGCACCAAATCTCATGCGCTCACCCCTACATTTAATCCTATGGTAGCAGTTACTTTATTTGTTTCTTCGGTTGTTGCTTATGTGTTGTTTGATCCTATGCTATACAATTTTATTTCTATATCCTTTGTAAAGAAACATAACTTACTCGATGCGCCCTTAGACGTGGGCCTAGTGCTACACACAATTTGTGTTTTTTCTAAAATTGAGTTACAAAATGAAAGTGAGAAAAAAAAAGTTATTTTCTGCGATTTTGGAGAGCTCTGCCGAACGACTTTCTATAACTTTTTTGTTAGTTAAATTAACTATTTTAAAATCATATGTTTTTTTGGACGAAAAGTTCTTTTCAAAGATGTATATTATGCACATTCAGTCAAGCTAATGAGTTCTGGAAGTGGTTTAAAGATGAGGTTATGAATTTGGCGTATGCGATAACAGGTTTTCTAAGTGCTATACGTTCTGTTTCACAAGTTCAATTTCATTTTTATTGAGTCACAAGCTAATGAGTTCTGTTTCACAAGCTAATGAGTTCTGTTTCACAAGCTAATGAGTTCTGGAAGTGGTTTAAAGATGATTTTATTCGGAAAAAGCTTTCTAACTACATAAAGAATGTATTTTAGCTCCTTGTCAATAGTCATGAAATTTGATTTGAAATTAGGACACATACTCTGAAGTTTCAGTATTTTGTTCTTGACTTGGTTGATAGGCCTTAGTAACTTATTTAGTTGAGTGACTTGTACCGTTGACATTATGTCAAGAGGTCAAGGGTACGACTCTCTTGAGTAACATAATTTTTTCAATTCTTGTGATGGAGTGCTTTTCGTCCCACCTTGGCGTGGCCGCGTTGTTTTTCCATCGCGGAGGTGTTTTTGGTCCCGCCTCGTCGTGAACGTGTTGTTCCTCCCTCGTGGTGGTGTTGTTTGTCCCTTGTGGTCGTGTTGCGGTGGTGATGTCGATGCTGCTTCGTCTCTTCTTTCCATGGACGCGTGATGGTGCTGAGTTTCAAGTTAACGTGGGTTCAAGTTAAGAGGTGCCTTATGTCATGTGCTTCAGTGGACGCAATTCAAGTATCAAATCTGATTGGTGCCTAGAGTGGCATGTGCTCCAAGAGTCTAGATATTGTTATGTGCTCGATGAAGTTCTCATGTAATGTGTGAAAGATGTATTTGTATAATGCTTGATATGTATGTCATGTAAAAACTCATGATAAAAAAAAGGTTCTAGTACATTCTGAACTGATTGTCGGTGCTTATATCGGGTTGGTCTAATTTTTGGCTTATTGCTTATTGAGTATCTTTGATGTGCTTCGAGATAAGTAATGTGAACTGTTGTCTAGTTTCTTTTCAAAATCTTATTTCGTAAAGTTTGTACAACATGCATGTTACTCTTAAATATTTATTTTCTTTAATAAATCTGGATAATGAGTGTAACTTTTTCTAAACTTTTCATCTCGGTGAGAAGATTTCCTATTGTCCCGTCAATTTATAACTCATCTTGGCTCGTAATATTTTACCGTTTCTGTTTCACATCAATATGTACTTTTGAAGGCTCACATACTGATCATGATTCATCATATCCCGTCATAGGGTCAAGTATTGTGTCATATTTCCCCGCCGCAGGACTAAGTATAGTTTCATGTTGACTACTCGTAGCGGCAAATACGACGATAGTGTTCCGGAACCCCTCTATGCATGATTTGATTGTGCAGTCATTCCTTCTGTTTTATGTATGAAACCTATTTTAATTTATTATACTTTCAACCAATATTTTTATGTAACCTTTCATTTAATCTCTATTTTTTTGCTTCTATTATTAATTGTTTATTTAAAATAACTATGACACCCAAGATTTGATTAGTTGGGTATATTTACTTATACAAGCCTTGACCTCATGTTTTCCATGTTTTATTTTTCATAAATAGAGGACTGAAATGGGAAAAAGTGAGTGAGATGCGCGCTAGCGGAAAACCTTAATTAAAGTATCTTTGCTTTAAATTGTGACATTTTACTGAATTTCATAAGTTTAGAATATTACGCTTTCATGATTTTGAATTTTATGAAACTTAATTTAAATCTTTATTCTGGCAAATTTAAATTGTTCACGCGTGAGATTAGAGGCTTTGTGCGTCACCTTGAAGGTTAGGTGATGTGCGACTGATCTGACGCTGTTTTAGGATTCTTTAGATTTCGGGGCGTTGCAGTTAATGATATCAGAGCAATAGGTTCTAATTCTTATAGATGTCAGTGAAAAAAATAATTTTTTTCAGCATGTCATAAGCTACGCGAGAGGGGTAACTTGTGGGGGCTTCAGTTCAAGTTATTTTGTTTTATGTTTTTTTGCGTGAAGACTAATCTTTTGTGGATTGATTTGGAATTCTGTTTGATATGGTGTTTACATTATGCGTTATGCGATGTTTTTGTTCCATTAATTAATAGATTTGGATGCGAACTTACAAACACAAACGAAGAAGGATGAACAACTTGAACGATAACCAAGTCTTGAATGCCATGGTTAATGCCGTGCAAAACATTCAAGGGAACAACGTACCACCCAGGGATAGGTTGGGTGATTTCGTGAAGTTACAACTAAGGACTTTCGTGGGCCTCATAGATCCATTTGAGACGGACAACTGGTTGAAGCACGTCGAAAAAATCTTTATACTTTAAAGTGCACTGATGAGGAGATTTCGAAGTTTGCTACCTTTAAACTCAAAGGCAATACTGATGCGTGGTGACCTAAGGGAGGACGGTGACATGAGATAATTAGTACATGCTAGGTTTATAACGACTCAAATATGGTCCACCTCGGGTTGTTACAAATACTCTCGACGGTGTTTGATATAATATTTCTGACAAGCACTTATAAACGACTCCTTACGCATAAACATAACTCCTTTACGAAGCTATTTCGTATTGAATTGGCTATTATGAGATTCATGATCGTCAGTAACTAGATCGTTCAACCAATCAGAAACGCCATTGAATGGTGGAAAATCTAATTATTAACTCCTTCACTGTCGATGAGTACTTCAACGTAACCAGGGACGGAGTCATAGCCAAGGCAACTTGAGCTATGGCCCAAGTAACTTTTGGACCAAAAAGTCTCAAAATAGTGAGATTGTGGAGTTTTGAGCCATCAACGCTAGTGTAGAGAATAAAGATTAGGGAAAATGACAAATATGGGGTGTGAACTACAAAAATTCTTGCCCTTAATTGTGAAATTGAGGATTAAAATATTTTAAAATTACCCTTAATTGTCAATTTCCATAGTTCGTACCGTATCAAGAAATTGCCCTTAAGAAGAAATATTTTGAAATTGCCCTTAATTTCTTGTATGTCAATTCAAGAAATTAAGTTTATCAATTTACACGTATACATTTACCACATTCAAAAGGGATGAAGAGCACAGAAGAATCATCCAATCTTCATCGAAGATCCCATATTATTTCGCTCTATCAAGTTGTTGACAGTGCTCAAAAGATTTTCTTATAAATGCTCGTTTCTTGATAAGAGAATACATATTATTCGTTTAGAAATTTAATAATTATTGGAACTAACAAATTTCTAAAAGGTAAAATGAAAATTTATTTCAGTAATTTCATATTTTTAGGGGAGGGTTAGTTTCCCACTGAATATAAAACCTCAATTTTTTTTTCATATTACCGATTTGTGGTTCTGCCCTAGTACCTTTTAAGTCATGGATGGCTCCGTTCCTGAACGTAACCTTCCTTATCATCATAAAAAAGGAAAATGACAAAGAGGGGGTATGAACTACTACCCATTGACTAATCACGGTCTGAACTATGAAAATTGACAGTTAAGGGCAACTTCAAAATATTTTAATCCCCATGTAACACGTAATTGACGGAATATACTCCGTCAATTAACAAAGTTAGCTAAACAAATGAGTTGAAAAAACTTTCTTGCCCTTAATTGTGAAACTGATGAGTAAAATATTTTGAAATTGCCTTTAATTGTAAATTTTCACAGTTCGGACCGTGATTTGTCACCACAACCTAGAATCTATCACAAAAGACCATGGTAGACTGGTGACATGTTAGCTAGTAGGCTAGCTTATCAAGCTAGCACAAGCACTACTCCCACTCGATGTGGGACAATAGTTATTCAGAATTCGGGGCGTTACATATATTTTACTTGAGAATTATGAACTTGATAGAGAACTACTCGTACTAACACTAACTGTGTTATGAACATATCAAGCAGTTTCAAAATTTCGAACATTCAATACAACAAAACGAAAACAAACACAAAAGATGGCCATATTCTTCTACTGATTGAACACGTACACAAATAAAAAACAAACATACAAACACAAAAATAATGAGGGAGATTCTACGGATTGAAGGACGACGCTTACTGATAAGTCGAGTTTTCGACTTATTAATACCATTTCTCACTATAGCTTTAGTTCGCTTCCGGCGATAATTTGATGTCATTTTATCTCTTTTCGTCTGTTTCAGGTACAAAACAAGATGTCTCAGTGTCAAAAACAGAGATTTGGAAACTCGGGGAAAAATCGAAGAATTAAGGCAAAGTGCACTAAACAGGAACTCAGCCGACTGGCGGAGAATCCTCCCAAAGACCAGCGGACCGGCTGGATTGACATCCCAGCGCAGGCCGAAATTCTTCATGCCACAGCCGACCGGTTGGAGTCCTAAGTCATTTCCCAGCCGATCGGCTGGAGCCCGAAATCCTGTCCCAGCCGACCGGTTGGGATCCGAAGCCCTGTACTAGCCGACCGGCTGGATTGACGTTCCAGCGCAGCCCGAAATTGCTCCCGTCTCAGCCGACCGGCTGGAGTCCAAAGGCCTACGCTCAGCCGACCGGCGGGCCTGCTACAGTGACAGATTTTTTACCCGAGGCTATAAATAGAAAGTGTCAATTTTGACCTAGGTACTTGGACTTTTGGGCAAAAATACTCATCAAAGGAGATCAAATCAAGTTCATCAATCCATAATCAACAAAGGAGGAGTGAAGATCAAAGGGAGACATCTAGGATTAACCATCCTATTTTCTATTCCTCTTCTCTTCTAATTTGTTGAATTTAAACCCTACACACATCATGTTGTCTTACATGATGTGTGAGTAGTTCCCTTATGTTTTGAGGGTGTTGTTACCCTCCTTGGTACTCTTGATCATGTATACACATGCTTGATGATTAATCTAAGGTGTTAAATTCACATTTGCTATGGTCTTCATTATTGCATGCCACTAGGTGTTTGATAAAATGCCTAAGTGAATTGTTTATTCCAAAACTTGACCTAATAATCTAGCGATGTTAGGGATGGTTTAGATGTAGTAAATGTGATCATATCTAAGGATTTGAAGTGAACTAGGACTCGAGTCCATGACATTTATTGCTTGGGATACATTCCAATGTTAATAAAGGTCATGGAATGAACCAATTATCTCGACGGAGTGAGGTTCGAGCTATAAGAGAGCTTGGCTAAGATTAGATTCAATGACAGATGGTCTACACTAGTCTAAGCTAGGTTCAATACTATCTAACACCTTGAATGCGTTTAATTCTTGTATGCATGATCACGGGAAATGCCAAGGAGGGGTACAATCCCTCGAAACTCTCTTTTGATTGATATTTAACCCTTTTGCACTATCTCATTGCTTGTTTTTGATCGATAACCATTCTCATAAGTGATTTGAAGGAATAGCCGAGTAGAAAACTTGATTCCCCTAGCGTATAATCCAATTACTCCCTTGGGTTCGACACCGATCTTACCGGTCAAACTATAAATATCTTTTGACTATACAATTTATTACAAGTCAAAATGGCGCCGTTGCCGGGGAGTAATGGCTAGATTGTCCCTAGGAAAATCATTTAGAACTCCAACTATTCCATGTTTTTCTTTATTTGTTTTGCAACTTGTGATTCTTGAGTTTATTGCAATATCCTCACTTGTTTTTCCCTTGTAGGTTCATTTCTTTTATGCCACCCAAGACAAAGAAGCTTACTCAAATTGTGGATAGAGATTTGAATCAACCGATAAGAGAATTCATTAACCCCTACCCTACAAGGAGTAAAACAACAAAGGATAAAGGAACCACCTCAAACGCTCAAGAAATCATTCACCAAGATATGGGAGATAGAGATAAACTTCCTCCTCCTCCGCCCCCTCCTCATCAAAGAAACCAAGATAACCTTCCACCATTGCCCCAAGCTAGAAGGGTTCTCAAGGATTATGCCACTCCCACGGCTTATGGATATCGTTCCCCAATCCTTATACCGACGGTTGACAACCGGGATTTTGATTTGAAGACCTCCACGATCCAAATGGTCCAATCCAACCAATTCTCGGGGAGAGACAATGAGGATCCAAACTCTCATTTGACTACATTCCTTGAAGTGTGTGCCACCTTCAAGATAAATGGATTCTCAGAAGATGCTAAGCTATTAAGGTTATTCCCTTTCTCTCTCACGGGAAGAGCTAAAGATTGGTTGAGAAGTCAAACCCCGGATAGTTTCACCACTTGGGAGGAGCTCGCCGTAGCATTTCTTAACAAGTATTTTCCTCCTTCCAAGACGGCGTTCTATAGAAATCAAATTACAAACTTCGCACAAATGGATGGGGAAAATCTGTATGAAGCATGGGAGAGATATAAAGAGTACCAAAGGCTTTGCCCCCATCACAACCTCGACGATCTCCAAGTCTTCCACACCTTCTACCACGATGTTAATAGCTCCTCGCGGCTAGCACTTGATACTGTCGCGGGAGGAGCTATTATGGAACTAGAACCCGATGAAGGATATGCGGTAATAGAGAAGATAACGAAGAACTACTTCATGTGGGGAAGTGAGAGAGGAAACCCGAGAAGGAGACATGAGAGGCATGAAGTGAAAGCGGTTAGCACAAGCGACTATGATGCCTTGAGGAAAGACTTTGAGAACCTTTCGGATGAAGTCTTCAAGTTGAAACACCCGGAGAAAGAACCTTCAACAAAGCAAGGTTGTGATATTTGTGAGGTCTATGAGCACGAGACGAATTCTTGTCCCTTGGTTCAAAGAGATGGACATAGATATGGTCATGAAGAAGTGAACTTTGTGGGAGAAAACCAAGGTAGAGAGTATGAAGCTAATGCCTCTCGAAATGAAGATCATCAATACAACCGAACTACACCAAAGTTTTCCTCGGTTTGGAAGAATCACCCAAACTTCTCATACAAGACCACAAATCCCACTCGTCCCGATTTTGGAGCTACACCTCCAGGATTCGGTCCTAAGCCCACTCAAACTAACCAAGCTTTCCCACCGAAGAATCAATTCCAACCTAGGAACCAATATCAAAGCCAAGGACCGACCTTGTTTCAAAGGAACCAAAACCAAGGGCTACAATATCAAGCCCAAACTCAAGCTCAAACCCAAGCTCAAAGGCCTTACCAACAAGTAGAAGCCCCTCCACAACCTTCGAATGAACTCTCCGGTGTTGAGGCAATGTTTGCTAAACTCCTAGCTAATCAAGATGAGATGAGGCAAGAGTTGAATGAGGTTAAGCAATCAAATCAAAGGTTGCAAACCCACAACAAGATGCTTGAGCACCAAATAGCTCAACAAGCCGAATCATCTACAAGGTCACATGGTAAACTACCGGCTAAACCCGAGCAAGTGCAAAGAGAGCATTGCAATGCGGTGACATTGAGAAGTGGTAATGAGCTAGAGGGTGAACAACCGAAGAGGAAGAAAGTGTCTTTTGATCTTGGAGGCCAAGCTAGTGCCGAAATTGAAGAGTTAGATGAGGAGGTCCCTGATGGACCATAATTATATGAATCATAAACACAGTTAAACCCACTAAATTAGACCTTTTGTCTATTTAACTTTTGCTTGTTAGTTCCGATATATTTCTACAGGGTATTTTGGAGACTAGAGAGAAAACACGCTAAGGAGATGATTTTACGCTGAAAAGATATTACGAGTCATTCCGAGGTCAAGATCAGACGCCAAATGAAGAAATCTCAAGATCCTGACATTGATTCACTCAAAACAAATCAAACCGAAGAGCAACCAAAGTCAGTTCGGGGCCGAAATACACCGATAGTTTTGTGAAAATGTCACAAAACCTCACAAAACTCATCCTTTTACCCCATGTGACCGGTGGCTTTTGGAGGAGGTGACCAAAGGAGGAAGCTCCCCTCCTCCCATGACCTCCAACCGGCGGCTCTTCCCCTCTCCTCCCATGGTAACCGGCGGCTTTGAGGAGTCCCCCATGTGTCTTCATCTCCAAGCTCATCCTCTCCCATCATGACAAGTGTTGCCATCTCCATGCTCCTCCAAGCTTATAAATAGACCCCCTCCCCCTTTGTATTTCATCATCAATCCAAAATCAACATACACTTCTCTCTCTAGAAAGTTTGGCATTTGTAAGTTTGGTTTTCAATATATAATACTCTTGTTGGTTCTTGAGTATTATAGTTCGGTCTTGAGTACTCTTGTTGGTTCTTGAGTACTCAAGCTTTTCTTTATTTTCGAGTACTCTTGTCGGTTCTTGAAGTACTCACCCCTTTCCCTTACTTACTGTCTTTCAAAAACTGGAAGTACTTAGCTATGGTATCCACCTCTATGGATATTCGTAGCTAAACTCTTCATTCGGTTGAAGGGGTGTACTTGTATTATAAAATGTTTTAGACTATTTAGTGTTTTTTCTCTGTATTCAAAACTTGTTCTATGTGCCATATATTAGGCCAGAACTTCCAAGGTTGAGTGGATGCTTGAAATGGCAAAGCTCTTCCGTGGAAGTTCGTGAACATACTCGGGTATGTGGATGCTTGAAATGGCAAAGCTTATCTGAGGAGTTTGATCTCTCTCAAACAACATTTGGATAAATCGGAAAAGACAATCCAAATGGATGCACATAGGCTAGTATACCTTGAAATGGGGTGCTAGTCTAAATAGAACAAGGGCTCTACGTTTTTTTGCAAAAGATTAGACAGTGTTGCAAGTCGAGTGCTTGAAATGGCCTTGATTCACTTTCGAACACTTTTGCAAAAGACTAGACAGTGTGGCAAATCGAGCGCTTGAAATGGCCTTGATGCACGTTTGAATACTTAGAAGGATTACTAAAATGATAAAATAGGCTATGATGCAAGGCCCCCGAAACCGAATGCTTTCCTTAAATTACAAAACCCCCCTGTATTTACTTTCCTAGTATAACTGCCTTAATCAACTGCACTCACCATCCGGAGGACTCGCAAATCACGCATCACCCACTATAAGTCTTTCTTTTTATTTTTCAGTATTTATTTTTCTGTAATTTACTTTCCGCACTAAAAACCAAAACAACCAAAAAAAGGTCACTTAGTTTTAACCGCTAAAACCCCAATCAACCTTAAAACACGCTCCCTCGCTGTACGATTCCCTCAAAGAATAACGTATCCCCCTAATTCCCTTGGGTTTAACCCCTACTTACCACTTGCTACCCAGTAGTAAGGTCACGAGTAGCGGAATATAAATTTATTTGTGCACATTGCCTCGCGACAAGGCAGTGCTGTCAGTCCCTAACCCTCAACCTCAAAAGAAAAAAGTGGTGGAAAAGGAGAAAGAAGAATTAAGGGCCTACACTCCGCCTATTCCCTTCCCTCAAGGCTCAAAAGAAGAGCAATGACAAGCAATTTTTGAAGTTCGTCAAAATGATGAGGAAGCTTTATGTCACAATGCCCTTCACCGAGGTAATCACTCAAGCACCATCCTATACTAGATTTCTAAAAGATGTCATTACTTGCAGGAGAACAATCGAGGACTTTGACACGTGTCCCTAAATGGAGAATGTAGTGCCATATTCCAACCGCGTATGCCACCTAAACTTGAGGATCCCGATAGCTTCTCCATCTCTTGCTATATTAATGATGTTAAAATTGAACGTGCCATGTGTGATTTGGGTGCAAGTATATCTTTAATGCCCTATTCTTTATGTAAGAAATTAAACATGGGTGAACCTAAACCAAAACAAATGATTTTAAGACTCGCGGACCGCTCCTCAAGATTCTCTAAGGGAGTTCTTAAGGACGTCCCGGTTAGAGTAAGGAATTTCTATATTCCGGGGGATTTTGTTGTGTTGGATATAGAAGAGGATAAGGAGATTCCCATTCTTTTGGGAAGACTTTTCCTCTACACCGCGGGGGTAATTTTTGATACTACTAAATGGTCAATCACCATGAGGGTAGGAGATGAAGAAGTAGAGTTTAACTTAGAGAAAGCTCAAAAAAGTCCAAATTCTACCATGAGTTGCAATTATATTGATTTTATTGATGGCTTTGAATTACTTGATATTCCCATATTGCCTTCACATGTTATTGACCTTTATAATGAGCTACCCGACCTTGCCGATTGTTGGGCTATCCTGGAGGATGAAAGCGAAGAAGGTACTCAAAGCGACAAAGGTAAGGAGTCTTGTTTGGTAGAGTTAAAAGCTCTACCAACGAGCCTAAGGTATGAGTTCTTAGGCCCTAATTCTACCTTGCCTATTATTGTGAGTGCTTCTTTGAATGATGATGAGACTTCGAAATTGCTTGATTTTGTTAGAGAGCACAAGGGTGCCATAGGATACTCTATCAATGACTTAAAGGGAATAAGCCCAAACTTGTTCATGGATGAAATCAATCTTGAGAGTGATAGTTTGCCATCTAGGGAGAGAGCTAGGAGATTAAATCCTATTGTTGGCGAGGTAGTGAAAAAAGAGATTTTAAAATTGCTAGATGCGGGAATCATTTTCCCCGTTGCGGACTCGAATTGGGTAAGTCCCATCCATGTAGTGCCCAAAAAGGGGGGCATGACGGTGATTAAGAATGATAAAAATGAATTGATTCCCACAAGGACCGTAACCGGTTGGCGTATGTGTGTAGATTATAGAAAACTTAATAAGGCAACCAAAAAGGATCACTTTCCCCTCCCCTTCATTGATCAAATGCTTGAAAGATTGGCCAAACACGAATATTTTTGCTACCTTGATGGGTATAGCTAGCGGATTTTTCCAATTCCCTATTCACCCTCATGATCAAGAGAAAACCACCTTTACTTATCCTTATGGGACATTCGCCTACCGGCGAATGCCCTTCGGGCTTTGTAACGCACCCGACACTTTCCAAAGATGTATGATGGCCATATTCTCGGACTTTATTGAAAAAATAATGGAAGTATTCATGGATGACTTTTCTGTTTATGGCTCATCATTTGATAATTGTTTAGCAAATTTGGCAAGGGTTTTGAAAAGGTGTATTGAAACAAATCTTGTGCTTAATTGGGAAAAGTGTCAATTTATGGTGCAGGAGAGAATTGTGCTTGGCCATTTGGTGTCAAGGAGGGGAATTGAGGTGGACAAAGCTAAGGTTGAAGTTATCGAAAAATTACCGCCTCCAAGGGATGTTAAGGGAATAAGGAGTTTTCTTGGCCACACCGGTTTCTACCGAAGGTTCTTTAAGGATTTCTCGAAGATTGCCAAGCCCTTGACAAATCTATTGTGCAATGATGTAAAATTCCATTTTGATGAAGAGTGCGCGATGGCTTTTGACAAGTTAAAAGAAGCATTGATCTCGGCCCCTATTATCCAACCCCCAAATTGGGACTTGCCCTTTGAGCTAATGTGTGACGCAAGTGATTACGCTATTGGAGCAGTTCTTGGTCAAAGGGTAGACAAGAAGCTCCATGCCATCCACTACACAAGCAAGGTCCTAAATGGAGCTCAAATGCATTATTCGACAACCGAGAAGGAACTCCTTGCTATTGTGTACGCATTCGATAAGTTTTGTCCATATCTAGTGGGGTCAAAGATAATAGTATTCACCGACCACGCGGCGATCAAATATCTTTTGTCAAAGAAGGATTCAAAGCCAAGGTTATTAAGGTGGATCCTCTTACTCCAAGAATTCGATATTGAAATCAAAGATAAAAAGGGAGTGGAGAATTTGGTAGCCAATCATTTATCTAGACTAGAGGGAAATGATGAGCTTAAGAAAGACACAACACTTGTGGACGACTCTTTCGTTGGAGAGCAACTCATGAGAATGGAAGCGGAATCCCTTCCTTGGTATGCGGATATAGTCAATTTCGTGGTATGTGGGATCATACCTCATGACATGAATCATCATCAAAAGAGAAAATTCTTATCCGAGACGAAGAGGTATTATTGGTATGAGCCCTTCTTGTATAGGCTATGCGCGGATGGAATATATATAGGACTTGTGTCGCCGAAGAAGAAATGAGGAACATCCTATACCATTATCATTCATCCCAATATGGAGGACATGGTGGGGGAGCAAAAACGGCATCGAAAGTCCTACAAAGTGGTTTCTATTGGCCTACCCTTTTTAGAGATGCTTATGAATTTGTGAAAGCTTGTGACCAATGTCAAAGGTCGGGAAATATCTCTAAAAGGCACGAAATGCCCCAACAAAGCATCCTTCTGGTGGAAATATGTGACATTTGGGGTATATACTACATGGGTCCTTTCCCGTCCTCCTATGGTAATCAATACATATTGGTTGCGGTCGATTATGTCTCGAAATGGGTAAAGGCCGTCGCCTCCCCTACTTGCGATGCCAAGGCGGTTACAAGACTCTTCAAGAAGATAATTTTCCCGAGATTTGGAGTTCCTAGAACCGTCATTAGTGATGGCGGTTCACACTTTAAGGAAAAACATTTTGAAGCCTTACTTCGAAAGTATGGGGTGAGCCACAAGGTAGCAACACCATATCACCCACAAACTAGTGGGCAAGTGGAGATATCAAATCGGGAAATTAAGGCAATCTTGGAGAAAACGGTGGGAAGCTCAAGGAAAGATTGGTCGGCAAAGCTAGATGATGTGTTATGGGCTTATCGTACCGCCTTCAAGACCCCCATTGGGATGTCTCCATATCGCCTCATATATGGGAAATCATGCCATTTGCCGGTTGAATTAGAATATAAGGCAATGTGGGCAATTAAATTCTAGAATATGGACTTACAAACGGCCGGAGAAAACAGGGTCCTTCAACTTCACGAGCTAGAAGAGATAAGGAACGAAGCCTATGAAAGTGCTAGGATTTACAAAGAAAAGACAAAGAAATGGCATGGCAAGAGAATTTTCCGCCGTGAATTCAAAGAGGGAGACAAAGTCTTACTTTTCAACTCTAGGCTCAAGCTCTTTCCGGGAAAACTAAAGAGCCGATGGAGTGGTCCTTTTGTTGTTCACAAGCCACACAAAGATGGCCATGTAGAGATACTCAACGACGAAGGAACCATCTTTAAGGCTAATGGACAAAGGCTCAAGCACTATTGTGAACAAACTCGGGATGAGCATTACATGTCTTACACCTTGACCGACCCATGAGAGAGTTTCAATCCGCTTGAGGAGGGATCCTAGCAAAGGACTCCTCAAGTGTGGTTCTTAAGAAAAGAATCAGCTCGGTCTTTGCCAAGACGTTAAACTAGGCCCTCACGGGAGGTACCCCGGTTTGTGAGTTGTCCATTTATGCACATTTATTTTCATATATGTTTGGCATGTGAACATTGAACCTTGTATGAGAGCACGGTGCTAGGATGGCTTAAAATGCATGATTAGGTGTGCTTGGTGTGGAATTATGCTTACATGAATTATCTAGGTGATGGTTATGTTTTAAGTGTGGAGTGTATAATCCTAGCTTGCGTTTTGATGAAAATTATATGTACACTAGTGATTTCTTGGGAAAGCATGTTTTGAGTATTGGGTGAATTTTAAATGATGCTCGTTCGTGTTGCGGAGTTAAAATTTCCAAGTGTGGAGTTAGGTTCTTGCAAAAATCATAAGACCTTTGGAGCAAAAACCTAAGGCTTCTTCGCAGGAACTGGTCTCAGCCGACCGACTGGGAAGTAACCATAGAGCCAGTCGACCGGCTCGATGGAGATCTCAGCGGGACCCTATTTTCGTGCCAGCCCAGCCGACCGGTTGGCCCATCCCAGCCGACCGGCTGAGAATCCCATTACCAAAACCCTCATTTCCCCATCTCCTCATTTCACACTCGTCCTTCGCCCGTTTTCAAACAACCGCAGCCAACCCCCGACCGTCTGTCCTCCTCACCTCACCTCGCTACCCCAGCACCTCGCCTCAACCTCGCCTCCCTCTCACGGCCACCTGTCGACCAGTCCAACCCGTCCAGCCTCCACCGCGCTCGCCAAAACCACCTCACCGCACCAAACCCTACTCCTCTTCCGATCTCCTAATCCGGCCATCGAAACTCCCCAAAAATTGCACCAATTGACTCTAAATCATCCCGCCCACAAACCCCCACCATCAATTTTGATCCCCGAAGCCTCTCGGAAAACTCACAAATCGGTCTCCAAATCGCCAGCCAATCGACCGGCTGAGAGACCCCTCTTCAGCCCAGCCGACCGGTTTGATTGAATCTCAGCGCCTCTTTCAGTGCATTTCATCCACTCAAATCATGCCTCAAGCCGGTTCTTCATCCAAGAACAAGTCTAAGGGTAAGGAAATTGCCCAAGTGCCTCCGAGGGACGTTCGGATTGAAGAATCGTCCGATAGTGAAGAGGATGATTTGCCTCTCGTCGTTCGCAAGAGGAAGCAATTCAGGGCTTCATTAAGAGAGCCTAGCTCAGACGAGGAATTGGATTCCCCTCCTCCCTCTCCCACTCCTCCACTCAAGAAAATGAGCAAAAGTTCGAAGGGTCCCTCTTCCGCGCCAAAAAAGCCCACAAAGAAGAAGGCCCCTGTGCCTCCCATTGCGCGAGTGCCATCACCCTCGCCTCCTGCATCTCCCAGTGATGCCCTCGTACTAGCAGAGCCGGGTGATGGTCCATTAGAGGGCCCATTGCCTCTTCCCACCCCCTACCCTTTTTCCGAGCCACTAGTGTTCGAAGAGGAAAATCACCGGATACATCATGACACCATCAAGAAGAAAAGGAAGAAGGCCATCGCCACTCTCTACCCGGACCTAGAAATCCTAAGGGACCTCGACCGTGATGTCGCCGATGAGGTACATTCTTGCCTAACTCATAGTGGCCTTAATTTGCTGTTTATGGATGATCCGGGCTCCTACCAAAGAGTAGTGGAGGAGTTTATATGCTCATTTGAATGGTTGAAGGATGAGGAAGGGGAGGTTTCTTGGAAATTTATTTTGGGAGGAAGGGTTTTCAAAATAAGGGAGAGTATTATTCTTGGTTGGTTGAGTTTCCCTCCTAATGGGGTAGAGGTGCGTAAATTTAATGAGCATGAGAGGAATCGTTTTTGGAGGAGGATCTCGGGGAGGAATGAGTGGTTCATTTCATCGTATAACTCTTCGGCCATCACCGCCCCGATTTGGAAAATTATTCATCGCCTTATTGCCTATGGGGTCAACACTAGATTGGGGAAGGCTAGAGCGGTATCGATTCCCGACCTTAATTTGATGATGGCCATTGACCTTGGAGATGTTCTAGATTGGTTCGCCATTTTTTCCTCCTGGTTCTTTGACACTGTTAAGGAGTCCTCGAGGAATCTTGCCTTGGAGGAGGTTCTTTGATCACATTGATTGCTTTAGGGTGTAACTTCACCTTTGACCATGAGGAATGCTCCGAACCATCCAAGAAGACCCTTAATGTTTCCACCATGAAGAGTATGCACATTCTCAAGGCGGATGGGAGGACTTGGGAGGAAGATACCAAACCTCACAAGAAGGAGCTTTGGGATAATGTGAAGTATAGGAAGGCCATGTTTGAGCAGCAAAATCCCCTCTACTGCAGTGCACACCTCACCCCACCCCGTTCCCCTCCTCCGGCCGACGAGCCCGCAGCCCCCATTCCTGAGGAGCCTCCCATCATAGAGCCACACATTGAGGAGACGGATGTTGAGGGTGCTGCCCCTGCTACTGGCGATTGGGTCGAGTGGCGAGAGCGAGTTTCCTATGACATCGCCAATTTGAGGAGTGGGATAGCTAGTCTTGATGCCTTTACTAGAGCTGAGGCGTTGAGATCTCGCCAGGAGTGGGATTGGCTTCGTTCTACAGTCCTATCCTTTGCGGAGGTCCCAGCACTCCCATCATTCCTCCACTAGCTCCAGAGTTCTCTGCTCCCCGTGGTGCCTCCCCATTGCCTTCCACGCCAGCTTCCATAGTCGGGGAGGCGAGCTCACGTCTCACAGGAGGGACCTTGGAGCCAGTTTGCTCTTTCCGGGAGGATAGCCCACTACTCACTGGTCCCACGGCACCGATTGAGGAGGAGGTAGGAGATTCGACTAGGGAGATCAGTCCGAGAGGCGATGAGGCTACATCATGAGTCCATGCTTCTTCTTGCTTTACACATGTATCTTTTCTTTGACTTGTTGCATTGGATGATAGTTTTGGATGTTAAGTCGCCTTTTGGCGCAATTTCGGATGATGTATGCCATTTTGGTGATATTTCCCTTACTTTCCTTTGGTTGTATGCTACATTTTCTATGACATTGAAGGTGTTTACCATTTTTATTGTTCACTCTACAGGATATACATTTACATAATCTTATCACGTCCAAATTCACCTTCATTGTTACATTTGCAACCAAAAGGTTATTCCTAACTCCCAAGGGTTATATCACCGGCACTACAAACGAGGGGAGTTTCCTATGCGCCTTTGCCTTTATTTTATCATTTTATGCGCTTAGGGACTAAGCTTGAATTAAGTGTGGAGTAGTTTGATGCGCATAGTTCACATGTTTGCATGTCATGCATATCATTTTTAGATGGACACTTGCATCTTTTGCACCTTATCCCTACATGAGAGTGTTTTTAACCATATAGGCTTGTGACTATCGATTCTTAATTCCTATAAATCACATCTAGCCTATTTGCCACATTTATTGGATCTTGAACTTAAAACCGACCTAGTCCATTGAATGTGTATTCTTGAAAGCCAATATCATTGCTATCTTTCGTCTATCCAATTCTCTAAGTATTTTCGATGAAATACCATGGATCAAGTTATAGCAAGCACCTTTTAAAATCTTCATGAAAAATTTAGACCATTTGAATGCTCCTTGGTGACTTGAGTTCTCTAACATGGTGCCTTGTTCATGTTTGATTCCCGCACATCCCATACACTTTTTGAATATATTGTCAAGTTTTAAGTGTGGAGTCAAAAACAAAAGAGGGCGAAAAATAGGCCCCATTCAAAAAAAATGTTTGCGGTCAAAGAGGGCAAAGCCCCGACTAAAAACTTTCTCAATGATCACGAGAAGTTTTCCTCCCAAATATACAAATGCCGGGGGTTAGGGAGGTAAGTCCCCCCTCGAAAGCATTTGTAGGCCAAAGGCCGTTTCAAAAAGAAAATAAGAAGCACTTAAAACTTGACTCTATGTTTTTCCTCCATTCTTCATCTGTGCGGGATTCATCATTTGCATTGTGTGCTTGTTAGAATGACTTTTGGACGACCCATGTGCTTGCACGGGAGTCTTCTTTGTCACAGAATGACTTCTGTGACAAAGAAGACTGCGCCCACAACGAAGACAGTGTAGATATCGTCCTTCGAAAAGTTCGGGATGATATGTTTTTGCAGTTCTATTAGCGACCCTGTTTGGGTCGTCCTTAGTCATTATTGTTGTTGCTTGTCTGGCCTGTTTTCTTTTTTCCTTTTGCCCTCTTGTTGGAGTGGTGAGGTTGTTTGCCCCTTGGGGGGTTTTTGTAACAGGTTTGGCTTCGGTTTGATCAATAAAGCAGGGACATCCTGTCTGATTTAAAAAAAATGGATTACGGCTTAAGCGCCTAAAACTTGGGAATGAGTTCCACCTCGCAAACCCATGGACTAGCCCTAGCTAGCATAGATGAGCGATTGACAATTTTTGTGCAAACTAAAAACTTCACATCTATTTGTATAGCCTTGAAAATGAATAGACTTTTGGATAAGACGATTGATAGCCCTGGTATTGATGACCTTGAATCCACAACCTCAAAGGTTCTCAAAGTGGTTCGAAAGTTCTTTTGATGATATTGTGATGGTAGTTCTAGCATGGGGTGAGGAATTTGTTTTGAGAAATCATAGCCTCGGTTGAACACTCTTAAATTCACTCTCATGGGATAGTTGCATTTGGGATTTGTGAGTATTCCCTTTTCTGAAAACTCTCACGAGACTATAACTCGTCCACTAGGGTAGCCTAGGGGTTTAAAGGCTTGATGCATATGCTAAATGCATTCGTAACGCCTACGAAAAGGAGCTAGTTAGATTGTAAATACTCGTCATTTTTCTTTCAATAACATGTTTGGAAATAATGATTGAGACCTTGTGAAATCTAGTGAGGCAAATTAGACGAAAAACATAGCACCGCTAGCATTTCGACATTTGCATGACCCTTGACATATACTCATACTTTGTTCGGGGCGAACAAAGATTAAGTGTGGAGTGTTGATAAGTCGAGTTTTCGACTTATTAATATTGTTTCTCACTGACGGAGCGCACCACACCGTCGTTAATGTGTGATGGCTCTGTGCAAAAATAAATTTATAAGTCCGCTACTCGTTACTCTACTATTGGGTAGTAAAGCGGTAAGTAGGGGTCGAACCCAAGGGAATTAGTGGATAGTTGTTCTTTCGAAAATGGAAAGTAAGACAGTTGGGGGTTGGTTGTGATTTTAGTACTGAAAGTAACGTGGGTTGGTTGTGATTTTAGTACTGAAAAGTAAATGACTGAAAGTAAAGAAAGTAAATACGGGACTGAAAGTAAATACTGAAAAGTAAAGTACTTGAAGGACAAGACTTGCTAAAAGTAAGTGCGTAAAAGTAAAGTGCTTGAAGGACAAGACTTGCTGAAAGTAAATGCTTGAAGGACAAGACTTGCGGAAAGTAAGCAGTTGATATGGGACTGAAAGTAAAGTGACAGGTGATGTTTTAATTAAAGGAAAGGATTCGGTTTTAAGGGACTTGTATCATAAATCTGTTTATCATCGATCTCTAATGATCATACTAAGTGTTCAAAGATGTATCAAGGCTATTTCTAGCACATGACTTGCCACATCGTTTAGAACACTTGTTCTATTTGGGCTAATTCCTCCTTTCGAAATATCTTAGCTTATGTGCATCCATTTGATCAATCATTTCCGATCAACCAAATGGTGTTTTAAAGATGTTGAATTCCACAGATAAGCTGTGCTCTTTCGAGCCTCCACTTATCCACGGAAGTTCACGAACCCATGGAAGAGCTTTGCTCCTTCGAGCCTCCACTCAACCAATAGCATTCTGACCTAATATATGACACATAGAACAAGTTTTGAACACAAAGAGGCACTAAGAGAAGGGTCTAAAACATTGTATGATACAAGCACACCCCTTCAACCGAATGAAGGGTTTAGCTACGAATATCCATAGAGGTGGATATCATAGCTAAGTGCTTAGTAAAGTAAAGGTTTTGAAAGACAGGAAAGTAAAGGTTTTTGGAAATCAAGACACGGAAAGTAAAGTGAAGAATACTCAAGAACCAACAGGAGTAAACTCAAGAACAATGAAAAGTAAAGGAAATGCTTGAGTACTTCAAGAACCGACAAGAGTACTCAAGAACAAACTTTGAGCTTCAATGTCAAAGTGGTGTGTTTACATGGATTGTGCCCAAACTCTATAGAGATAAGTAACAAGTGACTATGGACTTGTGGTGTGTGATGGATTGAGGATGATTTACAAAGGAGAAGGAGCTTGGTATTTATAGGCAAGGAGGAGGAGAGGGAGGCCAACACATGGCAAGAGGGGAGTGGAGGAGCTCAAAGCCGCCGGCCATGAGGTGGCACGGCTCAAAGCCGCCGGCCTAGGTGGCAAGAGGGGAGAGGAGGAGGGGATAGCTGCCGGTGGTGAGGTGGAGGAGGGGTGAGTGTGAGTGGAATGAGATCTTTCCCTCCCAAAAGCCATCGGTTACATCCCAACTCCGGTTAGACTTTGGTTGCCCTTTGGTTGCTTCTTAGTTGACATCAAAAGGTGAGGAATTTAGACTTGGCATTTCACTTGTGTTCTTGATCTTTGTTGGAATAAGTCATTGGGACTTAGTTGTGGCTTGATCGGAGTATTGTCGGAGTATGACCAGTTCTGACTTGTAATCCACTTTTAGCGTTAAGAACTCCATTTTAGCTCGTTTCATCTTTACTCCTTGAAATAGCCTGTAAAACAAAAGTAAAACTAACAAGTAAAAGTTGTCAAGATAAAGCGTCTAATTTGGTGGGTTTAATTGTCTTAACGAATCATATAAATATGGTCCATCAGATCACCCCACACTTTTAGTTGTTTGTCCCGAACAATGCTATTTAAGAGATGCACACACAATCCACGTAAAAACTTCAAATAGGAAAGTGAGAATATGGAACTAGATTTATCCTATTCATGCATTACTTACTTATTACCAAACTAAACCGTGTAAATACTTAGAAGAAACTTGATACTTGTACCTTCGAGCTGAGATGCAATTTAATTTGGATGTTCCGGGAGATCGCCCTTTTCAGGCTCCTGGACTGCATTCTCTGGACCGACTCGCACTATATGGTTAACTTGTCACTTTCTCTAGCACATGATTCGGTTCGGGTTTCAATGAGTTGAGCATTTTGATTTCCTTTTGGTGAGGGACAGCTTCTGAAGTGAATTGGCCTTTGGCCTTTGATGTTGAATTGGAGTTTCTTCACTTTTGTTTCGGTTAAAACCTTCACAATTTTGGCTTTCGGCCTTTGATTAGCTTCTTCGAGCTTTTGCTTCTTTGTGACTTGCTTGTCCATTTTCTCAACCTTCTTGGGAGGTCCAATCATCGCCCGAGAGCATATGGAAATACCTCCCCGCTCTTTCTCATCCTCGCCGTTTCGCGCGGGTCAAGATGAGGGTTGCTCATCTATTTTCTTGGCTACTCGGGCTACAGATAGGACGGTTTGATTCTCGTCCCGCCTCTTGCATAAACGCTGCACGACAGAGATGACTCTGATCTTCTTTGAAACCCGAAGTGCAGCATCCACTGACTTCGTAAACCATATAGTGAAATTCATTCCTTCGATTGCTTGCCAAGCCTCTCTAGGGCAATTTATATCAACTCCACATCCCCTGTATATCTCAACACAAATGGACAAATGAGAAGTTACATCCTAAGTCTCTACACAGTTGAATTTTCACAAGGTAATTGCATGAATTTAGATCTATCTTTTTCACATTCTCAAGTTCATAGTTTCAAAAAGATAATATTAAGGGAAAAGGAAAAGAAAAAGCATGTTAACAACTATGTACAAAGGCGGTTTCTCACCCCACACTTTTGAACGAAGGCGTGCCTCACAGCACGACTTAGTTCAAAAGTTATGCTAGCAAATATATACAAGAGAAGGAAATGACATTAAGGAAAAGGGAAGAACTGAACTCTTTTTACGGTGTCGTTACATGTCGAGGACATGCGAGCGAACGACATGGCTCGAAGCTGGATAATCGAGGGAGTTCGGTTGGGGCCTTGAACTCTCGGCGCAGGCCCGATATTTCTCGGAAGCTGCCTGGCTGATCTTGCTCCAAAATCCAATTCCTACATGTTAGACATTCCTTCTATACAAAATGGGTGAGAGCGACTGACAAGGTAAAAACTAAATGACAGAAAATAAATGACTGAAAATAAGATAAGTGTCAGGTTACCTCCCGACAGTGCCTTTGTTTAACGTCGTTGGCTCGACGCATGGGGATCACAAGTTCGGATCCCATGGGTGGCTCAGGTCGTAGTGTTGTGGAGCGCCTACTTTCATTCTTGCCTTGACTTTCCCCGATTTCTTGTGAGATGATGTGCTCGGGTCAGGACTCCTTTGTTTCGATGGTTTTTCTTTCCATTGTCTCTGAGAAGGCAAGGGACCTTTGAACATAGCTGCTGGTCTCTTGAGTGGGGCTCTCTTATGTTTAGGGCTGCCTTGTCTAGTCGTGGCGAGAAACTGCTCCATCAGGGAGTCGTTCTGATTAGACCCTTCTTCCATCCTTCTTTCAGGCTCTCCATTGATCACATAGTTTTCTGCGATTTGCATATTGATCAGAGGGAAAAGTTGCGAGGCTTCCATTATAAGCGCCGGATCCATATTGGCCAGACTTTTCGTGAGGAACTGGTCTTGATTGATTTCTTCGGCTGCTTCGGTGGTGAGGGTTGGGTATGTCGCTGGTTACTCGCTAGTGGCGTTCTGGACTTCCTCTTCGGCCTGCTCAGGAGTGAATTCGAATGAAGACTTTTCTTCATCCTCCTCTAAATCGTCCTCCGGCTCTGGGTCTTCTGATGGCTCGGGGGTGATCTCCCATATAGATTCCTCCTCTGTGCTTCCTGTTTCTGACTCGTCCCTCATGGTCTCTGCAAATTCTTCCCTACTCCTTTCTAGATTAGCTTCTACCATCTGTGTTCTATGATCAGCTTGGTGCCTTGGCCTTCGTTTTGTAGCTTCGGCCAAGTCATCTATGAGATTCCACATGTCGATCAGGGATAAGTGCATAGCCGATCCTCCCACCGCGTCGTTAATCCTTGATTGCTCATCTGCCCTCATTCCACAAAGAAATTTTTGAAGAAGGAATACTTCTGTGAATCCATGGTGCGGGCAGCGCAAAACAACTGTATCGTAGTACGTATAATACTCGTCCAGTGTCTCGTCCCGGGATTGTTGAAGGTAGATGATCTTCTCGCGGGTGTCATGTCGTAAGGACGGCGGAGAAAATTCTTTTAGGAATTGGGCACAAAGATCCACATAATAATCTGCACAACTAGCAGTTGATGCCTAATACCATACTGTCGCAAAGTCAGTTAAAGAGTGTTCAAAACATTTCATTTGAAAATCCTCTAACGTTTCATTTTCAGGTTTCATGTAGCGGCATATATGGTGGAAATGTTGGCAGTGTATTACAGGGTCTTCTCCGGTGGTACCTCCAAATTGAGGAAGATGCTGAGTCATTCATGCATACATAGTGGACAGTGCAATGAAATGAAATTGAGAAGGGAAAGAAAAAGAACAACTAATCAGATGGCTAACTCCCCGGCAACGGCGCCAATTTTGACGGAGCGCACCACACCGTCGTTAATGTGCGATGGCTCTGTGCAAAAATAAATTTATAAGTCCGCTACTCGTTACTCTACTATTGGGTAGTAAAGCGGTAAGTAGGGGTCGAACCCAAGGGAATTAGTGGATAGTTGTTCTTTCGAAAATGGAAAGTAAGACAGTTGGGGGTTGGTTGTGATTTTAGTACTGAAAGTAACGTGGGTTGGTTGTGATTTTAGTACTGAAAAGTAAATGACTGAAAGTAAAGAAAGTAAATACGGGACTGAAAGTAAATATTGAAAAGTAAAGTGCTTGAAGGACAAGACTTGCTAAAAGTAAGTGCGTAAAAGTAAAGTGCTTGAAGGACAAGACTTGCTGAAAGTAAATGCTTGAAGGACAAGACTTGCGAAAAGTAAGCAGTTGATATGGGACTGAAAGTAAAGTGACAGGTGATGTTTTAATTAAAGGAAAGGATTCGGTTTTAGGGGCCTTGTATCATAAATCTGTTTATCATCGATCTCTAATGATCATACTAAGTGTTCAAAGATGTATCAAGGCTATTTCTAGCACATGACTTGCCACATCGTTTAGAACACTTGTTCTATTTGGGCTAATTCCTCCTTTCAAAGTATCTTAGCTTATGTGCATCCATTTGATCAATCATTTCCGATCAACCAAATGGTGTTTTAAAGAGGTTGAATTCCACAGATAAGCTGTGCTCTTTCGAGCCTCCACTTATCCACGGAAGTTCACGAACCCATGGAAGATCTTTGCTCTTTCGAGCCTCCACTCAACCAATAGCATTCTGACCTAATATATGGCACATAGAACAAGTTTTGAACACAAAGAGGCACTAAGAGAAGGGTCTAAAACATTGTATGATACAAGAACACCCCTTCAACCAAAGGAAGGGTTTAGCTACGAATATCCATAGAGGTGGATATCATAGCTAAGTGCTTAGTAAAGTAAAGGTTTTGAAAGACAGGAAAGTAAAGGTTTTTGGAAATCAAGACAAGGAAAGTAAAGGGGAGAATACTCAAGAACCAACAGGAGTAAACTCAAGAACAACAAAAAGTAAAGGAAATGCTTGAGTACTTCAAGAACCGACAAGAGTACTCAAGAACAAACTTGGAGCTTCAATATCAAAGTGGTGTGTTTACATGTATTGTGCCCAAACTCTAGAGAGATAAGTAACAAGTGACTATGGACTTATGGTGTGTGATGGATTGAGGATGATTTACGAAGGAGAAGGAGCTTGGTATTTATAGGCAAGGAGAAGGAGAGGGAGGCCAACACATGGCAAGAGGGGAGTGGAGGAGCTCAAAGCCGCCGGCCATGAGGTGGCAAGGCTCAAAGCCACCGGCCTAGGTGGCAAGAGGGGAGAGGAGGAGGGGATAGCCGTCGGTGGTGAGGTGGAGGAGGGGTGAGTGTGAGTGGAATGAGATCTTTCCCTCCCAAAAGCCATCGGTTACATCCCAACTCCGGTTAGACTTTGGTTGCCCTTTGGTTGCTTCTTAGTTGACATCAAAAGGTGAGGAATTTAGACTTGGCATTTCACTTGTGTTCTTGATCTTTGTTGGAATAAGTCATTGGGACTTAGTTGTGGCTTGATCGGAGTATTGTCGGAGTATGACCAGTTCTGACTTGTAATCCACTTTTAGCGTTAAGAACTCCATTTTAGCTCGTTTCATCTTTACTCCTTGAAATAGCCTGTAGAACAAAAGTGAAACTAACAAGTAAAAGTTGTCAAGATAAAGCGTCTAATTTGGTGGGTTTAACTGTCTTAACGAATCATATAAATATGGTCCATCACTCACTATAGCTTTAGTTCGCTTCCGGTGATAATTTGATGTCATGTGATCTCTTTTCGTCTGTTTCAGGTACAAAACAAGATGTCTCAGTGTCAAAAACCAAGATTTGGAAACTCGGGGAAAAATCGAAGAATTAAGGCAAAGTGCACTAAACAGGAACTCAGCCGACCGGCTGAGAATCCTCCGAAAGACCAGCGGACCGGCTGGATTGACATCCCAGTGCAGGCCAAAATTCTTCATGCCCCAGCCGACCGGTTGGAGTCCTAAGTCATTTCCCAGCCGATCGGCTGGAGCCCGAAATCCTGTCCCAGCCGACCGGTTGGGATCCGAACCTCTGTACCAGCCGACCGGCTAGATTGACGTTCCAGCGTAGCCCAAAATTTCTCATGTCTCAGCCGACCGCCTGGAGTCCAAAGGCCTACGCTCAGCCGACCGGCGGGCCTGCTACAGTGACAGATTTTTTACCCGAGGCTATAAATAGAAAGTGTCAATTTTGACCTAGGTACTTGGACTTTTGGGCAAAAATACTCATCAAAGGAGATCAAATCAAGTTCATCAATCCATAATCAACAAAGGAGGAGTGAAGATCAAAGGGAGACATCTAGGATTAACCATCATATTTTCTATTCCTCTTCTCTTCTAATTTGTTGTATTCAAACCCTACACACATCATGTTGTCTTACATGATGTGTGAGTAGTTCCCTTGTGTTTTGAGGGTGTTGTTACCTTCCTTGGTACTCTTGATCATGTATACACATGCTTGATGATTAATCTAAGGTGTTAAATTCACATTTGCTATGGTCTTCATTATTGCATGCCACTAGGTGTTTGATAAAATGCCTAAGTGAATTGTTTATTCCAAAACTTGACCTAATAATCTAGCGATGTTAGGGATGGTTTAGATGTAGTAAATGTGATCATATCTAAGGATTTGAAGTGAACTAGGACTCGAGTCCTTGACATTTATTGCTTGGGAGACATTCCAATGTTAATAAAGGTCATGGAATGAACCAATTATCTTGACGGAGTGAGGTTCGAGCTATAAGAGAGCTTGGCTAAGATTAGATTCAATGACAGTTGGTCTACACTAGTCTAAGCTAGGTTCAATACTATCTAACACCTTGAATGCATTTAATTCTTGTATGCATGATCACGGGAAATGCCAAGGAGGGGTATAATCCTTCGAAACTCTCTTTGGATTGATATTTAACCCTTTTGCACTATCTCATTGCTTGTTTTTGATCGATAACCATTCTCATAAGTGATTTGAAGGAATAGCCGAGTAGAAAACTTGATTCCCCTAGCGTATAATCCAATTACTCCCTTGGGTTCAACACCGGTCTTACCGGTCAAACTATAAATATCTTTTGACTATACAATTTATTACACGTCACTTACCAGAAGGTTTGCGTATCACACAACTTACGGATTGAAGGACGGAAGACGGCCTAACAGCTTGCAAGGATGGCCAATGTCAGCGGGAGGAGGGTTGACAGTGGACGGAGGGGACATTGGGCGCTCTTTGTCACTAACGATTTGGACCTTAGACACTCTCAACAACAATGCCATAATGAAAGTGAATATTTTAAAAAACAAATGGAGAGATTGGGGAAAAGGATTTGCTCAAATTGAGCTTCCAATTTTCCTAGACAATGATGGATTGATAATCACATTCATATTGAGCCCTATATGGACTCGTTTTCATCTAAAGGAATGACAAAGTTCAAATTAGGACAGTCCACATCACATAGGATCCCTCGGACGAGCCCTTGTGGGACTCATCAATGTCTTTAACTTTATACCCACTAGCCCAACACTTTTCTTTCATTTCGTTGTATGCAAATCATTCGTGTCTTACAGTCTTAGGGACTCATGTCATGCTTTAATTTACAAATATACCCTTAACTATAAAATCGTACACCCAGTCCCCAGACAACTAATCCATATTTTACTGCACATTACAAGATTCTTCGTTGCCTCCGATTTCCATGTGATTTTAGAAATCATTACTGCATTCCAACGTGCCCTCGACTGTTATAATCAGTTCTATCGAAGTGATTTAAAACCTATAGCATTTGTATGTGGGGTTGTAGCTGAGTTGGCTCACCATTTGGCTTCATAATAAAGTGATCATGAGTTCAACTCCCCACAAATGCAACATTCCCACCAATATTTGGTGAGAAATTTCCTCCCTTCACAGGAGGTGTTTCCCTCCCCTTTCAGGAGGTGCTTTCCTCCCCTCGCAGGAGGTGCTTCCCGCCCTTTGCTGGAGGTGCTCGAGGTGGCTTCGCCTTCGCCACGGCTCTGAAGAAAGGCTTCGCCCGTGAGGCAGTTGATTGCTCGGAGATATGCTTCGAAGTGGATGAGTAAAGACGCCGCAAGGCTTGCGCTTCAATGGAGATTAATGTACTAGATTAGCTTGAGAATTTCAGTAGTCTTGTACAATACATGTATACATCCCATCAAAAAAACCTATAGCACTTGATGTGTAATTTATTAAACTTAGGGGGTAGTCTGTGTAATATCCAACAATTTTTGTCCGCTTGCATTTACATTGTTTCTTTATCTGATTTCCGTATTGAAAATTATATTTGTATATAAATTATAAATCATTAAAAATCATGACATGTGTCAAGGGTAATATGATCTTTTTCAATTTCCAATTTTATTTTTCAAAGATTTAACTAAATATTCAGTGATATGGTCAAACTGTTACTTTTCGCTTTAGTTTATCAAAAGTTACTTTATGTCACTGAACATTTAGCCTTATCACTGAACATTTAGCCTTTTTCAAGATTCCCACGTATTTTGGCTAAATGTTCCATGTTACTAGACATTGTCCTGTAAATTTTTCCAAATTGTCCACATATTTTTTGATTTTTTAATGATTTTAGCTAAATGTTCAATGACAAAGGATAAATATTCAATGAATAATTTTTTCTCTCGATGAGCTGAAGCGAAAAGCAACAATTATAAGTATTCTGATTGGTTTATCCCTTAAAGTCGTTCTTATATATGAATTTCGTCAAAATTTACATTATGACCAAGCCTGCGTCATTTCATTAAGTGCCACATGACAGCTTTCGAAAGGATTTAAAATTTATATAGAAAACATGATTTATTTATATATAAAAACATGATTTATACCTCTTCACAATTTTACGTATTTATCTAATACAGTCTTAACAATATCAAAGAAGGGTAGCTTTACCATTTTGGCTAATTGTTCTATGTTGTTGGGTTTTATGGTGTTTTTGACCCATGAGAAAGAGCCCAACAAAAGTTCAATGCTAGGTTTCCAAAAACCCTAACTTGAGGTTATAAATATAAGTGAAGAAAGAAATTCAACTTGAGATTGAGATTGAAGAGAGTATTTTCGGATCTGCAGTATCCTGCCACAAATATCAGTCAGTTGGCAGTAGCTTCACAGCATCTTGGCCTTTGTGTTTAACGGTGAAGATCAAGTTTGGAAGTCTAGAAGTCTTTTATTCGTGGCTTGAATAGTAGCAGATTTTGGGTGAGATTATTCATCATCCTTGCTTGGTGTTCATCCATATATTCTGAGGTGATTTGTTCCAAGTATATGATGATGATTGTATGCCGCTAGTATATCTAGAGAAGACTTGTATTACTCTCTCATATTAGTGATAGTAGATTTAAGCAGCCTAAGATGTCCCGTGGTTTTTACTCTTGTTTTGAGAGGTTTTCCACATAAAATTTCGGTGTCTCGTCTGTGATTACTTTTCTACCTTGTTGTTGGGTTTTGTTTCTGTTGAAGTATCCTATTTGTTTGCATCCTCAAAGGTTCATTCAAGTTGGGAAAGTTTTGTCAAACGAAGTTTATTCCGCTATGTTTGTTTACCGTTATGGCTAATTTCCCATTAGAATGGTATCGAGAGCTATTGGTTTTCTGTTTGAGGTTGACTTGATTGAACGATGGAAGCCAATACAAGTAGGATGGTTAATCTGAATGGTTCAAATTATCATGTCTGGAAAGAAAAGATGGAAGATCTGCTTTTGTGAAGATTATTATTTGCCTGTCTTTACTACTGATAAGCCTAAAAAGAAAAATGATGAAGAATGGAAGATTCTGCATAGACTGGTTTGTGGGTTTATCTGACAGTGGGTTGATGATAATGTTTTGAACCATATAAGTGGGGAGAAGAATGCTCATACTCTGTGAAAAAGCTCGAGCAGCTATATGAGCTAAAGATTGAGATAATAAGTTGTTCTTGATCAAACTGATGATGAGGCTAAAGTATCACGATGGAACTCCTATCACGGATCATTTCAATAGTTTTCAAGGAATTATTAATCAGCTTGCAGGAATGGGTATCAAGTTTGAAGATGAGATTTAAGGTTTATGGCTCCTTAGTACTTTGGCGGATTCTTGGGAGACTTTTAGGACATCATTGTCCAACTCCACACCAGAAGGCATGATTTCTATGGAATTGGCTAAATGCAGCATCTTAAACGAAGAGATGAGAAGAAAGTCGCAGAGTTCCTCTTCACATTCAGATGTGTTAGTTGTTAAAAGGTGGGAGAGAAATCGGAGTCGAGGACCGAGTAACAGAGATAATCAACGAAGTAAATCGAGAGGATGGATATTGAGTGTTACCATTGTGGTAAGAGGGGCAAACGTAACGATTTTGCAGACAGTTGAAGAAAGAGAATAAAAGAGGCAGGCACAGTAATCAAAAGAGTGGCCATAAGAAAGATGATGGTGACAACGAAAATACTATGGTAAATGCAACAATCGGTGAGTTATTTGTTTGTCTTGATCATGATATGGTCAATCTTGCACATGATGATTCGAGTTGGGTTGTTGACAGTGGTGCTACATGTCACGTTACATCACAAAGAGACTTTTATTCATCTTACACTCCAGGTGACTATGGTACCATTAAGATAGGCAATGATGGGTTATCAAAGATAGTTGGAGTTGGAGATGTTTGCTTGAAATTTGATAATGGAATGGAATTAGTTTTTCGCAATGTAAAACATGTCCCGGATATGAGACTCAATGCGATTTCCACAGGCTTACTTGACGATGATGGTTACTATAGCATATTTGGTATTGGATTGTGGAAGCTCACTCGTGGCTCTTTGATCGTAGCAAGAGGCGAGAAGTTCCTACAGTTATATGTGACACATCCGAAGATCTCTCACAATATTGTTAATGCAGTGAAGAATATTGATATGATCAATTTGTGGCACAAAAGACTTGGGCACATGAGTGTAAAGAGGATGTCTCTATTATCGAAGAGAAAGTTATTACCTGGTGTGCATGACGTTCATGTAGAAAAGTGTTCTCACTGTTTGGAAGGGAAGCAAACTAGAGTTACCTTTAAAAGTCAACTCCTTACAAAAAGGAGAATATACTTGATCTAGTGCATTTTAATGTTTATGGTCCTATGAAAACTAGGACAGTCGGTGGCTGCTCATATTTTATAACATTCATCGATGATCATTCCAGGAGGGTCTGGATTTGTACACTAAAGTCAAAGAATTAAGTTTTGAATGTGTTTAAGCATTTTCATGCCTCAGTTGAGAGATAGACTGATAAGAAGCTCAAGTGTATTCGAACTGATACTAAAGGTGAATACATTGGGCCCTTTGATACTTATTGTAGATATCAAGGTATTTGATATCAAAAGACTCCACCAAAGACACCGCATCTGAATGGTTTGGCCGAACGGATGAATAGAACATTGGTTGAGCAAGTTAGATGTTTGCTCTCACATGCAGAGTTGCCGAGATCCTTTTGGGGTGAAGCTTTTTTAGTACAGCAGTACATGTTATTAATCTAACGCATTATGTTCCCTTACAATTTGATGTTCATGACAGGGTTTAGAGTGTTAAGGATGTCTCATACAGTCACTTACGTGTCTTTGGGGTGTAAGGCGTATGCGTATATTTCAAAAGATGAAAGATCGAAGCTTGATGTCAAGTCTAAGCCATGTGTATTCCTTGGTTATGACCAAGATAAGTTTGGGTACAGATTATATGATCAGGTTCAGAAGAAGCTTGTTCGAAGTAGAGATGTTATTTTTATAGAAGATAAGTTTTTAAAGGATGATAAGAAGGAGGAGACGGTTCCTCAACATACTAATGATCTTATTGATTTGGATCCAGTTCTTACTCAGCATGTTGAGTCACATGCAGGAGATGATGTTCAAGATGGTGAACAACATGATGATGTTTCTGAGCAAGTAGCGATGAAAGAAGTTCTAGCTAAATTTTAGTCTTAATTTGCAAGTCACGACAATAAGGGATTTCTAAGACTAATTGAATTTCTAGCTAAATTGATAATAAGTAATAAATTTTATAGATTTGATAAATGAATATACATTATTGAAACAAATATTAAAACAAGAATCATGTTTAGCTTGATGGAAGGAGAGTGGATAATTAGAGAGGAAGAATAGGTTCGAGTCTTGTCCAAGTCAAAATAAATAAATATTTTTTCATACAAAATCGAACCGATCAAATCACGTTTCATGAAAATTGGGTCAACCGGGTTTTGATCGGATCACTTGTAAACCGATCGGATAACCGAACCGGTCGAACCAACCGAATCGATCCGAGTTTAATAACACTACTTATAACACTACTTACTACCTAATTTTTATGGAAATATGTTGTTTTTGCACATTACTCACTGCTCTCTCTCTTATTGCAGATACACTTACCAAGCATGTAACCCGACATTAATGGATAATGGCCCATCCGGTTCCGGTCCGACCCGGTAGTATTACCATAGAATTCGGTGGTGATCCCGAGGAGATGGGAGAGCAGGGAGTGGCTTGATGGTGAATAAGATGAAACAGAGAGGGCATTTATCTACAACGACATGACCTTTAATTTCAGGCTCCTGGTTATTGCTTGCCTGCTGCTGCTTGCTAGTTGTCCTGCTTTTATTTTCATGTTCGCTAGTACCAGTGTACCACACTCTCTCCACTCCCTCCCTCACTCTCAGTTTTGACCGTTGCTTTTATCTTTCTCTCTCCTCACCTCAAACCTCCACCTCCATCCGCTCCGATCATCTCCTCCTCTTCATTCCCCATTTTCAACCACACCCATCTCCCAAAACCGCCTCTGTAAACCAAAGGTGAGACCTTTATCATCATCATCTTCTTCTTCTTCCTTGTGTTCATTTTTGATGTCTGGACTTCTGGCAAACCCATCTTGAGAGGTTATGTAATTTGAACATTTCATTTTCAGACTGTGCTTGTCTTCATCTCAAGTTGGGTTTGGTAATGAATATTTTACTTTTGGCTTTTGAATTGAAATTCTATCCCACTCTTTTTTTTTTCAATTTTTTAAAAATCTCACTTTGTTGATTGTTGCTGTATGCTAATTTAGCTTGGTGTTCATACCTGATAACTTTATCAAAGTTCCATGTTCATAAAAATAAAGCCATCTCCTCCTTTCCAGAACTCTCTCTTCTTTAACTTTTATCTCTTCAACAAGATTAAAAATTCTGCTTATTTTCTTGGTTTTGTTTTGTTTTTGAGCTCAGATTGTTGTTGTTTTGTGGATGTTTTTATCTGATTTTTGTTATTACATGTAATGCAGTCAAATTAGCACTTTTAGCCTGTCAATTAGTACTTTTATCTGCATCTGGAATTCCATTTACTCAGAAATTTGGGTTTGTATTGATTTTTTAGATTTGGTTTTGTAACATTTAGTGTTGTGTTATGAAGCCTCCTAATCAAAATCACACAAATTTACATTTGTCCAAATCTTCCAAATTTCCCGTCTAGGTGGTCTGTATCGTCTTCTAGGAGTTAGCTGATCAGCTTTGTGCAACAGTTCATGGTGATGTTATAAAGATAAGGAAACATTAGAGTCTGAAAAGTGGAGTTTGATTGAGGAATGGGATGTTCCACATCCAAATTGGATGAGGAAGAAGTTGTGCAACTTTGTAAAGATAGAAGGAATTTTATAAAACAGGCTGTCGAGCATAGGATACAATTCGCGTTGGGGCATATCGCTTACATTCAGTCATTGAAACGCGTCTCGGCAGCTTTATATGACTATGTGGGTGGAGATGGAGATGAGTCCGCTATGCTCATGTTGGACTCAGCTTACATAACTCCGCCATTTACTAAGTCTATTACGCCGAAGTCTTTTTCAGGTCCGAGGAGAATATCTCAACTGAGCTCGTCGTCAGTGAGGATTGATTTTTACAAGCCGCGTGGGAAGAACCCGTCTGTATTGGTTGAGGAGAGACTTGGGTCACCGGAGACTGTGCGTGTTGAAAGTTATTCTCCGGTGCATCAGTATGGTGGATATGAGGGATTTTTTCAAGCTCAACCGAGTTCATCAGCGTTCTTTTGTTCTCCGCCGAATGAGAGGCAAAACATGCCACCTCCGTCGCCTCAGGCGTCGCAGTGGGACTTTTTTTGGAATCCTTTTTCTTCGTTGGACTATGATTACTACCAGCCGAGTGGAGGCTATGATGATGATGATGATCCGAGGGTGTTTGATGATGATGATGTTACCGGTTTGAGGAAAGTTAGAGAAGAAGAAGGGATTCCGGAGTTGGAGGAGGAATCTGAAAATGAAGAGATTCGGAATGATACTTCGAAAAGAGAAGGTTATAGAGAGGAAGTCTTAGTTGAAGACGTGGATGATGAAGATAGCGAAGAAGGTGACACGGACGAGGAGGAACAACACTGTGCTTACGACGAGGAGGAAGAAGAAGAGGAAGACCACGAGGAAGAGAGTGAATTTGAGACCGAGCATGAACTGCAAGAAACACATCCACAAGCCGCTAAAAGCAAGGAAATTTCTGAACCAAGAGATATCCGTGGACAAGTTAAGATCAGTCAAGAAAGAGCAGCTGGGAGAGAAATTGAAACTACCGAGGAAAAACCAGCAGGCTTTACCGTTTATGTCAACAGGAGGCCAACTAGCATGTGGGAAGTGGTTCGAGATCTTGAAGAACAGTTCATAGCCATTCGCAACGCAGCTGATGAAGTCTCATCTACTTTAGACGCTAGTAGAGCTCAGTACTCATCATCATCGTCTAATGATCTTACAGGTGCGACAATTTTTTCCTTCTTATTCAGTACCTGCATATTGTGAATTCTCGTTATGGAGCAGCATTAAAAAAAAATTTGCTCGCAGCTATGAAAATATTGAACCCGGTTGCCTTGCTGCGCTCAGCTTCGTCGCGCTCAACCTCCTCCAGATACCTGACCAACACTTCAGTTTCTAGAGCAGACGGCAATGGGAGCAGCAGCCACTTCTCGGAGGAGTCATGTATTTTCGAAAGTCATCAATCGACTCTCGACAGGCTCTACGCTTGGGAGAAAAAACTCTACGAAGAAGTCAGGGTATATAATTCTCTATACACCACCAAAAAACCAGAATCACTGATTTACACTGCAAGACTCGCTAAGATAACATTGTTAACGGCATTTATGCAGATGGGCGAGCGTCTTAGAATGGCTTACGAGAAAAAATGTGTGCTACTCAGGAAGCAGGACGTCAAAGGGGAGGACGATATTGTGATGGATAAAACGAGATCAGCCATGAGAAATCTGCATACTCAAATAAAGGTTTCAATGCATACAGTTGAAGCTATTTCGAAGCGGATCAGAACTCTGATGATTGAAGAGTTGCAACCTCAAGTCCAGAAATTGGTTCAGGGGTATGTGAACATTATTCTTATCCATTGAATCATTAATTGGCACCTATTGAATTTGAAAATAGGAATTAGTTACTGTACTTTAAAAAAACACGAAATTATCTACTTTTTAGTTTTTTTATTTAACATGAACCAATTTTATAACAAAGTTAAATTTTATCATAAATAAAACTACATTTTATCATCAACATCAACACATACAAAAGTATAATGTTTTGTGTTAAATTGTTTTTAGCTTCTGATTCCTTAAAAATACACATGATCCAAAAAAAATTATCCGAAGTATCAAACAAAGCTTAACTTTACTGAAATGCTAAATCAGAATTAATTTAACTGAAGTCATATTAAATTTAATAATTGATTTGAATGCTCAACTTAAACAGTCATAGACAATAAAAAATAATACTTAAAACAGTGATAGCTTTATCATTTGATGAACTGCACGCATAAATGCAGGTTATCGAAGATGTGGAAGGTAATGGCAGAGTGTCATCAGCTACAAAAGAGAACACTTGATGAAGCTAAACTCTTACTAGCTGCAGGCACATCTTCGAAAAATTACAAGGCAATCACAACTTCAGCTTTAAAGCTCGAATCTGAGCTCAGAAACTGGCGAAATTGTTTTGAGTCATGGATCATTTCTCAACGATCCTACGCTAAATCACTCGCAGGCTGGGTATTACTATGTCTGCGTTGTGACGCTGAGTCCTTTGCGAAAGCACCGTTCTCTCCTCGTCGTTCTGCGGGAGTTCCTCCCATATTCGGGATTTGTATCCAGTGGTCGAAGTTGTTGGATTCGATACCGGAGGTGAAAGTCATTGACGGGTTGGAGTTTTTTGCAGCTGGGGTTGGTTCTATTTACGCGCAGCAGATGAGGGAAGAGTCTCGTAGGATGTCAAGTGGGTCTAGGAGGTTTCCGCATAGTTCTGGTGGAATGTTGGAAGTCGGGTTTGTTGAAGATGAGGATGATGTTTTCATGAATCCACAGAAGATGGCTGAGTTTTCGATGAAGGTGTTATGTGCTGGGATGTCAGTGGCTGTGAGTTCACTGAAGGAGTTTGCTGTTAGTTCCTCGGAAGGGTATGCAGCCCTTGTTAAGCAGTCGGAGAACGTCCCACATTAGCTACGAAAAGTCAACGATGGTCAACTGCGATTCATGGTTGTATACAGTACATTATACACCCAACCCAAGCTAGCTAGGAAAAGTCAAAGATGGTCAACTGTGATTCATGGTTGTAATTTGTATACACCCAAGCTGAGGAACTTAGCTCAAACATGAGGCTTTTCCTCACGAGGACTCTTTCTCCAGATCCTTGAAAAAGACACAGTAACATGGAAGGTCTGTCTCTCAAGAGTACACAGAGATTTCGAGAGATTGGTTCTTATGACGCTCTTGTCCCACTATGTACATCCAATTTAGCTCAGATTAATGCAAAATTAGCTTAGAATAAATTTTTTAAGTCGGATTAGAGTTAATGGTATTTTTCAGATTTTGTGGTATGAAACCAGACAATATATTTAGTGACTTGTAACATTATGACAACAACCTTAGGTTGTGTGACTTGTAACATTACGACAACAACCTTAGGCTGTTTGAAGATTTTTTTTAAAGCTCTTGATATGTCAGATGCTATTTAACAGCTAGTGTACCTTAAGGACAATTACAAGAAGTTAACTTTGGTCTTTTCTGAGCAATGTTGACCACATTGTTCTACATGGACAGTTCAAACTAAGTTCAGCTACCAGAAACATCGGGACACTTTTGTTGATACAGCCTGATGAATAAAAAAACAAAGGAAAAATTACAAATTCATTATCTGAACTATCACTACTTTTAAAATAAGTATCGAACTTTTAATTTTTTCAAATCAAGTATCGAGGGGTAAAATTGTAATAAGAAAATTTGTAAAATTAATACCGTAAACCATTTAACACTTTAAATGATTAACTATAGATAAAATGATTGAAATTAAATTATTTAGAATATGAATATCCTATCATTTAATGATAAAATTGAAAACATCATATTGCTTACTTGACAATTTTTGATATAATAAAATTTTAAAAAATATTACAAACTAAATAGGAAAAGTTCACTATTATAATTATATATTTAATTAAAGTCACATATATCTTTTTTTTGATCGGGGTTAGGTTAATTAGTTGTTAAAAAGTCACATATATCTAACCCTCAAAGTATTTACAATTTTTAAACTTGTTAATTATTGATAAATTTCAATAATTAAATTGATTAGAATTCGAATATCCGATCAATTAGTGATCAATTTTTTTGATAGTAATTAGTGATCAAATTGAAAACAACATATTGTACATTTTTAATATAATTTCAATATTGAACTTTACCTGTTAGTTTGGGTGTATTTTTTAAGTTTTAATATATAAATAATCAAAGATAATAAGTAATATACGTTTTCAATTTTATTACTGAATAATAAAATATTTAAATTCTAAAAAAAACCATTTTTAACGGCGTTGGTCTTGATATAATTTTTAAAATTAAATTATACATTAAATTGCCAAAAATAATTAGCAATATAATGTTTTCAATTAAATGATAGAATATTCATATTCTAAAAATTCAATTTTAATCATTTTGTTTATAATTAATCAATTTAAGGGTTAAATGATTTAAATGTGTTAATTTTACAATTTTTTTATTACAATTTGACCCCTCGATACTTGATTTGAAAAAATTAAAAGTTCGATATTTATTTTGAAATGAAGTGGTAGTTCAGGTAATGAATTTGTAGTTTTCCCAAAAACAAAACATTTGCAATCGGAAGACAGTCCTTTTTATTAAGTAAGAGTAGAGAAAGGATCAGGTACAAAACCCAAATTACTGTAAAAAGTACAAAATCATCTCAGCCTTCCAAATTAATATATGTGCGGTTGAGATTAGAAGAAAAAATCTCATTAAATTTAATTTTTCATTAGATTAAGGGCATATTTGACCATTCCTATAACCACAAGTTTCATTCTCTTTCCTCCATTCTTTTTTCTCGGCCATACAGATCCAGATCTGCATCAATGGCTACCAGTATAAGCTCTGATCAACCATCATGGTGGAAGTGGCTCGTATACGACTCCCTCTCCACCGCCTCAGACATCATCGTTTTCGCCAAAGGCGTCAATCGCCATGGCCATGTCCGCTCCCCTACCTCCCTGCGCTATGACCATGTCAATCGTCTATTTCCACTGAATCCAAGTACTGAAACATGTCATTCAGTTTATTCGTCTCACACTGAGACTGAAGCTGACGCTCACCTTCATTAAACTCACTAGTAATGGGAGAAGAAGATCCCGAGTTTCCGTGCAGATGCAGTGGGGGATTAGATGAATCCTGAATGTGGTTGAAGGAGTCCATTGCCATCATCTGCGAAATCGATTCGAGCCGACGACGTTTGTTATTGGGAGAAGAACTGGAAAATCATGGACGAATTCTTAACGAATTTGTAGTCCAATTTTGACGAATTATGTCATAGTTCGTCAAAAGTGGACTATAATTCGTCAAGAATTATGACGAATTGTAGTACATTTCGACGAATAATGCTATAATTTGTCAATTGTAAACTAAAATTCGTTCAAAATTTTGGCAGTATTATTGTATAATTAGTCATGACATTTATAATTCGTCACAACCATTATATAGTTCGTCATGACCATTTTCGAATTATTCTTTTCGAAAACTGTCGATTGTATTTTGGGTTGAGTTCCTTTGATGTCGAAGATGATCCAGAGTGTGAACAAATGAGTTCGACAAAGTTTTACTCCTTCAATTTGATCTATTAATGCTGAACAAATCGGAGCTTTTCTGGAGGTTAGGGTTTCACGGGGTAGATGATGATGAACAGTAATGAGAGAGAAAAGAAAGGAAAAAACATGTCTATTTTACCCTTAATGAACTTATTAATAACGATTGAAATAAATTAATTGTGTTTATCCGTAATTAATAGGGACTCTTGGATTTACCTGATCAAAGGTCTCAATTACTTTGTATTTTGTACAGTATTTAAACTTTCACCAGATCTGGCCTCAATAAGAGTATACAAACAACAATAAGGAAGAAATATAACGGGAAAATTCCACAGAAATCTCAACCTCTTCATTCACAACTCCGAACTGTTTGAAATTGCAAATTGTAACACGACATATAAGAAGAGAATTTCATAATCTGAAAACCTGCTTTGACAAATTTTTTTTTACTTCTCACCATCCCTGCAACAGCTTGACATTTGCGCAAACCAATTGATTCCTCCACAGCCGAAAATATCCCAAATGAGACTGAACCACGACGTATGTACAAAGGCGAGTTGAGCCAATGACATTGTTGTAATTGTAATCTTCTTTAACAACCAATGAGACACATAGGAGTTGCTGTATGCATTTATGTGTTGGCTGACTGTGAAATTTGCGCTGGGATCCTTGGGTGGTTGTGCTCGCCTTCATATGTAACGATAAGCATTGAGGGCTCTTCTAAGCATCTTTCCACATGCTTTCTTGCTGGGCACCCCCTCATGCTGCTGCACTTGTAATATCCCCTGCAAAAGGCAGCGCCCAATCATACAACTGTGACTTAGTGTCGTACAATAAAATACGCCTATCTAAAAACAGCTCATGGCAGAAGATGACGCATGATATGTAATTGACGTATATAAGAGCCTCTGTCACGTACCTGGGATGAGGAGATCCTTTGATTGGTTTTTGTCCATACTTCCTCCATGAGTAGTCGTCAGGAGGGATATCCGCAAGCTTATTGCTGATTGCCGGTACCTTAATTGTTCTTTTGATCCGATGTTTCCTATATAAAATATAAAGAACAAAAATGCATTTAGTATAACTCCAAGCGTTTTATAAATGGAAATTATATTTAGTAAGAAGCAATATAATAGTTAGATAAAGACATAAATAAAATGCCATCTAACAAACTGAAGAAAAAAAGAAACTGAAAATGAATCTAACCTTTTCTTAGAGCAATGGCATCTACTGCTGCTTCCACATTTAACACTTCCATCCTCACCCCTGCTCGAACATTTCCTCTTATGTGGATGTGAATTTTGATCCATTGAACGGCTCGCCCCTATCAACTGAAAAGAACTTCCATCCATACTCAACGAGGACAGGAACGACCTAGTAGACGACATGGTTGGAGTGCAGCTAGTGTTATCGAAATTAAGATTAATCCCACTATTGTTGTTCCGGTACATCACCTCAGCTTGCTGTTTCATCTGCTGATGTTGATGCTGCAGCTTCATCTGCTGCTGCTGTAGATACTGATAACCCGAGGCTGTTTGTACTGTTACTTGAACAGGGCTCTTCCCATTCGAGCTCATTTCCATGTTGCCAAAACTAGTAGCATTTTTCAAAACCGAACCGTACTCTGCGAGAGGGTTTTTAAACATACAACTGTTTGACACATTGTTCGGATTAAGACTATTCTCCTGGATGTGACTTTGCCCCTCCAATAACACATTTTGCGAAAACGGGGCTGGTAAATTCTTCGACTTCCTAAACCTAGCATGTCCTAGTTTCCTATCAAGTATAGATACAACTTTCTTGAACTTGCTAACAGTCTGATCGGTCTCGGCCGTCAAATTCATATTCTGAACATGATTTTTCGGTTGAGACACCAGCGTAATAAGCCGATGGCAGCTCTCAACAGCTGCTTTGCTTGCATCTTCCACCTCATCCATTCTAACAACAACAACCTGATTCCCCACAAAATCTAATCAACACCAAAATCTCAGAAATCCAAAGACAACACAACACAACACAACAATAGATTCTTAGAAAGTTCCTATTTTTAGCAACACAGAATCACAACCCTGAATGACCCAAAACTCCCCATTTCCAGCCTCATCCAATCAACAACAAAAATCTCAAAACAATCCAATCCAAGCCAAGCCCACAAAAAGTCAGAATCACTTCAAACACACCGCAAAACCCAAAATCTCATATTCAACAGCACCAACCCGAACCCACACCAAATTCACATCAGACAACGAATCAAATAAACCGATTCATCAGCAAACAGACCTTCTTGGACGGTGTTATGAAACCCTAGATTTGTCTTCCATGAGAGGACGAAGGAGGTGTGAAAATGAAGACTCTTGGACTCAAATTCGCAGACCCAAGATGATACAAAAGCTAAAGTTATCTCCTTTTGATTAAAATAAGAAGAAGAAAAAAAACTGGAGAGGAAATTGAAAATGGGGGGTGTTGATGTGAAGTCAGAAATATGAAACTGCCGTCAACGTCACTCATATGAAGCAAGTGGGGTCCACCGCAAAGACTTTCTTGTTATTCCCATCCCTTTTACTTTATTAATTTAATAAATTATCTTTAATTAAATAATTGAGTTTATTTTATTATTATTTTTCATACAGATTTAAAATTTTAAAGTGTGGTTAATTTAATGTAGGGTGTTTGAGCCTGAGGGAATTGAATATTGGACCCACCTTAGGCATATCTTCTTCTCAGTTCTCATTGACTTTTTTTGCAAGTAATGCTACTCATTTATAACTTTAAGGATCAAGGGATAATAATAGTCCTTCCAATTATTGTCATCATGAATTTGATTTTTCCAAATAAATATTTATAGCAAAAGTAGCATTATTGCTAATTCGTTATACTTAAAGTTCATTAGCTCATTGGACTAGGCCTCCCCAATAGGCCGCGCTGTACAGGCCTGTCCAAAAAATTTAGGCTTGGGTTAGATACTTTTAAGTCTGAGCACAAACTTCAATTTGAAATAGGATAGGTCGGGCTAGTCCAAATAATATTCAAAAGTCTTATCATCACACATATGCCATATTTTGAACAGGTCGACGGGCTGGGCTAGGCTGGGATGACAAGGGCCAGACTGGGCTTGTAAGTTGTGTTATAATAAAAACTAACATAACGGTTTTTCTATAACACAAGGCCTGTCAAAAGAGTAACCTTTACAATGGCTATATTCCAAAAAGATAAATAGGAAGACTTGATAAGAAACCAAGTCTGTCAAAGAAGTTAATCAAAACTTGGAAGCAGCTACTCCTCTTCATTGTCCGAGAAATTATCATCATCAGCATCAGACTCAAAAAGCATCGAACACACTTAGTTCAAGGTAGAGCAGCTCGGATGCTCTTCTTCAATTTCTGGAACATCTGCATCACATGCATCATCTCGTTTTTGTAGCCAGTCAGGCCTACTTGCCAATGCATTTATAATTTCTCCAGCAGCAGCTTCTTCCGCAGCAACTTCTTGCATCTTATCTTTTGCTAATGACCAATCTTTCAAGTAAACAAGTGCCTCAATAGTATTTGTTGGAACAATTAGATGAAGCAACAAATTGAACGGTGTAGTAGACGGAATTTTTAGAGAGAAGGAGGAGACAGTAAATGAAGATGTGTAGAGAAAACAAGCGGTGTAGTAGACAGTAGAGTGTAGACAATATGTTTTGTTTTCATATATCATATATGCTATTATGGTTAAAGCTGTATGTGTTAGGTTGTTGGGGATATAAGAATTGTATTGGGCTTTCGGACTTGGGCCATGGATAGGCCGGACTTTAAGGCCGTAATGGGCGTAAAACACAAACCCTTACCCGGCCTAATGATATTAAGGCTACATATATATATATATATATGCTTTGATATAGGCTAGGCTGGGCTTTGGGCCTGCAGGCCACCAGTCCCTCAATAGGCTTTTGAGCCCACTAGACCATTTAGAGACCCCTACATGGGACCACTTCGTTTTGAGGCTATTCAGGCTCAAGGGTCGGCAAAGGATCGGGTCGGTAAACCTTATTTCTAACGGGCCTGATTGGAAGCCCAAGCCTTAGCCCTATGTACATTAGGGTCGGGTCGGGCCGGACCATGAGGAAATTCATCGGCCATAAAGTCGATATCAGCCCTTCATTTCTCAGGGCTCCTCGGGCCAGGGCTCATTTCGATCCTAAATAAATAACTAAATAATCACAAATTTTGTTACGAATATGTAGATTTTTCTTAACAAAGAATCAACAACATTTAACATAACCATTTATTATTCCACATCAATTGCACTATTCTTAGTGTCTCGTTGAACCATGGAGACAGTCATGCTTGAGTTATAAGTTTTTGTGAATTTTTTTAATTTTTTTTATAAAATTTTTAAACGTAAATAATACTAGGTTGGACGTATGGAGTAAGGTTCAGGTGAGAAATACATATATTGTGAGAAATAAGAAATTATATTAATCGTCAGATTAGTCTAATTAACGGTTCAGATTAATCTAAGATTTGTAATTATTTATCTAATTAATACCAGTTAGAGGGCAAATTAGGTATGAGAAATAAAATTAAAACTGCAATCCCTAATTGTCTCGCGATAATCCCTGAAACGTAGATAGAGAGCGACCGAGTGATAGCGATACGAGAAGAGTGCGAATTCAGAGCAAACCCTAATTTTCGACGACCGGAGGAGGCTGACTACCGAACGAAGACACGGATTAATGGCGGAACAAGGGAAACCGCTGAAGAAATCAACGGATGTTCACGGTACGGAAAAATCAACTCTTTCTAGGTTTAACGCATGAAGTGGTGTTAAATTCGAATTGTCCACGAATATGTGGTTGCTACCAGAATTTTTTTGGCGACCAGAGGCATTTTAGGGTTTCAAGTTAGGGATTTCTAATCACCGTTTGGGTTATGAATGTCGTGTCTCCTTTCGATTGATATATATTCGGGAACTTCATTTTAGATTTCAGTGCGGACTGCCAGTGTTTCAGTATTAGAAGATTGAAAAAATATTACCACAAAATGCGTAACTTTTATCTATAAATGCGTAGCCTTTAATGTTTCTAAAATGCGTTAAATGCATAGAGTTTTGGCGAATATACGCATTCTAGGATATTCAAGTCTGGGATTTTCGTTATTCAGTCTTATTTTTTGTTCATTGTGTGATGCACTATTATTTGATCCTTTACTGATGTAGTGTATCTTATCGGGTTGTCTTATATATTCCATGACCCAATTGGGAGCACTTGAGGTGGGGTGCAATGCTTCAGAATTGGTGATACAAAAAATTCGTGAGTAATTTTTCTCATATGATGTTTTTTTCTTTCCTTTGAGTGGACTTCTTTGTTGAAAGATGTTATTGTTTATTAGCTAATTTGTATTCAGCACTTCAAATAATTGTAGGTGCTTTCTTCCTCCCTTGGCGCATCATCTAAGCCTGAACTGGATGGTACTCTCAGGTTTATTACTGATTCATTTTAAGATTTAAGTATGAGCAAGAGAAGATATTATTAAGAAAAATTAACCTGGGGAAGGCATACTATTTAATTACATTCCTAATCATCATTCTACCTTTCTTAACTAACTAAATGGTTCAGTTTGATGCAAGTTTTAGTATGAAGGCTGCATTCACTCTATGTACTGCCTATCTGTTATCATCAGCAAGATGCATGCAGAAATGGGTTGGTTGGGATACGCAAATAAATTGCGTAGCTTCGTATTCAAAAATGCGTAGATTTGCATTCAAAATGCCCAGCAGTGTTGGTTGGTTACATTCAAAATGTGTAGCTTTGCATTGAAAATGCGTAAAGTGTTTACTAGCTAACTGGCTTTATATTTTCAAATGTGTAGCTTCCCTACACAAAATGCATAAAGTGTTTACTAGCTAACTGGCTTTATATTTTAAAATGTGTAGCTTATTTCTCAGTTAACTGAATATGCTTTTAAAAATGCGTACAACTGTTTTAATTGTCAATGGGTTTTCATTGCGTAGATTTCAGTTTAAATTGTTCTTGCATTTACAATGTAGCAAGACAAACAACTAGTTGCGTAAATTTCAGTTTAAATTGTTCTTACTAACATATTTTTCTTGCATTTACATTGCAGCGAGACAAACAACTAGTTGGAATAAGCAGACACTTTCTTGAATGTTATCATAATGTCACTTCTGAATTCCAGGAGGGCCACTGTTTTACAGCGCGCACGTGACTGGATGAAAATCAAAGATACTTTGGAGTGCACTTTAGATGATGAACCTCAGGCCAAATAGATATCATATCATTATGTAAAACTGATACTTTTTTTAAAGTTGCTCATTTTGATGTAAACAGAGTTTGTTCTGTATCTTACGTTGAATTTGATTTTGTAGAGACAAACAGGCATGTGTTGTTCATTGTTAGTTTAAATGCGTAATCCATGCAAAACAAGAGTTATAATTCATAACAGTCACTGTGTGTAAAATGCGTAACATTTGTGAACAAAATGTGTAACAGTCACTGTGATCAAAATGCGTATCTTTATATTCAAAATGCGTAACAGTCACTGTATCTTTATAATGTGTATCTTTATATTCAAAATGCGTAACACTTTGTCATTGAAGGACCAAAACATGACCTCTTACGTCGCGGATAGAATAGCATCAGCATCTGACGTGTGTTGCGCTCTCAGATTCTCCATCTCTTTATTCCACAGGCCTTCCTTTTTCCTAGCGGTCTCCGTAACTCTGATCTTCTCCATCTCGGAAGCCTCCTCAGCTCTTTTCTGACCTACAACCGACTCGCTGAGCTTCTCATTTGCCTCTCCAGCAATCTTACGAGCCTCTTTCAGCTCATCAACCACTTCAGCCTTCTCCTTCAGAGCCAGAGCCAACTGATCTTTCGCCATTTTCAGATCCTCTTGTAAAACTCTCACCCGAGTTGCTGTCACTGGTGAACCTTTCTTCACTGAAGAATTCGTTGCTGCAGATCTGTCCAAAATCCAAATTGCAACTCCATTAAAACAAAATCAACAACACAACAAACCCTCAAATACACAGCAATGCTACAAATCATGATTCAAATCAAATCCATTTCTTGCAAACAAAACCAGACAATGCTGAAACACATTGCTGATTTTCTTAACAAACCCTAACTAACTCCGTTCATCATCAGACACCAACTTTCTCACAAACCAAGAATCAGATCCAACCCGGAAAACCCAGTAACAGAGTAGTGTTCAATTCACTTACTTAGTCCTTGTCGACATGGTGTTCGACGAAATGCTTCAAAAAGCTCCGAGCTTGATTTTTTGGAACAAACAGTGATCAGTCTGATATCAACAATTTAAAAGCTAAAAAATCGCCATTTCTGTGCTGCAATCTCCTGGCTCCGATCAAATTTTTGTGATGTTGGTAAAAGAGAGAAAGAGTCGGAGAGAAAGAGATTGAAGCGTCAGTGGCGATGATGTTTCCATTACAGTTATTTAGAGAGAGATTCAGTGACTGTTTCAAGCATCTCACTGAACATAGTACAACATTCATCTCCGACCGGACGAAGGTGAAGCCGCGAAATCGCCAGGAAGAGGAGATCGGGCGAAAAGCCGGAGAATGTCGCCAGACGCCGGGGACAAGGATGATGAACATCCGAAGGGAGGGCCGGCGAGGATTGAAACAACGAAGTTGGGAGCGGAGGTTTCGGGAGAAAACAGGAAGGAGAGAGAAAAGTATTTGAGTTTTTTTAATCGATCTTAGACGTGTGCGACAAAATAGGAATTAACTAAATTAGATTAAATCAAATGACTAATACACCCTCAATATCAGTTTTATTCTGAAAATAAATGCCAATATATTAATAAAATCAAATCCGTTGGATGATAAATCGGACGGTTATTAAAATTTCTTATTTCTCACCAAAAATATCATTTCTCATATGATCCTAACTCTGGACATATGAGATATAATGAATGAGAAAAAATACAATCTTTTTATGTCAATAATATATTTAAATTAATGCATATGTAAATTTAAATGAGACTCGGACATCATATTCAAAACCCTAATCCGACCATTAGCCATTCAGATCGAACCATAAAAACAAGGGCCTGTTAGGGCTGTCCTAAGACTTATTTTGGTCTAGAGCCAAATGCTAAGTCCTATTCAGGCTTCTTATACGGGCTCATATCCGGCCCATTGGGCCTATGATCACTGAAATCTTAAATGATATTATTAAATTGTACAAATATTGGCAAACATTAAACTTCATGTTTCTATTAACTTCAAAACAAAATACAAAGTTCAACCATAACATTGACCAAGTTTTTGCAGAAATGGTAACAGAGGCCACATTGAACATCCCAAGCACAGCAAACATGGAATTAAAAAAGTGAAGTTCCCTTTCCCTTCTTGTCACCACCAATCTCAAAATGTTTGCACCTCTGTGACAAAAAAAAATACAAAATTTAGATTGATCATGGCTTCAGCAAGGCAGACTCAGAAAAATACTGAAATGGTGGCAGGAGAATAGTTTACCTTGATTGCGTGCTGAGACATATGCTTGCAACTCTGGCACTGCAGCCTCAAGACAATCTTTTTGGTGGTCTTGGCCTGTATAACACGAGAGAATAGAACACTCAAAATTCGACAAATGAGTAGCATTTCTGATTCATAGAGACTGCATACACACGCTTATCATAGTAACAGTTATGGTCAATGGGATGGGAGATGATGAAGAGGACAACTGTACCTTTTTGTGAAATACTGGCTTAGTCTGACCTCCATATCCGGACTGTTTGCGATCATAACGACGCTTCCCTTGTGCAGCAAGACTATCCTTACCCTTCTTATATTGAGTGACTTTGTGCAAAGTGTGCTTCTTGCACTCTTTGTTCTTGCAGTAGGTCTTCTTGGTCTTTGGAACGTTCACCTTCATATAAAACCATTCAAATCAACAACATTTACCAAAGTAAAAACCATAGCTCTTATATTATATGTCGCACATGCTGATCCAAGCCAAAACAAACATTTATAAAACAAGACCAGCAAACACTATTTAATAAGTAACAAGTTCCCAAAACAAACAAAAAAACCATCTGCACTGTTGCCTTACTCTAGTAATCAGATCAACTATACACATTAACCTAAAAAGAAGCTACAACAATTTCAATAGACCAACATCTTTACACTACAAAAAAACAATCATTTACTTCACAAAAACAGATCACCGAAGGTAAACATGTGCATAAATTCACTCAATCAATCAACAATCGACCAATCAGAGAAATCGGTATCACACTCCCAGCACTTCAAATGACACTGCAACATCAATTCAACGCCAGTGAACCAAATCATCCAACACAAAATTTCAAACACATCCAAACCTAATTCCTTAATTCTTCAATTTTAACTACAAAACTGAAATCGAAAATCATTTACCATGGCGATTGACGGCGTCTCTCCAGCTGCAACGACCAAAAAAAAACCCTAACTTTTGCAGAAAAAGATAGCAGCCAGATATTTATCCAAGCCACATAGGAAGAACCGAAACTCACTGCATCGTTTATTGGGCTGGTCCTATAGTCGGCATAGGAAGAACCGAAACTCACTGCATCGTTTATTGGGCTGGTCCTATAGTCGGCCCATTAAAAGCCCATAAAAATTATTTTCCGAAAACGGACGAAAATGAATTTTATTCCCTTTTTATGCACGCATAATTTATATTCTCATTTCAGTTCATTCCTGGCTCAACGCAACGATGGCGACTTCACTGAGCACGCCGAAGCTGTCACTCTCCTCCCCGGCCTTCCAAAACCTCTGCAACAGAATCCCGGCCTCAATATCGCATCGCTTTGGTAGTGGAAATTGTTTATTCAGAAAAGTGGATTTTCAGCAGCTACGGTGTCGGCATATCCGTCCGTCGGCTGGTGTTGGTGTTGCTTCGTACCGGAGTTTTTGCGTTAGGTCGGAGAGTGATTATGGAACGGAGCCGAAGAAGTACGATTTCGATTTGTTTACGATCGGTGCTGGAAGTGGCGGAGTTAGGGCATCGAGGTTCGCGGCGAATTTTGGGGCGTCTGTTGCTGTGTGTGAACTTCCGTTTGCTACGATTGCTTCCGAGACGGCTGGAGGTGTTGGTGGAACGTAAGAAATCTTTTAGATTGATTTTTTTCTCACTGATTTTCTTACTGTTGTGAACAACATGTTTGTTGGCGCTTGTATTTTATCATATTTATGTGTTTGTGGTTAAGCTGCATTTTGATGCATAGATTTATGATGATTGGATGTTTCTTTCTGGTGAAGGTGTGTGCTTCGTGGATGTGTTCCTAAGAAATTGATGGTAATTTCATCGAAATTCGCACATGAATTTGAAGAGAGTCGTGGCTTTGGATGGACTTACGGAAGTGAACCAAAGCATGACTGGAGCACGTTGATAGCCAACAAGAATGCTGAGTTGCAACGGCTTGTTGGCATTTATAAAAATATATTGAAGAATGCTGGAGTTACTCTGATTGAAGGCCGTGGAAAGGTTGTGGAATATAGTCGTTAAGGTGATAACATATTGTTTGTGGAATATATTAGTACTGGACTCACAGGTTAATGACGATCACTTGATTGTTTTGTCAGATTGTAGACCCACACACAGTTGATGTGGATGGCAAACTGTTTTCGGCGAAACACATACTAATATCAGTTGGTGGACGACCCTATATGCCTGACATCCCAGGAATAGAGCATGCCATAGATTCTGATGCTGCCCTTGATTTGCCTTCGAAGCCCACAAAAATCGCTATTGTTGGTGGTGGGTATATTGCTCTTGAATTCGCTGGTATCTTTAATGGACTTAAGAGTGAAACCCATGTATTCATACGACAGAAAAAGGTTTTGAGAGGCTTTGATGAGGAGGTAAATGTCAGTTGAACTTTGTAGTTTATAATTGTTTGTTTGGCATTGATTTCCTGCATTCTCAAACATTACATGTATCTGGAACATGAAGGTCAGAGATTTTGTTGGAGAACAGATGGCTCTAAGAGGAATTGAGTTTCATACCGAGGAGACTCCTCAGGCCATCATCAAATCACCTAATGGATCGTTATCCTTGAAAACCAATAAAGAAACCATTGAAGGCTTTTCACATGTTATGTTTGCAACAGGGCGAAAGCCAAACACAAAGGTTGATTTCTGCTTTCTCTCTATATGAATGCCAGCACGATATGACACTTTAAATATGTCATGAGTGGAACATGCTTCTTCCTTGCATGTGCAATAGTTATGTCCTCTAAAATGTAACGCCTTATCTTATATCTGGCAGAATCTTGGCTTAGAGAAAGTAGGGGTTAAATTGGACAAAAATGGAGCAATAGAGGTATCTCATTTTTCAATCATGTTTTTCTCTCATTCTTTAGCTTAGCATCTGTTGAGGCTTCTGAAATTTACTACCTTATGCAGGTTAATGAATACTCTCAGACATCAGTTGCTTCTATATGGGCTGTCGGAGATGTCACAGATAGAATTAATTTGACTCCTGTTGCTTTGATGGAGGGTGGGGCCCTGGCCAAAACTATATTTGCAAATCAACCATCAAAGCCAGATTATAGGTAATATGTTCTGACCAGCTCTGCTAAGTAGCTCTCTGGAACTGAATTAGGGTTAGAGTTATTTCTATGGAAATCTGTGTTTGGAATACAAATCTCTATGCATAACAGATGTGTTTAAGACTTTAAGCATGCATTTGCATCGTTAATTTGAACTAAAAGATTATTGTAGGAAAGTCATTATATTCAAGCTGGCATTGAACTCGGGCAGTCTTGCCAGAATCTTTGTTTTTGAAAAGATAAATTCGTCCAATGCATTTTGATTTTGTGCAGAGCTGTGCCCTCTGCTGTCTTTTCTCAGCCACCAATTGGTCAAGTTGGTCTCTCAGAAGAACAAGCCATTGAGCAGTATGGCGACATTAATGTCTTCACATCATACTTTAAACCTTTAAAGGCTACACTCTCTGGTCTCGCGGACCGAGTTTTTATGAAGCTCATTGTCTGTGCCAAAACAGATAAAGTTTTGGGTTTGCACATGTGTGGTGAAGACTCGCCAGAAATTGTTCAGGTTTGAATTTGTCCAAAGTATTTAAATTACACAGATATTGACAGGAATATGGCATTTACAATTGGATGTAAAACTCAGGGGTTTGCTGTTGCTGTCAAAGCTGGATTGACCAAAGCAGATTTTGATAGTACAGTGGGCGTACACCCCACAGCTGCAGAGGAGCTTGTCACAATGCGAACTGCTACCCGCAAAATCCGAAAGAGTCCCGAGTCTGAGGTTCGTTTGTTAACAGCATTTTTTTTTCAGCCAGCAACTTGCTATACACCATTCTTTAGTCTGCCGCCAAGACTGTTCATGTTGCATTTGTTTTCAGGGAAAATCTGGATCTGATTTAAGAGCTGCTGCAGGGGCGTAGTTCCATAGTCTTCTCCAACGCTTATCAGGAAACATTCTGGTGAATTAGCTTATTAGGCTTCTTGCTGCACTTACTGTCCATATGGCCTCCATAGATAGTTAATTCATCAATAATACACATATTCGTATTATTTTTTAAATCTTGTTGAAACCTTTTAGTCACATTGTAGTATTCTTCTACGTTAAAAGGAAAATTATGCGTAGCGTAGTGCTGGATTACTGAATTTGACACTATATGTTTCATGAAATTGCAGGAAAATGGACTTCTTTTGGAAACTGCATCCATTTTTATCTCGGAACGTTGGGTGAGTTGTGATGCTAAGGTGAACCACGACAAGTCCTTAAAGGTGAATGGAGATGGAGATGATCATTTTAAGCATTATGTTTTTTTGTATAGACACACTGTTTCTCTCATTATAATAATTATGTGTCAATCTATAATAGTTTGAGAATTGATGGGCTAATATTATTAATAGTAGGTATTTCAGATGAACTCGATATTTTGCAATTAATTTTGGTGTAATTAAATTAATATTATCATATAGCAGCATGATAATATGGAACATGAACAAGTTGGATCAGTGTACAAATTGTCAGTCTCAACTGTCTATTCTAAAATCTAATGGGTCTACATCACAATAATTGTACTCCTATTTGAGGTCTCAAGAATTTACTAGACTTTTTCTGTCAAAAAAAGAGAGAAGAATTTACTAGACTTTATTTGGTTGATAATGATCTATGCCCCAACTGTGGTCGTCACCTATCATTAGAAGATAGTTTCAGTAGTTTTTACTGGGAAACGATCGCTCCCGTAGTAAATAGTAATCACTATAACAAATACCATCAGTAATCAAACAGTTCTGACCAATAATCACTAAAGCAAATATGAATGTGGGTAGACAGACCACAAAATCGTTCTTATTAATTTTGTGAAGCTGAAGAAATTTCTCGTATTTTAGAAGTTCCATCATAGCTGACCTGACCTGATAATCCCTGGAATAGCTAAAAGAGGATCAGCATCATGAAATTTGTCATCCCCATACTCAAGACTACTGTGTTTTAAACGCATATTAGTTCACTACAGTTTCTTGAAATATACCTGCAAAAAATAGGATTTTTAGTGCGCTTTATTTGAGTTCATCATCTAGCTCATAAGTGAAAGTAAAATATTACAAGAGAAACTGCTCCATGGTCAGACAATGGAGATCAGACAGTAACCGAAACAAAGTGCACTGTCTCATGATCAGACAATAATATATAAAAGATATAGATTGCAAGAGAAACTGTTTTTATAATCAAAACTCGAGTCTCATGAGAAATCAGACTACGACTACGAACTGGCATGATAACCAAAATAGTAAAATATATCAACGGGTTGCAGTCATCAGCAACAGGGAGCAGATCCAGAGGTCATGCTATCCACCCCACATACATAAAGATGTTATGCTCTCTGATCACAGTTAAACTGTCCGCATCACAGGCTTTCAGTTCTTATGCATGTACAAAGAAACTGAGGCGAGGTTCTCGCGGTGGTTGGTATGAAGCATAAACACTAGACCATTTGAGGATAGTTGCTATCAGAACGGTGAAAATTCATCCCCACCCATATAACTTCCACGGTTTTGATCATTGAAAGATTCCCTTCTTGAATCCAGGATGGACAGTTGAGACGGAACCCAATGTGGGTTATTCCTGCCTTCGATCCATAAAGCTTCCCCAGTGTCTTTGTGCTTGAAATCTGGATGCTTTGGCGATTTCTGCAGTGTATACAGATTGTAAATGTCAAAAGTACATGTCATTATTATTCATATCTTGCAAAAATATGACACCCTCGTGGATAAGCCAATGTCAGTAGCCCGTTTATTTCTGATAGCAAATACATTATCTAGTGATCAATAGCAATGCTTTAAATAAAATAGCTAGCTCCCCCGGTAAACTTATGAGAGTTATTCAAATGCTGCCTAAAGCTTTTTTTAGTTTTTTTTACATTGCCTGTCCATTTCCAAAAGGCGGAATATTCTCAATCCACGATATGGAATTTGAAACAAGAACTGATGCATCCACACATCCAAGATGCAATTCACGCACAGGAAAATAATTGAAGGATGATAGTCGATGGCAGGACAAATAAACTCAAATACGTCATAATTAGTTAAGGCAGACCAAGTACCTTATTTTTTCTGTTGTCCCACCAATCCACAGGATTGGCAAAGAATGCTTGCCATAGTGCTTCAGTAGAATTGGACCCGAATGCAGGCTTGTTTCCAGAAGTCCAACCAGTTGCTGAAATGATGCAGACAAGGCAAACAAAGGCTTCAGCATCCAAGTCAACACATTTGTTTTATCTGAGATTTATCGAATGCATAAATACCTTGACCTTGACCGATGGAGTTGGAGTTGGTGGTTTGTCCATACAAAGGGACGGCGGGTGAGCTTTTCTCCACAAAGTTTATCTTTTGAACAACAACCTGCGAGAGACAAAAACATTAGACCTATTAGTTCAAAAGTCCTACATACAATTACAAGAAACTATAAACACACATATGTAAACAATCGCAAACCTTATAATAGGTTTCTTGCTTTCCTCCATCACTTTCAACCATATCTGAAACTAGACGGCCAGAGACATATATTTGCTGACCTTTCGTAACATGCTGAGATGCAATATGAGCAAGCTCATCCCAAAACGTCAAATTAATCCTGAAACAAAATAATAAAACAAAACTCCCCCTTGAATTGTGCATAAATATCACAGGCTATTAATAACTTCATAATACTTTCACCCAAAATTTCGAAACAAATTCCAAACACCACAATTCATCAAACTCGCCACTATCAACAGATAATCACCCTAGTTTCTTTCACCAAGGTATAATAATAATAATTAACAATAATTTCACAAGCAAAAAAAGTAGGCGTAAAAAAAACTCAATTCGATGAACATAAAGAGTGATAGGACGACTAATTGATGGTTACCAGGAAGTATCAGTAGCAGACTTTTTAACAGCAAGGCTGGTCCAAGCTAAAACCTTTCCAGAGCTCAAATGCTTAATCTCAACATCCTTCCCAACAACTCCAATCAGCTGCACCGAATTACAAAGCTCCTTATTCCAAGCCACCTCCGACGGTTTCGGGTACGCCACTTCGTTGTAACTACTACTGTAACCAATCGAACACCTTAACACTACTCCACTGGTCTTCAACCGTGACTGGAACCCTAGACTTAGGTTCGACTTCAGCGGCGATATAGAAGAGAACGAAGAAGGAGATTTGAAGTTGGAAGATAATAAAACGGTTCTGAAAGCGAGAAACTGGTTCACCGCCGCCATAGATGTCGGCGGTCTTTATCTGTTTCCGGCGAGGAGCTCTGGCGGAGAAGAAGATGAAAATTGGAGGAGCGACGACACAAAAATGAAGATAAACCCCACATCAGAGGATCATATTACAAATAGATCCGTAAAGTATAAACATACTACATTTCAACCCCATTACAATCTTTGCTCTTTATTAATCTCCAAATTCTTTTCAAAATTTTTATCAAAACCAATAAAAAAAATAATTTATCAAAAAATAATTCTTTTCAAAAAATAAAATTTACCTATAAATTTCTTTTTTTTCTCTTTCTTTTGCATGCGTGAATATCAACGATTTATAACATGCCAACTGTTTGGTAGCCGATTGAGTGAACAGACAATTGATTTAAGCAAAGTTTTAGGCGGTTTCTAATAACCACTTTCAAGCATAATAAAAATCTTAATTTTTCAACCACATGATCATAGTTTCAAACAAAAGTCAAAACAAAATAATAAAATATAGAACATAAAATAATACATACTTAACAAGCACAAATAAAAATACATATCATACTAAATGTTGGACCTTTGTATTTTGATGATAACAAATACTTAGTTAATATTTGAGTTGAGTATGCAGAAATCACAAATCTATCTAAATGTCCAGACTATCCGATAGAAACGTGACTAGACATCCCTGAGAGCTTGGCGCTGCAAGTGAGATGAGATCTGCGTGAGGGACAAGACCAGCACCGACATTGTGCTTGGATCAGATCAGCGAAGATATACGAAACGGATACGAAATCTGGAAGTTACTCGAGATACGCTTTGAAGATATACGAACTTGACACGAGTTAATGAGCAATATATATTCAAGATATGAGATGGATATATACGAGCTGGATATATATGTGCTGGATATGGAAGGGAAATAACTGATGTGGTTAAGATATGAAAATATCTTAACCAAATCAAATCTGCAAGATAGAGATCGGATATAAAAGCAAGAGCAGCTCGACAAACTAAAGTTTGACTGTTTAAGGAGTGCAAACGAAGATTGAAGATGCGATCAATTCCGATAGTCGACAAAGTGCTCGCTGTGTGCGGACGAGAGTAAGATCTGTTATTTGGTATTCGAATTGAGTAGAAACGGTTCACTGTCACTGAGTGAGACAGATTGTAATATTCTACAAGCATATTCGTCAAATAATAACATTGATCTTTGAAGCTCTTCTGGAACTGTCCAGAAGGCAAGTGGTTTTCAGCCTGTTGCACAGACGCAATAAGGTTTCCACTCTAAATCTGCGAGTACTTACTTTCTGCACTTTATTTCCTGCACTTAAGTTATTTTCTGCTGCTTTCTGTCTGAGAGATACCACGCATTGATCTCTCTCACACAGAAGGCTAACCTAACGATCCAACAATTGATTTTGTGTTAGCCTTTGCAAGAAATCATGTCTGGCACAAACGACTCCTTCTGGAAGCCGTCGGTGCTCAACCCGGGAGAGTATGACAGGTGGAAGGATCAGTTCGAAGCTCATGTCTGTTCTCTGGATGGAAAACTGTGGCAAGTTTTTGAAAAGGGTAACTTCCCTATTTTGATGTGACAGATCCTGCCAAACCGAAAGAGAGGGAGAAAGACAAGTACACAGATGCTGACTACAAAGCTCTCCATCAGAATGCCAGGGCTAAGAAGGTTCTGTACATGACCCTCTCACCAGGAGATCAGGTGAAGATGGCTGTGTACAAGACTGTGAAGGAGCAGTGGGATGGGCTAGCTAGAATGTACGAGGGAAACGAGGACATAAAAAGGAACAGAATCCTAGCAGCCACGAAAGATTACGAATTATCGAGCAACGAAAGCACGAATCTCTGGAGGACTTCTACACCAGATTTCAAGTAATCGTCGCACAGCTGAACTCTCTAGATGAGAAACTTCCACAATGGAAAATAACTCACTAGTTCATGCAAGCGCTTAGCTCCAGATGGGATACAGTGACTACGGCCCTCCAGGCACATAAGGGTATCGAAGACACCACTTTGGAAGAACTTGTGGCAAACCTACAAATCCAAGCTGGGATAGCAGAGAGGAAAATGGCTAGGAGGCAAGCATGCAAATCTCAAGCTATAGCATTGAAAGTTGAGAAATCTTTACATATAGCACAGGTGAGTATGCCATCTAAAAATGAGGATGAGGAAATTGCTCTCCTCTCGAGAGCCTTCAAGATGGCAAACACAGGGAGAGGACAGAACTTCAACAGAGGAAACTCTAGTGGAGGAAGACGAAACTATAAGGGAAACAAGGGAGCTACCTCAGAAGAAAACAAGACAAAGGCAAGAGCAAAGAAAGAAAAAACCTGCTATCATTGCCAGAAAAAGGGGCATCTTGCTAGAGACTGCTACAAAAAAAGGGTGAACCACCTGCTCCAAAGGAAGCTCAAGCCATATTCGCTGTCTGGGGTGACTCAGATGAGGAACGCAACGAGGGGAAGCGAACTAAGGAACCATGTCTGATGGCGAGATCCACGAACAATGAGGGTGGAGTAGGGGCCAGACCATGGTATCTGGACAGTGGATGTTCTAAACACATGACAGGAGATTCAGGGTGGTTCATCTCACTCCAAGCCTGTTCCGGAGGAAGTATTATCTTCAGGATCAAGAGTATAGGTAAGGTTGTTACAACAGGAGATGTAAGGATTTCAGAAACTATCAAAATTCGTCAAGTAAGTCTGGTTGAAAATTTGAATTACAACTTGCTGAGTATATCACAACTGTGTCAACGTGGCAGAAATCAGGTGATATTTAACTCTAATGATTGTGTTGTGAGATGCATTGAGACAGGAAAAATAATTCTCAGAGGTGTTCGTGAGAACGAAATCTACACAGTGGACCCAGAGTTTGTCCCTGAGGAGGGGTCTTTAGAAACAGGTTGGACGACAAGGGAGTGGTTCATAAACTCCAACAGAATGAACTAGTGGTTGGACTACCCAAGGTGTAGAGCTCATTTGATCAGGTATGCAGTGCTTGTGCCACGGGAAAGCAAGTACGTACCTCGTTCAAGTCAAAACAATCAGTAAGCACTTCAGTGTGATAGGGACGAAGTGGGTCTTTAGAAACAGATTGGACGACAAGGGAGTCATTGTGAGAAACAAAGTCCGTCTGTTAGTCAAAGGGTACAACCAACAAGAGGGGATAGATTACGATGAGACATTCGCCTCAGTTGTAAGGTTAGAAGCGATCAGACTATTAATTGCCTATTCGACTTACCATGGTTTCACTCTGCAGTAAATGAATATGAAAACGGCATTCTTGAACGGAGTTCTGAAAGAGAAGGTATATGTGAGCCAGACACCAGGGTTTGAAGATCACACTCACCCTGATCATGTCCACATCCTGGACAAGGCGCTGTATGGGCTGAAGCAAGCACCCCGCGCTTGATATGAGAGACTGTCACAGTTTCTATTGTCCCACGGATATGCCAGAGGAGAGGTAGACAAAACTCTCTTCCTTTTGAAGGAAGGGACGGACACTCTAGTTGTGCAGGTATATGTGGATGATATCATTTTTGGTTCAACTAACCCTAGACTTGTCAAGAAGTTCACAGATTTGATGTCGAGCGAGTTCGAGATGAGCATGGTGGATGAACTCAAGTACTTTCTTGGAATTCAAGTTGCTCAAGGAGAGGATGGCACCCGAATCCATCAGCAGAAATACGTAAAGGAGATTCTAAAGAAGTTCGGAATGGAATCTGCCAAGACGTGTGCCACACCGATGTCTCTAAATGATTCCTTGACAAAGAATGAGTCCTCACCACAAGTGGATCCAACGTTATACAGGGGATGATTGGCTCACTCTTATATCTTACTGCTAGTAAACCTGACATCTTATTCAGTGTTTGTCTGTGTGCAAGGTTTCAGGCAGATCCCAGAGAAACCCACGTGAAAGCTGTAAAGATGATACTGAGATATCTGAAAGGAACAGATGACTTGTGCTTGCTCTATCCAAGAAGAGGAGACTTACGCCTAGTAGCTTACACTGATGCAGATTATGCGGATGCAAAATAGACAGGAAGTCCACGTCTGGGATGGCTCAGTATCTTAGACAGTGTCTCATCTATTGGGCTTCAAAGAAGCAGTCCTCTATTGCACTTTCCACCACTGAGACGGAATACATTGCTGCTGCTACTTGCTGTGCGCAGTTACTATGGCTCAGGCAACAGCTAAGTGACTATGGTGTTATTACTAATTGTAGTGTTGTGAAAACCGAACCGGATCGACCGGTTCGACAGGGAATCGATCCGGTGACCGATTTGGTTCACTCATCGGATCGGTTTGGAGTCAAACCCGATCAAAACCGATCAAGACCCGGTGTTAATCCGGTTTTTCATTAAAATCATGATTTGATCGATTCAATCGATTCAATTTGGTCTGAAAAAATATTTATTTAATTTTGACTTGGACAAGATTCGAACACAAGCCTCTCTTAATAGTTTTTTTCTTTATTTTCACTAGGCTAAAGATAATTGTTGTTTATTATTTGTTTCAATAATGTATATTCATTTATCAATCTATAAAAGTTATTACTTATTATCAATTTAACTAGAAATTCAATTAGTCTTATAAATTCCTTATTGTTGTGACTTGCAAATTAAGACTAAAATTGTTATTGTTGTATTATTGATTTGTACTTTATCAAATTCTAAATTTGTTATGGTATGTTGTTATAATCGGATCATAATCATGTAATATTTATTCAAGTCATAAATATGTCAAATTATAATAGCATATATAAATATTTTATTTTATTTGTTAAATTGAATCCCATCTTTGCACTAAAATTGTAATTGTTGTTTTGTTATTTTCTTATTAATGTGTGATATTCGAATTCTAAATTTGTTATAGTTATAGTATTGTATACAGGTTAAATTTTATTAGGTTACAAAACAGATAAATAAATATGCATATATATTCAATCAAAAAAAATTTGCATATATATAAGTTATTTTATTATTTTTAATTCGTGCGGGTCAAACCAGTTTGACCCGGTTGAACCACTGACACATTGACCCAGTGAATTGACCGGTTCGATTTTAATTACACTGACTAATTGTGCTAAAATTCTGTATGATAACACTAGTGCTATTAACATCTCCAAAAATCCAGTGCAGTTCTCACGCACTAAGCATATAGAGTTTCGATATCACTTTCTGCGAGACTGTGTAAAAAAGGAACAATAGAAATGGAATATTACAGAACCGAGGAACAGATAGCTGACATATTCACAAAGGCATTGCACAAGGAACCCTACAAGAAGCTGAGGCTTGAACTAGGTATGGTTTCTCTTCCTTAGAGCTATGCTCACATGTTGCTCCCTCAGTGATTGACTAGACTAGATGCATACAAGTTACGTTTGATGGAGAATTTAACATGGATGTTCTGTGCTAGTAAAAAATTAAGTTGTGTTCACACTGTATCCATGCATACTAGTTATGTGATTGATGACTGCATTAAGGATTGAAAAACATGAAATTCTAAATTTTCTTTCTGCCCAAAAGAGATCTCTATAGCTGATCCCACATTATAAGCCTAGGAGGTACTTTAGACCAACCCCTAGCCGATCTTCATGTGGAATGTTCCTATGAGCCCATTGATTTGTTGTTCTATGTTCCTGGAGTTATTCCACATAAAGCATGAAATTGATAAAATTTGCTTGGATAATTTTATCTGCTTTTGCTTGATTGTGTGTGGTGTTATTTGTATCATTTGGGTAAAGTTAGCACATCATACCAAAAAATCTTGTGTACCAAGAGACAAGTCAGATTGAACTTTGGAAGGAGCAACTTTGGCTGGGAAATGATCTATGTGACAGTTGTGGAGACAAGAGATCCGTGACATCAGATAATTATGACTTTGCATTGGGAAGAGGTTCACTCTATTGGCTCTCAGCACAGAGAGGTGACCAATCGCGTGGCAGGCAGTTGTCCCAGCTGTGCCATTAATGGCATGAACCGCACGCCTCCGGATGAGAACACGTGCAGCCTTATTCTGGACCAAAGTATCGTTTGGTTGGGTGCATCTGGACAGTTATTATAAGGAATCAAATTTGGAAGGGTTGCAATAATTGGTTGCTGTGCTAATAGCAAAAAATTTGGCGAAAAGTTAAATCATCAAAAAGTCGGGGAGGCGACGATTGGGCATTCGATTGTGCCACATAATTTCTAGGGTTTGCAGCGAGTATAAGAAAAGAGAAGGACGAGTATAATGCCTCATCAATCTCAGACGTTTAATTTTGCTCTCACCCAAATCCAGTTGCTGCAAATTACAATGGCCTCTCCAAACCCTAACTCATCCCTCTCACCTGCGGCCGCCGCTGAGCTTGCTGCATAGTTGATTGCGCAGGGAGTCAATGCTCAAAGTCTGCAAACCATTCCTTCAGTCCGCCGTTTCGTCTGCCTCTACTCCAACCGACACTACTGTGGGTAGAGGTGTTGTTATGCTCGAAGAGCTTCAGGATGACTCTCACTCCTAACGCCGTGTCCGTGATGGACCATAATTGTATGAATCATAAACACAGTTAAACCCACCAAATTAGACTCTTTGTCTATTTAACTTTTGCTTGTTAGTTCCGATATTTATCTACATGGTATTTTGAAGTCTAGAGAGAATACAGGCTAAGGAGGACTTTTTAAGCTGAATATGAATTACGAGTCATTACAGGTCACGACCAAATTCTGACTTTCAAGAACCGGACGTGGAATCACTCAAAACAAGTCTAACCGAGGAGCAACCAAAGGGCAACCAAAGAGGCAACTAAAGGGCAACTAGGAGTTAGGATCCAACCGATGGCTTTTGAGAAGGAAAAGATCTCACTTCTCCTTCCCTCCTCACCACATGGGCGGCTAAAGCCACCCTCCACTCCCCTTGCGCCACCTAGGCCGGCGGCTCTTGGCCAAGCCACCTCACCCCGGCGGCTTTTGCTCCTCCACCCTCCCCTCATGCCAAGTGTTGAGATCTCAATCCATATGCCTCTCCTCCCTTGACAAGTGTATGGCTCTCCTCCATCCTCCATGCCTATAAATAGAGCTCCTCTTCTCATTTGTAATATCATCCTCATTTCAAAACATCATCCATCACAAAGCTCTAGCTTCTCTCTAGATTTTGAGTACAAATCTTGTAAACACTTGTTTTAAATCTATAATACTCCTGTTGGTTCTTGAGTATTCTAGTAGTTCTTGAGTTTACTCCTGTTGGTTCTTGAGTATTCTCCTTTACTTACTGTCTTTCAAAAACCCTCGAGTACTTAGCTAAGGTATCCACCTCTATGGATATTTGTAGCTAAACCCGTCATTCGGTTGAAGGGGTGTACTTGTGTCATAAAATGTTTTAGGCCCTACTCTTAATGTCTCTATGTGTTCAAAACTTGTTCTATGTGTCACATATTAGGTTAGAACTTCCAAGATTGAGTGGATGCTTGGAATGGCAAAACTCTTCCGTGGGGTTCGTAAACATACTCGGATAAGTGGATGCTTGGTATGGCAAAACTTATCTGAGGAGTTTGACCTCTTTAAAATATCATTTGGTTGATCGGAAATGATTGACCAAATGGATGCACATAAGGCTAATATACCTTGGAATGGGGTATTAGTCTAAATAGAACAAGTGCTCTATGTCTTGGAATGGACTAGATAGTGTAGCAAATCAAGTGCTTGGAATGGCCTTGATACATGATAAGCCACGTCGTCGTGTGCCAAATCAAACAATATTTATAATCCACTATCTTGTACCTTACTATTGAGTAGTAGAGTGGCAAGAAGGGGTCGAACCCAAGGGAGCTCACGGTTACTCGTTGCTCTTTGCTTGAAGGGAAAGTGAAGGAAGTAAAATGGTTGGGGGGTTTGTAAATGGTTTGGGTACAAGAGCATGCAAGTAAATAAAAGGTTTTGTGAAATGGAGAATGGTATTCGGTCTAGGGGCCTTTTGTTGTGGCTAAACTCATCATTGACCTCTAATGATCTTTCTACGTGTTCAAGGATGTATCAAGGCCATTCCAAGCTCTCGACTTGCCACACCGTCTAGCCCTTTTCAAGACATAGATTCTAGTTCTAGCAAGACTAATACTCCATTCCAAGATGTATTAGCCTTAGTGCAACCGCTTGGTGTCATGATTCATTATCGACCAAACAGTTAATTGAAGGACTAGACCACTAGACCAAGCTTTTCCATTCCAAGCATCCACTTGATTTCGTTGTCTAATCTGGATTGAACTACTCGGCTAAGCTTTGCCATTCCAAGCATCCACTTAGCCTCGTCGTCAATCAATAATGGCACAAGAACTAGTGAACACAAAGAAGCATTAAGTAAAGAGTCTCAAAGTTGTGCTACAACAATGTTATTGTGGCTTGTTCATCATTGACCACTAATGATCATACTTTGTGTCATGAGTGTGGTTCACTCCATTCCAAGAGATCACCCAAAGTAAGGCCATTCCAAGCACTTACACCACAAGAACACAAAGAAGCATTAAGAGATGGGTCTCAAAACATTGCCACAATATGAACCCCTTAACCGAATAGGAAGGTTTAGCTACTTGTATTCATTGAAGGAACACAATAGCAATACATGGAAATAAAGGAAATACTTGAAAGAAAGGGAAATGAGACTATAGAGAGAAGTAAAATCTGATTATGGTGTGTATATTATGCCTCATCCCAAGCCTTGTATTTATAGCCCCTTGGAGAAGACAAGCTCCAAACATAGGCTCCTCTTGTGGTCCCTTTGTGGACTTGTTTACTTCCTTGATTTGAGGCTCCTTGTTTTCTTCCATGTCTTCTTTGTTTTCTGTCTTCTTTCCTCAGGAATCTCGTGTCTTTATGGTCTTTAATTATTGTCCAAAGATTGCACAACAAGATATGTTAAGTTCGATTTGACAGTGTGAACCGCGGACGTCTCGTGCATTAAATCCACGGACGTCTCAACATTTATCGAAATGCAAGAGACCTCCGCGCCCTGTAATTCTTCAGGCGTCCGCGGACAGATCTTGGTGTAAACTACAAAGTTGTAGCCCTTTGGATTAGCTTTCCATCAAGCTTTGAATCAACCAATTTGGACACCAAACGTGATCTGTAGGTGCAAAACAAGTTGGGAAGGTCAATCTGTCATTGTGACGTTTTTGGCATAAAATGCCGTCTTTTAAGCGCGTTTCCTCTTTAGACTCCAAAAGGCCCTGAAATGTAAAATGACATTAACAAGCATATGTTCTTTGGGTTAAGTGTCGTAATTGGTGGGTTTTGATGTCTTAATGAGTCGTATAAATACGTCTCATCAAACACCCCACACTTGAACTTGTTCGTCCCGAACAAGGCCTTAGTCATAAGAGAAACAAATGTAATACCACAAGACCCTCTCGGAACCCTAAATATGAAATAAGAGCACTAGTCTAGATTTCCTCTTTCCATGCAATTCTTAATACTACTCATAGAATCATGCTTGACTTTAGACATAACCCGCTACTTGTTACCTTAGAGCCGAAATGCAAACCAATTGAGGTGTCTCGGGAGGTAGTCCTTTTCAGACCTATGACCCTCACTCTCGGGGCCGAACTCCTTGCTATATGTTTATGCTTTCTTGTATCTTCTCACACGTGATTCATTCGAGCTCATGTGCTAGAGTACTTTTCGGGCTGCCTATAGTGAATTTGGCCTTCGGCCTTGATGTGGTAATGATGATTTTTCACTTCTTTTTTTGTTTCGGGTATAGCTTTCACACTTAAGCTGATTGCTTTCTTTGATCCTTGCTCTTTTCTGTGAATGACCTGCTCCTACTTGCTCTTACTCATCGTCGTCCTTTGGCACGAGTCAAGCCAAGGGTCGCTTAGCTATTTTCCCGGTTACTCGGACTAGAGCTTGGACGGTGTGAAGTTTTCCCGTCCCGACCATCCGCACAATTGCCGCGGTGATGGAGCAGACTCAGCCATTGAAGCTTCGAAGTGTAGCCTCCACAAGTCCACATAACCATATATCATGAGCCCGGTCCTTTGAGTGTCTCGTCACGTCCCTCTAGGACATTTCTATAAACTCCACACCCCTACTTTTATCCCGACTCATAAGAACATATAGAGGGTTAGCATCCAAAGTCATCACACTGTTCTAGATTCATATAAGGCATACATGTACTTGGTTCAATCTATGTAGCAAAATTTAAGCTCAACATCTCATATTTTGGGCATAGAAAGCAAAAAAATCAAAAATTTTAAGGGAAACGTGCTGACTCACTAACGACTAACCACACACCCCACACTTTTGAACATAGACGTGTCCTCACGGCAAGACTAAATTCAAGATCATCAAGCAATTTTCAAGCAAAAGAAAGTGTCAAATAGAGCAAAGGTAGGAAAGGTACTCCCCTAGTGAAGCCCTTGCACGTTGTGGAACGACAAGGCTTGCTTAGAATCGGCCGGTTGAAATATGGGGAAGTCGGGCCGGGCCTGCATCTAAAATTCGTAACATACCCGGTATCATGCGTACCCTGCCCGGTACAATTCCTACAAAACATAACTTTCTTTTCCAACAAAGGTGAGGTGAGGGTTAGTAAACTAAATGCAAGAAGGTAAAATGCAGGAAATACTATAAATGCCGGGCTGCCTCCACGACGAGCGCGCTTGTTTAATGTCGTTGGCTCGACGGTACCTCCTCAAGGAGGTTCGGGTGGCACGGCTAAGTCAACTTCTTGGTCCGGTGGACTGTCCTCTCCATAATAGTGCTTAACCCTTTGCCCGTTGATTGTGAACTATCTCCCATCGTCCGGGCTCTCTAACTCAAGTGCCCCATGATTGAAGACCTTTGTTATCTTGAAAGGCTCGGTCCATCTAGACCGCAGCTTGCCCGGCATCAACTTAAGATGTGAAGAGAAAATCAAGACTTGTTGCCCCACCTCAAACGAGCGCCGAAGGATGAACTTATCATGATAGAGCTTGGTGCGCGCCTTGTAGTCGGTTTGGCCCTCATAGGCCTCTAAGCGCAATTCTTCTAGCTCATTCAATTGCATCTTCCTATCAAGCCCGGCTGCTCCGAGATCCAAATTGCATTGCTTCAAGGCCCAAAAAGCCTTGTGTTCTAATTCCACCGGAAGATGACACGCCTTACCATAGACCAACCGAAATGGAGAGGTCCCAATTGGCGTCTTGTAGGCCGTCCGATTTGCCCATAAGGCATCATTCAACTTTTGGCTCTAATCCTTCCTCGTTGGTTTAACCATCTTTTCTAATATCCCCTTGATTTCTCTATTCGAGATTTCAGCTTGTCCGTTGGTTTGGGGGTGATAGGCAGTTGAAATTCGATGATGAACCCCGTAGTGCCGCAAGGTGGAGGTCATTACCCGGTTGCAGAAATGGGTGCCTTGGTCACTGATTAATGCATTGGGTACCCCATACCGACTGAATATGTTGGTGCGCAAGAAGTCCACCACTGTTTTAGCATCGTCGCACCGGGTAGCCTTTGCTTCCACCCACTTGGACACATAGTCCACGGCAACTAAAATGTAGGTCAATCCACAAGAGTTGGGGAATGGTCCCATAAAGTCAATGCCCCAAATGTCGAAGACATCGTTCACTAGAATGGGTACTTGAGGCATCTCATTCCTTGCTGAAATGTTCCCAACTCTTTGGCACCGGTCACATCTCTTGCAATGTTCATAAGCGTTTCTGAACAAGCTCGGCCAATAGAATCCACTGTCTAGTATCTTCCGGGCTGTCCTTCTTGGACCGAAGTGTCCCCCGCACGCTTGCTCATGGCAAAATCCAAGCACCGACCCTATTTCCTCATCGGGAATACATCTCCTCAAAATCTGATCCGCCCCTATCTTCCATAGATAGGGGTCATCCCAAACGTAAAACCTAGCATCATGCTTCAATTTCATGCATCTTGCCTTAGAGTAAGATGGAGGGAATGTACCTCCAACCAAGTAGTTGACGAGAGGAGCATACCAAGGGAGCCCGCCCGGTTCGGTTGTGAGAGCATAGAGGTGCTCGTCCGGAAAGCTCTCGGTGATAGGCCTGGGCTCCTCATCTCGGACTAGCCGGCTCAGGTGGTCTGCCACTGTATTTTCGATTCCCCTTTTGTCCTTGATTTCCACATCTAATTCTTGCAATAATAGAATCCATCGAGTCAACCTTGGTTTGGCTTCCTTCTTTGTCATTAAGTACCGAATTGGCGCATGGTCTGAGTACACCACTACCTTGGTGCCTAGTAAGTAGGACCGAAACTTCTCCAAAGCAAAAACGACCGCCAATAGCTCCTTTTCGGTCGTTGAGTAGTTCCTTTGGGCGGTATCCATAGTTCTAGAGGCGTAATAGACAACCACTGGCTTCTTCTCATCCCTTTGCCCTAGGACTGCCCCTAATGCATAGTCGCTCGCATCACACATCACCTCAAATGGTTTTCCCCAATCGGGTGCTCGGATAATAGGGGTGGTGGTGAGGGCTTGCTTGAGTTCATCAAAGGCATTCTTGCAAGTGTCGTTGAACTCAAAGGGCACGTCTTTTTGTAACAAGTTTGATAAGGGTAAAGCCTTCTTGGAGAAGTCCTTGATAAACCGACGGTAGAACCCGGCATGTCCAAGAAAGGACTTGATGTCCCGGACTGTGGAAGGATAGGGAAGGGTCATGATCACGTCTATCTTTGCCTTGTCTACTTCTATCCCCTCCTTGGACACAAGATGTCCCAAGACAATGCCATGAGTCACCATAAAGTGACATTTCTCATAGTTGAGAACGAGATTCATTTCCACACATCTTTCAAGGACCGAGTTAAGATTCTTCAAACACTCATCGAAGGTGCCTCCATGCACTGTAAAGTCATCCATGAAGACTTCTATAAAAGTCCCGATCATGTCCGAAAAGATGCTAGTGACGACTCTTTGAAAAGTCCCGGGGGCATTGCATAAGCCAAACGACATCCTTCTGAAAGCGAATGTACCAAATGGGCAAGTGAACGTCGTCTTCTCTTGATCCTCGGGGGCTATTGGGATCTGATTATACCCCGAGAATCCATCTAGAAAGCAGAAGAAGGGCTTGCCCGCCAACCGGTCCAACATTTGGTCTATGAATGGTAATGGGAAGTGATCTTTTCTCGTCATAGCGTTCAACTTTCTGTAGTCCACGCACATCCTCCACCCATTCTTTACTCTTGTGGCCACCATCTTCCCCTCGGCATTCTTCTCAATGGTGATGCCGGTCTTCTTGGGAACCACATGCACCGGGCTCACCCATTTACTATCCGAGATTGGATATATCACATCGGCATCTAGTAACTTTTGGATCTCTTTGTGGACCACCTCCACCATGATCAGATTTAAACGTCTTTGAGGCTCCCTTGATGGTCTAGCTCCATCCTCTAATAAAATCCGATGTATACACACCGCCGGGCTTATACCTCTTAAGTCTCCCAAGGTCCAACCGATCGCCATCTTGTGCCGGGACAACACCTCAATCAATCTCTTCTCTTGGTCCATCTCAAGTCCACTCTTGATGATGACCGGTAACGTCTCATTGTCCCCCAAGAATACGTACTTCAAGTGATCGGGAAATGGCTTAAGCTCCACCTCGGGTGCCTGCACAATAGAGGGTAAACATGGGTTAGTCTTGAAAAGACTGATTTGGTTAACTTCATACCTTGGTGTGAGTGGCCTGGAAACCTCCAAGTGATGTAGAGCTCCTTCCATCCCTTCGGCCAAGTCATAAGAACTCTCGGCCGAGTACAAAGCTCTATTAAGCACAAGCTCAAGGGGGCCCGTCTCTTGCTCTGGTTGGGCCTCATGGACTAGGTCGTCCAAGGTGTCTAAGGCATGTATAGTCTCAAATTCCAAGGGGTGCTTCATCGCCCGAAAGATATCAAAGCTAAACACTTCTCCCTCAACCTCCATAGATAGCATTCCACTTCCACAATCAATCTTCATCTTGGAGGTTTTGAGGAAAGGTCGACCAAGTAGTATAGGGGCATGATCATTGGGGCCACAGTTTTCCATCTTCAGGACATAGAAATCCACCGGGAAAACTAACTCTCCAACTTGGACTAGAACGTCCTCAATCTTTCCTTCAGGTTGCTTACACGACCGGTCCGCCAATTGGATGGTGAGCCTGGCCGGCTCAAGAGGTCCAATCCGGAGGCTAGAATAGATGGAGTATGGAAGAACATTGATCGAAGCCCCAAGATCCAACATGCAATTTTCGATCCGAATGTTGCCTATAGTGCAAGGGATGGTGTACGTGCCCGGATCGCCACATTTTGGGGGTACCATCCTTTGTATCACCGCTGAAACGTTTCTACTCATCAACTCTTGATCAACATTAGTTCCCCTCCTTCGGTTGGTGCATAGTTCCTTCAAAAACTTAGCATACCTCGAAATTTGTTTGATGGCTTCCAACAGGGGAATGTTGATCTCAACTCTACTAAAGAGTTCCCAAACATCCTTGTCCATCACATATCTCTTCGGGGCACGGTTTGGAACAGGAAATGGTAAGGGAGTGCAGCCGGGCTCAATTGCGGATCTTCAGACTAGTCCGGACGTGGGATCTGATCCGGGCGCTTTAGGCGCAAAAGAGGACTGATCCGGGCTTGCCGAAGGGACTGGTTCGTTCGTAGGGACTGAGATCGGGCTTGCTGAGGTATTGGGTGCTAAGGGCGCGTCTGGTTCTGAGATTTCAAGTCCCTTAGGACCTGTTCGGACTTCTTCATTTTTCCTCAAGCATTCTCCTTCATTTGGCATTCCTAGCTCATCAACAAGTTGTTTTCCATTTCTTAAAGTCTTGGTGCTCACATTGCCCCTCGGATTTTGAATAGTTTGAGAGGGAAGCCGACCGGTCTCCTTCTTTATATCGGACACGGTTGAAATAAGTTGGGACATTTGTTTTTCGATCTCGGTTATTCGCCCATCGGTTTTGGCTTGGTTCTGCTGAATGGTGGCATTCATCTGGACATTCATTTGAAGATTTTGCTGAATGGTGGCATTCATTTGAGCATTACTCGCAGCTATCTCTTTCATTGTGTCCTTCATCATGTCTTCTAAGGACCGATTTTGCCCTACCGAACTTGGACAACCTTGATTGTGATTAAGGCCCGGTCGGTTTTGAATAGGTCCGCTTTGTTGATATTGCCTTTGGGGAGGCTTATAGAACTCTTGGGTGGCTTGAGGATGATGTTGAGATTGTTGAGCTAAGTCCCTCGGAATGCCATGGCACCACGTCCCACCGGCCGGTCCTTGTTCATAGGGGCGACTAGGTCCGGACCGGTTTTGGTTCCTTTGATAATCTCCAATAGCATTCACGTCCATATGGTCCTCTTCTAGCAATGTTGGGCAAGAATCCGTTTTGTGGTCCATATCACCACAAAACTCACAAGGCTTTGTTTTGGCCGCTGGTTCCCTTCTCATCAAATGCATCATCATTTCCTTCATTTGTTTCATATCCTCGGAAAGATGGTTTATGGGGGCTTCGGCCTTAGCAACATTTCTAGTTTTCGTGAACTCTTCCTGTCGGCTAGCTTCCTCTCGAAACTGGGCATTCTCGGCCACCTTCGAAATCAACTCCCTTATTTCTCTTAGGGTCAAGCTTTCCATTGATCCTCCAACCAAGGCATCCAAAAGCATTTTGTCCAATGGCCTAAATCCATCCATCAAGTACTCCAAAAGAAGCTTTTCGGGTAAGCCAAGATTGCAACAACTTCCTTCTAGCCGGTTGAACTTCTCCAAGTAATCATACATTGATTCATTCGGCCCTTGCTTCAACTCTTGCAATTGTCTCCTCACTTGTGTAGCTCGGCCTGCAGGGTAGTATTTGGCCAAAAATTTTGCTTGCATTTGTGTCCAAGTCCAAATACTTCCCGAAGGCAAGGTGAGGAACCAATCATTAGCCGCATCCATTAGAGAGAAGTAGAAAGCCTTCAACTTGAAATCTTCTACTTCTACTCTATGGGGCTTGAGATTTTGACATACCGCATGAAAACGTTTGATATGAGAAGTAGCAGACTCTCCTTGAGTACCCGCGAACTTAGGCAAATTGTGCACGACTCCGGTGTCAACCGATATATCCTCTAGTTCCGGGCTCTCATAGATGCACCAAGATTGGTTTCTAAAGTTAGGTGCCGAGAGTTCTTCAAATGTAGGTTCTTGGTAGAACATATTCTCAAAGTTCTCATATTGCGCCCTCGGGACATGTTGTTGAGCATGAGGTCTAGGGTGTGGCTGAACCGGCTGCCTAGGACCGTTTCGGGCTTGGTCCTCGGGCTGCCCATGGTTCCTCTCTGCCGCGTGCCTACGCCTCATCTCATGAAATTGATTCTCGGTGTTCTCATAGAATCGACGTGGTGCTTCGTTGTGACCAAGTCGGTGCATATCATCGTTCACCTCATCTTCACCACGATTGTCACTATGGTGAGACATGGTTCACTAAGCACAAGAGCAACACAAGAACAACGAGAGTAAAAGAGCTAGCAAATAAGGGATTCCCAGGAGATTGGGGGAATCACAAGCGGTTTCTCTTAAAACCCAATCTCCTTAGACTCGTAAGTCTTTGTGACAGAATCCTTTAAAAGCTAAAAAAGAAATAAAAGGAAATAAAGTAAAAAGAAAGAGCGAATTTCACCGTGCGTAATTACTCCCCGGCAACGGCGCCATTTTGATAAGCCACGTCGTCGTGTGCCAAATCAAACAATATTTATAATCCACTATCTTGTACCTTACTATTGAGTAGTAGAGTGGCAAGAAGGGGTCGAACCCAAGGGAGCTCACGGTTACTCGTTGCTCTTTGCTTGAAGGGAAAGTGAAGGAAGTAAAATGGTTGGGGGGTTTGTAAATGGTTTGGGTACAAGAGCATGCAAGTAAATAAAAGGTTTTGTGAAATGGAGAATGGTATTCGGTCTAGGGGCCTTTTGTTGTGGCTCAACTCATCAGTGACCTCTAATGATGTTTCTACGTGTTCAAGGATGTATCAAGGCCATTCCAAGCTCTCGACTTGCCACACCGTCTAGCCCTTTTCAAGACATAGATTCTAGTTCTAGCAAGACTAATACTCAATTCCAAGATGTATTAGCCTTAGTGCAACCGCTTGGTGTCATGATTCATTATCGACCAAACAGTTAATTGAAGGACTAGACCACTAGACCAAGCTTGCCATTCCAAGCATCCACTTGATTTCGTTGTCTAATCTGGATTGAACTACTCGGCTAAGCTTTGCCATTCCAAGCATCCACTTAGCCTCGTCGTCAATCAATAATGGCACAAGAACTAGTGAACACAAAGAAGCATTAAGTAAAGAGTCTCAAAGTTGTGCTACAACAATGTTATTGTGGCTTGTTCATCATTGACCACTAATGATCATACTTTGTGTCATGAGTGTGGTTCACTCCATTCCAAGAGATCACCCAAAGTAAGGCCATTCCAAGCACTTACACCACAAGAACACAAAGAAGCATTAAGAGATGGGTCTCAAAACATTGCCACAATATGAACCCCTTAACCGAATAGGAAGGTTTAGCTACTTGTATTCATTGAAGGAACACAATAGCAATACATGGAAATAAAGGAAATACTTGAAAGAAAGGGAAATGAGACTATAGAGAGAAGTAAAATCTGATTATGGTGTGTATATTATGCCTCATCCCAAGCCTTGTATTTATAGCCCCTTGGAGAAGACAAGCTCCAAACATAGGCTCCTCTTGTGGTCCCTTTGTGGACTTGTTTACTTCCTTGATTTGAGGCTCCTTGTTTTCTTCCATGTCTTCTTTGTTTTCTGTCTTCTTTCCTCAGGAATCTCGTGTCTTTATGATCTTTAATTATTGTCCAAAGATTGCACAACAAGATATGTTAAGTTCGATTTGACAGTGTGAACCGCGGACGTCTCGTGCATTAAATCCGCGGACGTCTCAACATTTATCGAAATGCAAGAGACCTCCGCGCCCTGTAATTCTTCAGGCGTCCGCGGACAGATCTTGGTGTAAACTACAAAGTTGTAGCCCTTTGGATTAGCTTTCCATCAAGCTTTGAATCAACCAATTTGGACACCAAACGTGATCTGTAGGTGCAAAACAAGTTGGGAAGGTCAATCTGTCATTGTGACGTTTTTGGCATAAAATGCCATCTTTTAAGCGCGTTTCCTCTTTAGACTCCAAAAGGCCCTGAAATGTAAAACGACATTAACAAGCATATGTTCTTTGGGTTAAGTGTCGTAATTGGTGGTTTTTGATGTCTTAATGAGTCGTATAAATACGTCTCATCAATACACTTTTGAATACATAGTATGATCATTAGAGGCCAATGATAAACAGACTTTGATACAAGGCCCCTAAAACCGAATACTTTCCTTAAAACATCACCTGCACTTTACTTTCAGTCTCAATATCAACTGCAATATCAACCGCTTACTCTCCGCAAGACTTATTCTTCAAGCATCCCACTTGCTGTAAGTCTTCTCCTTTTACTTTCAGTACTTTACTTTCTGCACTAAAATCACGACCAACCCACTTACTTTTCTGTACTAAGACTAAAATCAACAACCAACCACTCACCTTTCATCGCTAAAATCTCAATCCACCAAAAATCACGCTCCCTTTCAGTACACTCCTCAAAGAGCAACTATCCCCTAATTCTCTTGGGTTCGACCCCTACTTACCACTTGCTACCCAGTAGTGAAGGCGCGAGTAGCGAACTTATAAATTTTATTCTTGACGTTTGCACACGACGACTGTGCGTCCGTCAAAATTGATGCCGTTGCCGGGGAATTAGAGTTAGAAATTAACAATCGGATAAGTGTTCTTTGAATCGATACTCGCTTCAAAACAACCATGTCTCGCGAAGGAAGCCACCATGACTACCAGGATGACGATGAGATAAACCTGTACGATCGAAATGATGAGGTGCCACTTCCATTTGTCGACGATCCGGAACAACTCATCAGAAACAGAAGAGCTCGTGATAGGGAGGCCATCAGAAGAAACCAAGAACCACCCGAGGACCGAAATGCAGCTGGTCCAGTACAACCTCCTATTCACCCCCCACGCCCTCAACCTCGACAAGTATCAAGGCAAGAACCTGCCTACGATGACTACTATGGTAATAACAACTACCGTGCACCTACTATGGGAGAGCTCAATGCCCCAGATTTCGAAACGCAACCATGGTGCATTCACGAGGGCCCTGAATTGGAGTATATTACCATCAACGCATCAGTGACCCATAGCTTGCCCAAATTCTCAGGAGCTCATGGAGACTCTGCGACAACTCATCTCCAACGCTTACATGGCATTTGCCAAAATCTTAAGCCCAATCGAGTAAATATAAACGACTTCAAGTTGAAGGCCTTCTATTTTTCACTCATTGACTCGGCAAACGACTGGTTTCTTTCACTGCCTTCCGGTAGCATCAGAACATGGGCTCAGATGCAAAGGAAATTTCTAGACAAATACTACCCAGCAGGAAGAGCAATGCAAGTAAGAAGGCAACTACAGGACATCAAGCAAGGGCCCAATGAAACCATGTACGACTACCTGGAAAAGTTCAATCGTCTGGAGAGAAGCTGCTGTACCCTTGGACTGCCCGAGAAACTCATCATCGAGTACCTCATTGATGGATTAAGACCCTTAGACAAAATGCTCCTGGATGCCTCAGCTGAAGGATCCATGATGAATCTATCATTAAGTGGCATAAGGGATCTCATCGCCAACGTTGCTGAAAATGCCCGATTTATAGAGGAGACTACTCGCCAAGATGAATTCTCCAGAACAAAAAATGTAGCACAAGCCGAGACATCAGTAAACTCCATGCCAGAAGAGATGAGACAAATAAAGGAGATGATGATTCAGATCCTACGAAGACATCTAGTTCCAGTAAAACCTTGCGAATTTTGTGGTTCTACGGATCACAAAACTGACGCATGCCCGACATTAATAGAAGAGGAACCAGCAGAAATAAATGCAGTGGGAGGATACCAAGGATACAACAACAACAGCAACGACAGAGCCGGTCAAAACAGACAGTATGGTCAAACAACCAACCCGAGCTGGCGTAACAACAGCTATTCTCAGAAGGAAACACAACCAGCTGTCCCTCAACTAGCTCAGTCATTCTACCAACCCCCACCGGCAGTATAACCAAAACACTCCATCAGCAGGCCAATATCAGCAAAGAGGACCGAATCAGTACCAAGCCGGCCCGAACAATCAGCAAGGACCGAGCAAGTTGCTTGAAGACACAATGAAGGAGCTCGCAGAAAGCGTAAATCAATTGGGGACTTCGCTACACCAATATCAGGCGAAAACTGACGGGGCAATTTCAGAATTGACCAAACAAATGTCCCAGCTCGCCACCGCAATGTCAACACTCACTAATGAACCTGGCCGACTACCTTCGCAAACCATCCAAAACCCGAAAGCGAATGTCAGCATGATAAGGAAGTCAAACATGAAGGTAGCACTGGAAGAAACAGCACAATCCACAACTTACAAACTTACAAACAAACACTTCACCCGTAGGCACCGGCCTGATTGGAATCAAGAAGAAGACCGACCCAATGATGGCAGAACGTGGGTCACGCATGCTGACAATGGACGTTATACATTCACGGTTAACATGACACCTCCACCGATTACACACTTTGACATACCAGCATCTGGCTGGAATGACCATGACAATTCGGACTTTGATGGTCCCAGGAGGGATCCCCCAACTAACGTATATGCGTCGGAGCAAAATATTTACCTAGAAGATCAGGACTTAAAAGGGCCCGATCATACAAATCCAGAGCCAAAGGATGAGCAGAATGACCCGATAATGGAAAGATCCCTCACTTCAGATCAGGAGTCACAACCGGAAAGGGATAAGGACCCAGGGGCCTTCACAGTCACCTGTGGTATTGGTGAAGCCCAAATACACAAGTGCTTAATCGATCTTGGGGCTGCCGTCAACGCCATGCCTTACTCCTTATATTACTTATTGGGGCTTGGCCCATTGAAACCACCAAGGTCAAATATCGAGTTGGGAGACAAATCATGTATCCAACCAGTTGGAATGCTTGAAGATCTAATACTCGACGTAGGAGAGCTCGTAGTCGCTGCAGACTTTTATGTAATAGAAACAAAAGAGACCAGCGAAGACGGACCGCCAACACTTATATTGGGACGACCTTTTCTCTACGCCACCAAGGCATGGATCGACATGGGCAAGGGCATGTTATCACTTACATTTGGCGGCAAAAATTCAGATTTCTACATCAATGATTATAATGGCCGCCCAGGAACATGGACACCACCAGACAATGTGCTTATCTCAGATCTCAGTACACAGACTTCCGACATACCAAGAGAAACCGAGAAAGTGACAAGACCAGCAGCTATGGTCAACAGTCCCTCGCCTTCTCAGAAACAAAGGAAAAAGAAACCACCAAAACCATGGAGTTCTAACCCAAGCACATCATCCCACAAGAACTCGAAAAGAGTCAAAGCTAGAATCAACGCAGGAGCTGCGGTAAAATTTGACTTGAGCCGCCCATGGGATCCAAATTGGTGATCCCCATGCGTCGAGCCAACGACGTTAAACAAAGGCACTGGTCGGGAGGTAACCCGACACCTATCTTACTTTCAGTCATTTATTTTCAGTCATTTAGTTTTTTACCTTAACAGTCGCTCTCACCCACTTTTTGTATAGAAGGAATGACCCCTTGTGGGAATCAATTTTTGGAGCAAGATCAGATCAGCCAGGCAGCTTCCAAGAAATTACCGGATCTGCGCCGAGAGTTCAAGGCCCCAGCCGAACTCCCTCGATTATCCAGCTCCGAGGCATGTCGTTCCACGACACAGTAAAAGGGAGTTCAGTTCTTCTCTCTTCCTTAATGTCATTTCCTTCTCTTGTATATATTTGCATGACTTTTGAACTAAGGCACGCCTTCGTTCAAAAGTGTGGGGTGAGAACCGCCTGTGTACATAGTTAACATGTTTTCTTTTTTTCCTTTTCCCTTAATATTATCTTTTTGAAAATATGAACTTGAGAATGTGAAAAAGATAGATCATAATTCATGCATTTACCTTGTGAAAATTCAACTGTCTAAAAACTTAGAATGTAACTTCTCATTTGTCCCTTTATGCTGAGATCAACAGGGGATGTGGAGTTGACATAAACTACCCTAGAGAGGCTTGGCAAGCAATCGAAGGATCGAATCTAACTATATGATTTTCGAAGTCAGTGGAGGCTGCACTTCGGGTTTCAGTAAAGATTGAAGTCATCTCCGCCGTGCAGCGTTTATGCAAGAGGCGGGACGGGAATCAAACCATCCTATCTCTAGTCCTAGTAGCCGGGAAAACAAATGAGCGACCCTCATTTTGACCCGCGCGAAACGGCGAGGATGAGAAAGAGCGGGGAGGTATTTCCATATGCTTGCGGGCGACGATTAGACCTCCCAAAAAGGCTGAGAAAATGGACTAGCAAGTCACAAAGAAGCAAAAGCTCAAAGAAGCTAATCAAAGGCCAAAGGCCAAAATTGTGAAGGTTTTAACCGAACAAAAAAGAAGAAACTCTAATTCAACATCAAAGGCCAAAGACCAAAGGCCAAAGGCCGATTCACTACAAAAGCTGTCCCTCGCCAAAAAGAAATCAAAGTGCTCAACTCAGTGAAATCCAAACCGAATCACGTGCTAGAAAAAGCTACAAGGAAACCATATAGTGCGAGTCGATCCCGAGAATGCAGTCCAGGAGCCTGAAAAGGGCTATCTCCCAAAACATCCGAATTAATTTGTATCTCGGTGCGAAGGTACAAGTATCAAGTTTCTTCTAAGTATTTACACGGTTTAGTTTGGTAATAAGTAAGTAATGCATGAATTAGGATAAATCTAGTCCCACAGCCTCACTTTCATATTTTGCTTAGATTGTGTACCGCCCTTTAAAAAGCATTGTTCGGGACGAACAACTAAAAGTGTGTGGTGATCTGATGGACCATAATTGTATGAATCATAAACACAGTTAAACCCACCAAATTAGACTCTTTGTCTATTTAACTTTTGCTTGTTAGTTCCGATATTTATCTACAGGGTATTTTGAAGTCTAGAGAGAATACAGGCTAAGGAGGACTTTTTAAGCTGAATATGAATTACGAGTCATTCCAGGTCACGACCAAATTCTGACTTTTAAGAACCGGACGTGGAATCACTCAAAACAAGTCTAACCGAGAAGCAACTAAAGGAGCAACCAAAGGGCAACCGAAGAGGCAACTAGGAGTTAGGATCCAACCGGGCTTTTAAGAAGGAAAAGATCTCACTTCTCCTTCCCTCCTCACCACATGGGCTGCTAAAGCCACCCTCCACTCCCCTTGCGCCACCTAGGCCGTCGGCTCTTGGCCAAGCCACCTCACCCCGGCGGCTTTTGCTCCTCCACCCTCCTCATGCCAAGTGTTGAGATCTCAATCCATATGCCTCTCCTCCCTTGACAAGTGTATGGCTCTCCTCCATCCTCCATGCCTATAAATAGAGCTCCTCTTCTCATTTGTAATATCATCCTCATTTCAAAACATCATCCATCACAAAGCTCTAGCTTCTCTCTAGATTTTGGGTACAAATCTTGTAAACACTTATTTTAAATCTATAATACTCCTGTTGGTTCTTGAGTATTCTAGTAGTTCTTGAGTTTACTCCTGTTGGTTCTTGAGTATTCTCCTTTACTTACTGTCTTTCAAAAACTCTCGAGTACTTAGCTATGGTATCCACCTCTATGGATATTTGTAGCTAAACCCGTCATTCGGTTGAAGGGGTGTACTTGTGTCATAAAATGTTTTAGGCCCTACTCTTAATGCCTCTATGTGTTCAAAACTTATTCTATGTTCCACATACTAGGTTAGAACTTCCAAGGTTGAGTGGATGCTTGGAATGGCAAAACTCTTCCGTGGGGTTCGTAAACATACTCGGATAAGTGGATGCTTGGAATGGCAAAACTTATCTGAGGAGTTTGACCTCTTTAAAACACCATTTGGTTGATCGGGAATGATTGATCAAATGGATGCACATAAGGCTAATATACCTTGGAATGGGGTATTAGTCTAAATAGAACAAGTGCTCTATGTCTTGAAATGGACTAGACAGTGTAGCAAATCAAGTGCTTGGAATGGCCTTGATACACTTTTGAATACATAATATGATCATTAGAGGTCAATGATAAACAGACTTTGATACAAGGCCCCAAAAACCGAATACTTTCCTTAAAACATCACCTGCACTTTACTTTCAGTCTCAATATCAACTGCACTATCAATCGCTTACTCTCCGCAAGACTTATCCTTCAAGTATCCCACTTGCTGTAAGTCTTTTCCTTTTACTTTCAGTACTTTACTGTCAGTACTTTACTTTCTGCACTAAAATCACGATCAACCCACTTACTTTTCTGTACTAAGACTAAAATCAACAACTAACCACTCACCTTTCATCGCTAAAACCTCGATCCACCAAAAATCACGCTCCCTTTCAGTACACTCCTCAAAGAGCAACTATCCCTCTAATTCTCTTGGGTTCGACCCCTACTTACCACTTGCTACCCAGCAGTGAAGTCGCGAGTAGCGGACTTATAAATTTTATTCTTGACGTTTGCACACGATGACTGTGCGTCCGTCAGTCCGCAAGGGGTTATCTATTGCTGAGCGGTTCGTTGGTAAGCGCTCGAAGCAGTCTACTCCATTCTCACCCCGGAAAAGTCTCAGATCCACTCGTTAGACTGCTTCGCTGGTTGAAGAGAATGGCGAGTCGGATGGGAGTGCGTGAGAGTCTGAGGAGGCCGGGAGGGCTATTGTTCAAGAGCTGATTGTTGATCATGAATGGCTTGTGGAGTACAAGCTTGGGGAAGTTCAGGAGTTGCTGCTGACCCAGGGGTGGGGCGAGTTGTTTAAAAAGCCGGTCATTGTGGATGAGAGGTTGCTCAAGGAGTTCTACTCCAAGATGAAGCTGGTGGAGACAGCAAAGAAAATCTGGAGTTGTTGGTGAATATGGGAGGGGAAGTGTTTACACTGAATCAGAGGGAGTTGGCCACCATTCTGAAGGTGCCAAAAGATGGATACTCAGAGTACTCCAAGGGAACTTGGCCGAGCTCTATGACAAAGGCCGATGTGTTGGAACGGCTTGGGATAGATCCCACCGTGAAGGGGCAAAGGGAAATCTCTGGCATGGATGTGCTTCCCAAGATTCTTCACAGGATCCTGGTATCGAACATCACCCCGAGGAAGCAGAAGCACAATCTGAGCGTCTTCTTTGACATGTTGCTCGTGGACCAGATTCTGCAAAGGAAGCCAGTCAACTTACCCTTTCAGGTGATGCGTCATATGGACTATAACAAGGAGAATCTCTCAAATGGTTTGCCCTACCCTCAATTTGTGAAGGAGATTCTGAAGTACTGAGAGACCTACAACCCTACCTCTGAGACAGCCTTTTCATTCGTCTTTGGTGATGAGCAGATTATCAAGCTGGGTCTGGAGTATGCTGCAAATGAAGGATGGATTAAACCTCGCGCTCAGTCGCCACCACCTGCAGAACCAGTTGATCTTGAGATGTCTCCCATGGCTGACCCTGTGCGCCAAGTAAATGTTCTCCCCACTGAAGGTCTAGTGAGATGATGATGTTGTTGAGGGTGCTTCGGTCTGAGGTTTAGGATGTGAAGGGGAGGTTAGCAGCCTGGAGGTGGCAGCTGAGAGAGCCCTGAAAGTCCTAGAGAAGAGTTGGGTGAAAGGCTTGAGTGCTGCGGCTGCTATTGTTGAGGGGTTCCCAGAGCAGATCAAGGATCTTGCTGCCGAGATTGTGGAGCAATTGAAGGTTCTGTACCACAATGATGCTTAGTCTGGACTGTCTCATGGCCCCCATCTTTGCCAACCCTACCACATTTACCCCTACTTCTTTGAACTTGTTTTTTTGGATTTCATGTTTGAACTCTCTGTGCATTTTGATTTCCCTGCGTGCAGGTGTGGTGTCCGCGTGACACACTTATAACTTGCCGGCATGAATGAAATGTTTTCTCTTTCCATTACTCTGTGTCCTTGTTTGCAAATCTTTTTGATGATGCCAAAAGGGGAAGATATATGTGTGCATTCACTAAGTGAGAAATCAGTACCAAAATTTAAGCGAATGTCTATCTGAGGGGGAACTACACTTGCTACACTTAACGAAAAACTTTAGTGAGCTGCTGTAGGAAATTGAAGATGTAATTTCCTTGTCATAGCTGTATGTGATTTCTCATTTGTGAATAAGTGTTTGTCATCATCAAAAAGGGGGAATTTGTTGGACCCTCGTATTTTGATGATAACAAACACTTAGCTAATATTTGACTCGAGTATGCAGAAATCACAAATCTATCTAAAGGTCCAGACTATCCGAGAGAAACGTGACTGGACATCCCTGAGAGAGCTTAGTGCTGTGAGGGAGATGAGATCTGCGTGAGGGACGAGACCAGCACCGACATTGTGCTTGGATCAGATCAGCAAAGATATACTAAACGGATACAGAATCTAGAAGTTACTCGAGATACGCTATGAAGATATACGAACTTGACACGAGTTAATGAGCAATATATATTCAAGATATGAGATGGATATATACAATATGGATATATACGAGTTGGATATATATATGTGCTGGTTATGGAAGGGAAATAACTGATGTGGTTAAGATATGGAAATATCTTAACCAAATCAAATCTGCAAGATAGAGATCGAATCTTGGATGAAGATTAGATCTGCTGATTGAAGGTCGACTATAAAAGCAAGAGCAGCTCGACAAACTAAAGTTCGACTGTTTAAGGAGTGCAAACGAAGATTGAAGATGCGATCAATTCCGATAGTCGACTAAGTGCTCGCTGTGTGCGGACGAGAGTAAGATCTGTTATTTGGTATTCGAATTGAGTAGAAACGGTTCACTGTCACTGAGTGAGACAGATTGTAATATTCTACAAGCATATTCGTCAAATAATAACATTGATCTTTGAAGCCCTTCTGGAACTGTCCAGAAGGCAAGTGGTTTTCAGCCTGTTGCACAGACGCAATAAGGTTTCCACTCTAAATCTGCGAGTACTTACTTTCTGCACTTTATTTCATGCACTTAAGTTATTTTCCGCTGCTTTCTGTCTGAGAGATACCACGCATTGATCTCTCTCACACAGAAGGCTAACGTAACGATCCAACACTAAACAATAACTAAGATGTCAAATTAACAAAGGGAAAGCTCAAAAACAAACTAAAACACTGAAATAAAATCCTAAGAGAATCAGTCACTCAAATGTTTAAGCCATTCCCACCTTTGGGCATCAGTCTCAAACACCAAGAAAATCTTATCAAGCTTACTTTCCCTAAGATAAATGATGGCTCGTACTAGAAAAGCCGGACCACGCAATTCCACTTGTTCCATACTTTTAACAGTGCAATATATTTTTCTTGCACGAGCCTTTTGGTCTTCAACCATCTTCAACTTCAAGATGTCATATGCTTTGGTAAGCTGGTCAATTATTCTTGGATTCGAAATATAACTAGAACCACGCTGTTGGACCCTTTGTGTTTTGATGATAACAAACACTTAGCTAATATTTGACTTGAGTGTGCAGAAATCACAAATCTGTCTGAGAAGTCACAGGGTCCAGACTGTCTGAGAGAAACGTGACTGAACATCTCTGAGAGAGCTCAGCGCTACGAAAGAGATGAGATCTGCGTGACAGACGAGATCAAGCTCAGCAGCAAACATATATCAAGATCCGAGCTGGAGATATTCGAGATATATCAAGACCCGAGTTTGAAATATACTCAGGATATGATATGGAAATATCCGTACAAGATATACTCAAGATACATATATGAGCTGGGAATATACTCAAGATGTACATGCTGAATATATACAAGCCGGATATGGAAGGGAATGATTTATTGGGTTAAGATATGGAAATATCTTAACCAATCAAATCTGCAAGATGGAGATCAAATATCTGATGGAATCTCTGATGTAGATCAGATCTGCTGGACATCTCTACGAGAGAGCAGCGCTGCGAGAGAGATGCGTTCTGTGTGAGGGACAAACCGACTTATGACGAGATCGGTTCGGCGAGAATATACTCGATACAAATCAAGAGATATTCGAGTACATATGATGGATAATTGACGAGAAAAATTAATATCGGTATATACACTGAATATATGTCGAGTATATACGAAGAGAAGATACATGCCAGATTTGGAAGGGAAATATGTGATGTGGTTAAGATATGGAAATATCTTAACCATATCATATCTGCTGGATAGCAATCGGATCTGCGACAGAGATCAGATCAGTCGACTTGAAGACTAATATAAATAGAGGAGAAGTCTTCAATATGAAGTACAGCTTTTGGAGAGAACGAATCGGAGATTGAAGAGCGATCAATTCCGAAGCTGACGAAGTGCTGCTGTGTGCGGACGAGATAGATTGTGTTAGTTGATACTTTGAGTTGAGTAGAATTGTTAGCTGTCACTGAGTGAGACAAAGTGTAACAATCTACAAGCATACTCTTTCATCAATAACATTGATCTTGAAGCCCTTCTGGAACTATCCAGAAGGCAAGTGGTTTTCAGCCTGCTGCAAAGGTTGCAGTAAGGTTTCCACTATAAATCTGTGAGTCTTCTTTCCGTACAATTTCCTGTGTTATAGATAATTTCTGCTGCCATCTGTCTGAGGGATACCACTCTGGGATCTCCCTCACATAGTTGGCTAACCTAACGATCCAACAATTGGTATCAGAGCCGAGAAGCTCTAGATTTTGTGTTAGCCTTAGCAGGAAATCATGTCAGGCAGAAACGACTTGTTCTGGAAGCCGCCGGTGCTCAGCCCGGGAGAGTATGACTGGTGGAAGGATCAGTTCGAAGCTCACGTCTGCTCCCTGGATGGGAAGCTGTGGCGTGTATTTGAGAAGGGTAACTTCCCTATTCTGGATGTGACAGATCCTGCCAAACCGAAAGAGAATGAGAAAGACGACTACACAGATGCTGACTACAAAGCTCTCCAGCAGAATGCCATGGCTAAGAAGGTTCTGTACATGGCCCTCTCACAAGGAGATCAGGTGAAGATGGCCGTGTACAAAACTGCGAAGGAGCAGTGGGATGGCCTGACTAGACTGTACGAGGGAAACGAAGACATAAAAAGGAACAGAATCCTAGCTGCCACAAAGGATTACGAATCTGTCGAACAGCGCAAGGACAAATCTCTGGAGAACTTCTACACCAGCTTTCAAGTCATAGTCGCACAGTTGAACTCCCTGGATGAGGTACTCCCACAGTGGAAAGTAACTCATCAGTTCATGCAAGCTCTCAGCTCCAGATGGGACACAGTAACTACTGCTCTCCAAGCTCAGAAGGGGATCAAAGACGTTACTCTGGAAGAGCTCGTGGCGAATCTGCAAAGCCAAGCTGGAATAGCAGAGAGGAAAATGGCTAGGAGGCAAGCAGGAGAATCTCAAGCTATAGCATTGAAAGTTGAGAAGGCTTTGGATATGGCACAGGTGAGTATGTCATCTAAAGGTGAGGATGAGGAGATTGATCTCCTCTCGAGAGTCTTCAAGATGGCAAACACAGGGAGAGCACAGAACTTCAACAGAGGTCTGTCTGGTGGAAGAAACTCTGGCAGAGAAGAAAGTAGGACAGAGGCAGGAGCAAAGGAAGAAAGAACCTGCCATCACTGCCAAAAAAGGGGCATCTGGCTAGAGATTGCTACAACAAAAAGAAGGGTGAACCACCTGCCCCAAAGGAAGCTCTTGCCATGTTCGCTGCCTGGGGTGACTCAGATGAGGAGCGCAGCGATGGAAAGCGAGCTAAGGAGCTATGTCTGATGGCGCGAGGCACTGCTAGTGAGGTAAATGATACCGATTCCTTTATTAATGAAGTCTTCAGTGAATCTGATTTTGCAGAAATTATTGCTGAATTGCTAAAGAAGATTACGAGTCTCAAAGAACAGCTAGAGGTTATGCAAGATGAACATGAGGACGATATGGAGAACAATCGTCTATGGTCAACCAAAGCCATGCGACTTGAGAAAGAAATGAGAGAGCATGTCTGCAAATGTCCCACCTGTGACAGAGAGGACACACAAATCAGTGATCTAAGTGATGAGCTAAGGCGCATGATAATGGACGACACCGAGCTGATAGATTTTAGAACTAAAATGGAAGAATTAGATACAGAATTGGCCAAGCTCCTGTCGGATAATGATGAACTCCGTCAGACAGTGGCAGATCTCAGACAAGGAAAGGCTGAGAGAAAGAAAATCTTGCTTCGAGAACTAGAAGCCAAAAAGGTCGAGGAGGTAAAACAAGACTGCAAAGGAAAGTTTGCCAGACCTGGACTTGGGTATATGGAAGAGACTGACAAAGAGGCAGCAAACAGAAGGATTGCCAAAGGAAAGGGATTGATGACTGAAGTCGGAGAGGGCTCCCATCAGCAGAGAAAGCCGGAACCCACAAGACAGTCGGGAAGAGCAGCCACATCTCCGAAGGAGAGTCATATCCATGACAGTGACTCTGGACCTTTCAAGGCTGGGAAGGCCTTTGAAATTTGGAAGAAGATGAGCTCCAACCGTCAACCTTTCTCGATCGACTTTCAGGCACAGAGAAACAGGGGACCTGTGCCCTTAGAGAGACACAAGAAAACTGGTAGTCTCTACTACAGTGTCTGCTGGCACTGTGGTCACTCTAGGCATTACAGATCAGACTGTAAGAAATGGAAAGAAGCCAACGCGAAGAGTCACAACTGTCAGAGAAAAGCCAGCACCGCGTATGTCCCTAGGAGAAAGGTTTCTCCTCATAGAAGGGAAGACAGAGCTGAATGGGTTCGGTCTCACCATGACACAGTCATCTACAGACGACCCAGAAGAACTCCCAGGAGGAGAATCAATCACACTGATGATAATGATTCCCGTCCTTTAAAGTTTCCTTCTGCTGTTAAAACTGTCCCAAAACCCAGTAAGCCCAAGCTTGTCTGGGTTCGTAAAAACTAATCTCTCTCTTGCAGAAGTGAGGCCCTGACCCTGATATCTGGACAGGGGATGTTCCGGGCACTGAGGGGGAATCCAGGACTACAAGCGATAGGAGAGTTATACAGCCACCGGCAAGGCTGAGGGACCACCAGTGTTACATATCGCATGATCAGGTAAATCTAGATAATTTGTATCATTTTTGTGGATTGCCGTCCTTTGTCTCTCTTGCAGAACCAAAGACAGTAGCAGAAGAGCTCAAGGATCCAGAATGGGTCAATGCCATGCAAGAAGAGCTACATCAGTTCGAGGGGAACAAGGTATGAGAGACTGTCACAGATTCTACTGTCTCACGGATATGTCAGAGGAGAGGTGGACAAGACACTCTTCCTTTTGAAGGAAGGGAAGGACACTCTAGTGGTTCAGGTTTCAGGCAGATCCTAGAGAAACCCACGTGAAAGCTGTGAAGAGGATACTGAGATATCTGAAGGGAACAGATGATTTGTGCTTGTTCTTTCCGAGGGGAAGAGACTTACGCCTGGTAGCCTACACTGATGCAGATTGCGGGCTGCAAGATAGACAAGAAGTCCACGTCAGGGATAGCTCAGTATCTTGGACCGTGTCTCATCTCTTGGGCTTCAAAGAAGCAGTCCTCAATTGCACTGTCCACCGCTGAGGTGGAATACACTGATGCTGCTACTTGCTGTGCGCAGCTGCTATGGCTCAGGCAACAGCTAAGTGACTATAGTGTTCTTACTGATTGTGCTAAAATTCTGTGTGATAACACTAGTGCTATTAATATCTCTAAAAATCGTGTGCAGTTTCCACACACTGAGCATATAGAGATTCGATATCACTCTCTGCGAGACTGTGTAGAAAAGGGAACAATAGAGATGGAATATTGCAGAACTGAGGAACAGATAGCGAACATATTCACAAAGGCATTGCACAGGGAACCCTACGAGAAGCTGAGGCTTGAACTAGGTATAGTTTCTCTTCCTTAGAGCTATGCTCATATGTTGCTCCCTCAGTGATTGGCTAGACTAGATGCATATGAGTCACGTCTAATGGATAGATTAACATGGATGTTCTGTGCCAGTGAAAAAGTAAGTTGTGTTCATAATGTAGCCATACATGCTTGCTATGTGACTGATGACTGCATTAGGGACCGAAAGACATGAAATTCTGAATCTTTTTTTCTGCCCAAAAGAGACCTCCATAGTTGATCCCACATTATAAGCCCAGGAGGTACTCTAGACCAACCCTAGCCTATCTTCATGTGGGATATTCCTATGAGCCCGTTGATGTGTTGTTTTTCTGGAGTTATTCTATATGAGGTATGAAGATGATAAAAATGTGTTTGGATGATCTTATTTGTTTTTTTCTGATTGTGTGTGGTGTTATTTGTACCATTTGGGTAAAGTTAGCACACCATACCAAAAACCTTGCGTACCCATGAGACAGGTCAGATTGAGTTATCACTTTGGAAGGTTCAACTTTGGCTGGGAAACAATCTCTGTGACAGTTATGGAAATGGAGATTGCTGCCATCTTTAAGGCTGCTGAAATGGAGCAGCAATTACTGAGATGAAAAAGTTATGGTGAGGAAAATGTGAGGGCATCTCTCCTACTTTTGAATTCAATGTTGAAGATTTTGAGCCCATGATGAATGGTAGTGTGAGGGTGATTTCCACGCTTTAGAGAGTAAGTCTTGTGTGCTTGAAATGTTGTGCCTTGTGGTGGAGAAGACATTACTACAGTTCTGTGAGTACGCGAAAAAGACAAATGATGATGAAATCTCGTCGAGGAGACTTCCTTTGATAGAGGAATGAAGAAGCAGAGAAGACCATGTTAGATGGGTGGCTAGCTATGTGCAGGTCACTCTCATGCAGTTGATGATGTGAAGAATGATGATGACCTGAGTCTTTCCCTCAGAATGAACGGGGAAGGCTATCCTTGAGCTGATGAACTGTTCAGAAGTTGAAGGAAAGTGATGCCAAGCCAAGTTGCTGTGTTGATGACTTGTATGGAAAATTGTACACGTTGAGATGGTTGAGATGGTCAGCAAGGTGTGCACGTTGAGATGGTCAGCAAATAACATGATGTTGTACAATAGGCATTCATAACTCAAGAAGTTGTGAAGGATGCCGGATGACAGTTTTGAGATGTTCAAAAATGACAAGAATAGTAACTTTGGGAGTAAACCCAAGAGAGGGTATGATGAAGGCCATGCCGCTGCGTGATAGAAACGTGATGTTTGGACAATGGTCCACGAGTGCTGCAAGATCAGTCTTGGTGATGGTTAGTGTATTCAGTTGAGTCACACACATTATGAGAAGAAGATCATGAGTCCTGTAGCGCAGTTGGTGTTCTTTTTGCTCCTACTTATGAGCGTGATTACTGAAGTCTGGTGATGAGCAGATCCTCAAGCTGAGTCTGAAGTACTCTGCAGGAGAAGGATGGATTGTTCCGCGCTCCCCGACCCTGTCCCCTATAGAAGAAGATGTTGTTGAAGTGACCCCCGTTTCTGTTCCTGTGCGTGAAGAAGCTGTTCTCCCCTCTGATAGTATGGGCGAGATGATGTCGTTGTTGAAGGAGCTTCGGACTGAGGTTCAGGAAGCTCTGACTGAGATGCAGAGAGTTTGGTTCGCATTAGAGGAAGTGAGGTCTGAGCTGCAGGATGTGAAGGAGAGGTTAGCAGCCTTGGAGGTGGCAGTAGAGGTAGACTCGGGTGGTGTGACAGCTGTGCTTGAAGGGCTCCCATCGCAGATCAAGAGCCTTGCTACAGAGATTGTGGAATAGTTGAAGGTTCCGTCCCAGAATGATGCTTAGTCTGGACTGTCTCATGGACCCCCCTCTTTGCCAACCCTACCACATCTCTCCTTGCTTCCTTGATATATTCTTTTTGAATTTCATGTTAGATGTCTCTGTGCATTTTGATTTCCCTGCTTGGATGTGTGGTGTCCGTGTGACACACTTATGACTTGCTGGCATGACTGAAGTGTTTTCTTTCCATTACTCTGTGTTCCTATTTGCATATCTTTTTGATGATGCCAAAAGGGGGAAGAACTATGTGCATACACTAAGGGGGAAAAATAGTACCACAGATTAAGCGGATGTCTATCTGAGGGGGAACTGCGCTCTCCTAGAGCTAAATGAAAATCGAACTGAATAAACTCTGAAATAACTAGCACCTGTAGGAAATTGCTGATGTGCTTTGTGTGTGATTTCTTATTTGTGAAGAAGTGTTTGTCATCATCAAAAAGGGGAAATTTGTTCGACCCTTTGTGTTTTGATGATAACAAACACTTAGCTAATATTTGACTTGAGTGTGCAGAAATCATAAATCTGTTTGAGAAGTCACAGGGTCCAGACTGTCTGAGAGAAACGTGACTGGACATCTCTGAGAGAGCTCAGCGCTACGAAAGAGATGAGATCTGCGTGACAGACGAGATCAAGCTCAGCAGCAAACATATATCAAGATCCGAGCTGGAGATATTCGAGATATATCAAGACCCGAGTTTGAAATATACTTAGGATATGATATGGAAATATCCGTACAAGATATACTCAAGATACATATATGAGCTGGGAATATACTCAAGATGTACGTGCTGAATATATACAAGCCGGATATGGAAGGGAATGATTTATTGGGTTAAGATATGGAAATATCTTAACCAATCAAATCTGCAAGTTGGAGATCAAATATCTGATGTAGATCAGATCTGCTGGACATCTCTACGAGAGAGCAGCGCTGCGAGAGAGATGCGTTCTGTGTGAGGGACAAACCGACTTATGACGAGATCGGTTCGGCGAGAATATACTCGATACAAATCAAGAGATATTCGAGTATATATGATGGATAATTGACGAGAAGAATTAATATCGGTATATACACTGAATATATGTCGAGTATATACGAAGAGAAGATACATGCCAGATTTGGAAGGGAAATATGTGATGTGGTTAAGATATGGAAATATCTTAACCATATCATATCTGCTGGATAGCAATCGGATCTGCGACAGAGATCAGATCAGTCGACTTGAAGACTAATATAAATAGAGGAGAAGTCTTCAATATGAAGTGCAACTTTTGGAGAGAACGAATCGGAGATTGAAGAGCGATCAATTCCGAAGCTGACGAAGTGCTGCTGTGTGCGGACGAGATAGATTGTGTTAGTTGATACTTTGAGTTGAGTAGAATTATTAGCTGTCACTGAGTAAGACAAAGTGTAACAATCTACAAGCATACTCTTTCATCAATAACATTGATCTTGAAGCCCTTCTGGAACTGTCCAGAAGGCAAGTGGTTTTCAGCCTGCTGCAAAGGTTGCAGTAAGGTTTCCACTATAAATCTGTGAGTCTTTACTTTCCGTACAATTTTCTGTGTTACAGATAATTTCCGCTGCCATCTGTCTGAAGGATACCACTCTGGGATCTCCCTCACATAGTTGGCTAACCTAACGATCCAACACACGCTTATGTTCTTTCGAGATACAAGTATTTAGTGGGGACCTGCTAACTGCAGTTCCCTCCGAAAAGTCACACGGTCTGGGTGTTTGATAACAGTCTTCACTATCTCCGAACCCCTCATTTTCGTCGACAAGAATGTAATCTTTTGCATTTGCTTTTTTCTTTTGAAAATTGGACCGAGATTTGGCTAAAGCAGACGAATAACTTTTGTCACCGGTTCCACATCTTCTCTGAATATACAATTTCAAACATCCAAATCATCAAATTTCCACTACTAAAATTTTCCATCTGAACAACTCAGCAACATATTCAAACCTCAACAAAAACTACCTTAACTTTTCAACATACTCGCAGCACAATTTTGAACAAACAGGCCACTCAAAATTGAGTAAATTGAACAGAGAAAATAACCTTCAGTTTGAGATTGGTGCGCTGCTCCATCGGCTTCTTCTCATCCTCCGTGGCAGCAGCTCCGGAGCCAGTCATCGCAGACATCGTCGATCTCTCACCGTCTCGCAAATCGCTAGGGCTTTTTTCGCTCTCGATTTACTCAAGTGTGAAACCGGGGCTGTATGTATTGCAGTATTAAATATTATACTTCTATTTATCTTTATCTTGTATGTATAAGAATCCATCCTTGTCCTTGTCATTTTCCTCTCACAATTGTAAACACCAATATAAAGAATATTATACTTCTATTTAGCGTGATATGTAAAAATTGTTATAATTACCTTGAAAAATATAAAAAATTTTGGGACTTATTAGAACTAAAATGCACTGAAATGTTATTGAATAACTAGAGAGAAGGAGGAGGTGAAGGTGTCCCTTATCCTTCACCCGAACATCTCTATTTATACTACAACTTACCCAACATACATCCGCATTTCACTCAATTTATATCTCATTTTCTTAGGTGTGGGCCCCACATGTGGGCCCCCCATGACATATTTTTCTCCTTATGTGCAAACCATTTATAACACTCTCCCTGAGATGCACATTAAGCGTTTTAGGCTGCCTCGTTAAAAACCTTAGTTGGAAAAACTCATTGGGATAAAAACCAACTTATGGGAAAAAGAGTGCAGCGACGCGAAGCTCCCCCTCATATTGGCATGCGTGATGTGCTCATAAATTTTGCAGCTTTCGCATTCCTATGTCGTTGACATGTTTTCGGAATGTTGAGGTAGGTAGAGCCTTTGTAAAAAGATCTGCTGAGTTTTCATTAGAACGAACATATTGTATGCTGATAACTTTATCTTTTTCCAGCTCTTGGGTGAACGAAAAGTATTTGGGATGGATATGCTTTGTTCTATCACTTTTGATAAATCCTTCCTTCATTTGAACAACACACGCAGCGTTGTCTTCATAAAGAGTGATTGGATCATTTGCTGGTAGAAGACCGCTTGTAGTTCTGATATGTTGTGTCATAGATCTCAGCCACACACATTCACGACTTGTTTCGTGTAATGCGATGATCTCAGCGTGATTTGATGATGTTGCAACGAGTGTTTGTTTCTGTGAACGCCAAGAGATTGCAGTTCCTCCACATGTAAATACATAGCCAGTCTGGGACTTCGCTTTATGTGGATCTGACAAGTAACCTGCATCTGCATAACCAATCAAAACTGTTTTTGTATTGTTAGGATAAAATAATCCTAAGTCAATCGTTCCTTGAAGATAACGAAACACATGCTTGATTCCATCCCAGTGTCTTTTGGTAGGAGCTGAGCTAAACCTGGCTAATAAATTAATAGCAAAAGCTATGTCAGGTCGAGTACAATTAGCAAGGTACATAAGAGCTCCAATCGCACTGAGATATAGTACTTCTTGACCAAGAATCTCTTCAGATTCTTTACATGGACGAAATGGATCTTTGTTTACATCAAGGGATCTAACGACCATTGGGGTACTTAATGGGTTTGATTTATCCATATTGAATCTCTTTATTATCTTTCTCGTGTAATTTGATTGATGCACAAGTATTCCACTTTGCATATGCTCAATCTATAATCCGAGACAATATCCCGTCCTCCCAAGGTCTTTCATTTCAATTTCTCTTTTCAAGTAAGAGATTACTTCATGAATCTCCTCATTTGTTCCAATGATCAACATAGACAGCGATAATTACACATCCAGATGTCGTTTTCTTGATAAAAATGCAAGGGCAAGGAGGATCGCTAACATACCCCTTTTGTGATAAGTATTCGTTTAATCGATTATACCACATGCGTCCGGATTGCTTTATTCCGTATAAGGACCTTTCCAACTTGACTGAATATCTTTCCCTAGGTTGTGAAATTGATGCTTCAGGCATCTTAAAACCCTCAGGAATTCTCATGTAGATTTCAGTATCAAGTGATCCGTATAAATAAGCTGTAACGACATCCATGAGATGCATATTAAGTTTCTCATGTACTGCTAGACTTATAAGGTATCTAAACGTGATTCCATCCATGACAGGAGAATACGTTTCTTCAAAATCGATACCAGGCCTTTGAGAAAAACCTTGTGCAACAAGCCTAGCCTTGTATCTCACAATTTCATTTTTCTCATTACTCCCATCAGAGTCAATATGAAAGAATATAATTTCTTCCTTCCCGCTTGAGTGGTAGGTATGGTTATCCATACCACTGGCTTCCATTGCTATGATATTAACATAGGATGTAGGATCAGGATTATTACCTGTGGGTTCGGATATTTCCTTGACAGTTACAAAATTGGCAAAGGATGGCATGTCCTCCATTTTTCCCGGTGAAACCTGACATATAAAATGTAAAGTCAAATAATAAGATTTTTGAAAAGGATTTGAAAGACCAGTTTCCTTTTCTTGCTTATAAGTAATTCTGAGCTTGAAAGGGATTGAATAGTCCTGCCATCTGGTAAACATTTGGTTAGAAACATGATTTATAACCTCTTGATTACACAAATCATTATGAAACTTCAAAGTATATTTTGCTACTGAAAAAATGTTCTGAGTAGCATGATTCATTTGAGTATGCCATTTACCAGAATAAAATCTAAGAAGATATTTTTGTCCTGTTTTTAGGTTAATTTGTTTAATAATTCCTTTAAAGCCATTATTTGTGACTTTTATTTCAATGATCTTTTCCCAGTGTGACAGAGATCCTATTAAGTAGGGTAAAGTCTCAATTTTACTTTTAATTTTCCTAATAACGATAACATGTTGGTCAGTCCATTGGACAGGCTTATTATCATACAGGATAATATCATCCAAGCCCTTTTCTAGTAACCCTAGAAAACCTAAGAAAAACCATACTCCTTGTCATAAAAGAAAAGGATTTTCTAAAAAGAAAATGGAGGAGAAAGAAGAGCGTCAATACGCTAGGAAAGAAAATAAATGGCAGAAATCTTAGTCCATGACTTGTCATAAGTGTGGCAAAAAGGCCACTTTACAAATAATTATTGGGTAAAACAAAATATTAATAATCTTAAAGAATATGATTGGATAAAAGATATCATATCTAAAATTCTTCTTAGTAATGACTCGGAGTCAGGCCAGACTTACTGCTCTTCAACTAGTGAAGACTTAAAGGTTTTAAGAAATGAAAACCTAAATACAGACTCCGATTCAGACTGTGCTCCTTGCAAGCAAGGACAACCTTGTCCTAAGCAGGACTCTGAGAATGATGAAGCATTATATAAAATGCAATCACAATTCCAAGATTTAGAAATTAATTTATTAAGTTTTAAATCTGCTATGGAATTACTCGAGGATGTAAGAGATCCAAGGTTAAGATTGAAAATTCTTGATAAGCTGAATACACAGCTTGATACAACGTCAGAAGCTTCTAAAGCACAAGAAGTTCATAGGGAAATAATTAACCCTAAACCTTATCTTATGGATGAAGTCTATAGACGAATTAGGCAAAAAACAGAAGTAGAAAAACCTACTACTTCAACTTATGATTTAATCATAGAAATCAATAATCTCAAGAAAGAGATTCAAGACATTAAGACAAATAATAATCGTCTTAATCAAAGAATTTCTAGAACTGAAAAAGGAAAAGGAATAATGACTTCTCATCAGAATAATATTTCTAATCAAGATATTGAAATCATTAACAAAGAAGATAATATACCTTCTCAAAAATGCCTTTGGATCAAAATCTTAATAACAACCATTTCTTATCCACGTTAGAAATGTTTATTACTCAAAAATGGCTTGTTAGGATTACATTGTTAATAAACAATGATTATTCGAAAGATTGTACTGCTCTCGTTGATAGTGGAGCAGACTTAAATGTCATCCAGGAAGGTTTAATACCCACTAGGTATTTTCATAAAACTTCGCATACATTATCTCATGCCGGGGGAAATAATCTCCAACTTAATTACAAACTGCCTTAAGTTAAAGTATACATTGATAAAAAATGGATACAAACTAGTTTTCTTCTTTCAAAGGAACCAACCAAGTAGTACTTGGAATACCTTTTCTTACAAAGATATATCCTATTAATAAAATTGATTCAAAAGGTATAAGTGGTACCTTTGAAGACAAAGAGATAACCTTACAATTTATAACTGAACATTTAACAAAGGTCTTACATGATGTTTATGACAGTATAACTGCCAAGAAAGAATTAAATGTTCTCACTATTAAAGATAGGCTCCAAAACCAATTCTCTTTGGAAACATGTAGAGATTATCTGAATACTTTCCGGGATAAAAGAAAACGTATTATTACTGTTCCATCAAAAGAAGGTTTTGATGAATAACAGAATAAGACTAGGCCTTCTCAAATAAATCCTGCATATATTAAAATGAGCAGAGAAGAGATTGACATTCTGTCACACAAAGGATTAATTAATCCTTGGAAGTCTCCTTGGACAGGAACAGCTTTCTATTTTCATAGTAAGCAGGGTAAAGAAATTTCCAGACTAATAATTTATTACGAACCTTTAGCCAAGATTCTTAAATGGATAAATTATCCAGCTCTTAAATTAGAGAATAATGATATAGTAATATCTAAACCAAAAACGATAGTTTTTCTTACAAATACAAAATTTATAGGAAGTTTAAATTATATTTCTACTTCTTATAACTTTACAAATAACGCTATTATCCTGTATGATAATAAGCTGGTCCAATGGACTGACCAACATGCTATCGTTATTAGAAAAATTAAAATTAAAATTGAGACTTTACCCTACTCAGTAGGATCTCTATCACACTGGGAAAAGATCATTGAAATAAAAGTCACAAATAATGGTTTTACAGGAATTATTAAACAAATTAACTTAGAAACAGGAAAAAAATATCTTGTTAGATTTTATTCTGGTAAATGGCATACTCAAATGAATCATGCTACTCAGAACATTTTTTCAGTAGCAAAATATACTTTGAAGTTTCATAATGATTTGTGTAATCAAGATGTTATAAATCATGTTTTTAACCAAATGTTTACTAGATGGCAAGACTATTCAATCCCTTTCAAGCTCAGAATTACTTATAAGCAAGAAAAGGAAACTGGTCTTTCAAATCCTTTTCAAAATCTTATTATTTGACTTTCCATTTTATAGGTCAGGTTTCACCAGGAAAGATAGAGGATAAGCCATCATTTGCTAATTTTGTAACTGTCAAGGAAATATCCGAACCCACAGGTAATAATCCTGATCCTACATCCTATGCTAATATCATAGCAATGGAAGCCAGTGGTATGGATCGCCATTCTTACCACTCAAGCGGGAAGGAAGAAATTATATTCTTTCCTATTGACTCTGAGGGGAGTAATACTCCACCCTGTACTTTATTAAAAGATTAAAATGGGTCATACCCTTACGGGGACTACCATAGCCAAATATTTTATGAGAACATACTTATTTAAAATGGGTGTTTTGTTTCTCATGTTACTCATAAGCAACCAGAAGGTTATACCTTCAGTGAACTCATTATTAAAAGGGTGATATCCTCCAAGAATGGAGAAATAACCCTAATATTACAAGGAAGCTTCATTACACCGGAAAGGAATATTCAGACAGACGAATGACCAAATATAACTACTCGGATTATGTGGAAGCTTTTCACAAAGTCCTTTTATATGAGAACCCCAAGCATGAGCATTTTTGGTCTATAACCATTTGCCCAAAAAATATGGTCCAAGAGTCGGAAGAAGAACTTATTACAAACCCGGATGTTAGCAGCAGGCATCTCATCAGTTATCTACGAAATCTAGAAGATGAGGAACTATAAAATCTTTAGACAAGAGACTGTGGATGCCAACAATACTAGTAGAAGAATCAGATGGAGCTTAAAGGTGAAGATGGCTAATTTTTATGGTTATTTGCTTAGTTATGATGATAGCAGGTGGTTGTATAGTATTGGCTCTTAAGGTGTTTTTTTGCTTTGTTTGTTTGCCTCTTGTTGGAGGTGAGGTGTGTTTGTCTGGTCTAGGAGTTTTGGTCTGGGCAGGGGGCGGTTTTGTAGGCTTGATGTTGCCGTTGTTTTGGCTGCTCTCGGTTGTTTGGTCTGTCTGCTCCAGGAGTTTTCGTCTGGGCAGGGGGCGGTTTTGTAAGCTTGTTGTTACAGCTGGTCTGTTTGTTCTCGGTTTGGTTGTTATTTTTTTGATTAATGATCTCATCATTCTTTCAAAAAAAATACAGAAGCCAAAATACCCTATTGGTTCATTAAATGGTGGCAACAATTTGATCCCACAAGAAGAGCCCTTCCGATGGCTTTTAGCATTTCAAAAGCCTTTAAATAAGTGTTTGATGGATGGATCACTTCATCAACACTCCTACAGGAATATCAAAACGAAGATTTCAAACCAGAGGAAATATATTCTCTCCTCTATTTCAAGAAATTTGCAATCCCCTACATTTAGAGATGGGAACCAGAGTGAGGCCTTATCCACATTTTCGACACCCCTCTACCTTGTCTCAAGAGAAGGTCTTATTCAAAGGTCTGGGAAAAAACTGATCCAGCATCTACAAGGCCTGATGGCTATGTCATGATTTATGAGATGAGCCTAATAATAATGGGCACAAAATATAAAGAAAATAGCACAGCTCATATTTATGAGAAGCCTGGAGAATCTTCCAAGGCTATAAACTAAAATGTGAGAGGTTCCATATCTCTAGTGGCGTTCACATAATGAAAGGTCCCATCCTTATAGCGGCTTTCATATAATAGCCAAAGAAAAAGATCAATTGAAGAAAAAAGACAAAAGGTGAAAGGTCACAGTTCTCTAGTGGCTTTCACACATCGTTGATTTTCAAGGCAAATAGATGACGACATGGAGAATCTCCACTGTTTAGAAATAGTTAAGTTTGAGTCCCATATGTTTTGGACCATGTCTTTTCTTTTGCTATAAATTAGCATGTCTTGTGTAGGAGAAAAAACAAGCCTTTGCATACCTAGCAACGTAACAAGTTTCTACTCCTTCTTATCTCTAAAGTTTGTAAATTAATTTCGAAGTTCATTACAAGTTTGAAGCTTTGAAGATCATCAACGTTTGTAAGTAATTTTAATTTCTGTACTTAGTTTTAATTTTTATTTCGTTTCTGATGGGTAGCCTAATAGGCTAAACCCTTGATATGTGATGAATCGATGTCAAGATACATAACTGTTCATATTGTTGTAAAGATCTGGGTTTGAGAACAACGGACTGGTCTGAGATTAGTACAGTGACATCATCACCAATACTACAAGGTTTGTTAAGTTCGTAACGGGCCTACTGGCATAACTAGTTCTCTCTTTACAGCATGTACCCATAAGACCACGTACCCATAATCGTTTTGGAGTGTAAGTCCCGCTTAAGCCGGAGTTGGCGCTAGGGCAGTTCTATTTTTTGCGATATGTGGGTTGGTCTATGTGGGTTGGTCTATGTGGGTTGGTGACTGATGAGGACTTGCAGTTGTGTAGTAAGTGGTGATCGTTTGAACTGACTGTAATCAGAGCTGGATCTATGATCTAGAATCTAACCCTTACCAAACACGGTGTTGAAGTCGCCAGTGCTATACCCGGAATAGTATATCCGGTTCTCTCATATTACCAAAAAGAAAAGTAAGTATGAATATTATTATAAAATGCAGCCAATAATACAGCGTGCGGGAAATCATACACAATAAACAATTACAAATTGATAAAGCGAGGAAGAAAGATAGAGAGAGAGCGAGAGCGATTGAAATCCATAGAAGCGATGGATCCTTTGTTCCCCGTCGACGACGTCTCCGTCACCGATCCAGCCTGGCCGACCTCCGCCATGAACCGAAGCTCGTCCGAGTGGGCCTTCCAAAGGTTTCTCGACGATGTGTTGAAGCCTCAAGACAGCGACGACAATCGCAACTTTCAACAACAACACAATCATGTCAATCACAGCAACAGCGGTAATAGCGATGAGGTTGTTGAGATTTCCAAGCCTGTAAATTCGGTCAGTACTCGGACTGGATCTTCGTCTTCCTCGGTGTCAATTAAGCCCGATGATTATCACGCTGCTCTCAAGCGTCAGCTTGATCTGGCTTGTGCTGCTGTTGCTCTTTCACGAGTACGACAAACAACTTTTCACATTTTTCTGTTCTACTTTTTTGTTGTGGATTTGGATTTGATTTGTGGTTGGAATTCGAATTGATTTGGTTGTTAATTTGAGGCTGAATTATGTGAAAGGAGTTTGTGTTGATCTGTTTAGTTGTATGCGCAGAAAGCTTCTGTTTCTCCTGAACCAGCTGCATCTGCTACTGCTTTACCAGCTGATAGGTTGCCAAGAGCATCCTTCCATGTTCATGGTGGATCTAAGGCTACAGGTGAATGCTTGACTTGTAATATTATATGATGTAATTTCTTTGAAGTGCACATAAGTTTTTAGTGGCCTATATCATAAGAAAGGGCGTGGCTGTGTCTTATTGCTAGTGTAAGTAGGCATCCAACCGGCTTTTAATTGTATGTTTGAGCTGAGCATTTCACTCTGCAAAAGTAGTAAAATTCAAAATTAAACTCATTTCTTGATGATCGGTAGCCAATTAAACATTATACAGATTCTGTTTGGCATGACATCATATTCTTGGCTGTGTGCTGACTTTCTTAGAACCCATATTTTACTGTCGTCGAGAAAGGGAAACTCTGTAAGAATATTCTTATAGCGGTCTTATGGTGCACAGTATTTAATATTTATCATGTGGGAAATGCTGTCACAACAGCACTCTATATTCATGAGGTGTCAAACCCCTGCCATATATTATGGTAGGTATTTATATGAAATGAGAAATCAGCACTGTTAGAGTTATCTTTTGAGGATGCATGTATTTCTGCATCACATTGGTGATACTGACTCCAGGGGACTTACAAATTCTGGTTATAGGTCATGGCCGCATTTCAGTTATAGGGGCTACAACTAAAACCAAATATGCGTCACCTATGGGGGGGTGTGACAAAACAATTCTTGTTGCATGAATACTTTTATTTTCAAGTGTTTAAGATTGGATTGCTGGTTAAGGTTGTTTAATGTTGAATGATCTAGGACCCCCAAAATCTTTGCCTTTGGCTCAGGCAAGGGGAGGTGTTGATTTCTCGGCTTCAAATGATAAAGCAAAGTTGCCAACTGTACAAGTTAAATCGTCCACTAGTGGGTCATCAAGAGATCAGTCAGAAGATGATGAACTTGATGGGGAAGCGGAGACAACTGAAAATATGGGCCGCACTGATGACAAACGTGCCAGAAGGTAAGAAGTATTATCAATGTCTCAAGTTAGGTTTGTGGTCCTTAGCTCGATGATAACTATAAAGTACAAAATCTCGACTTGTTAGTCCACATAATCATTCTCGATCCGATCTGGATATTATTGAATTTTGGTTATCAGGATGCTGTCAAACAGAGAATCAGCTCGTCGTTCAAGACGCCGAAAACAAGAGCACATGAGTGAACTTGAGACACAGGTTTTAAATTGTTTGCTTACATGCGTGGAAGAATTTTTATTGAATGTTTAACTCTTAAGATACCCCTTTATATTTGGGTCCCTAATTCCATGTAGGCTGCACAACTGAAGGTTGAACATTCGTCACTTTTGAAAAACTTGAATGAGTCTAACCAGAAATACACCGAGGCATCTGTTAATTTGAGAGTCTTAAAAGCAGACGTGGAGACACTGAGAGCCAAGGTAAGCAATCTTCATCGCCTACACCTAACTGGGTAAATGAGACTCTCAGCATGTAGATCAGAAATCTCTTCACGCCGTCACACAATTTCATTTATTTCTACTCCATTTAATAAAGTTTAACAACAGTCATACCATTATTGGTCATATGTGACATGTGTGGCCTGCTCATTGCCATCTGCTAATTCAATTCCTTTGTTTGGGACCATGAACCTAGGAAAGGGTACAATTTAATCCTACGAGTATGTATGATTGTAGGACCTGAATCATACTTGGGCTTTCCTTGATGGAACACTGGTGAAAGTATACACAAGTCTGAGCTGTCTGCTACGTGCATTGAACATTGCTTCTAACGAATGTTTATATTATCCTTTTGAGCTATCCATCATTGTTACGATGACTGTATTTTATTTGGTTCATTCACATTGGATGAATGGCTTTCGCAGGTGATGATGGCTGAAGAGAAAGTCAAAAGATTGACAGGATTGAACACGCTTCAACCTTTCAGTGATGTTCAGCGCTTAAACATGACATTCAACAGCAACCTGCATACAAGCATCACTAATTCTATGTTACCTGGTACAAACCATCTCACTCACTTGCCTACAGCTCCTCCTGCTCGTAATAGCCCCAGCCCGAATCAGGGCCAATGACTAGATGCCCTCATCTTCTGTATTTTTAGGTTACTCTATGTTATTGGATCAACCGTGTCCAACTATATTAAAGTTATGTTGGAATGATTAAGTCCATCTCTACAGATTGGGAGACATCAATTCAATCTTGACCAAAAACATTGTTTTATTTCAAGTAATCAAAATGTGAAAAACGATATCTTGCAGTGTCTAATGTCCGCCTCATGAGGCATCTTCAACAATAAAATATTCGAACTTGGCCCTTCAGGCCCTGATAAGTAATGAGTAAGGCATACAAAGACAAAATTGGAGCACTATCGTACACGTTATTTGCAGCCTCCAGCCAATGTTCAAGTTTACTACTGGATGAAGACCACACTTTTGCTTGAAAATCGGCTTAGAGTCTGCATCATGCGAATAAACAAATTCAAATTCATCACAAAGTGGTTTAGTTTTGATCTTTAATGTAATGAAGCATATGTATAACAGCAGATGCTCTCCTTGGTTGCACATTTGTATAGGAGTCGATAATGGGTAGGGTAGGATCGGGGCCGAACAAATAGAGTTTTGAGAGGGCTTTTAAAAAAATAGAGCCGGACTTGTCTCAAATTATTAGGTTTAGGGCCGGCCTTAGGGCCGAGTAATGAAGGAACTTTTAGGACCGAATCGGGACGGCCCTTAATTTTAGTGTCGGGCTTAAAAAACATTTTTTAAGATTAACATATCAATGAAGAATTACAAATGCACAAAATATTTAACAACTTTAACTTCCTATTCTCCTAAGAAAAAACAATTTTATATAATTAAATCATATTAATATAAGTTAAATTAATTCGTAAAATTAATTATAAGTATAAAATTAACCAAATATATTGAAATATATCATCTATCATTATGTATAAAAAAAATTATAGATAAAAATTAATCTAAATGACTAAGTGTATTATAAATTATTGATATATAAAAGGTGAAATATAAAGGGTTTAACGATCGTAATTAGGTCGGGCTTTTTTAGGGCGGACAGGGCCGAACTCGATTAGGTCGGGCTCGAGGGCTGAACAGGACTTTGAAATCATGGTCTTTGTTCGACTTTGAGTCTTTAGGACTTCGGGCTCTAGGGCCAAAACACAGGACTAGACCGCCTTAGGGCTCATAGGTTGTAAGGCTTCGTGTATGACTTTTGAACCTTAGGACTGAATATTGACCCCTACATTTGTAACGAATGGTCTAGGGTGGCCTCATTACATCAAAACGAGGCCCTTTTATTTGAAAAGGCGATTTTTGGGTACTGATAGCAAATATGTGTGCAATACCGAGGACAATTTTTTAATTTACTCAAAATTAAAATTTGAGTTCCTTTTATATCAACTTTTCAAATTTCATTCCTAATTTACTCACGTTAGCAAAAAAATAAAACTGACTGAGCATAAATTGCTAGGGAAGCTAATACGCTGTTTTCTACTGCGTCAAACCAAATTCGTCGTTGCTAAGGGCGGTTTCATGTAATAGACGACACGAAACGAGACGGAGAGCGCGGTCGGCGAGGATGTCGAACGGAGGGCGCGGGTGATGTCGGCATGAAAGTCGATTTTGGTTTCGGATTTCGCTAAATTCTGAAACAATTTCAGCCAAACGGGAAGAATGAGACGCGGTTGAGTTATTGTGACCCACATCGAATATTGGTTGCTAACAGTGCCTTAGTTTAAAATACCACGTCAGTCAACTGACTCAATCTTGTTTTGCTTCAATATGTCACGAGGCGTAAACTGCTATCAACAAGAGCGGCTTAGCTCGACGCCTTATAAAACGTGAGTAAATTAAGAATAAAATTTGAAGATTGAATATAAAGGAAACTCAAATTTCAATTTTGAGTAAAATTGAAATTTTTTCCCAATCCCGAATCCCTTTCCGAATAAGAAAGCCTCAATTAAGGGTCTTTTTTTTAAATACATGTTTCTTATATTTGGTGATTTTTGTAGTAATATACTAGTATAAAGTTAGCTCATATAAAGTTCATTGACAACCTAATGTTGAGAGGCCGGAACACATGTTAATCGGTCATTTTAACTGGTCGAGTCATATATCTTCAGAGACACAATTTAAAAAAATTATGATTCCAAAAAACAAGTGGTTCAAGTTGTATGTTAACCCCTGACACAAGTTGTATGTCATCAGGAGAAGTCACAATCATTTGTAATAATCTCAATGAAGTTGTATCAGTCAAGTGCAGAAGAATTTAAAATATGCATTTGTCTGCATGTTAGATGACCAAACTTTATATTTGGTTTCGAGTGACTCCCTCGACCCATATGAATTCAATTAATCTATTCTTATATGCTCGTTCGCAGAGGATAGTGTTGCATACTATTGTGTTAAGAGTGCTTATTAAAAAAAATCCAATATAGAATTCCGTTAAATTATTTAGGTTTTACCTATTTTGGAAAAATTAAATATAGTTCGCACCCCTTTTAAAAAGTTTAATAGTTCTGACAAAAAGTTAAAAAATTTATATATAGTCGACTAGTAAGAATCCTATCGACTCGACTCGATTTGTCGCCTTGACAACCTTGATTCTAAGGATGAATCCAGATTAGTAGTGGAAAACGCTAACTACATAGTCAATTTCGTGTTAAGGTACTTTCCATTGACTCTATGCTTAATTATTTTTATAAATGTATAGAGATTAGGAAATGTATTTAAGATTAGTGACTAGGATAAGGATCCGGTGCAAAGTTAATTTTTTGGTACAAAATACAAACTAATCATAGCCTTTGATCTTGTGTAGGGGTGGACAAAACCTGGCCCGACCCGATAACTCGGCCCGACCCGATCTACTTAATGTCGGGTTAGGGTCCACTTAATCAACCCGGTATAATTTTCGGGTCGGGTTAGGGTTGAGGCTCGGGTTACCCGATTTCATAAGTAATATAAAAACATATTATATTTTTAATGAGATTCAAACTTTATACATCATCTGAATAAAAATTTATTTGTGTTCTCGTGATATATCACACTACATATGAATATGTAATTGATTTGCAATGAAAAATAAAACTGTAATACTAAACTTTAAAGTATTTATATCATGATAGATGACCATGAATGTTTTATGCCTTTTATAAATTTTAGTTTTAGGGTCGGGTTCGGGTTCACATAATTGACCCGTCTTTTGGGCCGGGTTAGGGTTCGAATAAATGACCGATCATTATTTCAGGTCGGGTTAGGACCAAGCACAACCCGTCCCAACCCGTCCAAGGCCCACCCCTAATCTTGTGATTTGGATTGATGAGACTAAGGGTGTGTCCACTTTGACTCTAACTTATAGTGTCTTATCTTATCTTAACTGAAAGTAACTTATATTGACTGAAAGTAACTTATAGCAACTGATGAATAGTAACCAAAACTTATATTGACTGTGAATAGTAATATGATGATGATGGTGAATAGTAATATTCTGACGATGATGATGATGAATTGTAATATACTGATGATGATGATGGTTGTGATGATGGTGATAAATAGTAATATTGTGATAAATAGTAATATTATGATGATAAATAGTAATATACTGATGATGATGGTTAATATTATGGTGATAAATAGTAATATGATGATGATGAATAGTAATATACTGATAATGATGATTTGTGATGATGGTGATGAAAAGTAATATTATGATGATGAATAGTAATATTATGATAATGAATAGTAATATTCTGATGATAAATAGTACTATTGATGATGATGATGAATAGTAATATACTGATGATGATGATGAATAGTAATATACTAATGATGATGGTTGTGATGATGCTGATGAATAGTAATATACTGCTGATGAATAGTAATATACTGATGATTGATGAGTCGAATTCTCGACTCATTTATCTCTCCGTTTACAAAGAGTTTTTGTCCATTCCTGGTGCTAATTTAGTGCTCATTGACACTTATTCTTACGTTTCAGGTTAAAAGCAACTATCCCTTGATGACAAGGCTCAAAGATCAGAAACTCAAGAAAAACTGAGCTTTTGGAGCAAAAAGTACCCAGGATGGAGATCCAGCCGGCCGGCTCAAATATTGGCCTTAAGATGAGCCGCCCGGTTGGAGTCGAAATCAAGAAGATTAAAAACTCCGAGGTACTGAGCCGGCCGGCTCAAATATGCCTACCAATCTCAACCGGCCGGTTCCCAAGCTCAGAGAATTTGAGCGAAGCCTCCCCTGCTCGAGCCGGCCGGCTGGGAATCCTTCACACCAGTTGAGCCGGCTGGCTGGATCATCAAGACAGGATTTTTACTGTTTGCTATAAATAGAAACTTAGGGTTTTTGAGCAAAGAGCTGAGATTTTAGAGAGAAGACAAGGGTTTTTGAAGATCATCACATCAAGTTGAAGCAATCCAAGGATATAGGGGGGATTCTTCATCCTAATTCCTTACTCATCTTGTTTTATCTTCATTTTCCTTGAAACCCACTACTATTGTTTGTCTATGAACATGAGTAGTGAGTAGTCCTCTTAGTTTCTAGGGGTCTATGGACCTCCTTGGTGTATAAAACTCATTTATCTATTGATTATATGCATGAATGAAGACTTGTTATGATTTCTGATTTGTGAATTTACTTGGATAAAATGTCAATTCTATGCCCACCAAGTGTTTGATAAAATGCCTAAGTGGACTAGAAACATGAATTTGAAGTTGAGTGTTCTAGCGAACGAGACTAATGATTCTAGAATGAAGTAGATTCACCCTTGTTAAGTGATGATCACTAGCGTGACTCATCTTGGCATTGAGATAGGCTTGATCTTAAACCGCTCATTGGCTATCGATCACTTAACTAGCGTTGATGATTGAGAACCTTGAGTAGGACGTGAGCTAACAACATCTAGCTATTGAAGCTCTCGTGTGAGGTGTCTCTTCCTTAAATCGAGTAACAACATCTAGCGATTGAATTTGATTTAATAGGGACACGCCTTAATCTAACATTTACATTATTCGTGCATGAAATTGAACCGTTAAGAGTTGAATGCACCAAGGAGGGAAGTAGTACCCTAGGAACGCCTTTAAAACCTTGAAAACAACCTTTTCCATTGCATTAATCATTATTTGATAATTGATAATCACACTTCACACAACCGTTAGGAAATAGACTTATTGAGTAAAATTGAATAGTGATCTTAGGTTTACAATTGCTCCTTGGACGACCCGGTACTTACCGGTTATAAATTGTTTTTGACCAATTTATTGCTTTCGAATCTTACAAATTTGAAACGCATAAATTACAACGTTCAAAATGGCGCCGTTTCCAGGGAGCAACGAATTAATTTAGGGAACTAAAGTAGATTTTACAAGATTTGGACTATTTCGCTTGGTCTTCTTGCTATTACTTGTGTTGCATCTTGTGGCTTAACCAATTCCTTTGTTCTTGTAGGCTTCGGTTGAATGCAAACGAGGTCCAAGGGAAAGGAAAAAGTGAGCGCTAGTTTTGATCAATCTTTGAAACACTTCTTGGATCAAGAGAGATCCAAAGGACAAGGCTCTCGTAACAAGAGGCAACCCCGTAAAAGAAGACCACAACCCATGGCACAATTACCTCGCAATGAGGAGGCCGACGGGGAGAAACCCCTAAAAGAATATTCCACTCCAAGCCTCACCGGTTTTCGATCACCGATAGCTCCGCCGGGGGTCGATGCCCCTCAATTCGAGCTCAAAACGGCATTGATCAACATGGTAGGCAACAATGCCTTCTCCGGGATAGGAAATCCCAATGCCCATCTAACATCCTTCCTTGAGTTGTGCGAGACCTTCAAAATAAATAACGTGCCGAAGGAAGCAATTTATCTAAGACTTTTCCCTTTCTCTTTGATGGGAAAAACCAAAGATTGGTTGTGGAGCCATGATGCAAACACCTTCACAACATGGAACGAGCTAGCCCAAGCTTTCCTACTTCAATACTTCCCACCGGCTAAAACTCAAAGGCTCAAAAATTTAATCAACTCATTCGAGCAAGGGGAAGATGATACATTCTATGAGGCATGGGAGCGATTCAAAGAGCTACAAAGAGAATGCCCACACCACAACATAGACAAGCCAACCTTGGTCCAAATCTTCTATCAAGGCATGGATAATGACTCAAAGAGGCAAATGGACCAAGCCACCAGTGGTGCATTCATAGAGCTCCACCCCACAAATGCCGGAGCTATTATAGACAAAATTGCAAGAAATTCTCACCATTGGGGGAGTGATCGAAACGTCCCAAGGAGACAAAGCAAGACGAGGCAGGTAAAAGAGGTGGATTCAAAAGAAGATGTCCGAGCCCTTAGTAAGAAGATTGATGCTTTAACCAATTCCCTTAGTGCGCTACATGTGAAGCAATCACAAAAGCAACCTCGTGTACGTGCCATTTGCACAAGCCCCTCTCATAAAGAAGATGATTGCCCTCACATTCTTCCTTAAGAAGAGAACCAAGATGATGAGGACGTAAATTTCTTACAAAGGAATCAACCAAGCTATGGTAGAGACCGGGATCATCCCAATTTCTAATATAAAACAACCGAACCAATCAAGTATGATCCCAATTGGCGTCAAAAGAAAAATGCCCCTCCCGGTTTCACCTCAAAGAACCAAGATTACCAAGGGCAAAAGTAAGGCTATCAAAGGCAAGCCTATCAAGGCCAATCAAGCCAATCTAAACAACAATCTCAACCCCAACAACCACCTAAGGAAGACTCCACCATGAATCAATTGCTAGCTTCACTCATTGCGGGTCAAAAAGAGGGGATTGAAGACCGAAACAAACTAGTTCAAGATCAAATGAAAATGGCTCAAGAGCAATTCAAGGCATCCCAAGAAAATAAGTTCATGTTCCAATCCATCAATCAACGGCTAGACGAGATGTCTACTCATTGACGGAGCCCACCGCATTGTCGTTAAGGTGCGGTGTTCTCTGTGCAAAAGCAAATTTATATTCCGCTACTCGTGACCTTACTACTGGGTAGCAAGTGGTAAGTAGGGGTCGAACCCAAGGGAATTAGGGGGATAAGCTATTCTTTGAGGGATTTGTACAACGAGGGAGCGTGTTTTAGGTTGCTTGAGGTTTTAGTGCGGAAAAGTAAGTGATTGGTTGGTTTTGGTTTTTAGTGCGGAAAAGTAAATGACAGAAAAGTAAAGTACTGAAAATAAAAGTAGAAGACTTACAGCGGGTGATGCGTGATTGGCAAGCCTTCCGGTACGTGAGCAGTTGATAGAGCAGTTTATACTAAGAAAGTAAATGCGAGGGGTTTTTTAAATCTAAGGAAAGCATTCGGTTTCGGGGGCCTTGTATCATAGCTTGTTTATCATTGGCCTTTAGTGATCTTTCTAAGTATTCAAACGTGTATCAAGGCCATTCCAAGCACTCGATTTGCCACACTGTCTAGCCCATTCCAAGGTCGTAGAGCACTTGTTCTACTTAGACTAATACCCCATTCCAAGGTATATTAGCCTTTGTGCATCCATTTGACCAGTCATTCCTGACCAACCAAATGGTGTTTTAGAAAGGTCAAACTCCTCAGATAAGCTTTGCCATTCCAAGCATCCACTTATTCGAGTATGTTTACGAACCCCACGGAAGAGCTTTGCCATTCCAAGCATCCACTCAACCTTGGAAGTTCTGGCCTAATATATGGCACATAGAACAAGTTTTGAATAAAAAGAAGAGGCACCAAAAAGATGGCCTAAAACATTTTATGATACAAGTACACCCCTTCAACCGAATGAAGAGTTTAGCTACGAATATCCATAGAGGTGGATACCATAGCTGAGTAGTACTTACGGTTTTTGAAAGACAGTAAGTAAGGGAAAGGGGTGAGTACTTCAAGAACCGACAAGAGTACTCGAGAATAAAGAAAAGCTTGAGTACTCAAGAACCCACAGGAGTACTCAAGACCGAACTATAATACTCAAGAACCAACAGGAGTATTATATATTGAAAACCAAACTTACAAAGTGCCAATTTCTAGAGAGAGAAGTGTTTGTGATTTTGGGATATTTACAAATGAGAGGGGAGGCATGTATTTATAGCCATGGAGGAGAGGAGGATGTGGTGGAGGAGGAGGACACTTGGCAAGCTCTCATGGTGGGAGGAGGAGCCTCCCAAAGCCGCCGGTTGGAGGTTGCCATGGAGGGTTGGCTTCCTCCTTTGGTCACCTCCTCCAAAAGCCGCCGGTCATGGAGGGGAAGGAGGAGGTTTTGTGTGAGTTTTGTGATGTTTTCACAAAACTATCGGTGTATTTCAGCCCCGGACTGACTTTGATTGCTCTTCGGTTTGATTTGTTTTAAGTGATTCCATGTCAAGATCTTGAGATTTCTTCAGTCGGCGTCTGATCTTGACCTCGGAATGACTCGTAACATCTTTTCTGCGTAAGTGATGGACCAAAATTATACGAATCATAAACACAGTATAACCCCCTTAATTAGACATTTTGTCTATTTAACTTTTGCTTGTTAGTTCAGATATATTTTTGTAGGGTAATTCAGAGCTTAGAGAGAATACACACTAAAGAGGAGCTTTTAGAGCAGAAAAGATGTTACGAGTCAATCCAAGGTCAAGATCATATGCCGACTGAAGAAATATCAAGGATCCTGACGTTGAAGCACTCATAACAAATTAATCAGAAGAATCAGGAGAGGAATCAAGACAGTCCGGGGAAGAAACACATTGACAATTTTGTGAAAAGACTGCACAAAACTGTACAAAATTCACATTGGACCAAAGTAACCGGCCACTTGTTGAAGAGGTGACCAAGGGAGGAGCTCCTCCCCTTCCACCATCGGCAACCGGCGGCTCCTCCTCCCTTGACCGGCGGCTTTTGGCTCCTCCACATGTCTCCTCCTCCTTGCTCCTCCTTCCTCTCCCTTGGATCAAAAGACATGTGGTGGCTCCTCCACCCTCCATTCTCCTCCTCCATGGATGGCCTCCACATGCAACCATCTCCACCCTCCATGGCTATATAAGGAGGAGCTCCTCCCCTCATTTTCATAACCACCTCACTTGTAAAATTCACTTCTCTCTCTAAGTTATGTATTTGTACGTTTGGCTTTGGAAATAAAGGATAGCTCCCTTGGCGCTTCAACGGTTGTAAGTATTATTTTTAGTATTTATTCAACTGTTTTATTTCCTTAGTTATAATGTTTAGCGCGATGAATAGTAGCTAAACTAGTAGTTCGGTAGAAGGGGCGCACTTGTATTATAAAATGTTTTAGACTATTAACTTAGCGTCTCGTCTTAGTATTCAAAACTTGTTCTATGTGCCATATATCAAGTCAGAATTTCCAAGGTTGAGTGGAAGCTGTCACAAGCAAAGCTCTTCCGTGGGAATTCATGATCATACTCGGTAAGTGGAAGCTGTCACAAGCAAAGCTTATCGAGGAGTTCGACTTATCTAAAACACCACTTGATCAATAACGTAACTGGGAGATCAAGTGGATGCACATAAGGCTAAGATACTTCGAAAGAAGGAATTAGTCTTAAGTAGAACAAGTGTTGCTTTAGACGATGTTGCAAGTCTTGCGCTACGAAAGGGCCTCGATTCATCTTTGAATACTTAGATGATTCACTAAGGGTCAATGATAAACAGGATATAATACAAGGCCCCTGAAACCGAACATTTCTCTTTAATTATAAACTGCAATTTACTTTCCAGTATTAAAACCAACCAATCAACCAATCAATCAATCAATCACTTAGCTGGTAGCTTTAAAACCAACCAACCGACCTAAAACACGCTCTCTCGCTGGACAACCCCCTCAAAGAACATCTATTCCCATGATTCCCTTGGGTTCGACCCCTACTTACCAAGTACTACCCAATAGTATAGTCGCAAGTAGCGGACTATTATAAATTTATTTGCACAAATCGCTTTAACGACGAGCGGTCTGTCAGTAAGAACTCCTCCTTAGCGTGTATTCTCTCTAGTCTCTAAAATGCCCTGTAGATAAATATCGGAACTAACAAGCAAAAGTTAAATAGACAAACAGTCTAATTTGTGGGTTTAACTGTGTTTTTGATTCGTATAATTATGGTCCATCACTCATCATAAGATGTTGGAGAACCAAATCGCACAACAAGCTAGTGGCTCCACGAGATATCAATGGAAACTTCCCTCCAAGCCGGATTTCACCCAAAACGAGCACGTGATTGCTATAACATTGAGGAGTGGAACCGCCTACAAACCCCCTTCGCCTAAGAAAAGGATGTAAGCACAAGGATGCCCATCATCATTGAAGAGGGCGAGGAAGAGGTCCAAGAAGAAAGTCCCACACCTAAGGAAGTTCCCTCTAAGAGCCCAACGGAAGAAGTCACTAAAAATGCAACTAAGGAGCCTTCCCCTTACAAGCCACCAATGCCATTCCCCCAAAAACAACTCAAGAAGAACAATGAATCTCACTTTCAAAAATTCGCGGAGATGATGAAGAAGATCAATGTGACGCTACCAATCTCTGAGGTAATATCCCAAATGCCCCTTTATAGTAAATTTCTTAAGGATGTTATCTCTCATAGGCGTGAAATTTCTGAAATTAGCTCGGTGAATTTAAATGCGGAATGTAGTGCTATTGTGCAAAACCCAATGCCTAAAAAAGAGAAAGATCTGGGGTCATTTTCAATTCCTATTACAATTGGTGATGTGAACATAAGTAAGGCGTTGTGTGACTTAGGTGCTAGTATTTCATTAATGCCCTACTCTCTCTACAAGAAACTTGATATGGGAACTCTCGTGCCTACCTCCATTAGTCTACGCCTCGCGGACCGCTCCTCTAGGATCCCTAGTGGAATCTTAGAGGACGTGCTCGTGAAGGTGGGGAAATTTTACATCCCCGTGGATTTCTTTGTTCTAGAGATGGAGGAGTGAGAGATCCCAATCATTTTGGGAAGGCCATTTTTGAAAACTACTAAGGCGGTGATAAGTTGCATAAATGATTCACTAGAATTTGAAATAGGGGGAGAGAAAATCAAGTTCTATCTAAGACAAGCATGTAGTGCCCCTAGTGATTCATTGGATTGCAATTTGCTTGATGTTTATGATGATTTCTCTTGTGATGAACTAACTTCCATTGAGCAAGAACTTTTGAGTGACGAAAGCATAGGTGACTCTATGATGGATTTGTTGATGATGGATTTGTTGATGATGGATTTGTTGATGATGGATGAGGAGGATCAAAAAGAGGAAAAAGATCACGGAGAAAAAGAAACGGAGAAAGGAGAAGGTAAGGGACCTTTGGGATAGAGCTTAAGGCTCTACCTACAAGTCTAAGGTATGAATTTCTAGGTCCAAACTATACTTTTCCCGTGATAGTGAATGCCTCTTTAAATGAGCTTGAAACTTTTAGACTCTTGCATGTGCTTAGAAAGCGTAGGGGGGCTATTGGTTATTCCATTGATGATTTGAAAGGGATTAGCCCCGATATATGCATGCATAGGATTACATTGGATGATGATGCTATACCAACCCGAGAGAGGTTGAGGAGGTTAAACCCCACGTTGGGGGAAGTTGTCTTTAAAGATATAACTAAATTAAGGGAAGCGGGAATCACTTATGTCGTTCCCGACTCGGAATGGGTGAGCTCAATCCACGTTGTCCCAAAGAAAGGTGGCTTGATGGTAGTCAAGAATGAAAAAAATGAACTAATTCCTACACGCATCATCACGGGGTGGCGGATGTGTGTTGACTACCGTAAGTTAAACAAGGCTACTAAGAAAGATCATTTCCCTCTACCCTTCATTGATCAAATGCTTGAGAGACTAGCCAACCATGAATATTTTTGTTACCTTGACGGATATAGTGGATTCTTTCAAATCCCTATTCATCATCAAGATCAAGAGAAAACCACTTTCACATGCCCCTATGGAACCTATGCGTATAGACGTATGCCCTTTGGGCTATGTAATGCTCCGGGAACCTTCCAAAGGTGCATGATGGCCATTTTCTCCGATTTTATTGAAAATACAATGGAAGTATTCATGGATGACTTTTCGGTCTATGGTTCCTCATTTGACTCTTGTCTAGAGAACCTTTCAAGGGTTCTTGACAAATGCATTGAGACCGATCTAGTCTTGAATTGGGAAAAGTGCCATTTCATGGTACAAAAAGGAATTGTGCTTGGGCATCTTGTCTCTAATAAGGGAATTGAAGTGGATAGGGCTAAGATTGAAGTAATTGAAAAACTTCTAACCCCTAGAGACGTTAAGGGAATTCGAAGCTTTCTTGGTCTTGCCGGGTTCTACCGGCGCTTCATTAAGGATTTCTCTAAGATCGCCAAGCCATTAACCGATCTCTTGCATAATGATACTCCCTTCTTATTCAATGAACCTTGTGCTAAACCTTTCGAGAAGCTAAAGTTTGCTCTCACATCCTCTCCTATCATCCAACCTTCCAATTGGGAACTCCCCTTTGAGCTTATGTGCGATGCGAGTGATTATGCCATTGGAGCCGTTCTAGGGCAAAGAGTAGACAAGAAGCTACATGTGATTTATTACACGAGCAAGGTCTTGGACCAAGCTCAATCGAACTACTCCACCACGGAGAAAGAGATGCTAGCTATTGTCTATGCCTTCGAGAAATTTAGGCAATACTTGGTGGGATCCAAAACTATAGTCTATACCGATCACGCCGCCATCAAGTACCTAATTTCTAAGAAAGATGCCAAGCCTAGGCTCATAAGATGGGTACTTCTACTTCAAGAGTTCGATATAGAAATCAAAGACAAGATGGTCGCCGATCATCTTTCTAGGCTAGAGCCTTTGAGGGAGAAGACCTCAAGTGAGGAGTTGCCTATTGAGGACTCTTTTGTTGGTGAAAACTTGATGGGATTGAAAATGCCCCTACTCCATGGTATGCCGATATAGTGAACTTCAAGGTTTGTGAAGTGCTTCCTCCAAACATGAACTACAATCAAAAGAAGAAATTTGCGCATGATGCAAGATGATACTGTTGGGATGAGCCCCATCTTTTCAAGCTTTGTTCGAATGGTATTTACAGAAAATGTGTAGCCGGCAAAGATATAGGAGGAGTCTTGCACCATTGTCATTCTTTCCCTTGTGGAGGCCATGGAGGGAGTTCAAAGACCGCGGCTAAGGTGCTTCAAAGTGGACTCTATTGGCCATCAATATTCAAAGATGCCTACAATTTCGTGAAGGCTTGCGACAAGTTCCAAAGGAGTGGGAACATCTCCAAGAGAGACGAATGCCCCAACAAGTAATGCTAGAGGTAGAGATCTTTGATGTTTGGCGCATCGATTTCATGGGTCCTTTCCCTCCAACTTGTGATGCCAAGGTCGTAGCGAAACTTTTTAAGAAAGTGATTTTCCCTAGATTTGGAGTCCCAAGGACGGTTATTAGTTATGGGGGATCTCATTTCAAGGAAAAGCAATTTGGGGCGCTTTTAAAGAAGTATGCGGTCTATCACAAGATTGCTACACCTTATCATCCCCAAACTAATCGGCAAGTGGAGGTTTCGAATAGAGAAATAAAGGTTATCCTTGAAAAGACGGTGGGAAGTTCTAGAAAGGATTGGTCCTCAAAACTAGATGATGCTCTTTGGGCATATAGGACCGCTTTCAAGACACCTATAGGGATGTCTCCCTTTAGGCTCATTTATGGGAAACCTTGTCACCTCCCGGTTGAATTAGAGTACAAGTCATTTTGGGCGGTTAGAGAATTGAACTTTAAAATGAAAACCGCCGGAGAAAAGAGGCTATTGGACTTGAATGAGTTAGATGAAATAAGACTTGACTCCTACGAGAATGCCAAAATCTACAAGCAAAAGCAAAAGAAATGGCATGACAAGAAGATTTTGAGGAAGGAGTTTAAGGAAGGGGATCAAGTCCTACTATTCAACTCAAGATTGAGGCTATTCCCGAGAAAGTTAAAGTCAAGATGGACGGGTCCATTCAAAATTCAAAGGGTGTTTGAGGATGGACACGTCACCTTGTTCAACTCAAGAGGGGAAATTTTCAAAGCCAATGGGCAAAGACTCAAGCTCTATCATGGAGCCCTCTAGATTCCGAGAATACATCTATCACCCTGCATGACTTAACCGATTGAGGCCTACTAAAGTGCATTTCTAAATCTTTTATGAGGAGATTCGGCTCGGTCTTTGCCAAGACGTTAAACTAGGCCCTCGCGGGAGGTAGCCCATTGTAAGGGTTCATTTTCGTGCTAGCATTTAGAATGCTTGGTTTATGCTTGACAGTCCACCTCTCTGAGCAATTGAGCTGGCCGGCTCCATTTTCACCTTCATCATTCAACCGGCCGGCTTAGTTCTATTTTCATTCTCTCATTTTCGCGGAGGCATTCAACCGGCCGGCTCACAAAAGCTTTCTTCATCTGGACCTCCCGGTTCAAACTGCCTCTAATATCTTCCTCCCTCTAAGCAGTTAAGCCGGCCGGCTCCCAATCAACCGGTAATTTCAGCCAGCCGGTTCAATTATAGTTTCACTCACTTGAAGTTTTTGACCAGTTGAGCCACCCGGCTCAACTTCCTCCTCTAGTATCAACCGGCCGGCTCAAAATTGAAATACCTAAACCCTAATTTCTAATTTTGAAATCAAATTCATCCAAGCACTTACTTCTCTCTCCACAGCCGCCGCACTCTCCCTTCTTTCCCGACCGCTCAACCCCTCAACCCCTCAACCCCGCAGCTGGTCATCCGCCGGCTTCCACAGCTGCTCGTTCGCCGGTCCACTCCCAGCGCTCTCCGCCGCTCAACCGACCACCAGCTAACTCGCCCAAAATCAAAATCCCAAACTCACACCATCAAGCTCGACTCCTCACTCGTCCATCCGTCAACCATTCCCTCAACCCAAGCATGACTAAATTTAAATCCTATGGGGCATCCAAGTCCACTGCTCCCACCAAAGCTGGTCCCTCCCATTTGTTTGATGAGTCAACCGACGACGGGGAGTCTATGAGGAGGAGCAATCCTCCACGAAATGCTACCAGGCGAGTTATGCTTAGGGAGGATACCCCTTCTCCTCCTAGGAAATCTCCTACACCACCTCCACCAAAAAAGCACAAGGCTTCAACCGGAGAATCATCTTCAAGGGCTTCCAAGGGAAAGAGTCTGTCTAGCAAAACCATGCTTCAAATTGAGCCTCCTCCGACAGCTCAGGCCAATGAGGAATGGGCATTGGCACTACCTCCAACCCCATATCCATTCTCGGAGCCATTTCATTTCCAAAACGAGGAGCATCAAACTAGGCTTGACCGGATCGTTGAGGCCAAGAAGGAAGCTATTGCAACCTTATACCCAGACTGGACTCTACTTGGTGAGTTTAAAATAAGAAAAGAGGTACGGTCTAAACTAGCTCGGTGTGGTTTAAATTTTCTATTAATGGATGATCCGGGCTCCTACCAAAGGGTAGTGGAGGAATTTTTGTGTTCATTTGAAGCGGAGAGGAATGGGAAAGTTGTTTCGAAATGGAGGTTTATATTGGGTGGTAGGGATTTTGAGGTGAATCACCTTGAATTACTTAAGTGGTTGCATTTTCCAGAACCAAACGTCGGTTGTCCACACTATTATGATCATGCTCGGACCAAGTTTTGGAAAAAGATTTCTGAGAGGAATGAATGGTTCGTTTCGTCATATAACTCCACGGGCATCCAGTCTCCTGTTTGGAAAGTGATCCACCATCTCATTGCTGTTGGGATAAACTCTCGCTCAGAGAAGGCTCGTCCTGTGACAGGCCCATACATTGATTTATTGATGGCTATTGATAATGGAGACATTCCTAGCTGGACCTCGATCCTCGCCAATAGATTTGAGGGGTATGTGAAGAAAAGTTCAAGAATTGCCGCACTTGGAGGAGGATCGTTGATCACGTTGATAGCTATGAACTGTAACTTGAGTTTTGACCATCCGGGATGCCCTGTGCCATCGAAAGGCGACTCTTGACCTCGACTGTATGAGGCGCAGCCACTACCTTATTCCCGGCACATTGCTTTGGGATCATGATGACAGACCACACATCGAGGATGTCCAAAAGAAAGCTAGAAGGAACAAAGCCGCCTTCATATCAAGGCACCAGGACTATGCCCTCACTCCATCACCACCATCATCCCCCGTCCCATCCGTTCCTCCTCCATCCGAGAGCATACCGCCTTCTAGTGCGGATTGGACTTCACAGTTTGATAGGCTTTCTGCGGATGTTGCTGATTTGAGAGTGGGATTTGGTCGCTTAGAGGAGTTTGCTCATCAGGAATCCCAGTTTCATCGTTAGGAGGCTCAGTGGGTGCATTCCACTCTTACTTCCATCGTCCAGAACATGAGTTTTCCATCCAGCAGTGCTAGTGCACACCCGTCCCAGCCATTTGGCTTCCCACCTCCCTTTGGGTTTGCTCAACCGTCTCAACCAATTGGGTTTGCTCCTCCCTATGCCCCTGCTCCATACCATGCTCCTCCACCTCCCTATCCTACCACCAGACTTCCAGCTGCAGAGGATCAATTTGCAAGCCCAGCCGATGATGATGATGCTCTATTTTGAGGCTCGCCTGGTGATATTGTTTGCATTTTGTGGCTGTTTGCATTTGCACCTCTATTCCTATGAACTTTGTGATGATTGTTTGACTTGCTATATTTTGATGTTTTGGATGTTAAAGTCGTCATGTTGCGCATTTTGGTTGTATGGCTTCTAATTGTACCCTTGTTTGGATATTTTTATGATACGAGGAGGTTGATTTTCACTTGTATCATCGTAATGCTTTTGTGAAAATATTCATACTAGTGCACGTTGACTTTCCTTGTTTTCTATTGCCATCAAGGGGACGTTTCTACTCAAAAAGGGATGAGTTGATTGAGATGGACTGCATTCTTCAAACGAGGGGAGTTTCCTTTGCGCCTTTGCCTCTATTTTCACCATTTCTTGCGCTTAGGGACTAAGCTTCATTTAAGTGTGGAGTGTTTGGGTTAGGCGCATAATTCACATGTTTATACCATGCATATCTTTTGAAAATGAACACTTGCATCAATGTTTATCCCATCTTTTCTTGAGTGTTATACTACTAAAGGCTTGTGACTATCAATTTTCAACTTCTATAAGTCACATCTAGCTTACAATTCCCCTTTACATGATTTAGAGTCTAAAACTAAGCTAGTTCTATTGAATGCTCATTCTTGTGAATCAATTTGCATTGCTATCTTGTGCCTATCTAGCAATCTAAGTATTTTTCACGCATGCTTTGAAAAGTTTTTAGCAAGCACACTTTTAACCCTTTATGAAAAACTTAAATCTCTCGATTGCTTTTAGGTGACTTTAGTTCTCTTGCCTCGTGCCTTGTTCGTGGTTGTTTCTCACACATTCCATATTCACATTGGGCATATTGTCAAGTTATAAGTGTGGAGTCAGAAGAGGGCAAAGCCCCATTCAAATATATATATATATATATAGGGGCGCGCTCAAATGTTATGGTTGCTTAGAGTGTTATGTGTTACAGTGTTCTGATTGGTTGATGAAAATCAAGGAACCAATCAGAGGCGAGAAACACGGGCTTACGGCGCACCCTCACAAGCACGGGGGGTTGTGTGGGTGAGGGTGCACCGTAGTTACGGTGTTCCTCGCTTCTGATTGGTTTTTTGATTTTCAATAACCAATCAGAAGCTCCGTAACACATAACACTCTAAGGAGGCCATAACATTTGAGCGCTCCTATATATATAGGGGGCGTTCAAATGTTACATGTTGTTAGAGTGTTACGTGTTACATGATTCTGATTGGTTGATGAAAAGAAGGAACCAATCAGAAGCGAGGAACACGGGGCTTACGGTGCACCTCACAAGCACGGGGAGTTGTGTGGGTGAGGTTGCACCGTAGTTACGGTGTTCCTCGCTTCTGATTGGTTTCTTGATTTTTAATAACCAATCAGAAGCTCCGTAACACGTAACACAATAAGAAGCTTATAACTTTTGAACGCTCCTCTATATATATATATATATATTGGTCAAAGAGGGCAAAGCCCCGACTAAAGACTTTCTCGAGTACTAGAGAAGTTTTGTTGTAAAAAGATACAAATGCCGGGGGTTAGGAAGGTAAGTTACCCCTCGAAAGCATTTGTAGGCCAAAGGCCAAGTAAAAATCACTTAAACCTTGACTTTATGCCCTTCCATCGTCTCTTATATGTGTGAGTTCACCACGTACATTGTGTGCTAGCAAGTTGAACTTTAGGACGACCCTTGTGATCTCACGTAAGCTATTGATTGGTTTATGCTTGTTTTAAGAACCCTTGTCGTCAAACTCCTCTTTCCTTATGGGTTACGACTTCAGCGTCTAAAACTTGGAAATGAGTTTATATCGTGAGCCCGTGGACTAGCCCTAGCTAGCATAGGTGATCGAATGACGATTTTGTGCAAAATGCTATAACCATTCTTCAAAAAGCCTTGCTTCAAAAATGAATAGACTTCTAGGTTAGGCACTTGATGGCGCTAGTATTGACCTCCTTGAATGTGCACCCTCATGTGATCTTAAACGGTTTGAAAACTCTCTTGAAATGTATAGTGATTGTGATGCTAGCTTGGGATGTGAAGTAAGTTTTGAGAAATCCATGCCTTAATTGTTAAACACTTTTGCTTTTCACTCTTATGGGATAAATGCATGTGGGATTTGTGAGTATTCCAGGTTCTGAAAACTCTCACGAGACTATAACTCGTCCACTAGGGTAGCCTACGGGTTTAAAGGCTTGGTGCATACGCTAAATGCACCCGTAACACCTACAAAAAGGAGTTGTTTGCTAATAATGAGAGTTTCTCTAGGACAACGCTATGACTCACCCTTGTCCCTCTTGGTTTGTTTTTATTGTTTGCTCGTGACGATCAAACTCTAAGTGTGGAGTGTTTGATAAGTCGAATTCTCGACTCATTTATCTCTCCGTTTACAAAGAGTTTTGATCCATTCCCGGTGCTAATTTAGTGCTCATTGACCCTTATTCTTACGTTTCAGGTTAAAAGCAACTATCCCTTGATGACAAGGCTCAAAGATCAGAACCTCAAGAAAAACCAAGCTTTTGGAGCAAAAAGTACCCAGGATGGAGATCCAGCCGGCCGGCTCAAATATTGGCCTTAAGATGAGCCGCCCGGTTGGAGTCAAAATCAAGAAGATTAAAAACTCTGAGGTACTGAGCCGGCCGGCTCAAATATGCCTACCAATATCAACCGGCCGGTTCCCAAGCTTAGAGAATTTGAGCGAAGCCTCCCCTGCTCGAGCCGGCCGGCTGGGAATCCTTCACACCAGTTGAGCCGGCCGGCTGGATCATCAAGACAGGATTTTTACTATTTGCTATAAATAGAAACTTAGGGTTTTTGAGCAAAGAGCTGGGATTTTAGAGAGAAGACAAGGGTTTTTGAAGATCATCACATCAAGTTGAAGCAATCCAAGGATATATAGGGATTCTTCATCCTAATTCCTTACTCATCTTGTTTTATCTTCATTTCCTTGAAACCCACTACTATTGTTTGTCTATGAACATGAATCGTGAATAGTCATCTTAGTTTCTAGGGGTCTATGGACCTCCTTGGTGTATAAAACTCATTTATCTATTGATTATATGCATGAATGAAGACTTGTTATGATTTGTGAATTTACTTGGATAAAATGTCAATTCTATGCCCACCAAGTGTTTGATAAAATGCCTAAGTGGACTAGAAACATCAATTTGAAGTTGAGTGTTCTAGCGAACGAGACTAATGGTTCTAGAATGAAATAGATTCACCCTTGTTAAATGATGATCACTAGCGTGACTCATCTTGGCATTGAGATAGGCTTGATCTTAAACCGCTCATTGGCTATCGATCACTTAACTAGCGTTGATGATTGAGAACCTTGAGTAGGACGTGAGCTAACAACATCTAGCGATTGAAGCTCTCGTGCGAGGTGTCTCTTCCTTAAATCGAGTAACAACATCTAGCGATTGAATTTGATTTAATAGGGACACGCCTTAATCTAACATTTGCATTATTCTTTCTTGCATGAAATTGAACCGTTAAGAGTTGAATGCACCAATGAGGGAAGTAGTACCCTAGGAACGCCTTTAAAACCTTGAAAACAACCTTTTCCATTGCATTAATCATTGTTTGATAATCACACTTCACACAACCGTTAGGAAATAGACTTATTGAGTAAAATCGAATAGTGATCTTAGGTTTACAATTGCTCCTTGGATGACCCGGTACTTACCGGTTATAAATTGTTTTTGACCAATTTATTGCTTTCGAATCTTACAAATTTGAAACGCATAAATTACAACGTTCAATGATGATGATGGTTGTGATGATGGTGATGAATAGTAAGATGTTGATGAATAGTAATATGGTGATGATGGTGATGAATAGTACTATGATGATGCATATTATGATGATGATGAATAGTAATATGATTATGATGTTATGATGATGAATAGTAATATGATTATGATGTTATGATGATGAATAGTAATATGATGATGATGTTATGATGATGAATAGTAATATGATGATGGTATGGTATGATATGATGATGGTATGGTATGATATGATGATGGTGGTGGTGGTATGATGATGATGATATGATGATGGTATGTGGTATGATGATAGTATGTTGAAAGTAACTTAACTTAACTTATATATTAACTTATAGTGACTGAAAGTAACTTATAGTAACTGAAGTAACTTATAGTGACTGAAAGTAACTTATAGTGACTGAAAGTAACTTATAGTGACTGAAAGTAACTTATCTTATCTTAGACAACACAAAATAGAGTCAAAGTGGACAAGGCCTAAATCTTGATTTTTTGGTATTTTTATTGATGACGAATTATAAAATGAAACTGACGAATTATGTCGTCTTTTCATTTTTCGGCTCGAAAAGAACCGAACTATAAAATAAACTGAAGAATTATAAAATAATTTTAACAAATTTTATATTTTGTATCAAAATTTAACTTTGTTAGTTCTTGACCCTAGGGACTAAGAGGGAAACATATTTCCACGTGTGGACTTCAACGGCTGTAGTCCCGAGGCTTGGCATTCGGCGGTAAATTAATTTAATTTTAGGACCCATAATGGAAACTTAGGATTATAAATTTTACTAATTAGTATTCTAGTCAAAACTTGAATCAACTATCCATCAAAAAAAAACTTTGAATCAGCTAAAATAAATTTGTTTATATTAGATTTATAGTAGTTTCATAACTTTGCCGATTGCATTTACTAAGTACACACCCATGTTGTATACAAATCATTTAACTTTTGTTCACTACTGGTCCTCATCAATCTGTGGTGGCAATGGCTAATGTGGTTGGGTCTTGGGTGGCTAATCGGTCGAGTTTATTGACCAATTAATAGAGCCAATTGATGATGGATTAGCTCGATTATCCGTTTTAGTGTCTTTTAGTGGTTTTTCCTAGTGTTTCAAGTTTGTTTCGCTCATAGGATCGATAAAAGTTTGAATTGACAAAAAGTTGAAGAATTGAACGAAAATCGCCCCTTTTCTAACCCCGTGATGCATTACAAACGCCACGGGCCTGAGCGGGCGTTACGGGCCTCCCTTGAAAGGACCAGACGTTGAGCATATTGAAGACCCTGTGACAGCCCGTGACGTCCTATTTGGTCACGGTGTTACGGGACTTAACAAAGAGTTCAGTTAGATGGCAAATTTCGCAGAGCCCGTGACATATCCTCTGTCAAAGGTATTTCCAAAAATCAGAACATAAATTAGAAAATTCGAGCTTATAAATAAAAACCAGAGTTTTCTAAAAAAAGACCTAACTTGGAGAAAAAGATAGAGAAGAACGACACAAATGATCGGAGATTAATCGAGCTACATCGTCGTAACGGTTTACTAATCCTTGATCTCTAAATACACTATTTTTTGGTTGTCTTACCATGCGTAGTGAGTAGTCTTCTCTATTAGGATCTCGTGTTGTACCTAACTCTTCATGTAATCAAATAAACGTTGTGTCTAGTGTTATTTTGGTTTATTTTCATACTCAAGAGCATGAGTGAATTACATAATATGATTGAATGATTTGTGAGGTTATCACGGATGAAGTTGTATCTTGGGATTCTTTCTCTTATCAGATCAACCCTTTAATTCTTTAATTTTAGGAAATTTTCTTGCACCAGATTTTCTCATATTATTTGGAATTGCTAAATAAGTCACTTGTTAGCTAGTATTCACACACGTTGTTCCTTGAATCGATCATTGGCTTACCAAAGTTTATAAATTATATTTGACTGCAACTTGACCCCTAAAACTAATAACTTAACATTTATAAACGGTTAAAAATAGGCTTGTCAAAATGGCGCCGTTGCCGGGGAACAACGCTTAGTGTGTTATTAGATTTAACGAGTGTAGTTCAAACTATTCCACCTTTTTTGTTGCTCATCTCTGACTTCTTTTTCCTGCTATACTCACTCTTTTCTTGACTTTTATAGGCCCTGCTTATTAGTACATGCCAAGGAAAACACCGAAGAGGAAGAAGAAGGCGCGACGCAAATTATCAAAGCGACTCGGGGGATCAACAGACACCTCGGGTAGACAGAGACGATGTTCCGTTAACAAAATTACGGGACTACACTGCTCCGCGCATCTCAGGATTCCAATTCGCCATTACACCACCTGGTGTGGACAATAACAACTGAAAAATTAAGACCTGACTCATTCAGATGGTGTCGGACAATCAGTTCTCAGAAAGGATGAATGAGGACCTTCACCGGCATTTTAAGCAACTCATAGATAATTCATTCATTTTCTGTTGAAGATGATTTATATATGATTGAAAAGCTAATTCAAAGTTTAACATTTTTCATGCTAACACCGGGATGAAATTTAGAGATTAAGGTAAAAAAAAAGCTGGGACTAACATGGTTGATCAAAACTTGCCAAAAATTCATGTTTGGAATCGTCATTTTTTCAGTGTCATTACAGAATTAATAATAATTAATTTTTTCTTGTAATAGTAGCTGAACACATTACTTCATCATTGGCTTACGTACGCATATATTCTTATAATCGACCTGCAATTTACCAAGACATATAAATTCTTATTTTATTATAACACAAAAAAGGCCGGTGCAAACAACATATTTTTATTTAAAAAACTATAAACCAATTACGTTCTTCATTTGGTCAATTGGATGAATGAGATTAAATCTAGTTGTATGGTTAGTTTCTCAGTGACGAATTATACAGATCACCTTTGATGAACTATGTACTGTTGGATTCTCGGTGACGAATTATAACTCGGTTTTTACGAATTTTATAGATTTGCACCTCATCTTTTCTCAAAATAACTAAATGACTAAACAAAACTTAACATATATAAACAATTTAAAATACGCATTTGAATACGCTATTAACTAGCTATCTCTATCAACTATCTTCCCCATCAGCAGCTTATAAAATTAATGGATGACTGACATCCCAAATATACAAATAACCCGTCATTTATGGTGGATATCTCGGTGTAGTTGGTAGTTTGCAGGATGGTGATTAAAAAAAGGGAAAAAGTACATGATGATGCCTTGAACTATTCATATTTTCTAATTGACGGTTTAAACTATTGATTTTTCCAATTAGGGGCAAATTCAAAAAAATATAACGATTTTACTAATTAAACTTAACAGTATTAAATCAAAACTAACTTTTGTTAACCATATTATATTTTTTTCATTTCTATAATCTGTTTTTGTTTCTCAAAATCGCGACAAACCTCCCTATCGGAAAAAAAAATCACTACAAACCCTAGTCGTCGTTCGTCGTACTACCGAAGACCATGGCATCGTGATGGAGACCCCGGCTCGATTCTCAGATTTCAAAACGCAGACGAAATCGAATCGATTGATTTCCGATTGGCTTCAGGTATTGCTCGATATGCTTTTAAATTCATGTGCGAATGGGAGGGTGTATGGCTATTGGAATAATGAGACAAGTTCTTGTATAACAGCTCAAATCTGCTTTGCATAACTTGCAGACATTTTGGTTTGCTTTGTGTTCAACATATATCTCCACTAAATCTCTATCATACATCATATCTTTCATGTCATTCACGTCAAGATCTGTTACTAATTTGTGTCGGAACGCCAAATTCGTCTTTGGAAACTTGTAGTAGATTGCAGCCATGTCAGAATAGCCGGCACTCACAGCCACATCCTTTAATTCCATGATGGAAATATAATCCGGGTCAACTCCTTTCAATAGCTCTTTTTCACCTCTCACATATTGAAAATCAGAATCATCTGTGAATTGACCTCCATACCTTATTTCAAAATTCACCCTCTTTTCCATTGTTCTACCAGCGCCTGTACTACTATTATGAAATATTAAAAATGATGCACACCGAACACAGAATTCTAAGACTAATTGCATTTACCCAAATTGAAATATCGGAACATGGATGCACACGGAACGCACAATTTCAAATCAGACTAATTGCATTTAACTCTCTTTAGATCCATATTTGCTAGACATATCAATAGCTCGCTGCCAGATTTGTATACAAGGTGTACTAAAGTGACTGTATCCATTTACCATTATCTTATAAACACACATTTGTGGAAAATCGAGCAAACAAAATTTGGATTTGTACATAGACGCTACAGAATGAGTTCTAAATGTCTGCAAGTTATGCAAAGCAGATTTGAGCTGTTATACAAGAACTTGTCTCATTATTCCAATAGCCATACACCCTCCCATTCGCACATGAATTTAAAAGCATATCGAGCAATACCTGAAGCCAATCGGAAATCAATCGATTCGATTTCGTCTGCGTTTTGAAATCTGAGAATCGAGCCGGGGTCTCCATCACGATGCCATGGTCTTCGGTAGTACGACGACTAGGGTTCGTAGTGATTTTTTTTCCGATAGGGAGGTTTGTCGCGATTTTGAGAAACAAAAACAGATTATAGAAAGAAAAAAATAAAATAGGGTTAACAGAAGTTAGTTTTGATTTAATACTGTTAAGTTTAATTAGTAAAATCGTTATATTTTTTGAATTTACCCCTAATTGGAAAAATCAATAGTTCGGACCGTCAATTGGAAAACATGAATAGTTCAAGGCACCATCCTGTACTTTTCTCTAAAAAAATATCAATTAATTAGCAGTGTAGTAACATAATGGCACTATTCTCTCATTTCACCTATGACACTATTCTCTCACAATTTACATAGATTTTACCTTTACTAATCCAACGATAAATAAATAAAAATCTTAAGAACGCACCTTAAGTCATAATCGAATCAACCTCGAGTATTAATCGAATAGCGTATTACAAAGCTTCATTGCACTTGAAGATCTCAAGGTCAGGTTTGACTTATGAGATTGAGTATCATTAAGATCAGTCTAATGGTTTTTTAATAATTAATGGGTACAATAAATCAAAATATTACAATGTATATGACAAATAGTCTTTTTTTTTTTTGCAAAAGAATGTGAATTGACAGTTCGAATAATTGATGGCATCCAGAAGCTTCACATTCGCTTTATATAACTTGGAGAACATGCACGATGCATATGTCATCAGGAGAAGTCGCAGTCATTTGCAATAATCTCAATGAAGCTGTATCAGTCAAGTGTTGAAGAATTTAAAATATCCATTTTTCTGCCTGTTAGATGACCAAACGTTTATATTTGGTTTCGAGTTACTCCCTCGACCCATATGAATTCGGTTCATCTATTCTTATTTGCTCGTTCGCAGATGATAGTGTTGCATACTATTGTGTTAAGAGTGCATATTAAAAAATTCCAATATAGAATTCTGTTACATTATTTAGGTTTTACTCATTTTGGAAAAATTAAATATGGTTCGCACCCATTTTAGAAATTTTAATAGTTCGGACAAAAAATTGGAAAAATTATATATAGTTTGCACTCATTTTTAAAATTTTAATAGTTCGAACAAAAAGTTGGAAAAATCCTATATAATTCGCACCCATTTTGAAATTTTAATAGTTCGGATAAAAAATTGGAAACAGGCAGTAGTTCGGTATCTTTTTTTATACTTTCCACTAATGTATAGAGATTAGGAAATGTGCTTAAGATTAGGGACTAAGAGGGAATCATATATCCACGTGTGGACTTCAACGGCTGGGTTAGTCCCGAGGCTTGGCATTCGGCGGTAAATCAATTTAATTTTAGGACCCATAATGGAAACTTGGGATTATAAAATTTACTAATTAGTATTCTAGTCAAAACTTGAATCAACTAAAATAAATTTGTTTATATTAGATTTATAGTAGTTTCATAACTTTGCCGAATGCATTTACTAATTACACACCCATGTTGTATACAAATCATTTAACTTTTGTTCCCTACTGGTCCTCATCAATCTGTAGTGGCAATGACTAATGTGGTTGGGTGGTTGGGTGGTTGATCGGTTAAGTTTATTGACCAATTAATAGAGTCAATTGATGATGGATTAGCTCGATTATCCCAGCGTTTTAATGTCTTTTAGTGGTTTCTCCTAGTGTATCAGGTTTGTTTCACTCACAGGATTGATAAAATTTCGAATTGGCAAAAGTTGAAGAATTGAACAAAAATCGCCCCTTTTTTAACCAAGACCCCATGACGCATCACAAATGCCACGGGCCTGAACGAGCGTCACGGGCCTCCCTTAAAAGGACCAGACGTTGAGCATATTGAAGACCCTGTGACAGCCCGTGACGTCCTATTTGGTCACGGGTGTTACGAGACTTAACAAAGAGTTCAGTTAGATGGCTAATTTCGCAGAGCCCGTGACATATCCTCTGTGAAGAGTATTTCCAAAAATCAGAACAGAAATTAGGAAATTTGATATAAATAAAAACCAGAGTTTTCTGAAAAGAGGGACCTAAGTTGGAGAAAAAGATAGAGAAGAACAACACCAACGATCGGAGATTAATCGAGCTACATCGTCAACACGGGTTACTAATCCTTTATCTCTAAATACACTACTTTTTGGTTATCTTACCATGAGTAGTGAGTAGTCTTCTCTATTAGGATTCCGTGTGGTACCTAACTCTTCATGTGATCAAATAAACGTTTTCTCTAGTGTTATTTTGGTTTATTTTCATACTCAAGAGCATGAGTGAATTACGTAATATGATTGAATGATTTGTGAGGTTAGCACGGATGAAGTTGTATCTTGGGATTCTTTCTCTTATCAGATCAACCCTTTAATTCTTTAATTTTAGGAAATTTTCTTGCACCAGATTTTTTCATATTATTTGGAATTGTTAAATAGGTCACTTGTTAGCTAGTATTCACACACATTGTTCCTTGAATCGGCCATTAGCTTACCAAGGTTTAAAAATTGTTTTTTACTGCAACTTGACCCCTAAAACTAATAACTTAACATTTATAAACGGTTAAAAATAGGCTTGTCAAAATGGCGCCATTGCCGGGGAACAGCGCTTAGTGTGTTATTAGATTTAACGAGTGTAGTTGAGAATATTCCACCATTTTTGTTGCTCATCTCTGACTTCTTTTTCCTGATATACTCACTCTTTTCTTGACTTTTGTAGGCCCTGCTTAGTAAATGCCAAGGAAAACACCGAAGAGCAAGGCGCGACGCAAATGATCAAAGCGACTCAGGGGATCAACATACACCTCGGGTAGACAGAGACGATGTTTCGTTAACCAAATTACGAGACTACACTGCTCCGCGCATCTCAGGATTCCAATCCGCCATTACTCCACCTGGTGTGGACACAACAACTGAAAAATTAAGACTGTACTCATTCAGATGGTGTAGAACAATTAGTTCTCGAAAAGGATGAATGAGGACCCTCACCAGCATTTTAAGCAACTCATAGATAACTCATTCATCTTCCGTTGAAGATGATTTATATATGATTGGAAAGCTAATTCAAAGTTTAACAATTTTCATGCTAACACTGGGATGAAATGTGGAGATTAAGGTAATAAAAAAAGTTGGGACTAACATGGTTGATCAAAACTCGCCAAAAATTCATGTTTGGAATCGTCGTTTTTTCAGTGTCATTAAAGAATTAATAATAGTCCATTTTTTTCTTATAATAGTAGCTGAACACATTACTTCATCATTGGCTTATGTACGCATATATTCTTATAATCGACCTGCAATTTACCAAGACATATAAATTCTTATTTTATTATAACACGAAAAAGAACTGGTGCAAACAACATATTTTTATTTAAAAAATTACAAACTAATTACATTTTTGATTTGGTCAATTGGACGAATGAGATTAAATCTAGTTGTAAGTGACGAATTATACAGGTCACCTTTGATGAACTATGTACTGTTGGATTCTCGGCGACGAATTATAACTCGATTTTTACGAATTTTATAATTTTGCACCTCATCTTTTCCCGATATAACTAGATGACTAAACAAAACTTAACATATATAAACAATTTAAAATACGCATTTGAATACGCCATTAACTAGCTATCTCTATCAACTATCTTCCCCATCAGCAGCTTATAAAATTATTAATGGATGACTGACATCCCAAATATACAAATAACCCGTCATTTATGGTGGATCTCTCGGGGTAGTTGGCAGTTTGATTGTTTATTAATATCAATTAATTAGCAGTGTAGTAACATAATGATTGTGTTACTCGTGACTCGTGACTCATGCTCATGCATCATTTACAAGGTCAAAAATTCAAATTTCGTAATTGACACTATTCTCTCACAATTTACATGGATTTTACCTTTACTAATCCAACGATAATTAAATAAAAATCTTAAGAACGCACCTTAAGTCATAATCGAGTCAGCCTCGAGTATTAATCGAATAGCATATTACAAAGCTTCATTGCACTTGAAGATCTCAAGATCAGGTTTGACTTAGGAGATCCAGTATAATTAAGATCAGTCTGATGATTTTTTTTAAATAATTAATGGGTACAATAAATCAAAATATTACAATGTATATGAAAAACTGTCTTCTTTTTGCAAAAGAAGGTCAATTGACAGTTCGAATAATTGATGACATCCAGAAGCTTCACATTCGCTCTATATAACTTGGAGAACATGCACGATGCATATGTCATTAGGAGAAGTCACAATCATTTGCAATAATTTCAATGAAGCTGTATCAGTCAAGTGTAGAAGAATTTAAAATATGCATTTTTCTGCCTGTTAGATGACCAAACTTTATATTTGGTTTCGAGTTACTCCCTCGACCCATATGAATTCGGTTCATCTATTCTTATTTGCTCGTTCGCAGATGATAGTGTTGCATACTATTGTGTTAAGAGTGCTTATTGAAAAATTCCAATATAGAATTCCGTTAAATTATTTAGGTTTTACCCATTTTGAAAAAATTAAATATAGTTCTCACCCATTTTAGAAATTTTAATAGTTCGGACAAAAAATTAGAAAAATTATATATAGTTTGTACCCATTTTTGAAATTTTTATAGTTCGAACAAAAAGTTGGAAAAATCCTATATAGTTCGTACCCATTTTGAAATTTTAATAATTCGGACAAAAAATTAGAAACAGACAGTAGTTCAGTATCTTTTTTATACTTTCCACTAATTTTTATAAATGTATAGAGATTAAGAAATGTGTTTAAGATTAGGGATTAAGAGGGAAACATATATCCACGTGTGGACTTCAACGGCTGGGTTAGTCCCGAGGCTTAGCATTCGGCGGTAAATCAATTTAATTTTAGGACCAATAATGGAAACTTGGGATTATAAAACTTAGTATTCTAGTCAAAACTTGAAACAACTAAAATAAATTTGTTTATATGATTTATAGTAGTTTCATAACTTTGCCGAATGCATTTACCAAGTAGTAAGTACACACCCATGTTGTATACAAATCATTTTACTTTTGTTCCCTACTGGTCCTCATCAATCTGTGGTGGCAATGGCTAATGTGGTTGGGTCGTTGATCGGTTAAGTTTATTGATCAATTAATAGAGCCAATTGATGATGGATTAGCTCGATTATCCCAGCGTTTTAATGTCTTTTAGTGGTTTTTTCTAGTGTATCAGGTTTGTTTCTCTCAAATGATCGATAAAATTTCGAATTGACAAAAAGTTGAACAATTGAACGAAAATCACCCCCGGACACGATCCACACCGAGTCCGGTTCCTCTTCTGTGCGCCAGTTCCGACTTCGACTCTGGATTTGACCTTTTATATGACCTCGGTTGCTCTTGGTGTGAACTAGAGAGTTGTAGGGAATTGAGTCACCTACGCGATGCCGCGTTGCTCGTATTTTTATGATCAGTGGTCCATTCCCAGCATTCCGTCGAGCTTCCAAAGGTCTGATCTGCCATTGTGATGTTTTCGGGACGAAACGTCGTCTTTTATGCGTGTTTCCCCCTAGAGCTTTCGAAACACCTGAGATGCAAAATCACACTAAAAAGTAACTGTTCACATATAAAAGTGTTGAAATAAACGGGATTAGTTGATTCGACGAGTCGTATAAATACGACTCCTCAATATCCCACTGGAAGATCCTCAGGATTCCATTCCTCTGTCTGAGCTCAAAAAGAATGAGAAGATTAGGAAAGAAGAAGGTTGTCCTTCAAGATCCAGTGGATAAGGACAATACCGAGCAATCTGAAGTGAGTCACGCTGCAGGGGAGTTGATGCAACCAAGAAAAGAAAGCGTGATGTCCCACCTCCTGTATCAGCAGATGCTCCAACTGGGATAACTAAAGGTGGCATATGGTTCGTGGATAAGGATGCTGCAAAGAAGTGGAAGATTGTCCTGAAAAAGAAGATTATCCCAGAGAAGCTGCTTGATGAGAAAAGTTATAAGGGAAGAGAAGTTGTTCATGTGCTGAAGGAGACATGTCTGTTTTGGACACTAACAAGAAGCAAACCCTTCAATGAACAGCTGGTTTGAGAAGTCATCGCTAACATGCCAAAACAGTTTTGAGTCGTAGGAGACAAGGACTACAGAGTGGTCTACGTTCGAGGAAAAAGAGTTGAACTGGATCCGGATCTCATTAACATCTATTTCTCCATGTATGATCCATCAGTGGACGAGGAGGAACCTGACTTTGACAAGATTGCCAACTACATTACGGCAGACTCGTATCCTTTCTGGGGAGAGACTGCCATTTCGGTTGCAGATCTGACCACGTTTTACTCTATGCTCTTGTTCATTGCCAACTGGAAGCCAACTTCGCACCGCTCTTCAGTCAGCAAAGAGATGGGACAGCTGGTGTATCAAGTTGCTTTAATTTGGGGCGGGTTATGTTCAACCAGATTGTTGAACATGCGACTTCGAGCCGGTCCCTGCACCAGATTGGATTCACATCCCTCATCTATGAGCTAATCATATACAAGAATCCGGAACTGAAGACTCCACATGATCGTCTCTCTAAAGCCCTGCAAAAGTTTACTGTGGATCATAAGCTCTACAAAGGACATCATTCAAGAATCCAGGACAGAGAAGGAAGGACATCTCAGAGTCGTCAATGAGAGGGGCTGCCAGTGGTCTAAAGATGGCTCCTGCTGAGAGGGAAAAGCTACTAAAGGAGCTGGAGATAATCCTCACGGTGGACAAGAAGCAAAGGAAACGCATCAACAACTTGGTGCGTGCACTACGCTACCCCAGCAATTAGGGGTCAACATTCAGCCATAGGGCCCAAAAGCCCTGCACAAAGCCCTATGACCTACGGGTCCTAAGGCCGGCCCAGCCCTAGGTTGAAGCCCTCGAGCCCTAAGCCCTAAAGGCTCAAAGTCGAACAAAGGCCGTGATTTCAAAGCCCTGTTCGGCCCTCGAGCCCGACCTAACTATGACCTAATTTAGCCCGGCCCTGTCCACCCTAAAAAAGCCCGACCTAATTATGACCTACTAATAAACTATTCGGTTCTACCTAAAAAAGCCCGATCAGTAAGCCCTTCCATATTTGAACTTGTATAAATTAATTTATAATATACTTAGTCAATTTTTTTTTTTAAAATACACAAATAACACAATACACTTAATCAATTAAATTAATTTTTATATATTTTTTGAAATAATGATAATTATATAATTTAAAATATCTACTAATTTTACATTATGTATGTATTTGTAAAATTGTAATTGTAATATTTTTATTTGAGACAAAAATATTTTCAATTTGACCGATAGGATCATTAATCAATTTGCTTAGAATCTAAAATGAATTTAAGGTTAACAAATGACAAGTGTTTATACTATAGGCTTAATTATTCAGAGTATAGAGGATTAACAAATGACAAGTTGTTCATATTTCAACCCAAAAAAGAATATGAAATTGTTGCTGCGGATATTTTGCGTCTTTGTAATTATTTTATTAATGTGTTTAATAAAAATTGTGATTTTTTATTGATATTCTCGATAACTACTTATTTGAAGCCCGACCCTAACTTCAGCCCTGAAATTAAGGGCCGTTCAGTTCGGCCCTAAAAGCCCGTTCAATGTTCGGCCCTAAGGCCGGCCCTAGGGTCAAGATTTTGAGGGAAGCCGGCCCGGCCCTAATTTTTTTTAAAGCCCTCCAAAATCGTCATTTGTTCGGCCCTAAGCCCGTTCAGTAAGGGCAGGGCAGGGCCGGCCCTGCCCGGCCCATTGTCGACCCCTACCAGCAATGATGAGGATGAAGCCTCTGATGCAGAAGCTGGTGACTTCGAGGATATCTCGTCCACTTGAAGGTCGCTACTTTGAAAAACTCTGAACTCTGATAATTCTTTTTGTTTCTGTTCTAGTACTTGTTCTGGTACACTTTCTTTCTGTTTGAACTATGATTGGGCCCCTTGCCAATTTGTGGCAAAAATGGGGAGTATTTTTGGCTGATTATTTTGTTCTTTCAAGTGTCTCTGAAGTCTAGATAGATAGTTCTAGAATATTTTGTTTTGCTAAAAAATGCCAACGGGGGATTGATGTTCCTATGAATGACATGATTTTGGCATAACGCGTTTAGAGAGTTCAAGTAGGAGTTCAACCAAAACTTGGAACATAAGTACAGCGTGGAACAGACGCAAGGATGTTTCCTAAACCGAAAGTTTCTAAAGATCAAAGATTTGTTCGGTTGAAGTCGGCCAGCAAAGAAAATGAAGATCAGATAATTGAATCTTCGCATCCGTTAGAAGGCGGTTTAGAAGGTTCGGCTGACTTGGAAAGGAAGATATCTTGAAAGATTGGAGGAAATGTATCTAGCAAATATTTAGGAAGATTTCCTGAATATTTGACAGATTTCCTAAGGCTGATTCGGATCCGCCAATGCATATAAAGAAAGGGCTAGAGCGTCGACATCAGTATCACTTTTTGAGAGAATAACACACGAGAGCTTTCGTGAGATTGGAGAAGAAGAGCGACGACTGGTTGAGCTTTCCCCACTGGAAAATCACCGACGCTGTAACAGTCTGTTCACTATGCTGATAAGAATGTTTGAGTTGAACTAACTGCTGCACACATCAGAGATCATTGCAAGCTTTCGGGAGAAAGCATCCGAGCTTCGGGGGGAAGATCGAGTATGTTCGGAAGGGAGTTTCGGACGAAGGGGATCGAGGGGGAGCCGCGATCATAAATCTGAGTTGAGTAGTGATAGAGGCTAGGCGTCTTCCTTCGGAAGATTGTAAGAGTAAGTCCACGTGTATCTGTATACTATTCAATAAAAATTTATATCCCTTTAGGGCGTGGGAAGCTTCCAGAGTAGGCCGTTGCCGAACTGAGAAGTACATCGTGTGTCCTATTCATATACCGTCTCAGTTACTGTCTGCTAAGGTGTTCAAAGTTCGTCTGAACACTAGCTTGAACAGATAACAGTATTTCACAACAACAACTGAAAAATTAAGACTGGACTCATTCAGATGGTGTAGAACAATCAGTTCTCGGAAAGGATGAATGAGGACCTTCACCAGCATTTTAAGCAACTCATAGATAACTCATTCATCTTCCGTTGAAGATGATTTATATATGATTGGAAAGCTAATTCTAATTTGGGGAGCTTCATTTGAACGCTCCTCTATATATATACATATATATAGGGGCGGGCTCAAATGACCACTCTTAGAGTCAAGTCGTGAGGTCTAATGTGCATCTTTAGATCAAATGATCTAAAGGTGTAGATTTGTTCAAAAAGTGCTTTTTTGTCAGTTTGTACTTTTATCTTTTACCTACTAATAGTAAAAGCATAAAGTGCTAAAAGACAAACAACTTTCACTTTTTGGATGAAGGAGGATTGTTGGATCATTTGATCTAATGGTTGAGATGAGACCTTAGGACCTTAGCCTAAGAAGGGACCTCATTTGAGCGCTCCTCTCTATATATATTGATATCTAAAGCTATAGTAAAACATCTTGATCGAATCCGAAATCATCTAATACTTATCTTCACTTTTGAAGCGCATGCCAAATCAATATCTTTACCGTGGATCCATCATCCACATCTGCTGGTTGATTAGGTAAATATTCAACAAGCAAATGCCTTATAAAAAACAAGCAAATAGTCTAACAGCATAAGTGGCCTGTCCACTCGAATTTATATTTTTGACGGTTAAGTTAAGTAAAGTTACTTTAAGTTAATATAAGTTAAAATAAGTTAATTTCAGTTAATTTATGTCAAGTTCGATTTAAATCGATTTTTTCTTCAATTCCATCAACAACATCATCATCATATAATATAATATAATATCATATCATATCATCATCATACTATAATATCTATCATCATCATTATCATTATCATCATATCATCATCAGCATATAATATAATATCATATCATATCATCATCATACTATCATATCATCATCATCATCATTATCATCATATCATCATCATCATCATGATATCATCATACAACATCATCATCAACATCATCACCATCATCATATCATATCATCATCGTCACATCATCATTATCATCATCATCATCACCACCATCAATAAATAATATACTTATATATTAATATTAAGTACAAATATTAATAAAAAAATTATATTTTCTGATCGATGTCAAAGATAAACTAAGTTTTAATTAAATCAAGTTTAATTAAATTAATTTTAATTCAATTACAGTTAAGTCAATTAAGTTTCATTTCAAATGGAAAGAACAAGTTATGGTTCCTTCCGTGTGTAGTTGTTGACTGTTGGCTTGCTGTTGGGTCGTAAATTAAGCCATGTTTATACAATGCTATCAGTTGGACTGATTTAAATACTCACTCTCTCGGCTGAGTCGACAAAGAGAGAGTGAGAGAGTGAGTGAGTGCGGTAATGGCGAACCCTCAGAAACCATGGAAAGCCGAGTACGCCAAGTCTGGAAGGTCATCTTGCATGACTTGCAAGGACACGATTGACAAGGAGGCTTTGCGATTGGGGAAGATGGTTCAGTCCAGTCATTTTGATGGCTTTGTGCCTGTAAAAATCTCTCCCTTTTTCTGTAGTTTCCTCTTTGTTTGATTAACTTGTTAGTCTACTCTGAAAGAGAACGAAGTGGCGTTTGGTTTTTGATCAAGGGGTTTAGGGTTGCGATTAGCCTTGTTTGTTCATGAAGTTGTAATCTTTATGTTTGTTGAGTTTTGGCTGTGTTCGTTGTGTTCATAAAATGGTTTAGAGTGAATGATGAATTTGATGTAATTTGGAGAAGCCAATAATGGACTGAAACGGTCTCATTAACTGAATGAGTGCATTTCAGCTGCTGCAATGATCGATTGGAGTGGCTTTGATTGCATTCTATGAATGAGTATTGAGTAGTGAAAGTGTGAATCACAGATAGCATGCAGGCTGCTGTATCTGGTTCCTGGAGTGGATTGTCCCTTTTTGTTTTGATCCTAGTTATTTTTTTTTTGTTATGCGAGTGACATTGGTTATTTTTCGTTGTCTCAGATGTGGAACCATGCCAATTGCATTATGAAGAAAGCAAAGCAGATTAAATCGTATGTGTTTTGACAGTTTATTTCACTTTAAAACTCGAATTTGTGTCAATTTTAAACTTCTGGGTCTTAGTTATTGGTTTTGACGTTTCATCCTAGTGTTGATGATGTTGATGGCATTGATATTCTTCGGTGGGAGGATCAGCAAAGAATAAGGAAATATGTCGAGGATGGTGGATCCTCGCATGCTGGAGGCGTATCCTCAAGTACTGCGAAAGCAACTGCTACTGAATTTAGTGTTGAAGTTTCACAAAATGCTCAGAAAACTGATGAAGAAGATTTGAAGGAGTCAGTACCCAAAGCAGACGGTAAATGTAAAGCTGATGCACACGTTGATCAGAAAACTGAAGTTGTGAAGGCTGAGGAAAATGTTTCATCAAGTGGGAACGGAAAAAAAGTTGTGGACAAGTTGGAGGCTAGGCTAGAAGCCCAAGCGAAAACACTTTGGGCTTTGAAAGACGATTTTAAAAAGAATGTATCAGCTATAGAGTTGCGGCAGATGCTTGAAGCCAATGGCCAAAATTCTAAAGGATCTGAACTTGTTTTACGAGAACTCTGGTGAGCTTTTTCTAACTGATTGCATCATAGAGAACCAATCACGTTAAATACGTTACATATTTTTCTCAACACCTCTTGGTATTTCCTTACATTCAAATGCCATATGAAATCATCAGTAGATATTATATGTTTCAATTACTGAACTTAACTTCCAATCGCTTTGACGTTCATCTATTTAGGTTGCATGATTAAATATTGGTTGATTTTTTTTCTGTGTTATTGATGGGTTTACTGTGCATAAAAGCGCTGATGGGATGCTATTTGGAGCGCTTCCACTCTGTCCCTTATGTTCTGGCCATCTCGGTTACTCTGGAGGCCTGTATCGTTGCCATGGGTATCTTTCAGAGTGGGGAAAGTGTTCATACTCCACTGCTGAACTTGAACGTCTTAAGGGAAAGTGGAATATTCCAGAAGAAACAAAGAACGCATACCTCTGCAAGGTTTGGAGTTAGAATTCATTGCATTGTTACTGTTAGACATACATATATTTGCTATAATTCACTGTGTTCTCTTCAGTGGTTCAAGTCACAAAAGGCGACAAAACCCACTCGAATTTTACCAGCACCCACGGCTCCCTCTACCAGTCAAGTTGGTAATGGCAGCACTCGCACAATGAACACTGGAAATATACAAGATTTAAAAGTATCACTTGCTGGTTTGTCCAAGGAATCTGCGGTACCATTCTCACTCTATGTAAATAATAATTTGGATATAGTCATTGCATATTATGTCACAGTCATATACGTCTCTGATGTTTTGATAGGAGCAATGGACAAAAAGGATCAAGGAAGCTGGTGGAACTGTTCATAGCAAAACCAATAAAGGTTTGGAAATTTTGAATTCTAGAAAAATAAACATTTCCATCTTACGTCAAATTTCGAATGCCCAAGTTTACATGTGGTGCAAAGTCTTTACTTCAAATTTCTAACTGCAGACACTGGCTGCTTAGTTGTTGATGCAAACAGGGATCCCAAGGATGCTGAGATGAAAGAGGCTAGGTAATGTTGAATTATCTCTATGCACTGGTTTTGACTCGAATTGAGTTGTTCTGGATTGTTTATTGTTTTTTTAATTGAATAAAATTTAATCAGGAGGTTGAAAGTACCTATTGTAAGAGAAGAATATCTTGTTGAGTGCTTCAAAAGACAGAAGAAGCTTTCATGTGATCCATACAAAGTCGAAGCTGTTGGTAAGGCCCCTGGCATGGTGACTGTAAAGGTGAAAGGGCGAAGTGCTGTGCATCCAGCATCTGGCATGCAAGATCTTGGTCACATTCTTGAGGATGGTAAAAGCATATATAACACAACTTTGAACAAGTCTGACCTATCAACAGGTGAAAACAGGTAGAATATATCATGATTCCTTGGTGTCTTCAAGGAAGTTTTTGACTTCAACTATTTTCCATTGTGTTTTTATTGAGTAGTTGATGACACTATCCCTCTCCCTTTTTTTATTTTTTAAGCTGTCTCTGCGCTAAATCTAACAGGTATCTGCGCTAAATCTAACAAGTCTTATTTATGTTCTGCATTAGCATGTCTTTTAGAGTCACATCTCTAACGAGTGATCAAATATCTTCTTTTTTGATATAGTAAAATTTTGATAATTGAGAATACAGTACAGTGCTTTAAGATTGACACGTATATCTTCTTTATCATGAAGTTACTACTTTCTTCAAATAATTGAAGAAGATAAAGGAAGTGAATGCCACGTCTTTCGTAAATGGGGCCGTGTTGGCAATGAGAAAATAGGAGGAGACAAACTGGAGGCGATGTCCAAATCAGATGCAATCATAGAATTCAAACGATTATTTCTTTTGAACACTGGAAACGAATGGGAGGCCTGGGAACGGAAACAAGATTTTATGAAGAAACCTGGGAAATTTTTCCCATTGGACATTGTACTTCTCAGTTCTCTTCATCATTTATATAAAGTTTTTGTTGAAAATTGATTTTTTGAGTTTTTGAGTTCACTCTAGGATTATGGGGTAAATGAGCCAAAACAAGATATTTCAACAAGCCAACTTCCTGCCCCGTTACTTAAATTAATGTCAATGCTGTCTAACGTGGAAACATACAGGTAATCTCTTAAAATAATATCTTTATTTTACTTTCTTTTCATGCGGCTGCAAAGAAAATGCACTTTGACATCCATTTACTGGTCACAGGGCTGCTATGCGGGAATTTGAGATTAACATGTCTGAAATGCCTCTTGGGAAACTCAGTAAAAGTAACATTCAGAAAGGTAATATCATGTGCTATTTTTCTTTGTGTTATATCATTATTGCTTTTTGTTGTTTCTGATCACCATATACCAAATGCATGAATAAATTTGCACTATTAACTTTACATGTGTACAAGAAATGCCAAGCTAGTGCAGTTTTGTACCGTGTAGTTAATATTCGCCATATGTTGTTGGTTGAAAGCCGCATGCAACAATGGAAGAAAAATACTGCGATGGTCGTCGTTTTCATGCAGACAAATACACTATTAACTATTTATTTGTTTGATTTTCCAGGTTTCGAGGCATTGACTGAGATCCAAAATTTGCTAAATAATAATTCCTATGACGTCTTATTGAAAGAAAGCCTTCTGGTGACTGCCAGCAATAAATTTTTCACGTTGATTCCTTCAGTTCAGCCACATGTAATAAGAGATGAGGATGATTTTCAGTCAAAGGTACCAAAGTTCCGTCATTCAAAAAGATTGCGCTCTTCCGTTAGTCATGGAGTCAGTGTCTGATGATGCATTACCTTTTTAAGGTGAAAATGCTAGACGAGCTCCAAGAAATTGAAATAGCTTCAAAATTATTAGGCTTTGATGCTGAAAGCGATGAATCTCTCGATGAGAAATATAAAAAGCTTCGATGTCACATTAGTCCGCTTCCTCATGATAGTGAAGACTATAAATTGATAGAGAAATATCTAATTAACACTCATGCACCAACTCATACGGTAAGTTCATCCATTTTACTATTTTCTCTGCTTAGCCAATTTACTATTTTAAGAATAAATTTTTTTCTTTAATTTACAATTTCGGGAAATGATAAATTGTTCGGGTTCTGATTGTCAAGGGGATAAACACTAATTTTGTTCTGGTCGATAACTCGATATGAATATAGGAGTGGAGTCTTGAACTGGAAGAAGTGTTTGCACTTGAGAGAGAAGGGGAATCTGATCAATTTGCTTCTTATAGGGATAAGCTTAACAACAAAATGTTGCTATGGCATGGTAAGCTTCAGAAAAAGCTTACAAAAAATGAACTCATTACTTCTGATATTATTATTGGTCTTTTGTAATATGCTTGTTAGCAGTTTTGTTTGAGAAAGATAATCTCGATTGTTTGGTATATTATAGGATCGCGTTTGACGAACTTTGTGAGTATTCTTAGTCAAGGACTGAGAATAGCTCCCCCTGAAGCACCAGCCACTGGCTACATGGTCTGTCTCATGCTTCTAAAAGTGTTGAAAATTTTGGAGAAAAGTAATGATGTCATCTTCATTGTTGACTCTTACGTGATTATTTATAATTATACAGTTCGGAAAGGGTATCTACTTTGCTGATCTGGTCAGTAAGAGTGCTAAATTTTGTTCTACTGACCGTAAAAACCCTGTGGGCCTAATGCTTCTAAGTGAAGTTGCTCTGGGAGAGATGTACGAGCTTAAGAAGGCTATGGTGAGTTAGCCTTATGCTTTATCACACTCTTATTTGTTTTGAAATCAGTGTTTTGTCGGTATGTTTATCATGCTAATGTGCCATTTTTGGTGTTTCTATTCTATGTATATTATTCTTTGCCTAAAGTGATTTTGAGATTTTGGACGAAGAGTTCTCTTTTTTTCTAGCCATACCTTTTTATTTTATGCTATCAGTATATGGATAAACCACCTAAAGGGAAGCATTCAACCAAAGGCTTGGGACTAAAGAAGCCTCAAGAATCGGAATACGTGAAATGGAACAATGATGTGGTTGTTCCATGTGGGAAACCTGTGCCGTCAAATGTCGTCAGAGCCGCAGCCGCTGCTCTGAAGTATAATGAGTACATAGTGTATAACACCGCACAGGTACATCCTAGAAAGAGTTTTTAAGCCGTGCAAAATCAACCACTTATCCACATTTGTTTGTCATATTGTCTTAAAAGTAATCTAATTGAGCCTTATTTTCAAAATCCAGAACCCATACATATATCTGGTTGCTAATGACTAAGATGCTGGTTTAATGAAATTGTAAAAACAGTTTCTCAGTGTAATTTTTCATGCATCATCATATGGTCGTGGGATACTGAGGAATTTCTTTAATGCCATTGACAGGTTAAGATGCAGTTCCTTCTTAAGGTGAAGTTCCATCACAAGAGTGATAGATGTGGTTGAAATGGAAACATTTTTTTTGGAGTCTGGACATGCAGAACTGGATGGTTTTTTGCGTAATCAATTTATTTGGGTATTTAACCTTCGAGTTATCATGCCGGCTGAATTTAAAGTCTAGAATATTGAAGTGGGATATTTCTGGATATCTGTCCACTCTCGTTAAAATTTGTAAATGGTACTTTTTGTTGGCAATGCATAACCGTATACAGTTCCTTATCATTCAGTATTTGCCTCTTATATAAAGCTGTTAGGGCATGTTCCTTTTATGTGTCTGGACTTCCTGAATTGTCTTGACAGCAGAAATTACTTCCACTGCTTCCATGCCTGCCATGTGCATGTACATGACGACAGTTCCTTATCATTCAGTAGTTGCCTGTTATATAAAGCTGTTAAGGCTTGTTCCTTTTATGTGTCTGGATACCAGCGTGTGAGACAGTTCTGGCAGCTCTTGGCTTCTGTGGACCTTTTGCGAAGACAGTCAACGAAGCCGCAACAGTGCTGAGGTATGAACTTGTTGAATTCATTCCCTCTTTGCTTGCTTACTTCCATTTTCCTCTCCTGTACTTCAGCCTGAACAATTTGTTCCTGCTGTTTTTTTTTCCTTGGAATTGCAACATATATATGTGAGCTTGAGTGTCTTAATTTATCATGTTATGTAGGCTTTACTTTCACTATTTTTTTTCTTCTTCTTATATGCGATATAATAAATTATCGAGGCTCAATTTCCCAAGTCTTAAAGAAATACATGTAATGAATACACTATCATCACCATGCTGCCGTTAGTCAAAAATAAGACATAACTTCCTTTCATAGTTTTGAAAGAATTATTGTTTATGTCAAGCTCCCTTAGTTTATTCTACACTCTTTTCTGTACGTGTTTCCTTTTAACAAATTTTTTTTATCTTAATCATTCTAAGGATTAATCCAGATTAGTAATGGAAAACGCTAACTACATAGTCAATTTCGTGTTAAGGTACTTTCCATTGACTCTATACTTAATTATTTTTATAAATGTATAGAGATTAGGAAATTTGTTTAAGATTGGGGACTAAGAGGGAAACATATTTCCACATGTGAACTTCAACGGCTGGGTTGGTCCCGAGGCTTGGCATTCGGCGGTAAATCAGTTTATTAATTTTAGGACCCATAATGGAAACTTAGGATTATAAAATTTACTGATTAGTCTTCTAGTCAAAACTTTTTTTTTTTGATGAAAGTCTTCTAGTCAAAACTTGAAACAACTAAAATAAATTTGTTTATATTAGATATATAGTAGTTTCATAACTTTGCCGATTGCATTTACTAATTAAGTACACACCCATGTTGTATACAAATCATTTACTTTTGTTCCTTTAAACCCTGCAGGTACGTCCCTTCCTGTCTCCTTGATCTTTTATAAAAGCCGCAAGACGCCAGTCTTAGGTCCTCATCAGTCTCTGGTGGCAATGGCTAATGGGGTTGGGTCGCTGATCGGTTGAGTTATTGACCAATTAAAAGAGCCAATTGATGATGGATTATCTCGATTATCCCAACGTCTTTTAATGGTTTTTCCTTGTATTTTCAGGTTTGTTTCTCTCACAAGATCGATAAAAGCTCGAATGGACAAAAAGTTGAAGAATTGAACGGAAATTGCCCCTTTTCTAACCAAGACCCCGTGACGCATCACAACCGCCACGGGCCTGAGAGGGCGTTACGGGCCTCTCCTGTAAGGACCAGACGTTTAGCATATTGAAGACCCCGTGACAGCCCATGACGTCCTCTTTAGTCACGTGTGTTACGGGACCTAACAAAGAGTTCAGTTAGATGGCTAATTTCGCAGAGCCCCTGACATATCCTCTATCACTGGTATTTCCAAAAATTAGAACATAAATTAGGAAGTTTGAGTTTATAAATAAAAACCAGATTTTTCTGAAAGAGGGAACTAACTTTGAGAAAGATACAGAAAAATGACACCAACGATCGGAGATTAATCGAGCTACATCGTCGTCACGGTTTACTCATCCTTGACCCCTAAAACTAATATATTGACACTTATAAATGGTTAAAAATACGATTGTCAAAATGACACTGTTGTCGGGGAACATCGCTTAGTGTGTTATTAGATTTAACGAGTGCAGTTCAGACTATTCCACCCTTTTCGTTGCTCATCTCTGACTTCTTTTCCTGATATACTCACTCATTTCTTGACTTGTGTAGGCCTTGATTAGTACATGCCAAGGAAAACACCCAAGAGCAAGAAGAAGGCGCGGCGCAAATGATCAAAGCGACTCGGGGGATCAACAGACACCTCGGGTAAACAGAGACGACGTTCCGTTAACCAGATTACGAGTTCGCCAATTGGCTGAGCTAAGAATGAATCAAAACCAAGCATTGCTACTTGAGCTGGTCCAGGAATCAGGATGATCAGCAGCGTCCCACGCAGCAGCCAGCGCGGAGGACTCTTGGAGACTACACTGCTCCGCGCATCTCAGGATTCCAATCCGCCATTGCATCACGTGGTGTGGACAACAACAACTGGAAAATTATGACCGGATTCGTTCAGATGGTGCAGAACAATCAGTTCTCGGGGAAGATGAATAAGGACCCTCACCAGCACCTTAAGCAGCTCATAGATAACTCATTCATTGTCCGTTGAAGATGATATATATATATGATTGGAAAGCTAATTCAAAGTTGTGCAATTTTCATGCTAATGCCGGTATGAAATTTGGAGATTAAGGTAAAAAAAGCTGGGACTAACATGGTTGAGCAAAACTCGCCAAAAATTCATGTTCGGAATTGTCGTTTTTTCAGTGTCACTAAAGAATTAATAATAATCAATTTTTTTCTTATAATAGCAGCTGAACACATTACTTCATCATTGACTTACGTACGCATATGTTCTTATAATCGACTTGCAATTTACCAAGACATAAATTCTTATTTTATTATAACACGAAAAATGGTCGGTGTAAACAACATATTTTTATTTTTAAAAAATACAAACCAATAACAGTTCTTGATTTGGTCAATTGGACAAATGAGATTAAATCCAGTTGTATGGTTAGTTTCTCAGTGACGAATTATACAGGTCACCTTTGATGAACTATGTACTTTTGGATTCTCGGCGACGAATTATAACTCAGTTTTTACGAATTTTATAGTTTCGCACCAAAAATATATGTTTGCACCTCATATTTTCCCAATATAACTCAATGACTAAACAAAACTTAACATATATAAACAATTTAAAATACGCATGTGAATACGCCATTAACTAGCTAGCTCTATCGACTATCTTCCCCATCAGCAGCTTATAAAATTATTAATGGATGACTGACATCCCAAATATACAAATAACCCGTCATTTATGGTGGATCTCTCGGTGTAGTTGGTAGTTTTTGACTGTTTATTAATATCAATTAACTAGCAATGTAGAGTAAGATTATGATTGTGTTATTAGTCATGACTCATGCATTACACTTAAAGCATCATTTTCGACAACCCTTTTCCCTTCGTAAACTTAAAAGTGTATCAACAATCTTGTTTCCTCAATATTTTCTCTTAGTAATGATTTATAAAATGTTAAATCAACAATTTAAGTTCATATCGATTGAAATTCTCATATTTGAATCAAATTTAAAATCAATTCACTTCAATTCTTAAAAATGCCAACAAAGGTGTGTTGTCAAGTGGTTGAATACACATATTTTGCATTTACAAGGACAAAAATTCAAATTCCAACTATGACACTTTTCTATCACAATTTACGTGGATTTTACATTTACTAATCCAACGATAAAAATATATATATCTTAAGAACGCACCTTAAGTCATAATCGAATCATCCCCGAATATTAATCGAATAGCATATTACAAAGCTTCATTGCACTTCAATATTTGAAGATCTCAAGATCAAGTTTGACTTATGAGACTGAGCATCATTAAGATCAGTCTGTTGGTTTTTTTAATAATAATTAATGGGCATAATAATTCAAAATATTACAATGCATATGACGGTAGTCTTATCATCTAATACGTATATATATTGATCTCTAAAGTTATAGTAAGACATCTTGATCTGGTCCGAAATCATCTAATACATCTCTTTCACTTTTGAAATGCATGCCAAATCAGCATCTTTACCGTGGATCCATCATCCACCGCAGATGAATCTGCTGGTTGATTAGGTAAATATTCAACAAGCAAATAGTCTCTAGCAGCAGAAGTTATGGTTCCATCCATGTGTAGTTGGTTAGTTTGCTGTTGGGTCGTACATTAACTGATAATCACATGTAGCTTTATTAATAAAATGATTTAAATTAAGCCTTTAGTGACTATCCCTTCAAGGCTTCAACCAAAGCTTGCCTCTTACCGTCGAGTTTTTCCTTTCAAAATAACCCATTTCAGTTTCATAATATCTAAAATAATCCATGTGAGTTTGACATTTCTGTTTTGGCATGTTTTTAATAAATTCGGATTCGCAGGATCCAATTTTGTGCATTTTTTACAAAATCGGATCATGGGGATTCAGTTTTGTTAAAAACTGGTCAAAACTAAAATATCAAACTCATTTGGATCATTTTGGATATATTAAAACTCAAACAGATCATTTTGAAGGGGAAAAAACTCCTTACTGTCCACCAAAACTAGGGCTTTGGTGCCTTAGGCCATCCTTAATAGACCACTTTTTAAAAGATTATGCGTCCAATCTTTTTATTTCCTCCCTTAATAGCTGGGTCGTGCCATACAAAATCGTGAGTTTCGGCCAAGGGACGATCAAACTCACGAACCAATCGTGAGAATAACTGGACAGGTGGCGCTCTTTAATTGGGCCTCAAATATGGTGATGTGATTTGTTAGATAATCAAATTGCTGTTAATTATTAAAAATGCCATAAATGAAAACAAACAAAATTCAAAAATTCAAAAATCATATCAATAAATTTATTTTCTCAAACTCTGTAAATAGAGACCAATTTTGCTATAGTTTGAACAAAATAATATTTGATTAGAAAGTAAGAGGACAATTTGATGATATTTTATTTGTTTGTTCATGAGAAATGGATGAAAAGAGTCTTGGTGCTTAGCCACCAGGGTTCAAGTCCCTACAAGCTCACTTTGAGCAGATACTACTTTTCAGAGCTTAAGCTCAAAATCAAAAAAAAAAGAAATGGATGAAAAGAGTTGATGATCTTAAAAAAAATATATCATCAAAAATGATGCCATTAGGAATCACATATGAATGGTTTAAATATTTAATTCTTATGACCTTTCTTTTTGTCATGTTAGACAATAATTGAAGTATAAATACATTTACCGTACCTAAAATTTATATAATATTGGTTAATGTGTGGAAATATGGATAGAGCTTATGAATTCATGCAAAAACTTGGGACAGCATCAGAAGAAGAAGAACAAAACTCTATATAAAGCCCTCTTTCCACAAGTTTACACGCTTGTGTTATTCTAGTGTACATTCATTCAGGATGTTGCACTATACAATGAATCACATGATCTTGGAGATTTTCAATCTCAATCCATACCTCATTACTCTTGTTCTTCTATTGATCACTCCAAAAATAGTAACCCTAATCTTTACAAAACTATCCGCTTCGACAACTCCGGTCTTCCTTCTGGACTTCGCATGCTACAAGCCAAAACAAGACTCGACACAACGAGCCCTAACTCGCAAAATGGTTGTGGACAAGGCTCGAAAATACGGACTAACTTACTCGAAAGAGACCATAGATTTTATGGAGCAGATATTGGAGAGGTCTGGTTTAGGCAACGAGACTTACTTTCCAGAGGCCGCTGTGGTTGATGAGCCTACATATCCGCCAACCATGCAAAAGGCAGTGGAAGAATCACAAGAGGTGATTTTCGGGGTGGTGGAGGACTTGTTGGCCAAGACTAAGGTCAATGCCAAGGACATTGGAATTGTTATAGTTAATTGTAGTGTTTTTAATGTTGTCCCATCCCTTTCGGCCATGGTCGTCAATAAGTTCAAGCTTAGAGATGATGTTAAAGCTTACAATGTCAGCGGCATGGGTTGCAGTGGCGGCCTCAGATGCATTGGCCTTGCCAAAAACCTCCTCAAGGTAAGATTAAAATAAATAAAAAATCTTAATATGTCGTCTTTTCAAAATTTATTTCTTCAAATGTCATTTTTTGAAATATTTTTCAGATGTCTTTTGTTGTTGTTGTTGTAAAAGAGGGATTGTATATATATATGTATAGCATTCTATTAGTTGGTATCGAAACGAGTCATTTGGTATCGAACTAGTCTGTTCAAGCCATAATCTTTTTTATATATACAAAAATACAAATTTGATGAATTTTTAAAATAGAGTGGTAGTCTAGTGGTGTGAACACATGCTAATTAGTTAAATTATCATATCATAGCGTTCGATTCGCCTACCATGACATGTTTAACGTTATGAGTCTGAAGGTTGCTTAGTCCACCGCTGCTCCCGTTCTTTGGCCTATTTTTATACAAACAAAATATAATGTGTGTTTTTCATAAATAAATAAAAATTATAATGCTTTATTTATTTGTGTTTTCAGGTGCACAAGAATATGCTTGCATTAGTTGTGAGCACAGAAAACTTAACAGACAACTGTTACATGGGTAACAATCTATCAATGATAGGAACAAACTGTTATTTCCGAGTTGGGGGAGCTGCCATGCTCCTCACCAATCGTTCATCGGATCTGTCACAGGTTAAATACCAATTGATTCACAGTATTGACATTCAAACTGCTTCCAGTGATTTATCCTACAGCTCTGTCAATCACCAAGAGGATGAAGATGGATTTAGAGGAATCGCTGTCAACAAAGATCTAATAGTTTCCGCTACCGAAGCGATTGGATCCAACGTTGGTGCACTTGGTAGATTGGTCTTGCCAGTACATGAGATAACTCTTTATGTATTGAATCAGCTAACAAGGTACAAAGTGTTGTTTCTTTAATTATCATTGTTCCATTTAAATTCAAGTAGACGAAAATAAATTTTTTTTTTTGAGAGCGGGTCAACGTAACCTTAATTTGTTGTTATAGTGTGAGTTTTGAGTCTAATTAGGGTTTTCTGCTTGCTTATAATCTGAAAGCCTGTGAACCTTAAATGCAAGTTGGGGTTACTTATCAACACTAGAATGATTTGATAATTAATGCACTTTTAAGGGTAGATATGAGCAGAAAGAATAGTGGTATAGCAGTCATATTTCAATGATCAAGAGTTTAACGGTTCAAACCCCCCGATGCATCATCTTATTATGGCATGAGTTTGGGTTTTTAAACTATGTCAATTATTCCTTGCACATTCATGGTACGGTGAATTGAATAATCAAACTCTCGTATATTTCATTCAATTTCGTTCGTTTCAGTTATACGACTACTTCTAACGTTGATCACAATGTAATTTTGATATAGGCGTTTATTTATGTCTAAAAGGAAGGCCTACACGCCGAACTTCAAGGGACAATTCGAACACTTTCTTCCTCACGTAGGAGCAAAAGTAGTATTAGATGCACTAGAGAAAAAACTTGGATTCAGCAAGACTCAAATGGAGGCTTCAAGAATGACCTTGTACCGATTTGGGAACACGTCGAGTAGTTCGATATGGTACGAGCTGGCCTACATCGAGGCGAAAGGTAGAGTCGGGATAAATGATCGGATTTGGCAAATCGCGATGGGATCAGGTTTTAAGTGCTCGAGTGTTGTTTGGCGCGCCATGAGAATTAGCGCCATTGATCATGATTTGCTGAATCCATGGATAGGCGAGATAGGACGATACCCAGTAGACCTTGGTTTCTTGGGTGGTTCATATCCTTTCCGTTTTGAATCCAATTAATATTGTGTCTTGCTTCGTGCTATAAAAATTTGGAATCTAGTTTGGTCTTCAGATTTTTATCTTTTAAACTAACTATGGCAAAAATGTAGCGATTGGAAGAACAATCTTTTATCTCCGGCTGGCAAAGAAGTATTGATCAATGTTA